>AP031357.1:12520000-13770000 GCA_037833965.1 Marchantia polymorpha subsp. ruderalis
AGGGTTGTAAAAGCCGGAGTTGGGAGTCACTACCCGCAGCTTTGCTGAGTGTACTCGCGAGAGACTTTCCCCCTGAAATCTTAAGTAGAGGTCCTAACCGATCTCTGGGTTGTGTTTCTGTAGTTTCAGGTGTGTGTGTGTGTGTGTGTGTGTGTGTGTTGAGTGAACTACGCTGCACTGTGCGACCTCCGAGTGAGCTCCGAGTGAACACTTGCAGTATTTCTGGGAGTGACAGTCGCCTGAGAATTCAAACTCCTCAATAGTCTGTTAAATGTGACACTTTGTACCCTGTGTGTTACTCTGTCCCTGTGGGTTCGACCTTTCTACCACTATATTGCAGTTTTAGCCTTTAGTGGGTTATTACAGGGAACTTGTTGAACTTCACGAAGCCAAAAAGGTGTTGACTTCACGTTGGATCTACAAAGCAAAACAAGAGTTAAACTCCACATTGACTCGTTTGGAAGCTAGGCTTGTTGCTCGTGGCTTGGAGCAAACGTATGGAGTCGATTACAACGAGATGTTTGCTCTTGTGGTTTGTTGATCTACTCTTCGAGCAATGATAGCATTATCTGTTACTCTTGGTTGGACTTTGCACCACATGGATGTTATCGCTGCCTTTCTGAATGGAAAACTGAAAGAACAGATCTACATGCAACAACCTCCAGGCTTTGAAGAACCAGGAAAGGAGCACTTGGTGTGCCTACTTAAAAGGTCTCTTTACGGGCTCAAACAATCTTCTCGTCAGTGGTATGAGGAGATTGACACATACCTTCAATCCAACGAATGAATGAGAAGTTAGCTAGATCCTAACTTATACTTTCTACGTAGAGATAAAACTATCACTGTACTTTTACTCTACGTTGATGACTTGCTAGTTTTTGATGATAGTTCTTCTCGTGTTGCTGAGATCAAATCTCAACTTACCTTACGATATAAGATGAAAGATTTAGGTAGGGTCTCTTGGTATCTTGGGGTTGACGTTGTGCACACCACTACTGGCAGGATCTTTCTGCATCAAACGAACTACAACACGGCCTTACTCAGTGAGTGCAAGTCGGACATTGAATCAATTTCGCTTCCGACTGATCTTGTTCTCGAGGCATATACAAGTACTCCACATGTTGATGGCTCAAAATATTGTTACCTGGTTGGTAAGCTTATCTTCCTTTGTCACACTTGACCTGATATTTCATACGCTGTTGGATTTCTCAGTCGGTTTATGCATAACCACAAATGGCTCATTGGGATGCAGTTCAACATCTACTTCGATACCTCAATGGCGCTGTGAACTATGGCTTACTTTACCAGAAAGAAAACCCACATCTTCAAGGCTATACTGATGCAGATTACCTTAGTTGTCCTAACAACCGTCGATTTGTTGGAGCTTATATGTTTAAGCTTGCAAGCGGTCCTGTATCTTGGTCATCGAAGCAATAGCTCACAATGTCTGATAGCACAACTGAAGCTGAATACAAGGCCTTATAAGCAGGGGACAAAGAGGCTGTGTACCTCAAAAGGTTAATACAAGAATTAGGAATACTTCCTTCTCTGAAAGTTCCAATTTCTTGTCCTAATTCTACCATAATTCAGAACTTAATAGATGCAGCTACACCGATCATTGTAGATTTGCACCTATTTTGCGACAATCAAAGTGCTATTAAGCTAGCCAAAAACCTTGTGTTTTAGGCCAAGACCAAGCACATTGAAGGCAAACACCATTTTATTCAAGAAAGAGTGTTAGAGGGAAAAATTGACCTCAAGTACATTCACACTGAGGAAAACCCTGTAGACTTACTCACCAAGTCACTACCAAGACATAAATTTGAAAAACATAATAAATCTATTGGAGTATGCTCTTTATCTGATATTCAAGTTGTCTCTTTACAACATTAGTTTCCAATGCTCGACCCTTAGAATTTTCCAGTATTACCCTCGAGAGGGGATGTTGTTAGTAATTAGTTACCGAGTGTAGTATAGTGATCAAGGTTAGGATAGGATTAGATCAGGATAGATTAGGATAATGTTCTGTTACATCTTTTGTGTCTTCTTCTGTGGTCGATACCCTTCTCGACCATCTTATCCCTTTGCTACTTAAGGGACCTATCTCTCTCTCTCTAATTAATTATCAAGTTTAGATTTTACTTTCAACATTATATCTGATTAGTCTCCTACATATGTACACAGGAGCTCAATGAAGGTCATTTAAGTCCGATTTTCTTTTGATCCAGTTGAGCTTTGTGGACTTGGAGTAGATCATTCGATCAGGTTTCTAGACCTTGCAATCCGCGACATCTTTTGAGTTGATGTTTAACTGACAAACGTTGTTGATGTCCAACAATAAGCCTTCCTCACATCCCAAAATGCATTTTTCTGGATTGAGTGAAGCTTTGGCTTCCTCCAAACGTTGGAGTATTTTGATCGAATGATCAAAATGATCCTCCTTCTTCCCGTACACACAAAAGTCATCTATGAAATCTCTCACAAACTTTCCAATGAAAGGTTCTGCAACCTCCGGGCTGACTCTCACTCAGGTTTACCTCAGATGGCTTTTCGGTAGCTCATCATGATTCTAGAAGACTAGGATTCCGCATCATACTCATAACCTAAACTCCCTCTCACTCAATCTCTCAAGGTATCACTCCAACTCATAGACTCATCGACACTCCAAGGTACTGAAAATTCGTCACTCTTTCATATTTGAAACAAGTCTCTACATATGAACTCTCCAAACTTGCTTGAGAGGCTCTTCCTTACCTCTCTATATATACTACTTGAGAATTTACCATAGTAACAAATGGTAATTTTTATCTAACTTACTTTTACGAAGATAAACCATAGTAAGGTTGACTAGTTATCAATATGTGGCAACATGCCATTGGCCCCTTAAACCTTCTAAATGTTTACTAATCCCTAGATTGAGGTGGCGACATGCCATTTGTGCCTTTCCCACTTCTAGAACTTCCACTTTCCACTAAGTCAACATTAGACTTAGTCTCACCAATGGAATACTCCTTACTTTAGTCAAACCAATCAAAACTAAACATGAAGTTCAAAAGTATTTTCTCTTGGAATCTAGACTTTTGTACAAGACAAAATAGAAGTGCTCACTCAAATCTTCTAGAACTTCTCTAGTTATTCCGCCAAGTATAGACATTATAGCTAAACTAGCTAGACTTAGTCATAACTAGCTAGATTTAGTCATAACTATGTTAACCATGATTAACTCCTTGGCTAATTCTAGTTTTATTTCACACATGCAATATCTGGTCTTACAGTTCAAACACCCTATTCATGAACCTTTGGAAAGTGGCTGGAGCATTACATAGACCAAATGGCATTACTCTAAAGGCAAAAGTTCCCCATGGTGTGGTAAAGGTAGTTTTCAATTGATCCTCTGAAGCAATTTGGATTTGGTTATAGCCACTATAACCATCTCCAAAACTATACCACTCATGGCCTGCTACCTCCTCTAAAATCTCATCTATAAAAGGTAAAGGATAGTAGTCCTTCTTTGTGACAGCATTCAACTTCTTGTAATCTACACATACACGTAGTTTACCATTCTTTTTCTTCACTATCACAATAGGAGACACCCATTCCAAATTTTCTACCTCATAGATGAAGCCAGCTCCCTCAGCTTGTCAATATCCTCTTTTACCACCACAGCTGTAGGAGGATTGATTCGTCGTTGCTTTTGCCGAATAGGGCGAGCTTTCTCCTCCAACTCAATGTGATGAGTTTCAAGTGTCACATGCTTCAAATCTTTGTAACTAAAGGCAAAGACATGGATATATTTGCGAAATATATCCAAAAATCTTGCCTTCTCCTCCATGGTAACATTTGGACCAAACTTGAGGGTGGAAAGTCTTTGACACACCTCCTCTTCGCTCATCTCCACTTTGTCCGGATCTTTCTTCACCCCCGGTCTAGGAAGCAACTCCATGGCAGCAACCACTTGAACTTGTACATCATCATCTGAAGAGTCGTCTTACGATGTTTCTTAATCAGAAGTTGACATGTCGGTGTCAACTTCTGAAAAACTGCCACTCTCCTCACTCTCAGATTCCCAATATTCGTCGGTTGGTCTATGTGAGTCGGTAAGAGAACTTCCTTCTCCTGTCAAAGGAACCTTCACCCGATGGTTCTTTGGGCCTATACTCAGATAGCTCTTGTGCCATCGATCAGTAGTTCTCACCGCTCTCAACCAAGGACGTCCCAACAACAAATCATAACTAGCTTCCTTGAGTACTTGGAAGTAAAGTAAGGTTTGCACACCTCTCACACTTACCACAACTTTGTCAACCACACCAAGTGGTTTTACCTTCTGTTTGTTGGCCATACCAACAATTATACTTGAAGGTCTGGAAAGTCGCATCCCCAACTTCATCAACAATCTTTCAAACATTGCATTTACAGCAGAACCACCATCTACTAGCACGTCTGAAACATCATTCCCATTGATCCTCACTTCGATCTTTGAGGCATGTGTACATACCTCCGAGGCAGCAGCATCCACCACACCAACTCCCACATTAGTCATGTGAGCCTTTCCCTTGGATCTTCGCTTCTTGATCCTTGTGGAGCTAAGCCTCCTCTCAACTCCTTCCGTATGGCTGGATTTAAAGCAATGAGTTGGCCAACTGTGATATTGGCCTTCTGACTTCCTACATCTTCCACCACGTCATACTTAGCTTGAGAAGACGAAATGGAAAAGTCATTTATGCCCAACTTCTTTCTTGGTACTCTTGGTTGACTAACTTCACTTGATCGTGTACTCCGACTTGGCATGTCCTCCATGGAAATTGACTCATTTGCAAATCAAGCACGTTTGTTCTCATGTGCAAGGATATCCACCTTCGACTTTGAGCTCTCTCCTTTCTCAAAGGTGCATTGATGAGGAAATACATCAATAGATGATACTCCCTTATCCTTGGCTTGTTGTGTGGCCGGTGCATTGTTGTTGTGCCAAACTCCATCATGTTGTCGAGGGTTAGGATAATTTTGCTGAAAACGAGGACCGCCACAAGTAAAACAAGAAACTGCAAAGTTTCTTGGAGGTGGATTTCCTCTTAGAGTATAATTTCCATACCCTCTAGAACTTCCTCCTACATTCTGCTTCCTCTTCTCCCACAACTGTACTACATTGATCTTGAGGTCTGCTAGAGTTTTTGTAATAGATTTCAACTCATTTTGCAAGTCTACATTAGGATTCATCATTGTGGATGAACTAGCAAGATTTGAACCCATGGATCTTCCTACAACCGGTGGAGTTACTTCTCTAGCCACCAAGCTAGAATCATCATCTTCTAAGCTTTCCTCCATTCTAATAGCAATTCAAATGGCTTCAGCTTTAGAAAAAGGCTTCTCATATCTCACCTTACTTTGAATCTCGGGTCTCAAACCTCCGACGAAGTTCTTCATGAGCATTGCTCGTATCCCCACCATTGTAGCATCCACTTCGTCTCCACCCTTTCTCAACACCATGTGGAACCTCGACTCTAACTTCTCAGTTCTCTCCACATAGGTCGTCACCTTCTCGTTCTCTCCTTGTTTCAAGAAGGTGACCTCACACATCAACTTTTCATAACTTTCATTCGGAAGAAAGTTTTTGATGAGGCTCTCCGTCAATGTCTCCCAAGTGTCCTCCTCCACATGTTCTCTCTTGTACTCTTGGTACCATTTGAGAGCAGAATACTCCAAGAAATCCGGCAAAAGCATAGCCCACTCAACCTTCTTCCTTTCATTGTTTCATATGCAAGTCCTCTTGAAGTCCATAACAAAGGCTTATACATCCTCATTTTCCCTCCCATAAAACACCGGAAGCTTCCCCATTTCCAACTAATATTTTTTTATAATATTTTTTTTTCTATTGGAAATTTATATGGGACTCCCTAATACAATACAAACAACACTAACTCCATCCTTGAGTAATTCATCAAAGGAAACACAAAAGGAATTGGTTGCTCCAAGATAGCCAAAGCTCTCTCCTCCCCTAGGCATACAATGAGTCTTACCCTCATCATCATCTTCTCCATCATCCGAATGATGATCTCCATCTTCAGTTCGAGCTTGAACCTGCTGAGATCACTTTCTCCGTTTCAGCACTTAGTTTGCCGTCAAACCCTTCCACAAGTGATTCTAGAAGCGCCTTCACTCCGCTGCATTCGTGTCCCGCCGGTAGTCCAATCACTCCGCAATTGTCACAAAAGGTTGCACTTTGGGATTCATGTGGCAATGATGGTCCCAAGTGAAGTTTCAAATCTCCCAAGGTCCTCTTGCTCCTTAATCTTCTATCCTTGTTCCGAAGGGAACAATTGACAACCTTATGTACCTCCTCTCCACAATAAAAGCAAGTCTCACGTTTCACTCTTAAGGATTAAGGATTCAAACTCCACCTTGAATTCTCTTGTATTGGAGTCTAGAGACACTATAACATCCAAACCTTGAGATACTTTGGATAACCTAACCTTCCAGCCCCCTTGATCACTCATTTTTCCATAAGGTGGAAACCACTCAAAAGTTCTCTCCCAGAAACTAGGCCAAAACTGCGAATAAAGAAACCCAAAACTTTTGCTCTCTTAGAGAGTAAGTTATGATGATTTGAAGTTCAGGGGGTACAAAATTAGGAAATTTTGTACCCCCTGAACTTCAAATCATCATAACTTACTCTCTAGCTGTGATCTCTCAGTGAAATTTGATCTTTCACATAGCTTATCTTCCAATACACACGCGTAAGAAGTTTCAAAGCCTAATTTGAAATACACAAAAAGTAATTTTACTCTGTACAAACTTTCCAGAGAGCAAACTTTTGATACCCGTGAAAACCCTCTCAACTTCTAACTCACATATCTTTCTGTTAACACATGATCTGGACCTGAAACAAAAACGTTAACGTTCTCTATCTTCCACTCTAAAATCAATAAAATTTTTGAAAAATACCTTCAAAAATACTTTTTCGGTGTCTAAGATCACTTTTCTCTCAAAAAGACCTGTTTATGTGAACAAAACATACAAAATTACTTCTAGGCTATCATATGAGACTATTGGATAAACAAAGGGAATTTCGCTCTCAAGCACACTCTCCGCTCTTTCATTCCCCAATGTTAACACCAAGTGATCCCTCATGGATACTTTCTCTCGAGCTAGAATCGAATCCTAAACATTCCGCCTTCTAGATTGAAGACCCGGCAATGGAACCAAAAATGCAACCTCCGGGCTGACTCTCACTCAGGTTTACCTCAGATGGCTTTTCGGTAGCTCATCATGATTCTAGAAGACTAGGATTCCGCATGATACTCATAACCTAAACACCCTCTCACACAATCTCTCAAGGTATCACTCCAACTCATACACTCATCGACACTCCAAGGTACTGAAAATTCGTCACTCTTTCATATATGAAACAAGTGAACATATGAACTCTCCAAACTTGCTTGAGAGGCTCTTCCTTACCTCTCTATATATACTACTTGAGAATTTACCAAAGTAACAAATGATAATTTCTATCTAACTTACTTTTACGAAGATAAACCATAGTAAGGTTGACTAGTTATCAATGGTAAATGGTAAATAGATCAAGCCCGTGGGACCCAAAGGGTCAAAAGGCTAAAAAACACAATACAAACAATCCAACTCCAAACTAGGAGAGAACCAAAAGAACCCCCTAGCTAGTGCCCAAAGCACTAGAACGGTAACTAATAATATCTCTAATATAACAACCTAAATCATAAGGCTCGAGTTGAAGCAGAGAAAAGAAATTCTCGACATCAACTTTATGCGCCACTTGAATCTCTACATACCTAGAACAAGTAAGAAATACATGCTCTTCATCCTCAACTTTTCTTCCATCACATAGCCTACAAATACGTTCACTCCTATCAATGTTCAACCAACGCCCTTCTTCAATCCCAAGACTATGAGATCCAATTCTATGTCTAGCAATAATATGACGTAAAGAAGTAGATATCTCTGCAAGTAAGTATCCTTGCTCACAATAAACAAGCATAGGATTCACATGAAGTTGATAAAACTGCATCTTGGTGCCTCGTGTGCTCCACATAATGCTGAGAAATTCCTCCTTAATACGCTCGCGTAGGGCAATAGGTTGCAAATTCCAATCGAGTTCCGTCACATTCCACCTCAAAGACCAAGTCACCACATCTGCAAACCAACCCTTGGGACGTGTGGCACGCAAAGCTTCAAGAGGAAGTCGAGAAGCATCAAGAGATCTCACTCTTTTGACGTAAGTGATAGTCAAAAAGAGAGCTTCAGCCTCAAGAGGTAGACAACTTGTTTCCGCAAGAAGAATTGCATAAGAATTTTGGGTCCTCACACCCAATTCTTCTTGTAAGAAGATCTTTTGCACCCTCTCCAAACGCTGCCAACCTGTCTTCTTACAACCAGGACCCCACACTTGTGTTCCATATAAGATAACGGGAAACACTAAGCTCCTGAATAAGAATTTCCTAAGACTCCAAGACACTAGATGAGCTCCTCTACATCTATTTAGCAATGAATACAGAGCTTTGAAACCAGCTTCTACCCTCTTTTGCACACAAAGTGCCCAACTATAATCAGATGAGAAATCAATGCCCAAATATTTGTAACTTTTCACTTGTTCCAACTCTAATCCTTTGTAACAGAAAGAGAGCTTGGATCTAGTGCCCACAAGAATGACTTTGGACTTCTCCAAATTGACTTCCATCTGATTTTGAGTACAAAAGCTAGCCAAAGTGTCGAGGTGTTTCTGTAAACTAGTGGCATCACGTGCTAGTAATATGACATCATCTGCATACAAAAGAGCTTTGATGACAAAGCCTCCAAGTTTAACACCTTCGCTATCACAATCCTCCAACCACCTTTCTATATCATCTATGAAAACTCCAAAGAGAGTGGGAGAGAGAGGACAACCTTGAATGACTCCAATGGTGCTGATAATCTCTTCGGTTTGAGAAGTGTTGATCTTGGCCTGAACTGAGTGGTATAATGCAGCCACCGCTGCCAAGAGATCTGATGGTACTCCAATGGTTTGCAATCTTTGCCATAAAAGCTCACGAGGTACTGTATCAAAAGCTTTCTTGAAATCAATGAAGGCACAAAACAAAGCTTTTCCATTACCCTTGGATTTCTCCCATAGAACACGTAAAACCAAGATATGGTCTATAGTGTTGAATGTAGGACGAAAACCAGCTTGGAACCGCGCTCTCTTCTGACAAGATTCAGCCCATGTGCTCAACTTTGACTCCACCAATTTGCCAAATAACTTGGCAAAAATACTACCCACCATGATAGTGCGATAGTTTGTCACCAAGGCCTTGCTCCCAGATTTGTGAATAGGAACAATCTTCCGTAGAGACCAAGATGAAGGAAAGCCATGAATAGCAGCATCCTCTAACACTTTCGCGAGTATAGGCCCAATAGCATCTCCTCCCCACTTGAGAAGTTCAATGGAAAGCCCATCCAAATCCTCACATTTACCATTTGCCAATTGTCTGAGTTGAGTCATCACTTCAACTTCTGAAAATAAGCCTGGATTTCCTTCACAATGTGGCATAGATGCAACATTGGGAAAAAAATAAAGCTTTTCAGCAAAAAAAATCAAAGACTTGGGATCAAGAGTAGGTGTAGAAGATCGTACTGCCAACCGCCTCCAAAAGGATTTGGGATTCTCCAAGAGCTCCTTTGTCAAGCACTCTTGCTTCTGCCTCAAAAATGCTCGTTTCTTGGACTTCACCAAGTCTTTGTAAAGTCTTGTCATAATCAACCGATTGTGAAGATCCAAGGATTTATCAAGTGATCTCGCCCTCGCTTGCTTGCAATCAAAGTCAAACCATCCATTGCAAGGAAGACTTCTAGCTCTCGTGGTCTTATGTCTCAAAAAGAACTTAGAAGCAGAGTTTTGGAGCAACTCAGTTAGTTGCAAACTAGATGTATGTGGATCAAGGCTCCAAGTAGTACAAGTCAAGAGGTCTTGGAAATGTTCACTATAAAGTTGCTTCTTACTAGCATCTAAACAAAACTTGGGGAAAGTAGAAACATAGTGACATGTAGGGAGAGGGATTGACGTTGGCAACAAAAGAGTAAATAAAAGAGGTGTATGATCTGATTCTGGTTGAGGCTCTAGAATATCAAACGCTGAGATAAATGAACTATTAGTGGCAGAGGACAAAAGATAATCTATAGTGCTAACACCAGTAGAGGAAAAACATGTATTGGAGTGAGAGTTGGGAAAGAAAGAAACACCATTGAGAACTTTCAGATTACAAGTGGCTCCAAAAGTCAAGAAATGCTCAGTCAAATCATTTGTACAAGAATCACAAGAGACTCTAGACCACAAACTATCTCTACTTTCTTCAAAAGAGTGAGAAGACAAGGAACTATCAAATTGTGTAAATTGAGCGGAACGTATGCGGGCATTGAAGTCTCCAACAAGAAAAACTTCACCTTTGTCTTGATATTTGAGAACATCTCCTATGAGTCGATGGAATGGTTGAATTCGATTGCAAGTGTTTGTGGAGTAGATCTGCATGGATAATGGTGCAAAGTAACAAACTGCCAAATAACTGTAAGATCCTCCGATCGATCCAAGACGAAGCCAATGATATTGTTTCCCAATATCTTGGCATCCAAATGTATCATAGGAAGAAGTTCAGATCTGATGAAAGTAGCAATGCCTCCAAAGCCTCTTCCTGCTCGTCGATTTCTATGGTTCCAAGTAGATCCCACCAAAGTAAACCCTTGTATCTCTCCAATAACATTACTTTCATGCTCCCAAGTCTCAACAATGTTGAGGATGTCCGCCATCTTCCAAATCGGATGTGCACTCACATACTTAGTTGTAGATAGGTCTCTTATGTTCCACATCAACACCCTCAATCTCTTGGATTGCTAGGTTGATGATTGTCTCCTCCTCTTGGTGATAATAGCTTGACTATCACGTAGATAAGCTACAAAACCTGCATCTTGAGCTTCTTTGACTTTTGCAAGCTCCTTCCTCCTTGCTTCAACTTGAAGAGGTGTAAGATCTGGATCTAACCAAATCCTCCGTCCCTTGAGAATGGCCTTGTTAGCTAAAGCCATATCACGTTGAGCTTGATCTACAAACTTAACAATAATGGCACGAGGTTGTGTGCCTTTGTTGCCAATACGATAAGCATGAGCCAAATCCGAATTAGGAACATCAAGTGTTTCAGTCAAAAACTTGGTGACCACACTCTTCACCTCTTCCTTCTCAGATTCAGGTAGATCCGAAATCCTCACATTCTTCATACGAGCAAATTGATTAGCCTTTTCAATCTCTTGCTCTTGACAGAAAGAGATATAAGCAGACTTGGTAGGTTCAGCATAGGACTTCATTTTCACCTCTAGAGTTTCAACCACTTCATGCAAAGCAGGAGTAGTAACAGTAGAAGCTTGAGAACCAACCTTGTCTTGAATGTCCTCAACAGATCCAGAGATTTGAAGCATGATCTTCTCAAAACTTTTGTGAGAAATCTTCAACTCCCTGATTTCATTCTTTGCAGCAGCCAAGGCAACATTTTGTGCCTTGAATTTTTGGCGTAGCACTTTCAATTCCTCCAAAACCGTTTGCACAAGATTGAGAAGTTTGTTTTCAGAATCCATCATGAACCCAACTTTGCAAGATGTTACACAAGCTCAAAGTTTTGAAATGAAAACTTCTTGACAGCAGCTCCGTTGAGGCTGAAAATTTGCACGTATGTGCGTTCGGCCGTTGTGAACAAGCATATCAAATCTCAGCTCCTATTGACACTCCAGCAAGAAGATATGGCCCCTGCAAGATTCATGCTCAAATCCCTAAACTCAAAGTTTCGAAATGACAACTTCTTGACAGCAGCTCCGTTGGAGCTGAAAATTTGCAGGTATGTGCGCCCGGTCGTCTTGAACAAGCCCACCAAATCTCAGCTCCTGTTGATACTCCAGCAAGAAGATATGGCCTCCGCAAGATTCATGCTCAAATCCCTAAACTCAAAGTTTCGAAATGACAACTTCTTGACAGCAGCTTCGTTGGGGCTGAAAATTTGCAGGTATGTGCGTCCGGCCGTCGTGAACAAGCCCACCAAATCTCAGTTCCTGTTGACACTCCAGCAAGAAGATATGTCCCCCGCAAGATTCATGCTCAAATCCCTAAACTCAAAGTTTCGAAATGACAACTTCTTGACAGCAGCTCCGTTGGGGCTGAAAATTTGCATGTATGTGCGCCCGGCCGTGATAAACAAGCCCACCAAATCTCAGCTCCTGTTGATACTCCAGCAAGAAGATATGGCCTCCGCAAGATTCATGCTCAAATCCCTAAACTCAATGTTTCGAAATGACAACTTCTTGAAAGCAGAAGACTCCCAAGCAGAAGACTCTCAATATGTGGCAACATGCCATTGGCAACCTAAACCTTCTAGATGTTTACTAATCCCTAGATTGAGGTGGCGACATGCCATTTGTGCCTTTCCCACTTCTAGAACTTCCACTTTCCACTAAGTCAACATTAGACTTAGTCTCACCAATGGAATACTCCTTACTTTAGTCAAACCAATCAAAACTAAACATGAAGTTCAAAAGTATTTTCTCTTGGAATCTAGACTTTTGTACAAGACAAAATAGAAGTGCTCACTCAAATCTTCTAGAACTTCTCTAGTTATTCCGCCAAGTATAGACATTATAGCTAAACTAGCTAGACTTAGTCATAACTAGCTAGATTTAGTCATGACTATCCTAACCATGATTAACTCCTTGGCTAATTCTAGTTTTATTTCACACATGCAATATCTGGTCTTACAGAACGCACCGGGCATTCTAGTGGGCGCATGAGGGGGTAATGTTAGGGCTTCAAGGGTTAGGGCAGTTTGAGGAGTCCTTGCGCCGACATTGCGACATCGAGCAAGAACGAGTGAGTGAGAGAAAGAGCAAAATCGACCAATCTTGCTAGTAGCGAAGACACGAATCGAAGTCATGGGGTCAAAGAAGAGTAACAAGGTGCGGAAATTGGTTCCCGTGAAGGTGCCCTACGAAAAATTGCGACCCTTCCGATTCGAGCTGAGCAAATTGCAACTTGAATTCCTCTTTTGGAATTGCGTCTCGGCGAGTATCTGCAAGGAGATAATCGATAAGAACCAGACCAAGGGCGTGGAGCTTCGAGGTAATCCCATGCTCTTGACAGTTGAGCATTGGACGAAGGTGACGGGACCGTGCACAGGTAGTGACGGAGACCTGTTATTTGAGAAGAGTAACGTGGGATTTACGCGCACTAAAGAATTCTCTTACGGACCACTCTTAAGTTTCGGGAGACAAGGAACGAACGGGTGGAAGACAACGGATTACATAAATCCGAAGAGAAGAGCGATAGCGTTAGAAATTATGCACATCTTGCGACTAGCGCGTACGACGTATGTGACGGCCTGGCAGGTAGGATTCTTTGAGCAAATCTTGAAGGGACAAGGGGTACATTGGGCACGGATCTTTCACGATCTTGTTTGGATGAACGCATCCGATTGGTGGACAGGACCACTGGTCAATCATCTCACTCCCTTCCTGGTGATTTTCTACCAAGGCATGAGGTTGCTTACAAGAGAGGAGGAGAAGCGATTTCCAAAGGAGCGAGAAATCTTGACGGCCGAGTCTAGCGAAGGGACCAAGGATGATACCCGTCGACCCTCCATTCCAGTACAGACAACAGCTCGAGGACCAGTTCAGGTGGAGGTTGTGAGGAGACGAGAAAAGTCGGAGAGACGAGTGACGAAGAGAAGGAGAGTAGTGAGCGATGACGAGGGAGATTTGGCACTCAAAGTGAGAAGAACGGAGACAGAAGTAGATGTGATCAGGCAATCGAGAAACCGCGCAAGACCAAAGAAAAGGGCCAATCCGGCGTTAGTGGCAGCAGAAGTATCGGATAGCAGCGTAGAGAAGACAGTTGCCCCGAATGTGAGTACAGCCGAAGTCGCAGCGGGTGAGTCACCACAACCTGTAGGGAGGGAAGGATCTTCGGGGGTATTGATCAAAGTTCCAGCAGAAGCACTACCGGAACCTTCGAAAGAGAGAATGGAGATAGTTAGTCCGAATTCTCTGTCTTCAGAGCGAACACAGACTGCGGGAAGTGAAGGAATATCACATCCGAAGACGAGCGAGGAATTGGTAAAGGAGCTAATGTTGAGCGACAAAGTACTAGAACAGATTGTGGCACAGGTTAGAGGGACGGTGGTAGATGCCCCAGACAGTGCACTGCCGTCATCTCCTACCGAAGAAGTGAGGCTTGCAGAAGAGACGAAGACTTTGCAGGAGGAACCGAAGGAGTTAGTCGTTTCTTTTCCCGATTTCTTGCAGGATAGTGTTGTAATAACCCACCAAAGGCTAAAACTGCAGTATGGTGGTAAAAAGATCGAACCCACAGGGACAGAGGCAACACACAGAGTACAAAGTGTCACGTTTAACAGACTTTTGAAGAGTTTGAATTCTCAGGCGACTGTCACTCCCAGAAATACTGCGGTGCTCGACTCGGAGGCCACTCGGAGGATGCTTGACTCGGAGGTCACTCGGAGGATGCTAGACTCGGAGGATGCTCGGAGGATGCATAGTGCAGCGTAAGTCACTCAACACACACACACACACACACCTGAAACTGGAAAAGCACAGCTCGGAGGTCGGTCAGGACCTCCGCTTAGAATTTCAGGGGGAAAGTATCTCAAAAGTTCACTCAGAGGCTCTGCAGGTAGTGACTCCCACTCCGGCTTTTACAGCCCTTCCGCCAAGAACTAGCGTAGGGAACCCGGATTGGACTTCCCACTTCGGAACGAAGTCCCTCATACGCAGTGGACGTCACCCTCGACTCACACCAAGCACAGAGAGTACAGGCCCGACTGAGAACTCAACTGAGACACAATCCCGTAACACACACACATAACCTGAATTGATAACCAAGGTTTACACGAAGTAACAAAACTTCACTTTGGCATTCAGGGGAAACTTCCCGTAGGAGTACAATTAGGATATGTCACTCGAAGGAGTAAGGGGGAACTGTTCAAGTATCTAACTCGCAACCGGCTCTGAGCATTCAGCCGAAGGCCTTCAGCTACAACATGCGGTAACTTCACTATGCTGCAGCTCCTCTACGTGGTGCCAGGACGAAATGCACAAACACGCCGAGAAAGTGAGTTCCTGATCTGCACTTCCGAAACTGGAAGAGTCCCAAGGCAAAACGCCTTGACCTACTTTATACCCTCTAAGGTCCTAACTAACACTACTCTGCACTATCTGCTACTCTAAACTCCTGCACAAAACCAAACTACACTACTGCACTCTGCAGATCCGGTGCTACGCCTCCTGCGCGCCGGACTGCCTCGCACTTTCTCTCTACCCTGCCAATCTTCCGACCGGCTGCGCAACTCCAGCCGCCGAAGGACTGCAGTCACTTCCGACTCCAAGTGCGCCATAGTGTCGCGCGCACCCGACAAGAAGGCTTCTAATTTCCTCGCTACTCGCCGCCGACTCCGACTATCACCCTCCGTCAATGCCGCCGCCCGAAGCTCAAACTCCCTGAGCGTGATCTTCTCTTGTGCCGCCACTTCCCAATGGGCGTATCCTCTTAGACAGTGAGTCACCCGCGTCACCAACTCTTCTCGCGTCCGGCTGCTGCCTTCCACCTCTGCTAGCGGCATCTCCGCATCTGCGCGCTGCGCCCTCAATTCCGCGCACTCGGATTGCAAGTTGCGCAACAACTCCTCATCCTCCTTGCGCGTGCTTTGACTTTCTTCTAATGCGCGCGTTTGGCGCGCAAGCTCCTCTGTTAGAATGCGGTTTTGTCTCCGCTCTTCCTGCAATTCCGACTCGATCTTTGCCCGCATTAGCTCGGCATCCGCCTGGGCTTTCGTCGCCACATCCTCCCGCTGTTGTTGCAGGGTTTGGTGTAGCCTCTGCGTGATTGCCAGGTGCTGTCGGAGGGCAGTATACCTATCTTGCAATGTTTGGCACCTAGTGGCCCAAGTGGCCACCTTGCTCCTCGTCCTGCTCTTGACAATCTCCACATAAGACTGCGATTTTTTGGAACTCGAGTACTTTGCTGTCTTGCGATCCAAATATCGCAGGAGTGGCACTATCTGCTCGCACAGTACTCCTGTTGGCGTCTTCTGCACAGAGTCCGCTTCCTGCTCTTTTGAACTCGTCTCATCCTCTGTTTCGAGGATTTCACTCGCCACAAAATCTCTTGGCGACTCCCTGGAACTGTGGCGCGCGGCAGCTTCCGCCGCGACTGCCGCTCCACTCCCTGCTAAAATATCCAAGGTAGTGGGGGATCCCACTGCCTGAGCCCCTGTTTCGGCTCGATCTTCGGTTCTCAAAGGGGTCGGCGCCGCAGTTACTTTTGTCACCCTTGCACCGCCCGCTTCTACTACCTGCTCTTCCGGCGCGATCTGCGCGGAAGGTGTCTTCGCCGGAGGTGTGTCCGCCGAAGGCGCCCGCACAATGGTCGCCGGCCTTGTACGGTTCGCAGTCGGCGAATCTGGCCGACTCTCAGTTGACCGACTCGCAGTCGGCCGACTAGCAGTTGTCCGACTGGAGGTCGGATCCATCCTGCGCGCCTTTACTCCACTTGGCCTGTTTGCTGGAGGCGTTTTCCCAGAAGCGCCTTCTGCCGAAGACGACCCTCTGAGAGTTGTTGGCTCGTCAGCCAAACTCCCTTCTGCTTCCGGCCTGCTGTCCGGTTCAACGCGCTGCTCAGTTGGCCGTCCTCCAGTTGGCCGTCCTTCAGTCGCCCGACTCGCAGTCGGCCGACTGTCAGTTCGCCTTTCTTCTTCTGGAGGCATCGGTGCCTTCTGCGCAGAGGGGTTCGCCGACCTCCCCAGAATCTGCGCGATTATCTCCTCCTGCGTGGGCAGGATACTCCGCCGGACTAGAGTACGCCCGGTCTCCTCAGTACTAGTTGGCAACATCATTTTGCGTGCCCTCTGTTTCGGCCGGCTGTGAGGCTCGTTGGTTGGCCGACTCCGAGTCGGCGTAGCGGGAGCTTCCGGCTGCCTGTCTTCAGGTATCTCATCCCATTTCCGCTTCCGCGATGCGCGCTCACTTCGACGCTCTTCTGCTGCTCTTGCTGGAGGCGGAGCTGGAGCTGGAGTTGGACTGGCAGGTGCTTCGTCCGGATCTGTGTCCACTTCGGCCTCCCGCACGTATCTACCCGGATAACTCCGGTTCAGCAGCGGAAACCGTGTCCGCTCTGAAGCCGTCAAACATCCCATCGCTCGATAAAACACGATCAGGTAAGGCGAAATATGATTGAGGGTCCCTCCTCTCTCTTCTTGCGCATGTTGGCGCGTCACCTTCCACAGGAGCCGTGCCCAATGAACCGGAGCTCCTGACAACACTAGCTCCACAAATCCCACTTGCCAACCATGCATGTAGGCGGTCTTGGTCGGCTGCAATATCTGAAGCAATGCAGTCGCGACATTTCTCCGCAATCGATCTTTGTAATCCCGCGTCCGGAAACCATTCTTGGGATGCCTGGCAACTTTGAAAAGATCATTGTAGAAGACTTCTTCCTCCTTGGACACCTTCACGCTCTCGGCCTCGAAGAGGAGATACCGTTCCTCGCCTGCACACCTTCCTAACACCTGCGCCCAGTCACTAATGTCCCACCTCTCGGGATGTGGGCGGAATCCGCGCGAGGGCTTGTGTTTCTCCTGCAAATACTCGCGCACCATCTCCGGACACGTCCAATTCCATCCCCATAGGAGGAAATCAAGCTTCAACCTTGTCAACACATCTTGGAATGCGCACAGACCGATCTGCGGCACTCTGAGTGGAGACACTCGCAGCTGGGGGACCTTCGACATCTTTCTTGCTTTTCCTGCACACACACAGACGTTCTCCCTTCCGCTCGATCTCTCACAATCGCCGCTGCGCGTCGGCCGCTCAGACACTGACTGAAATCGCTCTCTCTTCTCTTGCGCGCTCAATTTCGCTGCTCGCAAACTCTCTGCAAGGTCCGTCAAGATCCTCGCGCAACTCGTCTCCGCACTCTCTCTTCTAACTGCAGGTCTCTCCGCCCTTGCGCTTAATCTCTGAAGCTGGAAAACTCACAATCAAGAATGACAGAATGAGACTGGAGAGCAGTCTTTTCTTCTCCGAATTCAAGATCGCCCAACGTTCTCACTTGGTACAATCAAACTTGATTACGCAGCCGGCTATACGGCCTAACGGTTCTCCCTCGCATACTCGAATTCACGACTCTGCACTGCGCGCATTCGCATGCGTGAACATTGAATTTTCCCGCCGCCATCGTCTTCCAGACTCGAGTTCGCCATCGTCTTCCGGACTCAAGTTCGCCGCAGTGGAGCGTATGCTTCGACTAGGTTGTCTTTTCTCAACCTGCCCATCGTCGGAGGCGTATCGCCGCTGGCGTATTCCTTCCCCGTCGGCGCCTTGCTGGAGGCACACATCAAGTCGGCGCGAATTACGCCGGCTCGTATTCGTACCACTTGTTTTGTCCGTTCTGCCCCGCATATTGCCGACGGCGCATATCCCGCCGGCGCGAATCATGCCAGCGCACCCGCCTGTCCGCGCCACGTCGGAGGCGTATATCCGGCCGGCGCTTCTCTTCCGTTGCGCAGCCGCCAAAGGCGCTTCCGCCTCTGAGTTGATCTCCTCTTATGAGCGCGTGGTTCCGCCGAAGGCGCATCGCCGAAGGCGTACGGGAGTCCTCTCCGACGGTGAACCCTAGCGCGAACAGCGCATGTCCGGATGCGAGTTTTCCGACGCTCATAACTTCTTCGTCCCTGATCCATCTCCGGCGCTCTTGGGCTCGTTAGAACGAGCGTCCTGAGCTCTTTCCAATGAGATCTCAACCAACTAGAACTACCGTGAATCCTGATCGTAATGAAGGTTTCCCTCCCACGCTAGCGGCGCATCGCCGAAGGCGCACTCATGGTCGGAAGCTTTCAGAGGTCCTTGCCGGCTTCTGACGTCTTCAGCAACATCTCCTCCAGAGGTGTCTGTGCCGGAGGCGTACCTTCCCTAAGCGCTGGAAGCGCGTGGGTAGAGACACCTCAGTAAAGGAGATATTGCCGAAGGCGTTTGGCGCTGGTACGTCCAACTTCGCGATTCTTCGTGACCTCGTGACGATCTCCTCAATCCACTCTATTTAACGTACCATTTCCTAACTACAGACACTGCTTCGGTACTTCTTTTCTAAAATTGTTTAAATTCTGCAAAAAAACAAAAAGTGTGTTACCACAAGTGTGGTCCCATTACTAAAGTATCTGGATGGGAAGAGAGAGTAGTATGCTATATCCAAGGAGGTAGGATTTTATGTAGAGATGATAAGAAACATAACGCAGCTCAAGAGAGCATTCGCAGTAAAGAGGGAGTGGGATTCTGCGACTGAATTGGCACGAGAGCGAGCGGCAATCTTTGCAACTTAGTGCGCGGCAGTAAAGGTGACATTGCAGGAGCGAGAAGCCCAACTTCAAGAGAAGGAAATTGAGTGCAAAGTAATGCAATTGAATCTAGAGAAGGAATCCGGACGATGTGCAGAGTTGGAGGATACCTGTGGTGGACTTCGTAAATCTAACGAGAACGGGCAAAAGATGTCAGTGGATTTGCTCGCGAGGTTGGAGAAATCCAGGGAAGCATATGATGAGTCAGTTAAGTGATCGGAGCGACTGATCAACACTGCAGAGAGGCGAGAGAAGAATCACGTTGAGGAACTTGCTAAGTTGAAGGCCCGAAGAGCCGAAGAAGTTCGTATCGCCGAAGAACTTCGGGGCAAAATTGCAGAGGCGAAGACGGCGGAAGAAGATCTTCCGTAAGCTATTGAGGGTAAGTGCGAGGCGGAATTCCAACGTGCGGAGGAGCT
This sequence comes from Marchantia polymorpha subsp. ruderalis, assembly GCA_037833965.1. Lineage (NCBI taxonomy): Eukaryota > Viridiplantae > Streptophyta > Marchantiopsida > Marchantiales > Marchantiaceae > Marchantia > Marchantia polymorpha. Next base: position 12,539,850 of record AP031357.1, read on the forward strand.
ATCAGCAAGTCTGACAGAGGGAGTCCAAAAGCATGAAGAGGAATTGGCGAATTGGGCCAAGAAATGGACAGATTGTGAATCAGCCAGAGCTTCGGAGGTTGAATGTAAATTGAAGGTTGAATTGAAATGTCGACGGTTGCGGGGGCAGTTAGGTAAGGCGGACATGAGATCGCATGAGTCGCACATGAGAATGGAAAAGGCAGAGGAGGCCTACCGTCATCTGTGGGACGAGACAACCGACGGATTGAAGTTGCGGTTAGAGAAGTGTCTGAACGGGTTCGCGATGTGGGAATTGCAAACGGTGAAGTGGTGAAGCTAGATTCTCTCAAGCGGCGGTTGATGAATGCCAAGACCAGCGGATCCGCCGGGCACAAATAGATCGTAGAGTTAGTTAATACATTTTTAGAGGAATTGAATGAGGCGCGCCAAAATGTAGAAGTAGAGACTGTAAACGTGTTGCGTAAGATAGGAGTAGATGTAAGTTCAGATGACACCGTAACCGCTACGTCGGACGGCACAGTCCCTGAGACCGATTCGCCTCAGGCAGTTGATATCATAGAGTTACCATTGTGAATAAAGAGACCCAAGGCTCTTTCCTTGGGGGGCTTTTCTGTCAATTGGCTTGTCTTGACTGTAAACCTATATCCACTATGTTTGTGTGCTGGTGTGTGATCCAGACATTGGGCACGGTGCGCTCCTGTTTGTCGAAGTTACCGCATCATGAGTTGTGTGTATTCGGCTTGGATGTCCTGAGTAGTCGAGGCTCCTTGGAATTTAAGCAAGTTCAAGTCTGAGTATTCGGGTCAGTGTGTCGGGATGTATGCAATGCTAGGAAGTTTACCCCCTGAAATATAAGTGTGGAATTGCAAGCGATTCCTACAGACGTTGTTTGGAAAAGTTTCAGGCTGTGAGTGTGGTTATGCACTACTTTGCGGGTCTTCGGCTCTAGCTGGGTAGTGTGTCTTGGAGTGGCATTGGCCTAAGAAGTGAAACTCTTTAATAGAATGCTATTCTGTGACTAATCATGACTTTTGTGGTTGTTTCTGTCCTCGTGGGATTGGATCTGTACCATTATGCTCCATTTTGATATTTGTCTGTCATTACAGGCTTGCTCCGCCTTCCGTCGCCTCTCAACTTCCTCTGGAGTGCCTGGTACTTCGCTTCTGTCGGCTGACTTCTTCGTTCCTTAGCAGCGACCTCAAGAGCCACTTCTCGCTTAACCCGTGTCCGGTTCCGCACTATCTCCACGTAGGATTCACTTAGGTTGCCCTCGGCGTACTTCTCCCACTTCCGGTTGAGGTACTGGAGCAACGGTAGTACCTGCACACTCAACACATCGACGGCACCCAAGACTGCCGACTGTGTTTCTTTTGCTGAGGGTTCCTCATCCTTCTCCAATATGATGGTGTCCGTGGAAGTCCAAGGTGAGGTCACCTTCTACGGTTCACTCTCGGTTGCTGCCATGTCGTCCACGGCCTTCGCTGCTACTTCTTCTAACGCCACCGGGTCCTCCTCAGTATCCGAGGACACCGTTAAGACCTCAGCGGCCTTTGCCCGAGGTCCCTCCCGCTGAGTTCTCTCCTCAGTTACATCTCTCCGTTTCAAGGGATCGTACTTATTCAAAATGACTTTCCCCTTGAAGCTTGCGACTTCTCGACAGAGGTCGACCGGTCTTCCTCAGTGCAAGACTTCTTCTTGATCGGCTCTTCCTTAAACCTGGCCGCTTTCTCCACCGACCGTGCTTCTTGACTAGAATAGTCCTTCCTCACTGTTCTTCTACTCTTAGCACTGCCATCGTCGTCTAGGATCAATCTCCTGGCCTTCATCTTCGACCGCGCCCTAAAGTCAAGTGTTCGCATCACGATGAGAGCGGTGTGCTGTAACCGCTCCTCTTCTACTGCAGCCTCGCCAATTCGACGCTTCTTTCTTGGCTGGGAGTCTTGCCGACCTCGAGGTCGCTTCCTCCTCTGCTGAGGAGAACTCTGTGGTTCGCCTTCCAGGTCCAAATTGACCTTGTTGGCTAACACTATCTCCTCTCCTTCTTGCTCAACATTCCGCATCGGGAATGCTCTGCTCTCTTCAGCAGTCAACAGGTTCATACCCCGATAGAAATTGATCAAAAACGGGGATAAGTAACTAGGCGACCCTGTAGAGAGTAGTCCAATGTGCTGTCGGGTTACAGTCTAGAAAATCCGCGTCCAATGAATATGATCTCCGCGCAGAGCTCTCTCGATGAATCCCACCTGCCAAGTCATCATGTATGTGGGCCGCTGCGGCCGAAGGATTTGCATCAGAGCCATCGCGATGTTCCGCCGCATTCGATCTCGATATCACACTGTGCGGTACCCGTTCTTCCCAGTGCGGGGATGCTTGAACAGGTCAACGTAAGCTCTCTCCTCTTCTCTCGTCACTCGCACACTCTCGGCATCGAATGTGAGATCGCCGTTGTCACCTGCACTTTGTCCCAAGACCTTCTTCCAGTTCCAGATTTCCCAAGTGTCGGGATGGCCTCTGTAACTCGGCGATTTCGGCAATCCATTGTTGTCCCATTCTTGTATGATCGCGTCGCTCGTCCAATTCCATCCCCACAGTAAGAACTTCATCCTCACTAAAATCAAATCACGACAATAAGCTCGTAAGCCAACCTCGGGCACTCGTAGAGCGTGGAGTTTGATTGGTCACGCCATCACTAATTCTTGCTCTTCTCGTCCGCGCGCCTCTGTCCCACTTCGTGTCCCAATGTGTTCGTGAAATGCGTGCGACGAGCACCCGACTCCTTGGGTAATCCCCGCCGTCGCAATGGTCTCCCATGCGTGCGAATTGAAGGTGCCGCCATTCAAATTCTTTCCCTGGCGGCACTATCTTTTACGTATCCGGTACCCGTCACCCTTTTTGACTGTGAAGCTTTGATGTTCTCACGTACACCAATTGAGTACCTGTCTCGGTACTCAAATGAGGAAGTTCTTTACCTGTCCTCACAGGTTTGGACCTCACCGTCCTCCTCAGGGCCAATGCAACGTCTGAGGTTCCCTCTAGAGTACTACCACTACCTCCTCTACCCCGTTACGTTGCTATTCTACTCTAATCTAATTACTTCTACTTTCCAAGGTTAAAATTGACCGCAATTTCCCAACCTTCTATTATAATTACAAAAAAACAAAAAAACTGAGCTATCACAACGTCGCACTCGATAACTCAACCGTGGTTGGTTTGGTAAGTACTCTGCAACATTTTTGATCTTGTTTGTAAGGTGTTTTGTTACGTTAAAGCACGTGATGTCATTGATTTTAGTTTGCCTCCCGATGTTTGAAAGTGTATGCTAAATTTGGCTTCTTGTGGGGACTACTTTTTTGTTTTTCTTTAAAAATTAAAAAAAACATAAACATATGTGTGTAGAAGATAGTTATATAAGCTGGAAAGAGTAGATTTATAGGAATTATGTCAGGATTAGTTAGGATTTGTCTACGTCCGAAGATCTTCGGATCTTCGCGTCTTCGGCGCAGCCTTTTTACGACGCCGAAGAGTTGCGTCTTCGGCAAAGACATCGGAATCAATTTCAAATCACGCAACGGGCCGGACGAGGTTCGCACGCGTCGGGAGTTCTACGAGGCACAGGAGACCGCAATGTTAGGGCTTCAAGGGTAAAGGCGGAAAGAGTAGACTACGCGCCAACATTGCGATATCGAGCAAGAACGACCGGGAGTGAACGGAATTGCTATCGAACCAACCTGCGATCTGCGAAGTGCAAATTGAACACATGGCGCCCAAGAAGAGTGAGAAGGTGAGGAAATTGGTTCCCTTGAAGGTGCCGTATGAGGAATTGAGACCCTTCAGACACGAGTTGAGGGAGCTGTGGTTAGAATTCCTTCTATGGAATTGGAATTATGTCTCAGCGAGTATCTGGAAGGAGGTTATGGACAAAAGCGCGATCGAAGACGAGGAGCTCCGCGGTAATCCCATGATGTGAACCGTCGAGCATTGGACGAAAGTAATGGAACCGTGCGCGGGAAGCGACGAAGACTTTCTGTTTGACAAGAATAGCGTAGGACTTACGCGCGTCGAGGAATTCTCTTGCGGGCCTCTCTTCGAGACGGGAAGACAAGGAACAAATGGATGGAAGACGGTCGATTATAAGGACCCGAAGAGAAGAGTGATCGCGTTGGAGATTATGCACATCTTACGGCCAGCGCGCACGACCTGTGTGACGGCCTGGCAGGTAGGATTCTTCGAGCACATTTTGAAGGGACAGCGCGTACATTGGGCAAGGATCTTTTACGATCTTGTCTAGGTGAATGCGTCTGGTCGATGGACGGGATCGATGACCAACCATCTTACCCCCTTTCTGGTACATTTCTATCGAGGAATGGAATTGCTTACGAGGGAGGAGGAAAAGCGATTTCGAAGGGAGCGGGAGAACTTCACAGTGGAGTCCAGTGAAGGGACCGAAGATGAAAACCCATCTCCCGCAATTCCAGCACACACTACTGCTCGAGGACCAGTGCAGGTGGACGTGATTCCAAGGCAAGAGCAGCCAGAGAGGCGAGTGGCAAAGAAGAGGAAGGTCGTAAGCGATGATGAGGAGGAATTGGCCCACACGGTAAGAAGGGAAGATATGGAAGTAAGTGGAGCCAGAGAGCACAGAGCTCGCGCAAGACCAAAGAAGAGAGCGAAACAGAGGATGGTGACAGTTGAGGTGTCAAATAGCAGTGTGGAGAAGTTGGTGGCACTAATTGTGAACACATCCGAAGTCGCAAATAACGAGGTAATGCGATCTGTGGAGTTAGGGGTATATTCGGAGACGTCAATTGAAGATCCGGTAGATACACCGGTAGAACCTTGGAACGGGGGAACGGAAGTGGTAAGTCCGATTTCTTTGTCTTCGGAGCGGACACGGTATGCGCAAGGCGAAGGGACACCCCAGATGAAGATGAACGAGGACTTGGAGAAGGAGTTTACTTTGAGCGAGGAAATTCTGGAACAGGTTGTCGCAAGAGTAGGAGGAACGGTGGTGGAAGCCGAGGGCACTACACTGCCGACGTCTCCTGTGGAAGATGTGAGACCCGAAGAAGGAGAGAAGACTTCGGGCGAAGAAGAGAAGACATTGAAGGTTACATTTCCTAAGTTCTTGCAGGATAGTGTGGTACCATTGTTGAAGTACTTGGACAGGAAGAGGAAGAAGTATGCTGTATCACAGGAGCCGGAATTCTATGTTCAGATGATCAAGAACAGAACGAAGCTCAAGAGAGCAGTTGCAGTAAAGAGGGAGCGGGATTCCGCGCCTTTAGTGGCACGGGAGCGAGTTGCAACCTTGTCAGCCGAGTGCGCAGCAGTGAAGGCGACATTGCGGGAGCGAGTATCCCAGCTTCGGGAAAAGGAAACCGAGTGCGAAGTACTGCAGCTGGATCTAGAGAAGGAATCGGGACGTTGTGCAGAATTGGAAGAGACCTGCGGAGGACTTCGTATCTCTAATGAGAATGCCCAGAAGATAACAGTGGATTTGATGTCGAGGGTGGAGAAATCCAGGGAAGCTTACGATGCAGCAGTCAAAAGGGCGGAGCGATTGATCGCAACAGCAGAGAAACGAGAGAAGAAGCATATTGAAGACCTTGTTGCATTGGAGGTCCGAAGAGCCGAAGAAGCTCGCATCGCCGAAGAACTTTGGGGCAAGATCGTAGGTACGAAGACGGCGGAGGAAGATCTTCGTAGGCGAATTTCAGAGATTGAGTCGAAGTGTGAAACTGAATTCCGACGTGCAGAAGAGCTATCAGCAAGTCTGTCGGCGGGAAATCAGAAACATGAAGACAAGTTGAAGGATTGGGCCAAGAAATTGGCAGAGTATGAGTCGGCCAAGTCTTCGGAGGTCGAATGTAGATTAAAAGTTGAATCTGACTGTCGACGGTTACGGGAGCAGTTAGGGAAGTTGGAGATGAGATCGGAAGAATCGCAGAGGAGAATGCAAAAGGCAGAGGATGCCTACCGTCAGCTGCGGAAGGATTCAGCCGATGTGTTGAGGTTGCAGTTAGAGAAGTGCCTGAATGGGTTCGCGATGTGGAGATTGGATTCTGTGAAGTGGTTGAAACTAGATCTACTCGAACGACGGCTGATGAGTTAGAGAGGTAGAGAAGAGACTCTAAAGGCAGGTTTAGAGAGTTTCTTGTTTATATATAAAAGAGTGACGATTTTCAATATCTTGGAGTGTTGATGTGTGTGTGAATTAGAGTGATACATTGAGGGATTGTGCAAGAAGGTGTTTGGGTTATGAGTATGAGGAGAAATCCTAGTCTTCTAGAACCATGATGAGCTACCGCAAAGGTATCTGAGGTAAACCTGAGTGAGAGTCAGACCGAAGGTTGCAGCACCGAACGCATTCCCAATAAATCAACACAATGTGCCCATGAATCCAATTAAAAAATGTAAATCAGATTAATGGAAAATTAAACACAACAAAAAATAACATATTCATATGATTAGATCATTCACACAAGCTTCAAATTCCAATTCTCAATTTTTGTCCTATAATCATACCGGACAAAGCATTGATAACCTTAACCCATGGGGGTCTATAAAACCTCATCGCAGTTGAGGATCATATTTCTTATTACGTTGCGCAATGGCCAGAACGTCATGTGTAACTTCCTTTTATAAACACATCCTTTTTGCAGCGTTCTCCGTTAAGTCTAGTCTGACCACAGCTTCCTCGATTGTTCTCACCCGCATTCATACAATCGTTTAATTCCACTTCCCTCCTCTTCCCTTTCCCCTCCTCACAAGCACTTCTCTCTCTCTCTCACTCTTACCAGTTACCATTTTTATCTATCTACCTCACTCTCACTCCCTCTGTGCCCAATCAGTCGGACATTGATGAGCTCGTACTCCTAAGGATTTTTCAACAGCAAGCCTTCTTTTTCAAATTGTCACGGTTAAATTATCGGCTAATCGTTAATCGAACCACGGCCAAGCTTGGACCGGTTAAACTATTAATTATCAATCCAATTAAGCAATCCACTTTTTTTCTGAACCGGTTGACCATTAACAAGACCATGGCCAAGCATATCCCATGTGATTAAATGAGGCAGTGCTCTAGTCTCGACTGTGAAATTTACAATGATCTCTTTGAAATGTTGAAATCTTTGAAATTTATAGTGAATTTGCTGAAAATGTTGATCTCTAGAAATCTTCTGATAAAGTGCATACTTAATTGAGATGCGTACCTAGATAGGTGTGTACTTAAGTGAGAGGCTAGTGTACAAGATAGTGTTTTGCTTTTGGATGATCCAGTTTCTAATGGATAGCGGTTGAATGCAAAAGAAGCACATCCAACCACTCCATAAGAGAACGAAAGTGCAATGCCTCAAAACATCCAAAATCTAATCCAACACTTGCTAAGCTCTTTCATTGCACACAAAAACTATTATATCCCCGTGTAACTATCATGTGAAAAGAGCCAATGAAAAATTCTAGCTCCACAACGTGATCCACCACTTGCCAATGTGAAGGTTCAAATCAATATGGACAACTTTCAATAAAATTGAAACTTAGAAGTTTTGTGGCGAATGCATCTGCGCAGCAAGAGGCACCAGCAAATTGACTACTTAAGAACGCACCATTGTTTCAAGGATGAATTTGTCCGTAGCAAATCATGTGCGTAGAAATCTTCATTGTGGTAGTCTGGTGTTGTAGATCTGCTGGCAAATTTGATGGTTTGACGAAAAAACTCACGATTATTGGAAGTGGATGGTGTAATGCCAGTAGCATTGCACTATCTTTCAAATCACTGTTGCCAGATCCAAAAGTAATTTCTCCAATTCAATGTGCTTATGCAGATTGTTTTTGGAACACGAGTGCAACTCTTAATGTCCAGAAGCTTTGATAAATTTGAAAGGGTCGGGAAATCTTGCGGGCGAGAGCATATCTAGTTTTGTTAAAACGCCAGTGGCATGTTGTCGAAGCCATCGCAAAAACACGAATTAAAACATATTTTTACAAAAACACGTATTAAAACTCATTTGTACAAGAACATATCCGTACTAGAACACATATTAGAACTCATCAACGAAGTGCCATTGGTGGAGTCCCATAAGTTAAATTGAAACTTGATGAATTACATCAAGCAATTTACGTTTTGATGGAGTCTCATCAAGCAAATATCTCGTTGATAGATAGGAAACTGGTGATCTTTGATATGTCTAGATTTGTTCGGGATATTCAAAAGAAATCATGTTTTCAATTGTACTGGATTATTATTTACCATTGATTGCATGAGGTGGTTAAATTTAAGAAATTAAAATGAAATCATTTGACGAAGCTACAAAGTTTGTTCATTTCTATCTCTTTCAAGAGCAAGAGCAAATCAATTTTCTCGTAAAAAAAATGTGAAAATTTCAAGTCTACCTAAAACGGAGATTGAAAAGATGAATAGTCATCAAGTTCTTGACTAAAGCACTTAATGTTCATAAACTGAATTTGGCTCAAGATTTCTGTATTGGAAATACAAAAATCCAACATTGTGTCATTATAATTAAGTTTGTTGATCAAACTCAACATGATATTGCCGTAGCTAACAAGGCCATTTTCAAGAGTAGAAGGATTTGATTGTATCTTAGCAAGTTGTAGCAAGGAAAAAATAACTTACAAAAATTAAAAAAGCTCAACATAAAGGATTTTTTTGCTTATCTAAGCGATGGTGAAACAATTGTTACTTAGCAAAATATACAACCATCAACCTAGCAATCTACGAGATTAAGGATGTTGATGTGGAATAAAAGACTACTTTTCACAACAAAATATATGAGTGCTCATCCAATTACTATCTATCAACAACTTTTCCATTTCCTTCTATTACTTCTTCAACTTTTGAATTTGGATGTATGCAAGGTTCAACTGAACAGTTTGTACATTGAATTTCATGTTGGAGCTCTTTCAATTTATCATATTTTTAATTTTTTTATCAATTCTTCCAAGATCGCTTGTATGAGATTCATGATTTTGTTTTGACTTATGGTTATTGATAAATAAATCAAGATTAGGGGACCCAAAGGGTTAAATGATAAATGGTTTATGGTAAGAGATCAAGCTTAGAGGACCAAAGTATCAAAAGGTTGAAAAACATAGTACAAGCGAAAAAAATCCTAAAGATCAAAGGAACTAGAACATCACTAGTGTTGTTTCTAGAAAGCATCAAGTAATCTCACCCTTCTAATGTAAGTGATGGTGAAATATAAAGCTTTAACCTCTAGATAAAGACAAATTGTTTCCGCAAGAAGAATAGCATGAGGAGTTTGGTTTCTTAAATTTAATTCTTCTTGAAGAAATATATTTTGCACCCTCTTCATTTGCTTCCAACTTGTTTTCTTACAACCAAGACCCTACTCTTGCGTTCCATACAATACTACCAGCAACACTAAGCTCATGCATAAAAATTTCCTAAGATTTCAAGACATTATGTGAGCTATGTAGTCATCATGTAACCAACTTTACAAAAGCTTCAACTCGGTTGAGCCTCAAAGTTTTAAGCCTAGTGTGTCTTGTCTAACTTCACCTTCCTTCGAAATTTCAACCTTAGTGGACATTCCAGCTTGAAGATATGATTTCTACAAGATTGAATTTATATACCTGAAACTAGAAATTCAAAAATCACACAACTTTGTTTATGAAACTTTTTTGAGCCTTAAATTTTGCAAGCTAGTAAGACTTGTTTCACTTTACGGTCCAACTAAATTTCAAATTCAGGGGTATTTTGATATTGAAGATATGGTATTTGCAAGATTGAGTTTTCAAATCTCTAAAACTGTAAGCTCAAAACTCAAAAATCACACAATGCTATTTTTGAAACTTTTTTGAGTCTAAAATTTTGCAGTAAAGTGAACCTTGTCTAATTGCACGTATCCTCAAATTTCAGATTGCGTGCTACCTCCAGCTTGAAGATATGGCCTATACAAGATTGAGTTTCCAAATCTCTAAATTAGAAATAGGAAACTCAAAAATCACATAATTAAAATAAAATGGCATGTTGAGAGAGTAAGTGATAAATGTTAAATCGTTAATGATATATTTTTGAAAAGATCAAGCCCAAAGAATATGTAATCTTCATATCTAGTACATGTAACAATTACATGTTATGATACATATAATTTTATCAACTTTATGTGAATTCAATGCTTGTTCATTGTGAACAAGAATACTCAATTGCAAAAATCTCCATGTTACCTGTGTCATACTATTGCTTGGCAGAGAAGTGGATCTCATAAACTTGGAATTGAGAGAGTATGATGATTAAATATTGATAAGAGTGAATTTATTTGTAGATTATGTGACTATGGAAATATTGAGTATGAAGAGCATGTATTTGTTACAAGTTCTTGGTATAAAGAGATTAGATTTGCTCATAAAATAGATGTGAAAATTTTCTATTCTTCATTATAACTAGTATTTTGATTTAGGGTGTTGTTTGAGAGATTTCATTAGTCATCATTCTAGTGCTCTTGGCACTAACTAGAGATTAATCTTTAGTATATTGTCCTTCGTTTGTGAATTTTTTACTTGTATTGTGTTTTTTAGCTTTTTTACTCTTTAGATCTCACATGCTTGATCTATTCATCATATATCATTTATTCTCTTGACATGCCATTTTATTTTAAATGCTACATTTAAAAGATCTTTTGACTTGCACGATATAGAGCCCATATCCACATACAAGTTTGCAATCAATAAAATTGCACAAATGGTAACTGGTACATGAATCAAGCTTGTGAATCTTTAGATGTTGCCTGTATTCTTATATGCGATTGAAATTTGCAACCTATAGCACTCCGCAAATGTCTACAAGAGTAACTTCTCAACATTATTTGGAGTAGACAAATCATCAAAATGCTGTTTTATCAACTTCAGGTGAATTCTTGTTGCAGACGGAAACTTACACAAGATTCAAAGAATATTGTTGTTGTTGCAGATAACTCACACAATACTTGGATAGTAGTACTTGGTAATATCGCTGATAGTAATAACGGAAACTCACACAAAGCTCAAAAAGTGATACTGGTAAGAACACTAGTATTATATCATTTTATTCACGCCAAGATCAACACTTCTGAAATTGAAAAGGTTTTGATTACCATTGAAGTGATTCAAGGTTATCATGTCCCTCATATCTATTTAGAGTTTTCATAGATGATATCAAAAAGTGGTTGGAGGAAGTTGATACTAAAGGTGTCAAGCTTAGAAATTTTGTCAACAAAGTTCTATTATATGCAGATTATATCATATTACTAGCACGTGACGCAATAAATTTATGGTAAATGGTTCATGGTAATAGACCAAGCCTAGGTGATCCAAAGGGTCAAAACGCTAAAAACACAATACAAGCAAAAACCACAAACAAGGAAAAAGACTCCAAAGTTCAATCTCTAGCTAGTGTCAAGAGCACTAGAACGGTAACTAATAATGTCCCTAATATAACAACCTAAATCAAAAGAAACTAATTGTAATAAAAAATAGAATTTCTCCACATCTATATTATGAGCAAGCCTGATGTCTTTGTACCTGAAATAAGTAACAAATACATGCTCTTCATGTATTTGTTACAATGAAGAGCATGTACCCACCGTCACATAATTTACAGATACATTCACTCCTATCAATATTAAGCCAACGTCCTTCCTCAACTCCAAGCTTATGCGGTCCTGTTCTATGCCTAGCAATAATATGACATAAGCACGTAGAGATTCCTACAAGTAGGTGATTTTGTTCACAATAAAAAAACATAGAATTCACATGAAGTTGATAAAACTGCATCTTGGCGCCGCACTTGCTCCAAATAATGTTCAGAAACTCCTCATTTAGACGTTCACGTACTGTATAGATTGCAATTTCCAATCGCGTTCTGCCACATTCCACCTCAAAGACCAAGTCACATCCGCTAATCATCCTTTGGCACGTGTGGCATTCAAAGCTTGAAGAGAAAGACAAGAAGCATCAAGAGATCTCACCCTTCTGATGTAAGTGATGATCAAGTATAGAGCTTAAGCCTCTAGAAGTAAATAATATGTTTCCGCAAGAAGAATAGCATATGGAGTTTGATTTTTCACACTCAATTCTTCTTGTAGAAATATCTTCTGCAACCTCTCCACACGCTCCCAACATGTCTTCTTACAACAAGAACTCCACACTTGGATTTCATATAATACTACCGGTAACACCAAACTTTTGAATAAAATTTTCTAAAGACTCCAAGACGCTAGATGAGCACTTCTACACCAATTTAACAATGAATATATAGCTTTGTAACCAACTTCTACTCTCTTTTGCACGCAAAGTGCTCAACTATAACCATTAGAAAAATCAATGCCTAGATATTTATAACTCTTCACCTCTTATAATTATAGATCCTTGTAATAGAATGAGAACTTGGATCTAATGCTCACTATCATGACTTTAGATTTCTCCATATTTATCTCCATTTGATTCCGAGTACAAAAGCTAGCCAAAGTGTATAGGTGTTTTTGTAAACTAATTGCATCACTTGCTAGTAATATGATATCATCTGCAATTCAATAAAAACAAGAGAGTTTTGATAATAAAGTTTTCAAGCTTAACACCTTCGCTATCACATGCCTCCAACCACTCTTCGATATCATCTATAAAAACTCTGAATAGAGTAAAAGAGAGAGTACAACTTTGAATCACTCTAATGGTACTCAAAACCTCTTCAGTGTTGATCTTGGCTCAAACAGAATGGTATAACGTGGCCAGAGCTGCTAGAAGATCTGATGGTTCTCCAATGACTTGCAATCTTTTCCATAATAGCTCAAAAGCTACAATGTCAAAAGCTTTCTTAGAATCAATGAAGGCGCAAAACAAAGCTTTCATATTGATTTTTGACTTCTTGCATAAAACACGCATCCAAGATATGGTCAATGGTGTTGTATGTAGGGCAAAAACCTGCTTGAAATCTTGCTCTATTTTGATGAGATTCAGTTCATGTGCTCAACTTTGACTCCACCAATTTGCCAAACAACTTGGCAAAAACACAACTCACCATGAAAGCGCGATAGTTTGTCACCTCTCTGTTAGTTGTTTACTTGTTGTATGTATATGTCGCTACTATGATGTACGTCGGATCAAGTCTCAAAGAAGTGTGGATCAAAAGGTTTTGAAAATGTAGCATGTAATGCTCTTTCTTACTAAGATCTAAACGATATTTGGAAGAAGCTAAAATAGAATGGCATGTAGAGAGAGATATTGTTTTTGACAACAAGAGATTAAATAAGAGAGATGCATGATTTGATTCTTGTTGAGATTCTAGAATATCAAATTTTGAAATAAGAGAGCTACTAGTGGCCAAAGGATAGAAGATAATCAATGGTGCTAACACATGTAGAAGAAAAACACATCTTGACCGACAATCAGAGCGGGGAAGTTGTGAGAGAAGCCAAGAAAGAGCGACTCAGGACTGACGACAGCAAAGAGACGAACTATCGGATCGGAGTCTCGACTGGAACACGAGTTTTAGTAGGTGATTATCCAGACCAAGACCTTCTTTCAAACTTACTTCGATCTACACGATCGAATCGAAACTGAAATGCTAGAATACAACGAAAGGAATCTCTGGACAAGCTGCTATGATTGGTTGATCCAGACGGACTTGATCACCATGGAGTGATAAACCAATCACAGTCTCTTATCAAACCAAAGGCAGTGAACCATGCAGCTTGCCAAATTAAAGTACAGTTGTCAACCTGCTCAGGCAACTGATGAAGTAGCAGGGAGATTGTCTTGTCCTGTCCAAAGATGTAACGCCCAGTCATGCCCAGCTATGTACCGAAGGACACGATGGAGTCAGACTGTGATGAATCATCTCCATGCAGAACATGGCTACCTTCAATTTGCCGGTTTTATATCTGATTTCATGCGATGTTGTTACATATTCTTGGCACTGATAGAACCGAGAGAAACGGGAAAGGAGGAAATTACATTACATTCTTGCATTACATATGAATTAAGATGAAAGTGTAAAAAAATGTGTATAATATTTCAAAATAATAATAATCATAAGATGTTAAATCTAATCTACAATAAAGTTTATATCTTAAATTTCAGTATACTCGTTGTGATTTATGAATAATGATTTTGAATCTCGGTAGATGCAATTGTTAGATTTATTAATAATATATACAAATTTTTCAATATAGGAAAATCGAAGAAATTTAGTTGAAAGTAGATGTACAAAATGAATACATGTGTTTTTTAATAAATCATAAAAAGCTTTCAGTTTGAAAAAAATGTTAAATAAATGTAAGGAAGACTCTGTAATATTGATTATTGCAAAAATAATTTATCTTTTATTTAAATTTCATGTCATTAAAAATGAAAAAATAATTTACAATAAAATTTGTAATTTTTTCTTCATTGATTACTGGAAATAATAATCATAATAAAGTAATTAAAAATTACTCCACCTTTAATATCATACATTTTTTTGGTTCGTGGAATATTCAGGTGTGAAGATTCTCTTATCTCAGCACACATATTGGATGTTGCGCAGGCTTCTACAGTTTTGAACACAAAACTCAACCTCATTTTTTCAATCTAAAATTAGTTAATTTGTACATTAATGACCTTTTGCAGGTTTTAAGTTCTTAACTCGCTGTTTAGAGTTTTCAAATGTAACTTATATCAACTAGAGAATAAAGTACCACTCATCAAAGATTTGCCAAAAATGATTTTTGTTGATATATTTTCCAATAGAAAATATTTATACATCAAATAAATAAAATAAATCTAGCAGATGATTTTTCTTCTGTGTCTGATCTAACACAAATGTTCTGCATGAGAGAAAATATTTTCTCTCACGAAAATCTTACAACTAGATCTATTTTTATTTATTTTCAAAAATGCTAAGATAACTTTTCTTCAATATTAGAATTAAAAATTCTAATATCGATGTTCAGCATCTAGACTATGTCTAGACGAAAGTCTATACAAAGCATAATGTATTTTTCAACAAAAATCAATTTCATCTATACTAAGAACCTTACCATATTCCCATCTCCAGCTGTGGGGTGGGCTATCCCAATGGTAAATGGTAGGGGGTTCAGGGATTTTGCTAGGAATCACCGCAGAAGGTTCATCGTCAACCTTCACTCCACTAAAACAAGAAAAAAATTTCTTTATTTTGTTCCAAAAATTCTTCATCTTGTTTGGAACCTGCATAGCAACAAACCAAGTGAAGAAAACATTAGATTTAATGTAAATTTTATATAAAAAAACCAAATGAAAAAATCATTAGATTTAATGTTAATTTTATATTAAAAAAAATATTATTACAAATGATTACAGGACACCATGTATTGATCATCAATGTCAATATACTATTGAATGTATTTCAAGGCTCACTTACAGAAGTAGGAGATAGGGTACTAGCGGTGATCCGTCGCGGTTCGGGCAAACTCAAACTCGACTTAGTCAAACTCAGGTGATGTGCTTTGGCCACACACAGGTTCAGTTTAGTTCTCATTCGGCGCATTCACGAAAACCCACTGATTGTACGATCCGTCGCGGGTCGGGCAAACTCAAACTCGACTTAGTCAAACTCGGTCAAACTCAGGTGATGTGCTTTGGCCACACACAGGTTCAGTTCAATTCTCATTCGGCGCATTCACGAAAACCCACCGATTGTCCGATCGATCACTTGTGCAGCTTCATGCGTGTGCGGGAGGAATGTGGCGGTAGCCGGAGCCAGGCTTTGGCAATGTTCTTTCCACTCACGGTCAGGCCACATGGCGGATTAGGCAATCACAGCGCAGAATGGAGAGACTGTCGCCAGGGACATTCGAGGCGCTGGCGGTACTTTGATTGCGGCGGCCCTTGACATAATGTCAGAGCTGATGGCTGTTGTCGTTGGCCTCATGTGGATTTAGCTTTCTTAAGCGTAGAACACATCATGAGAGATGTGAAAGGAGGCTGGTTTGTCGTCGTTACCGCGAGAGGACCACCCTGAGGCGTAAGACCATCGTTCCGTTCGCGACCCGTCGGAGCTTCGAGGGGAAAATTCTGCGCGCGACATCTCAAAGCGTCGTTCGACTGGTGCGCTTGCGTATTGCGAATTGTTCCTGTGTTCGAATACACGAGTACTGCCGAGCTGTGCGACGATAGGCGGTGATTAGATTAGTGATAATCTGCCTTTGTCACCTCTGGACTCCGAATGTAGTTCTCAAGTCGCCACCATATCTTGTACTCGCAGGCATGGTCATAAAAGTTGTCGTCGTTACCGCGAGAAGACCACCCTGGGGCGTAAGACCATTGTTCCGTTCTGCTCTTCGCGACCCGTCGGAGCTTCGAGGGGAAAATTCTACGCGCGACACCTCAAAGTGTTGTTCTACTGGTGCGCTTGCGAATTGCGAATTGTTCCTGTGTTCGAATACACGAGTACTGCCGAGCTGTGCGACGATCGGCGGCGGGGCCGATTGGTTCCGCTCGATGCGGCTTCTACTCAGAGCAAGTGCCCTAGAGTTTTCTACGTGTGCTCGTTTGGCAAGTTCGGACAGCAGAGGCGAGTATCGTGGAGTGGAATCCCCTGCCGAGGAAATCGAGTCGGACGCCGTAATGGTGAGCTTTGACTTTTCTGCGTTTTTTGTTTCGCACTCGAGACGGAGCTGGAATCGAGAAAGTGTGCCCAGCCCAGAGCTGAAGGTGACAGTACACTCTGCAGTCAGTAGAATTTGTAACTCATATCCGTTGGAAGATCGGGATCATCCGTTGGCTAATTTGAATTTCAATTTGTTGCCGGTGTGCAGTCAGAAAACATGTCAGCCTTATAAAAAACTTGTCTCGTATCCAGGTGGTTATTGTAAACTCTTCCAAATGACTTCTGTTTGTGGAAGAAGAAAAGACCATTCGATCCAAATCAATCCTTGACAAAGGCGAAGGAGCTTGTGAGCGCTAGGTTGGGGCTTCCCACGATCTCCGGGCAGTGCACTACTTGTACTGCAACTTCTGTTGATAAATGCCAAGGTTTGTTTATACGTTTTGACTGTTTAGACGTTGTTTCGACTTTGTTGACGCTAGCATTTCAACAAGCATTTGTTTGAGATACTGGATGTTGGAATCTTGCGATGCTTCGGTATGTTTAAGTTCTAAGTTCGACTAATTATTTTAATAGAAGGCTACTTATTCAATTACCTTGATCCGGTTTTTTTCCACCCATATGATTTTCCTCTACTGTACGTGTTCTCCGTTTTCTGCACAATTGTCTTGCAGTCATGCTCTTCCATTAGTTTCGGTTCTGAAGGAATTAGTGTTCTGAAAGATGGAATTATAATCTCAAAACCTACATACAGTGTCTGGTGATCTTGATTTGATACATAAATAGTTCAAACCTGCAAGTGTTCCGATACTTGTATACTTGTTTTCATACTAATCACCGTTGACGTTACTCTGTTCATATCCTCAATTCTCGCGGGCAGAGTACGAGTGAGTTACTTCTAACATTCTTCAGTGTCACACAAGTTTTGATGGATTGCCGTTAGTATATAGAGACATCACTTGATCGTCATCATCATTGATCAGACAACTTGTATATGGACGTGTTTCTTCTCCTGCAGGGCACTTCGGACACGTGTTATTGCCAACCCCAATTTTACACCCTAATCACGTGGGAAGACTCATTCGCTTGCTCAGAAAAGTCTGTCTCAATTGCGGGAAACTCAAGAAGAAGGTAATGCCCTGGCTATTGCCCCTTCATAAGGACAGTAACTTAGTATTCTTCAAAATTTTAGCTATCCAAGCTATGCGTATGCACCTTTCACGTGTATTGTTTGAGTTTGACTAGAATACAAGTAGGCAAATTTGGACGACGTTAAAGCCAGTTCACACTCATGTACTCAACTGGCTTCTGGTTAATGAATTCGCAGCCAGTTGGGAGGACAAGAACAAGTGCAAATGAGCAGACCTTGAAGAAAGGAAAGAAGAACGGAGGTCCGAAGAAAACGAAGTCCTTGAGTGAAGACCCCATTCTCAGTAATGGGACCTCAAGAAGAAAGCGGAAGTTTTCATCATTCATAGATGATGTGTGTTTCTGAGTGTCAATATCTTCGTCTTTATGTCTGATGTTCTTTTAGAAAGGCTTGACTGATTCTGTTGTATATATTTGCATCACGCATAGACCATGTTTTCCTAAGCAGTAGGGCTTTATTAGTGATAATCTGCCTTTGTCACCTCCTGGACTCCGAATGTAGTTCTGAAGTCGCCACCATATCTTGTACTCGCAGGCATGGTCATGAAGCTATCTCAAACAATATCTGATCTCTCAAACTGCGCTGGCACCTCCGTATTCTGATTTCGAATCGTTCTATGTGGTGTAGGAGGCAGAAGCATCAGAGGTGATAGTTTTATCCTCAGAGGACGAGGAGCTTTCGAGCAATGGAAGGAAACAGCAGAAAAGTCCTGATTCTATCGTAGAAGAAGATATCTTAGGAGGAAAAGCTTCAACGTCATCAGCGAAGCGGAGCTGGAACGGGAAACGAAAAAATCAAGCAGATACTTCGGAGACTAATTCGACGACCACCACACCAACGGTTGTGGATCTCACAGATATGCTGGTGTGCGTGAAAAAATCAAAAAAGCCGAAGGTATGTCTTTGTATCTCTACCTGTTGAATCTATGTATTATAGATTAGATGTGTTCTTTTAGTCTAATGTCTTTGTACGAAGTACTTTTTAAGCAGAAAGGAAACTTTCTAGTTAGGTTTGTGTTGTGTCAGTCATGAGTCTGATCCTTTACGGTTCGTTTTAATTTGTAGGCCCTCAAGATTATAAGGAAAATTCCTGTTGGCACCTTAGCTAAACTTGGAATGCAGCTGGATATGGCACATCCTGAAGCGTTGATTGTGGAGTGCCTACCTGTTCCCCCAAACTGCTCTAGATTGCAAGAGGATCCCTTTTCAACAGGTGGAACGAATATTGGCTTCAAGATAGGCGTAAGTTTTTTTGTGAAGTACATCTTACATATTACGATGGACTTCAAGATACGTGACCATTATAAATGCATGATTAAGCATTTATGATGTGAATTCCATTTCAAGTTTGAGTTTTGAAACAGCATCTGTAAAAACTTGCTTCTATTATGCTTGCAGTTTGACGATATCTAGAAAACAAAAGTTAAACCCGTGGAATTTACATTTGGATGACCGGTGCAGGTAAAGTCAAGTTTCATTAACTGAGAGCCACTGGCAAGCTAGTAACGCATCGAGCATTCCATAAATCAAATGAAAATTCCATTAGAACCTACCTAATACACACGAGATTTTCGTAGCCGGGGCATCAGAACACGGACACGCGAAACGTTGCAGTCTCTTTGACAGAATAAAATCAGAACAAACAATTTTCAAAGACGGCGAATGACAGCGGACCAAGTGTAGGCATCTCTAAGAATCCCAAAAAATTGCACACTTACGACGACAATTTGTATCCCTCGAAATTCGACAACTAACATGGTGACTCTACGAGCGCAAATACTACTTCCACCCAATTCTCGATACCTGAGCAGCGAAGAATGGCGCTATTGCGAGCCGATGGGGGTCAGTGCCGCCGGAACGACTGCCTTCGACCGTAACGCAACAGTATGAAGAATTAGCTAACGCCCGATGCGAGAGAACGTGCTCTTTAATCTTTCCGCTGCTTTCCACCCGCAGCGTGCAATCTGACAAATTACCTCCACGCTTTCCGACGTTCGCCTGTCACGGAGTGCCGTGTGTGATCTGCATTGTTGTACTGTACCTCGAGGCCTAGTTTGGGGTCAAGAAACCACGCTCTTGTACTCTACTGTAGTCTGGAACTACGCCTGCAAAGAAGACCGAGACCACAGTGCACAGTTCGCCCCCACCCTACCACAAATCAGCGAAGATGGAGGTCCCGCAGTAGGTCCATTATAGACACCTTCTACTCAGAATCAGACATGTATCTCACTACATCCAATCCCCTCGCCCACGCCGTCCTCCGTGCAGTCTACATCGTGGGTAGTCCCGATGCGTCCAAAACTATCTATTATTCATTGTTTCTCCTCGTGTTAAATGCAGAAAGAGAAGGCGAGGAACGAACTAACGTAAATAATCACCGAATACCACTAGTCGTTACAATATCCAACCCATTTTGGTGGAAGTTCAATCATCGCGAGTGAAAGAAATAAGTCTTCGTATAAAGTGGAACACCGTACCGAAAACCTCTACATAACTACAAAGCAATGGTAAGTAGCTTGTCTCATTTTGTTACATGTGACAGTGTAACCTTTGATACCTCCGGTTTTAAAATCTCAATGTAATGTAAATCCAAAGTCTATCATTTACATTTTGTTCATGTAGTTCACTAAAGTCTTCAATGCATTTAAAACGATATGGCATGAACTACCAAATTGTACATTATCGAAAACATAAAATTACTTGATGGTAGCCATTGTAAATACAAATAGGTAACTCTGACCCATCACGTATTGTTGATCATATGGTAGATTTGCACGGCACACGTCAGTTATATTTTACTATCGAACAACGGAGCAGAGTAGAAACAAGCATCCGCTAAGCGGAAGATGATGATGAAGAGGAGTACCGAGTAGAAATACATCGGATGATGAGTATAGGTAACGTATCAAAGAAACATTTTTTTCTAGTGAAAAGAAAGATTGCATGAGTTGTTGAATTTTGAATTCCTTCAGCAAAAATAAAATGAGAAAGTCCGACGAGTGCATGCGCATTAGATGACTCATTTGCATTTGTTGAATTCTGAATTTAGCTCAATTGAATCATAGTAGAAGTCGTTCATTATGTTTAAATCTATCATTGATGTTGGCATCTCTTGACTATTCCATCATTCATAGAAATGCATATGATGGTCATAAATTTATGAATGTCATGATGTTTCTTTACACAACTAATGTTTTGTTCAACATAAAAATCATCAAAAGAATTAAATTGTCAATTTTGATAGAAAATATTCGGAAGCGGTTCAAAATGAGGCTCAACATAAAAGATTATGATATCACTTTGACAACTTTCAGTAATTCAATAGATGTTTTAATCTTGGAGTGTGATAAAAGTCATAGCATAACATAAATTCATGACTAATTTTGCAAAACAATTACATTGTGAGCGTCTATTGATATGATTCAATAAGTCAAACACCTTTGATTAGAATAGGTAAAGTTGTAATAAATGTTTGAGGAGAATAACACAAGAAAGAGCAACATCACGCAGAGCTTGGTGCATTGCATTGCATTGCCTTTTGACCCTTTGGGTCCCCCGGGCTTGATCTATTACCATTTACCATTTACCATAACTTCTTGGTGCATTGGCACATGATTCAGCTACTTCATATTCACTTGTCATTTGGACATCTACAAGTTCACATATCTCGATTATTAGTAGATGGAAAAAATGCATATTTGAGAAGATTGGAAAAGCCGGCGTCGCGTGGCATGTACGGAGAAAGTGGCAGAAAAACCTCAGTGTCATCCGATGAGAGTACTAAAACTCCTGGTGAAGTGAGTTCAGAATCTCCTTTTGAGTTTACTGCCGCCATAGAAAAAAATCATATTGAAGGACTTGATCACAAAGTTTTACTAATCGATCGTTCACGCAATAGCAGCGAGTGCACAGAAAAATTTTCTCCTTAACATCAAATAGTCTTTGCGGTTCCTCAATCCTCCACAATAAGATATAGGACACGTACGACTTCTAAGAAACATGAAACAGCTTGACTAAAATAGCCAAAGAACAACTGCTTGAAAGTTGCACGGTTTCAAGGTAGGAAGTTAGAATTCCCCTTATTTGTTGTATTTGAATGCGATTTTGTTTAGATTCGATTCAAAATCAAAATCGGGTTGCTCATCAAAAAACGATCTCGTGTACAATGCTTCAAAATTTTCACTCATATTTGTTTCAATTTTCTTCGGCTCAAGCTCTAGTGGTGGAATTTGGACCCAGCTATCATCGTTCAAACCCGTGCAAAATGCTTCAAAATATTCAATAAAATGTTTTTCAGTTTCCATTGGCTCAGGCTGTAACACAACATTATAAGTAGATTCAATATTCTTGTTAATAGTGAAGTTGCGAGTAGTAGCATTAATAGAGGTATGATGTTGTTTCACCAAGATAATATGAAACCCTAAAAGTCTAATTCAATGGCAATCTACCAGAATTCCTAGTGCAGCTTGTGATTTTAAATGCATTGTGGGGGATTATATTCTTGCCATTCAGTAATTGGACTTGTTCAATTTTGCCATTCAAAATTCATGTGTATTATTTTGAGATTTGTAATCTCCGGCCTAACTCTCACTTATCTCATATGGCTTTGCAGTAGCTCATCGTGGTTCTAGAAGACTAGCATTATCCCTCATGTTTGTGTTTCAAACACACTCTCACATAATATGTCAATTTATCACTCCAATTCACACACACATTGACAATCTAAGATTTTGAAAGTCGTCACTTTTTCATATATGAAAAAAGCTTCTACACATGAATACTCCAAACTTTTCTTCGAATCTCTTTCCTACTTCTCTATATATACTACTTCAAAAGTTATCATAATAACAAATGATAATTTTTATCTAACTTACTTTTACAAAAATAAATTTCAGTAAGTTTGACTAGTTACCAATACATAGCAACATATCATTGGCACCCTTAAACCTTCTAGATGTTTACTAATCCCTAGATTGAGGTGTGACATGCCATTTGTGACTTTCCAACTTCTAGAACCTCCACTTGCCACTAAGTCAACATTAGACTCCAGCAACTACAACACTTGAGCAATTTGACCTCCCTGGCATTACATTTGTGCAAAATCAGCCAAGATGTAGTTCACATGCTTTACTCATCTTCCTTACTGAATCTAACCGACCTTCGTTGTAAGTCAACTAAAGAACGAATAAAGGTTCAAGAATGGACTACGGCAAGTAGTGTCTAGTGAAAGAGATGTTAATTCATAACTTCAATTTTTCAACAAGCTGAAGGAAGAGTTTGAGTAGCATAAGGAGATCTTTGAGATGGAGCGAGTCGTGGGAGAGAAGAAGAGAGAATTAAAGCATGGGAAGATATGCTATGGGTCAAAGAAAAAGTACTGCCACGATAGTAGTTCTCATTAAGGAATATCTTTGAGGAGGAGCGAGTCGTGAAAGAGAAGAAGAGATAATTAAAGCATGGAAAGTCATAGGCTACGAGTTAAAAATATTCTCATTAAGGGATATTGAAAGCCGATTACAAGAAGAATATGATGGATCTTGATATGATGGATCTTACAATTGCAAGTACGTGTGGAGTAAATAAGCATGGACAATGGTGCAAAGTAACAAACAGCCAAATAACTATGAGATCCTCCAGCCAATCCAAGACGAAGCCAATGATATTGACCTCCAAAATCCTAAACTTCTAGATGTATGAGAGATAAAAATTGAGATTTTATGAAAGTAGTAATACCCTTGTAAACTCTTCCTGCTCGTTGACTTCTATGATTCCAAGTGGATTTCACACCAAGTAAAGCCTGATATCTCTCCAACAGTGTTGCTCTCATGTTTACTTGTCTCCACAATGTTGATGATGTCCGCCATCTTTCAAATTGGATCAGCACTCACATGCTTTGTTGTATAAAGATATCTTACATTTCACATTAACACCCTCAAGCTCTTGGATTGCTAGGTTGATGGTTGTCTTTTCCATTGAGTGACAATTGCTTGTCCATCACGGAGATAAGCAAAAAATCCTACATATTGAGCTTTTTTTACTTTTGATAACTCATTTCTCCTTGACTCTACTTGTAGAGGTGTAAGATCAAGATCTAATCAAATTCTACGTCCCTTGATAACGGATTTGTTAGATAAAGCCGTATCACGTTGAGTTTGGTCATTAAACTTAACTATGATGGCATGATGTTGGATTCATATGCTTCCAATGCGAAAAGCAGATATGAGCAGAAAAGCATATATGAGTAGACTTGGTGGCTTCAGCATAAGATTTCATCTTCATCGATAAACTTTCAAACACTTCATGCAATCTAGGAATAGCAACAGTGGAAGCTTGAGAATCAATTTTCTCGTGAATGTCCTCAACTTGTTCAGAAATATCAACCATGATCTTTTCAAAACTATTTTGAAAGAGCTTCAACTTCCAAAATTCATATTGAGCAGCAATTAAAGTAGCATTTTGTATCTTGAATTCTTCATGGAGTGATTTCAACTCTCTTAAAATTGTTTGGAGAAAATTGAGTATCAAATTGTCTTGAAAAGTCATCGTGTAAATGATCTCAAAAAATTGAGACTCAAAGATGTCTCAACTTTGTCTTAAGCCTGCGTTTGATCTGAGATTTTGCAAGCTTATGCGTCCTGCCCAACTTCAAGCTCCTACAAAATTTCAGATCCAATGTATACTCCAAGCCAAAGTTACCGCCCCTGCAAGATTTGGCCCTCCCCTCTCAAAAACTCAAACCTCAATGATGTCTCAACTTCGTCCTTGGAATTGCGTTCAATTTGGGATTTTGCATGTTCATGCACCCTGCCCAACTTCAAAGTCTTACAAAGTTTCAGGTCTAGTGCACATCCAAGCTTGAAGAAACAGCTTACTTAAAAATCAACTCTCTTCCACTCAAATCTTGAAATTTGAAACTCAACATTCAATGCACTCTGTTTTGGAACTTCCGTTGAATCTAAAAATTTGCAGCCTATAATTTCTTGCCTATCCCCACAAAATTTCAAGCCCCGGTCACAATCTATCCCAAAGTTACGGCCCCTGCAAGATTTGGCGTTTCCCTCTCAAAAACTCAAACATCAAAGATGTCTTAACTTTGTACTTGAAATTGCCTTTGGTTTGAGATTTTGCGTTCGTGCGCTCTGGTCTATTTCAAGCTCCTACAAAGTTTCAGGTCCAATGCACATCCAAGCATAAAGAAACAGCTCCCGTAAAAATTGACTCTCTTCCCCTCAAATCTTGAAACTCGAAGCTCAAAATTCAAAATTTGATGCAGTCTATATAGAAAACACCTATACACTTTGGCTAAATTTTTTACCTATATCAGATGGAGTAAAAAATGAAATGGCTAAAGTCATGATAGTGGCCACTAGATCCAATTTCTACTTTTATTACAAGAATATACAATTAAAAGAGGGAAAAAGTTATAAATATCTAGGCATTGATTTTTCCAATGATTATAGTTGGGCACTTTGCGTGCAAAAGAGAGTAAAAGGTGATTAGAAAGCTCTATATTCATTATAAAATTGGTGTGGAAGAGCTACTCTTGTGTCTTGAAGTTTTAGACATTTTTTATGTAGAAGCTTAGTGTTGCCGGTAGTATTATATGGAACCCAAGAGAAGGGTCTTGATTGTAAGAAGACTGGTTGGGAGCAAATGAAGAGTATGTAAAAGATCTTTCTACAAGAAGAATTGGAGATAAGGCATCAAACTTCATAAGCTATTCTTCTTGCCTAACATGTTGTATTCCTCTAAAGGCTAAAGTTCTATACTTGACCATCACTTACATCAGACATGTGAGATTTCTAGATGTTTTTCGCCTTTCTTTTCAAGCTTTGCGTACCATATGTTCCAAGGTATGGTTATTGGATGTGGTAACTTGGTCTTTGAGGTGGAATGTGGTGGAACGCAATTGGAATCTGCAAACTATGGCACTCCACGAACGTCTACAAGAGGACTTTCTTAACCTTATTTGAGGCAAGTGAGGCATCAAGATGCAGTTTGTTTTATTTATTTATTTATTTACCATTTACCATTATCAACTTCATGTGAATTCTATGCTTTTTTTATTGCATGACTACCTACTTACAGTAATCTCTATGTCCTTACATCTTATTATCGCTAAGCATAGAACTAGATCTCATAGGCTTAAAATTGAGGAATTACATTGGTTTAATATTGATGGTAGTGAACAAATTTGTAAATTATGTGACAATAGGTATATTGAGGATGAAGAACATGTATTTGATACTTGTCTTAGATAGATGTGAAAATTTTATATTTTTTTATAACCGGTAGTTTTTTTTGGTTTAGGTTGTTATATTAGAGACATTATTAGTTAGTGTTATAGTGCTCATGGTATTAGTTAGGGATTGATCTTTTTGGGATCTTTTTCCTTGTTTGTGATTTTTTGTTTGTATTGTGTTTTTTAGTCTTTTGACCTTTTTGATCCACGGGCTTGATCTAATACCATAAATCATATATCATTAGAAATATCAATGCCTAGATATGTATAACTTTTCACCTCTTCTAATTGTAGATCCTTTTAATGGAAGAATAACTTGGATTTAATGCCCATTATCATGACTTTAGACTCTCTAAATTAATCTCCATTTGATTCTCGTTACAAAATATAGCTAAAGTGTATAGATGTGTATGTAAGTTAATCGCATCGCGTGCTAATGTTGATATCATCTACATACAATAGAGCTTTGATGACAAAATTTTCAGGTTTGACACCTTCACTATCACATGTCTTCAACCACTCTTTAATATCACCTATAAAAGTTCCAAATAGAGTAGGAGAGAGAGTACAACCTTGAATCACTCCAATGGTTCTCAAAAATTTTGCCTACACGGAATGATATAACGTGGCAACGGCTGCAAGAAGATCTAGTGGTACTCCAATGGCTTGCAATCTTTCCCATAAGAGCTCACGAGATGCAATGTCAAAATTTTTTCTAAAACTGATGAAGGCGCAAAACAAAGCTTTTTCATTGCCCTTAGATTTCTCCTATAAAACACAGAACCCCAAGGTATAATCAATGGTTTTGTATGTAAGTCAAAAACCTGCTTGGAACCGCGATCTCTTTTACAATGAGATATAATCCATGTACTGAACTTTAACTACACTAATTTGTCAAACAACTTGGCAAAGACACTATCCACCATGATAGTGCGATAGTTTGTCACCAAATCCTTCTTTACTGATTTGTAAATAGTAACCATCTTTTGTAGATTCCAAATTGAAGGAAAACCATACATAGTAGCATTTTCTAACACTTTAGTGAGTATTGATCCAATACTATCTTCTCCCCACTTGAAAAGTTTGATATAAATACCATCCAAATCCTCACATTTACCACTTGCTAATTTTTTGAGTTAAGTCATCATCTCTGATTCAGAAAATAAGCTAGGTATTCCTTCACAACGTGGCATTAATGCAGCGTCAAAAAAGACAAAAAAGCTTGTTGAAAAAAAAATCAGAGACTTTGGTATCAAAAGTAGATTTAGAAGACTGCATTGCTAACCGTCTCCATAAAGATTTGAGATTCTCCATTAGCTCCTTTGTCAGGGACTCTTCCTTTCTACTAAAAAAAACTCATTTGTGAGACTTCACCGAGTCTGTGTCAAACCTTGTCAAGATAAACCAACTTTGGACTACTTTGGACAACTTTTCTACTACTTACTTAATAACTTACTACTACTTTGGACAACTTTTCATAGTATAGATGTGGAGAATTTATGATCTTTATTATAGTTAGTTTCTTTTGGTTTAGGTTTATTATTTTAGAGACATCATTAATTACCGTTCTAGTGCTCTTGGAACTTCTCACAATTCTCTCGTTACTATATCTTAACTGGATCACATATCTTAATCTGGCCTGGTCTGCTTACATACTAAGACGACAGCAGTCCACGCAATCACTGATTACCGAGATCCACAACTTGTTTGTTTACAATTTCAACAATTCGACCACTTCTGGCTAACCATAGTATAACTCGTTTCGCACACACATGTCTTTCCATGTATAATTCACGTTTTACACGAAAGCAAGGTGCCACGTGTACACCTAGAGCTCATAAGTGAAATGTCGCCTGCTCATCTTGGGTTTTGAACACTGTTCTGGCTCGCTTTGAAAGACAACCATAATAACTTGCCTCCTTCTCTCTTCAGTGCGGTCTGGGTACTATTAATGTCTCCGTGTTTCGAAGGATGTCAGCTATTCTTCCGTTTACTCGGAAAGACTTAATGAATATGGCAGAAAGGGTTGCAAGACGAGGAAGACACGCTCGCTTTGGTCTGAGTCTTCGTTCACATTTCCAGCATCATAAAACACACATTGGAGTAGGCTGACTTTACAAGAACGTCTAAGAGAATTTTAAAGTATCTAGATATCTCAGATTGAAGGAATGGTCGAGTTGAATGACCAGAAGACTTTGGTGAGTTAAGAAACAGAGACATTCTTTGTCTTTGGGACAACCGTCTCTGGGCTCCCACCTCCTGCCCTTCAAATGAAAGGCACAGTTTCTAGGTGACAGAAGGTGCAGAGGGCTAAATGTAAGGCACCAAGGAGAACCATTGTCAGGAGTCAGCGCAGTCTTTTACATTGTGTTCCAGACAAGCATTCGGAGGAATTAACAACATTCAGATTCATGGAAGATCGTCCGCTTCGTTGCTGAGAGAGTAATACATGTACATGACTTGGAATATACATCCCAAAAACAACCCGATCTTCTTGAAGTTTCATCGCGGAGATGTTCGAGAGCTTCAGAACTTTATACAATTCTGTACAACTGTATCTACATCTACAGAGCAAAGAGTCGCATTCCACATCGCTTTTCCGAAAACTCCCCTTCCCGGAAAACCTGTTGTCCTCGAACGAAGGTTGTGATTACTCTCCCAGATAATGTCCATCCAGCATAAGGTGTTGCCTGCACAAAACACATCGTAAGATGCTCCAACAGTTCTGACTTTCAAGACTTGTGCAATAAATGCAATATAAGTGCAATCAAAGTAAGGAGAATTGTTTTGCTTAAAGACGACGTCAAACCAATGTTCTTCTGATGAAGTCGTTTACTGGCTAGCAACATTCCAGCTGTAACATTCCGGAAGCAGAGAAGTTCAATCCTACTTACGACTGAAGGTTTCGGGAAACATAATGATAGTACATTTCACCTCGAGAGTGGACTGACACACTGAATTGTTACTCAAATGTAAGTTATTCATTTTTCCTGCAAGTCGGGCCAGATTTTACCAAGTGCCAGTTAATGAGATGTTACTAGAATTCACCTTATGCCTATGATAGATGGTATGATTCTCATCGATGACATATGATTCCTCTGGATCCCAAATCACCAAGTCTGCATCCTTACCGAATTGAATGGAACCCTACAGACAAACCAACTTCAGTGTCACAACCTTCACTTAATGAAACGTTTTCACAAAGAGGTAGTGATGAAGAACATCTTCAAAACCATCAGGCAAGTCATACAAGGTAGCGTATCTTCGAGTCAGCCAAGCATTGAATGAACTTCAAAATGCTTATCACAAAGTCCAACAGCTAGACAAATCTGAACATGGCACCTCGACATTTCCAGATGATGATTGGTCACTGACGCATTTGGGTTGTTGGAGACTTCTGAATATGGCCAAGCGAGAGCCTTCTGAACAAAAGGTGTAATAGAACCCACCTTTCTATCCAAGTTGGCCAATTTGGCAGGATTACTACTCCACCACCGAGACATTTGCTCCAGAGTGACACCGTGAGATCTGCCGGCTGTCCACGTCACGGGTAGCATAAACTGCAATACGGATCACAACAATCAATCGGCTGCGGCATTAAAATTGTAAACATGTGGAACATAAGCCACCAATACTTAGCCGTCCTATACCATCTAGCCGAGAACATAACTGTTATTTCTGTTGTTGAGCGCTCTTTGAATATAATTTGACCTAAATGTTTGTGTTTTCCAAGGTCATACCCAAGTGTGACTGCTCTATTTGCTCATGCCTGAAAATGCCTCCCATTACACTAAAGCAGAAACGCTTAACTTACTTCTCACTCTGTGCCAATTAATGCAACCCAATATAAAAGGCCATGAGCTCGTGAAAAGCAGAAGGAAAGGGGAATTCTCTACATAGACGAACCTGAAGGGAAGATATTCCTCCCCATGCCTTCAGGAAATCCCCTGACTCAAACTCTTTCATTTCTGGGGGAGCTGGTGAATGATCTGAGCTCAGCATGTCAATTGATCCGTCCTGTTTCATGCACGAATGTATAGCTCCTTGCGATGCATTAGTAAAGCTTGTGATCACTTATAAAGCTTCAAGATAACACAAGCATATACTCCCCGTCCACCTTCAGAAAGTGGAGGTGCAGGTCTAGTATCTAACAATCGAACAGTAGTAAGACTAATGAGAAGAAAGAGGGAGGCTCTGTGACCCTAACCTTCAGAGCTTCCCATAGTTTTTCACGGTTCACTGCATTTCGTACAGGTGGAGCACACTTAAAGCGAGTATCTCCTTCCCCTATCTCCTCCGAGGCAAAGGCTAGATAGTGTGGGCAAGTCTCGACAGAAACATGGAGACCTTCTTCCTTCGCTTTCTGACAAAATTTGACAAGAAACGATATCAAAAAAGCGACGCGCTGTAGTTATTTGAAGGTCCCTCAGATCTAGCCAGTCAACATGAAAAGTAGACAGCAAGAATTTAGGAGCCTTGACAACTTATTAAGCCTCCCATCTGAAGGAAGGTATGGTGGATCTCCTGCCCTACCCAACAAATATTAAGATAATGATAATGCAGTAAATGGACGACATACAAATCACAAAAATGCAAATTTTGCGAATTCGTCTTCCAAAAAATGCACATTTCTGAGAGCAGATCAGCGAAAACCTTGATGAACTGAAGTGTGTCCCCAGCATCAGAGAGGTGTACGACGTGCACATGAGCCCCTTCAGCTCGACCTCCAGTCTTCGTATCTTTTGCAACCTCCAGAAGTTGCCTTACTGCCTCTTGCTCCCTGTTTTGTCATATAAATTGAAGTCAACAACAGGGTTAGTTTTAAAGACTATAAATACTTCAAGTTCAAGACATGTAGGAGTTTCAGCAAGCAAAATACTGCACTAAAAAACAATAAGCAATGATGTTATAATCTACATGTATATTTAGTACAATGTCCTACCATGTGGGAGGTCTTGTGCTAAGGTAAGTAGAGTAAAGTCTTCGGGAATCTTGACTCAAACCTTCCACTCCATTTGCAAGGAGAGGGATATCCTCGAGAGGCTGTTCAACTTCTGCATGCACCAAAATCGGACGACCATATTTTGCCAGTACTGGTAGTGCATCCTACAAAAAATCCATCGGCCAATGAGTACTGGAGCTTTTTATAGAAATAACAATCAACAAAGCGCATATTGTTGTTGATGCGAATGTCAAACGTGCACTCCTTCAATATTATCGTAACAAACTTCAAACCTTAGTACTTTAGTACACTAGTCCAACCTGGATGTGACTTGCTGTGGTCATTGGAAAGTCATTGATACCTGAAGGACACATGAAAGACTACAAATAGCGAAGTCAGCATCAGTACCCTGTCCGATAGTCCTTTCAACTTCTTTGAGTTAAAAAACTCTTTTCCTTTGCACCATCCGAGCCTTGACTGCATCAAGTTTTTCTCAGCTCTTATACAAGTAAAGCATACCAGATCCCAGACTACTCAAAGAACAAATGCCCAGAGTAGCTTGTGTACTAGGTCTAATTCCATGATAACAGAAAGTCCAAGGTATATGAGAAAAAAATCACACCAGCAACAGATGCACAGCAATCACCCAGCATACCACATAAACAAGGACCAAGGCGATACATACTCATGAAAATTGTACCTCACGGAAAATCACAAGAAACATAAACAGATGACCAGATGGATTACCTTCAGACCTAAGGCACCAGAGCTAAGAAGCTCATCCAGGATTGTCAAGTTTGCGGCATTCTCTGGCACGAGACCTCCCCAGAAACCTGTAACCACAAAAAATTGAGTTTCTCATTCGAGTTTCCTTGGCTGGAACTGATGAAATTCATTGTATACATGCATTCCATGTGATTAGTAGTCAGCCTGAAGACGTATAAAACCTCGATGAGGTGAAACGGACTTCAGAGTTAGCCCACAACACATTAATAAACTGATACCAGTAATACACCTTGGTTGTATAGCTTTGAATCTATTATTGCACAATTCAGTGCAAACTGCTTACTATTCTAACAATACCAAACATAAGTAGAGAAGAAGTAGGACTCGTACCGACGTCAACAGAAATATTTCCCTTAGCTGCGTCTTTCTGTCCAAAGCAAATGTTTTAGTCGAATTACAAATCGAACGAAAGTTGTTTTACCGCTTGAGTTGAAAAAAAGGCAAAATCATAGATAAATACATATGATATGAACCGGATGTAGATTTAGCCAATGACAGATCTGCATCAAGTATACATTATTCACTAGCAGTGTTTCTGTTCACCATCATAGGTACGTTGTAGTATTGGAGGCTGTCTAGTTGCCCAGCCTTAGCTTACGCAAGCCCTGACACACTATTCAGATCTTATATTGTCGAACCTTCATCTTAAAATATTCCTTAGTCGTTGTCGACGGAAAATTATTCAACGGCATATCAACAAGAGTTGTTATCCCTCCTGTCAAACAAGGGCCACAAACGATCTTTTAAAACTTTCAACCCAACAAGAGAGAATGATTGGCCAGATTATAACCGGTAGTCTGCGATATGTTAAAGCCACATCCTTGCTTTCACAATCTCAACCAGCCTACGTCCATCACGGACGAACCAACAAGCTGAATCAGCGGCAGATTTTTGCGACACCAGGAATCTTTCTTCCAATGTAGTAGTAGTCAACTCAGCGACAACAGATGCATGTCAGATGCAGTTCATACTGGCAGAAAAGTACTCAGTTGTGTCAGGTCATGCGTACCGGCAGCTGCCGCCCTCGTACCCGTTTTGAATCCTTCCCACTCTGCCCTGCCTGGCTCATCAAGATGTACATGGCTGTGCAGTTCCAGAAAAGTTACGGCTGTTACTGGAATTCTGTCTTATATTTCACTATTATTTCATCTGACTGAAACTATCGCCCAATTGAAATCATGAATATCCACGGACTTGAAAATACGCCTGTATAACACTCAGATGCAATCTCAAGAGTCTCGCGTCGGTTCTGCGGCTCGGTTGAAAGCCATGAAACAATTATGAGGTAGGTTTGAACTAGGATCGGCATGATATCGTGAAGTAGCCGCTTTTGCTCAATTTGGTTCAGACTTTCAAGCCACGACTCAGTAGTTATCAATTCGTGGGCCTAGGTTAACTGAGATACGAAAACAAGCCCAATATAGCCCAATAAATCATGGTTAGACGTATCTCTGACCTTGTTAATACCTAGTGAGAAATTGTTTCTAGAAGAGATAATGCTCAATCAAGCATTGGGTTTCTTACAGCAACACTGCACGTTCATGATAATTTTGCAACTCACACATCAACCAAACCAGGCATGATAACGGCGTTTTCATAATTGAGCACGTGTACTTCTCCTTCTCCCTTCTTCGGTGCTTCACGTCTTCTAATTACAGATACAATTCGTCCTTCATTGACCTCAACTGCAACCAACAAGAGAAACACCGAAGCTTCCTATGATGTCTTTAGTTGAAGACCGATCTTCCAAAAGTTTATCATAGTTATTACTATCGTTATCTTAGTCTGTGCAAGTAACTGGCCATAATTCTGACGTGCATAACGAGAAGCGATAAGAGTAGCAAGAAAAGATAACACCAGCCGATCAGATAATACCTGAAGAAACTAAACTACCGAGTCCTCCACGCGTTACACTCTCAAGTGAATACAGCGGAATCCAAAATGATTGGCAACATGAACAAAAATTGTCGCATAAACTCTACAAAGTATATCTTTGCTTGATATGTCTTTGTAGAGTAGTACATGTTGTGTACCGATGGCGATACGGCTCACTTGTATGCGGAAACAGCTACTGAGGAACTCTACAAACAACACACTGAGCTACAAACCTGAGGCGGGATAAACTCCGTTTGGTGTAACAACGCGCCTGCTGTAGACGACGAAGTGATCATGGTTCAGGAGACTGCATCCCTCTCTAACCTGTAAGCCAGAAAGCATCATTCAACTCAGATAAACTCGAACCTACACAGCGAGATAACATCTATTCGACGATCTGCTCTTCAGTGATACAGCAGACCCAAAGTTAACATCGCATGACCGACTGAATCTACAGTCAGCTTTTAAATACTTGAACTCCGCTACTGTCCCTGAAAGTTGTCCGCGTCGAATTCAAACAAGAATCTGGATTCATGTCTAATGGAGAGAACAAACAACCCTTGAGAATCCAGAAGATAACTGCAATGGCAAAGTGTGGCTCCTGATAATCTCGAGCCTGCGCTTCTCGGCTTATTTCATCCGAAGAATATTATTAATACTACGGCAGCTCTAGTCGGACTGAAATTCACAACCATGCGGAACAACTCCAATTTACTTCAACAAAGAAAAGCCTAAGCCCAAACTCCTGACATGAATTGTGTCTTCAATCAAAATAGCTCTTTTGAATTTGATTACTGATTAAATCCTACACCATGAGCATGAGCAGAACCCATAACGCCGTAGCTCAACGCTCAAGCATCAAACTAAGATGACAGCAGTAACAAGGATGAGGATCAAGTATGCGTTGCTGGTGTCGGATATGGACGCTGCGTCTAACAACATCCAACAAAGGTTGCCAGCAATCGTTTCAACTATAACACAGGATACCGATCAACTCTGTACCAACTGAAACGAAGTCCAAATTTAGAAGATCCACGATTTTCAACAGTAATGATGAAAATCTTGCAGTGCAGCAGCCGCAAGAGTTATAACGTGGATTGGTCAGCGGATCCCTCGGGCCCCTTTGGACAATCGACGACAAGAATCCCGAGATCAAAACCCAGAAATTCAGCTTCATTCAGTGGACCCACCCGCAGAGAACAGTGCAGACAGCGAACAGGAGATGGAGTGTCACCTGATTGTCCATGCGGGGCATGCCCATGAGCACGTAGCCCACGGCAAAGATGAGCAGCGGCAAGCTCCACCCGCGCAGAATTGGCCGAAATATATCCGCAGGCTCCATGCTTCCTCCCCACCCCGGCAATCTGCGCAGGTCGACGTCCCTTCTGAACAATTCTCCGCACAACCCGAGCTCGAATCTGCTCCTGCGAGCACTTCTGCTCCACCAGCTTGCTTACTCCTTCCAATTCATCGATCTCTCAATGCGTCCCGTCGAACCGCACGGGCTCGGATCTCCCAATTGATCTCACGTACACGACCGATTTGAAGCTGTAGAAGGAACCACAGATGGTATCAATACTTGAGTCCCGACAAACAAGCTGGGCACTCTGTCCGACGAGCTGAAACCCATGGTGCACAACACCCTGCCAGCCCTCCGGGCTCCAACTGCCCCCCTAGATTCCGTCTCCATTTGTCTTGCTAAGCTTGCGCTCTGTGTCAAAGCTCCCGGAGACTTGGACCTCTGCCTCTCTGCTACAGGACAAGCGAAGGATCGAGCCCAGAATTGAGCTGGAATGCAGTTGTGAAGGGCTGATGGTCGCCTGATAAGATTAGTGGAGCATCCCCGAGGAGGAAAATTGTGTTGCCCTGCAATACCTCAAGGAGGCCCAATTTGGTCCAAGCTTCTTCCAAGGCTTACATAATGAATGGCCAAAAAACAACTACACTGCATGATTTTTCAATGTTTTTGCCCGAACAGGTGGGAACAGATTGTGCATCATTGAGATAGTCATTATTCAGACTGAGCCATCTGCTTCGAGGCTTCTGGTTCTTCCTTCTTCTGTAGATTTTTTCGTGGTCATGATGTTTCAACTCTTGTCGGAATATCTCGAGGAACCAGCGTCAAGGACACGTTCATAGTGATCCATCCATATGTAGCAAATATGCTCGGTTGCATTTAATGGTTCTAAATTATAGAAAACGTACTTATATCCTTATTTACATCTTTTACCCTGCAACTGTAAATTATCCATTTTGGCTACATAATGAATCAGAAGCTTTCTCATAAACATAATGATATGGTCTGTAATCATCCTGTGTCGTATAATTCCTTCTACCGCTCATGGCCTAGAGAGAATCTGATTACTTTTTCCAATATATTGTATTTACATTCCAACCTGTATTCCATTCTTCTTCCAATTTTTTCCTTGTAATAAATTATTGTTTTATATAGACAGTTATTGTTATAGATTCAAACGTTTGGATCCGTATAAGATGTGAAGAATGTACCCCACATCTCCAGCATTCTACATGGGACAGTGAATTACTCTTTCATTTCTGGACCTATTCTAGTTTTCCATTGATTCCGGAGAAGACAATCGGTGCATGATTTAGTTCAAAAGGTATGTCTTCCTGACTGTTGTACCAAGGCACCACTCATTTGGAGAGACTCAAGCTGTCTCAAAAAGCATGCAATTCACTTGTTCCCTTCTTCGCTATTTTGTTTAACTTCAGACCGGCGAGGAAAAACATGAGAAGAACCTCACGATATTGAGCCTAGAAACTGGCAAAGTGAACATTCGACATCTGTACATACTTAATACTACCGCGATTATCTGCTACGCTATATGAGACAAGTGGCAATGAGCAGGATCATATGAATCAGCAGTGGTGACTAAGTTCATGTCTTTAAAGTCTGCTTATTATCAATGTTGATGTCATACTGGACATAACTTGTCATATAAAGCTTTTTAAGAAACTGAAGTAACATTCAATCACAACTTCTGCATACAGACAACGTTCTCCACGTATGCTCCAACCCCAAAAGACACCAAACTAGTTTTGTGTATTGAGCTAAGTGAGCTATATCTGCTCTTATACAAGTGAGTACTCAGTTTCATATATAATGATGACTCTGCTTAACATATTGTGCGCATAAACACTGAATTCAAAGACATTCACGTAATTATAGAGCTTAGTGAGTTATATCCGCGATTTCCTCAACCAGAATCTACTTTATTTGACTTTGTGTCCTTTTTTGGAATCATGACGGCATAAAATATTAAAGTGAAGAAAAAGTCGGATAGTGTTATTTATCTTCACACTGCACACGCAAACTAGGTAATGCCACGTTGATTTGACTTCTACAGATTCTTCGGATGATTTTAAAAATTCACTAAAAAAAATCAGGTAACTTGAGTGTACAGAATTGAAGCACTCGCATGCTCACTCGTGCGGAGATGGCATAGACAAACAAGAAAAGGAGGACACCTTGCGTCACTCCGTATCAGCTGTGTCCAAGTATATTCGCAGATTGACCTTGTTAAATCTTCGTAATCCATAGGAGCGGTGAACTGCTTCAATGAAGCCTCACACGCAAAGTGAGGCCTGACTAAGTTAAGATTGTTGAACTTGCCATTCAAAACCCCAGCTCGTTTGCGGGTCCTTGAGATTCTGGTCCTCATTCGGAGAATTGTTACCTTACGTTGAGAAAAACATCTAGAAGTGATTCAGAACATTTGCATCCAGCCTTTTGAGAAAACAACTACCTCTTATCGCTCCTTTCATTCTACAACTAACATCCCAACACTATAATGGATCATACAGGTAGTACAGGCTGTACTCTAGATACATAACGAGCTCATATGTTCATAAATACTGAGATCGAATTGACAATACCCAATAGAATCCACAATCTGCATTGTACTGTTCCTAGCTAGATATTTCCACAGTTCGGTTCCACATAACAGATAATCCGAGACGACAGCAAGACCTCAAGCATTTGTTCCAGACAAGACGAGCAATGTGGAGGGTTTGAAGGCACAGTAGCCCATAGACAAAAACAGGTACCGGACGCAAGAAAGAAGGGAAAATCTCAGCTGGTCCGTCTCAGAGAACATGAAATAGCTTACAATTCATCGTGGTAAGAGTAGCTCCGCCCGTCTCAATGGGAGACGTCATGTGAAGAGCTAAAATTAAGTGTTACAGATAAACTTCGATGAGACCTATTCGCAGACGACGTCAGAGTACAAAAACACAGTTCTTCTTTCACAACTTTTTACATCCAACAGCTCTACATCGAAAACCTCAAACTGCTTGGCGCTGAAAAAGGTCGATGGTCCAACAGGGGGCCCGAGGTCCGGGGGAATGATGATCCTCCTCTTGCCGCCAGATCGCATGCTTTTGATACCTTCTTCGAAACCAGGAATCATGCCCTTGATACCAACTCGAGTGCGAGCGGGCTGACCTTGCTGGTAGCTGCTATCCACCCTGCGCCCTGATTCATTGTACCCGATGTAATGAAAGATTACCTGCTGCCCATCTTGTGGAGGTTCGCCTTGCCCTACGACTATGTCACAATATATCAACCCTGTCTTCGTGGTGACGTACTGATCATTCGTGACCACCTTAACGTCGAATCCTTCTCGGATGAATCCTGGGAATTCAGTCGGAGCGCCATTCAATTTTTGCATCCGTCGATTCTGCTGCAAAAGCCGGTCCTCGTCGAAAGGGCTGGCCGCTTCTTTGGCTTCTCTCCTGGTGGTGGCCGTCAAGGCCAGTGCTTCGCTACCTGGGGCCCCTAAACGTGAAGCTGCCAGCCCGAGAAGGCATGCTCCACAGAAGCTTCGCCTGCTTCGAACCCTCCCTTTCTCTACCTCGACCTCAACCTCGGCGGCCAGACGAGGGGAAGACTCTTCCGCAGAGCCCCATGCGAGGCTGTCTATCCGACGGGCTCCCCCTCCTTTGCTAGAGCTACAAGTGATGCGACCCCATTGGATGGGCGCTGTCAAGAAAGCAGAAAACAGAACAGGGGTCAGCCGAATTCATCTTCGACTCTCCTTCACAGAGAGACAAATTTGGACAACTGAGGCACGAGCACTCTAGATTTTCGGTGTAGGAAATGTGATAAAATCAGATACCGAAACAAGCTCCAAGTCTGATTTACCTTCTGCCTATTCAATCACTCCGCAACATCTCAACAACTCAATCCATGGAATGAATCCTAAGACAAATCATAAGACAGCTGAAGAGAGCGTCGAGTCAAAGCCGTGAGGCTTTGGCTCCAATGCGAGCTGAAATTCAACCTTGCAATTCATCTCCATCGGCTCTACGGAGAGAGACGACTCGACGTAATGAGCTCAAATTGAACCATCGAATAAAATAAAATAAAAGAGATAGCTCGATTGCACGAAGTGAAAAGACGCGATGCGAGGAATCAAGCTGAAGGGCACGGGACGTGACAGACCTGAAGCTGGTGCGAGTGACGAAGAGCTGGGCAGTGTCAGCCCAGTCAAGAAGCTCGAAGTCGGCATCGCTCGAGCTAAACAGGAGGCAGCATGTTCATGGCGGGCGCTGCTTCAGAAACCCGGATCGATTTGCGAATCCTCGTGAAATCGCCACTTTACCGAAGCTTCTGTTTTCTCTATCTTGTGCTACGGGCTGAATCACCAGTAACCGACACGTGGACGACCGTGGCGCAATTCGTTCCCCCGTGAATGTCCGTCCTACTGTCTCACCTTCCGTCTAGCAATGTCAGCTACATTCATCCACTAAGACAGTCTATATTATGCAAGTACTGTAAGCATCCCAGGAGTTCCTAAAATCCCACGATTGTGTGGAAATCTCTGTTTACTGACTTGGTCTAAACCCACAAGATGAAGAAGCAACTGTCTCGATGTAGATCGAAATGCTCAGAATTTTGAACACGATCTCTGGATTTTACTTTGGAAGGATGCAACTGAACGCAATATAAAAAATTTCACATCACCATGAATTGCGATTTTGCTAGTTCGCTAAATGTGTGTGTTCAATAATTATAATTCTGAACATACCAAGTCATTAAATCAGATCTAAAATTAGAAAAACCAGTGAATCTAATGCATTTATTATTATCATTCGTTTGAGAAACTCAGGAAAATTTGTCATAAACAAAATCGATTGGATTTGGGACCAACTATGAAGCTTAATATGCAATTAATTGGACAGTGAAAGATGTGGAGAATAAGGAGGGTACTTCGCTGTGATTCTATGGATTTCAATCATCAATTTGTGCTATGAACTCCATTGCTCCACAGGTGAACAAAACATTTCATAAATGACTAAACATGAATAATCAGATCCTCCCCTAGACCACTACACAATAATCAATGAAGCGTCAAAGTATACATTGATC
Organism: Marchantia polymorpha subsp. ruderalis; assembly: GCA_037833965.1. Classification (NCBI taxonomy): domain Eukaryota; kingdom Viridiplantae; phylum Streptophyta; class Marchantiopsida; order Marchantiales; family Marchantiaceae; genus Marchantia; species Marchantia polymorpha. The sequence goes on from AP031357.1 coordinate 12,579,814, forward strand.
TAATCTATAGCATTTATGTTAGCATTTATCTATAGCATTTAAGTTTGAACATGTAACATACATATAGCCATACAAGACATGTTCAAAAACATATTTGATTATCCAACCTGATGATAACAAGGTATCTAATGCAATCAAAAACAATTTGTATAGTATGTAATGTAAGACTAAAAGACCATCTCTTCTAGTGACATGCTGGATAAATTAAATGTTCAAAGAAATGAAGTGTATATATTACATGTTCATGAGTCATTAAAAGCTGTCAACCATCCATGTCTTTATGATTCTTGTGTAATTGTTCAAATCTCTTTCAGCGGTAGGGACTAAAAACAAATTATGTCAATAATATTAGAACACCCTTAAAAATTAGTTTTGTAATGTGCATACTAATGTTCTTGCAATATATGATGTGTTTGCCTTGCAATTTTTTTATCATATATAAATTTTCAGAAAAAAATATTTTTTTCTCAGTACAAAGATTATAAATTGCATAATTTTGCAAAGCAAAGAGTTTAGAACTAGAAAAATTATACTTGTCAAAATTTAATACTACCACAACCACATGTACATTGATTGTGTTCATTGAATCTTTAAATCAATTTAGATTACTTCATTTCTTAGAAACAATTGCATGGATAGGAAGAAAATTATTGGTGTTCGAATCACATTATTTGAATTATGTAAGTACATAGAAAAATTAACTCAAGACACACTCACACATATATAAATACTACCATTGCACCGCAGTAATGCCAACCTCAAATTTTTTGATGTGACAGGGAAAAAATCAATAATTGTGTATCTTAATTCAAAATCCATGCACATCGATAAAATCAAAAAGATATCAAGCTAAAAACAAGCAAATCCTCATTAACCTTGTCTACTTCACACCAACAAGCATATTTTGAAAACTATAAAATCAAGAAAAAAAATTCAATTCACAAAATATTATTTCTAAAATTTTTACCACAGATTTGCTACATGCCAAAGACTTAGAAATTTCAACAAATCAAATCTATTTTCTGTTCCAAAATATATTCAATGTACACAATGATTTATCACAACATGTGATATTGGTTGCCACACTTTATACCTAGTGAGGAAACTCTCTTTCTATACCTTATTCATGGGAATTCATCCAATAAATTAGGATGAATGAATATTGATTGTGAAACGTGTCTAAGTAAGAAGACTTCCTCTTGACTTGGCATTATTTCCACTTCAAGCTTTGTGAGTTAGTGTGTGGAGAGATACATTGTTTTAGCTGTAAAGACTCCTTGGCTTGTCATTTTTTCCAATGCAAGCTATGTGACTAACTGTGAGGAGAGATTTAGTGTGACGTGATGGTTGCATGTTCTTGAAATAAACCTTAAGTTTGTATTGCAATCTTACGTTCTTGAATTCTCTACTGATGGAGTCAAAAGTAGCTTGATTCATAGTATAGATTTAAAGAGAAAAATTTGAGCTCTTATAAATTTCTTGACTCTCTTCATACTCATTTAGCAAGATGAACTTAATTAATGTTTTTTTTTGTATGAAAATCAACCATTGTGCTAATATTCAATTTTTTGTGCTAATAAATCTGCTTTCACATCAACATCTTAATATTGTATGCAAGCAAGTAACTTTATATTGTCTACGAATTAATTTCCTTGATCTTTCAATGATTTATTTGATATTTTCAATTATAGGTTGATGTGTGTCATATGTGTATCTATTTCTTTGAAATTTCATTAATTTTTTTGATCTTTTGATTGATCAATCTTTCTGTCAATTTGTTTCATGGACTAGGATTTTGATTAACTTAACTTTGTATAGTTCATGTCTCTATTTTACTTTGACATCTCAAATGTTTTTTTATTAATACATTGATCTTTATGTCTATTTGTTTCATCAACCATGCTTTTGTTTATGAAACCCAAAGAAAACAAGGAAGGGCATAAAAACAAACAGTGATAAATTTGTAAAATGTTTAAATGAGATGATCGCAAATTTGTAAAGAAGAATAAAATGCTTGCTTATTAACATCACATCGAGATGCTTGAAGTTTTGACATATTGAAGCATTACAAGAAGAGTTCGATGCTTATGCTTGATCTGCATCAAATTATTGATGAATTGTTGATGTTGTTTGTGCTCAAAATTTGTCTGCCCGTGGATAAATAAGCCGCAGGTGGAAAAAACTCAAAAAGAGCTATACGCAAGTCAAAAACATAAGTGTGCGATGAGGACGGAGACCCATAAACCCTACCGCATTAGACGAGGATTGTTGGACCTACAATTGTATCACATGCTATTACATCTTCGGATTTGATAGTCATTTGTAAGCATTGTTTATTTGTCACCTTATTTCACTGGATCTCACCTAGTGAGATCTAGACTATAAAGAAGGTGAAATATTTGCAACAGAAAACGGTGATGAGTAGTACTTAATGAAGTTTTAGTTGTACTCCAAAAAAAGTAAGTTACTTGACATCTCACCATATCATATATTTTAGAGCAGATTGATGTGTCTAAGTGCACGACACTACTAAAGCGCTTGCAAAGTATGTTGAGTTTGTGGTTTACCACATACGTATTGGATTGAAGTTGTAAATATCGCAACGTACGTCGCCTAATAGCTCTATAAAGTTCAAGATACTCTTTGAATTGTGGTACAAACAGATCACTAATTATTATGTATTGAGTTTTTTTGATTATGATGCTTATGCTTTTGTTCTAAAGGATAATAAAATTAAACTTGATACTAAAGCCAAGAAATGTATCTTTATTGCTTATCAAAGAAGAGTAAAAAAAAAAAGTAAGATGTCAATGCTTGCAAACTCATTGTTTTGAGTTATGTTTCATTCAATGATTTTTAATCATTGAAGCTGATGCTCAAGATTAAAATAACAAAGAAAAGGTATATCTTTTCTTTCTAAAACTTTAGTTTCTAGTGAAAAGCAAGACTGAAATGTATGATTGAAGAAGGAGAGTGCTTCATGTCAATAAAATTTAGAAACTTGTTAATTTGCCTCAACACAAGAGAGTGTTGGATTGTAAATGAATTACAAAAAAAACAATGGATCCATGGATACAAAAAAAAATATTCAAGACTAAGTTGGTAGCCAATGGATTCACACAATGCAAATATATGGTTATAATTAAATTTTTGCACCTATCAATGCAAAACTTCATTGTAATCCAAAGTATTCTACATTACATTTGCTATGTGCCCTTGTGATTCTATATGCTTTGATGTTTGATTAATATATGTTATCACAACTTTTATCTATGAACTACTCAATGAAATGATATTTATATGATAGACGCAATGTTTTTTCATCAAAGTAAAGTAAGTCTTGATATGCAAGTTGCTTATATCCTTATATGCTTAAAAGCAAAGGTATACATACAATCAATCGTTTGTTTGCTTGTGGCCTATTTTTCAGCAAATTTAAATAGCATCTTTCTACTGGAATGGTAACAAGAGAAGAAGTGACCAAAGTATTATAGCAATAAGATGGAACACATTATACAATTTTAAACTTTGTTTTACTTTTTTATTCACTCAAGAAATTCCTGACTGAATAAAAGAAATAAAAGCTAAACTATATAACTCAACTAGATTAAGTAAAAGCCGAACACACGTTTCGAGAAAGCCTCTCGATTGAATAAAAAAAATAAAAGCTAAACTAAATAACAAAAATAAACTAAATAAAAGCCAAACACAAGTTTTGCGAATAACTTCCTGACTGAATAAAAGAAATATAAGCTAAACTAAATAACTAAATTAAATAAAAGCCAAACACAAGTTCTGACAATAGCTTACTCTCTGAATAAACGGTTCTAGCTTTTCAATCTCATCATCATCTCAATGTTTTCATCCGATAATTTAGATCTATGAGGATGAACAAATCCACCACTCTCTGAAAATGCCGATTCAGACGCCACAGAAGAACCTTGAATCATCAACATGTCCATGGTCATCATAAATAACGGCGGAAAACGATTGCTATGCTGTTTCCACCAAAGCAATACGTCGGACACACGATGATTCGCTTTTGCCGTGAGCATGAAGAAGTCATCGACCTCGTCAATGTCTGCAACGTTTTCAATGGCATTGTCTCCCTCTTCAGCAAATAGATCAAATACACCAAAAGTTGGAGATGGCTGCTACTCCGAACACGAGTCGTAATCCATCGTCAAAATGAATCAAGTCTGATCTTTGAGTTTTATCGTTTTAGAAGAAGTAGTATTGGATCTAGGATCAAGAAGCAAAGCCATTTTGAAGACTTGACAATCAAATTTGCATGATATTGAAGCAACTTGAGCTCCATGGCATTAACAGCTTGTTTGACTACATGGCCAGAGTAGCTTTGGCCTCGGCAGCTCTTGCTTTCGCCTCATTACTAGACTAGCTGCAAGAAATTTTGCTTGCTCAATGACCGAGTGGTAAATCCAGTGACTTATTGTTCAGAACAGGTTTTTTCACACAAGGTAAGGAGATGCTTGTAGATCATAGGTTGGAGAGAAAGTGAAATGTAGTCATGTCCACTAGCGGCGACAGTGCAATGGTACGCAAATTGCAAAAAGTCTTTGCATGATTTGAGAACACGCAAATCCATGTCGGAAAAAGCCATATTGACCAATCGGTCACAGAATTCTTCGGAGTTATAGAGCGCTGAAAAAACACCACGATATTTAAACGACAAGTCCATCATAGTGAACATAATGTTCCAACGTGTCTACATATCTAGATCTGAAACTTCAACACGGCCCTTGGAAACGTCATGCACAATAGCCAATTCTCAAAACTTGACGCGGATAGCAACGGATCCACAAACAACTTTGAGTATTTGACGAAGCATTTGCACTTCTTTTTGATGAAATGTGTAGCATCACATACAACACAATTGATGACATGACAAATGCATCGTATATGAAAACCATCCTCAAACCGAAGAGAGTATTCATTATTCAAATTCTGTTTTCATAATGATCATGACCGATGGCATTTCTCCGCCGCTATCGGATGTAATGGTATTGAACTTGGATCACATGTTGAAATCTTTCACCACTGAAAGAATTTAGTCCGATGTAGTGTATTGATTGTGTGGAGGTGAAAAATAGCAAAATTCAAACACAACGAACTGAAGTTTCCACTCTTCATCAATCCAATGAAATGTAATCATCATATAGCCACGCATCACACGAGATGACCAACAATCCAAAATGAGAGCAATCGCTCCCTTGATAGAATCTATAATTGAACAAAATTGTAGTAATGCTCGTTCAAAATGATCAAATAATGAACGTGTTAGAGTTTGACGCGATGGTAGTGAGTAATGGGGGTTGAGACGTCGGCAAAATGATCAAAATGTCTCATTTTTGACCAGGTTGAACGCTTGTTGGTGATTCACAACAAATGCAACCAAGGCATTTAAATTGGCTTCTTTGGACTCGTTGGCCAACTCATAAGGATCTTGCAGTTCACCATTTACATAAAAAAAAGTTTACAGAGGATCGCATGATTTGTGACTCTTTGAAATACTGTGTTTTACAAGTAGATGACGAAACAATGAGCTTGTGCTAGTTTTGGCCAAAATTGAGGTAGTGCATCTACTGTTCTGAAAACCCATGGGCTCAAGACAGATTATAAGGGATTTATTAGAATCTTTCACCAATTTGAAATGATTCCAAATCCAACTTGCAAAGGTTTTTGCCTTTCATTTACGACTCGTGGATGTTGTTGCTATCCAACCAGAGAGAACGATAGATTGTTCATGTGTACTTGGAGACAAGTATGGGATTGTGTCCGCAATGAGAGAAAAATCGGCCATGCTGCACCTCAAAGTATCTGCATGGATAGGAGAAGACATGTTAAAACATATTTAACCTTCAAAAAATAGACAAAATACATGGAGTAAAGCATAGCCAAAAATTTTTGGAATAGTTCAACCTATAGTGGAACAAATTATCTGAACCAAGTGAAACTACGTATGCCAAGTGCACATAAACCCCATCTACAGTATTGTGAGTTCTTCGAGATCTTCTGCACAAGTAAACGTCTTGCAAGAACTGCGTCTGAACAGATTTTACTCGGTTGCTTTAGAGAAGTCTAGTAGCTGTGCCGAGCCCCATGACCGCTAACACACATGTAACACAAAAGACCACAAACCTCCACCGTCAGGCCTCATACACCATACTTTGCGTCTAGAGCATTTCACATACACTTCCAAGTACATATATTATCTTATCGTCCATCACGATATCATTCAAGATACAGATGCTGCAAAACGAGAAGATTCAAGTTAACAAATGAACTTTCTAATATAAACAACACGAAAAGCTTTTCATCCTTATCTACAATGAAGTACAAAAAAGCTTGAGGTTGGAAACTATCCAGACTAAATATTTCCCTGTTTATAAGTATGAACAAACTAAATGTTGCTAATGATCTCATATGCCATATTCAGCTTGGGCTCTAACTTAATCTATACCAGTACTTAATGCATAACAGACAAATTTACAAATTTCAGCTTTTGAGCATGCAACGGTTACTAAAGAAGATAAAATATCAGAAAAGACGTCCAAAAGGATTGACTGATCAGCTTATCATTTAAAGAGAGAACGATAGTCGATACTCCACTCATGAATACCTTTCTAGCATCAAAGTGATCCTTGAGAGTCATCAAGGGTTAAAGTGACTCTTGAGAGTCACAAGGGTTTAGAGTTACCATTGAGAATCACTAAGAGATGTGCAATCAAGTACTATAAATAAAGTGCTTTGAAAGAAACTCATATCTCACTACATTCATTGTTAGAGTAAACTTCTCTTTACTTTTCTACTACAACAAGTTATGGGCCCACTCATGGGAGTTGCAAGTGAAAGTTCTTTGCTAAGTAGTTTGGAGGAGGTCTTGTGAGGCATTGTGTGAGGTACAGAAGGATTGATTTGAAGCTTTGGAAGAACACAAGGGCTGATTTGGAGATTTGAAAAGATACTTAGAATTGCAAGAGTGATGAAGGTGCACATTCAGAACTTTTTGGACCTTCTAAGTGTTCAAACATTATGAATGTGACTTTTTTTGCTCTCTAGAGGTGCTGATATAACTAATTGAAGTGGATAGATGCATATTGTACTCAAGGTGATGTTCTTTGAAGTTATTCAAGGCCATCTTTGCATGTAGAAGCAAGGAAAGTGGAAGTTTTACTTGAGTGGGTTGCAAAGATGTGCATTTAAGTTCATTGTGAGAGTACTTGAATGCATGAGTAGCTTGCAAGGGCCAATTTGATAGTGGGAGGTGCTTACATAGCCTTGTCGAGGTTGATGTGAGTGTGAGAGTTGTGCATAAACACCTTGAAGTCTAGAAGGAATTTGAGTTAAGTGTAGAGATGCCATTTTGCACATTGAGAACTTGGAAGTGTTGATCTTGGTATACTTAGTGATATCATGACTACATTTGAGAATGATAGTGCTAGCACCATTGATAAGTTCAAGGAAAAATTTTAGCCTTTGGAAGTTTAAGATGAAGATGATGTTAGAGTCTATGAACCTTTGAGAAATTGTAGAAGGCATGAAGAAGCCTTCACCAAATGAAGACAATGATGCAAAGTGCATCAAGAAGGATCCAAAGGCTTTCAAGGAGTACAATCGTTGTATGAAGAAGGCGATGTCTGTAATAGGGCTGAATTTGGTGGACAATCAACTTGTCCATATCAAAAATTGCAAAGTACCAACGGAAGCATGGAAGCCATTGTGCAACATCCATGACACAAAAAGCTTGTCCAACATTCTCTTTGTTCATCGCAAGTTCTTTACCATCAAGATGCAAGAAGGTGATATCATGCTAACCCACATCAACCATGTAAGAGACATTGCAGATCAACTCAATTGTTTGGATGTACCCGTCAAAGATGAAAATGTTGTTATGATCTTGCTTGAAAGCTTGCCATCTTCCTTTGAGAACTTAATCACGGCTATGGAAACCTTGCAATTTTAAGATCTTACGATGGAGTTTGTCACGGCAAGAATAATGCATGAAGTATTCAAGCGCAAAAAGAAGGAGTTTCATGGTGATAATGCGGCCTTGGTATCAAGTCAAAACAAGGAGATAGTTCATTCTCACGTGGAGAATCCAAAGTGTGTTACAATTGTGGCAAATCGGGCCACATTGCAAAGTATTGCTTCTAGGCAAAGTAATGGAAGCGAGACAATGCAAATCAAGGCAAAGAGAAGGAGTTTGCCAACCATGCAAATGATGAAGATGATTACGCTTTTGCAACACAAGATAGATCATATTCCAAATTCATTTGCAAGTGAATCATGGATTCGGGCGCTACAAAGCACATGATACCTTACAGGGCGGCATTTGATACATATGAAGTAATTTCATCACGCTATGTGCATTTGAGTGATGATAGTGTTGTGCAAGCCATTGGAATGGGTTGCATTGTTGTTGAGATGTTTGAAAGGGGGCGGTTGAGGAAGTTGACAATGATAAATGTATTTCATGTGCCCAAGTTACAAGCAAACTTGCTTTCGATGAGCAAGCTTGTGTCTAGTGGATTCAAAATGCAATTCAATGTGGATGAATGCACATTGAAGGCCCCAAATGACAATGTGCTTGCAAAGGCACCTCGTGCAGACAACTTATATCAAGTGACCCTCAACAAGGTCTTTAACGCGGATCTAGCAAAGGTGGCGCAATCATCATCAACGAATGTTGCAATAGGACTTTGACTTGGACATTTGACTGCAAGGAGTGTACGTTTTCTCCAAAGTATAGTAAGCGGCATGAACCTTGGCAAACATGAGTTGTTCATGTTGTTTTGTGAAGGATGTGTACAAGGCAAGCAACATAGTTCATCATTTCCAAAGGATGGAGTAACATTCAAATGTATGCGGTCATATGAGGACTCGTTTCTGAAATTGAATATTTGATCATTGATCAATTTACATTAATCTCACAACTACACAAAGTACTAGTTAATTTTAATCCCGACCGTACCCTCTCAAATGGAAGTCAAACCTTAAATTGACTGACCAAAGTGGGAAGTTTCAACCATTTATTGTTTAATTAAAGTGTACCGGGTCTTACCCATGCAAAGCACATGAACATGCACTCTTATCAATTAGATAGACTCTAGAACAAGCTTATCTGACTTCAAAGTCCCATGCGCTATACAGTACGGCTTATTTCTGTGAGCGTGCTGTAAGGTGTAGCCAAATTCGGGTGTTTTGCAATAATACAGCGACAATTTTTTCCAAAAGAAATTAGCTGAAAAAAAAGAGGTGGCAGAGATGCAACAAACTATGGACATATTTCACTTGAACTTTACCAATGACACACTCTTTCTTTATGGTGTTTCAAGAAATACTATTTCTGCGGAAACGCGTGGTCATATATCGGAAGACCTAATTCACTCACCGTAGTTCACCAGCGAAGGCCGTATTAGCGTATGAATGAATCCATCCAACGGCATTTGGTACTCAACAGACTATCCACCATCTGGACCGTTTGGAGTGTAAAGCCCCTTCGGAAAGCTTTCAAACGAGTATCAGCGTCGACCGAAATGGAATGGTGATAGTGATAGTCGAAACCTGCTCTCTCGGCCTCTCGCCTCACAATCTTCCTCCTCGTCTGACTATCTCGCCCGAATCTAACGGTCGAGTATAAAAAGGAAAAGTCGAAGCGAAGGAAACGGTCAGTAGCGAGCGTGCTCACCCCCTTGGTTTGAAATTATTCTATCTTAGGTGAGGGAGGAAAGTGGTAGGGGGGATTAGACGCCGGTTGTCCAGCTGGCTCGCCCTACCGGCCCCCGCGAGCCCCTTCCAGCCAGAGCGACCGATCTCGGACGATCTCGGCCACACACGACCCGAGATCTAACGGCCATCTCAGAAGATGCCAAAAAAGTTCTTCCCCGTCGCTGCGTCGACAGCGCAGCTACCTCCGCTCTTGGAGCGTAACCGAGACCGCATCGAGCTTCAGCCGCACGATTTGATCGAGCGGTTCAGAGCCATCGACGGAGGCCGAGTGAATGCACTAGATGGCCGCGCATGTTCCTTTATCCACAGCTGGAGCATCGCGCCGGATGTCGCATCGGACGGCGGCGAGGGACGCCCCTTAAAATGGAAAGCGAGCCCCGTTGGGCCTGCCCTATGAACTGGAACCGTCCTACATTTGCCGGATCGCCTGTGGAACGAAGAGGTAGGTAGGTGTCGCGCTGCCGCAGATGATGCTCTCGAGGGCCCCGAGGTTTCCTCCTTTCCCGATCCTAAACCCTTCTTCTTACCCTTCCCTACCTTCGCCGTGGACGATCTCCTGCTGCTGCTCCATCCCGTCACTACAGCTCCCTGGGAATTCGCCGCGCCCGTCTTTCCCCCTCGATCCGCCCTCTCCAGACATTTGAATTCTCCTCGTTCTCGTACGAGGCCCTTGACCTGCCGGGTCCCTTTGTCGGTCTCTGTCTGTGTTCGGAAATGTACGCGTCCGTCTCCCCGGCACTCTGGCTGGTAATGTAGCGTCTGCCTGGTACCCCTGGGGATGAGAGACTGACCGGGGCCGCGGAGAACGAGAGAACGAGAGGGTGGGGGTCATTAGGTGACAGTATTTTTAGGGCCGCGCGGAGAGCGCAGGGTTAGCAACGAGGAGTGGATAGTTTGTACATAGCGCGGGGCGAGATCGGACCCTGCGCAAGTTAGAAGGACGACTTCGCGTCGAGGGCAGGGGAGCGCGACGGGGCGCGAGGTGCGAACGAGTGCCGGAGGAGGAGGAGGGGAGGCGAGGGCTTTCGCATCCTGGTCGGGCACCATGCAGTACTCGGAGGAGACGCTGCGGACGCTGGCGGATTGCTTCAAGCAGACTCTGGCTCCCGATCCGGAGCCCAGAAAGTTGGCGGAGCTTTTTCTGAAGCAGTCCTCAGAGCAGCCCGGTTATGGGATTGCAATTCTGCGCCTGTTGTCTGAGCTTTCCGTGGATGATCAGGTACGACAATCCGCTGCCGTCAACTTCAAGAATCATATCAAGTATCGATGGCCGGTGTCCGATCCGGAAGGGTCCACTCTGGCTTCGATTCAGGACTCCGAAAAGGAGCAAATCAAAGCCCTAATTGTGGGTCTCATGCTCAACACACCTCCTAAAATTCAGTCTCAGCTCAGTGAGGCTCTCGCAATCATCAGTAATCACGATTTTCCTGCCAAGTGGCCCCTCCTTCTCCCCGAGCTAGTGGCGAATCTCAGGTCTTCCACGGACTTGCATGTCATCAATGGAATTCTCAGCACGGCCAATTCCATCTTCAAGAAATTTAGATATCAGTACAAAAGCAACGAGCTTTTCACCGATCTCAAGTACTGTTTAGATGCGTTTGCCGCACCTCTCTTGGAGGTTTTTCAAAAGACTGGGCAGCTTATTGCCTCCACTCAAGATAACACCGTAATGCTGAAGACCCTTTTCGAGAGACAAAGACTATGTTGCCGCATTTTCTACTCGCTGAACTTCCAGGAACTCCCGGAGTTTTTCGAGAACCACATGGCCGAGTGGATGGGCGAATTTCACAAGTATTTGACCTATAACAATCCGTCGTTGTCGGAGGCCGAAGCTGACAAGGAGAGCGTCGTGGATCAGCTGAAGGCCGCAATTTGTGAGAACATTAACTTGTACATGGAGAAGAATGAAGAGGAGTTCCAGGGATACCTGAGCCAGTTTGCCCAGGACGTCTGGGGACTTCTCATGACTGTCTCCCTCTCCCCTAGCCACGATCGTTTGGCCACCACGGCCATCAAGTTTCTGACCACGGTCAGTAAGAGCGTCCACCACGTTCTGTTTGCCGACGGAGCCACGCTTCAGCAGATTTGCGAGAGGATTGTGATTCCCAACGTGAAACTCCGTGACGAAGACGAGGAGTTGTTTGAAATGAATCACGTTGAATACATCCGAAGAGACATGGAGGGGAGTGATCTTGATACTCGGAGAAGAATGGCCTGTGAGCTGGTCAAGGGGCTGTCCACTCACTATCGGGAACAGGTGACGGGAATGTTCTCAGCTTACATTCAAGAGATGTTGAGAGAGTACGCCGTCAACCCGGCTCAGAATTGGAAGGGAAAGGACTGTGCTGTCTACCTTGTGGTATCTCTGGCCCCCAGACAAGCTGGGGGAGGCTCGGTCGGGTCTGACCTGGTGAATATTGAGCAATTTTTCACCACTCAAATAGTTCCGGAGCTCCAGAGCGCAGATGTGAATTCTCTACCGCTGTTGAAAGCAGACGCTTTGAAGTTCATGACGACTTTCCGGAGCCAGGTGCCGAAGGCTGTGGCGCTTCAGTTGTTGATTAGGTTTCTGGTGGCTGAATCAAATGTAGTTCACTCTTACGCTGCCAGTTGCATCGAGAAAATGCTGGCAATGAAGGATGGAAAGCAGCCCAGATACAGCGGAGCCGAGTTGGATCCTTACCTTGAGCAATTGCTCACTAATCTTTTTGCTGCTCTGAAGTTGCCAGAGTCTCAGGAGAACGCCTACGTGATGAAGTGCATCATGCGGGTGGTGTCAATGGCAGATCTACGACAGTTTACGTCTCTGTGTCTTGCAGAGTTAGCCAAAATACTTGGGGAGGTGTGCAAAAACCCGACCAACCCTAGCTTCAATCATTATCTCTTTGAAGCCGTCGCAGCACTTGTGAGGAAGGCATGTGGGAGAGATTCCGAGCAGGTTGCAACCTTTGAGACACTTCTCTTTCCTGTGGTTCAGATTGTTCTGGAGCAGGATGTCACAGAGTTTGCACCCTATGTTTTCCAAATTTTGGCTCAGCTCATTGAGAGTCGCAGACCCCCTCTTCCCTCAGTCTACATAGGCATGTTCCCTCCTCTTCTGACTCCCACATTGTGGCAACGATCAGCGAATGTTCCTGCTCTCGTGCGCTTGCTGCAAGCCTACCTTCAAAATGCACCTCAAGAGTTCAATCAGGCCAGCCAGTTAAATTCCGTCCTCGGAGTTTTTGAGAAGCTGGTCGCTTCGAGGAGCACAGATCATCAGGGTTTTTACATCCTTAACACGGTTATTGAGAGCTTGAGTTACCACACCTTTGCTCAGTATGTTCCCCAGATTTGGGGAATTCTGTTTACAAGGTTGCAGCGAGAACGAACTGTCAAGTTCATCAAGTCCCTCATTATTTTCATGTCTTTATTTGCTGTCAAGCATGGACATGCTTTGTTGACGGATTCCATCAACGCTGTCCAGCCAAATCTTGTCTTCATGATTTTGGAGCAAATATGGGTACCCAATCTCACATACATAACCGGAGATACTGAGACCAAGTTGTGTGCTGTTGCCGCCACTAAGTTACTGACAGAGTCCCCAGCCTTACTAGCAGAAGGTGCAGGTCCGCTGTGGGGAAGGCTCTTGAACAGCGTAATGACGCTGCTAGTCAGACCGGAGGAGGAGAGAGTGGAACAAGAGACTGATATTCCCGACTTGGACGAAGTTGTGGGCTACACTACTACTTATGCCCAGCTTTACAATGCTGGAAAGAAGGAGGAAGATCCAGTGGAGGAAGTGAAAGACGCCAAGGAGTATCTGGCAGTTTCCCTCGCCAAAGTGTCTACACAGTACCCAGGGAAATTTGGTGCTCTGATTCAACAGTCTCTGGATCCCGCAAACCAAGCCGGGTTGATGCAGATCTTTAGTACTTTTCGTGTGGGCCTGGCGTAATCCCACGGTCTTCCTACCTTTGGCTTTGCAATCACATCGTTGCAGACCTTTTCGTGTTCAGTCGATCTTAGTATGGAGATTTTAAGAATCGGCTTCAATGGTCCATGGACGGGCTAGCAGCATGCATGTCTGCGGGTCCCTCATTGACTAGCGTGAGTGTCGATTTGGACATTCCAATTTGTTAGGATTCACTATCTGCAGCAACATTCAACTCAAAGTCGCTGCGTTCGAAGTGTAGGTCTGGTTTATAGAGTACGCCGGCATCTGTTTATTGCAGTACATGCGGTGGCTCCCCAGGTAGATGATAATCGGACGCCCACACACCATGTCTGGGAAGTCTGGCTGTCACCAACCCATTTCAAGGTAATAGCTATTGGAAGGCATGGATAGCTCTTCTAGTGAACCCTCCTGCTTTTTCTGGAAACCAGCTTTGCCGGTCGAGATACTCAAGTGACGCACTCCTACCGTAGCTTCTCCAAGGTACGTTGTCCGTGTCCGCAACCGAACAGCTTGGACGTTATTTCTTGTGGTTTTGCTCACCGAGGCTTTATAGAGCCTGTATAGTCCATGAACATGTATCTGCTCAGTAGACTCCCGGTGTAAAATCGGTGGAATATTAGGTACTACATTGTTTTGCAAACACATCCACATCCATCTGTATGTGTTTAGATAGAATTGGATCTCAGCTTTCTAAGTTCTCGTTGTGTTTACCTCTTGCAGGAGCCAAATCCAGTGGTTTGATGGGACTTCATTCGGACTGGTTTAATTCGAGCCATCTTCTGTGGGTTAGCAATTTTGTACTTCACGTACGCCTGGATTGTATATGGATGTGGAATGCATAGGTGTAATGTCATACACGGGAGAAGTAGATAGGTGCCCTGGCTCCTAACTTTGTATAAAGGAGGCGTGTTTTGTAGTGCATCTTGTGATGTTCTCATCACACTCAAATTAAGAAACTGATATGTTCTGGAGATTTATTCATCTTGTCTCATGTCAAAACACGATGCGTGTGAGGGATTTCAATGTGAAAGTTCCAGCACGAAGGTCGATAGCTAGAAGTCAAAATCTGCTATAGCTGGGTCGAAGTAGTATTTCTGGTTGTGGTTTCCCGAAACGTTTTTGTCAGCTTATGATTCCCTTAGAATGGACAAGTATATGTGGAGGGAGAAAATTAAAACCTTCTGATTCTTCTTCAGGATTCTGACTTCTGAAACTTCTGCTAATAGTTAAATAAGGTCGAGCTTGCCCATCAGAATCGCGTGGATAGTTCAGAGATTGACTTCCTCACACCCCCAAACTCAGCGACTGTTGTAGACTACCCTGCTAGCACCCATTAAGCAAGTTTTAGACTGACAACAGTGAGACGTTGGTGGACAAGAGTGACACAAAGACTTGTGAGAAACTTAGTTTTGGTACTGACTTGGTTTATGTAGATACAATGCTCACATCGATTAGAGCTACTAGACCACATTTCAGAAGAACATCGACGAGTGTCGAGAGTTTTTCCAACCTTGGATTTTAGATAGCCTGGTCCCAATTACAAAGTTTATTAAGATAGTCAAACCTTACTTCGATGAAACTCTCAACCCCTAGAGAACGTAAGAGTCCTCGAATTGAAAGTAGTACCGAAAAGAGATATGAAGGATATTATCTGCTAGCTTAATGTGACGATTGGCAGGAGTCCACGAGTTTTCCTGCGCAATAAAAGGTCGCAGGGTAAGATACGACAGAAAATTAATCTCACTTGTATCAATTCACTACATATAATCAATGACATAAAGAATTTAGTCCTGATTGCTTAAAAAAAGTAGTAGAATTGTCATTCATTAAACTTTGCTTAAAGTTTAATTTAGTGGCAATTAAATAAAGTTTCAAGGCACTAAATAGCATGTTGCAACCTTAATTGAAGGGAAAAAAATTTCTATAAGTCTTAAAACTTAATGAAAAGTTGAAACTTAATGAATATTGATTAGAGTGACCAAAATTTATATAAGTGAAAAGAAATTGGACAATAATCACCATAAAAAACTATGATAATTACTTAAATTAGACATGTAAAGATTTGGAGAAAAATATCTCAAATAACATTAGAGGTTTTTGTTGTGTGATAATACAATTACCAATGAAAGTTAAATCTACAAATCATCTTGGAGTGTTAATAAATGGACTTACTAAGAAGTATTGTGTAAGAGTGTGTTGGAACATGAGCATCTAAATGAATACTAACTTTCTAGTATCAAGATAAATTACCAAAAAACCATGATAAATGAAATATAGTTGGAAATCACAGAAATTACAACAATATTGAATAATTTGTGGAAAAATTAGATGACAAAAGATGATTGTTTAGGGTTTAGGGTTTAGACCTAAGTTTGACATTGCCAAGTATGATCAATATTTTGATTATTTTTATGTATATGCTTTTGTGTAGTAACATGATCATTGTTTGAACATTGAAAGAGAAGTTGTAATCTTGTTCTAGCTATGATCAAGATGAACATATTTACATCAAATCAAAAAAATGTGCATTGAAAAAATGTGAAGTGGATTTTCAAATATTTCAAGAATTCTAAGAACCAATAAAAAAATTGTATCGTATATCAGACAATTTACAAATGATTGTCATAATATGTTGATGCTTAATATGAAAAATATCTAGATTATAAAAAATTTACAATATAGTTTGTGTTTGCATTAGATGATGAATGCATTAGTTGGAGATTTATTTTGAAAAAATATATAAATCAATCAACTTTAAAATACTAATATAGAATGAAAGTAGGACCATCAAAATATGCTCTTTGATTGAATATATTAATCATTTGAATGAGTTTGAAACATATAATTTTCAATCTTTATTGTAATAGTCAAAGAGCATTATATTTTGGAACAAATTAGATATGGATAACAAGCTGAAACTTATTGACTTTAGATATCATTTCGTCAAATTTGACGTTTTTATAAGAGGTTTCAATACAATTAAGATTAGCAGTGAACTTAATGTAACTGATTCATTTGTCAAAGTTATTTTTTGCAAATTGCTAGAGTCATTGCTTATTTGGAGATTTCAAATAATGAGAACAAGTAGATTTTACTAGCAATTTTTTATGTTTACAATTACTTTTTATCTTATAATGTTTTGACTACGATTTAATTCTCTTCAGTTCTTGTTTACATAGTATCATAAGTTTTTTCTAGATCTTATAAAAAAAATAATTGTATAGGTGATGGATGATATGATCTCCAAGCATGAATGATTGTTAAGAATTTAATCGTTTTTTCAAAAATTCTGATTAGTTTAACTTCAACTAGTCAAACTAGTTAGTTTGTCACCATGTAAGAGAGTTGATCAAAGCTTTTTATGACACAAATTAGAGTTTTACTGAACAAAAGCTATACTGTTTTTGTAATGCAGCCCAAAGTAATGAAACACATATGTTTTCTTGGAGGATGTCTTTGCTTACATTGAAACAAAAGTATCTTGGCAGATAAAATGTTGAGATTGTTATCCAAAGTTTTCAAGTTCAAAGTCGAATTTATATACAGCCCTAAAATATTGATGAATGATGGATTTAGCAGACTTTTTGGAAGTAAAGTAGAATGGATATGTTTAAAAAACTTGCTACGAATGTCAATATACCTTTGTGACTATAATCTAATGATAAAATAGCGTAAAAATATCTAAATAATCTCATCAAAGATTATGTGCTTGATCAAGTATCGATAACTTGTTATGACATTTTTGTAGGATTAATATATACTAATAAAGTTTCTTGTTGACGTGAAACATTAACTTCTTAAAATTGAACATGAAAAACAAACAACTGTATCTGAAGTGAAATACACATAAAAAATCTCTCAAACTAATTGGATCTTCACTTCTTTCATCATCAAAAAGACATATTTGAATAATCTCTTTCTTAATTATCTTAATATTATATAATTGGAAGGACATATGAGTACGTTCACACAAATTTGAGTATCAAATTGTGAAGCTGGTTCTTTAGTTGTATTCATGTGTATATTTTTATGCAGATGATCGAACGGAAAAGTAATTTGGAAATTTTTTAGAACGCAAGAATACAGGTTGTGCACCAATATGTGTATCATGATGTAACAAACACATTTTCTACAAATCTATCGAACATTTAATTCTGGGTTCAGGTGAGTCAAGTGAAACGAAGATGTGTATTCACGCAATCCTGGATATTTAATTAGCCGGAGTGCTAGAATTGGTATGGAATTGTGGCTGGAATTCCTCAGGAGGGAAATTGCTCGCTCGTCTCCACTGATGAAAATTCCACCGAAACGGAAACTTCGAAAAATTGCAACGAGGAAGACTCCGTGTGGGAGAGCGCGGGCGGCGTGGGGCGTTGCAATCAGTCGGCTCTGAGCGAATGTGTCGCCCCGAATCGCCATGCGGAAGTTCTTCACCGACGCTGAGGTATTGGTGACCTCGATCCGGACTAGTCGAGAAATGCTTTGATGCGCCGACGGGGCCGAGAATGGCAGGACCATTGGCCATGCTGGGGTCTTTGCTCTGGTTTCAGCTGAGCGTGTTCTGCCGAGGCGTGCTGCTCTCCATCGCGCAAGCCGGTCGGTGGTTGTGGGCCAAGCGCGAGACGCACGATGCGTCGCACGCCATGTACGAAGGTGTGGTTTGGCACGAGAGGAAGCACCCTGTTCGCCACCAGTTCGAGTACAAAGTGCGCTATGCGCTCGTGAATCTGGACGAATCGCCGGCCTGGTTCG
Organism: Marchantia polymorpha subsp. ruderalis; assembly: GCA_037833965.1. Classification (NCBI taxonomy): domain Eukaryota; kingdom Viridiplantae; phylum Streptophyta; class Marchantiopsida; order Marchantiales; family Marchantiaceae; genus Marchantia; species Marchantia polymorpha. Next base: position 12,598,253 of record AP031357.1, read on the forward strand.
CTGCTGCCTCTCGTCACCATCTAAGTGCGCAGCAGGCGCGCTCCATCGTCGGCACGTCTGGAGCTGTGTACCTCCTCTGCATGCCGGCCAGCGTTGGGTATGAGCAGAACCCTCTCAGTGTGTATTATTGTTACGACGACGCCGGACTTCTGGCCCGAGCGATTGCTGAGGTGACAAACACTCCATGGGGAGAACGTGTGACCTTTGATTTTGACCCGAGTGGCGACTGCGTCGCCAAGCCTCTACATGTCAGTCCTTTCATGGACATGGAGGGTTCCTGGCTCCTTCACGCAACTTGTCCCGGCGAGAAGCTGGCATTGACGATTAGGGTTGATCATCCTCAATTTGGGAATTTCTTCATGGCTACTTTACGAGCCAAGAAGATTTCAGTTCAAAATCCAGAGTTTTTCTCGTGGCTTATGCCTCACAAGGTGGCGCTTTGGATATACTGGCAAGCATTGGTCCTGCTCTGGAAGGGTGTTTCATTCATCCAACATCCGAAATACGTCGATGGGGATGCTTACAGAGAACGAGCTACAATTAGAGATGAAGTGATGAAAGGCGGGTGTCCAATGAGCGAGGGAAGTGACGGTCGAGCTCGACGAGAACAAATGGCTGCCGGAACATGCCGAGAATCTTCCGGGGCGAGTGCCGAATCCCGACGACACTGCACATGGCGAGAAGCGGCTGGTCAGCCTTGGTTGTGACTCTCGTGCCATAGGCTCGTAGCACTATCTGTAACGCAAGATTTGAGGAAGTTTGTTTCTGTCTCGGGAACAGTTGACTAGAACTTCTCGAAAGAAGTGACACATGTACGTACTGTGCATATAAGATTATTGCTCTCTTTCACTCAGTTCGAATGTGGGCACAAAACGTTGTCCATATGGTGGTTTTCATAGGGGGATGGAACTCGAACGAGCTGATTTCGTTTCCTGACCAAGTTTCGGAATACTTAGGATCGTCTGTAACTCTGTTTCGTTTTAATTTTCTATATGTGAGCAGGCCTCTAGTGAGGCGCAGCGAGTGATGTTCACAGCGGCATTCTTCTCTAAAGCTAGGATGCCACGATCTAAAAGTGAAAAATGTAATGGTGAACGGGAAGTGGAAGAGGATCAGAGGAGGGATGGAGAGCATGAATGTGTCGCCAAGGAGTGAATGGCACACATTGAGCACCACAAACACTTCGGCAGTAAAACAGTGAACAAGTACTTGAAATAGCATTGATTGTGTGGTTCCTACAGGATACCACTACGTCAGGCAGTGTTGCAAACTTTGAAAAATACTCTATTCGCTTGGTGATTGTAATAGTGAAGGGAAATGAGCAGGGCAAAGCTGTCAGTCACATTCATTGAACAGGAGAGCAAGATCTAAACCTGATGATTGTTTGGTTTCTACATCACACACGAAATTTGACAACGTTCAAAGGAGTGGATTAGAATTTTCCGACGTTTGCATTACTTCTCTATTATTGCATTTCTTAGATTTAGATTTATACAAAATATCCTATTGGTTTGGAGGAAAAAAAATAGATGGATAGATTATGGAAATTATTGTACACTTTAATCGGGATAATAATAAATATTTCATCTAGTGAAGTTTTAGTTGACGAAAGTATCTAGCCAATATGTAAATTTGGAAAGTGTAAACGATAATATTTTATATTTCATGTGAGAAATATATTTGAACCAATATATGACTAAAATAAATAAAATATACCTTTAATGTATATTCGTATGAAAATTGAAATATATATTTTAAAGAGATATTGTAACTATACCAATAAAAAGCCAAATGTACCTTAAATAATCATTACCATGCCATGCTTGTCGGTGGCCATTAGTGTCGGGAAACGAAGATGGAACATCAAGAGTGTCATGGGAATGCGAAATCGGCCCAAAAATCTTTCTCAGGATGAGACTTTGGCGACCTCCTGCTACAATGGGTGACGTCATCATCCACCCATCCTGCTCCGAGGCCATTAGTGTCAGGAAACGAAGATGGAACATCGAGAGTGTCATAGGAATGCGAAATCGTCCCAGAAATCTTTCCTCGGATGAGAGTTCGGCGACCTCCTGCTACAATGGGTGACGTCATCGTCCACCCATCCAGCTCCGAGGCCATTAGTGTCAGGAAACGAAGATGGAACATCGAGAGTGTCATAGGAATGCGAAATCGTCCCAGAAATCTTTCCTCGGATGAGAGTTCGGCGACCTCCTGCTACAATGGGTGACGTCATCGTCCACCCATCCAGCTCCGAGGCCATTAGTGTCAGGAAACGAAGATGGAACATCGAGAGTGTCATAGGAATGCGAAATCGGCCAGAAATCTTTCCTCGGATGAGAGTTCGGCGACCTCCTGCTACAAGGGGTGACGTCATCGTCCACCCATCCAGCTCCGAGGACGACTAGGGCCACACCCGTTTTTGCTACGGCCAGGCCGCTTTTGAACGGGCGGGTGTGGCCGTAGCAAAAATGGGTGTGGCCCTCAACATGATGCATTTCACAAATGTATGGATTTTTTTCATAACAAATTTCAATAGTTGAATTTAATTTATCTTTAGTTATCACTAATTCATTATGACTAGAAATATAATATCATGTATCTTGTGATATAAATTAGATTGTTTCGATTGAGCCATGAACAAAGAGAATAGGGAAGAAGTATTGTCAATATTTGAAATGAATGTTCATGTATTTCATCAATATTATAAATTATGGTGATTGTTCAATAATTTGTTAGATGTTCTACCATGTTATGTTGATACGTATTATGCATAAGATCTCAATAAATGAAACTCTAGAATTGAATTTGAGATTAGACTGGTTGATGGATTTATAAGTGGAGATATACTTTGTAAAATTGCACCACACAACAAGGGAAGTAAAATAAGAAAAAAAACTATTTGGTTGAATTTGATTAATTGGATCAAATTGAAACATAAAGTTGTCAATTTTCATTGTAATAATTTTTTTTGCAAATCAAATGATTGATAACAGATTAAATCACATTAACATCAAATATCATTTATCAGAAATTAAATCTTTCATAAAAAAGTTCATCTAATCAACATATACATTATTCTAAATACTCCTCATGCATTAATTAAAATTATATTGTTTCATTTTACAATTTTTGCATGAGTAGCACAAATAAGTTTCACTAGCAATTAAGTTTTGTATATTACAATTCCCTGTATATGAATTAAAGTGAAATTGTTAAGAATTATTTTGGTCTTTAATTCAATTATTTTGTTTTAGATTCAAAAAATTAAGCTCAATAGAATTTCATTTTATTAGAACGATCACATATGATTGAAGTCACAATTTTAAAGATTTATTTCCAATAAAACCTGGGATATTCTTCACGATGTAATACTTGATGTATCATCTTTGTCTATTATTAATTCTTTGTTTTGATCCTTGTGCTGATTTTATGTGTGATTGTGCTTGAGTTAAACACCATATATGTTATTGTAAAAATTATAAAAAATTATATAAATAATGTAAATTTTATCAATAAATATTCATAACTATGATAAAAAACATTTTTCGAAAGTTATTTTTTCATGTAAATTGAAAATTTTGTTTTTTCTTCAGGAAAAATTGAAAAAATTGATTATTCATATAAGTCTTTTATATTTTTCTTATAAGTCTAAAATATTTTAGTTATGATCAATCAAATCATTTAATTACTTCACTTAGCAATTGTATGATCATACATTTTTATGATTCATATTTCTTCAATCTTGCTTATTTCGTACAAATTTTTCAATACCATTGTATAATTTTTGCAACAGATCATGCAAGATAATTTTTCTTCATATGTTCTTCTATTTGCTTGCATAAGGTGTTTTATTTATAATCAAGATAGAAAACTTTTAATATATTCTTTTGAATCAATTTTTAGATTTTCAAAGGAAAAAATTGCTTTAAAACTCATTTAATTTTTATTCAATTTAAAACACTGGAGTGAAAGAAAGATTCATTGAAAAAAGTCTCAAATAATTTGAAGTATGTTATTTGAAAAATATGTATTTGTTTGCATTTTTTTTCAATCAAGATGCAATAATATAATGTATTTTTCAAAATCAACATATATACAAAATATATTTTAATGATGTCAAAATCATATTATGATGTCATATTAAGACTTAAAATGCTGCAAAGATTGACAAAAGAATGTATGTTGTAAATGGTAATAGAGCAAGCCAGGAGTGACCAAAGTCAAAAGCCTGAAAAACACAATTTAAGCGAAAACCACAAACAAGAAAATAAATCCCAAAGTTCAATATCTAGCTAGTGCCAAGACCATTAGAACGGTAACTAACAATGTCCCTAATATATCAACCTAAATCAAAAGTAATTCACTGTAATAAAGAATAGAAAATCTCCACATATATATTATGAGCAAGTCTTCATACCTACAACAAGTAACAAATACATGCTCTTTATCCTCAATGTACCCACCGTCACATAAGCTACAAATATGTTCACTACTATCAATGTTAAGCCAACGTCCTTATCTAATTTCAAGCCTATGAAGTCCAGTTCTATGTCTAGCAATAATATAACCTAAGTACGTAGAGATTTCTGCAAGTAGGTAATCATGTTCACAATAATCAATCATAGGATTCACAAAAAGTTGATAAAACTACATCTTGGTGTCGCGCTTGCTCCAAATAATGTTTAGAAACTCCTACTTTAAACGTTCGCGTAGTGGCACAGGTTGCAGGTTCCAATCTCGTTCCGCCACATTTCATCTCAAAGACCAAGTTATCACATCCGCTAAACATCCTTTGGCACGTGCGGCACACAAAGCTTGAAGAGGAAGGCGAGAAGCATCTAGTAATCTCACCCTTCTTAAGTAAATGATAGTCAAGTATAGAGTTTCAGCCTCTAGCGGTAAAATACCTATTTCATCAAGAAAAATAGCATATGGAGTTTGGTTTCTCACATCCAATTCTTCTTGTAGAAATATCTTCTGCATCATCTTCACACGATTCTAACTTGTCTTCTTACAACTAGAATCCCACACTTGGATTTCATATAATACTATTGGAAACACCAAGCTTTTGAATAAAAACTTTCCAGTACTCCAAGCCACTAGATGAATCCTTCTACACCGATTTAACAATGAATCTAGAGCTTTGTAACCTACTTCTACACTCTTTTGCACGCAAAGTGTACAACTATAATCATTAAAAAAATCAATGCCTAGATATTTATAATTCTTCATCTCTTTTAATTGTAGGTCTTTGTGATAGAAAGAGAACTTGGATCTAGTGCCCACTATCATGACTTTAGATTTATTCATATGTACCTCCATTTAATTCAAGATACAAAAGCTAGCCAAAGTGTTATAGATGTTTTTGTAAACTAATTGTTTCGCGTGCTAGTAATATCATATCATCTGCATACAAGAGAGCTTTGATAACAAAGTTTCCAAGCTTGACAACTTCACTATCACATGCCTCCAACCTCTTGAATATTATCTATAAAAACTCCAAATAGAGTAGGAGAGAGAGAACAACCTTGACTCATTTCAATGGTATCCATAACCTCTTCAATTTGAGAAATGTTGATCTTGGCCCAAACAGAATGGTATAATATGGCCACAACTGCTAGAAAATCTGATGATACTCCAATGGCTTGCAACCTTTTCCATAAAAGCTCACGAGATGCAGCGTCAAAAGCTTTCTTAAAATCGACAAAGGCGCAAAACAAAGCTTTTCCATTGCCCTTAGACTTCTTCCATAAAACATGCAAGGCCAATTAAAAAATCAAAATCACATAATACATAAAATGTTTTTAAGATAATATTAAGCAATTAAAACTAGATTTGATATAAAATTCTGAAAAAATAAGTGTACATTAAGATTGATTATTAAGAGCTTAAGAAGCGTTTATAGATTATCATATGAGTAACCATTTGTTTTTCAAATCTTTAATAGTTATTGTATTAAAAAAAACATAAATATTAAAAAGAATCTAAAGTAGCTAAAACTTTTATTTTCAATTGGAAATTTTTTTAAGACATATTATGATTTTATTTTGTAATTATCAATGAGATTGAGTTCAACCTATCTCACATATAAAGTTTATGCTAGAAAAAAAAATATTTTTTCAACAAATTCCAATTTTATTAGCTATCACCTTCTTGATGTATGAAATCAATCAAGAATTAAGTCTACACAAACCAACTCTTTAAAGTGCAGAACCTGCTCCAAAAGTTCAAGTAAGGTGTTTGATCGAGACTTTGTAAAGTTTTAGAAATTGATTGGTAGACCAAAAAGCTCACAAAATACTCAAGATGTTTGTATGTAAGAAAAAGATTGATGAGTATAATGATTTATGTTATACAAAATAGTAACTATAGCCTGGTTGAACCTGATATAAGGATTTGAATTTGAAACACAATAACTTTTTGATCTAGTATATTGTATGTGAAAAACACGTATGATGAATACAAAAATGTTGAAATTCATCAGAAAAGACATTGCAACAAATGATAAGAGTTACATGAGTTACAAGATAAATATATATATATTTATCTTGTAGATACATATAGAAAAAAATCAAAGGTAAAAAGATATATGTAATACGATAAGAAAAAATTGAACACTTAACAATCCAAAGTTGTATCCATGAATAATGAAATTGCGTAATCTGAAAGTATCACTATAAGTATGATGAAAATCTTTCATCAAGTTATAACTTAAGAGTTAGTTCTTAGTTTTGGAATTGATGTTAGAGCTAAATTTTTTTATTTTCAACAGCATATATTACAAAAATATGAAGAATCAAGAATATTTTGATTATTTCATATTGAATTTAACTTACAATTTGAAAGTAGATGAATTTGAAAAAATATTCATTATAATATTGGAAATATTGAAATTCAGGTTTTTTCAGTTCTGTTCATTTTTGCAAAATTATTGAGGTTCAAAATAAAAAATATTATATAATAATTCATACTTATGTTATAAATTATTATTATATAGACAGAAAAATATAGAAATAAGACGTTGAAACTAAATACTCTATGTTCAATAACATATGTTACATAAATGTTAAGAAGCAGGAATATTTAATTTTTTACTTATTATATTTAACTTTACATATTTGTAGTGGATGAAGATGAAAATATATTGTGTAAAAATTGGAGATCTTACTCTGTACACCTTTGCAAACTTTTCAGTTTCAAAATAAAATGTTATTAAATTGTCAAACATCATCATATTGTTGATTTATTCAATCAAATTATCTTTGAATTGAATCATATCCAAATATATAATCTATGAATTTTCAAAAAAATTAATTATTGTCCATGTTTGAATGCGAGGAGAAGAAATTACAACACTTTAACAGATTAATAATGACGAGAGTATTTCATAATCTGAAAGAAAAACACTTTGCATATATACAAGTTAATACAAGAAAACTAATAAGGCATTTAGAGTTAGGTGGCAAAATTATTACTTGTTCAATTACAAAATTAAAAGTTCTTCAAAAAACTTATATATATTATGTAGAAATAATCAGTGATTTTATTTATGAAAATCCGTTTGAATTAAAAAACTTCATAAATCAAAAGTAAGAAAATTATTTAAAACCATGATGTTACAAGTTTTTATTCTTCAAAAAAATTTATATTTGTGAATATTTAGCCAATTTTTTTCTAAAAAAAACTTCTTATCTTTTTACAATCATCAGCATTGCTAGACATAGAAATGGATCTCATAGTCTTGGAATTGAGTAAGTACGTTGGCTTAATATTGATAGGAATGAACATATTTGTAGGTTATGTAACAGTGAATACATTGAGGATGAAGAGCATGTATTTGTTACTTGTATTAGGTATTGAGTCATTAGACTTGCTCATAATATAGATGTGGAGAATTTATATTCTTTATTACAGCTAGTTACTTTTGATTAAGTTTGTTATATTAGTAACATTATTAGTTATCAATATGGTGCTCTTGGCACTAGCTAGAAATTGATCTTTGGGGTCTTTTCCATTGTTTGTGATTTTTGCTTGTATTTTTTTTTTCAACCTTTTGACAATTTGGGTACTCGGTCTTGGTCTTTTACTATTTATCATTTATCATTCATCAAAATAATCTTTATTTTTGAATTTCTTTAAATTTTTTCTTCTCTAATGTTTATGCATTCAATTTGATTTATAAGTTTTAAAATTACTTATTCCATTTAAATTTTTTGATTAATATATCAGATTAATCAAATGATAATTTTCCACATTAATATGTAATTAATTTGATATAATATCAAATTAAATATTCTATATATCTTTTAGAAAAATTCTTATAATGAAGTTTACTTCAGAAGTATATGTATAATCATGTACAAATCAGATACTTGTACAAAGTAATATATTTTTTGAAAGATTTGTATGAAATATATATTAAAAAAACTTCAAAAACTGTAAATATGTCATTGTATCTCTATCATAAAATTTAAAATTATCTATTAAAATTGTTATAAACACATTGCACGAATGATTTTATAATGTATTGAATGAATCATCATCTAAAAAGTGTTATTGAAATAACATGTCAAAAGCAATAAATTTGTAGTCTGATCAATGAGAATTCAAACATATAATTAATATTTTCATAAATTTTCTTCAATTCTAAATTTTCATATTAAATAAATCGAATATTGATAAGTTCTGAAATAGTCATAAAGTTTAACTATCAAAAACTTGTTGTTGGAGTTGATTAAAACTCAAATTACATTTTACGTATTTACATGGCCGTTGCACTCCTCAGTGAGTAATCACATCAAGTGATGCTGCTGGGAATGACACAGCAATGTGTATAGCTTCTGTTTCGGTGTGTCTGGTTAGTTTTGTTGTAGTAAAACTTGGGTTTCATCCATCCATGTTCGATACGATGAAACATTCCCAACTTTTGCTAAATAAATTGTTGTACTTCCATGTTGAAGGAAACCAAACGAAATATGTCATTGAGACGACTGCTGAAATGTAATCATCAAATTCAGTTGTGCCAGTTTACGAAATAAAAGAAAGTCGTCCTGAAGAAGTTCACTAAGCTAGTAACGTTCATCCAGGTAGAATTAAAGGGCATTCTTGGAAGTGATAGAATTCGCGATTCATTTGTTTCCGACCCGGTCTGTGATGGAGGCCTACACTATCTCAGCATTTAAAAAAAGCATAGTTTACCAAGTTTATGTCAGACTCGTTGGTCATGTTGATTGTGTTAATCATGCTGAAGTCTAAAGCTTGCTGGACACACTTTTCAGAAATACTTGGCAAAAGGCAACATGTTTCCGTCCAGGTTCGAACTGGAGACCTTCAGTGTGTTAGACTGACGTGATAACCAACTACACCACAGAAACTTGTTGCTCAGATATTGAGAATAATTGTTATAAATTTCAATCTGTAATACAGACACATTTAATTTCTGCTCCTCACCATCAGAATGTCTCAAAAACTCCCAAGGCATATAAGAACATAATTGATGTTGTAGATAGACTATCTAGAGACATATTGACATGCTCTTTGTTTTTTAATTTCAAACTTGACGATCGTTGTCGTGTGAATCGAAATACATAGTTTGTAACTTAATTTTTAACGATTCTTCGAGACAAGAGATATGGGCAGGAGTCATGCGCAGAGAAAATGTGAATTCCCGAGGGTTTCAGTTCAAGGCCCGACTGCAAAAGAAGGACGACATTGCAGTGGAATAAAGCAGCCCGATAGTGTGTGCATTCACATCCAATTGGACGTAAAGTCCAGCCAAAAGTTTGACAGCAGACAACTCATGATTCGGAAGGAGCTTTCCAAAAATTAGAGAGCTAGGGGACGAAATGATTTCTGAGGCAAAATTTTGTCATTTGTAACTGACCGCGATCTACAGTTCTGACTTCGATTCCAAGTCTACAAAGTTCGACTCTTCTTCTACTACTCCGCTGTCAAGACTTTGTGGCACTTGCTTTTTGATATGTTGATCGGAGACGTGTTGCGTAACTTTTCCACCGAGAATTCTTGCAGTGAGCTGGCGTGCTTCCTCATCAAGTGCAGGCCACTCCGCAACTATCCGTCTTGCACCCTGTCAAAGATATCGAACACTGCAGATATCAATTTTCCCACTCGTCGAGCTGTTTCTTAGGGACGAGATATTTAGCCGTTCCGAGTCGTTTTGAGCCGAAGTGTGAAGTATGTTACAAGCAGTAAAAGGGTGGTATTCATCAGCCATCTCTGCTGGCACAAGTGCAAGGGGAACAAACATTTAAAAAGTACGCTTTAGCATCAGACACTCCTCACACACTTCCCAACAATGTCAAAAGTGATGACAGAAAACACACCTCCAATTTTGGCTCTTTAGTTTGCGGGTTGTTGCATAGATCAATCGTCTTAGCTTGGGCTTTGGTGCCATTTCCACACCATGATTCACACCATAGCCATTGTTGCGGGAGTGAAAATATCGGAACAGTGTGCTGAGCGTAGTTTGGTAGATCCTGATGATGATGCATCAAAAATAGTAAGCTCATGAGTTCAAACGATTCTCACTTGTCGACGGCAGCCAATGAAACCATCTCAAGCCCACAGAGCAATATGCATCCGTTCTACCTCGAGAAAGCCATTCATGTAATTCGGGTGGCGCGGATAGAAACTAAAGCTTGCAGATCGCTTAAAGGACTATATCCAAAAGAATCTTGGACCCACGTTTTTCTCATATACTTTCCGTCCTCTACTAGATATTATGCGAGGGAGTAAGCAATGAAGTCATTGATCCGAAAAAGTCACACGTTTGTATAAAAAGGATCGGATTGACCTCTAGCCATAAACAAAATTCTGATCAGTCCGAACTATCGGACGAGGATCGTATAAGTGCATGTACGTGGCAGTTAGGTCGTACCTGGTCAAGATTGGAGAGACTGTTGGGATCCTTACTCAAACTCTCATAAAACACACGCAGATTATCTCCAGCAGCAGATTGACGGAACTTCACCAGATCCACCACGTAAAGAGCACTGTTTTCACACCCAAAAAAATCGGGGCAAATTTAGATCCCAATCAAATCAAGGAACTGAGCCATGAGCCTCTAAGCTAGAGAATTGATGTTGGCCAAAGTGAACGTTCTTGTCCAATCCTACCTAAGAATACACTCACACCCGACCACAGCAAGATATCCAGAGAATCTCTATTCCGGGTAAATACTAAACCTTATCATGTGGACGTCACATCAAGCCATAGTTTCGGAAATATGGTCTACAGATACAAATTCTGAAGAGAACTAGACGAGTAAGTAGAATACCTGATGTGATAGGGTCTTCCTCGGAGATGGTCCTTCCAGAAACCCTGTTTCGTTCATTAAGCACAATATTGGAGGAAAACAGAGCATGTCAGGAGCTCACAGTAAACAGCTCCAACTTTCAACTTGGACCACATGTCAATGGATGCGATTTTACAAGACCACACTCACCTGATTCCAGAACCGATAACCATCCATTTCTCTGTTGTTGTCACAGAAAGGAGTGTATGCAAGGGGTCGGCCCTTGATATCCATGTCATATAATTCACCCATATCTGTCCGTACAATCTGATCTGCATCTACAAAAATAACCTGCCAATCGGAAACCGGAAGATTAGGACTTACTCTAACCTGGTAGTCTTCTTATATTTGAACAGGTAATGGATTCTCGGACCATCAAAAAACACTTTGCCTAGCAGCACCTTTGGGCAATCATTGATATCCAAAAGCCTTAAGTGGCTCACCTTTTTCAAAGAAAGTGGAAAAATGACGTCCAAAAACAGAATTTTGTATGCCCAAATAATGCGTTGCTTCTCGGTCTGTTTGTGGAGCCACGTAGGCCATTTATAGGTGACAAGATCGTACTCAAAACCGTACTCCTTGGCCATATGCGGTATCACATCCTATCACAAATGTCACCAACAAATCAGATAGAAGACAAAAACTAGACCATTATAAACGGACAACTTTACTAGTTTCTTGAAACTCCATGGTGTGCGACATTCCATGGTTATTCCCAGTTACCAGGAATAGTTCATTCTCCTTCATATTTATTTTGTACTCATGAATTTTGTACGTGCGCTTTAGTAGATCTAGTTACATGTTAAAGGTTTGGACAACCTGAACATATTCAAACAGGAAAACGGATGTTCGAGAGTAGAAATAAATCCCCGAAACAAAATCACGAGAAGTCACGATATATACGTACCTTAAATTGGGGAGAAAGGTAATTTTTTATGAACCAGAACTTAACAGGTCGATTTGTGTTCTTGATGACACTGAGCATCATAATTTTCAAGAAACGCTCATACCTACAAGCACAGCAAGCGAAAGCACATTAATTATGTACACCTGCTGCTAGCGGATTTTTTTCTTATTATTATTGATGTATTTTTGAAAATTGATCATCTCTTCTGCCTTGCTCTCCTTTATTTTCTCGTAGATTTCGATAAATTGGTTCCCTTCCACGAAAGTAGAATTCTACGCTATTGAGATCTGAAAGCACGCAATCTGAGCAAATCATAGCTGTTGAGTTGGCATGTGCTTGTGGGCAGGAGGACCATGACAGCTCCTTCGCAGCAGCCACACGGTTATTAGAACGAATAAGAGCGTAAAAAGGCGAAAAGAACTCCGTACAGATGTCCTGACGCAATGGAGAAGATATTGATGGTCTCTCCTCTTCTAAGTTGTGACTGCCCACCTCCCGCAACCTGGATACAGATGATAAACTTAAAATATGAAGACACTATTCTACACGAAAGTACACACTCAATAAGAATCACGTTAAATATGGGAATAAATTATTCGCAAGCAGTACACGGGGTTACTCACAGAATTGAGCACATTGCGGTTTTCTCCGGAATGGCCCCCTCCAACTAGAAAGTCAGATGCCCACTTCAAAAATCCTTTGCCTTCCTTTTTCTTTTCCTGCTGCAAAAGATTCAGAGACAAGGACCCTCCACCTTATAATCTACTAAGGCGACAATATTCCTAGAATAGTACAGAAGTGCCACAATATTTAGTCATTCAAGATATAAGTTACCCGCTTGAGAAGCAGGTAAGCGACGAAATAGCGAGCAGTTTTCATATACTATTTACTGTTTTCCGCGTACATGAGCTAAGATTTTCGGTGTACTCTCATCATGCTTTGAGAAGGAAGGAGCCAGCTTTAACAGACGTGACTTACTCTGCGTGGACTGATCTCTTCGAAGTCCTCCTCTGCATCGTTTACTTCAAGCATTTGCTGGTCTTCTTTGCCGTGTCTCTTGACGACTTCAAAGCGCACTAACTTTCCTTTGAGGTCTTGTACCACTACACGTTTTGTTATCAAGCCGGCGTCTGTGCCCTCGCCGGGACCCTCCAGCGTGTAAAGTTCTGTTGAGCGGCCGGGGGCAAGTTGAAGGGTCCAGACACCAGGTGCTGCCTTCATCTGCCAGTATCCTAAGTTGGCCATGACAATTGTGTCCACTAGATGCGAATGAAGTTTTGTTCCCAAGAGCAATTGAAGACCACGTGGTGGGTCGCCATCTTTCTCGTAGCAGTGTCCTGCAGATTCATTGAGCCAAATTAGTAAGGCAAGTTTCAGTGTAATGCCTCAATCTCTTCAGTTGCAGATGAGAAACGGATTGCAGTGTTGAGAGTTCACAGCTTATACCAGTTGCAACCAGAGCTTCCAGTTCGTAGACAGCAGACATGGTGCGTTCGTTCTTAAGCTTTTCCAACACAATGTTGTCGAGATCATGGCTGTTGAGCAGAGAAACAATTAGTCTGACTATCATCATCGTCCATAACACTAATCACACTTGGACAAAAACTATATGGACACAGAGACACAGCTACGACCAGAGGTGACTTGAATTGGTCTTCTGTCCTCTAGTTTGTCAATTGAACTAAAATCTCAAGTCTACAGAATACTTATCATGTGAACTCTAACATCTTTCGTGATAATCTGACGCTTATTTGGATCTCTACCAACATCGTCCTTACGACCACTAGGATCAGCTTTTGACCGCGCTGGATACACTTACACTGCTACCACTGGCTCGACCAACCACGATTCTGGAACGTCGAGGTTCATTGTTAGCGTGCGAGAAGGCGGCAAGTTGGTAAAGACCCCAACAGGACCTGGAGAAAGAACTCCATCTGAGCTGAATACATTCTGCAAGGTTCATCACACCATCACATTTCACTGATCATCAGTAAAAAAGAGTCTAGGAAGTAGGAAACTGGACCACCATATGTACATCATAGTCTCCGAAGTTGAAATCAGCTCACGAAAGAAAAGGAACGGGATATATAGTGGTGCCGCATATACGTCACTTCTTACTACAGACTAGCTCAGATATTGTCTGATCTACAATTCTTTTAACTGGAACAAGTATTTGTTGCTTCTCGAGGCTACCGCCAAAATCTTTCCTTACCAGTAATTTTCACTCGGAACATGTTAACGGTTAAATGAAAAACGTCGAAGTGAACATATGAAAGAAAAGCTGCTTCTCTGTTTTCCTTTCACATGATCATGGCAAATGGCTGACCTTTGAGGGAACTACGTATCGGTAGAAGTTCTTCAAGGGTAGATCAGTTATTGCGTTCTGCGCAGATGAAGTCAATCAATTCAATAAGATTTAACAGGTCTATACCAGAAACTGCTTCAACAGCTAATACACCGAAATATGGGACTCCGACTTATCAAACTCGATAATTGTCTTGTGGATACGCTAATCAACAACAACATTGACTCTTCATAGTTTGTTTAAAGCCTAGGAGTCCTCACCATCGGGTTAAACACAATTCGGAAACTGGGCTTCAGCCAGTCCTCAAGCAGGACTAGTAGGGGAGTTAACTTTTGGCCAGTGACACTCAGTGGATCAATCACAGCGTCCACGTGAATGTACGCACCATCTACCTCTCGAACGATAGCACTGTCAAATGAACAAAACGTCAAATACACATACGGATGTAAGCTTGAACTGTTCCTACATTACAATAGATGTACAACCTTGAACTCACGTAATGTCCGTTGACAAAGAGCAGATACACTGTCCACATATAATTCGACTTCATACCTGTGTTCAGCTCTCAGCATTTCAAAGTTAGCTGAATCGCCTCCGCGTGAGCGAGATGCCATGGAAGATGACACGGCCATGATTTTGGTACTCAGGAATTCACTGTAAAGTTCAATTTCATCGGAACGTAAGACTTTATAATGAGCCTAGCACGACTAAATGTCTTGCATCCTTGCTCCAGTCTACGAAGCAACGTCAAAGATGAGAAGCAGAAAGTATTTTATACAAAAGTAGTTTCTTGTCAAAGTTCAGTAAAGTGGTAGACACTACAAACCTCGTCAGTTCATCGGGCTCAACATTCGTCCATTCAATTTCCTGAATGATTTCTTCAACAGGTTTTATTCGACGTTCATATTCGACAGAGTCAAGAAGAGCGAAGTCCTCAGCCACGAAGTGACTACCTTCTTGTTGATCATAAACCTGTAAAAGAGGCCTTCATGGTAAGCTTCGTTTCTGGCTTCAACCAACATGCCAAGTCGGACTTGAATATGACTGGTGAGACAAAGTAAGAGGATGTCTCACCCTTCCATTTGTGACCACTGCCATCGCGCCCGCTTTCAGACCCACAGCTCGAGCCACGAAAACCCGTTCCTAACACAACCCAGCAATATCAAACCTTAGGACTGCATCGATGTCATCAAATACAGAACAAGATAATATTCAATCAGAAAAAAAGCATCTGCATCTGTAAGGAGCTCATGGTTTAAGCCTACCTCATGAATTTGCTCGAGAACGGCTTGTTTGCGTACAGGCTCCAGAAGAGCATCTTCTAGATAATCTCTTTTAAGCCCCATTTCGTCAGCTAAATCCAGAACCAATTTGACGTACTTCTTTTCCAAGGTTGCATCAGAGTCCCCGAGGCTAGCACCAATAAATTCTTCATTTCCGAGCAATTTCTGCAAAAAGGGCACCACCTTCGCCCGTCGACTGTACTCTGGGTCAGGATGATCCTTTACGCTGTTCTTGAGTTGGTGGATAACCCGTGTATTTCACAACAACCAAATATACTTTACTAAACGTGAAAATCATGGGGTCGACATACCAGCCTTCAAATACTCCAATTACCTGGGACTGTTCGCCACGGTAGTAACGACTTGAATCAACAAAGAATATGAACCGGAGAAATCACGGCTTTCCAAATTATGTAAGACTCCAATTCTTCCCTTCTCGGCTCCTTCCATCTGCAATCTCAAAAATACACCAAGGATTTGAATGGCTCGCCCACATTACCTTGGACGGCCTAGACAATTTTCATGAACACTGAGATACGCAGATCACAAGAAACTACAATCCTTACAAACAACAATGACGTTACTTCGGTCAACAGACTTGTCAAAACTTATTTTTGTTCTCATTTTCTTCAATGGTGAGACAACTATAAAACCCACCTATCAAAAGTACACTGATCCATTTAGGTGACTGCACCGCTAGGAACATCCTCTCCAGAAAATACTACTCCTCGTACAACAGCGTGACGAAATTTCTGACTAAATGGATAATTTCGAAGAAACGTACAAGGTAGCGGAGTCCCTGTTGAAGGAGATGGATACCACTCTTTTGAGTCAGGTCGACGCATATCCAGTGGGTTAAAGGTTTCAAATCATCTTCGCCTGTGAGCCACATAGTGTCAACTTAAACCTCACCCAAAAATCTCCTTTCGAAAAGACAAGCAAGCAACAAATTGCTAAACGATGTGTAAAGCTGGCATAGATTCTGGTTTGCACCAGTGGTGAAAGAAAAAGAAAGGAAATGATTGTTTACTTCCGGGGTGATGCAGATATTGCAGTCGTGTCAAAACCTTATCTTCTTCAGCAACAGGCGAAGAGAGCGAAACATAACGACGATCATCTCTCCTTGAACTGACAATCTGTAAAGTAAAGACCAACACAAAACTCGTTTTATATAGTCTTAGTCTCGACAGAACACGTAATTCATCTGCAACCAAGATAAGCGAAAGTTGTTACCTGAGGATTATACCGAGGCTGACCACCCTCGGAGAGCATTTTATCCAGAACGTCGGTTCGAGCATTAATCCGTCCGTAGTATACCGCTTCTTGAATTCTTGGCATTTCCTCATTCATAGCTGCGATCGCGGCATTTTGCACCTACCAGAGACGAATAATAATTAGCTCGTGACGTCAATAAAGGATGGTAATTTTTCCAAACGTACACAGCTTCACAAAATAGAAATCACATGACCACGAACATTCAAGTCGATGAGGATACCCTGTAATTACACCTTTCGAGTTTGAATTTTTGCATCATTTCTTTAATACATCATCCATAAAGGACTATGCAAAACAAAGTGTTCAGACGTGAAGTGCTGTACCTGGCTTGGTCCGTAAAACAAACCGTTCATCAACATGCAAGGATGCATTGGAGAAAGGCCTAATCTGTATGCAAATGCGGAGCTTTCTAGCGCCTTCTCTTTGAATTCATTTCCTTCTTTTAAGTTCTGTAAAATGGTTGGACCAGTGGATTTTCCCTTCTCTCTGCATTACAAAGCATGAAAACAGCTTCTCAAGGATTACAACAACGGCCTTGCATAGAAACGACTGGCACTATGAGTGAAAAAATTGCTCCAGGTAAATAATGGCCTGCTTGTCCGTTATCCAGCAGTTAAAAATTTAGATGATTCCGAACAGATAGTCAACTTTAACGCGCCTTGTTGAAGACATACCTCAAAATGTCAAGGAAAATATTTTCTGCCACTGAAGCTTGAAAAGGTTCTTCGTCTACTTCTCCACTTCCATCTAATTCTTCATTGACCTGACGTAGAGAGAAATGTAAACGCAACACTCAACTTTCAAAACAATGAAGCTCAAAGAAGATTTTCTTCAGTAGCTTAGTTTCTTTTTCTCATGCTTAGCTCCTAAAATATAAACGACCAATATCTATTAACGAAAGCTAGTTGTGGAAAGGCGTACCAGGTTGAGAAACCCAAATGCGGTTTGTAAGTCCATATTCTCCTTGAAATAATGGAAAAGACGAATGATCTGCACGGAAGCATTATGGAGTAAGAAACTGCTCACCAAGGTGACGTACTCTTTCTTGATCATAGACAGACTTAGAAGACAAAACACTGCCTCTCCTAAGTACACCACAAAAGTTTACTGAGGTGGAACATGCATGCACGATCATGAACCATTTAGACGGTAATGCGCCTCTCAGGCGCATTACCGTCTGTATCCGCTCTTAGTCAAGGTCTCACCAATTCAGAGACGTCCTCTTCTCCGGTTGTTTCCAGAGTAGCAGCTATGTCACCACCATGAGACTCAATCGCTTTTATTTTCTTCGATGACATGAAAATGACACCAAATCGCATAGGTACACTGTTCTGAACGTAATACGTCATCGTTTCCAACAGCTGCATGTTCAAATCAAATCTTTGAGTACGTCTCAGGCACTTGAACAATTGTCAATCTGTAACTCATTCATCTAGCAGTGCAGTACAATCAGTAAAAGAACATTCAGGAAAGAAACAATCAAGAAGCCATTGAAAGAACAGACAAAAACTTATTTCAATCAAACTCTCTGTTTTCCAATAATATCCTATGAGAAATCTGACGGCCATGAACCTGCCGACGTTTTGCACATTCTTTAGGACATACATTTAACTGTTCATACACTGGCATGTCAGAAGCGAAAACAACAAATAAGTGTACTACTAAGTTCTTCTCTGTGATAGCCTGAAGAAGATGAGCCTCGCGCTCAGCTGTTCAAGCACACACAGAAAACTAGGCCTATCCGATCAGAATCCAGTTTCTTGAGTTTGATATTCGTCAGTCATATTCATTCAACTCATGTTCACAGTATATATCTTCTCAAAATGTGGCTAGAGAAAGCAAAACTGAAGTTCTAGTATAGATGGGATGTGCCAAGCACCTTCAGCTCAACGGGCAGGGCTGGATCAATGATGTACACGGCGTGGTACAAGTTCTTCCTAATGTAGCGCATTTGTCCTGGGTATGCTGGCATTAGTATCTGCATCCAAACCATGGGACTCGTGAGATATATGCTACTTGCAAAATCATGAAGTGGTTCAGACCTCCTCATGATTTTACAGAACCTCTTACTGTCACCCAATCGGAATATGCAATCATAAGATATAAAATCAGGAGAGACGTTGTTCACAGTAGCCACATTACACGATTCAGTGCTAGGAGCATATGCACTGTATCGTCCTCTCAAGAGCAATTACTAAATTCTGGTTTGAATTCCAAGAAAGTTACCTCATTTAAGTTGGGACGCCAGCGCTTGTACATAGAATCCTCCTCTATATTATTCATATAGTGGACGTGCTCAGAACGGAAGTCCAATCGAAAAGCACTTGATTCCCGAGGATCAGTTAATCGCAGAAGTTTCCTGATGTAATTGGGAGGGACCTGCGATTAAGCCCAAAATCCATCAATGCATAATGGAACAGTCCGGCAAGGATTCACAGAGAGTGGTTAGATTCCGACTTTTATTATCAAAGGTATCGTAGACGACATCTTTTGGATCTGAGCTACTCGGTTTGATTGTTATCAACGCAAGGAATAACCAGTGAAGGCGAACCAGGGCCTAAACCTGATGGAACTTATATCATTATATCAGGCAAAATCGAGATAGATAGAAAAACTATGTACCTTCACTTGGTCTATCTTCCCAGCAACTGACAACTCCCCTTCGACGAGCTCCAACAACCTTCACAGTGCATATCCCACAAACTTTTGACTGTATACAGATGACTAGAAAACAGGAGACGATTTGTCAAACACTGAACCTTACTAGCTTAGCTTAGATTAAGCAATTATAAGAGCCAAAACATCTTGTACTTACGAGAAAATATCAAGCGTATCAGGATTCACGAGAGCGCCATTAATCGCAAACAAATTCTTTCCGGGGGGGACCCTTCGTTGATTGTTCGCTATTTCCTCTTTGACAGTATCATTCAACTGCGACACAAATTTCAATCAGTATCCTCCAGGCTGGATAGCGAATAACTCAAACAAGCCTAATTTCAGTAAGAACAATCGTCTGAACTGAAAACTTGTTTAGCAAGGGGTGAGAATTCACCTGCATGCGACAAAGAGAAGACACCAACTTTGGAAAGTTCTGATTGATTTCTTGCATCAAGCGTAAAGGTTCAGAAGAGTGGATAATCCGCTGAACAGTCAAATAACCCAAATCTGACCAACCACGGTATTACAAGCGAGAAAATATTAATGGATGGATAATTGTTTATCAATATAAGGATCAAAGTGAGACAATTTTTCACCAGGTAAATCTCTTTTTATATCCTCCTAAGAACACTGTCCTCTGTAGATACCCAACTCAAGACCGGACTGCTTTGGTATTAAATAGCTAGCCGTTCGGATGAGCTATTTAATTCCCTATAATACTCGCATATACCACGATGACCTATCTTGAGAGACTGTTAAAAGTACCTCTAGCAAACAAAAACTATTTTGAACATTCAGAACTTGAAGATTTTGAATTCGAGATTTCAGTAAATAAAACACCTACAGTATGACCCTCTTGTCACGATCTCCAATATTCCTGACTCTTATATGACATTGAATACACAAGGTAGTGACATCCATATCTCTAGATTATTACAACAACTATGAATTTGCGGTCGAGAAAAACTGACAACTTAGATCATCAAATAAAGTACTTAGATCACCAAATAAATTTAGAAACATGCACTAGGGTGAGTTGCCAGCTGCTGACACAGGACTAAATGGAAGAACTAGCAGCTAACCTTTCAGTTCCCCGACATTGATTTTGTCGACAATTTCTGAAGAAAGTAAATTATCTCTGAAGGTCATAACTTCTCCATCTTCTTCTACTTTTCGTTCCTGGTGGACCACAAAGAAACGTGAGCTAGCGCTTGGACAGATGATCACATCATCATGAATTCGCCATTCACAGATATGTTATATCACAATTATGCACTCATACCACAGATTTAAAGAGAAGAATTACCTCCTGACTAAGATCCTCTGCTTGCGCTTGAGAATTATCTGAATCATCACCTGCATCCGTTCAACGACACAATTGTATATGAGCCCCATAACGTCGCTCCAGATGAAGTACTAGTTATGTGTCGAGAAAATAAGTGCTTGGCGAGCTCTGTCCAAGGAAATCACAAATTCCAGATCCCTCAGAAAAGACTCAAACAGACAAACTAGCAGGATCTACACTAGCTAAAAGAGTGGGCACATGAAGATAATGACTTCATTGAACTGGAGTATAAGTACCAGTAAACCAGTATTTTCAGTAGAGCATGTTGAGACTCTGGCTAATATGAACTCATAGAAACAGTTCTCATTTCACCTTTCTTTTCTTCACTGTCATCAATGGCTTTGTACTCCATATTTTTAAGCGCTAGTTCCACTCCATAACCACCTAGATAAAGTGTACTGCCTGCTCCAACTTGTGCGCAGCTTTCGACTGACGATGCACAATTAGACGGAAGAACTGGTCGATAGATGTATTTCACATGGCCCTGATTAAAGTTTAGGGATGAGCATCAAATACTTTTGGAAGGTAAGACTTCTGAGCATACTTCTCGTTTTTAAAAGATGTGAACATACTTTGATGCAAATTCTTCCAGATTTGCAAGAACGAAAGCAAAACAGAAACATTCAAACGAAAAATTTAAACTCAAATCTGGTGACAAAAATAACCACTTGTCAACAAACTGATAATGTACTGCTTCCAAGTTACACTGCAGAAGCTTTGACCTACCATTTTCGAAGACTCACTGAGCAGAGAGTGAGAGGTCCTAAAACAAGACGTTCCGAGTGCACCGTAGAGAATGGCCACAAAGAGCCCACCTTCAGACCCTGGATAAACGTGATCAAAATCATACACCTCAACTTCGTCTTCTTCAGCATGAGACCTAGATACGAGAAGGCACATTAGTTCAAATAGCGCCACAGAAAGAAGAAAGACTATGACAAGCAGAAATGTACTTATACCTTTCCACCTAGAATCACTTTATGAATGACACGATAGTGATTGCAGCATTTAATTATCGGTTTGGTTCATTGATTCACAAGTTTCGTGTACAATCAATAATATACCAAAGCAGATATTGTTCTGCTAGCAGCTAGATAACCTTTACTTAAAGCCGCGATGATAGCAAAACCTTTTTCAAAGAATTAAGGTTTTCAGAAAGGAAGCGTGGTACTGATACAAACGCTTACCGGTCCTGGGTAAATTGTAACCATTTTTTAAGCTCAGATTCTCCCAGAAGAACGTGAGAACCTACTTCAACCCAACAGCATTGACCCTCGGGTGCTATTGGATTCTCACTGACAGACCACTGATCCACTTTGTCAAGACCATCGTTGTTCGTATTCGCCCTCATCGAGAAATGTTCTGAAATTGATTGTTGAGCAAGCTGGCGATACAGAACAATCTTGGGAGAGGCAGAACGTAGTGACAAAGAAAATTGGAAGAGAGGTGCCAATGAACTTCCCACGATTTCGGTTCCTTCCTTCACAATTTTATGGACGCATTCCTCATCCGAAAGTTCAGCAGGTTCAGCGTCCCTCATCCATCCTTCAACGAACCTCCAAAACTGTGGATCTCCTTCTTTCGCCACGAGCTCACTGTAAGCATTGTAAGATTAGATGAGATTGCACAAACAACTGCAGAGATCTCATACAAGAATGAGAGGTGGCATTGCAATAAAAATTCATTCATTAGAATGTAATAAAAGTTGTAGCAGCAAAACTGCATTATACTTTCATATTAACACTGCTCTACTGAGACCAGACTAAATGAGCCGATTGAAAGTGAACGGGCAAATGAGCTGGATCAGGGATAAAGTAGAAAAAATCCCGAAATTGAGCTTAGGGGAGAATCTCTCTCACACGCGACTCAGATATAGATTTGGGTTTAACGTATGTTCAAGTATCAGACAGATCTCTGTTCAGTATTGCCGACTTGCACATATACTTTTAGTCCATGAGATCAGCAGGCCATATGGCACCATATTTTAGTGCACTCCAGTTGGAAAGTACTTCATCCGCGGAATTTTGTAACACAGACTCCATACTTGGAATGTAATGCACCCACCTCGCCTCCAGCAGAAGAGAAGTACCAGTCCACTTTGCACGCACTGCTACGTTCACATTCTTCGACTGATGGGTGCTTCCTTCAGCAACCATCGCCAACACCAGCAGCGCCAGCACAACTACAGCGAACGTCATTCTACAGCCTCTCAGAAACTGAAAATCTGAAAGGCTGGCCATGATCTCTACCTTCTACTCCTCACCTTCTCTGAAATCCCTTCTCCTTCCCTGCCTCACTTCATTTCCAGCGATTCGAATCGGCACCAATTCTCAAACAATTTACTCCTGTCCACGGTTATCAGGTCATTCAATCTGCCTAAAATCCCCACCCCAAAGCTTTATTCATATTCCACAATCCATCCGTGGGCAATGCTTGCCACATTGCCCACACTCGGATCCAGCTGGGCCCCAACTTCCAAATCCACTGTTTGTCAATGAGATCTATGTTTCGAAGTTGTTTATCCGATGACCAATTTCTCTTCTCTTTCCCCCTCCTGCTTATGCCTTTGCTTCCTCTATTGCTGGCGCTCCTAAATCTGCGACTGAGACACCGTAAAACGACCACAGCCCCAGAAAACCGCAGTATGAAGTGGAGAAATTGGATGAATGACCAAATTGATGGGGTTTACCGAAACCTCCACCGGTTTCTGTCTAGAGGCGTGAATGGAGAAGGTATTTTGGAGCCTAGAGATGCGAATTCCTCGTAACTTTTCCTCGTAATTTCGTTGACTGAGAAAAGTCCCACATGAAGACTTCTGCAGCCCCGTACCTTTTTCCGACGCACGGACAAACTCGGCCCGAACCTCGTCACTCGATCCAATCAAATACCGGAGTTCTAACAAATAGCGCCTCCGAGCCTGCCAAGTGCCATTGTAGCCTCGTTTCGATCCTGCTCATGTCTCTCGGTTTTGTCCAGTGGCGGTTTTTGACGTTTCGGAGTTCCTGGCCTTAATCTTTTTATGTTTTCTTTTACTCTCCCATTCATTGTGCATACAAAAACCACAACAAACCTCTTCTTGGTTTTTATAGCTTTGAAATATGAGGAAGTTGAGAGATGTGCTAGCTTTGTAGGTGGCAGGTGTATCACTTTCATTCTTTGTACAGATTATTTTGATTTACGTGTTTCCATTAATTTTCATTTGTACCACGTTCACGAAAACAACCAAATTTTACAAAAAAATCTACAAACTCGCCATCTTATATATACACGAGCTCGTCATGGTAGCAGAGTTCGAGCTACTCCAACGATCAAAACGACAATGAGAAGCGAGAAGAGACAAAGAGTGCAACTTCAGCTTTAGTTTCTCAACGTCAAGTTGTGCGTGACAATTTTTATTACCGGCTGGCTATTCTGAATTCCATTTTGTTACAATTAGAAATTGACTCCAAAAATATGATGGAGAGGACAAAAACATGATGGATAGTAAGTATTGTAAAACTACTTGTCATGGGCTTGCTCTGAATGTGTCGCTGATTTGATGCATTTTTAGTATTTTCATTTATAATTACACACGGATTACAAGCAGTATGAGCTTTTGGCATGGTTGATTGACCTTTTATAAGTGGCCCAAAATGTATTGATTTTCACGCAATGCAAATTTTTACCTTCCTTGTAGACTAGTTTTTTTGTTTTGCTTCAATGTGTGTTTTCTCATTCGACCACAAGTGTTTTCACGAGAACATCTAAGCCGCATGTCCGAAGTGTTTCCTTGAGAGTACATTGGTCCAATATGGGCAGTTACTCCTCCCACACTATAGTCGTTAATTATCGAGTTACGAAAACTAGGATTCCATACCTTCAAATGAATCGTGTTCGGTCCTAACAAATGTTTTGCGTTTCATAATTATCTCATAAATTAATGCTCTCAACAAAATAGACTGCCTTATTCTCTGCACTAAACTAACCTCGGAAACATTAACAACGTCTCCTTTTTTCCCTTGAGTTGCTAGACTGAAGGGAAAAAACTCAGTTTCTTTATCTCTATAAATTGTTTATAATGCAGGAAAATAGTAGCCAAATGTACTCAATTATTAGAGAGCATTATGACGGCCAAGCAAGAAGGAAAGTCTTGTTATCCTTGTCAAAAATCCTGGTAAAAGATTATATCAAAACATTACTTCGGAGTATGGATGAATGCTAGCCTTATTGACATCTTAGCACAGCCAGTAATAGAACTTCGATAACACCCACAAACTCGAAGCTAATATTCATAGTTCGATCCAATGATCATCTAAAAGCAGGGATAGAAACACGAGCAGCCAGAAGCGGAAGTAATCATGTTGCTTGCTAGAAAAGCAGCTCTGAACACCAACACACGTTCTCGGGCAAGACGACTAAGAAACATTAACTTGCTCATATGAAATTTAGTAAGAAATCCGCATCATCATGATCATGAAATCATGTGCATGATAATGTACCTAAGTTCATTGAACTCCTAAATGTCACGTTCTAATCATCAGAAACATAACCTTCATGGCAATGGCAAGAATTATGATTACGACAATTTCTAATATTAAGTGTGGAGGAACTCAAACCCTGCCTGAGGTGAGCAATAGGTAACCAACACTGTCCAACTTCACGATATTACCTACAGCAAGAACGGATCGATATTCTGCCTTTCCTTTACCCAAATTACCATGGCGGTAGCGCCATAAGCAACCCAAGGCGGACATCCTCCACATTTATTAACCAGTGAAAATCGAGCTGCAAAATCACCTTTCTCCACTTTAACTTTGGTGTTGAGTAACTCTTATGACGATAAACATGAAAATCAGAAATCAGAAAGCTCTATCCCTCGTCTCCGTTGGATTCAGCATGCAGCGTTTAGAGTCTAGCCCCCGGAGAATCCTAAGTTGAAAATCAGAACCCAGCTCTCTACCCAAAAGCTTCAACGTGAGCTTCATAGAGCTACCCATTTTGTAGTCAACTACAAGAACAAAAATACAAATTTTCACGAATAGAAAAAATCACAAACATGCTATAGAGAAAAAATATATATGATTAGAGACTCTAGGATACATCCACAGTAACAACAATAATTTTACTTTAAAACTTACATAATGCTAAATGTGAGTTGTGACTCATACTAATGTATATTTACATGACAGCATATTTTCTAACTCTTATCTTAACTAAGGTTAATTTAAAATCTTTGGTTGGATCAAACCAAATACAGGGAACGGATGCTTGCAAGATTCAATATGACAAATGCAAAGTTCGATTGGCAAATCATTCCAAATTTATGATGCTCGATGTCCTATTACATAGCCTTCCATTGGCAACTCATTCCAAATTTTTAATGCTCAATGTCCTATTACTGATGAGGATAAATTAGCTATAACTAAAATTTCTTATGATAAGTCAATATGAATCCTTATGTACTTGATGATTTCTACTAGAACACAAATGAGTCTAGCTAAAAGCAAAGTAAATATTTGCATGTTCGATCTTGTTAATGTCCATTGAAAGGCAGTTAAATTTTTAAAAAGCTTAAAAGTTACAAAGAATGTTAGCTTATTGTTTGATGTTAATTTACACAATGAAAAATCCTTGATAGACTACGTAGATAATGATTATGGACAAGCTTTAGTGTGACTAAAGTTTACAAATAGTATTTGTCTTCACAGTTAGGGTTGGATGCATTTGTTGGAGATTACTTTGCAAATATGACTTTCTCAATCAACTACAAAAGCAAAACAAGTAACATCACTAGAAGCTACAAAGTAGTCAATTTGATTGAATATATTTATTAGGTTGATGGGATTGAAATAAGATATTGATAGTCTCCATTTTGATAGTCAAAGTGACATTCACCTTGCAACTAAACAAGTAGATAGTTATGGATAGTAGAGTGAAACATATTGACATCTGATATATCGATTTTTTCACAAACAATGCTAAAAGAGATGATTTAGCTTGCTAAGATTGACTGCACTCCAATTAGGCTAATGTTTTTACCAAAGTGATTCATTTGGAAACTTTTCATAAGCATTGTGTTAAGGTGCAAGTTTTGCATAGTTAGGTAGCACAAGGTATACCCAATACATAGTTTGTTTCTATACATGTCTTACTCTTTTCTTTATAGGTTTCGGCTTAGTTTTAGTTGATCTTTGTTTACATTACGATCTATGTTTTAGATATATTTTAAAAATTGTCCATAGGTATAACATATTTTTAGTGGAAATATGAAACCTCAAGACATGAGACAAGGGGATTGTTAGGGTTTAACTCATGCCTTGGGCTAATTATGGTTAGTTTAGTATATATCGATGTAGTTAGTTATCATACTAAATCTCATCTTGGAACTTCTTGTTCATTTGTATTAGAGAACTTATCGAGAAAGAGAGAGAGAGCTTGTACTTACAAGTAATGTGGTGATGAAGTAGAGTTTCTTGATTATTTTTTCTACTTTTAGTTTTGAGTAAAAATACAAGATTGTTACTAGCAATAAATACATAGTAACACAATCATTTCAAAAGATAGCAAAAAGTATTTCACTCAATTCTATATTTGGATGGAATATGTTCTTTAATCTTTGTCTGTTGTATATTCTTAAAAAAGTGATATATAACGCAAATGCATAATTTTGATTTTATTATTTGATTTGATACTAGATGTAACTTACAAGATCACAATGTGAATTTACAACATTCCATGTTCAACATAACAATATTCAATTGTTTTAATGTTTTGAGCAAAGAGTAAAATCTTACGCAATTACTCTTTTACAGACACCAACGCTATTATTATGCAAAATTCCAAAGCAAGTCCAACCATCACACATTTTCAAATATTGCAAGTCTCAAATTACTGACGTTGCAGGTGAAGTATAAACCTTAATTCCAAAACATGAATAAATAGTAAAAAAATTCGACACTGAAAATTCGTGCTGCATCTGCACACCCGTTATTTTACTAATTAAATTCAAATGAGTCACGGGCAGCTCTCAAGAGCCCTCGTATATAACAATGACAACCCTCATGTAACAAATTGTGAGGAAGAAAAGATATCTTATTCAAGTATTATATTCCAAGCAAGTAAAAATACTGTAAATTTTCTATAAGACAATGTAGGATTGTTTTAAATATATTGTACATTTCTCTTCGATACGTCGTGAGTAGGAATGCTACATGGGTTTAGTTTTAACACCTCCGCATGCCCAACTCCTTCTTGAAGCTAGGTAGTTAAGTTTCAAGGGTGATGTCAATCAGCTCATGTGGAGATGAAGACAAGACTTGGCATAACCAAAGAAGCTTTTAGAAACGCACTACCATCAACCACATTGAGTAGGGACAATATATATTTCATGCTTATAGAGGAGAGGAGAGAAGAGAAGTAGGAACAAGCCGACCAGATAAATATCCAACTAACTCTCTCAACAATATATGTAAAATATCAAAAGCAGAGTACCACATCCGGATCAACATCCAGAAGAGCAGCGATGACCAGAACCACATTACAACCCGTGAAATGATTATTCCAAACTTAAATAGAAAGGGTGCTCACATTTTGTTTCCAGATACCCTGTTACCTTCCAATGCACTACTATATTTCAATCGCCACGCTCTGGTTACAATCATATGTAGTCGTGGATTCCTTAGTCGTGCCCAAAAATTGCTGGGAGTACAGCGCTATTGCCTCCGCAGCTCGTAATTAAGAGGAGAACATGAAGCACAGCTGGGGCAGCAGCCAAAGTAGGCCAATTCTCAAATACGGAGCAGAGAGTGCAAGCAGGGCTTCTGCACAATGCACGCGATCAGACAGAAACTGGAAACATAGAGACGGGAGTTGGACGTATTAGGGTTAGGGTTGAAGTTCCCGTGGAGTTGGCCTAAACCCTTGTTGAACCCTCACGAGGAAAGACTGATGGGAGAGTGAATTCGGAGTCGTGTGACGTATCCGTCGGGCAGAATTGGGAGGGGGGATTGGGATGAAACTTCAGTAGATGTGAATTTCGGAAAAGGCCGAGGGTTTGGGATTGCAGATGTGTGATTGACGGGAACGGTTGACGAAATGGTGATCAGAGGTGGTGCCAGCTTAGTGCGCTACCAGCCTGCGTTTTCAAACGATGGAAAACGCTTGTTGGTTTGCAAGTCTGCTTTGGTCACAGTTTACAGCACCGCCACCTCTCTTCCGGTAGGTTGCACCTAATTATTTAATATTCGAGCTGATCTCACTGCTGCATTTTTGGGAACTCTGTGGAACAAATCTGTACATAGAAAACGGTAAATGGAAAATTAAAGCTTAATGATCCAGCAAATAGTCGGTTGATCTCAGCTATGCTGAATTTACTCCCGCACCCGATTATGTAAAAGCTTATGACCGCTCCTAGGTTATGGTAGATTTTCCTGTGAATTATCTGTGAATAGACGAGAACACAATTCCGTGTACTCTGGGAATTTTTTTCAGTGATGGTCATCTCCGTGTTGAGACATCACGATAAATTAAAAACTCACCCGCTGAGAGGAACCAGAGAAAAGTCTGGATCATGGATGTATGGAATTAAATCATATCATGCTTAGGAGGAACAAACGAATTTGGGGCGGTCTGATGATACCACTAGGAATGGTATAGCTGAGAAAGAATTTTGGATTGAAATAACAACCGCGTTCTCGAGTTGAAGACGTATGACCCCTTCTCACACGAAATGTCCTCATCACAGGTTCTGCATTTGAGCGGGCACAAAGATGCTGTTACTACTGTCATTGTGGTCCCAACAAACATTACCGGAAATGTTTCTACCAACCATTGCTGGACTGCTTCAATGGACGGTACTGTCCGTTTTTGGGATTTCAGTACCGACGCACCGCCAATCAAAACGATCGTCGTCGGTAGACCCATTGTGTCCATGGTACGCGAGCTGCTGTACTTCTCGAGATAAAATTCTTTGGAATTTCAATCCTTTCTTCAGTAGTTAAGAACTCTTTCCATTCATGTTGGATGTTGAATTTTGTCTGTGCTACGGAACTCGAAGGTCAATTACCATCAGCAGTTCTCGAATGTGAACCGATAATTTTGTCCTCCAGTACTCGAAGGAAGTTCAAGTAGCTTGAGTGTCGTCGTCTGTAGATGAAAGGATTCGAGGAATTATAATTCTAGAGGGTCATAATCATCTGGAGTCAGCGGATTCTGAGTCTCTTGTGTAGATAATTCCTGGGTCGGTTCAAATATTTACCTAGTGGGTCGTCTCTACAGGTTATCCCAAGCCTGTTGAGGCCCCCTCCGAAAGAAGGGGAGAAAGCAAGTAACATGATAGCCTATCTGTCCCTCCGGTGGCTGAAAGAAGGACATGAGCCCCGGCTTGAGGCTGTAGAAGGAGGCAAAGTTGACTGGCATGGCCGTGTCAAAGTCTACGATTTGACCAAATCGCGCTACCTTCAAGGTAGTCTCATAAAGGTGCCCGCCTCGAACTCTTATCACTTATCTTCTCGCTCCAAATGCTTTGCGTCTGGTTTTTCTCCTCTGTCAGCGCAATTCGTGATTGGCTTCTCTATACCTTCTGTAGAACAGTTGGCCAGGAGATTCATTTAGTTTTGCAAATTATTTTTCGAAGACTGAGGTATGGAGAAGACGCTCAAAATCACCCCATTTTTCTCGTATCTGGCTCTGAAGAGAGAGTTACATAAAGTACCGCTTAATATTCTTACAAATGTTACACTCTGCACTGATATGAAACTTGAACACTGTTCCAGACAATAACTCCTCAAGCGCTCTCTGTTAGTCCCTTCGGTTCTTTCGTGGGACTGACCTGGAACAGAAAGGTGCATGTCTGGAGAGTTCCATCCACGTACAGCGTGCACGTTCGATGCATCACACTCACCACTCTACACCATACGAAGACCTGTAGGGTCGTTACCTTCGATCCCACTGAAAGAGTGGTCGCTGCTGGTGACGATACTGGTCGAATTCTTTGCTGGCAAAGTGTTGGCGAGCGTCGTCTTGACCAGATAGTGAAACAAAAGGGGAGTCCGACATCTGTCATCCCGAAAGGCCCCAAACACTCTGCTTCTGGTGTCAGGGGAAATGACGATGCAGAATCGTGTACAACTTATCATTGGCACGCAAATGCCGTCCAATCTTTGTGCTTTTCTGTTGACGGAACCTACCTCTTTTCAGGTGAGGTGTGAAATATAAGGGTTGTTTGTTTGCTGCAATGTCGAACGTAAGGTTGATTTTTGTCATGGTTGATGCATCAGAGGACTCAACGTCGTAAACCTTCTCTCTGAATGTCGTTCTACAGGAGGATCAGAAGGGACACTTGTGATCTGGCAACCGGAAACTGGCAAACAACAATATCGGCCTAGACTTGGAGGGCCCCTCGTGTACATTACACAGTCGAAAGATCCTTCTGTTTTTGCCGTAAGTATGCAGATTTATCTCGATGTTTACTGTTACTATACGGTCATGTAAGAGTCCTCTATTTTTCATGGTCATTCCATATCAACAGAAGATATCACTTCCTTTACCGATGCAACTAATCTAGGATTGTCGGAACGATTTTTCAGTTTTTCAGTATCCAAAACTTGGATATTCCCTTCTGTTTTCATGTTTCAATGAAGTTTAAAGCACCATTACTGTCAAATATTTAGCAGACATGAGTAGCCTACAAGAAAAGTATTGACAGAATTGCATGGGAGTAAAGACAGCAAGCACAGAGTGAACCCTGGGTAGAAGAATGATGAATCCTACCGTTCTTGTCCTACATCATTACAGACGAGGACCTCATTTTTTTAAGGTACTTGTGCATT
This sequence comes from Marchantia polymorpha subsp. ruderalis, assembly GCA_037833965.1. Lineage (NCBI taxonomy): Eukaryota > Viridiplantae > Streptophyta > Marchantiopsida > Marchantiales > Marchantiaceae > Marchantia > Marchantia polymorpha. Next base: position 12,630,151 of record AP031357.1, read on the forward strand.
TTGTAGTTTTGAAATTGAATATGACGTGATGGTTCTTTGCGCAGATTTCTTGTCTAGATAACACCATCAAATTCATTAATCTGGGTACTACCCATGTGGAGAAATGCTTTCAGGGAATTAGGGTAAGCCTTCTCTATTGACTTCGTGTCTTGTAAGCTCACTAAGTCGTATAGTCACTTTATGACAAAAGTTCTTCCTGTCTGACGGTCTGGGTGCGATCGAATTGGACTTTATGAGTTGCCTCTAGTTTAACGCAGATTTTTCGGTGTTTTAAGTCTATCGAACGTCCAAGACAGAGGTCTGTTGGTGTAACTGCAACAAGTCACAGTTTGTGAACATTGAGGACACGGACATCCGATGTCTTCATTGTGGACCGATCATGCGCTTATGGTTTTTGTTCTTGTTTTCATCAGACATTTACACCTCTGCCGGATGTTTTAAAGTGGGTAAGCAACACAAGGGCCCTTTTTGAGCCAAAGGATGGAAAGCTTGCTTTTCCAACAGATCATATGGGCTTGCAGTTTTACGACCCTGTCCGCGATACTCACTTAGCTGAGGTATGTGTTTACATCCACATGCATCACGGATGTCTTGATTAATATTTGTGTAAATGGTGGACGGTGAGGCACTTTGAGCAGAGCTGAATGCCGTAGATAAACGTCTTTGTCGACTCCAACAAGCTCGTGTGAAGATGGAATGACTACTGTAGTCGATGGAGCTCAAGCTCAAGTAAATTAAAGCGCATATCTGCCTCTGTCAAAAGTAGCTTCCGTATGTTGTCACCATACGCACAATTGCTGTTTGAAGGCGATTGAGATAAAGTATGTGTATTGTCGTGATCACAACAGGTTCAAATTGCTCCGCGTACATACGTCGGTGCCGATTTCAAGAAGGACCTGAGCGAATCTGGACCATCGGTATGAGTTATTGCTTAACAGCTGATTATATGTACCCGCACTGTATGTCTTTTCAAGTTGGGGAATGTGTTATTTTGGACGAAAAGATTGACTGTTTCAAGGATGTTCTACTCACAACAGCCTTTACTTTGCCAGACCTTTGTGACGCATGTTGCTTTCTCTTCCGACGGATCTATCATGGCCACAATTGATATTTGTCTGCCTGAGGAAGACATCGGTGGCTCTGCCACCTTGAAGTTTTGGGACCGACATGCCAGAAGGTTGAGCTACACACTAAGTACAGTCGTCAATGATCCACACGGGTATGTATCAGGGATTTGTGAACATGGAGTTCCGTTACCGTCTGTTCTAGTTGCCAACCTTCACTTCAGTGGTCTCATTCGTCAGGTTTGCTTCAAGACACACTTTGTTTAAATTCCTAAGACTTGCTTCTCTGAACCTTCAGTATTTTTTGTGAGCAGGGCTGACATCACGTCTATGGTTTACCATCCTTCACAACATCTTCTTGTCACGTGTTCAGTAGATGCCACTTTTAAGGTAACTGAATCTATTCACCTCTTGTTTCAATCAGTGGAGGGCCGGTTCTTCTCATCAGCACATGTAGAGTACGCAACTGAAAATCCGTCTTCTTGGCTGCTGTCTGTTAAGGTGTGGGTGCAAAGCTCAGATTTCAAAGTGGAAGATGATTATGAAACGGTCACCGGTTGGAGATGCCGTTCAGTCGGATCTTACAGGTCAATTGTTGTCTTTTACCTCACCATGCATTTCCACCTGAACTTTTCATATATGCATACTTTTTTTTAGAGGTTGCTTCCTTCATGCACGGTACTGCAACAAAGTATCAAGGTTTTGAGTTTGTTGGTGTAGACGATAGAACTGTTAGCAAAGGTGGAACAGTATCCATTTATTTATCTGAATATTGACGATATTGAGAAGTTTATGTTACACTTAGGGTATGGAACCTTCTTGTATTATTTCAATGAGAATGAAAGCGACGTTGTGTTGTATATTTAGCTTAAGAAGGCGGAATCATCACCATAGAGTAATGAATAGTCCATCATAGATCAGAGCTTCACAATCGTGTGCATTGTATTTGAACGTCGGAGCGTGTCTTGATCTTGACGAAGTAAGTCGTATCTTTTATCAACAGACACAAGCAGATGTTGGCGGGAGCGTTCTCACCGGATGGATCTCTTCTAGCTGCCGCAGCCGAAGAGCTTGTGACACTGTGGAACCCATATACTAATGGGTTCGTGACCTCACTGGCATCAGTCCCTTCTCCACAGGTATGAGGAAATTCCTGTTGATTTTTAATGCCTTCAAGCAAACTTGGAAGTATCCTTCTACTTTTATATTTCTTTAACAGCGGATGGTTTTTCTTTCGCAGAAAATAAGGCATTTGGCATTTGTCCACAAATCCCAGTTTTTAGTGGCTGCATCGACTGAGGGCAAGCCGCGCATGACCGTCTGGCATTTACCAACTCTTTCTGTGCGGTGGTCGAGTCTACTATATGTAGAAGGTATGCAAATATTTGTATTATTAGCTCAATTTATTTTTGGAATCTTATAAATTTGTTGATATACCATATTCTTTAAGTCTCACCTGACATCTACACTTCCTTTGGATACGGACTGTTCGTACGAGAGCGAAGTGTCGTTCACTGAAAGATACAACATCACATGTGAAGCTGCGCATCTGTCTAATTTTCTGTGGTTTTCTGTTTTACTTGCTAGCACTGGCTGTCGATCCTAGAAACTCTGTTTTCTCGGTCATAGCCCTGACTGGACCTCCCAGCATGGAAACCAAGGACGGTTACGAGGATGCAGCAAACAGAAAGGCCGTGGTTGCGGTTTTCAATCCGGAAGATCCTACCCCCATAGCTGCCTGGAGTATCAGAGAGGTGAGACGTTTGAGATATCTTTACCACTCTGAAGCACCGCATTGTGATTGATTTTTCGCCTTTTGACTACACAGCTCAAGGATGGAGTCTACAGCTACGGTTTTGTGTTGATATCGAAGAAAGTGTTGTGGATTCATTTGTGTTTGAAATCGGAAGTGATTAGTTTATTTTGCTATTGACCTACGTCTTACCTTGCGTCAATCTCTGAAACTGGGGACAATTACAGGGTCGCGGAGGAACGCTGATGTTTTCCACGTCCAATTTACTTCGGGACCAAGAGGAGGTCAAGGAGAGTGATGACGGACGCAAACCGGAGAGCTGTTTGGCTGTCCTCACTGGTTCACGAGAATACGTTCTTTTCAATCCACTTGATAAGAAAGTGCAACCAGAAGTATTTGCATTACCAGCGCCTCAAGGACCTGAAGAAGGTTAGTTTCTCTTCATCGTTTTCTTTTGTAATAATATATCGTGTTCAGTACCTTCATTTTTCTTTGTCTTCGTGCTCAACTAGCCCAATTCGCTGATGAGGAATGCTTGTGATGGTTTGTTCAACAGGTGCCTCGGCCTTTTCGGCACTGTATGGGAAAGCAGCAACACCAAAGATCAGGGAGCCCAAAGACGTGGTAGGGATGAGGGCTGCAAGGCCATGGGGAGATTTATTAAATGCTCCTTCCCATGTGTTGCCGTCTTTGACGAGGATAAGTTATGCATTTATGGAATCATTATTGGAGAAACAAACAGACACAGAGGAACAAAGAAATTTGTAAATTAGTGCAAATAAATGGGACCCTATTATGGGTACAGTTCACACACAGGTGTGCCCTCGTAGTGCAGAGTGAGCCAGACTACTCCAAGTCGAGCTGCTTGCAAGAATGGTGCAGATGCCCAGCGCTTTGAGTTGGGGACAGGATAACATCCTCTTTGGCACTCGGGGGCAACTTTTGGAATGAGCGAAGCTGAGACCGGTCGATGACGATTCAAAATTTAAGAGAGCTCCTTACATCATACGGCAGATATCCCAGTAGATGAGGCCAGGAGCTGTTGTTCTTTCTAGCTTCTTGGAAGCAGATAGATGAGCTGACAATTACTGGGCGTGGGCGTGAGAAAAAGTTCAGAAGAAAACTTAGATTGAAAGAGGGAAAGCTCTTGAGTATAGATTAATACGGATTATTCTGTGATGGATGGCTCAACCCTGTAGGATGAGGTGGTTGGCCACGACTACAATGGTAGCCGTCTTTTTGTTACCGAAATTTTGGAGGAGCCATACCTCGTGTATAATGCTAGAGTAGTCATTGTAGTTGCAGTAGAATTCCAGAAGGTGAATACCAGACCGACGGCTCCTCAAGGTTCTGATAAGGTAGGTTGTAGCCATTGTTTACATTTCATGTCTGTCACCTATTGATGTAAAGTACCAGGACGGAATAAGTTTGATTTGTCCTTGCTCCAAAGCGAGTGACATTTGCCACTTTTAAGGTGAGTGAAGTCCGCGTAGGCAAAGAGTATAGATGGAGGACATTTGCCATTTGTAGCACAATGATTTGATAAGTAAGATCGAAGCCGTGGTTGCAATTGTTCGAGGATCGCCTATGTTGACACTCAAAGCTATAGATGAGGCACACTCTCGTCACACTCGGTTCTTGTCTTATCCACCGAAGAATGCAGTGAAGTACGTGAGTGAGAAGACATCGAACAATCTAATCTCGACACGAACATCTGACATGTTTTCAAGTAATCAAGTACAAAAGCAATCCTCGTCTGACCAGTAGTCGCACACTAAGAACCGAAGTACACACTAGAAAGTATTGCTGCCTGTCATATACAGCTGCTAGTTGTGTGGTCCATCTGTAACGGGCCTGTGCTGACAGACAGCAGATGTATCAGATCTGGCCTGAAGTTGCAATGAGCCGTAGATGCGTTCTATCTGCTCTTACTCTTGAGACTATATTGTATCACATTACTTGCGATCATCCACATTCGAAACAACTCAATCAGAGTAGTTGAACGGTTAAAAAATCTACTTTGTTAGTGTAAAGTATCTATGTATGGTTGAGTCGTTGTTCCGAATTAATGTTTGAGGTGCCGGAAGTGTGGTACCTGGATTTTAGTTACGTTTGACTCTAGTTCCGTTTCTACGCCATGACTCAAAACATCAAAACATAAATTGCTTGCCTCAATGAGATATTTGCTTGATAGGACACCATCAAAACATAAATTGCTTGATGGGACCCATCAAATTTCAATTTCCCTGACGGTACCCTATCGTTCAGCACACGTGATAGTCAATCGGCTCATTAAGAACGCACCGTTGTTGGAAGTATGAATTCGTCCACAGCAATTCATTAAGAACGCACCGTTGTTGGAAGTATGAATTTGTCCACAGCAATTCATGCGCGCAGAAATGTTTATTGCGGCAGTCTGGAGTTGTAGATCCACCGGAGCAGAAATTTGATGGTTTGAGGAAAGAACTCACGATCATTGGAAGTGGAAAGTGTACTGTTCGAGACATTGCCCTTTATCTCATATCATTGTTTACACATCCAAAAGGAATTTCTCCGATTCAATGTGTTTATGTAGTTATTTGAAGGATGAATTCGTCCGCATGTGCGCAGAAATCTTCATTTCATGTGCGTAGAAATGTTCATTGTGGCAGTCTGGAGTTGTAGATCCACCATAACAGAAATTTGATGGTTTGACGAAAGAACTCACGATCACTGTCCGCAACAATTCATGTGCGCAGAAATCTTCATTGTGGCAGTCTGGAGTTGTAGATCCACGAAAGAACTCACGATCATTGGAGTTGGAAGGTGTACTGTTGGAGACATTGCCCTATATTTCATATCAATGTTTACAGATCCAAAAGGCATTTCTCCGATTTAATGTGTTTGTGCAGATTGTTCCAAAAACATATTGTTTTTGGAACGCGAGTGCAACCTTTCCAGTGTAGAAATTTAGATAAATTCGGTAAGATCCGGAAATCTTGCAGGCAACAGCATATCCAATTTTGTTAAAATTCCAATGGCATTCAATAGAAACCATTGCAAAAACATAAATTATAACATATTCGTAAAACTCATTTGTACAAGAACATATCCGTACTAGAACTATAACATATTATTAGAACTCTTTGACGGTACACCGTCGATGAGTTCTAATCCGGTAAATTGAAACTTAGTAGGTTTCATAAGCAATTTACGTTTTGATGGGATCACATCATGCAAATAACTCATGACTCAATTGCTAACTATGATATTGGGGGTATCTTAACCCAGCAGAGCCAAGACAGGAGAACCTAGATTGACAAAGCAGTCATCCAACCCCAATGTAAATTCAAAACACGCTTATGGAAGACTACTTTTGCCGTAACAGACCAACAATCACTCCGGTCGAGCTTTGTTTCGTGTGGAACCAAAGCTATCAATTCTTGAAAGTATAGAGAAAATGAATAAATGAATAAATATAGATATATATTTATTTATATTTATTTATAGATATAGGTAATTAATCTTCAAAAAAACGTATCATGAGTCAGTCAAGTCCATTGTATAAGAGATCTGAAACACGCTAAGTAATTATTACCGTATCACAACATCACAAAAAATTGTGGTTTAGAGTACAATGTTATTTGTGGAAAGTTTCATGTTTGCAAATCTCATAACGAAAATTATTCTTTGCATCATTCAAATTTAGATGATATCAACGAAAAAGTTATACCAATTTATCACACAAGTGTTTTGGATCCACATTAAGCTCTGGTGGTTTAGAATTCTATGATTATTATCTAATTTGTTTCATTATAAAAGAGAATTTCGAGTAAATTTTTGCATATATATCTATAAAATACATATTTTACTTAATCACATTCTGAAAAGTATATATTATTTATGATTATGCGTATAGTGATTGTAGAATAATTGTAAAATTTTATGTGATATTATTTTAATATCAATTTTCATATGTAGATATAAAACAATTTTAAGCTAGAATTTACATTGAAACTTTAACCAATACAATTTCGTGTTCCTCCGCTCAAATGTGGGAATAGTCTAACAAGCCCGTGTGAATTTCGAATGACTACTTCAGCGGATGGGGCTGAAGCTAAAGTATAGTAAAACGCACATCTGCCACGGCCAACTTTTTTTAAATATTTTTATAATAAATAAATAACTACAAAATGAAGATAGAAAAAGAATTGTTGAAGACTGATTTAACCTTAACACAATAAATGATACTTCGGGAACATAAATTCATTTTTCTGATACAAATTTATTTTTAGTCGAAATAATAATGGAGTGTTTATATTTTTGATACTTGTATGGTGCTGTAAAAATTAAAAAGTAATCTTATATCTTACAAAAATCAAATTTGGAATTTTTTTTTTAAAAAATAGTTAATTATAATTTTAAGAACATGAATAAGTTGTAAGTCTCATTTGTACTGAGCAGTGAAAATTTATTTTTTAACCAAAGGACATTGATACCTATCAATGATAATAATCAATTGTTATTCAGACTGGCTAATACCTAAAACAAATGCATATACTGAAAGTACCTCATTAATATATATATATATATATATTCAATATTTTGATTACTGTACATGGTTTGCTTTTCATAAAATTTCACTACAAAGGAATTGATTTGTTTCTTAGCCTTCCTAATCTCTTACTGTTGATTCTTCCAAACTTGTTCATGCAGTATAAGACGGACAACGGAATGTCAGTTTGTTTCAAAGCTTAGCCTTTCAGCACTAGCTGTAATTTCACTCAACGATTCTAATGCCACCGGAGTGAGATCAGTAACCTTGAGAGACCCGAGAACTTCAGAAGAGTGTGTACACAAGACGACTGTCGAGCCGCCAGCCAACGAAAGCACGCAGGAGTGACTTGGATTCCAGATCTCTTGACATGGCGAACAAAGAAACTGTTAAAGTATGCGGACAACGGACAAAATACATCTTGCGTGCAGTGTCTCCAAACGGAAGCATCGATGGGACTTGCATGGGCTGTGTGTGGGGTTCAAAGACGATGTGGCCGACTGACTGCTTGCATGCGCTTGCTCCATCAAAGACTATAAAAGACTGCGAAGTTAACTCATAAACGAAGTTTGATCTTGACGCTGACGTGATTGCCGATTCCAAGGAGAACTCTAATGTTGTGACTCCCTGTTGTCGGCAGAGTCAAAAACCACCTGGTTCTTCTGGCTCACACTCCAAAAAATACCGTCCATGTAGATTTGGCGCGACTTACAACAGTCTGCTGTGCACTCGGGGCTATTCGACAATTTCAAGCCAGAGGATGTATTTTCCATCTGGCAATCATCAGTTAGGATATGTCCCCCAAAAGACTGATCCATAACTAGAATGGACCAGGATGAGCCGTTGACTGTTTGAAGTGAAATATTTCTCGCGTCGTTGTTACTTGTTTACATACTGACGAGCGATGAAGATTCCATTGTGAGAGATGTAGCTGCTGTTTGTCTACTTTGCTGATATACGTTCAAGTGATGTGACAATCTTGCGTCTTAAAGGAGCCAGTTCCATCGACGTAACACGATGCTTATACAATATAACATCTTTCGGAAAATATGAAGAAACTGAATAACTCGAGTACACACTCATACCCCAAATCCATGGTTGTTTTGCCAGTTAAAACAACAAGGAACAGTCACTCTTATGTTTATGACGAGTACTTGGTTCCTGGCATTTCAGGAACAAATATGAACACTAGGTGTACTATTCAAGAGGTGCATTGAAGACTATCTAACTATTTTTCTGGATGGAGAAGGTATTCATTTCTTACCTCGAGCTCTATCTGCTCTCACTCGCAGTCGACAACAATTGAGCTTGGAAAGTGATTGAAACTACAAAAGTTGAATACCAGTTCATGCTGTGGAGGTGGAATGTTTCCAGTGAGAGAAGTTGTAGATGTCAACAGCATTTCATGCAGGTTCTGTCACAGATTCTACCTGTCCAATTGAGCGTATCCATGTTTCTCCATTTGCACGTGTTTTCCCTGGTTGTCTAGCTTTTATCATATCGAGAAACTTGTGCGCTGAAATAAGGAAAACAAGATGTTCATGGTTTCAAGAAATATAACTCATTTTTAAGAACCTATACAATCCAGTCCAATCAACGAAGTATGACACCAACTTTTTATCAAATTAAAGGGCATTGAGTATTGTTTAAGATTAGGAAGTATCCGGGAGAAGAAAGAGGTAATTGCGAAGAGTGATCGTTTTTCAAGCACGGCGAAGTCACACTTTCCCAAAAAGTTAGAGTGACGTATAAAACTTCTAGAATTTAGGGTTGATCTTTTTTAGGGTCCAATGGCATGGAGAATAGTATCAAATGACATTATTGATTTATTTCTTGTAGGGATCTGGTTAATGTTTTTGTGCATTCAGTAAATTTTGTTTGCAAGAGTTTGTTTTCTTTTATTTCAGTATCTTTTCTCCATGTCTTTGTTCTATTGCAAATTCACTGAAGAAAGTGTAGATATTGAGTTATGAAGATGTGAGTACATTTGAATGGTAGGCGTTTGATACTTGGCGAGTGTAATTATGAGGTGTTGATACAGTGCTTAAGAATGTATTTTTGGTGATATGAGTACTTTCCAATAGTTCTTTGTGCTAGATACAATTTCACCTTTCATATAGCTGTTCATAGGGTTGTGCGTATCGTTCTAAAGAGGTCTAGATATACATAACATGATGTTGCTAAAGTGTTTCCCTCTTAGAGGCATTAACAGATTCAGATGCATAATGATATTGATTGAATCAGTGGAGGAACTTTCTAAGACAATGAATTGATTGTTGGCTTCATGTGAGCACAATGTCATTCTTTACTGTCATACATCAAACTTATTGCCAATTTCTATTTCATTTTGAGTTATGAGGATGTCCAAAACCTTGATCGAATTATATTGGGAGATTCGTGAAATTAGATTTTTTTTATTGATTATTATATTCACATGGTGTTCTTCTTATACTATGATTTCTATACCATAATAGTAGAAGTGTTGTTAAATTAGGGAATTTTGCAAGAAACTCACTTGCTAAGTAAACGTTCAACACAATTTAATTCGATCCTAGTTAATTGCATTGATTTTCTACTATATCTGCATACTGAAGAGCATGATAAAGCGCTAATGACCACTTTATCTTGATAAACGACTAATCGGATTTATCAAATTGAAAACAAAAACGGTTTTATTTTTTTACATGAATTTATTGCAGCTTCACCAAAGTTTTTAAAGTATTGATCAAGTTAAATGCTGTTGTAGATAAACATGAATTTTTTCTATTATCTAAAATCAATTTCAAGCTTATACTCATGATCGTTTTGTGAACTCACTTATGAACAAGTTGAAGATTATCTCAGAAAAAGCTCTTCAATTTTTCTACATCTCTAAAGAAATGTATTTTTGTATTCATGTGTTAGAGGTATGAAAGACATGGGACATATCGCTACTGGGAAGGCTTGATTGCGTGTTGTTAATCATATCATTGTTCTTAATTATCCTTTATGCTTTCAACTTTGTTCAGTGGTTTAAATTCATCGTAGATGATTAAGAAACAATAATGCTCAAAATTGGACCAGTCATAGGTGTTCCGTAGGTCGTTGAAGCATTGGAGAGTTTCATTCAAATTGCACAATAATTCAATGCTTCTTATTCTTCTAGCATCCATCACCATGACTTTTTCTACTGGAAAGAATTATGACTCAGCAAAACGATGGGATATTTAGGAAACCTCAAAACATGTTGAATATTTCGTCTTGTCCAATGCCAAGAATTGTTCGAAGTCAACCTCGAGTAGTGAGTGTACTATAGTCCAACGAATCGTTCGAAAGGCATGGAAGGCAGATTTGTTCACCAAGAGAGGGACTGGCTAGATACTAGAGTCACCACCCAAATCATCATCATCATTCCAAATAGTGCCACACACTCTTGAGAATATATCCCAGATTCGCCGGCTGCTGATTCCGCCTCAGATTCAGAACTCGATCAAACTTATCCAAGAAACCAGCACACAAATTCCTTGTCGACTGGGCCCAAAATGTCCATCGACTTTCACAAAGTCTGGCGTCCTGCATCATGAGGCATCGAAATGCTCCTTTTTCTGGGTTGGTTGGTTGGTTGGTGGTGGGTAACTGAGTGGACCAATGGAAGTGCTCTTTGGCCCCGGAAAGATCCACGGCAGAGAGCACAACACTGTACTTGGAAAACAACATTATATATCGCTGATAAAAGATCGTCTGAGCGGCCACCATAGTAATAGCCAAGAATCAATGATTGCCGCGGTTGGTTGACGGAAAGGAGCTCATATTTATGTTCTACCTCATTGACCACGTAAGTGCAACTTGTTACCGGCTTCGAGTCCTATATTCCCAGCCTTTTCGCAAAAGTAGACAAAATGATGAGCGGATTTTTGTTGAGGGAATATCTTTTGGCCTGCAGATGAGGAGCCTTTCTGTGTGGGGGTGAGGAGTGGATACTCGTGTACTGGCCTTAATGCGGTGGGTTCATTTGGTACTAGATCTGAGATGTGGGTCGTGTGGGTGGATTTTATTTGGGACGCTTGGATTTTGGTTTCTATTTTCGGTGGCGAACACCTCAGATGGGAGCATGAGCATGTTACTGATGTTACCCCAATGGGAATTTACTGAGAGCTTCAACATGAAAGGACGCTTGTACTTTGCGTACTTTTTATTTTATTCTATTGCAGATAGGCCCAAGTGGAAGAAGGGCTATTTATTTTCTGGTACAATTTTATTCATCATTTGGGATCCTGATCAGGATGTGGTTGATGAGTTTGATGACAGCGCTCTTTTCCAATGCCAAAGGTCGACCCTAGGTTTCACTACGATGCTGCAAGTCTAGAGATAAATCATGAAATGGGTCAACCCTCGATTTTATAGCTCAACGAAGTCCATTCTATCCTACTACTAATATGGGTCGTCCTATTTTTACACGGTATACAATCGGTATACAACGGACAACAATCGCGACTCGTCTTCACGATGACTTCCGATATTGTTATTCAGTCTGATTGATCCAAGAGGATAAGGTGCATGAATCGAGCAGGTACACAAGTGCAACGAGGCTAAAAATAAATGGAGAAAAGATACTTCACACGAGGAAAAGATATAGGAACGAAATGGAAAACCTCAAGGATATCATCAGAAGGTCGACACATAGAGAGTGAGACCAGGTTTGACCCTCACTTTCGCGGAGGAAGAGACGGCCTTGCCACCAATGCGTTTCTCTCACTGCCAAGCTTCAAGGAGCTTTCACGATGTCGGGGCAAGATTTTAGAAAGTGCCGATCGACTCTAAGGCGATCGATCGATCTCATACCAAAGACGGCCAACATTCGTGAATCTCCGAAATCGGACAGAATTGAGAGCACGAAGAAACAAACGGAGGGGAAAGCTGAACATGCTCGGCCCACCGAAGTGGCAATGGCGAATGGCGAATCTGTCGTGGCGTGAGCCTTCATAGACCCAAAGCACGAGCGAGACCTTTCTGAGCTCGCCCGCCCGCAAAAGTGTCCGCCATAACGAGACGGTAGTTCGGCAGCACAGCAGCAGTAATGGCCGAGCCAACGTTCCCCTGACGAACGGTGTATGGCGCTGTGCGATGGAGCGTTGTGGAGCGTCCGAAGGTAGTTACTGGCGATGGCGCACTCGGGCCTCCGTGGGCACTTTCGTCCATGCCCGTTTGTTTTATTGTCCGGTCGTTTTTGTCTTTATATGCTCAAAGCCCGTCTCCTTTATGCTGCCTTCGTGGTGCGCCACGTGGCGAGATCGCCCTCGCCCCGACGTTCGACCTGAGAGTCCGAGCGTTCGGTGTCTGCTTACAAAACGGACGGCAATCGGATCTTCCGGTCCGCGTCACGAATCCCGCCAACGAAACTGAATCGGCCGGATTTGTGAAGTCGATCGCCGTGACCTAAATTTAAATCACACCCAAGATGCGTCCGTGATCTCCAATCTCGCCGGCACGAAAAGAGGAGCGGAGGAGAGCGAACAAGAGGCTCGGACGATGGATGAAGCCAGACGGGGTAACATGGGGCCAGGACCTCTGCATCGGACACGAACGTGAGCGCCCATACCCAAACCTCCGTCGCATTTCATCTTGTTCATGTGAAAGCCCCGATTTGTCCATCCTCGCGCCCCCTAATTTAGCCGTAGTGCTTAATTTGGCTGGGGCTTATTGGCCAGAATGCGGAATATTGCAGTAAATTCAACTCGGCCTCGGACTGCAGAGACTGGGGTGCCAGTTTTCTTTACACCTGCAGGACGACTGTACAACGGTAAGTATGTATCCGCATCCACGTGGCAGAGGAGGAAGGAAAGTCATATCCAGCTGCGTGAGCTATTGAGTTCGAGGCCACGTGTCGGGGGGAGGATGCAAGAAATGTTGTGACGTGGTGGGCATCGTGCCACTGACAGAGGTTGTCTTGCGAAACGAGAAACATCAACGGCTCGCGGAGTTAGCGGGAACCGTTCAGCTATGTTGCTCTGGAACCGCGGTGCTAAATTTAGTGCTTCGTACCGGGTGTGGGGGCTCGTGACTGGCTACCGGTCCCCGTGAGATGTTTTCTGTTCCAGGGACAACTTCCCTCGCGGTCTTCTAATCGAAGACGCCTCTATTGTCCAAGTCCTCCGGTCTCCCCGTCCAACGTTCACAGGTCGACGGAGCTCGCAACTGCAGTCGAAGTCGTGACACCATCCAATTATCGACGGCGTTTCGGTTGGGGTCTGCTCGTCCGAGTGTACCGTTAGCAAATTCTCGGTACGTTTTCCGCGTGCTTAAAGGCTTCCGACAATTTTCCTTCGTATAATTATTTCATGGAAATGAAAATCATCATATTCGGCTAAGAATTCTTAGAAAGTATCGTGAAGAGCTTCCTTGCTGAGAAACGACGCTAATATATACGGAAACGCTAACATGATCTGAAGGTGAGAACGGGATATTCTCACCATTGTGTGAGATATTCTCCCGAGCATATCTAATGCAGACCGTATAATTGCCAACTTGACGAGGGAATTCAAGTGCCTGAGAAAAAAAGCACGCACTTCCGTCGTCGTCGTCGTCCCGCGAGCAGCGACGCGTCGGTCAGCGAATGAGCGAGGCGGTGCGGAGTGTCCACGACGAGGGCGCCGTCGAGAAGCATGCGTCGACGAGGCCCTTCACGACGTGAAGGAGACGGAGCAATGGAGACCGGCAGCTCCGGACGCGACGGCATTACGGCCTCGGGCACGGCCGGGGCAGTGTCGCAGAAAGCGAGCGAGCGGAGGCCCGACGAGAGAAGCGGAAGCGGAGGGCGGACACCGTCGCGGACACGACTGCGCATCCGGGCCAGACCGGACGGTCGTCGACGGCCGGACGGCGGGGGCGCGCGCGCTGGAAGCGCGTACCTGGAGCCGAAGAAACCTGGTCGCAGTGTGGGGACTGGGAAAGCTCGTTGTGTCCGCGTTGCGGCGACGGGAGGAACGAGAGGGATCGAGACGAGCAAGAGAGGCAGCGAGGGCGCCAGGGAGGAGCAAGAGGCAGGCAGCAGAGTTAGAGAGGGCGCAGAGAGGGCGAGGGAGGGAGAGAGGGGAGGGGCAGAGAGGGAGAGGGAGGGGCCGGGGAGCGAGAGGAGCATCGGCGGGCGAGGAGGGGTCGTGCGATTCCTTTTGCTTTTGCTCTCGAACTTTCTTTCGTCGTCTCGAGGTAATTTAGAATAGATGCGAGAGGGCGAGCCGCACTAAGGAGGAGGAGGAGGAGTCGAGGAGCGCTCGCGCCCACGGGACGGAAGCTGATGGTGATGCGATGCCGGCAGGATGTGAGGGAGCAGGCGGAGGAGGCGAGGGGGAGGACGATTGCCGAAAGGCGAAGGTGGAGAAGGTTGAAGAGCATTTTTCTGTGCGCTAGTCGATAGATGCGGAGCAGATGCAGATGCAGGTCAGGTCGGGTGGGGTGGGGTGGATGAGGCGGATGCGTGGAGGCAGACTTAGCAAGGCAGACAGTCCGTCAGTCGGGCCGGCCTGAGAGACGGGAGAACACGAGCGGATATTAGCGAAAGAGACCCCGTTAGCTGTCGGAAGGAGGTCTAGGACAAGGCTGTGTGGAAACTGTCTGGGTTTCTCCACCGTCTCCTGATTGCAGTGTGTGGATCCAGAGCGTGGCCGTTGGATCCCGTGCAGGTCTGTCACATTCACCGGAGCCATTTCGCGTTGTGCCTGGTGCATTTCGTATGAAATTTGGTGATCGTCCTGAAGGGCGTGAACATATCGCCCTGTGACAGGGACGGAGCCTTGGAGAAGGCGGTGGAAGCTGGTGTGAATTAGACATTGTTTCGCTCTCGGCTTTTTGTCATCTGGCGTATGAATTGTTTCAGGGTTTAGGGTTAGGGATCAGACAGACGGAAGTTGAACATACCAATGAAGACGTTGGATCCTCTCTTTGAACAGCAGCAGGTGGAAATGGCAGCAATTATTGCCCCGAGTACCCGGAATTGCTGATACCGTCTTGATGGCTACAATGCGTTATTTCTGAGAACTCTTAGAAGCAGTGCTGCCCAAATCTCTCACACAGATGAGATTATTAGACCGCAGAGTCTTTGGAGATCTGTATTGGAATCTGGATTGCGATTGTTATACCTACCATATAGCTGGTACTTGGAGAGAATGGTGGTGGTGGAGAAAGTGCTAGTTGTGGGAGGAATTATGTTAGTTGGATACGGCGTATATGCCTTTACATGCCGCTTACGACGACGATGGCACTGTGTCGGAGGCCCAGAAGAGGTAATTTGCAGTCCAGTATCAATTGTGACGTGTAACACGAGCACACCTTTAATGTGGCAGTTGTTCAGCCTAGCTGTTGTCCTGAATGTGTTCTGTTTTTAGTAAGAGCATGAACCCGTTCTACTTCATTGATATGATCCTTCGGCTCTCCGATGGGGAACTGCAAATCTCCACAAGATATTGCGACTGAATACCTCATGAAGACGCTCAATCTGGCAAACGGTGGCAATGTTATCAATAAGGACAAAACTGTGATGTCCCGGCTTCTCGGAAACTGAACAAGTTGACTCCCAGCACACTCACCTGCTGCTTCACTTCTAACGCTACCACTCTAAAGCTGGAACTCTTTCAGTGCTTTTGCAAGTTTTTTAAGAACTTGGCACTCTTAACAAATTTGGAAATGTGATCATGAGCACGTTCACGAGATTTTAGATATGAATATGTAGATATGGATGAGTACACAGTTTTCATATCCAGTCATCGACAGTCCCTTGCTTTCTTCCTTGTAGAGAGTTGAGATGCTCACGGCTTTTTTTATGATTTTGGGGTTGGTGCTTGGCTCAGAAGAGGGAAGAATTGACCGAACCCTTGGTAACCACCGAGGAAAATCAAAGTACTATTAAGCGCCAGAGTACAGCAAACAGCTCAGCAAAGCGCCTCAAGCCAAGTCCATCGCAGGCATCGCCCCAGGGTATTGACAAACGTCCAAAAGATGAAGAATGGATTGAGCCAGTTACAACGACAGCATCAGGTCATGGTGATATGGAAAGCAACGGCCTTCTACCTCCGGCCGATGCCACTGCTCAGAGTAAGACCTTGATAATTTTATTGCAGTGTGTTAGCAGGAATGAAGTTGCCATTGAATTTCTCAAGGACTACTTCGATTTGGCCATGTCGTTATTGATTTCAGTTGTAAATTGATGGGAAATCGGAGACTTGTCTGACCAAAGTATGGTAGTCCTACAGGTACCAACTTGCAATTGGAGGTTATCTCTGGACCATCAGCTGGTGTGCACATTTCCCAACAATCAAAGAAGGGTTCAGGCCTCACGTTGACCGTTGGACGAATATTACAGAATGACTTGGTGCTCAATGATCCTGAAGTTTCAGGGAAGCATGCTCTTATAAGCTGGAATTCCAAGGTATCATTCCTGTATCTGGCTTGTTGGCTCCAGCAGTCCTTCATCTATTTACATCTTCTGCCACATATCCCACCTGGAGGCTACATACACTCGTTGTACTTGAAATTTATTCAAATCAACAAGTCTGGAGATTCTCTCTTGCCAAAGGCTGATGACAGATTTGTTGGCCAGTTGAGTTTTGTCTGCCTGTCGCGGCGAGCATATTTTGTATCGTTGTCGCAACATGATAATGCTTCAGTGGCTAGCTGCATCGTTCTGAATGAATTGTTTTCTTTCTTCGCGTCCACAGATTTCCAAATGGGAGCTAGTTGACATGGGCAGCTTAAATGGTACTCTTGTTAACTATCGTTCGGTGGCTGCCACTCATGCCCCAAATGCGCCCATCCGACAGCGGGGAAACCCTGTAGGGCTTGTCAATGGAGATATTGTTACCCTAGGCTCTACTTCCCAAGTCCTGGTACCGCCCCTCTTTACTCTGCATGTTACCTCCTTAAGCCGTCGAGTGAGTGAAGGAGTTCTCTTGGATTTTAATGCATGAGATAGATCAAACATCGTGATGAAAATCTACCTTCGAAATTTATCGGTGAAGTAGTTTATTCATGTTCTTTTCAATGATGTTATATAAGTTCAGATGTGTTTGATAGGTGCGTAACGACTCTTCGACGTGTTTCAGGTAAGAATTCTAAGCGGCAAAAAAAGTGCCCATTTTGCCATTGCCTCCACACCTTTTGGAGTGGGTCTGGCTGCTGATCCTATGACTACTCGTAGAGGTGGAAAGCAGCTGCCTATGGAGGATGTAAACTTGGCCGAATGGCCTCTTCGTGGTTTTCAAGAGGTTCGTATTCTGAAGCAAGCTACAGATATTACAGCGTAGACTGGTGATGGATCGTTCGTGCGAAATGCTTGTAATTTGTAGTACTATGGAACAAGATTTGTCAGGGCGTGTGATATTGGCGATACGCAAGATGGAAGCTAACGTCTGTACCTTGAACCATTTTTGTTTCTTATCTTTGAACAGTTTGGTGTGTTCTGTATCTTCGATGGCCATGGTGGAGCCGCGGCTGCCGAAGCTGCTAGCAGGTATATCGAAACCTCTGTTTCTTTTAATGTTTGGATGTTATCAAAGCACTTTGCTTAACGAACTTGGGAACACCTTCGTTTTCAGGACTGAATAAGGGCGAAGTACTTGTTACCAATTAGCTGACAGTGCCTGCGGTTATTAGCAATCGTTTTAACGTTATCCTGAAGGTCGAGCTTGGAACTCTACTTTTTGTGGATTTAGGTTGATGCCTCAGAAGTTGTCGGACATTCTGAGTGACGAAGAGAAAAGATCCAGGGTCATCAATGAGTGTGACGCCACCGAAGTACTCCAAGAAGCCTTTAGAGAAACGGAGGAAGAAATTGATGGTGAATATGAGGTATCGAATCAAACTCCTGTTCTTTTATGATGTGTTTGGCCGTTTGGAATTGGCATTGAATCAAAAGTAAACCTAAAAGGGAGAAAATATCTATCATGAGATCTGTGGGTGCTCCTACAAGTCTTTTTCATTTGATGTGTTCTGACTAGTAGTTCCGCTTTTCATATCAGTAAGAATTTGTTCTCAGAGAGATAATCACAATTTATAGAAGGGGGCTAATGTACTAGGCAAGGAACGTAACTACTTGGTCCTATAACGACTAGATCCACTTCTAAGAAATTTGATTGTTAGCGGAACCGTGCCATCATATATGGGTCATGCCTTCAAAGGACTTTTTCGTTGCTGTAGCTTTCAAATGGAACACAATATGAATTCAGATGGTGTGTATTTTTAGGTTTTAGCCTAAAGTAATCTGCTTTGGACGTACAGTAATTTAGGTGAATCACGTCCTTTTCAATACGCCTCATGGTCTGAAGGAACTATCTCGGTGATACTCAAATGGAAAAAAACCCCATAAGTCTAGCGGTCAATGCATGTTTGGTGTATATAAAGGATCTGCAACAGAAGGTATGTCAGCTATCCTCTCCTTCAACGACGGGGCACGAAGCAGTCGTTGAGGGTGAGGTGGCTGATTTTGCCCAACAGCTCTCTTACCATCAACTGTGTTGCAACTGCTATGACGCTGGTTCATATCGTAGACTTGGTGAAGTGATTTATCTGAGGAAGTGGGTTACTTCCAAGTTATTCAGAGGACGCCTCGAGGGCTGGCTCCTCTCGAACGGATTGCCACTGTCAGTGCTGACTCTTGTGACTGTCCTTATCGCGATATATGGGTCATGCCTTCAAGGGACTTTTTCGTTGCTGTCGCTTTCAAATGGAACACAATATGATTGATTATTGATCTAATGACAGAAGTTGCCACTGTCAGTGCTGACTCTTGTGACTGTCCTTATCGCGATATATGGGTCATGCCTTCAAGGGACTTTTTCGTTGCTGTCGCTTTCAAATGGAACACAATATGATTGATTATTGATCTAATGACAGAAGTTGCGATTTGAATGTAGGGCTGCACTGCTACAGTTCTCCTCCTTTGGGCCGAAGGCCGGGACTATTACGCTCAGTGTGCCAATGTCGGAGACTCGGCATGTGTGTTTTGGTGGGTTGAAATCTTGTCCTTAATCCATTTTTCGTGTCTCTGTATCCCGGGGTTTCAACAGTTTTAATCACGAACACTCACGACTTTCAGAAATCTTGGCCTCTCACTTTCTGTTCTACTAAGATCATCGCAATAACTCTTGATTTGAGGTTTCTGGAGAGAGTTCCACATTGTTTAATGATTTTCAATTCAAGGTTTCAAACACACGAAGATATTTTATAGATCTGTGGGTAAATCATATCGTCGGCCTCGGTCTGATGATGTTAAGTGAATATCTGCAGCATTGGAGACAAACACATACCGGTTACGGAGGACCATAGATTAACAAGCTTCTCCGAAAGGTGTCGACTCTTGGAGATGGGGAAGCAGCTCAGGGAAGGAGAAACACGACTCTGTGGTATGTTTACTCGAGAGGAAGAGATGCTTTCAGTCGGGTTGTTTTGTCAGTCTTAAGAAATATGATCCTTCCAAATTTTCTCTACAGGTATGAATATAGCTCGAGCTCTCGGAGACAAGTTTCTGAAAGAGCAAGACGACAGTTTCTCATCGCAGCCTTATGTCAGCGAGGTTTTAAAACTTGAACCGGAGAGCCGCGCTCTTGCAGTTATGGCCAGGTAAATTGACCAGGGTCCGATGTGCTTATCATGTCCATGCAAGGATGATCATTTGTTCCTACAGAGTTTGATGTTTGCCCAGCATGCTCACGTACTGTTATCTTTTGCGCAGTGATGGACTTTGGGATGTCATGAGCTCCAGGAGAGCGCTGAATTTTGCCGTCGAGGTATATTATTTTTCTTATTCTATCATTGTATTGAAAATTAATGTCAAGCATTCTTACTCGGCAAATTGAAGCTGTAAGCTTCCTTATTTATCTCTCGCACGTTTGAAACATGTATCTGATCTCGAACTTCTCTTATTACTGGCAGGCTCGAGATGGTAAGTGCGCAACTGCTGAAGGTAGGAAAGTTCCACCTCAAAGTGCGGAAGGTATAGCGGATATGCTTGTAAGCAAAGCACGAGCATTGCGGACCAAGGATAATACAAGTGTCATTGTATTGGACTTTGGGTGTAATAGTAAGCTCAATTTCCGGACCCTTTGACTTTGACGTGGAATATTTCCTCCTCGGAAACTTTTGCTTTAGAGTGTCGGATATATTGCATAGCCTAGCCCCTCACCCGCCCTCCCCATCAAGTCTTGTTGACAAAGGGAAGAGAATGTGGTGCAAAGTTAAACAACTTTGGCTTGTATTCAAAATTATGGAAGGTGTACACAAAGGCCGGCCCACTTTTGCCACTGAGAGGATTAAGCGTATTGTATCTATCATCAATTAAGGTAGCGTAGCAACCTGAGCTAGTTTTTGTGTCCGACCATTGTTACTCTTTCAGATAGATTCTGTAATCACCAATGACTAGGTACTAGGATTCTGAGTAGGAGCTTATTTTGTAGATTGGAGAACTTTCAGCAGTCCCTGGAGTGATGCTACCTCTCACAATCAAATCATCTTGAAGCTTCAAAGTGATGGTGGCAGAATATTTAATAGACTTCCTTGAAGCTGGAGAGTGTGTATTCGTTTAAGCGGGACAGTTTATACGGTCTTAGTGTTACCCCGTGTCTGTAGAAGTAATCTAACTGAAGCGATTCTAGTGAGGTGAGGCGAGGTGAGGATATCTATATCTACCTCGCTCAGGGGACTGTCGAATCAGTTTTCTTGACTTAGCCATCCATGTGAATACGTTACTGGTTTACTGAAAGAAAGAAACTTTGTACACAATCGCAAGAGTTGGCTTCCTTACTTCGGGTGTCTTACGATGTGTAGAACAAAACAAGAAAATACAGCTGTACTTCTTGTTGTGTACCGAGTTGAAGAAATGGTCCATGCTCATCTCTTGAGCTGTGAACCCTTTTTGTCGACCACGTCCCTTGTTAGCCAATATCTCTATCCTTCTATTACTTGAATAAATATTCCCGTGTATTGCAGTCCTTGCGTGACATTTGTAAGCTTTTGGTCCAATCATTTATGCTCCATTGTAATCTTGGTTCCTGCACCAGATCGTAGGACGGCCCAGGTGCTCTTCCTATCATATCAGTTTCAAGTTGAGCTACCTGGACTTTCGGAAACTCTTTGGGAGTGCATAGTAGCCCAAATTGGCAGAAAGTCTTTGATTGTTGCTTGGAACATGGAACTATGCTGATGAAAATGCAAGCCATTCTTGGGTTCCCATCTTCAAGTCTTGAAACCCTCACGCGACTGGTTCTGGATTAGAATTTGATGTTCAAGAAGTTGGAATGATACGCTCTGGACGAAGACTCTGTTCAGATTGTTATGACTGACGATGGGATCTATTCAACATATGATTATGACTCACTACGATCTGAAATTATACAAATATAGTTCGTTGTGGGTAAGTTCTTCGCTAGTGTTGATTGTCCAGCAGAGCCCGACATTTTACTTCAAATCTGCACCCAGACCAGACCATGACCATCTGCAGCGACAGAAGCCCACCCATGTCCACCCATAGCGTTACCTGTGCCCGACCATGCCCACCCATGCAACTCAAATTACGCAAATTTTGCGTTACCTGTGCCTGACCATGCCCACCCATGCTACTCAAATTACGCATATTCTTGTTGGATCTTGACAAACACTGCCCCTAGCATTACTTGCGCCCACCCATGGAAAAATAATGTCACCCAAAACCCACCCATAATCCGAGGGCACGGGTGGGTTTGGCCATGGGCACCCAATGTCGGGCTCTGTTGTCCAGTCTTACACAAAACACGGTTCTTTACCTGTCATATGCTAAGCCATACAACAGATTTACCATCACGGGAAGCGTAGTTATTCACTCTCTGAACAAGCATTGATGTGTAACCGTCAGTCAAATTACAGTCGGGCCCCTGGACGGTCTACAAGCCCGTGGTATTGTACGTGTCTTTTGCATTTTGTCGTACCACCATCTCAAAGACGAGATATCTAAGAAAACACGTCCAACCCATGAACTTGCAAGAGGAATAGAGTTCCTCCTTTAAGAACAAGTACTCAGTAAACTACCAAGACGTCACCACTGATGTTGCTACTTTACGTACCAGAGCCTTGATTCGTTGGTTGCGCGAACCTGAAGTCGATGAATCTCAAAGCGAGTTATGGTTTATTGAGGTTTTACATCAATGTTATGTTCACTAAGTGGAAATTGTCTATGAACTACATAGATTGAAAAATACTGGAATTTTGTGGTGAAAAAATTTCAATAATTGGAGTTCTCAATAAGTTAGTTTAGACATATTTGATGCTGGATTTGTGGTGAAATTTTTTAATGATTGGAGATTTCATGATGTTGAGTATAGAGGTTGCTAGTTGGAGTGAAGATTATGTTGTAAACATAAAATCCATAAACACTATGAAATATTCAAGCCATCAACTCGAGAAACAGCAGCGAATAACGAGGTTCATCCTCAAGGTCTACATCCAGGAGGAAGAGCATCATGATATTCCACTGAACGTTCTTTATGTTAATACACAGACCTTGGGTATATGTACCAACATCGATGACCAATCCCAACTATAAATAGCTAAACATGAGGTTACTACTTAACCAAAGCTAACCTTAACAATCTTACTCTTAACTTCTGTTAAGTTCTCAGTTAACTCTTTAACCTATATTATTACTCCGCGATAAGTTCTAGACAGAACCTAACACAAGGTCCATCTTTAGACGAAAGTTGACTAGAACTAAGCCGTAGTCAAAACATGATAGAGTAATAACATATAGAGATAAATCAATAATCTCCATGTGCTCCCCATGCAAAACCTACATGATACCACAATGTCGCCTGAATATCTCCAAAGTATTAACTTTGATCAATGCATTAGTTAGATTGAGTTTACTGTCAATTTTGACTAGCTCAATCACGTGCTCAAAATCTCCATCACTACCGGTGCTCCTTCTTGATCATTAATCACATAATGATCAAAGTCCCTCAAGCTCCATCACTACAGGTGCTCCTTCTTGATTATTAATCACATAATGATCAAACTCACCCAATTCCCACCACTATCGGTGCTACTTCTTGATCATTAATCACATAATGATCAAACTCACCCAATCCCCACACTATTGGTGCTACTTCTTGATCATTAATCACATAATGATCAAACTTTCCCACAATCATATGAGTGAGCAGAGAAATTTTCTTGTCATGACGAAGAGTTTGAGAACTCTCCCCCTCTTTCAATGATCTAAACCTCATTGAAGAAACATCTCTACTGGCAAGAACCTACAGGCTATCAGATCTTATACCTTGTAACCCGTTGATGTCATAGCTCGACATCCAAAATCTTTCTCCTTGGTCATATTCTACGACCTTTCGTGTTGTCATCTCAGCCATTATTAGTTCGCACCAAACCAATGCCCCTTCTCTACATGTAGACAGTTGAGACACTGCATTGCCCTCTTGAATATGAAAGCACATGTCGCCCACGACTATAGTAGGCAACTGACCGGTCATCGCGTCCGCAACCATCGTCTGCGATTACCTTCCGTCATCCGCGATCATCGTTGCCTGTGATTGCCATCCATCATCCGCAATTACCGTCGTCCGTGATCACCGTCTCTCATGACCACCGTCACCTGCAACACACCGTCTGTCACCGTTACCCGAAACTCATCATCGGCCGCAAATGTTGCTTGCGACTCACCGTCGATCATGCACAATCAT
Organism: Marchantia polymorpha subsp. ruderalis; assembly: GCA_037833965.1. Classification (NCBI taxonomy): domain Eukaryota; kingdom Viridiplantae; phylum Streptophyta; class Marchantiopsida; order Marchantiales; family Marchantiaceae; genus Marchantia; species Marchantia polymorpha. Next base: position 12,654,193 of record AP031357.1, read on the forward strand.
CATCATCTTCAAACACAAGTCAACCTTGGTGACTCCACATACAGCGATTGCACTATCGACAACGGTTGACTGCAGTTGCCTCACAAACCAAGATTCGTCCAACAACGTTTGTCTGCCAATCGCAATTGTAACTTCCAACCGCAACTACGTCCATCGACCTGCCGATTGTGATTGCCTCGCAAATTGCGGTTGGCCGTTTCACCACGTTTGGCTTCAATCACGTACATCCCTCTAAACACGACTGCGTTCGTTCCGACCACCTCTGTTAGTCTCAAACAACTATGTTTGTCATGAAAAATCACGTTCGGCTGACCAAATGTAGTTGCTATGCATACCGCGGTTGACCGCACACAGACCTTGTGGGATCCTAAATTGACTCTTTGACGATAAACTTACCATGCATGGCTTGGATCACGTGACCCAGGGGCAATGCATGACGTTCGATGGCACTCAACAAACCGTTTCTCGTAAGGGGATCTGTAAATTATCACTCGGCCCTCAACCCGCTAATTTCGCTCCTCCTGGCCGCCTTGCCCTCCACTCTACTCTCAATCCGTGACCTTAATCCCATCCTGCCGCAAAGCGCGGGTGCGGGACAGTACAGTCGATTGGGGTCTGCTAGCTCGCTATCCGGCGCGGCCCTTTGGGGATCGCTCCGACCATCTTTCGGGAGTATGTGGGGGATCTTGGCCATTTGGATCTTGCGGTGTAGCTGTCCGTCCAAACGTTCAGGCCTTCTGGCTTTGGCCAATCCGCGCCTAATCTGTCGCGTTGGGCGGGAAGTTGACATCTGGTCGGAGTCCAGCCAAACGGCTCCCATTTACCTCAGACTTTTGTCGATAGACAATGAGTGAGTACTGCATTTCGGCATGTATGGGACTTCGGCCTCCTCCGCTACAGAGTTCAATTTGCGCAAGTCGTGTGTATCTTGAAGACACTTCTTACAAGCCAGACGCATGATAACAATGGCTTGAGCTATGTCTACTTCCTTCATTCCAACAATGCTTGCTCGTAAGCCTGATTTGCAACAACAACATTTTATGTTATAGTCAATCCACTCCAACAATTGCACGCCTTTTCAAGCCGGTAAGCTTTCACTACTCTGCATTGTCATCAACCCGTTTCTCTAAACTCTACAGTGGAAAAACCTCACAATTTAAGTGGTTTCATTGTCCACTTGAACAAATTACATCCAGAAGCAGCCCCTTGATAAAATGTAATCTCTCAACTCGTATCCTAACATCGGCAGATTGAAAAAACCATTAATCTCCAAGAATGAGTGAGCAATATGCTCCAAACCTTCAATCGGGCACATGAAATGAGATCCTTGAACTCACAAGAACTTTTGCTCATGAGAGGATTGACCTAGAAGAACCTTGGAAGAGCTCAAGAAACGCAACATCTATCCAAAATGCCACGGTCCATAATACAAACCATAACAAGTCGGAATTTACATGCCCACTACCCTGCTTCTTCCATGAAATCTCATCAACTTTTTAATTGCATTTGAGCAGAACACACAACAATCTTTTGTGACATGACAGTGAAATCTGCAAAGATCACATCAAAAGCTGTCACTGAGAAAAAATTAACTCACATAGAACCATGTCTATACTCTAATTTGATTAGCTGCTATCAGACACTAAACTCAAAGCTTGATGCCAAGATTTCACATGTCTAAAATTGCTCCGCCTTCTTGCTCCAGATTCTCTCGCCTGAAGTTGATTTCTGCCGTAGTTAAATCTCACAAGGCAAGGCTACCATGCACTCTTCATTGTAAAGTCTTCTGCCGATCTTTCTCCCATTCTATCTCTTTTTCGTATGTAACTTCTCTCTTGCTCTGTCTCTATGAGAAATCTCTCAAAAAACTCATCTCCAAAAATTGTCATTTCTTGAAGTAAATACTGTCACAAACTTTGAAAGTCGAACAAAAGACTCAACTTGGCCTCCATAAGCGTTATTATAACTCTGAAGTTATCATATATTACAAAAGAAAAGAAACAAACCAAAAATTGTCATCTATGTTCCTCATTAAACCTGTCGGGTTCTTATCGAACAAACTGTGAGTAACTTCAAAACGACAAAATTTTCAAGCTCAAATTTCTATCACCAAAACCTCATACTAGTCACTACTTAGCTGAACAAATTTTCATGCCAGTATAGTCACTTCATTTCGAACAAACAAACTGTAAGTACGTCACAGAAATCGTCAGTTCTGCACGATCTGGACAAGATCCAGACATTGTGAGGTTCAAAATCTCTACAACGATCTCACTATCAGATTTTACCATCAGTGTCAATCAAACAATTTCACTGTCATAAACCAAAACCGTCAACGGAAATTGTTATTGGAAAAAACCGTGAATCTATCTGAAAACCATCACCGTCACAAACCGATATAGTCCAAAAAGAAAAAACATCACTGTCAAGAATTTCAAACCTAAAAAAAATTGTCATTGAGTGAAAACTCACACGCAAACCAAAACCTGCTATAATACCAATTGTAAACGTAAAATTCATAAACACTGTGAAGCATTCAAGCCAGCAAGCAAGTCATCAACTTAAGAGACACTAGAGAATAACGTGGTTCACTCTCAAAGGCTACGTCCACCGGGTGAAGAGCATTGTGATATTCCACTGAATGTTCTGTCTGGTAATTCACACATTTTGGGTATATGTACCCAACTCCGAGGACCAATCTTAACTATAAATAGCTAAACATGAGGTTAACCTTTTTTCAAAGTTAACCTCAACATATGGTGAACATCATACAACAGAGTTGTTTCTAAGTTTTATCGGATCAATTTTGAGTTTTTTCCTTTGCACTGAAAAATCTAGAAGTTGGAACTATATTGAAAACCGTTGAAATAGACTAATCTTATTATTGATGTTGTAGGTTAGAATTCAATTGTCAAAAAAAAACTGTGAAGAGAAGTGAATACTTTCAACATTTTGTGTTTTAAAGTTCTCTTATAAAATTTCAACATACAATAAAGTAGTGGATAAGATTGTACATTGGTAAACTCAATGTGGATACAAATGTGAGTGCTGAAACAAGAGATGTGACATGATGTTTAGTATTCCAGAATTGGAACAAAACATTCTAAAAGGTTATGCAAAAAACACAAAAACGATTTTTCTCATTAATTCTGCAGGAAAAAATCATCAAACAAAACAATATAGCTGAAGAGCAAAAACCTTCAAATCTCGGTGTATAGTATAAAGCTCATGTTAGTTAAAATAAATTAGGTATGTTAACTTTGAATGACTGTTTTGAAATAAAAATTTAATATCTAAATCTTTTTGATGGCTTTTTTTTTTACACCCTAATACATATACTATACCCTTCTTCGTTCGCAGGCGAGACGTGCCGAGAAGCAATGACTACAATTACGCAGTTGAGTTTCGCTTGATTCACACGACGGTGACGCACGAAAGGTGTACGTATGAATGGCCCCGGCCGTCGGTTCGCAGGAATACGGTGGGGGGCTTTAGTGAAAAGTCTAAAGAGAAGGGAGGCGCGAGGACGAGAACTCAGCATCTGTACCAGTGTCACAGACACAAGTCGCCACGTGTTCTCCTGGAAACAAAGCGAAGATTTGGTGCTCTGCGGAGCTGCGGTGAGCGAGGGCGGGCGGTCGAAAACTTGACCACCCAACTCAACTCCGCAACCAGGGTTGAGGATTTGGAGCAGCCGAGTTGGACGATGACATGGAGCGGAGAGGAGTGCCAGTTGGCCGGCCCTCACCGTAGATGCCCAGTTCTGAAGCTCGAAGGGTGAAGGCAGTAAGCCGGCGGATTGAGCTCTTCCGGGGCTCGACACGCACGCACAATTCTCACCGAAGGTCGGACATTGGCCCGGTCGATCCTCTCCTGAGCGAAAGTCCTCGTGAGGTCGAGGATTTCAATTCATGTGCTCGATCGAAGGTCCGGAGAATGGAGCTCACTCACTCTCGGAGAGTTGTGGTTTTTCAATCTGCCGATGTTAGGGTTCGAGTTCGGAGATGAGATGTTATCAAGGGGCTGTTTCTGGATGTAATTTGTTCCAGTGGGCAGTGGAACCCCGTAAATCGTGAGGTTTTTCCGCTGGGGAGTCCAGAGAAACAGGTTGATGGCAGTGCAGAGTAGGGAAAGCTTGCCGGCTGCGAAAGACGTGCAATTGTTGTAGTGGGGTGAGTGTTTTTTGAGCGATGGGAGCCGAATTGGAATTTGACATGGGAGAGATGCTCGTGGCGTGTGGTGTTCTGAGGTTGGTAGGTGGTCGAATTGTTCGTGGTGGTGGTAGGACGATGTCAATTTTAGAGTAGATCCAGAGAGATGTGACAGGCCGAGCCCCGGGGAGGAGGACAGTGAGACGGAGTCGATCAGGTGGAATGAAGCCAGGAAAGAGTCGGGCGTTGCAGCCCGTGGCATTGCCCAAGGCTTTGCTGCCGGATCCTGATTCTCTCCTCCACCATATCGATCGCGCTGTGATGACGACTGAGTATGCTAGAGCATCTCAAGATCTCACAAACATGCCTCCCGGACCTCCCATTTTCAACATCCATCCCAAGACCTCTCAAGGTAACTCTAAAGATTCCAGCGAGAGTGTGAGAAAAGCAAGACGATTCTTACAAGGTTCTTTAGTAGAAGACTTCCTCCAGAAAGTGACCACAGCGCACACGGAGCGACGCACGGGAAGAAGTCGAAGAAGCTCAAAGCATATCCTCTCTGCTGCATCTGGTCCTGAATTGACTAATTCGGAACCACGTACCAGCGGCTTGAAGTATAATAGTGCTTCGGGTAATCTGAAAATTCTTCAATCTGGGGCACTTGGAGATGGAGACAGGAGATGGGTTTCTGAAGCTCGTAATTCTGGTGTAGAATCACCCTCTAGTCCCCAAGTTTCTCATGCTGTTCCTGTTTCCAGATTCAGTCCCCTTGCCCAAGAGATCCAACCAGAGAGACCGATTACCCCAAAATTCTCCTTTTTTCAACCTGCTAGACACAGTTCAAAATTCAAGGCTTTCACGGGTCCTTCTCATGACAGTGGCTCCGAATACGATTTCTTGGAGGGAGAGAGGACAAGTTCTGCTAGCTCAACAGCTACAGGTTCGCCAGTAGAGAGAATGAGATCTATCGTGTTTACGAATCCTTTGGATTTCAGTACCTTATTGCCAGGAAAGTCAGATACGGATGAAAAACTGGATTCACCGAGCGAGGTGACTGTAAAATACGATGCTGTAGTTGCAGATCAGGCTTACAGAGCAGGTAGTGCTGCAATGGAGGAAGGAGACATGGCTCAAGCCATCGTTCTCCTACGTCTGGCCTGCAAGAAGTGTCCCCGAAATAGACCCTCTGCCCTGGTGAAAATTGAGAAACTTATTACTGCTGCGGCTCAACAATTAGAGATGCAGGAGGCGAGTCGGAATACTGTGGACGCTGTAGAATATGTAGAACAGGAGCCGAATGCGGCAGAAGTAGAGCGGCACAACGTACCCATGAAGGTTCTCGCAGTTGGAGATATGCTCAAAGCAGACGAGGCATATAGGGCTGGAGTAGCTGCTCTGGAGGCGGGGGAACCCGAGAAAGCACTGGAGCACCTGGAAAAGGCATTAGCGGCTTGTCCAGAAGATCGACGAAATGCTGCTACCAAAATCCAGACACTCATTGATCAAGCTCACTTCGAACTCAGAATGCGGTAGTTATTCTTATTCTTCAAATAACTAGCGTATTGTTTAGACAGCTTAGTCTTCTCGAGTTGTTTCCTTGTTCATTGTGTTGCGTATATCTTGCTCTTGCCATACCGGCAGGTGTGATAAACTGAGGACTGGTCAAACACCTTCCCAGCCTCGGCTTCTTGGTTGGGTGCATCATGTAAAGATTCAATTTTGCCTTATTCTTGGAGACTTGGTTCCGCATAATACGTAAATGACTTACGCATAAGTTGCCTTCTTCGTTTGAATCTATCGTGTGAAACTTCTCAGGTTGAAATCTTTACATTTTTTTTCTCCGTGTTCCGCAAGAGTACTTGCCATCGGAATTTAAATCTGCTGACGGCGAAGCTGAAGACTTCGAATGCGTTTGCTGATCCTCAGCCCAGCTTTCTCGAAGTTTTTGTTGAAGTACGTTGTTGCTTGTTCAGGCCTTGAGTAATGTATATGTCAGGGTGTGGTGGTTTGTGTAGACAAACCAAAATTTGACGTTAAAGAAGAGACATTGTGTACGTCCAAGAAGAGAAAGATGTTTGAGACCTTGTTCGAGAGTGGAAGGGTCCATATGGTGCTGTCAAGAAGCGAGAGAAGATTGCAACAGTCGTTTCTGGAATGGATGAGATCGAGCAAAGGTTTGTGACGCTACACCTAGTGCTTTTAGCAAGGTTTTTCCCACCAATTGTTTAGGGTTCAAACATTACACCGAGTGACCTCGTTGAGTTTTCTATGCATCAAACGCTTTAAGCCCGCACATGTACATGGAAGGGATAATCGATGGGATTAGCACACAGTGACGTAGATATGACGGGCAATCCAGACGCTTTAGCCGACTGCACAATCTGTCTACTCCTAGAGTTTCATTGGCGATTTCTCTATGCAAAAGCACATCAGCTAGCTTGCTGTGCTATGCCTGAACTGAGGATGTCTACAGACCAAGCGAAACTTCCAGACGACATTGACAACATGAGAGACAGCTGTGTAGGAGGAGAAGTGACAAATTTCTTACCTGGCACTGTCGTTTTCAGGTATATTCAGTCTCGACAATATTTTGATTGACGAGATTACTCAAAATCACCAGAGGCATCTCAAGATTCGTAAAGCATTTCAGCCTGGAATCATCTATGGAAAAAATAATTTTTTTTGGAGCTATGAAGAGAACGACCAGTCTCTGGTTTGCAGACGAAGTCTGTGCTTGCTGTGCTGACAGCAGTTTGTGAAATTTGCCTCATTGGTACTGTATGACACTGTGAATGCTAGTTGCTCCGTTCAAGTCGCAACGATGGCTTCAAGCCATTCGACCTCACGTACTTCGTCGGTGTGTATCTTCAATGTGATGCTTTGAATGTAATCACATGCCCAGACTGTCAACGTGTGGAGCTTTTGTAATAAGCAGCGAGAAGTCTTCAGAGACCAATAAAACTCCATTGAAAGGACTGGAGCGAGGAGCTTTGAAAGTTTTCTCAAGTACAGGAATTGCTGCTCTGGCATGAAGTGGAAACCCTCAACGTTTTACATTTCTTTCATCTTTGAATCTTTGCCTGCAGAATTCAGTCTTCTTCATCGAAACTGAACCCGCAGATATTGACCGTCCCTCTATCGTTTCGGATTCCGTGGGTTACCACATTCGAGAGATATTGATCAGTTCGCAAGTCAGCAGAAATTCTTTGTACATTCTGTCATGAAACAGAACGAAGTAGTTACACGGGTTTCGGTGAAAGGTGTGTTTGGAGAGGACTGTACCACTTGGGATTTTCTTATGGGTGGGTAAAGTCTATGCTGGAATTTGACTGGATATTCTCACATGTCTGGTGATGGTACCCCACTCGAATGCGCGCCGCCCTATTAACATAGTCTGATCTTAATCCGTTTGGTACGTGCTTATCTAACAGATGAAGACTATCCAACTTAGTTTAACAAAATTTTAGGGAATGTGATGTTACTCAGATTTGGCCCTGCAGCACTTTTGATTGATTGTGAAGTCCCCGAACAGATAAACCCTTTGTTCTAACCGACAGGTTGCTACCAGACTGAAATCACGACAGTTAGTGTTCTCCAATTAAGTCATCGTCTTCTCTTACGTGCTTAGTCTTACCCGGAGGAAGCCTTTCAACAACCATTTGAATTGTTCAAGAGATGAACATATCAATATCTAATTTTCTCGTCCCCGACGGAGCGAAGATCGATGATTTGTCTAAGCATTGACGATGATGTAACATGTCACAAAACAAACTTATCACCCACCAACTGTTCTTTTCCTCCTTTGTATCCGAATCGTTTATTGGTGTTACAGCTCTATTCTTTGTTAGACTTCTCCATATTTAACTCTTTATGATTCTAAGTACAAAAGCTAGCCAAAGTGTATATGTGTGCTTGTAAATAAATTGAATCACATGCTAGTAATATGATATGATATGCATACAAGAGAGTTTTGATAACAAAGTTTCTAACCTTGACAATTTCACTATCACCTGTCTCCAATCACACTTCGATGTCATCTATAAAAATTCAAACATAGAGCTTTGATAACAAAGTTTTTAAGCTTGACACCTTCGTTATCACATGCCTTCAACCACTCTTTGATATCATCTATAAGAGAGAGAGTATAAATTTGAATTACTCCAATGGTAGTCAAAACTTCTTGAGTTTGAGAAGAGTGGATCTTGGCTCGAACAAAATGGTATAATGTGACAAGAAGATCGAATGGTAGTCTAATGACTTGGAATCATTTCCATAATAGTTCACAAGGTACGGTTTCAAAAGCTTTCTTAAAATCAATGAAGATGCAAAATAAAGCTTTTCCATTGGCTTTTGACTTCTCCTATAAAACACGCAAAACCAAGATATGATCAATGGTGTTGTATGTGGCGCAAAATCTACTTGAAACCACACTCTCTTTCGATTAGATTAAGTCCATGTGCTCAACTTTGACTCCACCAATTTGCCAAACATGGCAAAAACACTATCCATCATGATAGTGCGATATTTTGTCACCAAGTCATTCCTTCCTGACTTACGAATAAACACAATCTTCCGTAGAGACCAAGTTGAAGGAAAACTATACATAGCAGCATTCTCTAACACTTTAGTGAATATTGGTCCAATAACTTCTACTCCCCACTTCAAAATTTCAATAGAGAGATCATCCAAATCCTCTGATTTACCATTTGCTAATTTTTTTACTTGAGTCATCAACTCTCATTCAGAAAATAAGCTAAATATTCTTTCACAACAAGGCATTGATCCAGCGTCGGGAAATAAATAAAACTTTTTAGCAAAGTCAATCAAAATCTTGGTATCAAGTGTAAGTTTAGAATACCGAACAGCTAAACGTCTTCAAAAAGATTTGGAACTCTCCATCAACTCTTTTGTCAAGAATTCTTGCTTCGTAGTCCAAAAGCTCGTTTCTTAGACTTCACCAAGTCTTTGTAAAGCCTTGTCAAGATAAGCCGACTTTGAAGATCCAAATACTTGTCAACTTATCTCATTCTCGCTTGCTTGCAATCAAAGTCAAACCATCTATTGCAAGGAAGCCCCCTAGCTCTTCAATCCTTGTGTCGCGAAAAGAACTTAGAAGCAATGTCTTTGAGCAACTTTGTTAGTTGCACAATCGTTGTATGTGGATCAAGACTTCATGAAGTGTGGGTCAAAAGGTTTTGAAAATGTAGCATGTAATGCTATTTCTTACTAGGATCTAAACGAAACTTGGGAGAAGCTAAAATAGAGTGGCATGGAGAGAGAGACGTTATGTTTGACAACAAGAGAGTAAATAAGAGAGCTGCATGATATGATTCTTGCTGAGGTTCTAGAATATCAAATTTTGAAATAAAAGAGCTATTGGTGGCGGAGGATAGAAAATAATCAATAATGCTAACACCTATAGAAGAAAAACACTTATTGGAAAGGGAGTTGGAAAAGAGATTGAGAACTTTCATATTACATGTGGCTCCAAAGGTTAGAAAGTGTTCTGTCAAAGAATTTGTACAAGCATCAGAAGAGTTTCTAGACCACATAGTATCTTCAAGTTCTTCAAATACGGGAGAGGTCAAGAGATCACGAACTTGTGTAAATTGTGCACAACCTATTCGAGCATTGAAATCTCAACAAGAAAAACTTCACTTTTGCTCTAATAATTGAGAACATCTCATATAAGTCGATGGATGACTTTGATTGCAAACGCGTGTGAAGGAGATAAGCATGGACAATGATGCAAAGTAACAAACAGTAAAATAACTATAAGATACTCTAGCCAATCCAAGACGAAGCCAATGATATTGACCTCCACTATCATGACCTTCTAGATGTATTAGAGATAGAAATTGAGATCTGATAAAAGTAGCAATACCACCATAGCCTCTTCTTGCTTGTTGACTTCTATGATTCCAAGTGGATTCCACCAAAGTAAATCATGATATCTCTACAATAGTGTTGCTCTCATGTTTTCACGTCTCCACAGTGTTGATGATGTCCCCCATCTTCCAAATCGGATCAGCACTCACATACTTTGTCGTAGAAAAACCTTTAATATTTCACATTAACACCCTCAAGTTTTTGGATTGCTACGTTGATGATTGTCTCTTCCGTTGAGTGATAATTGCTTGTCGATTACGGAGATAAGCAAAAAATCCTACATCTTGAGCTTCTTTGACTTTTGAAAGCTCATTTATCCTTGCCTTTACTTGTAGAGGTGTGAGATTAAGATCTAACCAAATCATATGTCCCTTGAGAACGGCTTTGTTAGCTAAAGCCGTATCATGTTGAGTTGGGTCATTAAACTTAACTATGATGGTTTGAGTTTGACTTTCTATGGTTCCAATGCAAAAAGCTTGAGCCAAATCCAGATTATGAAAATCAAGTGTTTCAGCCAAAAACTTGGTGACAACACTCTTCACATCTTCTTGCTTAGATTTAGATAGACCATAAATTCTCACATTCTTTCCACGAGCAAATTGATTAGCATTCTCAATCTCTTGCTCTTGATAGAAAGAAATATGGGCAAACTTGGTGGCTTTAACATAACATTTTATCTTCACCTCTAGACTTTCAACCACTTCATGCAATCTAGGAGTAGCAACAATGGAAACTTGAAAACCACTTTCTCTTGAATGTCCTCTACGTGTTCCAAAATATCAACCATGATTTTATCAAAACTTTTTTGAGAGAGCTTCAACTCCCAAATTTCATATTGAGCTACAATTAAAATAGAACTATGTACCTTGAATTTTGCACGGAGTACTTTCAACTCTTCCAAAACCATTTGCAGAGGATTGAGTATCAAATTGTCTTGAGAAGTCATCATGTGAATGACTCTCAAAAACTCGAGACTCCAATATGTCTCAACTTCGTCCTTTCAATTGCGTTTGGTTTCAAATTTTGCAAGCTTGTGTTACCTGCCTAGCTCCAAGCTAATACAAAGTTTCAGGTCCAAAGCACACTCGAGCTCAAAGTTATGGCCCCAGCAAGAACTGGCTCTCCCCTCTTAAAAAGCTCAAACCTCCAAGACAAAATTAAAAATTGGACTCACTATATCTCTGGAACTCCATTAAATCTGAAAATAGACAAGCTACAACGACCTGCCTAAACTCACAATGCCACAAAGTTTCAAACCCCAATCACACTCCAGCTCGAAGTTACGGCCCCTACAAGAATTGGTCATTATCTCTCAAAAATCTCAAACCTCCATGACATGTCACTTCGTGCTCCAAATTGTGTTTTGTGTGAGATTTTGCAAGCTCGTGCGCTTTGCCTAACTTCAATTTACCATAAAGTTTTAGGTTCAATGCACACCCGAGCTTGAAGAAACAACTCCCGTAAAAATTGACTCTCTTGCCCTCAAATCTTGAAACTCAAAATTCAAAATTGTACTTACTTTGTCTTATAAGATTAGTGAAGTTTACTTAATATACTTTTTAGACGAGGTGTTGCATTGCCACGGGGAGGGCAATTGAGATCCACGGGGAGGAAAATTGATGGAGGTTTTGCGAGGATGGCATTCTTAGCGAGGTACAGAGCGAAGTAGAAGTGCAAAAGCAAATTTCATAACTAGTAGAATCTAATTCGATGAGCCGATAGCGAGAGACGGAGTCAATGAACTTGAACAAGTAGATTGGGAAGGAGCAACAGAAGACAAAAATGATAAAACGGAAGGGATGATTGTTTGCAATCCGAGTGAAAGTTACTCTACTCACGTCGCAGTTTCTTGGTATTGACAACACGCAAACAATTTTGTGAAACGTATGCACTGATAGTTTCAAGGAGAAATTCAAGGTCCAATGTTTGAATGTAAGAGAAATATTTAAGTGAAATTTAAATTAGGGTTAGTATAAGATCGGTCGGAGGTGATGGACAAGAACAATCGATCTATGTGTTTTCTGTAAGCTCTCGTCGTGCTGTTTCTTGCAGATTGGCGGGTGTTAAGGAGGAGACAACGACGATGACATCTCAGAAGGAAATACTCAAGCTGGTTCAAACCATCTTGAAAAACCTTGAATAACTTCGTCAAGAATTTAAGGTACAAATAGTACAACCCACTCTAGCTTATATTGAGACACTACAAATGAAAGCCTCACATGAAGCAATGAGATTAGAATTTCATGAGAACTCTAGTGTAACGCTTCATATTTCTGAAATCTTCACTGATGTTTAGACTACAACCACATCACTAGCTACTGTTACTAGCAGCCCAGGATTACATGAAGTAGTAGACACTCTAAATTTGAAACTCAAATCATATGCCAAGGCTACTAAGGTTGCGCATATCTCCTTCTACCAAGAACAAGAGGTAGAAAATGCATCCCAATATTCCCGTAGGAATAATATCATGATATCTACTTTACTAGAAAGAGAAGATGAAGATTTGAAAAGTGTTGCCACTAGTTTCTTAGTTGACACATTACATGTTCACAGTCCAGATCTAGCCCAAGCTTTGCGGATTGGGAAAACTAGCACAAAATCACGGGCCATCATAGTCAACCAGTTTCAACGTGATACTATCATGGCCAACAAATCCATCTTCAAAGGAAAGAGAATGTAGTTGGATCCCAACCTTACTCCATTGCAAGTCGAAGCTAGAAGTAAGGAACTTGAGAAGGTCAATGAGGGTCAATTTTTAGATTTCGTTGCTTATTTACGCGATGGAAGAGCGATTGTCACACAGAAGAGAAGAGAATCATGTGCATAGCAACTCAAGGAGTTGAGGATGTTGGTGTGCAATATTTGAGTAGTATCACCTTCAAAGTACGTGAGTGCCGATTCAATCTAGGAGAAGGTAAACATCATCAACATCGTGGAGACTTGGGAACATAAAAGCAACACCATAACTGAGCTGCAAGGATTCACTTTGGTGGAGTCAACATGAAACCATAGAATACAACACAAGGGAAGGGGACATGGAGATATTGCTAGTTTCATCAGATATACACTTCAATCTGTCATTCATTTAGAAGATCGAGATATTGGCGATCAATATCAATGGTTACGTCTTATGCTTGGAGGATCTCAATGCTATCTAGCAATCTCTTACTTTGCGCCATTAGTCATGCCAATCTATTCCACACATTTCTGCAACTGTAGCCAATCATTTCATAGACTCATTGGAGATCCACTCAAATATCAGACCAAAGGAGAGGTCTTCCTAGCTGGGGACTTCAATGCTCGCATATTTTGTACTCAGTTCATTCAATTTTGTAGCTCTCTAACCTCTTCACATTTGGAAAAAATTGATGATAGTCAATGGTTTAGAGTCTCTTCCGATCCCTCTACCAACTTTTTGACAGAACATTTTCTAATCTTTGGGATCACTTGTAACATGAAAGTCCTTAATAACATCTCTCACTTTCTCAACTCTCACTGCAATACATGTTTGTCCTCTTACGGTGCTAGCACGGTAGATTTTATTTTCTCTTCCTCATTTAATACTTCTCTTATGTCCACTTTCAAAGTTCTTAACCGTCAACCCAAGTTTGAACATGCACCTCTCATGTTTACTCTGTCAATATCAAAAACTATTACTACTCCAATCAACAAACATGTTCTATCTTTCCCCACTTTCCGCCTACTACCTTCTTAGAAAAATATTTATGCTACACATTTACAAAATATTATGAAACACACTGATCGAAGCCAAGATCCACATGCAGCTAGTTTGCAATTCATAGAACTACTCAAAAACTCTGCGTCTAAGTTCTTTCTATGACATAGCAATAGAAAGACTAAAGGACTACCTTGTAACGGGTGGTTTGACTTTGATTGCAAGCTAGCAAGGGCAAGAGCAGTTGATAGATCTTTGGATCCCCAAAGCAGACTTCTTTTTACAAAGATGTACAAACAGATGATAAAGTCCAAGAAAATAGCTTTCTTGATACAAAAACATGCATCTTTGACCAAAGAGCTGATGCAAGATCCTAAGTCTTTTTAGAGAAGATTAGCAATACCAATTGCAAAACAATCTTTAGATCCAGAATCTTTGTTAGCTTTTGCTGAAAAGCTTTATTTTTACCAAAAGCTAGATCTATGCCAAAATGCGAAGCAGCACCTGGTTTGTTCTTTGAAGAGGAGGTGAAAACTGTACTTAGAAGTGTAGCAAACGGCAAAGGTGAAGATTTGAATGGCTTGTGCGTTGAGCTTCTCAAGTGGGGAGATAATATTGTATCATTCCTTACCAAAGCTTTAAAAGATGCTTTTTCTACAATTTTTTTCAAACTTGGTCACCACGGAAGATTCTTCCTATCCACAAATCCGGAAGCAAAAACGTGGCGACGAACTACCGAACTATCATGGTGAGAAGTGTTTTCGCAAAGTTGTTTGGATAGTTGTTGGAATCAAAGTTGAATACTTGGACAGAGAGTTTGCAGAAAAGATCGCGAATGCAAGCTGATTTCCGCCCAACATACAACGCTATCGAGCAAATTCTGGTTCTGCATGTATTATGGAAAAAATCTAAAGGTAACGGTAAAGCTCTATTTTGTACCTTCATAGATTTCAAAAATCTTTTGACACGGTGTCTTGAAAGCTTTTGTGGGAAAGGTTACAAAACATAGGAGTACCGTCACATCTCATGGGAGCAATGACCACGTTATACAACTCAGATCGGGCCAAGATCAACGTTTCTCAACCAAGAAAAATTATGAGTACTATTGGAGTCATTCAAGGTTGTACTCTCTTTCCAACTTTATTTGGAATTTTCATAGATGATATAGGAAGATGGTTAGACGAAAGTGATAGTGAAGGTATCAAGCTTGGAAACTCTACTATCAAAGCTATATTGTACGGAGATGATATTGTCCTATTAGCACGTGATGCTATTAGTTTACAAAAACATTTGAACACATTAGCAAACTTCTGTACTGAGATGAAATGGAGATCAACTTGGAGAAATAAAAAATTATCATAGTTGGTACTAGATCCAAATTTTTTTTCCGGTACAAAGAACTAGAGTTAGAACAAGTGAAGGTTTACAAATGCTTAGGCATTGATTTCTCTCATGACTACAATTGGTCACATTGTGTGCAAAAGAGAGTAGAAGCGGGTTACAAAGCTCTCTATTCACTTTTAAATAGATGTAGGATATCTCATCTTGTATCCTGGGAACTTCGGAAGTTTTTATTTAAAACTCTAGTGTTGCTAGTGATTTTATACGGCATCCAAGTATGGAGCACTGGTTGTAAAAGTACAGGTTGGGAGTGTCTAGAAAAGATTCAGAAGATATTCCTGCAAGAAGAACTTGAGTTGAGAATCAAACCCACTATGTCATCCTAATGGCACAAACAGTTTTTCTTCCTGTAGAGATTGAAGCTCTCTATCTGAACATCAACTACATTGCACGGGTAAAATCTCTAAATCCTTCTCGACTTGCTCATCAAGCTTTACAAAACATCCATTCCGAAGGATGGTTCTCAAATGTGGCGGTTTGGTCTTGAAGATGGAACATGGAGGAACGATACTAGGACTTGCAACCATTGGTGCTCCGTCAATATCTACTAGAAAAGACTCTCAATTTTCTTTGGAGTAGATCCGGCACCAAAATGAAAATCTACAGACATCATCTAAATCCTATGCTTGTTTACTGTCAATAAGGATATTTACTTGCTAGTATTTCTACTTTTTTATGTCATATTATTGCACGGCACAAAACTGATTTCACAGTTTACATATTGAGGAAGAACGGTGGCATAACATTGAAACAAGTGAACGTTTCTGCACTGTATGCGAGAGTAGGGGATATAGAGGATGAAGAACATGTGTTTTTTTATTTTTTCTAGATGTAGGGAGATTAGAACGGCTCATAAGATTGTTGTAACAAAATTTTATTCTTTACTTCAACTCGAGCCTTACGCTTTTGGTTGCTACTTTAGAGATGTCATCAATCTTCGCTCTGCTGCTCTTCCTGCTTTAGAGGGAGTGCTCCCCTTGGTTTTGACTGGTTGATTGTTTTGTGTTTTTTGAGCCTTTTGACCCTTCGGATCCCTTGGGCTTGATTTATTACCATTAACATTATATCCTTCGGTCACCAACATAGAACTAGATAATAATCATGACATTTTGTTGATTGGATCTGATCTCCTATTGACTTGCTCTATCATGCAAGGACCTATTATGGCCACTTCGGGAGGAGAATACACACAACTCGTTACTCTTGAGCAAGGCAATCTACGCGCGTTATTAGGATTAATTGACATACGTTGACGAGATATGTGAACATGGAGAAACCTTCAACACATTTTTATTCCAAGCTCGAGGGGAATGAAATGAAGCTTGAGATACGAGGGAATAAATTTGTTTGAAAGATGGTATGAGTATCTTATTGATCAGTCAATATTTCTTCGAAAGTATATGACCGTCTTGTATTCCTGTCAAATAGAATTACTACTGAGATTCAAAAAATTTTCACGAAAAATCAAGTTTCACGTTTTTATGTAAATAGGGGAATGTTAAAACGACCATCATCTTCATAAAAATGAATTTTCGTCATTGGTAGTGTCTAACAGGTGAGACCATCACGATTATACTGCAAATCGAGGCACACCATTTCCACGGAAAAATTGAGCTCATGAAAATTCACGAGAAACCAACGTGACTCTGAACCAGCGGAGTCGCCGCTGGTTCCACGGACAGACAATTTCGCCCCCAATTCTGACTAAAAAAGGTTATAGTAGCCTCAGGTCCCCCATGTGTAAAAGTTTCTGTCCGCAGTTTCGATCTCTTTCGTGACAAGCTCATCTTTTAACTTCATCGCTAACTCCTTCATAAGGGTTTCTCTTCTCTTCACAGCCTGCACGTTCATTACAAAACTCATGCGTTGGTCGGCGTCCCTTCCCTAGGTAAGTGATTCGTGAAGTCCATGTGTTCTTCATAATTAACACACGTTGGTACAACTTGCACGAAGAAAACCTAGTAACAAACCCTCATTGCCTCTAAGGTCGGTTGTCTCGGAGGGTACATTTTAGGATAGTATTTCACAGCAACACCAAACCGCTGGACCACCGGATTCAATATCATTCTTTGCGTCGTGGGGGAAATAATCGAGAGCTGCTTGAATATACCTCAGCATCTTGGGGGTTCGTGGGTTTTGCAAAAGACTCCCGCTTTAGATACTGCTGCAAATACGGGTTGCTTCTCCTATTCTCTAAATAATCTGTAGCCCGGGGCTTTTTCTCTCTGTCTACTGCAAAGAAAAGTGAAGAGAGCAAGGTGCAACACCGTTTAGCAAGATACCGTGTGAGTATGGTCTATTAGCGTCCACACTCAGCTTATAACTCTCAAAAGACTAGATATTACAAGGCCGCATAAGCCGCAGGGCAGAAGAACACATCGTGAGCTGTGTAGTGGTGCGCCTGAAACATGAGCCTCATGAAACTGAAGCCCAGTAACTGAAGGTATTTAAATAGAGATCCAGCCAGGTGGTCGTTGATGTAGGATTTCCTATTAAATAGACTTGACATCAGAATCGGGATCGTACAGATGGCTTGATGCACATGGCCTTGAATCACACCTTTCTTTTGAGAACAAATGTGGTGACGTACCACCTGGTCTCTGCGCTTGGTGACCGAAGCTCCTTCACTATTTTGGTCAAGCTGCCCAGTTCGCATCACAGTGTACAAAATCACAATGGGCTCAGAATGGCATCTCTCATCACATGAAACATCATCATTAGCCGAGTACATGTGATACAAAATCCTTGAAACCTTGAGCAACCTTCAAAAGAGTGTGTCAACTAGTAAAAACCCACAATTGGCTTCTAGTAGAATTTAGCAACATGTCAAAGTTGCTAGATCAACGAGTGTTCAACAAATCCTACAATCGTAACCCTTTGCATCCACAAACGCCATAGCAGGTTAGAGCAAAGAACCTTAGCCTTCCTCTTGTAGGTGGAGCTCTTTCTCTACTTTACCTGATATCGAGGCTGGGGTTCAATTGTGAAGTCACCCACATCGTTTATGTGTGGTTTCGTGGAAACGAGCGGAATCACATTCGGGGACTGCTCTGCTGCTGGAGGAAATTCAGCTCGGATTCCATGATTGTAAGCTACAATAGAGGCTTCTGCTTTTGGGCTATTATAACAGGCGGCGACCTTGGCGTGTTCAGCTTTAGGTGCTTTCTCGGTCTTGGGAATGTCTTTCTCCTCTTTAGTCAATGAGAGCCTTCCTACATCAAAGTCATTACTAACTCAGAAACTATTATTAAGGCTGGTTATGTGCAAAATGCGTGTTGTGCTGTGCCTACACAGAATGATGATTTCACTTCAAATTCCGGCAATAAATATCCTGCCGATCTGCGTTCGGTGAAATGGCATAGTCAAGTTATCGACATTCTCCGACACGTTTGGTGCAAATCTGGTGTAACTAGCAAAGGATGGAACGGAGACTAGATTCTGAAAGAACGTCAGGAATGAAAGAAACATACATGAATGGGTTTTGCTGTAACGCGGCTTTCTTATCGACCTGCTCCTGAACCACAGATTGCATCAGACTTAAGGTGCTAGAGAAACACAACTGACGTGGACGAAGGGGCGATGTCAATTCTTTGACGAAAGGTCGTCATTAATTCTTAATCGCAAACGATAATGAAAAATCATGTTTAGTTACATTACTATACTTGACATCGGCTGAGGCCGTAACAAACATGAAATACGAGAACCGGACGTTCATTGCAGCAGACGCACAACGAATGGATACAACCCTGGGACAGTATGATCCAACACGGTGCTCGCGTCTACTCATCGACTTTATAGACCCCAATGATTTCTTATTGTCCTCCTGCTTTTTCATCTGCGATTAGCCGGCCTTATATCCACTTTACTTCCATATATCATCTTCTCTCTATGTGCTGTTTTAGTGTTCGCTTGTTCTTCCAACAGTGTCCTAGTTGACAGTCTCGCGCACTGTCCAAGAGACATGAACCCGAGAAAGGGCAGGTGGATAGAAGAAATGCTTCGATCTCTTGGGGTAGATTCTCTGTTTCTTGTAAAGTTTTACGGGTCTATTTTCCTCCCCAGGCGTAGCAACATTTTTCACTGAATCAATGCCAACCGATACCATAACCGTTACTCTGAGCTACCAATTCCCTGTCAATTTTAAACAGAAAATACGGTTCAAGTTATGGGAACCTAAAACGAATTTCAACATTGTACATAAAAGAGCTAAGAAAAAAACCTTCTGTAGTTCTAAAGGTCGATAACAAAGCTCTATAACTTCATCCAGATCATTGACCCGTGTGATGTTCAGACCTGCGAACGCAGATTGCCACAAGAAAACGGGTCACCTTAGACTAGGATCAACTGCAACTTGGAAGGACTATAGCTGTGAGTTGGCATGTAACACAGTTCCGGAACTCCTTCAAGCTTTTTTTAAGAAAAAGAAGATTCAATAGGTTCGTCACCTGATTCATCACAATTATCGCATGTTCACCAAACCTTCCTTTTAATGGTTTACGAAAAGGAAATGCAATCATAACAGACTTTATGACATATCCAGACTTCAAAATACGCAGGGATCACACATTGAGTGAAATCAATGTGCGCACAACCCGCATATACATTGCATAGACCAAAATAACCACAAGTTCACTGGAAGAACCACAAGTTAGGTTAGAAACTGGTAAATCAGAACTTCAAGCGTTCTGCACAAGGATAGAGCTCTTCCCTGGTGCTGTTATTGCATGTAACCGTCCACGGCATTTCACAAGACATTATGACTTCGAAGGCACAAAATTTTTTAGAGACAACATTTATTAGTCAAGGTGTCGAGGTAGCTAAGTAGAAAAACCAAGAATTCTTGTCGAGAGTTCCTCTTGAGAAAAGTGAGGTCAGGCAAACTCGGGTCAAGCTGGTAGGTGGCTCTTACGCAAGAGGCATCGTTTGCTAGAGATGAAGAAGGAGAACTGATACTGTAAGCCTACAGATAACCAGATTAAATACGGAAACAATACGGAAACAAGAATTATCAAGACATGAGTTCATGTACTGGCAATCAGAACAGAAATCAGCTGCACTGCGAAGTACATCAAGAGCCAAACGTCCATCTACGCGTCCCCGCTGGTAAAAATGGTGGTATTATCATGCAAACTGATTTCCACAGAATAACAATAGCTTCCTTATTCACCTTCAAGAAGTTCCAGATCCATAGGTTCGTAGATACAATCCTCATCATCTAGCTGGCTGTTCCGCTTCAACATCATGTCCTGTACGATAAGCGTTGAATAGGATGGTGCACTATTTAAAACTGAGAAAGCACGACATCATTTAGAATGACAAAGTCTGGTAAGAGAAAGGAATTACTCCCAACACTGTGCACACTTCAACTTGTTAAACAGAAACCAATGATATTTGTGTAATTATCATCACAGAAGATTGCAAAACAGGGGATTGAAGTTCGGGTGACTGGATTAGGAGTAGGGCCGATAATTGTATACACAACGGGAAAGCATGTGTACTGCTTAATATAATTGAAGCATGCAGAAGAGCAAGATGCTTGAATAAAAGGACAAAGTGTCGCTGGGAGTACCTTAAAAAGGCCAAAATCATCAACAGTCAATATAGATTTCACAAGGGTGTCGTAAGCCTCTTCATTTATGTGCCTGGAAATTCATTGCTACGTCAGTCAAAAGAGCTTCTTATGCTGATAAAAAGCGTCGGACTTGGCTACTGAATAAAAGAAACAAGGAACTACGACGAGGAACTGCATCTCTAATGTGCAACACCCAGTCTGCAGAACTCCCAGCGTTTGAAAGCAACAGTATGATTGCTTTGAAACTGATACAAGATCACGCAACTCACTATACGTCCAATGATCAGACTCACAACCTCTGAGAAGAGCCCTATAGGTGCTGAGGTATAAAACTAATTGTGAGTGAGGTCCTAGAATTGAAGAAACTCAGTAATTCTCTAAGTCAGGAGCTTCACGCTTTGAGACACGGAGATGCACTTCAAAACGCGATACTTCGATTTCACATGTATAGAACGACCACATACCCTGGCTTCAAAGTATTTGTATCAAACTTCTTTTAGGTGAACGTCACATCTAAATACCCTCTCTTGGGACATTCACTGCTTGTAAGGATGAGAGATCTCTAGCGGACAGACCTGGCAAGGTTCTGTACAAACTCGTGCACAGGAACGTCCAAAGAAGCAAGGTAGTCACTTATGAGACCGTCAACAAGCTGCTTGAAGGTACCATGGATCTGTCACAGACTCACAAATATTATCTCATCTTACTGTCTTCCACAGGTAATACATACATACTCATCAACGACTATCAGAGAGAAAATAAATCATCATCTTTAGTGGTTCTTCTTTATGTGTGATGATGAATGATGAATTTCACAAGTTTCAGATGATGAGAAACCAGTGCAAACAAGTACGTCACTTCGATACAGCTAATTCGGATGAATTACACAAAGTTTAGGACGAGAATCACAACTGTGTACTCGAGCTTGTTTGCCTCCTTGTCTTCAAACACAGAACAATTTTCATCGATGAATTCCAGCAGCGGCTGTAAGTACGAGGGGCTTTGGATGAACCTGGATACTGCATCTGACATCCAGTCCATCGACATCTCGGCACAATCAAGGTTCATCAAAAGTTCTTCGTATTCACGATAATAATCCACCTCGCAGGAACCTAATCATCCCCATACCGATAAATCATCCAACTGGGCTTCTACTTCTGCTCTTCCTTCCAACCATTCCCCGATGGACACCTTATGAAAGGTCCCGACCCACCCACAGCAATAGCTAACCGCGTTGTGCTTCACGCAACACACAACACCGCGTATTGAAAATTTTTAAATGCAACCATCCGAACTGTCAATTCCTGTAACTGCTATTCCGCGAGCGATTCCTTCTCACTAACTCAAATCCCATAATTCTTCCCAAAATACCATCTCATCTCAACATTCCAGTTCTGTATTCACATAAACTACAAAGTTCAATTGCTCACAATCCTCTCAACTAAAATAAAAAACGATTCCCGGTTGTCTTCGTGCAGAGGCAACTAATCACCGATTCCTGAGGCCATGGAATTAATTCTCCCGATTCAACCCCCAGGCCCCCAGGTGCTGATTGCTCCCTTGCCTTCATCCTCTGTCCCCGGACTCATTTCCTTCCCTTACCTGTTCTGCCCATCGACCACGGAACAAACCCTAAGCTCGATGTCAACTGCATTCTACCCTTACGCGGTGAGTGATCATTTACCTACTGTCGTATAGTCTGATATTTGCGTCCGTCATTTTGCCGTAGATTTTGATCGAAAGGTTCAGAACAGCGTTCAGGAAGGACATCCGGTGGTGACGAAGATCTTTCCTGCTGCCGGTTTTCGGGGGCTCCTGGAAGAGTTCGAGCGCGGGCTTTCTTGCTTCTTGTCCATCGAAGAGCACGGGAAGGAAGGATTGTATGACAGAGCGAGAGAGAAGAGGAGCAGGAAGACATCGATCGGTTGCTGAGCGAGTTTTGTTGTCGTAGAGCTTCGGAAGGCTTGTGGTGCTCGTCTTGCAGCTGTTGAAGATCATGTCTAATATGTTGGTGAGTGTCTGTATTAGTGACGTTTGGCTACGTTCTGTGGGTTGAAAGCCAGGTTTGCCGCCCAAGCGTTGAGGGATCAGAGACCTACTTGATTTGAAAATGACGTAGAAATGTGTGGGATTCGGGTTCGAGTGCGGTGTATGGAGGCGACTGGAATCTGAGGAGAAGTTTCGTTTTAAAAATTTTCTGCATTTTGCAGCTAGTTTTGATCGGGATGGAAAATCTTTCGCGTGTGTTCGACGACAGCACCGCTCTTGATTCTTTTATCGATAAGTCATGTTGCGGATCGTGAGGCTCAATGTGAGAATAACATTTTTGTCTCGTGGATGATCGGGTGATATGAGCAGCAACCGCAGATTATTCTCCTGAAGGAGGGAACAGATACCTCTCAAGGAAAGCCTCAGCTCATCAGCAACATCAATGCCTGTATGGCTGTTGTGGATGCCGTGCGCACTACTCTGGGGCCCCGCGGCATGGACAAATTGATCCACGGTGATAAAGGCGTAACAATATCGAATGATGGAGCCACTATCATGAAGCTTCTCGACATTGTGCATCCTGCAGCGAAGATTCTTGTGGACATAGCTAAATCGCAAGACTCTGAGGTTCGCACATGTGCTCGGAGAACTCCTCAACCTCGATCTCTGCTTTAAGCCTGTGTTAATTGCTAGGATTTCTCTGTCAAATTGCCTTCCTCCCCAAGACTCCGCATTCGGTTAAGGCCATTATCGAATAACTAACCGAATGTGGACATTTCAATTCGGAAGTTCCTGATGAATGTTTGTAGATTCGAAGTTTCTGTATAGGGTTTTATCTGCAAGATTCGTCACACAGCTTCTCGTGATCTTGGATCTGACCAAAAGCACGAACTTTCATTGTTTATGTACCGCGGATAGTTTTTTCTTATTGGAACTTACAGTTCAAAGTCACTGGGATGTGTTGTGTTCCAGGTTGGTGATGGGACTACCACCGTTGTTCTGCTGGCTGGAGAGTTTTTGCGGGAAGCAAAGCCTTTTGTTGAAGATGGGGTCCATCCCCAGCTGATCATTCGCAGTTTTCGGGCCGCCGTCCAGCTGGTACAAACCTTTGGGATGTGCACCAGATTACTTCGTTGCTCCACACACTGGAAAAGTTGATTTCGATGTGCCTGAAAGATTGGAAAACCTGATGCTCCGTAGCCCGCAATATGTACTAAATTAATATCGACTTTCTCTGTGCAGGCTGTCCAGAAGATCAAAGAGCTTGCAATATCCATTGAAGGCAAAAGCCTGGAAGAGAAGAAGTCCTTGTTGGAAAGATGTGCAGCAACTACTTTGAGCTCGAAACTTGTAGGAGGAGAGAAAGAATTTTTTGCCAAGATGGTTGTTGATGCCGTCACTCAACTTGGTGAGGAGAGTCGTTTAAGTATGTTGGGAATTAAGAAGGTAATGTACAGGTCAACGAAGTAACATGCCCTTCTGTCCCCTTTCCTTCTTGTTACACACTTTTTTCTTCACCTCAGTTGCAGTGCATCTTAGCATTGGATGACGTTATCGAATTAATTTTCTGGCTGTTTCTTTATAGGAAACTGAGAATAAGGTTGTAGATGAAGTCTTCAAATTAATGCTCACCGTCTAGTTTGATGCTTTACTGCCACCTAGTGCTAGCGAAGATTGAGGATCTCCTTCTGTATACGTGTACTGAAGGAGACTAAGTCTCCTCCCGATTATGCTGTAATTGTAGTATTATTAAGCTAGTTCGCTGACATGCAGGTCCAAGGTGGTACCATGCGCGATTCCTTCCTTGTCAACGGTGTGGCTTTTAAGAAAACTTTTTCTTACGCTGGTTTCGAGCAGCAGCCTAAGAGCTTCGACAACCCGAAAATTTTGTTGTTGAATTTGGAGTTAGAGCTGAAATCCGAGAAGGAAAATGCGGAAGTCAGGTGCACCTTCGCCTACTCAAACTGCGAGTTTTTTCATGCTTAGACCTTCATTCTTTTGCCCACTAATTTACCACCGATGCACTTCAAGATCCTGTTTTTTCATATCGAGCTCCACCGAGGTTACAGCTACCTGATGATGTGGCTTTCATCCCCAGGTTATCGGATCCTACTCAATATCAGTCTATAGTCGATGCCGAATGGAACATCATTTACGATAAGCTTGATAAATGTGTGAAGAGCGGTGCTAAGATAGTGTTGTCACGTCTGGCAATCGGAGACTTGGCAACTCAGGTGAGCTTTGTCTAGGCTCTTGATCGTACCATCTCATGACGCTTCGTGTCAATTTATCATTGGGGGTCAAATTAAAGATGCGGTAAGTCTTTTACCTCTTTTCTTCTGACTTTTACAACGTGTTTGATACAGTACTTCGCCGACAGAGACGTCTTCTGCGCCGGGCGTGTCATGGAAGAAGATCTACACCGGGTTGCCAGTGCTACCGGTGGTGCTGTGCAAACCACTGTCAACAATGTCGTTCCTGAGGTGAGCTGCTCAATTTTGACAATTTTATTCAAAATTCCGTTCGTTAGATTTTATTTTTCTCACTTCGCTCACAAGTAGCGGTCTGCTCTATGTCGTTCGAACAAGAACTTGCAAAGTTTTTTGCTTCACCAAGTCTGAGTACCGTATTATTCGTTATGTCGTTGCAAAGGTACTTGGTATATGTGAGAGGTTCGAGGAGAAGCAAGTCGGCAACGAAAGGTTTAACATCTTCAGTGGGTGTCCCGCGGGGCATACGGCCACAATCGTCCTACGAGGTGGTGCAGATCAGGTACGAGAACCCGAGCAATGAGTAGTCGTTTTCCTTGCTTGAAGGAAAGGCGCTGACTCTAGTTTGTCCAATAGAATACGAACTGATTTCCCGGCTGATGCGTTATGTGTTGTGTTGTTTCCTTTCTCATCTTCTGCTTTCTTCTCTTATTTAGTGCTCAAAATGAAGTTTGATCTATGGATAGATTCTTCAATTGAAAACATTTTTCACTCTCAACCAGCGTTCTCCTCGTCCCTTTCTTCTCTCAGTTCTCAACCTCTCTCTTCTTAACTAAGAGCGCCGTTCAGCCACGGTGCTAGGTTTTGTTCTCATGCTACAACATGCACAAACTAATGAGTACAATTTGGACGGTGTACTGGAAACTACGTGTTCATAGTTCATCGAGGAAGCTGAGAGGAGTCTTCACGACGCCATCATGATTGTGCGTCGGGCTTACAAGAATTCGACCGTTGTTGCCGGTGGTGGGGCTATCGATGTGAGTAAATCCGGAGGAATTGGACGATTGCCTTGTGTGACGGGGTTGACGTCCAGAGTCTTCTTTTTTGTTGATAAACGACCACATGTTATCACGATGTACTTTTAGAGGAACCTATCCTTCTTTCGTCTAAGATAAGCTGCCCAGGATAAGCATGCATGAAGGATAAGCTGTGTCATGCGAGCTCAATTCTCTCGGTTTTCACAACCCACTGGGGTTCTTTACTTAGAGAATGACTTGTGCTCTATATGTTCGGGTAATTGTTACTTGAAGGCGAATTTTATTGCACATAAGCGGCAATAACTAGGTGGGTCATGTAGATTATTTATTACTTGAGAATATCCATTGGATGGAAGACTGTTAGGGGAATCTTTGGTCGATTAAAATCACACAAGATTACATCGTTCGAATTCTTGATGTCTTGTCTAACCTAGGTAATGACAAGTTTAGCTTGTACGTGTCGTTGGTGCATGTCCAGATGGAAATAAGCAGATACTTACGTCAACACGCACGAACAATTGCTGGCAAATCACAATTGTTTATTAACTCATACGCAAAGGCCTTAGAAGTCATTCCCAGGCAGCTCTGTGACAACGCTGGCTTTGACGCAACAGATGTTTTGAACAAGCTCCGTCAAAAGCACGCGCTTGCCACTGGTAAAGCTTTTTCTTCTTGAAGTTCGTAGTGTTGTACTTTTCTTGTCGTTTAAGTTCTGAATCCACTTGTCAGTTCTTATTCTCGACTACTTTCAAGTGAGTTCCACTGTTGGCTTTTGAGAGCTGACTCACATCATCTGTCTGCAGGCGAGGGAGCCCTCTTCGGAGTTGAAATTAACACGGGTGGGATCGTGGACACCTTCGCTAATTTCGTCTGGGAACCAGCTGTTGTTAAGGTACGAAATAATTCACAATCTACTGAGGTCGTTCCAATTGCAGTTGTGAGTAATTTGTGCAGAGAAGTACTCGCGCTAACCAAGTTGGATATTAAATCTCTCATTGTGGAGACGACACACGTCTCACTTTCGATGAGACAAAGGATCAATGCTCCTTTGTACTGTGGAGGGTTTCAATCTTCTCTGATTCTTAGCGCCATCCCTTCTGTTTAGTTTTTGCAACTGATCTGCATTTGCTTTGTCCATATTTTAACGGGTGGTTTGTATTTCATATAGATTAACGCGCTTACTGCAGCTACCGAAGCCGCTTGTTTGATCCTGAGTGTAGATGAGACCATTCGAAACCCCAAGGTATTTCAGTGCCTAAGTTGTACCGGTTTCGGTGATTTTTTAATATTTACTTGTTTATAATCATCTTTGTAGGTCTTTGTTTTGGTGTGTTTTTTCACATACGATAAGTGCTTTCTTATCGTATTGCAGCTAGAATCTTTTGCATTTGCGACTCGTGTTTGCGATAATTTGCGAAGTCCCCATGAATGTGGTAGTGGAAGCTCTTGTCGAAACAAAACTTCAAGAACTGTTCATAGGACGAAGTATTCCAAATGGTCTTCTCTTAAGATAACGAGTGTAATACACAATGATGCATCTCTGTAGTGCAGTTAACCTTCACAGCAGTTCTCTCATATTTGTTTGTGTCACGTGCAGTCTGAAAGTGCGGAAGGAGGAGGTGCCGGTATGGGTGGAAGAGGCCGGGGAAGAGGTATGCCAGGCAGAGGAAGGGGTATGCGCAGACGATAGACTGGACGACGTCCAGGTTTGACAAGCTTGCTTTTTTTGTATGTAGATTGATCCTATGGATCTGTGAGGAGTTTCATGGAGATGCTTTGAGACCAAAGTTCCGGGTAGGTGTAGAATTATATTCAACTACATGTAGGCTTCCATCAGTTTTGCCAGGGTTAGTGAGTTTTCTGCCAGAAGTCCTGGAGGTCATTCTCTATGTCGAAGATGCTCAATTTAAGTTTGCCATGCATCTTCTGTAAGTGGGTTCTATACTTCGAACATCGAACAGAGCCAACATCGAACCTTCAGGATATACTAGCAAGCCGGCACATAGGAATTTCCAATATGGCTCGTGTATACATGCGTTTGCCAACCTGGTGTGTAATCATTTAGAGTAAAATTTTTCATGGGCCGATTCACATCCGAACTCAAGCACTTGATATCAGTAGATCGCAAGCTCGGTCTGTTTGGTTTCGACTTGACCTGAGCTGAGATTGTCTGATCTTTTGCCTTTCGCATGTGGGCAGTTAGTGGTTTACTTTGTTTTCGCATCTTTTCTCGTTTATGTTGTGCTTCTTAACACGCTTAATCCACCACACTGCTCATCTTGCAGCGATTTTTCCAAAGTTATGAATGTCTATTAATAACATAGTCTAATGTTCATTTGATGTTTAATTTCCACTGCAAATGGTTTGATATTTTGAACACTCTATTTATGTATATAACGAGCGCGTGGGCAAGTTGAACACCGTATACGAAACCCGCAACGCCGTGGCTGGTCCCATCAGCATCACGAACGGTATTGAACACACAGTATCGAAGCAGTAGTCATTTGATGTGATCGTTGCCGCGCGTAACTTGGAGGAAAACTTGAGTATAAACAGTTGAACAATTGGGCTTAGAAAGAGATTCTGATGAAAAAAATGGTGAGCTTTTTGAACAGAACTTGATTGTAAAAGATTTCGCTCTACAACTAAAGGAAAATGATAGGGCGGTTTTGGTGAAAGAAAGTGTAAACAACGTAGTTTCAATGAGCATTACATCTGACAATGCACCAAAACCACAATGACGCTATATACAACTAATGAAAAGGCAATGTAATGTTCCACTTTCTTGAAAACCTACTTCGAAAGAAACACAGATGCGAAAACGAAGTAAGTAGAAGAATTAGTAATTGTCTTGTGAAAGTTTCACAAGAGAATTACGAGGATGCATGTCGACATTGAACATGGTTAAATATTTGATGGTTCTGACTCTGATGAAAAACGTGCCGAACGTGTCGATGAGGTTAGAGTTATTGCCGATGCAAAAGCCAACATGTGATTCACATAAGATAGTCAAGACACTTTTTGCATCTATGCCATCCCTCGGCATTGCAATTGAAATATTATCCATTCATGAGAAGTACGCATGAATCCAAAGAGCTCATAAACTCAACATGTGACACTACAAAGTATCTCATATGCTTTGTGTTTGAAGGCATCACATAAGCTTTTGTCTTTTCCTCTTTCATTTTTTAATAGATTGGAGCTCTTCAATTCAATATAATGTCTCAAAGGTTTTATCGGACTCTGTTAGTGTAACGAATACTTTTGAACTTTTTTTTTATGAACAAGTCTGATCTACACTCTTGTTTGAGCAATGTTTTTGTAACATGTATATTGAACTGAATATGTAAAAGAGCTTTTTGACTCACATAGAATATCTTCTATACAATGATGACTAATTATTATTTTTGGATCTCTATGGCTTATTAGATTGTTAGTTCTAGACATGTAAAACAATAATAGCCAAATCACAATCAGCTAGAGATTAAACACAAGATGGTAAACTCGGGACACGAAGATAACGTAATGCATCCAGATGCACGATTATTAAAGCTAGAACACGTGAGAATGAGTGTATTGCAATGATGAAAGTGTACTTGCACAATATGAGGTCATTGGGATTAGATACCCCTAGTTCTGGCAAACTGAAGATTCATATTAGCTAGAAACCAAGGTTATTTTTTAACATGAGTTAACCTCAACAATCTCCAATTTAATTCATGTTAAGAAAACATTAATCTTCGCAACTTTTATAATTATTCCATGGGAAGTTCTTAAAAGAAATCTAACACAAGGTCACTCTTGTTAATTAGAGTTAAGTAAAACTTAGCTTTAACCATAACATGTTAGAGTAATAATACAAAGAGTTAACTAATAAATCTGCTAGCATAGAGAAAACAATAAACTATGTAACCTATAATTGATTTGCGTAAAATTGTGTTATGTTTCAAAATAGAAAGCTCACACATGACAACTCTTGATACCAAAAACTAACTAGAACTAAGTCTAATCATCATATGATATACTAATTATATAAAGAGTCAACAAAAAATAATATACTAGCAAACTACATGGTCTACATGCACAACCTCCATAGTAGCACAATGTCGCCTGAAATTCTTAAAATGAATAATTCTAATCAACGCATTAGTTTGAATTGAGTTTACCGTTTATCTTCACTAGCCCAATTGTTTTATTAAACACTGATTGTCTAATAAAATGATATCTGATGTCGATGTCATTTTATTATTTATAAGCTTGTTCGTAGCCAAAGGTAGAGCACTTTGGCTATCACAATGAAGATTGATCACGCACTGTGTCAATCCCATCTCCATGATAAACCTTTTCAACTAAATAATTTCCTTTGCCACTTCTGTTGCTATCACATACTCAGATTCGATGTGGACTGATCAACGCATTTCTGCAAGTTAGATCTTCAATTAATGCTTTAACAACCAAGTGTAAACACATACCCAATTGTAAATTTCCATTTGTCTAGATCATGTCGGTAGGTAGTATCAACAAAGCTCAACAAGGATTTGACATTGTCCAATAAACCATCAAACAATATATTATATCCATAGTACTCTTTAGATATCTCAAAACTCATTTCAATACTTACTAGTGAACTTTACATGGATTCGACATGTACTTGCTCACATTGTCCATCGTTAGAGCAATATCAAACCGATTGCATTCATCAACATTACATTGATTCTTCGCCAAGATGAACATATCATCAACGTAGAGCACAAGAATGATAAGATTGAAAGTATCATACACATCCCGTAAGAATCCGTGTGTCTTCATGAACTCATCAAACCGCGTACTTCATTGCTTCAGTTCATGCAGTAATTTCAGCAATTTACAAATCAAACTCTTCAGACCTTTCACCTCAAAACCAATCGATTGTGTCATGTAAATCACATCTTCTAAATATTCATAAAAAAAAGTTGCAATTACATCCATCAGACCACAACTAGATTGAATATTGCAGCCTGTGCACATACGAGTTGTATCATATTTCGCTTTAGATGCAAAAACTTTATTGTAGTCCACATCCTTCTCTTGTGTTAAATCTCTAGTCATGAACATGGATTTGAAGATTTATGCATCATCTTCTACTAGATTGTCTTTCAGCTTGTACATCCAGTTGGAGTCAATCATTTCTTGATTCCAATAAAGTTCAACCAGCTTCCAAGTCTTGTTATCAATCAACAATTGCATCTCTCGCTGTATAACAATATTTCACTCAAAATTATTGACCAAAGGTTAAAAACTTCTTATGCAAAGAAGTTTCACATTTTTCCAAGATCAATGTAATATCATCCGATACTCTCTATCAAAGTCTTGATCTTTGAGAAGGAATGAATTGGCTCATACACCAAACCTTTCAAGAGTACTACTAAGACAATGCAATGATCTATTAATAAGCGGTTGCGATTGATCTCTATTGTCTGATGCTGTTACAAGAGGCTCATCAACGATAATCTACTCCTCTAGATATTCAAGAACTTATCCATTTGAACTGATGCTTCTCTTTGTGACACATCATTAGTAACATAATGATCAAAGTTGCTCACAACAACATCCGTGAGTGAAAATTTGCACTTGTCAGTAAGGGAAGTCTGAGAACTCTAGACTTCTTTAAGTAAGTTAGACTCATTGAAAAAAACATTATTATTAATAATCATTTTACGTGCTACTGGATCTCATAGCCTTGTAATCTTTCACTCCTCTGGCAAATTTCAAAAAATAACAATCTTAGATGTAGTATCTAATTTAATACCATGCTCCTTGGATGTGATGGTATAAGCTGCACAATCAAAACTTCTCATACGACTATATTCTGCCATTCATTTATGACTAAGTTCAAACAATGTTGAAAAATTTATTGCACTAGAAGTAGAAAAAATTACCAAATTAATTGGGATGTTGACAACTTCGATCCAAAATTCACATGGAAAACTTAAATTGATTCAAATAATCCGCACCTTCTTCAATATTATTAGGTTGATACTTTCTAAAACAACAATTTATTTAAAGTATTAACGGTTGTGAAATGACCAATAATCCCCTACTACTTTGAAACTACTCAAAAGTATATTTAACACCATTATCTAATTGCAAATATTCCATCATGTGTCCAATCTGAATTACAACTTGAAAGTTGGAAAGAGTTGGTTCTTATCATGTTTTATTTAGATCAGCAATAGTCAACCAATCTGCTTAAGTTTAAAACATAATCACCTCAAATTTTTTTTCCCTATATCATTGATCCAATGTGATTTTTATTAAAGTCTAAACACTCCATATGATTGATTTTTTTTAGTTGAACATATTTGTCCATTTTTTCAATCCATCATCGTAAAAAATGCACCTATGACATTCACACACTTCGAATATACAAATGAGAATAAAGACTTAAACATTCTTATTGCAAATATATCAAAGTTTTGGGTATCAATACATTTTGATGTCTTTTTCTTCAAGGAGTTGCTTATAAATCATAGATTTTATGGTAAACTATAGAGACGGTGGCCTCAATACTAAAAATCTCAAGTACCGCGTCGTGTGACAACAAGTGATGCTCACTAGGGCTTACTGACTATGTATTGCATATTACCCGATTGCAATGTGAATCTGATTATTACTGTGCTGACATAGAATTGCACGACGAAAAAGGTAATTCAATGATCTGGAAACAGCTTCTTTCAGCCATGTGAGACACTGTGATTGATTTGAATTCAGTCGAGGGGATGCAATTGATGAAAATGTTCGTGGACTGTCCACTTTCAAATCCTGTCCTCTCCGTCCGTATTTACATTCGAGGAAGAAATAGATAGTTGGTAGCAGCCATTCAAACCTATTCCGCAACTTCGCGCTGTAGTTCTTCCACTCTGATTCCATGGAGAAGCCAATCTCGCACATTGCTTCAAACGTCGCCTTTTGCACACAGCGTAACTATACTGTCAACAGTTGATGCAATTAGCGAGGTTCTCAATTGAGCTTGTGTATAATATATACTTATTGGGTGGCCGGGTGCTCCGTACAAGAGGGAAGGCAGAAGCTGAAAGTGTGGAAACAATTTTGAGGATATGGCGGATAGCGTGCGCAGACAGTTAAGAGATGGGGTTACCGAAGGAGAGCAGGTTCCTGTTGTTTATCTACAGGATTCGTTGGAGACAACTGCGGGTGTACACATTTTAAAACATTTTTTGAATGGTTTATGTGAGAACGTATCAAGAGGCCGAGCTCAAGCCAAGTGAGCTTTCTATTATTCAGTCCTTTCTCCGCAGCGCAGCTCAATCGCTCACAACTTTTGAACAGCTCCTCTTTGACACACCTATAGCTGTTTTCAAATTGTATGCTAGTGTGATCAATCTGGGAGTTGTTGAGATTCGTCCTCGTTACTTCAGTTTTAAACTCATCCTTTTCAGCACCTATTGCAGGGGTATTGTCACAGTGGCGATGGAACGGCCTTTTGGGTTCTTCAACGATGTAGTTTCGTCTCGCCAAAAGGATTCATCGTCCGCAGACTGGTCAGAAAACCTCGCTCTTGCCCAGAGATTGTGCTTATGAGTTCTAGAAGTTAGGAAGGTTCCAGAGGTTGAATGTGGCTTGTTGTATGTAGAAGGTTTCAGGTCCTCGACTGCTACAGTGATCCACTAGGATGGGATAACAGTACCGAAGGTGGAGTTGATGTTACACCTCTAAAGCAATCAGCATGCTGCCAGGACATTCGCAATCTACAGGCCCTCACATCTTTGATTCTTCAGCGCGGCATAGGTGTGCATTGTAGCGTCCTTACCCATGATAGATCCTTTCGTGGTTCCATAGCCTGAGATTGGACTGTTGTTATAAGTTCCTCATTTACTTAGATTGGTATTGAACACGGGAATGAGTGATCACAATATATGTCTTTGCAGCATCACTTGGTCACCAAACATCCGAAAGATTTGCAGTATTATTTGATTCTGTGAGTACTCCTTCATAATTTTTTACTGTCTGTAGATGTTTTTTTACTTTCTGTTCCATTTTAAGAACTTTGGCTCATATTATAGACGTCATGAACGGAGACCGTGTGGACACAAATGGAGAAGTTGTCTTAGTTTTTGGACTCTTCGCATTATTTTTTAGAAGATGAGAGCGAGCCACTAGGATATGCATTGTTTTCCTATTTTTTACGTGGAAATGAGATTGGTGACAGCAGATTTATATCTCTCACAGCTCTGAATATGAATCTCTTTAAAACCTGAATCATACAATTTTCACAGTCCCGAGAGTGCATAGTAGTTGTTAGTCAATAGCAGGATGCACGGAGATGGCGTCCGACCTCCTTGTTAATATGCTAGTTTCAATGGGTTGAATTCACCTTGTCAGTAGTCAAGAGATTTTTCTTTCCGCTGCAGAGTAGAGTGAGCCAGGAGCACTGTTCTGATTTTGTTGGGAAGGGGTTTGGTAGAGAATTCTTCTCTCCCTCCTCTCTCTCAAATTCTAGGCAGTGGGTACCACCGGTCAGTCTAACTTCTTTTGGTTTCTTCGCTTGGTCATAATGGAGCCGGTAAACTAAAGAGCGTGTGGAGGTTTCGTGATTGTCTTGACGACTTTATGCTTGCGAATATAGCAGCGTTTCATGATATCTGTCTCTACGGCACTAAGTTGTTTTGAACGTTTATCCTGCAAGTTTGCAGATAAGTACCTTGTTGAGATTTCATACCTTACCAGTGTTAATGAACTTCCTCAACGGGCTACGCTCTCATGGTAGGCTATGCAGATGTGACTTCCTTCTGTACGTGGAAGTATCAGGAACAAACGCCTTTCGTATTTCTTAATTTGGACCAGTCTGAGGGTGAGAAAATTAAGTGTCTTTTATATCATGATGTTAAAAGTCGGCATTCATTATTTTCTGGTGATTTGAACTTGCTTGTCAGGCTCTTCCTGTAGATATGTAGTAGTTTCCATTGCTTGCATCAGGATGGTCGTTGAGGTTTTTTACCAGTCTCATTTTTATGAGCTTTAATTAGTTCGATATTTTGAATGAGCTTGGTTTCTCTGTGTATATGTGTGTGTTTGTTTGTTTTGTTACCCTTTGGCTCTTCTGGTCTTCGTCATCACCATGTACCATTCATACCTGACTAAGTTCTTGGTGTCGATGGTTAAAATTACGTTGGTTTACCTTCTGCAGAATCTGTGTCTGCCCTTCTCTTCTTGGTGCACGCCGACTTACACGAAGTCAGAGACTTATCCACATTTGAATATTTCGCATCAACTGTTATTTATTTGACTCCAGTCTCCGAGGTGCATATTGAGGGTAGTGAGAACAACTGTCAAGACGGAGGTAGTGTACGAATCAGGCAAAAGCGCAGGAATGGCAGAGTTCGTGAACAGGTTGAGGGTTTCCTCCTAGGTCCTTCTCTCGTTACTTTTGTCCCTGTGGAGAAGCTCTTTACTCCACTTCAAAGTGGGAAAAGTACTGCACCCAAGGTGTGTTAATTGTGTTTGCTTGGTTCCGAATGGCAATCGAGATTACTGCTTCGTACTACTATATGGAGTCATTACTTTTCTCCCTTCTGTTAGGATATGGATGTCCATAGTATCCCTGAGTGTCAAGGTGAAAACGGAGAATTAATGCTGTAAAACAGTAGATCTGACATTTTTTATCTGCACTAGTAGAAGATGTACTTACTCTCAATCACATGTCTGGCAGGTTCAATTTAATCTTGAATTGACAGAAAAAGAGCGTGAAGATCGTGCAAATGTGATTCTGCCTTTCGAACATCAAGGTATTGAAATCTGGGCAGATTCATTGTTGTGGCTCCAAAATTCTGCGTCGTGTTGAATAAACATCAAGGGATATCTTATCACTATAGATTCCGTACTTCTGGCCGCCCTAACTCCCTAGCTCACTCGTAAGTTGGTAGCGATTAAGAGCACGATGACGGTTCTTATTTTTCTGATTTTGAGTACTTTTGCCGTTATGTTAGTCTCAACTTGTAGTCCATGAGCAGGTGTTCTTACCTCTATGTCGTTATAAACAAGTCACATAGGTACATTTTGTGTCTCCTTAAGATGATGCTCACAAATTACCTTGCGGTCTAAACTTCTGCTTCCACGCAGGTAACGGTTCGGAAGTTGAAATATACGATGGCAGGGAGGGTTCAAAGCTGGCAAGCCGGCTTCTGGTAGATAAGAGCACCAAGCCCAAAAGTTCGCAGTTCACGAACCATGATGTGTCCGTTGACAACAAGACTTACGGAGAAATCCATTACCTACGAGATTCGGATGATGAGTTGCCGGACTCGGACGAAGACCCAGATGACGATCTAGACATTTAGTTCTAAGACTGGGCCTCTTCGTTTACATGCGAAAATCATCCTTGTATATAAGGTTTAAGCAGATAACTTGCTGATTGGATATTTGAATGAGACGTTGAATTGCAATAAATTGCCAGCTTCAGGGTTTTTTTAGAGTTCCAGTTGGAAGTTACCCTGACGTTTTTTGTCTACCAATGGAGTTTACTATTAGTCCTATATACTACGACATGGCTCAAACCCCCGTTTGAACCCGGTTTTGCGCCAGAAATGGTCCTGGAGCAAAATTGTTCTTTGGTTCAAACCACCTAGGTACACACATGGTGGTGGTACCACATACCGTGAATGTTGGTATTTCCAATGATGTTGTGATGTGTGCAAAGATACAGTAATCTTGAAATTTATATTTTATTCTACTCAGGACTTTTAATCTTGCCTAAAGACATCTTCCTAGATAAGAACTCTGCACTGAAAGCAGCAAACTCAATACCCTCAGGAAACAAAGAATTACGACAATGCAGGCTCCAATTTCAAAAACCAGAATTTCGTACTTCTTAGCTAAAGTTCGCCAAAATATATTCTCTGATAATTTGGTTTTCTGCTCTCCAGTTTGTGAACATAGACGTCTGAAATACATTTTGTCACTTAACTGGAATCTTGGTCAATCTTAACTAAGCTGATCATGGTTAGTTAGAATAGGGGCAAATGTTGTTATATTAGAGATTTGGTATAGCCTCTGTGAAAACAATATTGTTACACAGAGATTTGGTATAGCCTCTACGATACTGAATACATATGGAGATAGTGGAACTATTCATGTAAGCACCGTGGATACAGCTTAACATAGCTGAAACACATTTTTTTTGTTAAATATATCAGTTTTTTTCTGTCTGTATTTTCTCGTGAATATTGAATCATACTATCAATTGATACTAGAGCAATGAAATCTTATTCTCATCCCGCGTAACCCTTGTAAGATCTAAACAATAATGAGTGGACATTTCTTTAGCTTACAAATCAATGATATTGCCTATCTACTCGATGGTGTAGCATGCGCGGGGGACAAAATTTAAATAATGGTTTAGGTGATGATGACTATTGACATGTTTTAATTTGCGATAAGCTCATCAAGATCTAGCACTAGCTCCTTTTTGAGTCATCAACGGTGATGAGTCATTTCTCATAAAGTTTAACACGAGTTTTCATTAACATTAAAAGTTCTGAGATGGAAAAAAAACTTGAAGAGAGAGTGAGTCATTTAGCTCGTTTGGACTTTAGCACAAATCTTTATTTCTAGTAATAAAAAATAAATTGATAAAACACAACTAATTTTCCTAGTTGAAAATCATAAAAGTAAATAATTATAACTCCGAAAAGGTAGTAAATATGAATTTTTTCCTACAGCCTTAAAATCATCATATTGAGTTTAAAGATGATGATCAAAACGTGTATATTATTTTTTAGTTTAAAAAAAATCTCGTTTATATATGAGTACTTAAGCAAATCTCTATGAACTTGATTACATATTTATTGTGAAACGTGATATGCAAGTGCTTATAATCTTTGAAAGTTAGTGAATCTATTAAAAATAAATACTTCAAAAGTTGATACAAATTTTCAACATGAAATTTACTCTTACGATTTTACTTTTGCTTAAATGAGTATTTTCAACATGTTCAAAGAGGTAAAATTTCACCAAGACTATATAGTTTACTCGTTGTGGATTGATAACATGACAGAT
The DNA here is from genome assembly GCA_037833965.1 of Marchantia polymorpha subsp. ruderalis. Lineage (NCBI taxonomy): Eukaryota > Viridiplantae > Streptophyta > Marchantiopsida > Marchantiales > Marchantiaceae > Marchantia > Marchantia polymorpha. The sequence goes on from AP031357.1 coordinate 12,692,175, forward strand.
TTATCCACTATAATGCTAGATTGCTGAAGTGTTGTGATCAACTAATAAACTCAAATTTTTTATTATCAAACAAACTCATTGCTCACATGATAATTATAGCAAGTTCACTATAAATTACCACTTTTTTCATTCTGTTTAATTTTTATTGTATACATAGCTAATTAAAAATAAGATTAAAAAATCTAGTTTATTAAATTTCAACATTCTCCTGGCATGTGTTTAAAATCTTGAAATATAAATAATTGAATTGGATAATTTTCAACTGATTTTAATACTAATTTAAATGATAGAAATTAATTGATATATATTTTTTTATGTAGAGATATTTATTATCTCAAATTTAATTTTTGATTATATTTTTATCTCAAATTTCTCATGTTTAATTAGCAAGGTTGATAGCGTATGTGATTTGATGGATTTGTAAATTGTTAAGTATAAAGGTTATTGGAGTTATTGTTCTTTATATGTTAGATTTATTAATTTTTTTGTATTATAACTCTATCAGGGCATAATTGCGACTTAATTCTAGTTAACTCTGGTTGACAAAAGTGAAATTGTGTTAGATTTTTTTCTAGAACTTCTCGCGGAATAATTATATATATTATTGAGGTTATTGTTTCTCTATGCTAACGGGTTTTTTTCTTTTTATGTTATTACTTTATCATGCTATGGTTACAGTTTAGTTCTAGTTAATTTTGATGTACAAGACTGAATTTGTGTTAGGATTCTTTCTAGAATTTGTCATGAAGTAATAATATAAGTTATGGAGAAAATTGTTTTGTTTAACATCAATCAAGGGGGAGATTGTTGAGATTAAACCCTATTAAAGAGTAATCTTGATACTAGCTAAGTATAGCTAAGAATAATTTACATCATGGGTTAATATCCCATCATGAAACCACATACTTCAAACTATACACGATACTTTTACCACTTGCAATACACTCTCTTGTGTTTCCTATTGTGGACGTAGTACTTAGAAGATGAATCACATTACCTTTTGCATCAATTCGTGTTATGACTTTTTGTCAATTTTTTCTGATCACTTGTTTCTTTTTTAATTTCTATTAATTATAACACAAGAAGAAAATTTATCAAAAGATAAATCATGATTATAGAGAGGTGAGATAACTATAATAAATTTTTTTCTTATCATTTTTTCTTATAGTTATAATTATAATTATCACAATATTAATACATAGAATGGTCATAAATTAATCTTTAAATCCAACATGATATATTAAAAATTTTTAGAATATTAAAAATGCACTCTATTAATTTGATTAAAAGTAACATATTTTACTACAATTTGACTTATATTCAAACTTGTCTCAATATTTGATTTGGTTATAAATCATTTACATTTTTTTATTTTTTATTTTCAAATTTTAAATACATAATATCTACATAAGATAACTGATTAAATTACATAAATAAAAAAACAGAAATTTTGTTTAGAGATTGGTAAATTTTTAAAATTTTAGAGATTAAAACATGTTACTAAATATTTAATGAAAATTTTAATGAGGTTTCCAAAACATTTCATAAGTTGTTTGATCATGTGTATGTACAGAAAAACATTCAATTTTATTATTTTGGAAAGTTTGTATGAATAACAAGCTCATTCGTTTGTTGAAATATTTATATATATTGATTGAAACCAAAGTTTGATAAAATTTGCATTCAAAATCAAATATCCAAGCAATCATATCTGACTTATGATTTTAATGTTTTAAAATAAATAAGAAATTTATTATGTTTTAAAGTTTCATTATAAATCAAAATGGCGAGTATTAAGTCAAGACATATACTTTTAACATGACATTTCATGTGAATTTATTTTTTGAATTTTTGTAACATACATTGGAAAATTATAACAGATTAATTTTCATTGATCTAAATTTAAATATTCATCCATAGATTTTCATATGTTACTGTACACTATCAATTATATAAATATTCGTTAAAATAATTTATAGTGTACAATTTCATATACTTGATGTTTTGCGCCGGATAGGATAATAATCCAGTTATGATGAAGCTGAAGATATATATATATATATATATATATATATATATATCTATTATAAATGCATTCCAAGCATATGAAGTGAATTGTTAGGTGACTCAAAATTTTAGAATACCATGACAAGTTTTATGAAATGCCTCAATACCAATTCTAGTCATGTTTTATTGAAAGTGCTCATATTTCAAAAACCTACATAAAATGAAAAAAAAAAGTTTACAACCAAAGATGTGTTCATACTTAAGAAATATATAATGTGGAAATCTTTTTGCAAAAATTCATAGCTCAATTAATTAGTCAATAAAAAAATTACTAAAACTACATATGTAGCAATATTGCAAAAAAAAATATTTTTACTTGATTTTTTAAATTATCATATAATTTTATTCTATTTTTGTGTTGTAATTTTTTGATATTATGGTAAAAATACATTAGATCTTGCATCAAATTATGTGTTTGATAAAAATAGTAGATACATTTACATTTTATATCATTATATCAAAATTATTTGTTGAAAAAATTTGAACACATAATGTAACTATGCATAACAAGACTAAATAAAATATATTATACTATTATATATATATATAAATTCAAAATATTGTTAATTTAAAATGAACTTTAAATCATGTTCTAGATTAAAATTTTATATTCTAGTAAAAACTACAAGTTTCTAAACATAAATCAAGAATAAAATTATTCATGATCTTTTTGAATTTTTATTATTATTTTAAAATGATTTCAAATTGTTAAATTTTGGTGTACATTATTTTACAAGTTCATCATACATGCTCTATAGCAAATTGGAGATGCATTTTTGCAATTGATCTTTGTAAGCACATGAAAGTTACACATCAAGATATTAAACATTATGATTTTTTTCTAAACTATTGCAACTTTGCATGAGTATATATTCATCTTTGAAGTAAAGCAATGACAAGCTCTTTGAATATTGGATTAAGCTTGTAGGAGATGAATTAAAAAATTCCTCATATATTTTTAACTTTTGAAGAATTATTTTTATCATTATTGAGTTTCAGTCAACTTGACTTTTTAATGATGAATACATTAACAATTTGTGAAATTTCGAATAAGACTTAAATATATATTTTTAAATATATCTTAATCTTGCTTCTTGTTTTTTTTGTAGAAAATATTTCATCAATTTTGAATTGTATTTAAATACATTTATGTTTATTTTTTTTCTTAGATTCTGATTGACAAATTTGGCCATGAGATAAAACTCTTTATATTTTAATCCATTAGATTTTATCAATTCAGAGTTGCACACATAAATAAAAATAAAGAAAAAAATATAATTAGCTTGATAAATATGCTCTCAAACTATGAGAAATACAACATGTGTAAATTTTTCACTCTAAAATTCTACAAATTGATAGATTTAGATTTTTGGATAAAGTTGTGATGCATGAAGATAATATATTTTCATGCATTTTAGTCCTCTATTCTTATTTAATTTATGATTGATTACATGTGATAAACTTAAAAAAAATTTGTGAACAAAACATACTTTGTACAAGACTTGCAATACTTACTTTTTAACTGAAAGTAAAAAATTTCAAATTGAATTACATTTATTGTTGTCACCAAATACCAACTTCAACAAATAAATAGTTTGATTAATCTATTTTATGAGTTTCAACTCTAATATAATTTTTTCACCAAAATTTCAATGATCTTAGAAATATTAAAACATTTAAAAAATTGTGTAGATTTCAAAAGATAATAATTTTATTTTAAAAATTATGTAGTTTAGATTAACTAAGATACTATTTGCCATGATATGAAAACTCAAAATTATAATTTGATATAATAGCTGTAGCGATCAGCAAAAGTTTTAAATCACAAAGCTTTTATTGTTCTACATAGCTCTAACATAAAACATCACATTTTGAAAATAATTAATCTATTCAAATGATGCAATCTTGATGTAGTTGATTAATTTTACCTTTCTTTCAAAACAATATCAACTCAATCTATGAATTGTTGGTAGGTTAAATCAAATTTTAGTGATTAAATTTTTTTATGTAGTTTATTATTTTATTCCTGATGAAACTTACGTCATAACCATAGATTTCATTCATATTTTGATCAATTGCAACTTATTTTTAAGCGAGTTTGCTGGATTGCAAGGAGAGAAGAATATTCTACATACACCTAGATCGGAAAAAAAATACTACCAAAAAATCAAACATAAAATATCTGTTGATTTACTTGAGGATTTAGATGAGATAAAAAAAAACTAAAATTTTGCTTGATCGATTACAATCAGTCAAGCAAAATACATGCAAGAAAAAAAATGCCTAAAAATATAGATAATTTGTATCAAAGACAAATTTTTGTCTTCTTTTATAATATATATTTATTTTATTTTATGCTTTTAGAATTTTTTGACTTATGTGCTGATTTTGTCCATTTTTATTGTAGCGAAATTAAATTTTTAAATTTGATTAAAATTTGTCATAATCATTTATGTATATGCTAGATCTCAAGATGTTGTAAGTTTATTATTAAAGTGATAAATTCATATATATGTATATACATATATAAGAAAACTTGAAAACCTGAAATCAAATATTGATTTCAGGTTTAATAGCCTACTTGCTTGATAAAATAAAAAAATCAACATGTTAAGATATAAAAGTTTTAAATTTGAATTGTATACAACGAAAATTACTTTTTATTGAATATTCAAACATTCTGATTTCATTTTTAAGATAAATTATATAAAGTGAAATCATGACAAAAAAAAAGACGATGATAGATGTGATATATATCAAACCTTGACAAAATTTACAGCTAAAATTATCATGTTTTTTCTTTGTAAACTTATTCGTACTTCTACCTTGGTTATCCTTGTGTATAAGACTCTAAATTGTAGACTTTTTTCCCTAATCGAGCATGCTACAGTAGAACCTCTATAAATTTATACTCCATAAATTTATAACCTCCAAAAATTTATCAAATTGTGCGGTACCGGCATGGGACTAGGCCAAAAATTTATAATCTTATAACTTATCAAGTTTTGGCTGCCCCGAATTTTTTATAAACTTATATTCAGGTTGATGTGCTTTCCGAGCTACCTTTGTAGGACTATGATCGACTAAAGAAACTTGTAATGGTTGTCTGCCTAAGCTTTTGTTCACATTTGTTTGTTGGCTGCTTAAGTATCTTACGTGTGTTAGGGATTTTCCTGGGTTAAGTTGTTTACATTTTGAGAAGTTTTCTTCTACACAGTCCAACTGTATACAGTACGCCAGGATACAGTGCCCTACACACCCCATTACAATACCACAGCCAATACACACGGAACCTGGGTATCAAACAACTTCTATGTCTTTTCGAGGTCCTGCATTCTTTGCAATAACCTTCCTAACCTTTCTGCAACTTTCTGGATGGTTCTGAGACCAATCAAGCAAAATTAAATGAATCAATTTTAATAAACTCTAGAAATTTATCACCTCTATAAACTTATAAAAAAGTGCCGGTCCAAGCTTGATAAGATTATAGAGGTTCTACTGTATTAAACAAAATTAAACCTTTACAGTTCATTCCAAGTTGTGTGTACTCTGTCCTTAACGTCGGCCATAACCCCAGCACGGGCGTAATGTGCTTTGCTATATCTATGGAAGTAATTTATTGATTCTCCTCAATCTACTATTCTTCACCTATAGCAACCTTTTGTTTTGCTTCAGATATTGCTTGAGACTGATTTTGTCATAGTGTATTCAGCCTTGCTAATTCACATGATTCTCATTCTTTTCAGTATCGGGTCGGTCTGATTGTCGCTGTTCGAGATATCGCAATTTCCCTATTTCCTTACGATCAAAGCCTGTTCTGGAGTCTGGTTGAATTGGCAAGATCTTGGTAGTAGATGATGGGCATGGCGAGAGAAGATGAAGATTGTGGATGGTAAATGCTTTGCGTCAATCCACACCAAGCCTATCCAAAGTAGAACTCCGCATTCGTTGCAGTCGTCATCAAACAGTTGAAGTTGTGCACGGGGTATTGAATTCCACCTCTATCAAGATGGATCTACAGCATGCCCAAATCGTCGGCAAATCTTCGGGTTTTCGTTTGATACGTGAAACCACTTGCCGGACAGAAAAGAAAGCTAGTTGGAACAATCAGCGCAGTGTGAAGAATTTCAGAAGATGCAGGACGTCTATAAAAGCAACCGGAGGACCCGGACAGGGTGGCACCGAACTGGAGCTGCAACTGCACATGAAATCTTTTAGTCAGAGACAAACGTCAACCTCTCTGATACAAGCGCCAGCTGGAAGAAATTCGGATTTTGGTACTTCACAAGAGGCTGGTTTCACACGCTTACCAACAAGTGAAATGCTTGAAGCCATCGGAATGAAGAAAATGCAAACTATGATGAATTGAAGAAAAGCTCGTGGCAGTACCAGTAAATTCACAATTTTATTGTTCTAATTTGGCTATTCCGTACTGCAGGCTATTTGTGTTCTCAAGAAAACAGTCGAATCGCAGCCGTACTTCGCAGGGAAAGATTTTTTGCTAAATCATTCAGCAGCCGCTTTTCGACACCTGAATTTCACGCCAGAGGACCACCTTCAGCACGCCAAATAACCAAGTCACTCCCCGAAAACAACGTACTGAGGTCGGGATTCTGCCGTTTGTATGATGCATTGCGACAGTCGGGAAGTAACTTGTTTTCAGGAATCGAAGCTTCGGGGTTTGGCCGCCGTTTTCTCATATCACTTTTATCCTCGGCCCTCTTTGGAATAGCCACTCAAACGCCACCCAGGTCTGCAGACTATCCCCTGAAAATTTCTTACAGTTTTGCTTCAGTACTTGATGTATGTACTATATTTTGAGGGCAGTCAACTGTATTCATCATTAGAAAGGACCAAAGATCTGTTTCTTCATATTCGCTTTTGAAGCAAGGGACTCAGCTTTGTCATTTTCATGAAGAATTGTTCGACATTCGATGACATGGTGCTGAACGCAGCCATAAGGTTGTCGAATCAAGATATGGTTTATTGTGCTTACAGCAAAGCGATATAGGTGTAGTATATTTATAATAGCCAAGTAAATTTTAGTCAATACCCTTTCAAGGGGTCAATCACCAGAATAAGTCGGTCCAGTTTATTGATTGGTAGAACGAATGCGACATACTTGACATTTATTATCACAGCTTAGGTGAAACTTTGCCACATTTACCGAGCATTGCAAGAAGCATCGACTTGCCTTTACTTCCAACGGAGTTTCCTGATTTGGGGGACATAACCCCGCTAGCATATGAGCAGGTTTATGAATACTTCATCACTTGCCATTGAGAGTTTCTTTTCAAGAATATAACTGTAGTTTTGAGTGTACTTTTCTTTGCCAAATTCTCCTTTCACCTTTTCCTGTAAATATAATAAACATAAGTTAGATTGTAAAATTTTTGATAGTGTAAGCAGGTGACATCGTTCATCCTAGGATCTTCCTTCTTGTGGTCCCTATACGGCTCATTTTGTAGTCCAAGCTCTGTTTGATGGCCAGTAGTGCTTTGCATAGATGGACTCTCGCCTTTATTATTCGACGCCTCTGATAATTGTGGAACTCAAATGGTTTTTTCTCTTCCTAGGTTGAAATGATAGATCTTTGGGACGTACAACTTATGTCAATGTTCTGCAAATGTCTGGCAGTTTACTTTGCCAAACGGACTGCGAGTATTCTTATTGGAAGATCATGAACTGGGCCTGGTATGTCCCTGCATTTATGCTGTTGATACTCCCTGTTATCTTCCTAATAACCGTCTGCACGATTTAGTGGGCATCCTTAGGCGAGATATTCGCATCCTCATGTACATCTGGAGACAGCTACCTTTTTTCCTTTTTTGTTTGTTTTTTGTTTTATTTACCTGTTTTGTTAGACGCACTTTCTTTACTGAAATCACAGTCATGATCGTTTCAGTTTGTGTACAGATAATCAGCTGCCGATAGCAATGGAATTGTTATGCGTTCATGTTCTTCCTTCTTAATGTGCAGGTTGGGGGTGAGCTACTTGTTCGAGGTGGTGGTAGGCTTGAGCCTGGAGACAAGGTATAAGTTCCTGATCAGCACTGCTTGCTGGTAATGAATAGATGGTAAATACTGTTCAGGAATCACGTTGGAATCGCTTCTGAACTTGTTCCACCTGCTATGAAATTATTAGAACATAAACTATCCAGTTTGATGACTTGAAAATAATTGTTTTCGATATATGTGTCCTGCGTGTTGTGGATCGTGAATATAAATCATGTGCAAAACATGTCACGTCAAGGAGTGTACAGCGTGTGTATATCCTGTGCTTGTGGTGACTAGTCTTTGAAAGTATGGAATGGCGAGTGTTTAGGGCCCAGGGTTCCAACGCTCAGTCTGATGTTATGTTGAAGGTGGGACTGGCTGCAATGTCAGCTATCGTTCAGCGAAGTGGAGGTACTCAAACACATCCAGCCGAGGAGTTGGATTCTAAGTTGGAGGTAAACATGTCTTTTCTTCTCATTTGTATTGTTCGTATCTCTATCACGTTACTTGTGCAAGTCAGAGAAGTTGAATGCTGAGTCACATCATCAGTGGCCTTCTCTGGAGCGAGTTCTTCAACGTATCATGCCGTCAATTCCCTCACAAAACTAGTTCATATCGAGGGCAACAATTAAATATCTTCTCGAGGTAGCATCTGACTGCTGGGGAGCACATTCTGGAAGATGATTTTTAGCATATTTTGGTGTTTGTCCAAGCGTAGTATTCAAGGCAACCAGCTCCATTGCAAACTCTCGCATTGTTTTCTTGCTTCATGGAACTACGTATTCTATTACTAGCTGTTGTCTGGAAAACTTTATGCGATCTGAGGTTTGCCATATATCTATTGCTGCTAAAATTCCAATAGTCACTCTTACCTTGTCTGTTATATGTGATAAATTGCAGGTCATGGCCGCCCGAATAGAGGCATCGTCGAGTGTGTCAGAAATGACTGTTGGCTTCCGATGCTTGACGGAGGACGTGAACACTGTGTTCTCTTTGTTTTCTGAAGGTATATGGCCTTATTGACACGTTTTAATATTGACTTTATCTGAACGTCTACTATAAGAGTTTCTATCTTGATATTTATTTTACAGTGTTCACATCTATACCTGCTCTATTGTTTGTTCTGAGTGAAACATCGTACGTTCCGAAATAGCGTCTTGGAAGCCAACGGTTATGTTACACATAAGCAGATTCATTCTCTGTCTCATGATATTCTTTACGCTTGGCAGTGGTACAGGAACCTCTGATGCCGCAGGAAAAGTTGGAGTTCACGCGTTCTCAGTTTTTAGGAGGTATAGCTAGGCGCGCAGATGATGTACGTCTTCTTATCCCAACACACTTTCTACATGGATGAAGAAGCTGACTCATGAGATTTTTCGAAGTATGCTTTTATATCAGGTAGTCCAAGTTGGTGGCTTATTGATGAGACATCAGAAGCTCCAACCTGTGGTTTGTTTGCGAGCTCAGGCAGGAGGTATAGCCGCGAGAGAGTTCAGTAAACTTCTCTACGGCAGTGAAAGTGTATATGCTCGTGTGCCTGAAATTTCTACGGTCAATGCTATTAGCAGAGATGACCTGCGAGCCTTTCATCGCCAGAATTTCCGGTTTGCCCGTTTTTCATTATACTGAAATATCTCTTCTTACTTCTGAGATTGATATGGTCTATCAAGTACTGAATGAAACCGAATTCAATGTAAACTAGTAATGCGCGAAGCAAATCTCTATGAGTCCTGTCACATGGTCGCTATAATGGATCAAACTTCCTTTCTCTGGAACTATTCGCATTATCATCTCCACGGTTCATTTTTCATACACGACTGTGTGGTTTAAGGTGGACGATTGTAATTCTAGCAGTAAGACTAAAGTGATCACCTGCTTGTCAGAGTCCAACATTGTCTAGTCCCTGACTTCAACTACTTTGGTCTTCTTTTGGTATCTTTGATGGAGACTGACGGAGTTTTTTACAAAGTATCTGTTATATGCAGACCAGAGAAAGGAGTCCTTGGGATCTGGGGTGATTTTAATTCAAAGGCTGTAAAAAAAATGGTCGGGGACCGATTTGGGGGTTGGACTGTCTCAACACAAGGTTCTCCCTTTCCGGTGTCAGACATTGCTACTCCACTCGAAACTGGATTCGCTTCTAGTACACCTTCTGTGTACGTCATTGATCGACCTGGATTGACTCAGGGGTAAATTCCAAAAATCACCACGATTTGAGCGGGCCTCTTGTCAGTGCATCCAAATTTCGATTGCAAAAATATTAGTCGTTTCTTATTTACTTGTGGAACTCTTCTTACTCTTTCATGCTACTAGCATCCCTCAGCCTCGAAGTATGGTCTTTGGTCTTCAGTTTTTGACAGGCAAGTACTGTGAGTAGAGTTTAGTTGTGGAACATTGATCAATAGTGAAGCACACGTGTAGTTCGCGGCTTGTTCTAGTTCCCATATGGTGTCCCCGTTCTCTCTCTCGTTTCTCGCCTTTTTCCGTGCGAATTGGGTTTTACCAAGGGAAGATTTGATAAGATAGGAAAGTGACTGGGGTCCAGGTATGTTCGTATGGGGGAGTTTGGAACAACTTTAGCGGATGACGATGTGTTTGCCCTGGATGTTCTCAACGGGATCTTGAACGGTTTTGGAGGCCTTCTATTTGATGAGGTGGAACTCCACACTTCATCCTTTGCAACAATTTTTGTTTCATCTTTACTTGGAGTTGGAGAAGACTGAAGGATATTGCCGCTCTCCTTATACCTGAAAACCTAAACATCAGCCATTGAAAGATCGGACTACTGTGTTCTTCACGGCTGGTTACCTTTCCAAAAGAATTTCCGATAGGCTCGGTCGTCAATTCCGGAAAGTAAAAAGTAGCATAAAGGTAGCTCACGTGAATTTTGTGTCTGCAGGTCCGATCACGTGAGGGCCTCGCATACTCCGTTTCAGGTGGCTGGTCACCTGCCATTGAACACAGGGTAAGCTTTCCTGTTGAAAGTATGCGATACGTTTAACTTTTGGAAAAACATTGCTTTGGTTTCATTCATTCTGAATACCAACTTTTGAAGAAAGAAGCAAGTTTTTGACGTGTTTTGCGATGTAATCATTTTAGGGAGCTTTCATAGCAGGAGGTGAGACTCGAGTACAAGCCATACCACAATTTGTCCAAGCTGTGCAGCGGGTGCTTAATAGCGTGACATCAAATCTTGCTGATTCAGGTACCGAATATATCTTTACGTTGTCTCTCGCAAGATTTAGAACTGTATTACTAAAGCTCAAGTTTGCAGCTGGATCTCGTGTAAGATCTCGTGTTTGACTAGAATTGTTCATTACAGATTCACTGGCGAGAGCTAAAGAAGCAGCTCTGAATTCTTTCGTCTTCAACTTCGCAGACAGGTAGGGGTGTAAATCCAAACCTGTGGTGATGTCTGTGGTGAAAGAATCCAGGCCGATGGCCTGGTTTCAGAGCACCTAGAGCCAAAAGTTAGACTAGACTCTCATCGGTCGATGAGAGTCTATTCATGTCATATGGCTCAGTACCATTGTTTCTTGGTGAATGAGGTTTCTGGGATCGGGTTTCGCCACTTAACGAAATTGATAGAGAATAATGAAGGTCTTAAAGGAACACTGGAGAGTATTGTTCTTCTTCTGCTTCTTCTCTCTCTTGCTTCCGTTTCAACGTCCACATCTTCTTCTTCTTTGTGTTATATGTAGGTCATAGCAGTGAGAAATGTCATAGTTCATATGCTTTTTCCCATTAGACATATAGATTGTTCTTAGAGCCAATCCGTTGTGGAGGCTTGGCCCATAGCATTCAGGGTTTTCTTCTCTCAACAACGGCGACGTTTCCTTTCTCAATACATCCCGTCAGCGATAGGTTGTACGATGCCAAGATAAGCTTATAACTTGCAGCTAAAGAACGTCGTGTATCAGGTCAGGGACGTAGAATTGGGTGGTTGCTGTCATTCAAGTCTGAACAGCACTATTCTAAGTTTTGATTCCACATTGAGTTTGGTGGGTCCATTTCTTTCTGAAGTACACATTTCGCTTGACCGGAAATTGGATTCCTCGAGTTATGTTAGCGCGCGATTGATATGGGATATAGTGTGTTCTATGCTCGACCCACATCTTTGTAGATGTACTTTTCGAACAGGTTTTACAACTTTGCCTTTCTCAATGATATATGTAGAAAGAAATCATGCCCCAGGTCACAGGCAAATTTTAGGTGTCAATTTACATCAAACCGCCCTGACTAAGTGCGGATCTTAGTATTTGAGTCGCCTTCAGGCAAAGAAGGAAGTAGTTAGTCCAGTTAATTTACTGTATCGGCGCAAATTGAGTATCTTTGACCGGGTTCAAGGTACTTGATATCTTCTTTTATCGTGTAGTTACCATCTGAGGTCTTTTTTCTTGTTTTACCTGCGCATTATACGAGGTTTTTCCAACAGGTCACCCGCTAATCCACATCAGGCAGCAGCCCTCTTACCTGACATCTTCCAAAACAGTTGTTCCTATCTAAGATAAACTTGAGGCCTAAGGCAAAGTTTTGAGAGCTTTTAATTGTGAGTTCTGATGCTAAGGTGAGTTGGCTTTTTGAAGCCACTGGAGAGTTTCTTCTGTAAATTGTAAATTCTGGTATGAAAATGAAATAGCTTTATGAAGCCATGATACTCGTATATATATTGTGTGGGTGGAAACGCTGACTACATCTTCGCTTCTTGACAGTGGTTCACAATTAGTGCGGGTTCTCTCCTACGAGCTCTTTGGTATTGATCAAGATTTCCTCTTCAAATACAAAAGGGGAGTTGAGGCAACCACGGCCCTTGATGTACTGAAAGCTGCACAACGCCATCTCCATCCAAATGCGCAGCCTATCTTGATTGTCACTGATGCTGAGAAATTGGCCTCCGTGTCCTCCATCTTCGAAGTTCCTGTTGTCAGCCTGAGGCCGAACTACGCCCCTCAAGCGGGGGCAGTCATGAAATGATGGAATAATTAAACCTAGGATCGGAAGGTCACAGTAGTCCGGACAGTCAATTAGACAGCATCTTTGTAACAGTATCTGAAATAAATTGCTCTCAAAGTTTGCAAATGAGCACTCTCATGTCATCGCGAGAAAGGTCAGCGCGACAGCTATCATTTTCTCACTGGGATGTTACAGGCCCATGTTGTTTTCATGAGACCAGTACCTCCTCTGGCTAACGAAAATTACAACAAATATGAAATTGGGTTATAGTGCCGAACATAAGCATGTATGTAAAGAACGCTTAGAATTTTGGTTCTCTTGAGGCTTTGGAAACTGAGATCTAAAAAAGTGCAAGTAAGTGAACATTGACGTGAGTGGACGACTTTGGATACGGCTTATACATTATACGCTCAGCCCTTTCACATGAGAAGCCGGATCCAACAACGTGAAACTACTACTTTCACTCGGGTGAAAAACCTGAGCACGCGTGATTTTTCGTTGTGTGGTTCCACTAAAGAGTTGGCAATCTTGATAGGATGCATGTCCGAACACAAGTGTCCGTAAATAAAACCTCTATTCACTCCTTGATTCGTAGTGTATTACGGTAATAAATGTAGCATGGTGCTAAATCGGGATAACTTACGTAGAGATGATTGATTCATACTACGCAACCAAGTTGGATGGGATTCAAAACGTGCAGTAGGCCGCAAGCTTCTTCAGCTCGGAGCCTCTGTTAATGGGTCGATATACTTCAATGTCGTTATGAAGGTTAGTCCATGAATTCTGGCGAATGGATCACTCTAAATCTGGTACTGTAAGGAGCAAACTTGAGCAGGAGCTGATACTAGCATCAGGGGGTTTCAACTTTGATGACACCCGAGACCAGTTTCAGCAGTCCCATATTGTACTCCGGGTTTTAATGGGACATTTTATGTGTTTTTTGAAAGTTACCTATGTTTAAAATGGCCTCGGGACGCAAATGTTACAAGGGCAAGAGCAAAGGACGGAGATGGAGAAAATTCTTCAGACCGAAATTTGTTTTGAAGTCAGGAACGGCTGAGTAGCCAGCTTTCTAAGCAACGAATAAAAGGAATGTTACCCAAGCTATCACTACACAATTACAAGAATCAAGTGACTTCTGTACTTGACCATACTAGTCAGAGTAACATATTTGTGTGGATACTGGACAATTTTATTCTCGGGGCTGTTTTCATCTAGAATACTACCATCCCGGCTTTTCTATACCCTTTGCTTTGTGTCCAAACAAACTACTGTAGACCAAACAATCCACGGGTTTTGGATATTAACTAGAATGTTTGCGCCTACCTATTCTCAAGTTGAAAGCTGAACTTTCGGGTGAATCAGCAATTAAGTGGTCGCTTCATCGTTGTCATAGCTGTTTTAGGGCAATCTATTTAAGACTTCCAAAGCACTGTGCACCTGGAACGAAATGAATGGAAAATGTAGGCTAGATTGCAGTGAGACGCACATGGCGGCTCCAAGCATGATCCAGTCACGTCTGGTTATATATCGCAAGTGCATATTCATTATTATATTGTCTCTGAGAATCACATGAAGATTACACCCCTACAAGAACACGTGACGGTCAACTGCACAGTAAGTCCGAAGGTGATGTACGTCACTCGCTGGATAGAGACAATTCTCAGTATGGATCTGGATAGCCTCCTGATTTGTGCACGGATTGAATATGTTTGTACAGTATGTAGACTTCTGTGACATTGACTAGAATGTAAAGTAAAATTGACTGAACCGTCTTCCAGCATGTGCCAAAAATTATGCTGCCACAAAAGCGGTCGCCCTTAAATCGTGCCCGGCGTCAATGTGGACCCAAGACGCTATTGACATACTGCTGAATCGAAGGAAGCGATTCATTTGCAGTAATTTTCTCGCTCATTGTGCATTCTTGGTCCAAGAGGACACCGCATGCTGATGAGTTGGTGGGTTAAGTGATGTAGTGGTCTGTTCTAATACACCATAATTTGATTTCTTGGCGCTTGGCAATTGAATCTTTTTGTTGATTATTGACTTTGACATTGAGAATCCCACATAGCAGAGTATAATGCTATATTCTGCGAGGGCTTCTTGTGGTATCATCATCTGGCTTCGATGATTATTCTAGATAACCCTCGAACGGAACATTGAATTAATGCCTGGAATTAGGATACTCTATGTAGGTTTTGCACCGGCATCTTGGCGTGATTATTTACTTCTGTGCACCCTCTTAACAAAGGAGGTATTGACAGCAAGCGGCTGTGTGATTTTGACATGCAAAAAGTTGATCTGTTGTTAATAGCATGCCGAACATGTGGAGACCTTCATTCCACAACCATAAAGGATCCTCCACAATCCATGGAACACATATCCTGTACACAGTGTCTGCACAGCCGCAGGAAATGACTGCGTAGAAATGTTTCACTGGTGACGACTTCCTTAAAGCTCGTGATGCAGTAACATATGTGAACTATCTGTGTCTGGATTTGTTTCCGCCTCATGGATGCCTTGTAAAAACTTTTGCTCCACATGTTTCATATTCAATACATATTTATTTTGCCTCATGTCTTTTTCTTGACCGAGGAAACATCAGAAATCTCGAGTACGCCCGGTCGGAGCTTCAATGTGGGTATTGCATCAAATGCATGAGGAAGTGCTGGGGGATGTTTCGTCCAAAATAGATGAAATGTCATCGGCGTTAGAAACTATAATTTTCTCTCCATGCAGTCGTCCACCAAGCCATTACGTTCTTAGTCATGCTCGTGCTATCTATCCGAGAACTAAACTGGCCGGAGTGATGAGCAACCGAGCCGAAAATGTAAATGCCATCTTGTTCTAGTTGACTGATAACGCGCATGTGAGAATCAGTCACGTGGACTCCGTCCCTAGGCTCACTTTTCCTAGCTCTGCTGCATCTCGAATGAAGAGCTTGGCGTGTCGAGACTAAACAAGATCCGCAGAGCGGCTGAAATCAGGTTCCCGGCCATCCTAGTCACTACTCTCCAGATGCTGGTTCGGCGAGGAGCGATAGCGTAGCTGCAGTTCAAATCGTTGGCCAGCACAACGCACAGCCAGCTATAAACCTCACATCGGTTCGGATGCACCCGCTGAACTTTTCCACGGAAGCCAGAGAAGATGCAAACGAGACAGCATGGAAGGTAATATGAGGGCAGGCAGCTCCAGCTCCACTGTGCGAGCTTCCGAAAAGTCATGCGTATGGACCAATGATGGCGCAAGGGAGATGGATGGGAGGTTTCCAGATGAGACAAGGGAAGTACCTGCTCCGGCCATTGCTCTGAAAGTAATGAGCCCAGGAGATGTACACCAGGCAATGGGAGACCACCGAAGCAGATCTGACATTCATATCGCATGGGATTTTCCAATCGGTGTCTGGCACTTTCACCGGCACGCTCGGTAGAGTGAGAGCGTCCGAGGAGACCATCGACCTGGAGAAATATCATTTGCACAGCCGGTCGCCTTCAGCACTGTTTGCAATGCGGTTCTACAGACTGAGCTCGAAACCTGGAATGACCTGAGATGACTCCTCGCTTCGGCATTTCCCGAAACGCCGAAACTATTCAAGCCCATCATTCTAATCGACTTCGATCGAGAGTTGAGTGACATTCTTTCTTCTTTCTATCCATCCCTCATCTCCTCGCTATCGTCCTTTTGGCCCCGCCTGTCGTTATTTCTCTCATCGAGTCCGTACACGTAAGTGAGGAGGGTGATCGCAGTCGATTTAAAGAACATCCAGAGACAATGTCTTGCAAGCATCCACAGCAAATGTCGCAGAGGAGAGAGGGAAATCATTTGACGACGTCGAGGAAGGGAACAGACTTGAAGAGTGACCATCCCGCATGAATCATTTATGGGCATAGGCTGAGCTTAAGTTTGTATGGCCCTGTTCTCGCGGTTGATAGCATTATTATTTGCACATGACAAAGTTTTCAGGTTCAAGGTTCAAGTGAGACATGGTATGCCTCTTCTCTGAAATCGATACTATATTAAACTCGTGATGTGTTCATCGCAAGAACCACAGTTGAGTTCATCACGACGTTTCTATCGTTGATACTTTTCTCTGAAACTTGAACATTTCTTTGCTAAGTTCAAGGTCCTAAGCACTTATATCCAATAAGGTTATAGTTTGATAAAGTAAATTAGTTCATTTGCAAGCATGATGTAAACTGAAGAATGAAATAAAAATCTTTTCTTATAAGATATTAAACAGTTTGTGATTTATCAATTGTTTCGTATACACATCTATAAATTCAAATCATTTTCATCATTTAATTTACTTCTTTACTTGAATTTTTTTACATATTTTCTGGAAATCCAGCTGAAATTTTTCAAGAGTCTTGAAACTAAAAAAACAATAATATTTTTTTAACACTTAAACCACTGTTTTGGTTAGAAAGAACATTCTATCAAACTGCTAGGCGAGAGGATTTAGAAGTCCTCTGCCATTCAAAAGATGACATATTAAGCTTTCTAACTCGCTTCAGATTCTTTCGAGTGGATTCTTCTGACTCCTATTTCACCGGTTACTTCATTTCTCTCTTCTGCTCTAGTATATCTTACAACTTTGTCTATCACTTGCTTTATGCCTTGCGAAAGATGCCGAGTTCAAACTTCCTATGCTTGCGTGTATATGCTCTAAGAACTACTCTTTGCTCCGCATCTCGACAAGTATGATTGCAAACTACTTGTTAGTAATCCCCATGAAACTAGACAACCGATGGCTGCTCATGGGGTGTGGTTACAGAGCTGGTCCATCATCTACATTTAACAAAAGAATGATCGTCCCACAATAAACAAATAAAAAAAAATCAATTGGAAATAGTGAGCCCAAGAGTGAACTTCAACACTTGTTGACGTTAAAATTTCAAGGTCTTGAGGTTCATACAGTTTAACGCTCTCCTCGCAATGCCTGCCATGGCTCTTAGTGAATAGCATGGGGGAACTCGGAAGGACTATCTGCTCGGGAAAAAAACATTCCAACGGAGACATGGCAGGTTTTAATACGGCTGCAGTTGTACTAACGGGAGCCATGAGCTGAGATTTTCTTCAATGCGCCACCGATATGGTGTATCTACCGGCCATTACCACAAGCGAAGCTTTAAAGATTCCATGGCCTCTTATTGTCGACTGGCTTGAGTGAAAAGGTCGGAAGGGATTCAAGGCAAAGGCGCCAAGCAGGAGAAGAACACGAAAATGAAAGAGCACCCTTCCTTCGATGTAGGAAATGGGCAATGACGAGGAGAAAGAGAAAGAGGAGGGAGGACTTCACACACACACGCAGAAAGGACAAGTGGTGAGGAGGAAACGACAGAGACGAGAATGAACTTGCGATGGATGGGATGATAGCGGTTCCCGGCGGGCTTGCAAAAGATGGACGGGCCAGTGGGACCGAGTAAAATAACATGGAGCACCGGGGTTGGTGTAGAGTCTTAAATGTACGAGCGATGCTGCCAGCGGGCACTCACGAAGTAAATGCGCATCGCCTTCGTACGCTCGCAGCCTTTATTGCACATCACTCGTCAATTATGATATCCGATCTCCAGAGATTTGCTTCCCTTTTCACCCTACTTTGTTACTTCTGATCACGCCCTATCTGTCATATTACCCCACCTCCCTTGCTGAAACCGATGGGTGAAGAAATAGATCCTGCTTGCCTCTTATGGCGCTCGGGGTTAGGTTTATGAATGATTAGTGCGAACAAAAGAGAGAGAGAGAGATGGGGTGTGTCATGGGTGATGAGAGAGTCAGCTATTGGATGGCACTCTTTCGAGGATTAGAGATTAGCATGACTATCTTCAACCTCACCGGACGGGCTCGAACATGGCAAATTTGGCACTTGGCACTTGGCAGGAAAGAATACCCAACATACGCACTTTTACCTCTTTGCAAGGTAAAGTCTCTCAGTTATTTCCCTCCCAGTTATGTCGGAGTAAACGTCCATAATCTTACAATATGATTTGCCTTACATATATTATATGACTTAGAAATATGTATATGTTCTTAAATTTTTTCTTCTCATGACTCTTGAAAATCTTAATTCTGTTGACCTCAGGCAATAAGTCTCTACCCTCATTCCGACTAAAAATGATATTGTCTTCAATACTCAGGACTTCTCCACAATCGTACCGTACACTTAAAATCCTCCCTCGTGAATCTAACTGGTAATAACTGACTCTAACATAATAGCTGGTATCGATATCGCTCTCCCCTCAGGAGACACAAGAATTTACAAGGTGACATAAGCTTCTAAAATTTACAGCCCTATTAAAGTTTCCGCCTTCTACAAATTGGCCCAATGCATTCATTCTTTCTACAGTGTGAATGTTAAATGGTATTTGAAAGATATTTGAACATTTTTCAAGTAGCCATTTCCAGAGGTAAACCTTCCTGCTTCACCATTTTTTTCGATTATGCAGCCGTACTTTTTGTATCTTGAAACAACTTGACATATCTCGTCAAACAATGTGTGAACTTTTTCTTACGGAGAAACGGAGCTACTAACATATTCCTGACAGTGAGGACATAATTCCAAACCCGCATTGCAGATTCTGACTGGAAGTAGAGAAAGTGTACAAAGAAGGCAGAGGACGACAGCGTGTTGCTCGGCAGGAAATTGGCCTTCAAGAGTATGGCAGAATGCCTACTAGCGTCATCGAACCCAAATTCTGGCCTACTGTAGTCATGAAGAATGCCGAGTTCAAAACACCGACTCCTGACGAAGTCGCGCTTGCAAGTCCACGTCCACAGCGCATGGGTGGAAGAACGGGAGAACTGTAGCTTCCGTCCCAGTAACAGAGGCACACGGCAACTGAGCAGCAGGCCAGCTCGCTATATGACCAGCTCTATATATGACAGTTACCACGAAGCACGAGGTGAAAGAGAGTAATGAGAGTTACGTCTGAAAGCTATAGATAGTAGTAGTAACCCAGAGTTGAGGTATGACCAACCTGCCAACCCTGAGGCCCCGACCATATGTTGGCTCAATTTATCATCATGAGTGTCTTGTGTGAAACCTGCACGGGGTCGATGATCATTACCTGCTTCGCCTTCTCCTTTCCGACGACGTGCAGTCACGGGCCTTTCGGGCTTACTTTAACTCATACGCACCTAAGATCATCCCCATGAACATCGAGCTCCTATCATCACGGAGATACGCGAGCCTCTATGATGTGAAGATAACAAATATCGTCGACAATACCATGGTCTTTTAAGTTTTAATTCTTTGTCTGCTTCTCTCGTTCTGATAACATCATGAATTCTCCGATCCCCCATGCCACGCAAGGTTAGATTGCAGAGGATGGATCTGCAATCGGTTCAGAACGTGGCTGCCTGCCCTCGATCAAGAAAGAAACTGCTGACAACGCGCTTGGACTAGGCTGAAACTCTCCCTCCTTCGTCATCCTGTCATGCACTAACTGACGGGCTCCTTTGCTCCCTCCTTCCACCATAAATTAGTTACCCACGTGGATCAATCTGACACTCCCTGCGAGCTCCCACGATATTCATCTTTTGCCAGGAGCCCCGCGTTGCCGTTAATGCCGGCAAGAGGAATTAACGAGCCTCGTCTTTCAATGCCTACCCACGTTTCACCCGGCCTGTACCCTCCGAAAGCCCCTGCCTCCTCCCATGGCCCGCCGTAACTTCTACTTTCCTCATTTTCACCAACCCGACGCGTTCTCCCTCCCCATTCCTTGCGTTGATGGTCCGATTTCACCAGTACAGGCAGGCCTGTTTCTCCCGGATTTTCTTCAGACTTGTGAAATCGGCAAGCAGTAATGGCCGGCAGGGGATGCGATGCGATGACTGAACTCAAGAACCGTCAAGAAACAGAGATCTGCCGCATTTACATTCACTAGAATGGATGCAAGGGATTCGGCCGAGCAGCGGATTGGATCTCAGATTAGACGGAGACTCGTAGAACCCAGTAGGTCAAAGGAGTGAAGACGTTTCCGTAGAACTAGAAGACAACCCAAAATCATAAGGCTTCTTATTTTCCGGTAGAATATGTTGAACAGAACCAATCGAGGAGAAATGTTTAATCTCGATCGCGCGATGAATTCGCATGCTGGTGGAAGAATTAGGAGTCGTTCATTTCGCATCTTCCCGAGAATATTGGCATCCATCTGAACCAAGGTCAAATAGGACCGAGAGGAATCTTGCTGAGAATGAGCGACGTGAAAAGCGTCATGGAGTTGCGCGGCGTGAGAATGTTGGACGGAGATGGCTTTTCACAGTACATTACAGCTCAGACCATCAACAGACCAGAATTCGTCACGCAGTACTCCTCACCTCCTCAAGATTCTTAACTCTGTAACGTAATAACTCTGAACAATAAGTTCGACCAGGTGTAAAACTTACAGGAAACTAGTGCAGTCTCCAACCTGGGAATCTCGACGGTGGTGCCATAGACTGACGGCGTTTACTGACTTCCAACACACAAATCAAGTCAAATGACTCCGGCGTTGCATGAAAATGTGAAAGCAAATTTTACCACACATTTATTCTTGAGTGGATCTGCGTCGTTCAGCGTCATTTTCCATCCAGCCTATGCATACAGCGTCATCCGTGCTCTTATATCATATACCTGTGGGTACTGACCCCAGCAAGTCACAACGAAACGTTTAGCCTAAAGTAAAAGGTTTCCATCTAGTTTTCCATCTAGCCATTTGTCCTTCGTAATTTACTAATATTTAAAAATATTTTATATGTATGTGATAAAAGTTTTAACTTGTTTACTTGTTCTGCAAAGAATGTCAATCAATCCTATACATAATAAGTCAGTCAATCTTCTCTATAAGGGGATTCCTGGTTTTTTAGTCATGTAGTTTGCACACTTTCTAGTTATTCTCTTGGTTTATGACTTTCCATTGTATCATCCTCGATGAATTCGACCCTTTCTTCGATACCTATCAACTGTCTGCTCATTGCGCTTGTCCATTTTCTGTCAATTTCTTCATTTCGCATGCACCTACGGCAGCCGAATTATGTGTTCGCTAATAGAGTGCAGAGTGGAACCTGCTGAATAGTGTGACGGAGAGAGCTGGAAATCGAAAGACGATTACGAAGGAAACCACGAATACTCTTCGGTTTTCTGTCATAAGCCGCCGCTCCAGGAGACTTGCTCTCGTCCACCGGCTTCGCATTTTCCACTTAATTTGGCTTATTTCCAGTCTCTTAGGAGGATTTCAAGGGTCGGTCTACGTGCCACTACATTGCCGGAACTTACTTCATTCCACTCCGTTGTCTTTTCCTACCCTTTGGTTTCATCCCTACACGACATGAGGGGGTCGTCCTATCCTTTCTGCTATATTATTTTGTTTTTCTTTCGAATAGCACTGTCTCTTCCTTGTCCCCATCACCCTTTGAACCTCTTGCATTTACAAAATTGCACTCGTCGGACCAATTGAGTGGTGGCGAGTGGGGACTCGCCACCACTCAATTTGTCCCACGCCATGATAAGATGAAAATGTAGTTGAGCCCCAGTCCATTCATCCATATGTCAGGCCCAATAACACATATTACTTTCAATCCATTATCACTTTCATCGCCATGTCCAGATAAGCGTCAACTTTCGTATTTGAATCCTGCCCTTCGTCGGCCTTACCTGCCTCTCTTCGAACAGCACAGCCGTAAGGGAACGCAAAGGTAAAACACGAATTAGAACATAGCCATGAGATCCATTAACTATTTCCGTCTCTAAAGCTAAACCGACTTTCGGGCGTTCCGACGGAATCAAAAAATGTCACATTGTTCCACACACCGAATGACCAGTAACGTAAAAGATTTCGACGTTCCAATCTATGAAATGATTGTTGTCCACAATCCACGTCACGAAGACAACGTGTGCCACAGCCAGTGTTTATGTTTCAAGCGGGCTCTATCCTGTGGTCCGGGTCCGACATGAAGCATACTCAATTAAGCGAAACCTTCAATTATAGAAATCGGGTGTATGGCATCTCAGCATCTAAAGCCGACATTTGCGATTTCATAATAGCTTGCTGGATGTTCTTTCCAACCTTGCTAAATGAATGGTCTTTACTTCACTATGTGATCTATTTCATTAATTTGTTCTGCGCGTTTAGTGAAGGAACACGTGCGATGGAAAGTGAGTTTGGGCCAAAGTACAATCCTGTGCACGAGTTAAGTAATGTTTTTTTAGACATGAATTTATTTAAAAATATGCATGTGGAATTTGACATATTTGAGTTTAACCTCTAGAGAAAACAAAACTATTCTTTACTGTTATCATTTAATCTGATATATTGCAGAACCATCCGGTGGCAGTAACAATGTCTCTAACCTATTGTTTGTCCTCGTTTAGCCAATCCGTGTGCATTTCTTCACAAAAAACACTTTCTAGTGCTAAACCTAGAACAAAATCCTGGCTAAGTGATGGTGAATCTTATGTTACAATTGATTGTAAATGGTTTCATCTTCTGTTTAATCTGCTACTGTAATTAATAATTAGTAAATAATAATCATTATAGGATGGACGTCAAGTTTTATTTCTATCTTTTATAACTTCAGAGAGCCATACCTTCGTTAATTTACCCATTTTTTCACGACTTTTACTTTTTTCGTTATGATAATTTCCATATTTTTTATCATATTTTCTGTGTGTGAGATATATGAAATAATCAAAATAGGTTTATAACCTGATTTCTATCATTCTAAAATTAAATATGTCAGCCTATTTCATTTTCTTAACTCATTTATTGTATCTAAGAAGCATAAAACTTGAAACGTATCTTCTATCAAAAAATTAAAATTTGCTTCAAGATGTACATATTGAAGTTTTAAAAAAATATCAAGTGAATTGAAAAATAAATATATAGATAATTCAAAAAAAATAATAATCAAGCTATCATAACAAAAAGAAATCACACTCTTATTATTTCAAAATCATCAAAAAAAGTTTTAAAAAAATTTCTTAATGAAATGTATGCAACATATGATATAACAAAAAATTAATTCAAATCTACCAACTTTCTATCACAATAAAATAAAAACATTTAAAAAATCTTTTCTAATTATACTTTATAATTTTTTAACTGCTAACCAATATATAAATTACGCATTTAGAGATCATTAATATTCTATATCGATTTCTATATCTAAACAAAAACTCTAAATTTAACACAAAAAAGTAAATTGCAAATTGACCTCATTAAAATAATGAAGATATTTCTAAAGATTTGGACTCACATGATCAAAATCATGAGGTTTATTAATAAATATCAATACTTTAATTTCAAACATAAATACGAACATATGATATTAGAATCACAAGATATGATCAGTACAATTTGAATGCAATCTTTCACGAAAAATATCTAATCAAGAATTTTCCAAGAAACAAGGAAATGTGCTTCAACCTTAATCAACCTTTAGTGATTTGTAATTTACTTCTATGTGTAATATAGTAAACTATAAGAAGTTTATTTTCAAAAGTTAAAAAAATAAAAAAAAGGAAAAAAATTTACGATAGAAACTTTAAATAATTTAACAGACGCAAATTCTTAGTAGTCAATTAGAGCTAAGGAAATTCTTGATTATTTAAAAATTGTTGCATTCAAAGTCGTGAAAATAAACTTAATTTGAAGTCTGATATGATATACAATTATTTTTATTTTTTAATTTTTAATTTTTTAACAGAAAATTTCAGAAGCGTAGGATGTAACATTTCAGTCTATCTCCCTACTATATAATTTTCAATTTTTAAAATAATATTATCATGAAAATTCATTAGAATCAAAGAATTTTGCATGCAAAATTAAACGTCACATTTTTTCCCTTTCATAAATAAATAATTTATAATTACTAAAATAAAATTATCAGATAGTGATATCTTATAATCTCAGCAAGAATTAGTTTCATCTAATTTAAATTCTAAAAAAATCATCATCAATTCTCATTTGAATACACCAGAAATATTTTTAAGTAAACACGATTTTTTTAAGCATATTTTTCGTATGGTATATTACAGCAAGGTTAAACTAGATAAAAAAAAATATGTGGCTTGCACATTCATGCCAAAAAACTTATAGTCAAAAATGACAGATAAGTTAAAAAAATTTCATGATCAACCAAAGCAACCTATAAATTTCTAGAAAAAATATAAGCACATTTTTAAGTATAATCAAATAAGTTAATGAAAATATATTTTCAATTTTCTGAAAAAAAATTCCTCATCTAACTATATCTATCTGAATTTTGTAAAATTGGCAAAAATTTGGGAAATTTGGGACAAAAAGTGTGAGAATTATTTAATATCAATACTATCTACTTTCAATGAACAAAAATTTGGTTTGAAACTTCGGTACAAAATTTTCAGCTTAATGTATTAACCTCAAAAATTTATAAATCTATAAATGCCTGAAATAAGCAAGAACAATTTATCTTAGAAATTTTATCTTTGAATGTTGCATAGACGATAAGGTTGGTTCTAGAGAAACAAACCTATATTCAAATTCAATTTTAAACTTCCAAAAAGGTCTGACTTCTATGCAGCAAATAATCTCAAGTTAAACATAAACATAACTTCTTTGAAAATATTACGATATCAGTAATTTGAAAGATTTAATACATGATCATCATATATTTTATGTATCTAAATCTATACAAAAATATTTTTTTCATTTATCCTAAGTTTTTGCTAGAAAAATAATCATTTTCTCTATTTGAATCATTTAGATTTTGAAATTACTTCTGGACTTGTATGTTTTTTTCATAATAAATTGCAAATCAAAATTATAA
Source organism: Marchantia polymorpha subsp. ruderalis (assembly GCA_037833965.1). Classification (NCBI taxonomy): domain Eukaryota; kingdom Viridiplantae; phylum Streptophyta; class Marchantiopsida; order Marchantiales; family Marchantiaceae; genus Marchantia; species Marchantia polymorpha. Next base: position 12,717,978 of record AP031357.1, read on the forward strand.
AAATATCTTTCAAATAAATTAAGAAATTTTTCAAAGTATGTTATACAATTATTAGGTGTTATCATCATTGAATCTTTACTTATTCATATTTATTTCATAAAAACTGTAACAATTTATCTCCAAAACAGCAACCATTTCTACTGGAATTTTTCAAAGAATTTGAGGTTAAAAAATAATATTTTCACTTTTTCAATAAATAATATAAATCCTAACTTAAATCGTAGGATTAAGTTATTTTGATATACATACATACATATATATATATACATACATACATACATACATATATATATACTATAATTACATGAATATGAAAAATATTTCACAAAGAATATAATGCTCTGGTTTTTTCATCTAGCTATTATCTATATACATCTCTTGTACTCATACATACCGTTCCATTGCAATTCAAATTATTTCATTCAAAGGCATTTCTATTTACTTATGAAAATAATTGTATTTTCTTGGTCGCTAAAATCTATGTTTTCCTTCTTTCGGCTGTATATATCAAATTACTTCACATTTGATCATGTGTTGTAAGTGTGGCAGAAAGTGAATTTTCCAGATATTTTGAATATGTCAAAAGATTAGATGAAACATAATCATAAGGTATTTCTTATGCAGTGATTTTCATTTGTTCGATGTTTTCGACCATCATCAGTCATCTACTAGATTTCAACATACCAATCACGTACAAGAAACGGACAAATTTTGGGACATTTGACTTCGAATAGATAACTCAACATGACAGGAATTATTAGACTGTCTTTAGTACTTGGCACTGAGCTAGACTTACATCGTTTTCAATTTTATGATTATGCAGTCATCCATATTTGTACATGCTTAGTCCCTTTTCTCCTCTTTCCGGATATTCAAGATTTGGAGTTCTGGCTCAAAATGTGGGACTGAATACATGTCCAAATCCTAGGATCTTCCGTATACTCCAAGATACGGTAAGAATTTATTACAACTTGCGGTAACACAGGCCAAACTTGCCTATGAGGACATAAGAAGATGATCGAAGTTCACGCCATAAATGTCACATTGAAATATCAAGATTGGAGATAAATGATTACTGATAGTGATTATTTCTAATTTCTATCATAATATTTCATTCATGTATACAAATGTTCAAATTGTATCTCTTTTGCAGTGAATTAATTAACTAAAAAAAACTGCATGAATTCAAAAATAAGCAATAAGCATTATAATCTCAGAAAAAATTTCTCTTTTTCCTAAAATAATCAGGAATAAATATGAATGAGTATACATTTCATGAGAGAATGATTAAAGAAAAATTAATATTTTTCTAGAAAATAAAATAATGATTATATTCATAATTTCATTTGACTAGCATCTAAGGTTTATATGGAACAATAAGGTCATTTTACTCTTTGGGGTTTGAAGATTGTGAAAAAGAATTTCATTTCTTGAAAGAGCTTATAGAATTTGGTATAGTATAGGAGATTAAAAATTGATCTTGTTAGAGGATATGGTGCGGTTTGTTTGGAACATTTTACCATGAGATACTTAATTTCCTTCCTCTTTAGTGTAAGAAGAAATCAAAGGACCGGCTATAAAAGGAAACTATATATATGTGTAGGGAACAAACACTATGTTTAGCTTCTTTTCGCACACATAAGAAACATCAGTTGCTTAGGACTAAACTTTTAAGCGTGACTTACTTCCTTTTGTGATACTGTTGGAACTAACCACATGTTACCCGCTTTGCTTTGATGTTTGTTCACATATTTTTGTAATAATGGTTGGTGGACTAGTCACAAATAATGAAAAAAAAACTCAAAACTACAATCACATTAAACTACACCCATACATACGCTACGGCCATGGACGTGTGGGCTTCTCTATCCGGAGCATGTTTCCGAGTATGAAGTTTTGTATCTAAAGGCAGCCAGCTCGGAGTTTTACCATACCTCTGTGTACTGGTACTGCAGTGCTATATCCCTACGGGGATTGCGAACATTGAGTATGAGGGTGCTGTACGATCGCACTGCTGCCATGGCTACCAAATAAAGCGCAGTACCTCCACTGGCTTGGTGCGCTACGCCTTGGGGTCATTATGTCTGCCTCACAGACTTGCGCGAACCTCCTACCGCTGAGGCCAAAGATGGCTCGGTCAGACATTCTCGCCAGTGAGAAGGAACTCACTCCATTTTATACTTCACACCAGTTCTAAGATACTATACTTTTGTGTCCATTGCTCCTCAATCGGGCCACAATGCGAACATGGCTGCCTGTGCGCAAAGGATCCACGACATCAAGTCCCAGGTCATGCACCATGAGCTCTCTCTTCAATACTCTTCGGTGCGCTTTTCACGTACGTTGTAATAGTCACTGGAAACTCTGAAAACGACACGGCGGAGACCCCACTATCCCTTTACCTAAAAATCCCTTACACATCACGAGACAAATGCATCGCGCTCTGACAATCTTTTTCAGCTGACTTCTGATAGAACCTACACTAAGTATCCATTCTAATGAACCTGCACCACGACTCTTGTCTATAAACAACATGATCTCCTCTACAATGGTTGACGTTATCTGTTCTGAAGTGTAACAAACTTTTGGAAGGCGACGATTGTTCACTTCGATTCACAATGCGACGTTGGATCTTTCCTGTATATTGCTAGCAGCGTTACCTTTTCCCAGACTTTAAACCTTCAATGAACGAATGTAAGACGTATATGTCCATAGGCCCTTTTCTTGGAAGAAATCGCAGGTTTGGCTTTGCCGCGTAAACGTTGTTTTTATGTTTATTGATGATTATCAGTGTGCTTGTATGTACGCCTTTTTTTTCCATCAATTTGAACTTTCAATTTATCTATTTGGATGTCTATTTGTCAATTTGTCTATGAAATGCTTTTTTAGGTATCTATTTTAGTTTATATATTTATGATTAATGTTAGTTAAACATAAATATGGACAGAAAATTTAGAATATGATTAGGTTCTTTATGTTCATGGATAGTTTGGAAGTTTTACATTATTTTCATTTTTCAACTTTGGAATTTTCTTAACAATTTGTTGTATTTTATTTTTTCTCCCCAATTTTTCAGTGGGAAAATTTCGGCACTGGTTATTTACAGTGAAATTTTAAGTTGGTTATTTAGATCATGGTCAGTTATGAAATAATTGATTAATCATGTGCTTTAGTTTCATACACTTCTTTACCGCCATTCTTTTTCACAATACGATTTTTACCAGCTTTTGTGTACATGGGACTTCTGAGTCAAAATTTCCTCAGTAGTCATCGCAGAATTTTTCCGTCAAACTGACAAGTCAGTAGGCATCAACAGTACTCTGTGATTTCTGTCAAGATTGGTATGTCAGGAGGGTAGTATTTGACAGGACTGGAATCAGAGTAATATACCATGTATACGATTCGACATTTTGCACAAAAGGTATATATTCAATTGCCGCAATAACGTCCTACGTTTTATACAAAATGGTATACTCAAGACAAGGCTACACAAACTCCACCTTTACTGCAGTCGATTCAAAAAGTGTACATACCGCAGCGGCAGCTTCCTAGTGGAGACGCTCCAAGTAAAAACTAATGAAAATCTTTAGAATGGGAGGGGACTTCCGGAAGAAAGTCAATACCCGAACCACTAGCCTTGCAGAGTGGTGAGACACATGCCCCTCATCAGTGTGCAAGGCGCGCATCAAAATAAGCCCGGGTTGAGCTAGAGATGGCGCACAGGCACACTCGGGTGCATAATGCCTTACCACTTAGCAAGGAGGCATCTGTGGTGCGTTCTTGACTATTTCCTGCACGTCCGTTCCACTTCAAAGTCTTTGATGGTTAAAAGCACTCCAAAGGAGGCGTGATTCGACATTATTTGTCAACGTTCTGAGATTTGTAACCTAGCTGACTGCTAATCCTGATTGACTGACTTTACGACAGGCCTGAGACCAGTGCGATGTGAGGAGCACTCAACACCGTGCTCAATGTGAGCTTCACAAGGTGTTGAGTACCCCTCAACCATCGCGCTCTCACAAGCACTAGATACGAGCATGTCTACTTCGTCACACTCCCGAAGCGAAGCTCTTTTCAACTTTCTGTACCCTGCTCCTGCGATAACCTGAGAACATGTCTCCCTCCTCGGCATTTACCTTCGTCGTCACTTCCTCCCTTTCTTGTCAGTATGCAGAGTGAAAACCGCTTGTGCAGATTTCACCAAGTAACCCATCCCCAAGGCGATATTCATATTCAAGACTCGTCGGGCACCTGAAGAGCTTGCTTGATTCGCTGGACAGTGCAGGAGATAAGGTTGTTGACGGTTGCCACAGATTCGAGAGATAGCTTCGCCGATGGCACGCTGGACACCAAAATCTGAAACGCTACTGTAAGCAGCGCTCCGCCTGTTCTCCTTGGGCTTTCAGGAAGGCCGCTACCGTCCCCAAGCGAGCGGCGGTTCTCAGGACCGTCGGGTAGGATCGCGAAGCCTGAAGGTAGCAGTGCTACGTAGGCGGGATCTCCGCCTTGCAATACCAAGGTCATCGCGGGAATATCAACAGGTGCGTAGATCACTAGAGAGCCAGACACGTCGGTGCAACTCTCCTGGAGAATGAGCATGTTGCTTTGTCCAGGATTGATAGCCTGCACATCACCAATTAAAAGATTCTTGAGCTCAGGCAAGCACTCAATGAGCTGAGATGATTGCGATTACACATTAGGAATAGAATAGAACAGAAACTGGAAGCCACGGCTTCAGCTTACATTCACTCGGAGAAGTGACACGCTGTTCCCAGGGTCCTGGCCTTTCGCAATGTGAGCCATCTCCGCTACATGCCCACCATTGGACAGAATATCCCACTGCAGACGAGACAGACATATCAGATATAGCATTAATGAGGGATGATTGAGAGACGGCATCGCGGGCTGTGCGGCAGGGGAGGTTTGCTTAAGAGTCGCACCTCATGTCTGAGACGTTCGTCTCTCAGAAACTCAAAAACTCGCTGAGGGGACACGGGTAGCCATAGCGAAGTAGCAGCGCTGAGAACGATGCCATGCGGTTCACCGGGGTTATCGACACTCTTGCGAGTCATAACTCGGACGTCGTCCTCTCCACTTCCTGCCAATGTAGTCCACGTGTGGACAGTAGAAGCGCTAACTCCGGCGCAGAAGTTGTTTGTCATTCTTTGAGCAAGCTTGAGCATACTTCGTCTACCATTGGCAGTCGGCACACCTGCGCGCAGAGACGATGTCAGGAAGCGTCAGGAAATGAGGAGATGAGGTTGAAATGGTTGCAGCAGGAGCGTGTAACAGGCGCAGAACTCAAGACTAGTACTCACCACCTAGATCTCTCTGAGAGAGGTTGCTGGCCAGCATGCTTGCAAGACGCTCACATTGCCTTTGTAAGGTGGCTAACCATCGTTGTGCTCCGAAAGCTTGGCCGCTATTTACTAAGGATTTGTACATCCGGTTCACGGTTCTGTCGTCGTAATCCATGTGCTCGAGGACAGTCACCTGCAATGTGAGGAGACATGAAAGACATTTAGTAAGCCTCCGCACTGAGCCCAACCCGGACGTCAAGTTCACCCAAAGTCTCAAACGAACGCAATTAATGAATCACTACCTTCGAGTAACCATTCGGCATGTCCTGAATAAGGCATCCAGAAGGCCGTCTTCGAGAACGCATCAACGCCGGAGGTGGGTTGTCTCTGAGACTGTCGACAGACACATCGACTACAGCCCAAATTCCTTCGCCATGCTGCTTGCAAAATCGCAAGAAGTAGCACTCACGTGTGGGAACAAGGGGAGATAAAACCTGAAGCTCGGCGTACATCTGCCAAAATAACAGTCAGAGTCAGTATTATCCCAAAGTAAGCCCGTGCATAAGTCATGCACGCATGTAGCCTCTGTAACCGACTTACCAGTTGAAGAGCGCCATTCCGATTGCACGCGCCGATGCCCGTAGAGAGAACCTCTACAGTGAGTGCTCTAGAGACCATGCAGGGAAACATTTCGGTCCATCGAACCTGCACAGACAGTAAATGACATGAGCTACAGCTGATAAGCTTAGGACACCACAGGACGGAATGACCAGGAAAAAGCTCAAAAAGAGAAGATGAGGTTGGTCGTACATGATCCATTAGAGTCTCCACCAAAGTAACACCGTTCATCATGACTAGACCAGTCTCTCGAGTGGCCTCCGTTTTCAATCCGAAAGGCTTCGGACCAATCCCTCTGGGAAACTGACGCACGTACTCGTCGTAATTTAATGTTTCCTTCGCACCATCGTGACCAGGAATCCATAACGGCTCGTCTGATTGCGCAAGGCGAACGAGTTCGTCCATAGCTGCGACAGCAAGCTCGAAGACCATTGGTTTCTCAGCATCCGACAGACCACCTGGCCGTGTCGCCACATCAGCTACGGAGGGGCCTTGAGGTACGAGGTCAGTGCCAGTTCCCTGATGCATTCCAAAACTACCTCCAACTTGTAGCTCTAGGGAGGACGTTGACATTGGGGGTAAAGAGTTCATTGGTGCGACAGGGCGCCCCAAATACTTCGCAGCTAGTGCTGATACGCGGTCGATCTACAAAAAGTTCACATTGCGTCAGTGGGTATTCAGAGAGGTGACGAGGGAATGTGACGAGTAGAGGACATAGCTTCGAGTCCGGTGAAGGTTATCAGTACCTCATCTTTGAGGCGAGCATTCTCTATGCGCAGCTGCTGCTCATCAAATGACATCTCTCCCATCGTCGTAGGACCCCCACAGTGCGGACAGGAGGCGTTCTTCATGGCGTCTCGCATGGTAATGTTCTCAGAACGAAGCTTCTCGTTCTCAGCTCGTAGCATAGAGTTTTCAGCTCGTTCCTGCTGAGCCTGCAGAAGGTCAAACAGTGGGACTCAGCTCTCTCCAACCCGTCAAAGCTAGAACTTGCCCGAAAACCAACAGTGGTATCAAGTAGCTCGAGAGTTCTCACCTTCATCTGCGTCCTCCTGTTTTGGAACCAAAACTTGACCTGGCGAGGCTCCAGGCCGAGCTCCTTGCTGAGTTCCTGCCTTTGCTTATCATCTGGGTGTGGGCACTCTTTGAACACCCTACAAAATGAAGTGAGCAGCTGAAATATCAACACTCAACCCAAGGATGACAGTAACAAGCTAGAAGTATTCAATGAAAAATGAACGAACTTCAAGTGTTCACATCTAGCTCTTACATTTCCATTTCCTGGATCTGGCGCGGGGTGTGGCGGTGATAGCGCTTCTTGCGCGGGGGGTGATCAGGGTCCTGATCATCCCCAGAGCCTCCTTCCATGTTGTCGCTACCCGATCTACTCTCATACTCCTCATTGTCTTTCTGCTTCACCTGCTCACTCTCAGCACTCTGGCTGACCTGAGGCTGACCTTCCAGCCCACTCGGCTGCATCAAATCACTGAATGATCTCAGTAAATGTTGTCAAGCTCACTGTAGTCGAGAGCAGGCGAAGTAAACCGTTCAGCTTCAGGACACAGGCGACTCTTTGCAAACCACTTCACTTCACTCCACACTCAAATTAGAAACGCACTGTGCTTGAGCTCCAGTGTCAGAAGCCCCTCCACCCCCCAACTTGGTGAATAAAAGCAAATACTATCAAATGCACTCACGCCTTGTGAGGAGCTGCATATCAAGCTATTCGAGCTCAAACTCCACGCAGAAGTTAACTCACCGGTGCCAGAGATAGGCCTGGAGATGTAAACACATTCTTTTGGGGTCCCCGCGCCATTGCATTGGGTGGCGCTAGTCTCGGAGGGGCCATTACGGAGGATGGCATAACAGCTAGTTCTGAGAGATATTTCGGCCCTACTCCCCCTCCGTTCGCTGTCACCGTAACTGTCACACCCCCCAACCTCATTCCTTCACTGATATCGAAAGCCACGGTGCCCACTCTTAACCTCTCTTCATGGCTACAATCAGTGTGGTTCTCCTTCTTTTGCGTTACCACACTAGATGGCACTGCAGGATCAGAACTCCAACCTACGCGAGCTCCTAATGAGCCACCTACTCCTCTCGAACTCTACTTAGTTACGATGTGATGTTCAGCTGCCCCGTCCTCGGAGGCCTGGACCTGTTTGAAGCCTTCGGAAAACAGGGAGGCTACTTCGCTTGGAGGGAGGAATGTACAATGAGAGGGCAAATCTGACATTGTCTACTTCGAGAATGCTTTTTACAAATACACAACCACCGGGTAGTGGTGAGGATTGAGAAACAGGAAGATTGCGCAGTCAAGGCATCTTAAAGGTCACTGACAGAAGCACGTACAGAAGAAGTAATGAACATAAGGGGGAAAACAAAAGAAAAACTGAACGAAGAGAGCTAGGGACTAGAGAGAGTGAGGGAGGCAGGTGTTGCTAGTGTTTGTCACTCGTCTGGAGTAAACCCAGACGAATAAGAAACACTGACCTCACGTTACTTTTGCCTCCTTCCCTCTCTCTGAACGTCCAGAGAGAAAGAGGGAGAGAGAAGGCAAGCACCTGCCGTGCTGACTCTCCTTTCTCTCTCTTTCTCTCCCTCTCAGAGAGAACTATTACACTGCTCTCAACCTCCGAGGACCAGGCACTACTAACAACGCATGCGAAAAGAGGGGAGGTGAGAGCTAGGTGGAAACCAGGGTATGCAGCGGCGAGCTTCAAGCGTTACAGACAACAGTCAGAATTGCTCGAAAGAGGAGAAAAGTCGACGACGAGCTCTCACACACTGCTACCAATCCTCCGCAGGTGAGCTCGATGCAATCGTCTCGACAGACCCAATCCTAGCTAGAACAACAGACGAGAAGCGAACACGAACCGAACACTGCGACGAGGGCAGCTTCTCCACGCCCACGAAGGTGTCGAAGAGAGAGCCCGAGCTGCCTAGTACGACCGAAAAACGAGGTCGAGAGCTAATGAACGAGGACAAAGAGATAGACCCGCTACGTCGGACAGAGTGAACGAAGGGTGTTTCTACGACTCGAGGCGGCCCAGCTCCTCCTCTCCACCTCCTACCCTCCCACGGCAAAAACTACACCTCAACGAAGACCGAGCACTTAAGAGTGCAGAGAACGACTGATGACTGGCTGCCTGACTCAGAGACAGTCAGGCTTACGAAAGCCCGGAGAGTTATGATCTCCGTTGTGTATATGCAGTTATATCCCAAGCCCCCCACCACTCGGTGCTCCTGCTGCTGCTCGGGAACTCCAGCTCCTGCTCCTCCTCCTGCTCTACTCGTCCCCTCTACCCTTCGTTGCTGATTACACCATTTGACTGACCCACTCGTCGTCTCCTCCAATCCTCGCGTGCTACTTCAAACCATCACCTTGGTGGGAAAAGAGAAAGTGGGATAGCAACACGGAACGTCCTCCGTGTTAAAGAGCAGTGCGAGCTAGTCATGAAACGGAGGGAGATGTGCGTCACTGAAGGAAGAAGATCAGACGCAGATGCGGACAAACTCGGCTATCTTCATAAAGGCGGCTGGCTGGCCCCGGTATCCCTCATATTTGCGCTGCCCTCCCTCCAAAGGCTCCAGCGGCCCCGGCCCCGGCCCCCGGTCCGAGTTCTCAGTGACCTGCTTTCGGTAATAACACCCCGCCCTGGGTCCCTCGCCCCGTACTCCTCTAAAGCTCGGGTCTCCGCCCCTTACAGTGCCTCAACCACTGGTTACGAAGGAGGCCACGGGTCGAATCTGGACTAGACGGAAGTAGGTAACGGCATCCCCTCCCGGGCGCCCCGCCACCCGATCTCAGAACCGGGATTCCATACACGATGTTGCTGCAGTTTACCTCCGCCTCGACCGGGGCAAAACCTTACCCGAGAAACTTATCCCGAGGGTCTCGTAATTTCGCATCTACCGTGTCGAGGCTCCGGAGCAGTGCCGTGAAAACAAGAAGAGTAAGTCGGAGGGCAGTATCCGGTTACCTCGAACGGCCTGGCCAACTTCATATGGACGGAGTGTTTCGAAAGGCCCGCTAGGGTTTGCTTCAGTCCTGCGTTGTGCGACAGCTCTGCACTGAACTCTTCCTTTTCTACTCGTTTTCGCTTCGAGAGCACTACCCATGAAGACATAAATGTGGTACGCGTCGGCGCCACAGGACGGCTAAGGGCGCGTGGGGTCGGAGCGGGGCCCGCCTGCGTGCCGAGGCCCTCTGCCCTTAGCGACGGCGGGCCGGTAACTCGTCGCGCCCTCACTACTAGTCGCGACAAGCCTTTGCGGCGCCGTTTACATGCTAGCATGTCTGGTTAAAAGCCCCGATATGGACAGCGAGACAAAAATTCCTCCCTCCCCAATTCAGCGGGTTGTACGGGGAGGGACTTTAAGAACATTTCAACAAGGAGATCAAGAAGACAAATTAAATTAACTTAGAGATAATGGGCCCGGATGGATGCGATTCGATGTCGGTGATGGGCCTCAATGTACACTAGCGTCCATATACGTCAATAATGAGGTGACACCTGTGCCTTTTGAGATGGTATCAAATGTCAGTGATCTTCAGCATGTGGCGCTCCACCGACCCCATTAGGACTAAGTTGGAGGAGGAGGTCCTTAATTTAGGGCCCAGGCCCGAGATGAGTTTAGTTAGAATGTACTCCAGCTTAGCGGCCGGTGAAGAGAGTCGACAAAACTAAGGCGGGAGAGGAAGTAGAGCGTTTCCATCTTTTACTCTCAAGCGCCGTCAAAGAAATTTCGATAAGGGTTGCCCGACCCTCCTGGATATCCCACATAAATAACACGAAACCCAACACATGCCAAGTAATACTCCAAATTAGACAGCTTTTCTTGTAGTCATGACATGCAAAGTTCTATATATACACATAATAAATCCAGGTAAAATGGTAAGAACTTAAACACCTATCCCATATAGTAGGAAGAGCTAATGCCCAAAGTTCTAGCAGCTAAACAACGAATCCCTTTGTCAAGGACTAGTCGTTTGATGGACTTAGCTGCTTTTAGTGTTTACGTAAATGGAACTAATGAAGACGAGTTGAAATGCTTCCGCAACCTCATGAATATGTTTTCCTTCTATCATAAGAAAGACTTTTTGGAATAATACTTCAAACTTCTCTTCTAACATTGATGATGAAGACTATTTTTCCTCCATGTAGACAAGATTATTTATCACCATTCCTTCCGTGTACCCTTCAGACGATGTTCCCTTGACAAAGATCCATCGATAATAAAGATCTTGCATCTACCATGGTACCTGGGTTTGTATGGCGTGATGAGATAAATGTCGCTACAATAATCACTTGCTGCCCTCCAAGAAACAATCATGCGAGCATATGAAAAATGATCTTTCATGTACATGTGTGTTAGGACAGTTATTGCTTTGGAAAAAAAAACTCACATATGTGGAATTGACCTAGAGATTTTATACCTGTAGTTGTCAAAGGTCGTAATTCTGAAATTTCCTGTCGCCTCTCATGCTTAACTACAAAAGATGTTGCAGCGGTGTTTCGAAAGAACCGCTAAGAAAATTCGATCAATCTCGTCATGATGCCATTAAAGCCCTCGCAGGCATGCAGGATGGCAGTCATGAGGCATAACAACCAAGCAAAGACCATACACATTGTTCAGCGTAAGGTAAGACATCTTAAAAAAGACAGCAGAAACGGATAAAATAACTTACAAAAATGCTCACTGGTTCCCAAGTTTTGTCCTATGGAATGTGAGACGTATTCAATAATAATCAGTATGATAAATTATAATGTCTCCAACCATGGAATAAAGAACAAGATGATAAAACACAATGCCTCCAACCATGGTTTAAATAGCCTAGTAAAACATCTAGAAGGAGATTCGAAGTCAAAGCATGCTGGAAAATAACCAACCCGAGGGACAGATATAAAAGTAGGGAGCTGCTCTTTTTCGTGATTAATTATCATGTCTCCAACAACGCGCCTTCATGTAGATTGTGATCAAGTTTGATATCATCGAGGCCAAGACCAGACATCACCTTCTCTCAAGAACATGAGTTGGTGTTATAATGTATCATAGAAGCTTTGTGGATTCACTCAAGCAAAAGGATAAATTTTAATGTATTGTAGTGTTATCAATATGGATATGATTTATTTATAATGATGGTAAAATATAGAGAGATGAGATTTTAAATTTTGCTTAAGACAAAGTTATAAACAGGATCACATAGTTTGGGACATTTAGAGTCGTTCAAAAATATGTATTCTAATTAGGTCTCATAAAATAGGGTTCCTTTATTTTGACTTCATATCATATCACTATTTTTGTAATATATGTATATCATATTTTCTGTCATGGATTGAACAACTAATATGAACATAAATCTTCTCTGCTTTGAATTCATAGCAACGAATAGTTTGGCATAACTTTATACCCTTCTTGAAAATGCATACACACAAATCATCGCAAGTCCTTACAGCACATAACATCGCAAGTTCACTCTTGTGAGCTAATTTCCTCCTCTCTATGTAGTCACCTTTTCTTCTCATATAAATATAGATTTTATAAAATATGACATGATATATTCATAACATATAATTTCACATATATACATTTAGCAAGCATACATACATGCACCTGCCTTCGGCACCCCGTCCTCACTTTCAGAGTAACGACTTCGGGCATGGCCTGCTGCCACAGCGTGACCGGTGGGTTGTACAAGTCACAAGTACAGGTTGATTCTATCATGATTCATAAACAAGCATATTATCATACAAAGATAATATGAAAATCTTTCTCCCCTCTCAATTTGTTCATAAAATATTGTGTTATTCCCAGAAAAAGTTACATTAAGTTTCATCCAATTAATACCATGCTCTATCATCCTCAAACACTAAGTAATGTTCGCCATAATTATGCTATTTACTCTATCCCTATTAAAACTTTCTTTCCAATAATACTATTTGAAGCTACATGAGGCTAAGATTATCAGTCTCAAGTAATGCATTTAAAATTAGTTAGGTTCAGATATTTTACTACTGCTTTGAAATTAACAGTTAAAACAAAATAGTAAACTTCTACTTCAATACATAGTTGAAAAAAAAAAAAGTTTTAGATAATTTCATTTGATACTCAATTTTAAATAACGAACATGATGAACATTCATAACTATGACAGTCGAATTTTGATTATATATTTTACTAAAAGTGTGAATTAATTTTGTATGTATAGATTATTAATCATGATTATAAATCTATACTTTAAATATCCAGATTTTTTAATTTTCATGAAAAAAATCAGTCATGTGATATTCAATTTTTGGTAGATTGAGATTCACGATTAGATGAAATTAAACTCACGTAAGTTCACAACAATTTCAAACTTTTCAAAAGAAATTTTATCACTACCAAAATGTCAAAATCAAAATTATGATTGTCAACAGAAAGAATATTTAAGATAAAATTAAAATAATATATAAAATTACAAGTACAAAACACTGTATTTACTATAACACACTGCATTCTATGATGACAATTTTTTAACTAGACTTAAATTACAAATGACTTGTGTTTGATGTTATGAAATATAATACATGAAAATTGAATATTTTACATGACCAAATGGAAATGGCTAAAATTATTTATGAGCATTATTTCCAAATAAAACGATTAAAAAAACATTGTGGTGTTTTTATCCTTGGTGGTGAAATTGATATCAATAGAGTATGTGACATAATGACATATGATCAAACTTTTAAACATTAAGAGAATCTTATTATGAAGATATATAGAGATGAATCAGTACTGGAATTTATTTATATTTTGTATGATTTAGATAACAAACAAAGTTTAATGGCATATCCTAAACCCTAAACTAGTTTAAATATATATTATAAATACAATCAATTTTTATGTGATCTGAAGTAATTTTTGTGTGTGAGATACAAAAATGATCAAAAGAATTTTATATTATGATATCTTATAGTTTTTATTTATTTAGTAATTTTCTGTACAAAACTGGAACATATTTTAATTTTTTGTAAGTTTACAAGCTAAAATTAGCTCTTTTAATTTTTTTTGTAATTTTTTTCATAATTTTTAATTTCATGATGTGACATAATAAAAAAATCCATTTAAAAAATTTTGATTTAAAAAAAAGAAAAAAATCAAATGCGCAAAATGCTATCAATATTTTTAAATTGATTCAAAAAATGAAGTATTCCAATAATAACTATCATAAAATTAAAATACAAGATTTACAAAAAAGTAAAAAATATGAATTGATTCAATTACTCATTAAAATTATGATGGATATAAACTACAAGTTTTTATTCTAATAAATAGATTTAAAAAATAAAAAGTAAAAAAGTGGAATTTAAAGTTGTATATATATGCTGCTAAGTTTAAATATAATATCATGTTTGAATGTGAGATGCAATTTTTATTTGCAAAAAAACCTATGATTAAAGAATATATATATATCAAATCATTCTATGTAAGTGCATGTACAAGTTGAAACATAATCCAAAATCTTATATAAGAAAATCCTAATCAAATTTAATGGCTGAAATACTTACATGAAATGAAGATTTGAACAACAATTTTGTTTCCAAATGTCTTTATTATCCTGAAATTGTGTAATACATGCATTTTTTCTATTGGTTCCCTTAATCATATATCATATGCATGTTATCACAACATTATTTCATAAATTTTAAAGTATGTATGTCTCATATCATGCTATATACTTTAAATATTAATACTTATAGAATAAATAAAAATATAACTTATTTGCATTGAAACAAATTTTGAATTGAATTGAATTGCAAAAAATACATAGAAAATTTTCATTTTTCATTTATGAGTGAAAACAGATTATTAGACAAGATTTGACGAATTTTTATAAACACAGAATAATTAGATATAAAAAGATAGAATTATATACATAATAAATTTTTTATTTTTATTTTCATTGGTATTTCTTTTTCTTACATAGAAATTTTTTATTCTAACAAAAAATAATATCACATTGATTATAATAAATATTTTTTAAAATAGAGTGTATAATGTGTGATATGAATATAATCAAATAAATGTTAATTTTAATCAAAATAATATTAAATATCAATATATACCTGCAATATTGTCATCAATATTCTCAACATTAAGTTTCTAAACCGTAACTATCAGTTTGACTTCTTATTTGTTTTTAGATGTGAAAGTAAAAGGTACTATGCGACTTGTCTTTGAACTCGTGTTAGTGTACTTCTTTACCTGCTCGGTCATACTAGATGACTCACTTGAAACTGCAATATCAAAAATAGTTAATTTTTCATCTTAAATTTATTCTCTCATTTGACAGCAATAGGAGAATTCATAACGTTCAATGCATTTAGATTTTTTCAAATTTTTGTATACATCATCTACATTGCTGGCTTGTTTAATGGCTAGTAATCACAGATCCAACAACAATGATCTCTTCGATGTATTCTTTTTTAGAATTTTAATTCATAATCATTTTCAACAGATACTTTTTACTATCATTTCAAAATTTTGCTTACTCCTACTTTTTGCAAACAATTAGTGATTTATGTTGTATTGAAACTCAAGAGAGAGGTTTCATCATCATTACAAGAGAGTATTTTGCACAGATACTACTACATATTTTATCTTTTCTCCTCCTTCATCTCGCAAAAAAATCTCCATCAATGCTCTAATAAACTTTTTTTGGAAAAAAATTAAAATTTGCAAATATAAAAATACACATTTATGATCTATTATCAATTGTTTCAAAAAATAAAAGATTCACAAACAAAAAAATTCACACCAATACTCTACAAAAACACACAAATTACACGACGTTTGTGATCATACATTATCAGGCTACATTCACATGTTTAAAAAGATTTTATTGAAATCTAAACAATGTTCAATACGAGGTATGACTCGCGCTGAACATTGTGTGTGTATATGTATGTATATATATATATATATATATTAGAATTAAATTTATATAATATGACAAGCTATGACTTTCCATATCATACATATTGGATAGCAAAAATGTTGAACCTAACCTTAATTATAATTAGATTTAACCTCTAATTTGGTTAATAGTAACAAACATAAATTAAAAAAATTATATGATCTTTATTCTATCTGATTAGTTTGAATATGATCAAGTAAACTTATTAGTTATCGTCATATACTTACTACAACTGTTACAGTTTCAATCAACGTTCATCACAAATCAAAATATTGATATTTGTTGTCATCTTACAAATATGCAATATATTCTATTTCTACAAGTTCAAAATAATCACGAAATGACCTGAAATCTATGGTGCGCATAGAAGATGTGTCCACTGACGAACATTGTTGTCATTGTCATTAAAACCATAATTCAAGCACATTAAAATGAAAAATTCATGCACATAAGTATAAATCGCATTGTACTCCTAGCTAGCGATTCGATCTGACTAATTCTAATTAGCCTAAACTAAATTCAAAACGAATTATCCAAGGAAAAAATAAATTCAATTTGCAACTAATTACATCTATGACTAAATCACTGTTGAATAGGAATAGGTTTCATTGATCGAGTCAAACATTGACATGTGTCAACCTCGTGAGCTGCTCTCACAAATCAACATTTTGGCCGCTCCGCTAGCCAACCCTTGAAGCAAACATTTCAACTCTATAAGCACTGCTGCTATACTTGCGTCAACCGTGTGTCATTTGGATGTAGGCATGGTGCACATGTGCGTCCATGATTAGTTCACATCACATTCCATTCCAAAACTCAAAAACATATCTACTAGAAGATGTATATAATAATCTAGTCATATCCAAGGTAAGAGCAGTTCAATGTTAGTATAATAAATCATTAGAAGCAAATCTTAAGATCATAAATCATTAAAAACAAATCTTCAGACCGAAGATCTATAGCCTCCTTCATGGATGATTGCATTTCTAAATTTATCACAATGGTGAGCAATAGCCAAGTTCAGTAATGCCATGGGTATAACCCTGTGGAACAATGTTGTCCTAGCATAACAAACTTGAATCCACACATCTGGATTGTTAAACTGCACTACCTCTCTAATCTTTCTTAGGAGTTAATTCCAACTCTCTATCAAACAACAGCATGTATGATGAAAAAAAGACCAACTTATCAGATAATCCGTGATCATTCAATTTAGTTGCATCAGAATTTTAGTATATTTGTATTTGAGTTTTTTGTTACATTGGATATGTACTACTAGAGCAAATTTTTACTATTCTTTACCTGATACCAAATACGTCTATTTCTTAAAAATATAAAACTTAGCATATATCTTGATGAAATTGTGTTAGATGTAGGATGTGATTCGCTGTCTAATATCACTTCACTATTATAATCATATTTTTCAAATGATAAAAAACACTTTGCTATTATCATATTTATCATTTAATTGTTGCATAAATTTGAAAACTTATCAAAGTTGAAAGAACTTCTAAATACTTTTACAGGTGTATGTTACAAATATCTATCAAACAATTGCATTACATCTACAACACACATCAACCATCTCATATACTACATATGATATATGGGATGAGATTATATCGCTTAAGATGATGCTCAATCAATGATTAAAGATAAAATAACTCCACATTTATTATTAGATTTGTTTTTATGAGATTTATATCTATTTATGAAATTAATTGATACCATGAACATATTTATTTATATAATAATTTAAATTTATGCATATAAGCATTTATAAAGCTGGTTGTTAGCATAAGCAACATTTTTATATAATTTATTTAGGCTTTTTAATTTTATATATAGGGAATTTTAAAATCA
This sequence comes from Marchantia polymorpha subsp. ruderalis, assembly GCA_037833965.1. Classification (NCBI taxonomy): domain Eukaryota; kingdom Viridiplantae; phylum Streptophyta; class Marchantiopsida; order Marchantiales; family Marchantiaceae; genus Marchantia; species Marchantia polymorpha. The sequence goes on from AP031357.1 coordinate 12,735,725, forward strand.
ACAATTGAGTCCAAGAACAAAAACAAGCAAAAAAGTAGACACAAGAATTATATAATTAACCCATGTGAGTTTACTTCCAAGAAACACATTGAAATACTTACTGAAAATATTATATGTGTTGTTAGTACTCTTATCCATCAATGATGTTCATAGTCAAACTCGTCAAAGTTAACCAAGACAAGAAATAACACTTAACAGATATTATGTGTATTATATTTATTATTAAGAATATTATTTCATACGTTCAAAATTATTTATTTTTACATAGATTTATATTTGCAATAAAATATGAAGTCAATCTATTTCATTTGTGTTCATTTGTTTCATAATATAGTTCTTTCTTTTTAGTTTAATAATACCTTAGATTTATTAGTCAACCAATAAACAAGTCTTTTCATGATTAAAAACAAAATTTAATATCTGGATATTCAAGTATTATTGGTTGGTTATTTTAATTTATGAAATAGAGTAAATTTTGGATGTCTTTTAACAATTAGCTAGAATAATACTATGATGAGTGTCATTCTTATATATTGATTGCATTTTATAATATATTACAAAGTCGTCAGGATTTTGTAATATGTAAAGCAGAACAAACTAGTTAAGAATTTACTTTATGTTTGTTTATCAAATAAATCTAATCAATTTTTTAAAATTATTTGTAACATGCATATGTGATAAAGTAGTAAAATAAAATGAAGTGTCCTATTCAAAGAAAGAGGGTCACAATGATTAAAAAAACGATCAAAACATTGCATAAAGTGTAAAGAATACTGATCGGAGTTTGAAATTTGATGATGTATTTAGCAAAGTGCAATGGTTGAAGTGTTTTTATTAGGTGTGTCTTTGTAATTAGATAAGAAATCAATCTTGAATTAAAAAACATATATTGAAATTTTGAACGCACGCGAGTTCAAAAGTTTGTGACTATTTTAACATCTTGAGGTGTCAATGTAGATCATAACCAATCATAAATAGTGCCTCATTTCAATCTAAACAACCTATGTTTAGTATTACGTAGAATTACTATAGATGTTACGGTACTAAGTATTTTGCCATGGTCAAATACTTCCCAATTCTAAAAGCTTGTTGTGAAAGTATATTTGGATACGTAATGTGATAAAAAACTTCAACTGTTGTATATGTGATAATTGGATAAGATCTTCAAGTTTTTCTGGATCAAAATAATTCTCTAGAATAAATGTATCAGTGTACTCAGTTTATACTATCCTATATTCTTCTTAACGTATATTTGGTTAAGATATTGATTTTTTTTTCTCGAAGCATTGCATTAGGTTGAGGATGTAGAATTTCAATTTCGATGCTGAGTCATGATGATGTAGAACTCTGCTGTATTTTAGGAGTTGAATTAAATGTCTAAATCTTCTTGCTGTCACATTTTTTGGCATGTTCATTGCAAGTTATGAAATGCTTGGGGTTTTGTTTCACATATTATCACCTCTTTGAGCCATGTTGGATGTTTTCACAGACTTCCTGTCCACAATTTCTGCGGTAAAGCTGAGATATACACTTGCCTTCCCCATGCGAAAGTATCTTCCTCATAATAAACTGGCGATGCAACCTTCGTTCACGCCTTTCTGCATTTCCTTCTGATTTACACAATTCCACAATTCCATCTGCTTTTTCAGCAAGAGCGAAGTAAACGTGAGGGATAGTCGGATACTTAAGATTGTCAAGGGACATGAATACCTGACTGGCCGCCGATTAGTCTCTAATAACCACCCTTAGAAGCTTAGATGATAATGAACTATCAACAATTCTTATCACTTTCCTGCACACTGAGTGTTCATTATTTTGTCGGTGTTGACTTACATTCGTATGCAGAAGACAGCATACTCGAGGTAGTCATTATAGGTTCTTGTACGGAGCACTTACACATACTTAGGAGCGGACTGCCAAGGTATCTACGTGTATTATATTTAAGTGTTTTTCGACGACACCTGCAAAGCAAAGGGCATAGGAAGGTAATGGTTTTCGTACAATGTTGTAGGTTCAGGTCATTCAATCACATTCTCCAGAAGAACATTTACTCGGGCACACTTTCACATCGGAAACCATAACGTTGGAAAATTGTGATACACTGGGTACCACGAATCACGTACAGTCGATAGTAGACAACAGTACCTGATATGAAAAATAGCAAAACGATAATTGCCCCAAAATGAAATTAGAGATGAATTTGCTTATAACTTTTTGAAGAACTGCTATTTCAGGGCTATCTGATTGCAGTAGTGAGCCCTATTTATAACTGGGTAGCTTGAACACATGTAAAAACATGTCCAAAATTTCTAGTGTCAAACATGTGAGATGAAATGGCTCATTGGTTGCGGATCTTAAAGGACTGTATAATTTTGATATTCAGGTGACCACAAATACGAGCAAAACACGTAAAGAAAGAAGGCCCCCAATTGATATGATACTTCCCTATATAAACTCAACGTGAAGTGATATGGTGTTAATTAGCCAGCTTAGACCTCCCGAACTATGAGATAATTACACAAAGCGAGTCTTGAAAGAGGCAAGTCACCTCTAATCCTCATTCAATCTCCAGACTTATTTGCACACGTTGCTCCTATAGTGGATATTTCTCCATCTCGTACTATTTCAATGCATCTGGTAGAGCTGATGCAGGACGAGATCCCAGTACCAAACTGAAATCTAAAAGGTGTCACATAACTATTGCAGCTCGAAATCATGTCTCATTTTATCTGAGGCAGAAATGATCGCCAATTAAAAAGAGAACATCTAGTCACATTCACTCAAAACACCAAATAGGTCCTTAGAAGATGCTTCTTCCAATATGATGATACTCTCAGCGACGTTGTTGTCTAAATCATCAAGACAAAAGTGGCTGAGACTCCCAATATATACCGTAGTCATTGTGCGGTGTCGTGCTTATTTATAAAACAAGTTATCATGCAACGAATGATGCTGTACTCCACTTCTAAAATATTTTTTGTTTACAACAATAAACAAAACATTGAGATGGCTGAATGACTCTGACTACGTTGGATTAGATCACACTACAACTGCAACTTCTTGAGGCCTACGTGTCAAATTTTACCTCTGCTTGAAACCGCGTGTCGGAGAATACCTCAGATATTAAAACTCGTTACCTTGAATTTGGTAATACACAAAATTTGCAGAGAACTCACTGCAAACCATGTCCACATTTACGCATTGATAGAATTCATGAAGACTGCGTCAATGCTTGCGCCAACTTCCAGCAAAGCAGCGGTGAGTTTGGGCACCAACTTTTTCAGCATGAGCTTGAAACCTGCGGAACTCTTATCTTCAGAGTAGCTCTCAGCAGCACATTCCAAGTCTGACTCGATCAAAGATCCCACCTCAGCACCGGCTAAGTAGGCCTTGCATGACTGGATAATTCTATTTCCACGCTGTCGAAAATGCTCTCCTATCAACTCTTCGAAGTGCTGCATGTCAACGAATAATTCACCACAATAATGTACACGATTTCAATCGCTAATCAGGTTCCGTATCTTGCTGAGCGCAAAACTTCTTCAAATGAGATGCCTAGTAATCGACTGAAGGTACCAGAAGATGGCAGCCAAAATAACGAGGGCTAAACTCATCTACAAAATCCTATGTGAACCGGAATCTGTACAGTTTCTAAAGACAACCTAATTAACAGGTGAACCACCGATACGTTATAGCACACAAGGGGACCAAAGAGTACAGACTGGAGTACAACTACATGGGCTCTAGTTATGTCATAACTCGATACACTGTAACTGAAAGCAATAAAGTTAAGAACAGAAGCACATGTGCATCCTCAGTTATATACGAAGACTACATTTTCTTCCGGCTGTCGGTAGCTTTGGGTTCCAGTGAGTAGAAAGTCAATTTTAACAGTGGTCTCTACCTCATAGAATGAATGACTGCGGTCACATCACGGTGATTAAGAGTGTGTACGACTCATCTCTCAACTCACTAAATAGGCATGGCGAGATCCAACTAATTTCCCAACATACTTCCTGATCCCATTTTCGTCTATTTTATCCCGTTAACCTCATCCAGCTCTACATATTCTGGATACACTTTTCTGGACAACCAAAACCAAATGGTATACGTACGAAAAGACAAGATTCACAAGCCGCTTTCTGTCAACATGGCATACTGGGAAAGCAATAGAATTTTTCTCCTTTTCACCAAGCAGAGATGTCCAGGCGTTCTACATATTCCATAGGCTTAAACAAGAACACAACAGATAAAGTAGCTGCTCTGAAACGATTCCACTCACGATGATAGTTCACAACTCATAAGCCTTCATACCATATATATATAAAACAGTCGAAAATCCACAAAACTTAGCGAACTCGTAATCTCTAGTGCCAGACCTATGATGGAAGCAGTCCAAGTATGTAGACAGAATAAAAAGGGGAAAAATTTCAGACACCAACACTAAACAACGCTATACTTCACCATTCCGTATCAAGCTTATGCAAACTTTTGGTGATGTTCAATTCTAGTTCACAGTATTGCTACCAATCGACTCGAACCGATCATGGTAAGGCATACAGAACACGGTATATATCGTGTTCTCTAAGCCGTACCATTGTCAATTCTCTAAGATTGCAAGTCGAGGGGAAGTGGTGCATCGGGTGACTCCCCCTCCGACTACGGCTAAACAGGTGTCTGAATTCTAGTGAGTGAGCAACTGACAAGAAACGTCTTTAACTTTCGTCGACGTCACATCTTCCAAAAGAAGATATTTTCCGTATTGCGGCAAACAGGAAACGCCGATGCGAGACCGGAACTCTTCGATTTGCATATAATCATACAGAATACATACCATAAGAAACCAATTCAAATGAATAAGTGCAAAGTCGATCCCTGTCCAACAGCTCAAGTTATCAACCTAGAGACAAGAAAACACAACTTACCCTGGGTGGTCGTCGAAGAAGGTAAAGCATTGACTTGCATGAAAGCAGGAAAGAGTTTTCATTGTACACAACAGAATTCTTTTCTCCCTCTCCTGTGCCAACTTGTCGGTCATAACCAGCTTCGTTGAAGTATGGTTTGGCATTAAGAACCAAACCCTGTATAGAGACCAATAGCTGTAAGATACTCGACGTTGACGGATGCCAAATCTCCGAACCTTTGCCGGTCCAAGTATTTAGAAGGCTAAGACAAACTTTCCCATTCTCATACAAATTTGGATTCAGTCGTAGCCCACCGGAATGATAATGTGCAACCTGCCAACACAAGATTACAGTCGTGAGCTGTCATGAAGTTTGCAATCGCTGGTTATCTGGCTCATCATCAATATATACGAAGGGCAGCAAGGCCAGAATGCAGGCACGAAGACATAAACCTGTGGAGATCCAGAGTGTCAAGTTGAGAAATCACAAGCTCCAATGTATGCAGCAAGTCTCAAAATTAATTTATCTTGCTTTGTAACAAGCTTGAAACTTACCGGTGGAACACTTGGATATTCCGGAGGCAGATAGAGATCAAAGACAAATAGCCCATCGTGATATGGAGTTCCTGCTGCTCCTACAATTACTGCTCGTATCAAATCCATCCTGTCTTCATAAACTCTTACATAAATGGTATCTGCAAACAAGAAACAGTAAGTAGCGATACTACTGAGACGAATTCGCTCTCAGATACTCCTCAATACACTTCGTGTACATATGCTAGTTTACAGCCCAATAGAAAGATCGAGCCAAGATTTCTCTATACTCTCAGACCCAGAGGGCTTGCATACATCATTATATAGATCCGTATTGGAGGAGTACTTCTGGTGCAAGATATCCGCAAAGGAAGTCTAAAATATACCCATATTTTCTGCATAGGTGGAACACTCTTCAGGAGGAGAAAATGTTCGTCCAGTGATGTGAGACAAATCTGATCCTCATTCGAAAAGAGAAATGAAGAGTCTATAAAGTGAACAAGCGAAACTTTTGCTTCTTTGGCTCGACTTTCTGAAAACATGCTTCGTAACAGCTTGAAGCTTCGACTTCGACTTCAACTTGTATTCTCAAGCTATGAAGAAGTTGTAAGATCATTAATTATCATCTTAAATGATAAACGCTAAACTAGCATACAGAAGTACGAAAAGCATAATTTTTCAACAAATCAAAGGGTGAAATTTTTCACTGATTTATAATCAAAATTCCACAACTAATTAACGTAGGGCTTACCAGGAAGATTTTTCTCTAGAATACTCCACTCTTGCTGAATCTTCTTCACCCACTTGCGATTATTGGTAGGCTGCAAGCAGTGAAGTCAATACTTCAATAACTCTTCAAACAAGCAGTTGACGGAATCTACTTATGTTCACTGAGTAGCCTCGCAAAACTCACGTTGAGGGATACTGAGATGGAAATGAAAGAAAAATAAGGGATTCCCAAACTGCTTCTGCTAGACTTGTTCTAATCACTGGCTATAGCCTTCTGACGCCAAAGTAAAACATCAGTCACGCAATTCTTACAAACTCTTCTTTAACAAGGCTCGAAGCGTATAAGAACGTATCCAGCTTTCTCTACTAAATATAAACTGTCTCGGTGTTCTTCATCGACAGAATGCTTGCCTCCACTCTCAAAGTCCGATCTTGACAACAGATTCTACAATTCATAGACGATTAAATTATCTGAAAATCGAGACCATAAACGGGGTCTCAATCCCATTGCGTTGAGGTATAAAAGTTTTGAAATTGTAGTAAAAGGAGATATTGATTGCCTGTGCGGTCTCGCCAACGTAGTGATGATCGGCTGGATCTTTGACGCTGTCAAAATGCTTAATTTTTTCCGAGTTACTTTCAGCCTTCACAAAGTCATCCCCATCAGGAGAACTGTTCACAGCATTTATGACATCTGCTAACGATTGAGTCTGCTCATCCTCCAGTGTTGTGAAAGAGTCTGCAAAAGCACTGGAATTCCTGTCCTCAGAATCAGCATCTGTAGCCGTATTCGAGGCTGCCATGTCCAGCTCTTGATCTTCTCTATCGACTGGATTCAAAACAGTATCGTTGAACATTCGTAAAGCATCCCTCTTACAAGGGGCCACACGCTCAACCACACGCCTCTTCGGTGACTGCGGTACTTGCTCTTCACTCCCAGCACTTATCTCCTCATCGAGGATTTCCTCAAGGCCATGCTTTACCCTGCCTTGGGAGCTTGAAGCCCTCGCGACACCTGCGGAGTCAGCACCTTTCTTAGATCCCCTCTGACCCCACCATCCTGCGGCAAATCGTGAGACAAGGCCGAACGCTACTAGAGGCAATTTGAAGGGACCTCCGTACTTTTGAGGCCGGTTCTCGACTTGACCTCGTTCATCTGTAGCCAAATCTTTGCCACCAGCATCTGCCAAAAGCTCAACTGCCTCATTCCCTTGACCGTTGTCTTGAGATTCAGCAACCTCGTCATCCCAAGCAGGCCTCTCTTTATCTGTCCATGCTTCTTCTTCCTGGCATAAGAAACAACTCGCCGGGACATTCAAGTTACAAATTCCAAATCCTGAGGTGATTCAAAGAAGATAGACAACTTCGAGACTGATAGGGATATACTCCAACTCCCAAGATTTCGACAACAGATGCTACCCAACACCGCATGCCATCTAGTAAAATCCGTGGTCTCAAAATGATGAAAACGTACCACAATATTATTTACTTGCTTCATGGACTAAAAACAAGATAATCTGGCAGGTCTGGCAGCTTATTGCCCACCTGTTCTATTCTGGTCAACTCGTCATCAGAAAGAACTGTCTCCCAGCTAGCAGCATCATCTACATCTTCCGCATCTTCAAGATCACTGGTGTGGGCTGATGAAGAATCTTCTAGATCACGATTGACTACTAGAATCGCCTGAGGCCCTACCTACAACAGGGATAAAGTAAGGAAACAATCAATAATCGTCAAATGATCCGAGGCTGGCAGATATACATTTTTTAAGATCAGAATTAAATCAACATGTAAACTTTCCTTCAGCCATTCTTATAAATCTAGTTGCTTGTAATCGATTCTAGTCACGCTGTTATTGCCGATACTGGTTAATGTCTTTCAACTTTGTCTTTACATTCTTTAAGCCATAGCGACCACTGGGAAAGGTCCGGCGACGTAGGTAGGAATGATGGGCTACCGTGACAACACATTTGAAAGACCACAAGTTGTGGTTGCGTATGCTTAACACCGATTTGGGAACAAAAAACTTCACCAAATGCTCTAAAAAGACATGGCTGCGGTACAAATGTCAGCTCAAGCTGTTTCAGCTGATGATACATCCAACTACGTAGGTTAGAACCCTGGTTGTTCATTAAAGACTAAGAACAAATGTATTGCAACAAAAGTCTTGGGCACAAAATCCTCTGTAAAAAACCAGAAACCAACCTTTGAAACCATTCCATCGGCCCATGCAACTTCGATGTCTCCATCTTGAAGCCCTGTAATTACTCCAACCCATGACAAATCCTGATTTACAACCTTGCTTGAACGACCTTTTCTTTTGGCACTCTGCTTTAGAAGCTTATCAGATGATGATCGAGAAGTACAAGCCTCATTCTCATCTGCGTCCACCTCAGAGGTTTCTTCTACTCCAGATGAAACAGCAGCGTCTGACTCATCCATGAATGGCGTTTCATCAGATGCCATAGGTGAAGGTGTCAGTCTAATAACTACATCGCCTAGGCAATAACTATAATCTGGATGTTCAACGAGCTCGTAAACACTCACGACTTCCTCTGACTCAAACTCTCGAGGTTCTTCGGGTCTTTGAACAATTTTCAACCAGCGAACAGTGGCAGTCCTCTGTTTTGCATCAACACTTTTGACAATACCTACTCGTCTAGGGTCCACGTCTAAACCTTCCCCATCTGCTCCTCTTTCCATCACGTACTGCTCTGGCCAAAAGTCATGATCCCCTAAATGATCAACTGGAATAAGAGAACAAGCATCCAGACCCTGTGATACTGTCCCATCTTGCCAAACAATATCAACAGTTGTCCGGGTGTTAACCACCAACACGGCATACTCGACAGGTTTTTCCTTTTTCTGCACCTTCTTATCACGCTTAATTGGCCTCCTCTGCTTACTCTTCCGTCGATGCGTACCCCAAGCATCCTTACATCCTTCAGCAGATCCACAAACGACGTCTACAGTTTCAGGACTGCGGGCAGCATTGTTCTCAACTGAGGATTCGGCTTCACCATCTGAAGGAATTACATCCGTTGTGGGCTCCAAAGGAACGACACTTTTAGGACGCATTCGAACCGGAGGTAACGATCGATCTCCAAGCTGCCAATTCGTATGTGAAAAGTATATCATGGGCAACAATTTTTTCGCATCCTGCTCCTCATTGGGAACAGACGATGAATGAGAATTGGAGAGCGCATTCCCAGCAGCAATCCAATAAACTAACACTGACCCTGCCTCGACATCTACGACGACACCCTCCATCCGACTAACCTTCCAGCTTCCTTTCAACCATTTGGCATTTTTGAAAACCGAAGATGATGTGCAACGAACTCTCTGACCAGGGAAATATGGGCATCCTGAGTCATCAATCACACTTTCGGTATAGGTAACCAAGCGGTCCGGGTCGGCTCTGAGAACCTTGCACTTTGCCCCGTCGTCAAACATTACCGTGACATTATCTACAACCTCGTCTACGCGCCCAAGCCACAAGTCATGAATCACGTAATCTCCTAGAGCAAAAGCCCGTACACGGCGCAACCTCCTGCTATTCACATCTTTCATGATCTCGCCATTAGGAAGCTCCAAATCTACCCTCATCTCAACGTCCACCACTGTTCCTGTCTGCCCCAACGGATCATTTGCCTTCGCCACAATATCCCCGTGCAAAAACGCTCGATCCACCACTTGAATGTCCCCTAGTTTCTCCGTTGATTCTTCCGAATTAATCCAGCACACTCTTGCAGAACCCTCCGTGACCTCGTCCTCTCCCCCGTCTTCCTCTTCCTCCTCCTCCTCATCCTCACTCTCTGAACTATCCTCGCTATCCGAATCTCCGCCAACTTTTGACACCACTCCAATCAGAGAAGGCTGTGCCAGACGCTGAACGACGTCTTCTCGAAACAATTGCACTTCTGCCACGCTCCTTCCTTCCACCATTCCCCTAACCCTGCCTCCTCCTCCGCCAGCCCCTCTCTCCATCCCTTTCCCCTCTCTCTCTCTCTCTCTCTCTCTCTCTCTCTCTCTCAAATTCCCCTGCCCTCGTGCAATTCACACAAATCAACACTCACGTAACCAGAAACGAGGTTTTCCACGAAGAATTTCACCGGGAGCTCTTACCACAATTCTTCGCATCAAATTTCTCGATCAGATCTCTCGCACCGGCCCACCTCTCCCTTCTGCTCCTCCCTCGGGAATACGTTCCTTACTTCCAATTTGTAATCAACATGGGGCGAGGGTTTCGGGCAACCGAACAAAAAGTAGGGTTCTGGTAATTTCCCCGCTCTGTAGTTTGGTTTATTGTAGCGGGTAAACTACACGCTTACAAGGTAGGATGAGTTTTATAATTTGTACATTGGAAAGGCAGGGATGTGGTAGTAAAATACGAAGACTACTGCTTCGGCCAAAGCCGACGAGCCAAGTGTCGAATAGAGGGCTAGTCTGAACGTCGTGCCCATAAAATGAAGGCCACTAATTGGTTGAAATTCACCGAATTGCTCCTTTCGTTCTTTTTTCTGATTTCCAGCCTCCTCTTTCTTCTGTTCGAAATTCGCCTTGGTAGGATAATTGATTCTATATCTAAGGTAGAATTTATTATAATTTTAAGAAGTCTTTTCATTTTCCAACTAATGGAAAAGTATACCTGTATATCCAGCAATCAACCCCATTAGATAAAAATACATGCTTCATACCACAGCATCCGAGGAGATTTCAAGTTGTGTCGAATTGTTTGATTTCTTCATTGTGACAGAGACAGTTTCCAATTATAGGAAAAAAATTCCTCTACTGTAAAACATGTAGAATCGATGATAAAATTGGCAAGAGAAATCTATATCGAGATCTTAAATCATCACATTCATTTCAGAGAATAACATTTTTTTTCCTTTATTAGTTTAATATTTTCCTCGAACGAAGTAGTTCTTGCCTTGGGATGTGTGTGTACAAAGATTGATAATATATACATACTAGAAGCTCATGAAAAATGGAAGAGAAAGCAGCGTGTGAGAGTCCAAGTGGATAACATTGTCAATGTCAATCAAGAAGTTAGAGCAAAATACACAGTAGAAAGCAATAGTTATAAAACATTGATCTTATGATGAAAAATACTTTAGCTATAATATTCAAATCAAATTATCCACAAACACGTGTTTTGCTCTCTTTATGTAAAACCATGAAAGCAAGTTTGTCATTATAAATAGTATCATAAAATAGAAGAAGTTATAATTTTATTGACACACTATAATAAATCCTTGTGCATTTACTCTCAGACATATGAATTTTGCATAATGTGCTACATATAATTTTAATGCAAAGAAAAAATAAATATACTAAATAGTATGATTGAAAACCTTGAATACTGCATCGATACTAGCTCATCTGCAAAAAAGATGAAAGTATGTCACAATAAAGATCACTTACTTAATTCCAATTTGATAATATTCAATCAAGTTTAGCTAGATGTCAACCACGATTCACATTTATCTAATATAAATATTTTCATATGAGTTATGTATTTAAAAATATCAAACATCCAATACACCAGTTCATTCATAATTTTGTAGACAATGTTATCAATCAAGTTAATCATTTCGACTTCTTTGCTCTTATACAAGCTTTGAAGTAAACAATTTTGAACTTAAAAAAATAAAAATCATCCTATTAATATCTAAAATTCATATAATGTCATGGATTATTGAATTAGATTGTCATTTTGAATAGTTTAAAATTTGTATAACATGTAGTTTGTATAATAACTCAGTCACACAATTTAAAAATCAAAATTAAGATTGATTGATATATGAATATTTTTATTGCTACAAACAAATTTACATGATATAGCTTAAACGAAATCCTTTTTTAAGTAAGAAAACTCTAAATTATTAAATCTACATTACTGCATGCATTTTAGACTTATGATTATGATAAACTTATCATTATGTTATGCAAAAAATGAATGGATGCATTGTTTGAATCATGTTAAATCTAACAATATTTTGAAACATAGTTAAATTTTCAATTTAGCATGCAAATAATTTAAAAAAAATATTTTTTAATTTATTGTCAATTTTTGATCAATTAAGATACAAGTACATGTAAAATATATGAATCTCTATGCATTTTTTACAAACATTTTAAAAAAATTCAAGTAATATGTTATAAATCACAAAACAATAGATATATACATATATTTTCTTTATATCTTTGTAACTAAAGTTGCTGAGACTCAAGTTAAACCACATCTAGATGTTATCAACATTGCACAATCACACAGTAGAAATTTTCAAGAACTTAAAGATCAAGCCAATCTATTACTTCAAATACAAAAGACATGTGAGGTGAAAGTATTCAAAGGGAGTAAAACAATGAACAAGTTGAAATATTAGATCATGAAAATAAATATAGATTTGATTCATATATTTGATTTTATTTCATAATTATTTATGACATATTATTTCATGAACAAAGCTCTCACATGTTTACATTATATGGAAACAAATTCTACCAAAACAATGTGCTCTAATCTTGTGAAGTGAAAAGCAAACAAATTGTTGATTATCTTTAAAGAGCAAGAATGACATTATGTAATTAAAGAAAAAATAGATATTCACACATACATTGAAGATTTTGTTTTTTTCAAACTATACATCGTACATATGATCATAGCAAAAATTAAAATTTGAGACGATACTTAAGCTAGTTTACCATTACCACTATTAAAAAAACTTCAATTAAACAGTTTATCGTTTAACAACGGTATGGAACTAGCCAAGTTTGCTGTGGTAGTGCAGTTTTTTTGTTTTTTCAAAATTAGAGTAGTTAGGAAGGAAAATTCATGCAAGTTTTAACTTTTGAGGTAGAAGTAATTAGAATAGAATAGAATAAGACTTTTTACTATAGAGCCTAAGTAGTAATAGGAAGTACGAAGGATCGTCAGGAGAAGAGCTTGGCCTACGGAGGCCGATGAGATCCTAATCCGAAGCAACGGATTAGGAAGACTCAAGTGACGGGAAGACGGGTGAAGACCCAGCTTCTCCAAATACCTAGATCAGTATTCGGACATGGGTATTTGATATTCGGAAATGACGCCTTCGGAGTTATCTCTGAAGCCCCTTTGGCGAAGGATCCCTAGCGAAGTAAAATATGGCGCCGCACGGGAAAGAAAATTGAATGGTGGCACTTTCAATTTGCACGAGTTGAACCTACCATTGCAACGGCGGGGTACACCTCAGGGGATGCGAGCTCAGCTCCCACATTTCACGACCACGCTATCGCAAATCGACGAGAGACTGTGGTGCGGAAGCTCAAGCGAGAGAAAACAACTATGGGGCGATCGATTCGATTGACCACACTTAGAGTTAACGAGTCAGGCTTGAGAGATTATCGTGGTAAATTGATTCTTGCAAAGATGGACTTTTTGCTTTGGGGTTAGAATTGGGTTTGTGCATCGATGGTGTAGGAGTGGAACAACGATGGCGCACCGAAGCCACCGGGGTATCGAGGAAATTATGAGACTTGACAAATTTGGAATTAGACAAAAGTTTTGAGGAGTTGCGCATGAGATAATGGCGACCTTACCTTTGACATTGAGAGTGTAAAGGTAACGCGAGCGGAAGAGAAGTCATATGCGGCTTTATTTAAGAACGTGTGCACCAGCAAGAATGGATATCGGACCATTGGGTATCACGATCGTTTCAGAAGAAATGTGGCAAGGGCGTTAATGCATATCCTTCGACCTTCTCGGACCACGTACATGATGACTTAGCAAGTTGGGTTCATGGAATAAGCATTGGACGCGAATCCTCTAGACTGCCACCCGACAACACATTGCAGTACTTCCAGAAGAATCAGCCAATTACCTGTACTCGTTCTTGATTAAGTTCTATAGGGGGATGGGGCTACTGACTGCTGTAGAGCGAAGGGAGTTTCCGATGCGAACTCACTCGCAGGAAGGAGAAGAGGTTGTAAGTGCCAACAAAGTCAATATTGATCTAACGACGAGCAAATTAATTCGTTTCCGCAGAGAATAGAACGATTCAAGGACAGACAAGAAGAACGGCCACAGAAGAGAAGGAGGCTTCAGGAGGTCGCCGTGACTGAAGAGCGTGAGCGTAGGACATGTCCCATCAAGCTCTGATTGCCTAATATTCGGGCTAGGTTGAAGGTGAAAGCAAGGCAATTGATATTGGAGTTGAACAACAACACGAAGAGCGGAGCTGTTGCATTGCAAGGACGTCCCAATCCAGAAGAGGAAGTAGAGTTGAACGTAGCGACTGTTGTGAGAGAGAAGGAAGTGCCAATGGTGAAGAAACTTCAGACTTTTGCGGTGAGCCCTACTCTAATAGTGACACGCCGGACCACAAGGAAGGAGAAAGTTAAGGCTATTATGACGGAGGAAATGACTACATGATGAGATCAAGTTCCTTTGTTAAAAGTCATGATGAGAGTTCCTTTAGAGAAGCCAGACGAAGTACTGGCAGTGTCATCGGACACCGAAGATTATCATGTGGCCCTTGAGAAGATTGCTCAGAGGGTAGTAGAAGACATAGTAAGAGAGACTGCTCCACCGCAGCAGGTGGCAAAACCTCGGACGTCCACAAGGACGTTCATATTGAAAACGGATGAGGATTCTTCGACGGAGTAGATAGAGTCAGAAGGACTGAATGCCGCGAACGTTCTGTGTGGACAGGTGATCCCGCTACTCCGGTATATCAAGTTTGAGAAGTATGCGGGTACCACCAACAACGTATCTTACATGGAGTTAGTGCGGAATAGGACGCGGACAAAGGTGGCAACGACTTCCGCAGCGAACGAGCGGTAGTTATAGGAGACCGAGGCGAAGTACGAGGTACTTCAAAAAAGATTGGCCAAAGAAGTTGAGTTACAAAGGACTTCAAAAATGACATGTGAGAGTCTTCGTGAGGACATTGAAGTCACCAGGTCTGCGATATTCAATCTTCGGATAGACTCGAGGCATCTTGGATAGCTTTCAACGCCGAGTCGCAACGGGTAGACGAACTAACTGCGGCATCGGAGAAGAGGAAATAGGCGCATGCAACAGAGTTGACGGCAAAGGTGAAGGCTTTGGCAAAGTGTGAAGCTGCGCGGATCTCGCGGAACTGATAGAGAAGTTGGAAGCCAAATGCAATGAGTTGAGATCTCAGCAATCGTAGGCCGAGAAGCAGTTATGTGATATGGAGGCGAAACTGTCGGATGCGGAGGAGAAGAATCGACAATTAGCGGAGCAGACAAACGACGCCTTGACCGAGAAGGTGAACCGGTGTCTACGAGGGTTTGTATTATGGCTGGCCGAGACACAGGAGTAGTTGCAGTCACGAGATCTGGAACGTCGTGTGATTGCAATGATAACGTGTAGTGTTAGTGGACAACGTTAGTTAGCTATGAAGTTATATGCGTTTCTTACAAGTTCGTGCAAGGTAATGTCGAACTTGGAGTTGGAGCTGCCGGCCGTTTTGCGTAGGTTAGGTTAAGATCGGAAGTCAGATAGCAAAGCAATTGCCGACTCTGCAGACGTTATGCCTGTTCGGAGCTCGTATCATAGCGAGTGACATGTCAATATTAGTTTGAAATAAAGTACCCAAGGCCTCGGCCTTGGAGGGAATTTTTGAGTTTAGTTTTCTCAGTTTTGAGCATGCATTTTCCGCGCGTCTGTGTATTGAGTGTTTTGTCACAGAGCGAGAGGTACTTCGGTTTGTCAAATATACCGGATCCAAGGTAGTAGCCCAATTTGAATGTTCTAAATAGCAATTGGCTAGATCTCGATGTAAGCAAGTTCGCAATTGGAAGCTTCGTGCAATTACTAAGTGTACTCTTCAAAAAATTTCCCCGTTGAATACTAAGACATGATCGTGATCGACCTCTGGGATGCTGGATTGAATAATTTTAGTATTGATGTGTGAATTATGCTACAATGTGTGTCCTTTGGATTTAGCACTTGCAATATTTGTGGGAGTGACACCCGCCCAATAATTCAAACTCCTCAATAGACTGTTAAACATGTGACCCTTGGTACTCTTTGTGTTGTTTCTGTCCTCATGGTATCGGATCTTTACCATTATATTGCATTTTGGTATTTATCTGTCATTACATACATAATTTTCTTTTGCATTTGCTCGTTTGCTTGGAAATCAACTCGCAATTTTTAACTACACAAAATTATTATCTTGATTCATGTTAGGCTATCTAAAAATTTAGTGCTCATTACAAAATATATTGATTTTAATGTATACATTAAAATAAGGCTTGCTCTAATCATGCTCAAAAGCAACGAGATCTAAGTATGGTGAGAAAATCATGAACAAAACCAAAATTCATTAATTCATGCAAGGAAGTAGTCATGAAGAAATAGTTGTCAATAGAAACTTAATTCATAAAAAAATCTGGATAGTTAGTCTAGATTATGAAAAAAAAGTTTCAAACATTAAAGTAACACAAGAAATAACTTCAAGTGTTTGGCGCAACAAGATTACGAACATATCTCATGATGTCTAGGGTAGAAGTATATGAATTCCTTTAGGAAGAATACAAATTTAGTCAAATACAATGAATATATTGATCAGTTTCAATATAGGAAGAAAAAAGCAAAAGCAAGGTGAAGATTATGAATCTAGACAAGATATTAAGGTCAACATTTTTCATCTACAACAATGATAATTGGCAAAATCTTTAGAATCAGACCGTGTGAGTATTGTCATACTGCATTTATAACCTTTGATTATAACTAGATGGATGATTTGTTATATTGTTATATTTCATTTACAATCTTTCATTATGAAACAAATGGATAAAGTGTGACAATTATATTTTGATATTTGATGTTCTTGATAAAAAAATTACTTCTTGCAAAGTGTTGTGAAATCGGATATATGCTTACTTAAAGTTAATGTATCTCAAGTTGAAACTTTTTGACATAAAGATACAAGATAACATTGATGCGATTAAAGATATTCTGATTGATGTGCACAAATCTTTGAGAGTAATAAATGTTACATTCAATTAATATGAATGTCAATGAAATATGACATTGAATATGAATTAAGTCTAATCATATTCAACATAATGACAAAGATGACAAGCGTTTTTGTAAAAATATTATATTCAATTTTTAAAATGAATCATAAAATTATTATTATTTTATTAAAAATTGTGTTATGAATAAGCATTATTGTCAAGCCTTTGTTGTTAAAAGTCACAATTTCGAAAAGTGAATTGACTAAGTACATAGTAACATGTGGAAATAATCTTTAAAAAATCAGTATTTAAAAAGTTGTACAATAGATTTGTTAATAATAATTATTTAAGAAATATGTGAATTTATTTCCTCAATCAACAGATTTTTAGATTTTTTATAAGTTATTATTTTCAAGTTGAGATTCAAATTGGACTAAAAATGAAATATTTACAAGCAAAATATGGCAAGAAGTAGTTTCAAGCTAATGCAAAGAAGAGTGGATTGTTTATCATCTAACTACATGTATACACTGCAGCAAAATGCTTTTTTTTGACAAATTCAATCAAAGAATGATAAAAAATGCGATCAAAGCCAATCTAGTTTACAATATGAATTTTAAACTTATATTAGCAATATTGCAATCGCTTTCAATCTAATTTGATCAAATTTTTGAAATTGTTTAAACCGCGACACAAACTAATGGCTGATTATAGTTGTTAACAACTTTAGTTGTATAGTTAATCCAATCCAGCCTAAAGATAATAGTTGAAGTTGGCTCTAATTTTCAAAAAGTGTATTAGTGTTGTGAAGAGTTATAGGCTATGAGATCTATATAAAGCAAATATTTTGTAACTCTTTGTATTCAGAAAAACAAATTCTCACCCATGAAGGTTATTGATGAGTAGATTGATCATTATGTAATGAATGATGTGACACAAGAATAAATTTGCAATACAAATGTAAAATATTTATAAAGAGCAAGAGTTGAAGTATAAGATTATTGTTGATGAGAATCAAATATCTAACATCAAACAATATATATTAATTATAATCATGTACTAGGAGATAATTGAAAAAAATCAATATAAGATTTGTATTATGAGTTTATTTATCCATTTTTGATGATCATAATATAAATATTGAGGAAGGTAATGGCATTGCGTTGATCTTGTAAAAAATATAGAATATTTTTTGACTAAAAAATTTCAAATCTCCATCAATCATTTTGAATGAAATACAAAATATTACTATGGATCATGAAATGCGGTTTTGATTGATGACAAGACATGGAAGCCAGTGAAGTTTCCAAGGTATCAAATTTTGATTAATCACGAGTGGATGTACAAGATAAAGAATTATTCTTGTTGTAATTTTTAACTTGATTAGAAATTTGGAACTATCTAGGTATTGGCCTTTGAGTCTTTTCACTTGTTAGTGGTTTTAGCTTGTATTGTGTTTTTCAGCCTTTTGACCCTTTGGTTCCACCGTGCTTGATCTATTACCATTCAACATTTAACATCTAAATGAAATGGATGTAGTTTCAACATTTTCCTATAGATAATTAGAGTAGTAAATTTATATGACATAGGTAGATGATTTTGAGAAAAAAATTAAGAGAAAAAATGTATTTGAAGTTTCAATTTATCTAATTGAACCAAAATTATAAAAAAATGATAAGCAATATTTGATGAGTTCATGAAAATACAAAAATTTGTAGAAATTTTGTATAATCTATATTTATTCATTATATTGATGTATGTATATACATCAATATAATGAATAATGTGATCTTTAGATTTATTATCTAATATTTGACCTGAATAACATGCTTATTTTGGAAAAAATATCAGTACGAGGTCAATAGATGCAAAAATCAACTTAAGTTTACATTTAAAAGTAATGATTTGAAAAAATCCAAAAATATATTAGATATGAATATTGATAGAAAATTGGATAGTGAAAGTACATATTCGAATAAAGTCAATAATGTTTAATGTGTGTGTTGACAAGTTTAACATGACAAATTTTGAAGTAGTATGGTCTCATTTGTCAACATGTTTCAAACTTTCTAGAGCTTAATATTCATTTGACGGTTTTGAATCTAAATGTCAAATGAATCCAAGATCCATTTAGACCAACTAAATCCAAGATCAAAGAGACCATCCAAATCCTCCGATTTTCCATTTGCTAATTTTCTAACTTGAGTCATCACATTTGATTCAGAAAATAAGCCAGATATTCCTTCACAAGAAGGCATTGATGCAGCGTCGGGAAAGAAATAAAGCTTTCAGCAAAGTCAATCAAACTTTTGGGATCAAGAGAAGGTTTAGAAGACTGTACAGCTAACTATCTCCAAAAGATATGGAATTTTTAATCAACTCCTTTGTCAAGGATTCTTGCTTCGTCCTCAAAAAAGCTCGTTTCTTAGACTTCATCAAGTCTTCGTGAAGCCTTTTCAAGATAAGCCAACTTTGGAGATCCAAAGACTTGTCAACTGATATCATACTTGCTTGCAGTCAAAGTCAAACCATCCATTGCAAGAAAGCCCCTTAGTTCTTTGATCCTTGTGCCGCGAAAAGAACTTAGAAGCAGTGTCTTTGAGCAACTCTGTTACTTGCCTACTCGTTGTATGTGGATCAAGTCTCCTTGGAATGTGGCTCAAAAGGTTTTGAAAATGTAGCATGTAATGCTCTATCTTACTAGGATCTAAATGAAACTTGGAAGAAGCTAAAACAAAATGACATGGAGAGAGAGGGATTGTTTTTCACAACAAGAGAGTAAATAAGAGAGGTGCATGATCTGACAATGGCGGAGTTTCTAGAATATCAAATTTTGAAATAAACAAGCTATTAGTGGCTGAGGATAGAAGATAATAAATAGTGCTAACACATGTAGAAGAAAAACACATATTGGAAAGTGAGTTGGAAATGAGAGAGATATAGTTGAGAACTTTCAAATTACATGTGGCTCCAAAGGTTAGAAAGTGTTATGTAAAGAATTTGTACAAGTATTAGAAGAGTTTCTAGACCACAGACTATCTTTAAGTTCTTCAAAGGAAGTAGAAGTCTAGAGATCACCAACTTGGGTAAATTGTGCACAACCTATTTGAGCATAAAATCTCAAACAAGAAAAGCTTCATCTTTGCTCTCATCATTGAGAATATCTACTATAAGTCGGTCAAATGGTTGACTCTGATTGCAAGTGTATGTGGAGTAGATATGCATGGACAATGATGCGAAGTAACAAACAGCAAAATAACTACAAGATCGTCCAGCCAATCCAAGACAAAACCAATGATGCTGATCTCCAATATCCTAACCTTCTAGATGTATCAGAGGTAGAAATTAAGATCTAATGAAAGTTAAAATACTGCCATTGCCTCTTCCTGCTCGTTGACTTCTATGATTTCAAGTGGATCCCACCAAAGTAAACCTTGGTATTTCTCCAATAGTGTTGCTTTCTTGTTTTCACGTCTTCACAATGTTGATGATGTCCGCCATTTTCCAAATCGGATTAGCACTCACACATTTTGTTTATGAAAGGCCTCTAATATTCCACATTAACACCCTCAAGGTCTTAGATTGCTAGGTTGATGATTGTCTCTTCCGTTGAATGACAATTGCTTATCCATCACGGAAATAAGCAAAAAAAATCTTGCATCTTGAGCTTCTTTGACTTTAGAACGCTTCTTTCTACTTGCATCTACCTGTAGAGGTGTGAGATTAGGATCTAACCAAATTTTACGTCTCTTGAGAATGGCTTTGTTAGCTAAAGCCGTATCCCGTTGAGTTTGGTCATTAAATTTAACTATGATGGCTCGAGGTTGAGTTTCTATGGCTCAATGCGTAAAGCTTGAGCCACATCCGGATTAGGAATATCAAGTGTTTCAGCCAAAAACTTGGTGACAACACTCTTCACCTCTTCCTTCTCAGATTCACGTAGACCAGAAATTCTTACATTCTTTTTACGAGCAAATTGATTAGTCTTTTCAATCTCTTCTTCTTGACAGAAAGAGATATGAGCTGACTTGGTGGCTTCTGCATAAGATTTTATCTTCATCTCTAGACTTTCAACCACTTCATGCAATCTAGTAATAGCAACAGTGGAAGCTTAAGAACCAACTTTCTCCTGAATGTACTCTACGTGTTTCAAAATATCAATCATAATCCTTTCAAAACTTTTCTTAGAGAGTTTCATCTCCTGTATTTCATATTGAGTAGCAATTAAAGTGAAACTTTGTACCTTGAATTCTTCACGGAATAATTTCAACTCTTCCAAAACTATTTGTAGAAGATTGAGTATCAAATTGTCTCGAGATTCCATCATATGAATGCCTCTCAAAAACTCAAAACTGAAATATGTCTCAACTTTCTTCTCCAATTTTTTTTTGGTCTGAGCTTTTGCACGCTTGTGCTTACTGACTAGGTCCAAGTTTCCACAAAGTTTCAGGTCTAAAGCACACTCCAGGCTGAAGTTACGGCCCCTACAAGATTTGCGGCCCTCCCCACTCAAAAAGCTCAAACCTCCAAGACGTTTCAACTTTGTGCTCCAAATTGCGTTAGATCTAAGACTTTGTAGGCTCGTGCGTCCTGCCCAACTTCAACCTATCACGAAGTTTCAGGTCCATTGCACATCTAAGCTTGAGGAAACAGCTCGCGTAAAAATCAACATTCTTGCCCTCAAATTTTAAAACTCAAAGCTCAAAACTTAAAATTGAACACTCTGTCTTTAGAACTCCGTTTGATTTGAAAATTGGCAGGCTATAGCGTCCTGCCTAACCTCACAATGCCATGAAAGCCTGTTCACACTTCAGCTTGAAGTTACGGTCCTTGCAAGATTCGATCCTCTCCACTCAAAAAGCTCAAGCCTCCAATTGCCTCCTCAAGCCTCCATGTAAAATTGGATCTCTTGCACTCAAATCTTGAAACTCAAAATTAGATTCACTTTGTCTCTAGAACTTCGTTTGATCTGAAAATTGACAAGCTATAACGCCATGTCTAATCTCACAATGCCACAAAATTTTGTAGACTCTGTTCACTTTCCAGCCCAAAGTTATGGCTCCTGCAAGATATGGCCCTCCTCACTCAAAAAGCTCAAATTTTTAAGACGTGTCAACTTTGTGCTCCAAATTGCATTCGGTATGAGATTTTGCAAGCTTGTGCGCCCTGCCCAACTTCAACCTCTCACAAAGTTTCAGATCCATTGCATATCCAAGCTTGAAGAAACACCTCCCGTAAAATTGAATCTCTTGCGCTCAAATCTTGAAAATTGAAGCTTGAAACCCAAAATTGGACGCACTTTGTCTCAAGAACTCCATTCGATCTAACAATTGGTAGGCTACAGCGCAATGCCTAACATTAAGTTAAAAAACGTTTAGATTTCAAGCCCTAATCCAGCTTGGTTGCGTGCAACCAGTTGTAGACGGTATGATGAGTGCATCGCTTCTCCTCGCCAGGATAACCACATTGAAACAATACACATTGGCCTTAAGTCCAACTCATGCCACGTTAGACTTCTCGTCACTGTCGAGAATCATAGTACAATAATCTCCCGGTTAAGTATGCAAATTGATCCCATGAGAATTTTGCGTACTTAATCGGGAGGTTACTTAGTATAGTCATAGAAAAGTCTGGGCTGTCACTTTGAAATCTCAAGTCCGATGTGGAAGAATGAGGATCTAGTTTCAACTTGCGCGTCCAAGACTATGGCTTCCAACAGATTTTGCTTCTATAGACTTTGTATTATTCCTATCGTTGAAAGAGCTCAACCTTTAAAGTTTGTTCTCTCAAACCAAAGTTAGTGAAGCGAATATATCGCTGGAGTCCAGTGAGTTCCCCTTTGCATCAAGAAACTACTCCACCTCCAAGTACAAAGTAGGTGAGCAGGGATAACAAGTTCTGAATGGTGTTCTGATTTTCTATTAATGTCATTAGAGTTTTCTTAGTTGAAAAGTCAACCTACAATTCATGACATGTTGAACTAAACATTACTAGATTGTGTAAAATAATATTAGTTGCAAAGACATCGTTAAATTTCATAAAGAATGTGAAATTAGTTATTGAAATTGTTTGTGGTCAAAAATTTATACACACGAAGTAAAGGTTTGATAGAAAAGTCGTGAACTGTAATTGTTTCTTTGGAGTGATCTGCGCTCCTATGAGAATCAACATTTTTTAATGTCAAGCTTCCAATCCCTACAGTCAACAGTCCATGAACATGAGCTTTTGTATACGGACTATGACCAACACAAAATCTTTTTTCTTTAACTTGTAAAAAAGTTTAGTAATGAAAGCGAATACGTTATGTTGAACGCTGCTTAATACTATTGTCTCTTACAGTGCTCACATGAAAGATCCGTGTAAAATTTACACGGATTTTTGATCCATGACTTTTTGGAAAAAATTGCGTAGTTATCCGGGATAACTACGAAATTTGTGTGATAAGTATGCTATTCGTGCAACAACAATTACAACAAATATATCAATAAATTGTATGAGTTAAAATTTTCACAAACAGTTACTTGTATCATCAAAATGTCAATAAAATCGTGAAATTTAAAGTGAACAAGAAATGAAAAACATTGTATGTGTTTATGTTAGAGGAATTTGCTTGATGGGATTGGGGAAACTCAAAAATCTTGATGGAATCCAACAGTTTTCATTTTACGCTATGGGACCCCATCAATGGCACTATAGCCCCAACCTTAGTGATGTTTTAGTACTATCCGGGGTTATTTCAAGTAGATTGATGAAATCACAGTTAAGACTCATGATGCAAACATCATTTGAAGCAGACGAGGCACCAAAATGCAATTTTATCAACTTCATGTGAATACTATGTTTATTTATTTTGAGCAAGGATACCTTGTTGCAAAGATCTCTACATCTTTACGTCATCATATTGCCAGACATAAAACAGTATCTCATAGGCTTGGAAATGAAGAAGTAAGTTAGTTGATATTGATATGAGTGAATGAATGTAGCACGGCGTGGTATCAGTATTCCTTCGGAAATCACTTAGTTTACACTAAATATCTTCCAAAGTAAATCACTCCGCGTTCGTTTCCACGAAGATCTACAATATTTTACGCTTTTAGACAATAACAATAATACCTAATCCGACTTCGTCTCCAACTTGCGGACTGGTTCGCAGTTAGTAACCTGGCTTTAATCCTATCATTAGGAAATGATTGGCCCTATCCGGTTTACACACAACGCTCCGTGTCATTAAGACTACCAGCCATCGCTGCAGTAAATCTTCCCTCCCCTTTAGGCTACTTCCTTATGTTGGAAACCGTCAACACTCTACGTTGACACCTTTCCACTCACTCCGGACGCTCTCTTGAGTCTCATACTATTCAATACTCTTCCTGAAGATCTACTAAAGACAACAGTACTTGGACTTATTTCGACATTTGTTCCACACAACAAAGCTACAGGTATGTTCTCAGTTACAAAACTCAAAACGGAGTACAAAAAGGCTCATGCCTTGAGAAAACCCATGGCTTAAATACTATCTCCTAAAAGTGACCAACTAATATCCCGTCAATGCCGGATCAGTGGCCGCCACTGACTTTCCGCAATAGTAGCCGGGTGCAACTAGGCCCCATCGTTAATCGCTGCCATTCTATCCGGTACCTAACCTACTCCTAAAATTACCCAAACCTCCGCCGAACATCATGTAAATCCTGTTGGAGCCTGCTTATTTGTTCCCTTGTGAACCCAAGATGCTCCTCCTCCTCCGCTCGGTACTCATAACTACATCAGGTCTCCAAGGTGAATTGACTCTAGTCGATAAAACAAGGTAGGTAAGGGAAGTCGGCAAAACAGATCCGTAATTTAGGAAAAAAGGTTGGCTGTGAGGGTCGGGTTTGGGGATCTGCTTCTAGACTTTGGCGGGTTGTCGGTGGTGTGACTGAGCTGTTGTAGTCTTTGGCGTCTCCAGCCATATGCTCTTCTTCAGCAACGGATTTTCAGAGGAACATCAACAAAGTAACTAAAGCCCGTCTTTGGCAGCGGAGGTTCAACTAAACATCCACTTGGAAACCGTAGCAGATTCATCTAAGCAATAGCAGCAGCAGCCAGGCCTCAGAGATGTCATGATACAATCCGTTCTGGTATCACCTCCTCCGATGACAATAACACACTTGTCCTTGGCTGAAATGTACTTCCCTTATTGCAGTCCGCAGTCCAACAGACTCTTTGTGTTGGCATGCAGGAAGTCCATGGCGAAGTGGACACCTGCAAACTCACGCCCAGGAACCATCAAATGCCTTTGCCTCGTGGCACCACAAGCTAAGATTACAACGTCATTTCCCGCACGCAAGCTTTCCACGGAATAACAAGAGCCCATGCCAACGTGAGTGTTGACAACAAACTCAACACCCTCATGAGCCATCAAGTTCACAACCCGCTGAACAACGCCTTCCTTGTCTGTCTTCATGTTGGGAAACCCGAACATCATGAGTCCATCCACGCGATCGGCTCACTTGTATACTTGACCCAGTGTCTAGCTTTATTCAACTAAATTGCAGCTGCCTTGCCGGCAGGTCCACTTACCACAATGGCCACCCTCTTGACTACGTTAATCAACACGTATAAGCATAAACAACACTCTTCCATGTTGAGAACCGGTAAACAAAAAAGGAGAAGTTCAATTCGGATGCTCCTTCCCGTAGTCCAATGAACTTATGCTACACTACGAAAAACCATAGGAAGAAAGAGGAGAAAAGCATGATCTCCCAATGTGCAGGGCGATTAGCTCAGACTTCGATCAATCCCGATAGCAGCTGCGCCCTAAAAAATATGACCACCCTAACAGCCCAGATACAAATTTTGTGCTACTTTGAAGGCTCATATTATTAGCCAATTTTTAGTACGACTCAAGGAGCTTTTCTAATTGTAATGGCAGACAAATACTGAAATGGAGCATAATGGTACAGATCTGATCCCACGAGAACAGGATCAACCACAAAAGTCATGATTTGTCACATGTTAGCATTCTATTAAGGAGTTTTACTTCTTAGGCCAATGCCACTCCCAGAAGACACTACCTAGCTAGAGCCGAAGACCCGCAGAGTAGTGCGTAACCACACTCACAATCTGAAACTTTTCCAATTTACACATGTGGGAATCGCGTGCGATCCCACATTCATATTTCACAAGGAAAAACTTCCCAGTATTGCTTACATTCCGACACACTGACCCGAATATCCAGACTTGAATTTGCTTAAATCCCAAGGAACACTCGGCTACTTAGAACATTCAAGCTCAATACTCACAACTCCCGCTGCGGTAACTTTGACAAACAGGTGCGCACTACGCTCGACGTCTGGATCACACATCAGCACATGGACAGCCAATGGATGTAGGTTAACAGTGAAGACAAGCCAATTGATAGAAAAGCCCCCCAAGGAAAGAGCCTTGGACCTCTTTATTCACAATGGCAAGTCTGGAATATCAACCGCATGAGGCAAATCAATCTCAGGGGCTGTGCCGTCTGATGTAGCGGTTACGGTGTCATCTAAACTTACATCTACTCATATCCTACGCAACAAATTAACAATCTCTACTTCTACATTCTGGCGCGCCTCATTCAATCCCTCTGAAAACGAATGAATGAACTCTACAATCTGTTTGTGTCCTACGGATCCGTTGGTCTTGGTGCTCATCAAGTGTCGCTCGAGCGAATCTAGCTTTTGACACTTCACCGTTTGCAATCCCCACATCGCGAATCCGTTCAGACACTTCTCTAAACGCAACTTCAACTCGTCGGTTGACTCGTCCTGTAGCTGCCGGTAGGCCTTCTCTGCCTTCTCCATTCTACTCTACGACTCATGCGATCTCATGTCCGCTTTGTCTAATTGCTCCCGTAACTGTCGACATTCCGATTCAACCCTCAATTTCATTTGACCTCCGAAGACTTGGCCGATTCGCAATCCGCCAATTTCTTAGCCCAATTTGCCAACTCATCTTCATGCTTTTGGACTCCCTCCGCCATACTCGCAAATAACTCTTCCGCACGTCGGAATTCCATCTCGCACTTACCTGCAATCTCCAAAATCTTGCTACGAAGATCTTCTTCAGCCGTCTTCGCCTCTGCGATCTTGCCTGAAGTTCTTCGACGATACAAACTTCTTTGGCTCTTCGGACCTCCAACTTAGCAAGTTCTTCGACATGCTTCTTCTCTCGCCTCTCCGCAGTTGTGATCAGCCGCTCCGATTGTTTGACTGCCTCATCGTACACTTCAGTGGATTTCTCCAACCTTGTGAGCAAATCCACTGTCATCTTCTGCGCATTCTCGTTAGAGACACAAAGTTCAACGCAGGTTTTCTCTAACTCTGCACAGCGTCCGGATTTCTTCGCTAAATTCAATGCAGCACTTTGCACTCGATCTCCTTCTCCCGAAGCTAGGCTTCTCGCTCCTTCAATGCTACCTTCGATGCTGCACACTCGGTTGACAAGATTGTAGCTCGTTCCCATGCCATCTCAGTCGCGGAATCCCACTCCCTCTTCACCGCTACTGCTCTCTTGAGCTGCGTCTTATTCCTCACCATCTCTACATAGAATACTACCTCCTTGGACACATCATACTTCTCTCTCTTCCTGTCCAGTCATAAGAAGTCAGGAAAAGTGATCTCTACCCCCTTTGATTCCTCCTCCGAAGTCTTATTCTCTTCTTTGGGTCTCACATCTTTCGCAGGAAGTGACGGCAGACATACCCACAGACCGTGTCCGCTTCAAAGACAGAGAATTCGGACTTGCCATCTTCGTTCCCTCCTTCAAAGGTTCCGCCGGTACATCTGCTAGAACTTCAATTAGTACCCTCGAAGGTACTTCGATCTCCATAGGCTGTGTTGACTCGCCAACTACGACTTCGGGTGTACTCACGATTGGGGCAACTGTCTTTTCCACACTATTATCTGATACTTCGGTTACCACCAATCCTCGACTCGCTTTCCTCTTTGGTCTCGCACGAGTTCTCGACAACCTAATTACTTCTACCTTCGTTTCAGCTCTTCGGACTTCCAATGCCAAATCTCCCTCGTCATCACTCACCACTTTCCTTCTCTTCGCCAATCGCCGTTCTGGCCTCTACCGATTCGGTAGAACGTCCACGTGAACGGCCCCCAGGCTGTCGTCTGCGATGGAATGGAGGGTCGTTGGTTATCGTCTTCGGTCCCTTCACTGGACTCAGTTGTCAAGATTTTTCGTTCCCTCAAAAATCGCTTCTCCTCCTCCCTTGTAAGCAAACCCATGCGTTGATAAAAATTCACAAGGAAGGGGGTCATATGATTGATCAACGGTCGCGTCCACCGGGAGCTAGCATTCACCCAGACAACATCGTAAAAAGTTTCTTGCTCAATGTACTCTCTCTCCATTCAAGATTCGCTCGAAGAACCCTACTTGCCGGGCCGTCACATACGTCGTGCGTGCCGGTCGTAAGATATGCATAATCCTCATTGCAATCGCCCGCCTCTTCGGATCCTAGTAGTCGGCGATCTTCCATCCATTTGTCCCCTGCATCTCGGAACTGAAGAGTAGCCCGTAAGAGAATTCTTTTGTGCGCGTAAGTTCCATGCTACTCTTCTCGAACAAGAGATCCCCGTCGCTACCTACGCACGATCCCATCACCTTCGCCCTATGCTCAATCGTCCACAGCATGGGATTACCTCGGAGATCCTCGCCCTTGGTCTTGTTCTTAACCATAATCTCCTTGCAGATACTCGCCGAGATGCAATTCCAATTCCACAAAAGGAAATCGAGACGCAATTCGCTCAATTCGCGCCTGAAGGGTTGTAATTCCTCGTATGGCACCTTCAAGGGAACCAATTTTAGCACCTTGTCACTCTTCTTGGGTGGCGCCATGTCTCCAATTTGCGTCTTCGTCTTCTTTGATTTTGATGTCTTCGCCGAAGACGCAGCTCTTCCACTGTAAAGAAAAGGCTGCGCCGAAGATTCGAAGATCCAAAGATCTTTGGCCGTAGGCGAATACTAACTAATCCCTTCATAACTCCTCAAAAGCTACTCATATTAACTCATACGGCTATCTTCTACACAAATATATTTAAGTTTTGTTGATTTTTTAAAAAAACAAAAAAACTAGGCACTACATTGATACAATCTTCTTTGACTTCACGGTGTCTTCGAGTTCATTTAGATATCCAACCTTTTTGTAACCCCTTTGCCGAAGATCCTCCTTAGCTAATTGAAACATGTCGTGCGTGACGTGCTTCAAAAGATCATCAAGGAAGATTCTTTGCAGGCCCATCTTCTGTACCTTCCTCCTAAGCATAGCACCTCACCCTAAGTCTAGTCGTGAATGATGTCCAACGCGTCTTGCAAGAGATTCATCATCATACAACAACCATATCCAGAATGTTGGTAGAGCACACAACCTCTTCCAAGACCACCATCTTCATCTCTTATCTCTACGTAACGCTTTAACCGCACCTTTGGAAACATAGTCGTCAAATGATTCTCCGAATCATTTGAAGTTAGAGTTTCACCGGGCATATTTGACAGCTTTCTATTTAAGAAGTACTTGAAAGAAAAACCAGCCCAATTAATGTATTGACCTTTACGGTAAACAAAATACATAGGGACGTATAAAGCATAGTCAACGTAATCCTCAAACCCAAATTTACCAGAGAAGACAAATGGAAGATCCTCGGTTTTGTTCTTATCAACATCGGTCCAAATGCTACTTCGGTAGCTGTTGTAGCCATTAGGTTTCCCATCAGAAAAGGGTGAGTTGGCAAAAAGAGCAGTTGCAATCGGTTGCAACGCCAAGCCGACTTGGTACTTTTTCGCCATGTCTTCTTTAGAGGAAAAATCCAAGTTCACATGATAGAGGTGAGAGTTCACTTTGGCACAAGTCTGATGTAGAGTTTCGAGGGGGGCCCCACTCAGTTCAAACTGACCGCTAGGTTCCAAAGAAACGCTTTGGCCATTCACTTTCAAAGCGATGATGTTTTCGTTTTCCAATACTGTCTCTCATTCTAAGGGGCCTGCTAAGCGCTCGAGGATCGCCACAATCTTGCTATACTCTGCAGGCCTCAGAGTATCTAACTTGAACCCAAATTTCTCATGTTCTTTTTCAATTCTCCACTTCTCATGAGGCTTGCATCCTTAGGCCAGGTACACGATGAAATCATGTTTCATCAAGGCTTTGTACTGATGGCAACTTCTTCCGCGGGGGCTTGGGGCAACCACATGTAGATTTTCGTTCCTTCTTGTGCTGAGAATTCCTTCACTTCCAACACTAAAACTCCTCACTCCCTGCAATCTCAAAATTTCTCTTGCAACCTAACAAAATCTCCTCTGATCCGACCCGTTTCGACCGAGTCCGCCACGTCCTTGGATAATTCACGCCCGCCCTGGTGAGCCTAGTCGATTCGATTCGAGATTAAAGTCGAGTTGAGATTAATTCATGCACCCGCGTCCAGTCTTCCGGATGGCAAAATAGTGCACGAAGGATTACAATATTGCTTAGGTCTCGGAACTCCGGCACTGAAAATGCGTGGCCTCGAAGGCAATCCCGCATGCAAACGTCTGAAATTGCCTCGGTCGAACGAAATTTCATCACAAGGCAAAATCTTGAGGGTCTTGTGCACGACTTCCTCTAGAGGCTTGGATCTTGGCCCGTCATTGGCAAGAGGACGCGCTCCTGTCGGAACCTCAAAGAGAAACCCTGCGGCTCTCAGCTGCGGTTTAGTCCGTAGCTCTCCTGCACTGCGCCATTGATTTCCGGCCTCTCGGAACGAGATCACGGGAAAAATGTAGTACAAAATCAAGAACCGGCCTGGTCTATGCTTATGCTACCCTGCGCATATCACCACCACATCACGCTTCTTCACCTGCATCACTATCTTCCTCCCAGTTCCACTCCTCCAAATGTGCCAGCGGCCTCCTGCTTCCTCCTGCTCTATCTTCAACACTCGCTCTTTGTCGTCTTTCTAGACGCTCTCTTCCCTCTGTCTTGCGAATTGCGTGTCACTCCGGTATCAACTGCACACACAATCTTACACGGTACCTCAACCTTCTTATTTTGTACTTACTACATTCTAACCTACAAACTTACTTTTTTTTAACGGAAACTTCATTTTTTTTTCTCAATTTTTGGGCTAGAAATACTTCTTCGATCGGTTACTAGTGGAATTCACTTTCCACATTACCCCTTTTTTACTCGTGAGCGTCCTCGCGAACATCCTCTAGTCTGAAGAGTTTCACGCGGAATCCATTGACCCTAGTGTCAAATGAAAGTCCCCCTAGATCCGAAAGTTGTAATGATCCATTCCAATATATTTTGTCTACTCGGAAAGGTCCCATCTACCGGATGTGTAACTTACCCAGAAGATTCTTGTATCGACTGTCATACAAGAATACTAGCTCACCTTCTTGTGCCCCTTCTCCAACATTATTCGTTTGTCGTAAACTTACTTCCGTTTTGCATGTACTACTTTCGTACTCTGTAGGGCGTCCATCTGGTCTTCTTCCAATCGGTCGATGTCATCTAGACGATTATCCACTCGTTCCGTCCTGTCCCCTTGTTTAGCTGCATGTACCCGTACTGTTTCTACTTTCGTCTCAATGGATTGCAAAACTTCCTGCCCAAAAACAAGGTAGTAAGGGGTCTGTCCGGTAGTGCTCTTGTGGGCCATATTATAGGCGTAGACGGCCGAGGTGAGCTTCCGGTCCTAATGCGTTTTGTGAGAGATGACCACATTGGTCAAAATTTTGCATATGATTCCGTTAGCACGTTTAGTTAATCCATTAGCCTTTGAATTGTATGGTGTAGTGTTGCGGTGTTTCACATCATACTGAGTTGTCAGACCGGCCACCACTTTGTTGAGAAAGTGGATACCTCGGTCACTCATCAGTTCGAGCGAATGGCCAAACCTCATCATAATCCGTTCGAAGATGAACCTGTCAAATGTTTTGGCGTCATTTTTTCCGGATGGCTCGTGCCTCCAACCATTTGGTGGCTTAGTTCATAGCCAAAATGATGTACTGGTGTCTTTGGGTACCCAACGGCTGGATTGGTCCAATAAAATCTACCCCCCTCCATTTTTCAAACGGGGCCAGTGGAACAATTAGAGTTAACGGTCAGTGGTGCTAGACGGCAGGAGCTCCAGTTCGTTGGGTTACATTCTTTAATGAAATGGTGGACATCCCTGTGTAAATGTGGCCATCAATATCAAGCACCCGAATCCTCAGTACTATTATGACGGATGCGTAGTATCCTCCGCCCGGACCGTTGTGAAGATTCCGAATGACCTTCCGTTGATGTATCGGTTCTACACATCGTCTAAGCTTCTCGTAAGCTCCTAGTTTAAACAAAAGTTCACCGACCTGGAAGTATGGAGCCACCTAGTGTTGAAACACGCTTTTCTCTTCTTGGCTCAATCCTTTCGGGTACTTCTGGGTCTGAAGATAATACTTAATCCGTTGAAGTTCTTGGTCTTCCTTTTCTTCCTCCTCAACCCGATACACGGTCTCTAGGTTGCCTGACTCCGGAAAATCGCGCGGGTCCAGTATAACTTGGATACTGGTTCCTTTCGGAAATTTATCCGGAAACTCGACCGAAATTTTCTCTTACTCCTTACCCCCTTTGGCGTGATAAGTAATCCGCGTTAAGGTTTGATTTTTCTGACTCCATTGGATTCTAATCATTGGAAAAAATAGTCATTATCTTGCATCTTCATATTTGCATCAAAGCTTAAAATGATTAAAATCAATTACTTGTATTTTCATTCTCATTTTTTTAAATATATAATGAAAAATATAAAAAGTAAACAAATAAATTTATATTTATATTGACATAAATAAATATTTAGTCAATATAAATTAAATGAGAATAAATTTAAAATTGAATCATTTTTAACTTTAATCATCATAAAAATTTGAACAATTTAACAAATAAATTCATATGTCATAAATGTGATATAAAAACTCATCCATTGATATTCAATATATATTTGTGTGTGTGTGTATATATATATATATATATATATATATATACCTACGATAAGATCACAAATTTGTAATGTGAAAAAATAATAGCTAATTTTAATCAAAAAATGTTATATAATTGATAAATAAGTGTTTTTTTGTATTGAGTAGATATAAAACGTGTGAAGCATAGGCTAAAAAGGTAGTCAACAAATAAATGCAAACTATTTTATACGAAGTCATTTTATGTCCATACAAATCCAACAGCTTAGAATACAAAAAATTGCAAATGTGATAATTGTGTTTTATAAAATACATTTCAGATATAAATATTTACGATGTGTGATATAAAATCTACTTAAGAGAAATATATTTGTAACTTTCCACTCAATTGCCTCACTTAATTCCTTGTGCTTCAAACAAGTGTTAGTTTGATGCACATAAATCAAATCATGAACTTTTACAATTGAACTGAGCTTTAACATTTTTTCATCCTTAACAAATTTTTTGATTTATGAAGTTTACATATTATATTATTTGCGTTTCATTTGATAAAAAAATTAAATGAAGCATGTATAATCTTGATGTCAAAATAAAATATAAATAATTTATTGAGTTCAATTTTTAATTTTAGTCACACACCGTGAAATGTTCATGAGGATTTTACACATTCAGATATATTGTAAATAAAAAGGAATCTAGAACTTCAATTAATTTTAATTGTAAATTAAAAAATTGTTGTAAAGTCTACTTTGTTAAATAGACTTTATTTAACCACTTTTGTACATACTTCGATCAATTAGATTTACGCGAAATAAACGTATCATAACATGTGTTATTCGTTGTTCAGATATCTCCACCAACTAGGTATGATACAACTAGTATATACGACATTCTAACTGTAAATACTGTAATTTATTTAATCAGCGTGTAACCTTGCAACATACACTAGACGAGGATTGAAGAGACAAAATGATTAGCTGAAAGTAGTTTGATACAAACTACTTGCACAATTGTATGTACGAGGTATAGATGGAGAACATTCGAGAAGATTATAGAATCACATATTTTCATGGTATAGGCAATAGCTCATGTATTTCAGCCTTATGATAATTCAGGTATTAAAAATCAAGTTTTTTCATAGGATGTGGGAGTTGACCGGGAGCTGAATATTCTTTATAGATCTTTAAATAAAAGTCAAGATGTGCAGTTGATACACAAGTAATTCCATGTTTAAACTAAACGTTCTTGTTTCCTCTCGTGACTTGGATTCATGAAAGAAGTAAGCATTACAAGAAGTTCCAATTACTCGTCTGAATTAAGTATGGAAACGAAAAAGTACGGCACGCAGTTCAACTACGAACGCAAGTCTTGAATCAGTCTGTAGAGCTTTAGAGTGGAATGTCCGGGAGAACATGAAGGAATGCGTCTGAGAGTAACCAAGACTGATTGTAGTGAAGAAAAGTCACCCATTATGTAGGCTGGATGTCGGCTCTTCTTCTATTAAGGGTAGGACCTGACAGAACTGCGTTGGTGAGTACATCCTAGTAAAGCGAGAAGACCATTTTCCTTAGCACGGCCTGCCACTAGGGAACATTGAAGTAGCACATTTGCTCATTTCTCAGTTTTCCAGGAGGTGTCGAGGGCGTGGCGGGCACATGAACGAGCCCGCTGATAGTGACAGAGGAATTGGAGTGTGAAGAACGACCAACTGCTCGATCAATAGATCGTTAGATCTAGAAGACAGGGCGAATTAGGAAGTAGGGGCAAAATTTGTTGAGGGTAAAAAATGTCGACGCTAAAGTCGATAGCGAGGTCGGCAACCGTGGCATTCGCGCCGACGGCATCGATTATGGCAGTCGGCACGATGGCCGGAGCTATCGATCCTTCTTTCAGCTCGTCAGCGTCTCTGGAGATCTTGCAGCTAGATTTTGCAAATACCGAAGAGGAGCTACCGGTCATAGCTTCGTGCCCGACAGCGGAGAGGTTCAATCGTATATCTTGGGGAAATAACGCTGTAGCTAGCGAGGAGTACGCCCTGGGAATTATTGCTGGAAGTTTAGTAGATGGGACCATCACGCTTTGGAATCCCGCAAAACTCACCAGGTACTTGTCTTAGGTTATCAAGACTACAGTCTTGTTGAAGTTTGATTTATGTTTGTATCTCCACTGAGAGTCGCAGCTGATCGTCAAACTCGGAGATCGGCCCGTGACCTTACTTGCTTGATATCTGCCTCTTTCGATGGCAGTGAAGATGGTGGAAGCCCGGAGGAATCTGTCATTGCAAGTTGGCGGAAGCACGAAGGAACTGTGAGTGTTTCGCTTTTGTATCTTGTGTTCACATTCATTCCAGTTATGCAAGATTTGGGACTTTCTGCTTCCTCATCCAGCTCATTCTATTAAAACTCAGCTTGTGCCATTGAATGCCGTCGCATTCAACCGTTCAATTGTTGACAAAATTATGGGGCAAAATGGAATTCACGCCTTTTTAAAAAATAATCCAAATTGAAGTGGCCAAAACCTCCAATATCAGCTACATCGAGGAGAGCTCAATGAGCTAAAGTTGAAGAAGTCTCAAGCTGGGATTAGAGTCTTCGTTAGTAACGTTCTCGAGTTAGATCGGCAAAGGAGTGGAGACGCCATACGCATCCATCTTGATTGACACGGCCGTGATCCACAAATGAAAGGACGGAACATGTGGCGCTTTTCCGTAGGTTTTTATCTCGCTGCTCGATCTCCTGAATTCTGCGCCACTATCTTTCAGTTCTCTAAGTGCTTCTTATGGATTCAGGTACGGGGCTTGGAGTTAAGTGTCTTAGCACCAAACCTTCTTGCTTCTGGAGGCGATGATGGAGATATATACATCTGGGACCTCAAAGTCCCCACTAATCCAACTCACACTCCGAATTTAAACGTAAGATTATCAATGCTTTTTGTCAAGAGATGGGTATTTGTGATTTATTCGTTTATGATGGCTGCGCGGAATATCATGTTTTGTATATGACTTTCCGAATCTTTCAGAATGCATCACCTCGAGGCGAGATTTCATACCTGTCTTGGAACCGGAAGGTCCAGCCTATCCTTGCATCGACCTCTTCAAGCGGGACTTCTGGTAATTGAATTCACTGAATTGAGCACCTTATTATACTTATATATCCTTCACAAGTATTATACCATTACCTGTTGCTGAGCAGACTAAAATTCGTCCACTTTTGTGCTCAGTCAGACCAAACGGCCGAATCGTGACTTAGTCTCATATGTCTCTAATTTGAGTTCTGTGATTTGTAGTTGTTTGGGATCTGAGGAAAGCAAAGCCAGTTCTCAGGTGAGAGCCTTTTCATAGTTGTAGAGTCGTACTTTAGCTTACCATTTCAACCATGTAATTTAGTTTCTCCGCCTTGTTCTTCTTTCTCAGCAATGCTCTCTTAGCAAAGAGTTATGCTTTTTCATCAGTTGACGAGTCGCTTCGATGATACGCTGATCAGTCAGGATAAAATATTTTGCTGTAACTGTAACAATAGCCACGTTCAAGGTGCTTGATGGGAGAGTGTATGACACTTTTGTTGTGCCATTCCGCCTATTTCGCTACGCTAGTTTTACAGACCCCGACATTCGACGTCGTTGTTCAACTCTACAATGGAATCCCGAGAATGCGACTCAGCTGATTGTGGCCTCCGACGACGATCGGTCACCTTCCCTGCAGGTACTCGCCAATTCTAAGTGGATTGTTGATGCAAATTTTTGTTATTAGTCGGGATGAATCAGCACCTCGTTGGGTTTTCGCTTTCTCCGTTTGTTACTTTTGTCTAGGGTAACCGATGTTTGTCTGAAAGCTCGCTTGGTTCTCATTCGAAACTTGTGTTTTGCCGTACTGCTTGTATTTCTTTCCCAGGTTTGGGATCTACGTAATTCAGTTTCTCCATTGAAGGAACTTGTTGGACATTCGAAAGGTGAAGTTTCTTGAGACTTACTTGATGCACTCACTGATAGTCAGTTGAGTCTACTGCTTTGGTTTGGGTCCAAGAGAGGCACATGGACTTGGTAACCATATTTTAGCTTCAGTTTCCTCTTTAAGACATTACATACATGAGGTCTTATCCCGTTTCAGTATATAGTATTTTATCTTGCTCTTGATGAACACAATTGACATCTCACGTGACTGTTCCTGACTTCGATGACATTTCAAAGTGTTCTTCTTTGCTCAAGTGAGTGAAAACGACTGTTGATTAGTTCACGTTATGTGGGTACTTTATTTGATTTCGCTGAACCGTTGTGTGCTGAAATTGTTGTCGATGGTCATGCAGGTGTACTGGCTATGGCCTGGTGCCCGATTGATAGTTCTCTGTTGTTGACATGTGCCAAGGATAACTTAACGCTTTGCTGGGATACGTTCACCGGGGAGGTATTTTCATGGACTGCTCATTTCACTACCGAAATTGATTGATTTACGTTTCTACACTCATACGATAAATTTTCTCTTTTTCTTCTTCTTTCTTTCTTTCTCTAGTCTACCCCGCAGTAGATGAGTAAAAGATCTTTGCGCCTCTCTTGTCATCCTATCTTGCTTCTTCTTATTCTCTCTGTTACTAATAGCACTACTCAGTCCGGGGGCCGGGTGTTTGGTCTTCATACTATTGACAGGATAGCAGTCCCGAGCATACTTTGCAACGATCTACTGATGGTCACTCGATGAGATCTTGAAGTGTTTAAAGTTTGAGTTTGATTATCTTGAAATAAAACGACAGACTGTAGGGGTTTGAACAGCGTAAGACTATCCTCTTTTTCAGATTCTATGCGAGCTTCCAGCCAGAACCAATTGGAACTTTGATGTTCAATGGTCACCTCGCACCCCCGGTGTTTTATCTACTTCCTCTTTCGACGGAAACATTGGGATCTACAACATTGAGGTATGATTGTCAAGTATGAAGTTAAATTCATGCGCATATCGTCATTCTCAGCATCCAACTTTTTTGTAGTTTTTAGGGGTTTGCCGTAAGAGCTCAATTGGACATTTTTAACCTTTATCGGATTCCTCTCCTTTGTCACAATTGTTTCGTGGTTTTAACGTTTTCAGTTCTGCTTTGTTGCATGCCCTGGCCCCAGTTCAGGCCTGCAGTCAGACACCATCAAATGTGACTAGTTTTGGTCATACCATCAAGGGTACCAATTCTTCTTGTGAGTATCCTCTAGCGATCAGTGTGCCCTGCTGCTGAATCTTGTATTTCAGTTGAAGCGTTGTCTGCTTGTTCTCAGGTTTTAAAGCGGCAATTGTTTTGTTTTCCTATATTTGCCCTCTGAAGCTCCCATCTTTTTCATTCTGGATTGGTGGAACGGTTTCGGGATACTATGCTATTGTTATTTGGGGCTTCTTAACACCATGCGGAGAGATGTTTCAATGCTTAGAAGCCCTCACTTTACTATCTGATATTAGTACTGACATGACGTTTTGAAAAAACATATTAGCCTTCTTAACTTTCATCAAGATCGGTTTAAGTGTTATTAAAGACACGTAATCAAGCCCTTCTTATTGGACCATTTATGTCGACATTCATAATTCACACGTTAAGTTTCGTTTGCAGATGCCAAGAAGGCGCCCAAGTGGTTGAAGAGACCAGTTGGAGTCAGTTTCGGTTTTGGTGGCAAGCTTATTACATTTGGTCCTTCCAAGAAGACTGTTCCTGGAGGATTTGGAACCTCCTCAGAGGTATAGGATGATGGCAAGGTGTATGAGGGGTTGAATAAAATTTTTTCTTGAGTATAATGCCATCTGTGTAGGCTCCCATGAAGAGATATTTTGTTGATTTAGTTTGGCATAACCTTTTAGGTGAATTTCTGAGATTGTTGTCTATCTTGCAACGGAAGGGCTCTCATCTAAAATGTAGTTGAGTGAGACTGTAAGGAAACAGAATTTTGTATCTGGTATCTTGTATCGTTATAGTACGAGATTGCGTGCCACATTTGATTCGCAAGTGGTTGTTGGCAGAGTCTCAATGGTCTGCCTCATATTGTTTATCTTTGTGGCCGCTCGCCTCAAGACGGTGCATTGTGTCCTGAATGAGTCAATAATACTGAATATGGTATGTGGGTCGTGGTGTTGTCAGATCCGGTTGCACAGTCTCGTCACAGAAGAGGATCTGGTGAAGCAATCTACGCAGTTTGAGACTGCAATAGCAGATGGAGACAAACCAGCGATGAGGCAATTCTGTGACTTGAAAGCAGAAACGGCCAGGTACAGTCACTGGTTGTACGAGAAAGAGTCGCATATCACGTGGAAGCACCAGCCCATAAAGCGGAGCTAGCAATGAAACTCGAAATGAACAACCTATCCGTGTCATATTTGTTCTTCTCTGACATACTGAGCGGTTTGGAAAGCACCTGGTCTCTTGAGGTCACCTTCAGGAGAATGTTGAAGTATTTGTCCCTAGCCTTCGAATCCGATTATTACTTCGCTTTGGCACAAATCTTGCTCGAAGTTGATGTGATTGCATTGAGACCAAGTTGTCAGATGATTTTCACAGTTACTATACGACTCACTTACTGTGGTGTGAAACCATACGCAGAAGATTGCTGCACTATTATGCTTTTATCCAACGCGATTCAACCTGATTTAGTGAATTGCTATTTGAGTTCAGGATTAGATTTATTGGTCAACCGTTTATTTTGTTAGTTTCTTATGCAAAGCTCAATTTTGATTTTTGTTTCAACTTGATCAAAGTTTTCATTTATCATGGTTGTTTTCGACCTTTGCGCCGAAGTACAATGACTTTATCTCTGCCAGACCCCAGTTCTTCCTCCCGTGATCAGAAATTCTTTGATACAGAAATACATAATTTTTGTACGCAGAAACTGCAGCTTCTTTGAATTCGACTTCTAGGACAGACAGATTTTTCTTTCAAACCGAATCTAGCTTTTTGTGTTCTTTAGAGTATCTGGAAAACGTCCAACGGTTCAGGCAGGGACAGCTTTGTCGGCGCATTGCTTCCTGTGATTTTTATTAACATTATAGTACGACCATTACAGTCCAGACTCACGGGGAGCTGATGTTGTGCCAACATTTTGGGCTGCATTATAGGTCTGATGACGATCAACAAACCTGGAAATTTTTGAAAGTTATGCTTGAAGACGATGCTCGAAAGAAGTTACTCGCCCATCTCAATTTTGATGTCCAACCTACCGAAAACGATGACGACAGACGACCAGAGCAGAAACCCGATGGAAGTGAGGATACAATTCCTGTTGATTCTGAGAGCCCGGAGGGAGATTGTGAACCATCTCCAAGCCCTGTGGATGAGGACGTTCAACAAGCAAGTGAAGCCGGGGAGGACGACTTTTTTGATAACATTCATACACCTAAAAAGTCTGACGGTGTGCCTACTGGTGGATTAAGCGACTTAACTCTGGACAGTGATAGAATTGAAGTTGACAGCAGCCAGAGCCCGGCAACTGAAGGAGGGGATGTAGATCATCTAATCGAGTCGGAGGAAGCAATTCAGAGAGCACTTGTTGTTGGTGATTTTGCACTAGCTGTCAAACATTGCATGACTGCAAACAGGATGGCTGATGCCCTCATTATCGCACGTCTTGGAGAAGCCACCCTTTGGGAGAAGACTCAAAACGCCTATATCAGGAAGACTGGTCGATCGTATCTCAAGGTTTGATTCCTGATTTGGTGTAGATTGATTGTTCATCTCCCAGGCCGTCTTAGTTCATTACGTTTACGAACCCGTGGGGTCTTAGTTATGTTCTTATTTTCTCCACATTCGAAATGGGTTTCATTAACATGTCTCTTCCCTGATACTTGACACAGATAATGTCTGCGATAGTCAATCACGACTTGAAGGGTCTGGTGGAGACTAGGCCTTTGATGGCCTGGAAAGAGACACTTGCCTTACTTTGTACTGTGAGTGTTTCTGAGCCTTTCTGCCATTTGAACTAGATCTTGAGGTTCTAGTTTGTGCTTGTTCATTTTTTTCATCGTATTTGCATTGATATGCTTCGAAATTCACACTTAAAGTCTTCATGATTAGGATTCTGTGGCTAGACTGAAATCATAGACCGCGGACTTTGGGCGAGCGATTCTTGCATGAAGAGACTAATTAGTAGGAGAAGAGAGGAATCGGGAAGAAGAGGTAGAAGAAAGTTGAGAGGATCACATAAGAATGAAGAGGGCGTCTCTTGTAGTGGAATCTACCCTCATCAACGAGATTACGTTGGTGCTTAGAAGTCGAATCCAAGAAAATATTTTTGTAACTTATCCACCTTATAATCTAAGCCCCAGTAATACAATGAAAAGTGCGGCTGCTTTGGGGTTTTGATTCAAAGCTAGTGGATCCTATGAACAGCTTGGAGTTCACCAGCAGAGCGAGGTTATGAACTATTGAAGGCCAGTAATTGCATCTGCCGCCTAAGTTTCAAAGGGCCTCTCTTCCATCTTACATTTCAAGGACAGTATTGTTGTCCTCGCATCATCATGCACGTGTAGAAACGATGGAAAGACTCCCCAAAAGAATTATTGTCGTGCATTGAAGTATCGCCCAGCCAGCGTGTTGGGTCTATAGGCGTCAGGACATTACAGGCAAATACCGAAGAGGCCACTTTGTCTTGTAGTGATCAGATGCATCAAAACAAGGGACTTGATCAACTGATCTGCTGATACATTTACCATGTGCTGTATGTTTAAAGTTCCAACATGTGTTTCATATATGTAACTTTCTTCTCGTTGCAAATGCATTGTCCTCGCACATCATTGCAAGCGAGGCTTTATGTTTTGACAAGTAGAAGATGGGAGCTACATTTCACATTTACACTTTATATTGGGAATCTTTCTGAATAACGGAATTTATCACTAGCTTGAGGATCATGAGATTTTTGGCCGATATATCTAAGTTCGGCTCGAGGAACTTATTTGTTATCATCGTGCGATGTGGAAGCGTAGCTTTGCTCTTGCTCTCAGTTGCTTATTTTGAGGGATGTCTTATACGCAGTACGCGCCTTTTGAAGACTGGACGCAACTATCAGATGCTCTGGCAGCGAGACTTGACGCTGCAGGAGAAATCCAAGCTGCTACCCTGTGTTATATCTGTTCTGGAAATATTGAGAAGGTGGCTGAGATCTGGTCCCGCAGTTTAGAGACTGTCAATGGAGGAAAGGTTTTTGTCGATTCTTTGCAAGTAAGTGAAGTTCCATCACCAACCTTGTAATCCTCGCTGAAGCGTCTTGCACTTCCAAAGTACCTACTCGCAGGAAAGACACAACTCTCACCGACCTGCATGTGCACTGTTCGACCTTTTGCCTTTTCCCTCCATTCTTGCGCTTACACCAATTCGTTCCATTCTCTCCTCCATCTTTCATGATTTCTTTCTTTGCGTGTTAGCTTTCTTGACAACGCGCATGTGCGCGTTGAGTAAGCGTAATCCTTTTTGCAATTTTAACCTTGCGCCTTTCCGAGTTTCTATCAATACTTGTCTAAAGCATGTGCATACATTCTTCATATGGATTTCCTTAAACTCTATGTGCTGGGTAGTGTATTGTTTCTGATTATTTCTTCGTGATAGCTAACACTAAGGTGTGTCGAATGGAAAAGTGAGCAGAAACCTAGACGTTAATATCCACGGTAAAGTTAGAAAGTTAAAGATTAAATTTTCTCATGGTTCCAAAGAAATCATTAGGTAGAGGTGGTGCTTGGACGCAGATCACATCACTTTTGTTGAAAGTTCCTGGACTTCTTCTCTCTATCAGATTAGTCCAAAACGCTGTAGTTACCACGCGGATTCTTGTTTGCCTTATTGCAAATCCATGTGTATCTCCTATGTGATATCTTACGTTAAATAAAATTCCTAATAACGTGGAATGTCGGATTTAAGTCTTTTATATCAGGTTGGTTTACGCTCGTGTATGTTACTAACACCTTAGCGTAGTTTTCTTGCTTCCCGACCGTGGAAGGTGAATCCGCGGTTCTGTTCTTCATTTTACATACAGCGTACAATAGCTATATGGTGCTCTGCAGGTTCCTAATTAAGATTACTGACCTCAAGATATTACGCGCTCATCGTGGACTGCCATGTTTGTACTTTGCCCTTAACCGTTTTCATATCATGTACGTCATGTTTGTGCAGACTTTGATGGAAAAGGTTGTGATCCTTAGCCTGGCAACTGGTCAGAAATTTATCAGTGCTTCTTTAGCTAGGCTTGTCAAAATCTATGCCGAGTTGCTCGTAAGTCAAGGATTGCTAGTTACAGCCATGGAGTATCTCTCTCTCGTTCCTGCTGACCAGTCATCGCTTGAGTTGTCTATTCTACAAGACCGAATTTATGGTAGTGGCAAAGGTATGAGTTCTTACCGGAGCCTTAACGTATGTCAGCATCGATCGATTTATATAGACGACGTACTCGTCATTAGATGTTAGCGATGCCGTTTTATCTTTGCTGGTGTTTATAGCAATGGCTTGCTCGTTTATGTAAAGTAGCAGATGTTCCTAAGAATGCTCTTTTCGCATACATACATATGTACTGGCAACGTCGTTCTAGGGCTTTTATTATGTTCCGGAGTCTTTGGGTTTTTGGACATACATTGTAGTAGTAGTAGTCACATAGCACATGTCTTTTGCTGAGAAGACAATTCAAACTGCAGTTTCTGATGCCAAAGCCGAAGCTCCAACCATACCTTGGGAAAGACAGCCACTACAATTTGAAGCCCCTGCAGCAACGGAGCCTCTACAAAACAACTATCCTTCGGCATCAAGCAATGTTTCACGTGATTACCAGGTTCTGCCCTGCTTTTCCCGGCTTTGAGTTGTTGTATGGCGACGTGTTTTTTCCAATTTTTGATCCCTTGTTT
Organism: Marchantia polymorpha subsp. ruderalis; assembly: GCA_037833965.1. Taxonomy (NCBI): domain Eukaryota; kingdom Viridiplantae; phylum Streptophyta; class Marchantiopsida; order Marchantiales; family Marchantiaceae; genus Marchantia; species Marchantia polymorpha. The sequence goes on from AP031357.1 coordinate 12,779,656, forward strand.
CGTCCGATTTCGATATTCAAGTAGTAGTCCTCTACGCATCCTTAATAAATCGTGCCGATGCAAATAATATTTGGCTCGCACAATTACTCTCAGGCCTTCGCAACTCCTCCTAGCTTCCAACCTCAACAACAGCCAGCTTATGGGGGAATGACGGCAAACCACGCAGGATATTATCCGTCCCCAACATTGCAGCCTACGCAGGTAAGTAACTTTTGAGGCTGAAGCTGAATCTTATTTTACGCATTTTGTGCCCACATCTTTGAGTGAGAACATAGTGTAAGCTAATTTTGCCTGTTGGCTTCCTACACAATCCATCTGAGTGACTCCATCCTTGTCTCTCCTGTTTGAACTTCACTTCGATGATGATATCTTTTCTATGCTTCTCGGGAAATTGGAGGAAGTAGCTTGATATTGAAAGGGTAGATTGCTATCATTGCAGGCACCTTTTGTTCCTACACCAGTCAATCCACCTTCAGTTTCTCAAGTGAAGGGGTTTGTTCCAATGGCTCCACCGGCAATTCCGAATGTGGAACAGTACCAGCCCACTGGTCAAAATCAGTATTACACGGTGTGACACACTGGATTTTCTTGGATACTGTTTGGAACTCCTTTTTGATTGCGCTCGGGGAGACTTTGTTGAAGCTGGTTTCTTCGCTATCTGTTCCCTCATGAGGGTTGATAGTCTGAGTTGATACGTGTTGTTAAACAATGTATTGAATGTGTCTATTTCTTGCCGTTTGTCTGCAGAAGGCTAACCTGAGTGATTCTATGACGCAGGGAAGCAGCAATGCACAGTCCTTTACACCAAGTCAATTTTCTCAACCGTCGTTCACACCAGCTCCCCCTTCGGGAAATTATACGCAAGTACCACAGCCAATGACATTCACTCCATTGTCACAACCTCCATTTTCTGCAGTTGCACAAACCCCATCATTTGCGCCAGCACAGCTCCCGAACATGATGCTTCCTGGTCCAGCTCAACCTGTCACAGCTCCTCCCGCTGTTCAAGGATTTATGCCCGCCAGCCCAAGAACGCAGCCACTTTCCTCTTCAGGTATTGTTCCCGGTAGTCAGGTTCAAAGTCCGCAAACGACTAGTTCCCCGTCACCAGCGGTCGCCCTAACTCCACCTCCAACTGTTCAAACCGTGGATACGTCGAGTGTATCTGGTGATTATGCCTTACTCTCCTCTTGAATACAATGTCTTTTAAACTTAAACGATATTCGCGCACGTATAACTGCCATTATTTTTTCAGATCTACTTAAGCCTGCTGTTTTTTTCATGTGAGCATATGATCATACTTATAGACCTTCTCAAAGTGTTGGTGAGCTATTAGTCTTCTTACCTTCGTTGCGTTCCGCCTATCTGCGTCATCTTTGGGTTTAGAAGGCTTTAGCGTATATTGAATAGTGGCTGTTGTTTTAGGCGGTTTTTCATTAAGAAGAGTTTCATATTTTTGCAGCTGAACTGAAACCGGTGGTTGCCACGTTAACGAGACTTTTTCATGAAACTTCGGAAGCGAGTGGAGGCGCCCGTGCAAATCCCGCCAAAAGGAGGGAGATGGAGAATAACTCAAGAAGACTTGGTGCCCTTTTTGCGAAGCTGAACACCGCAGACATATCAGCAAACGCCTCCTTGAAATTGATACAACTGTGTCAGGCTTTAGATGCTAGAGACTACTCGTCTGCATTGCAAATACAGGTACGAATGTCTATTGTTTTGTCTATTTACTTTCATATCGCTGTAGTTTGAGTTGGGGTGGTCCACCCATGGTGACACATTTCTCTTTGTCCAGGTTGGGTTGACTACAAGTGATTATGACGAGTGCGGTTTCTGGCTTCCTACGTTGAAGCAAATGATCAAAACTCGTCAGAGCTTGATGAGATGATATTGTGGATGAGATCAGAAACCTCCCCGTCCCCACCTCTAATGAACTGCACGTTGTGAGCTTTCTTTCGACCTTTAGGACGGTGAGAAGAAATGTGTATTGGAATCGTCCCCAGTGGCTCGTTGCCCTTTTACCTTTGATGGATTTCTTGGCTGTAGGTCTGCTCTAGAGATCATGAAAATCAAGATAATATCAGTTGGATGAATCTCCATCATGGTAATTTGCCTCTGAGTTCTACTTGTCTAGTGAGAGTTCTACCTAAATATTTGTCATAGCTCAACATGCAGGGTAATAAGTCGTGAATATCCTCGAGGATGTTTCTTCTGAATTTTTGCACATTTGTGTAGTTTCTCATGAGGACGAGCGATAAAGTTGTATCCTTTTTCTTACAACTTTGAAACGAGATCGTCTTTATCACCTTTCGAATTTCAGACGTTCAACTTTGCTGGCTTGTATGATGGTTATGGCTATTACAAAACAATACTCTGTGTCTTTTGTGGTCGTTTGTACATCACGAAGGCGACCTGAGCTCGGATCTGCCTTCCCATAAGGTGATGCCTTGCCTATGAACATTCTCATTCAAGGGTTGGTTCTTGATGTTCACGTCTTGCTTGCAAAGACTATATTGTTGACAGGCCTTCGATTTGGGAACCAGCACACAGTCTTGCAGAAGCTGAATATATAAGAGTAAGAGCGAAACAAAATGCATTTCTATCTGTATTTTAAATGTCAACTCTTATTTATGTCAAATCATAAATAGGTAAAAATTTTGTATCAAGAATCTACACATGGTTGAAAAGGAATTCGGTGTGAACAATTTCTTCCGTACTAATTGTTATTTATGCTATATTAATTGCTATATGGCTCGGATCCCTCTGATTCAATCGGTTTCGGTATTCCAACGTGCCATACATTTCGGGAAAATCTCACATTTATAGGGTACACCCTTGATAGCCTATATATTTGGTCAAAAAGTTTTCAGGTCTGCCCTGCACAAAGTCCACCCTTGCTGATTGTGTTTCGAGGATGGGGCACCAAGTTCTCAGAGGAGCTAGTTAGTTTAGGGGAGATAAAGATCGTTTAGGTTTTTGGAATGAGAACGTGTTTGGAATGTGCAAATATTTGGTGGGAATGTGGACCTGTATGGGTACCTAAGACGGTGCCAGCTATTCGTATAACAGATCAGTGTATTTCAGGTTATGGTGTTGTGATTCTGGTGTCGTTGAACTTGAGATGAACTTCTCATGGAAGAGAGCGTATCTTGAGGAAGTGACTTTAACGTCACCTGATACTCTCAGCACTCTTCGGGACTTAACCATCCCATACGAAAATATATAAATACCAAGAGAGACAATATGTAAATAACGCACCTCACCGTTTTGGGAGAAACAATTGATTAAGACCAAATGGTTAAGGATAAAGGACATCTTTCTCTGGAAGTAATCTTGTACTAGCTCCATCTAGAATCCATTCAACTCCACTCTCCAGATAGCACCACTCGTCGGGATCAAGTTCAATTATCGAAAGATTCGACGCGTCACTCCAATCGGCATCAAATTCCATCACTGAAAATTTGCCCTGTCAGTCGAGTGCCCCGTCATGCTCAGCTTTGTGGTGTAGGCCAAACGCCTCTGTCCAAAGAATTGCATTTCAAGGTTAGATGTCATCAGCAACCACTAAGGTTCTTGGATTCACTCCATATTTCGGCACATACCTCGAGAGAGATGTAAGTACATCATCAGGCCAATAAACAACCTCAATTGCATTTTATGGTATAAACTCGAGTGACCATCTTATCGTCTCAACTCCTGTGACGTTCACTTTGGTTTGGCAATGATAATCAATCCGTTTCTAATGAAGATCGCAAGTCTGGAGAAATCCATCATACTCACACAGCTCTGGTTGCAGGTTCAAGCACTTTCTGCTTGGTAATAAAATGTCTTTGTAGTCATATTTGTGTACATACATCCAACTTGATAGCCAGAACTTTTCTATCTGTCTACCCCTAAAATTTTTCAAACAGTTCAACCTCGCAGTTTTTTGATCTTCAGTTCAAAAATTTTGAGTTCATAAAGAATTGATCAAATTAATATCACTTTACATTTTGAAGTAGACAAATGAATGTAGTGCATTTTTCGTACAGAATTGCAAATTTATTGCAAAATTACAAAAAACCTATCAAATATTTACAACTATGCTCTTCCATGTTCATCATTATGAATTTTTTTCACATTCGTTTATGAGCTAAGTTATTAAACGACAACATTTTAAAATTTAGAAAAAATCTAGAAAGATCTGAAATTTATTTTAAAAGAGAAAAATAGTCAGCCACATATACTATAATGAAGTATTTATAAGCTAAATAGAGTTATTAATATTCTTAGAATAAAGCGAACATATTTTATCTTTTGAATTTATCAAGTTATTATATATTGTAAACTATGATAATTTGATTATACATTGCACTCATTTTTTTAATAGAAAATATCATTCCAATAAAACTAGAAACGATCCTAAGAAATGGAAACATTTAATCTACATATGTTGAAAAAAACGTTATATAAAATTTTGCCATTGTATTTTGTGATTCTTTCATAAAAATTATGAATCTATCATAACGCATTTTAAATAATGTTTTTAAGAAATTATTATAATATAATGAAAAAATTATAAAATACATAAACAAAATATCAGTTCAAGTAGGCCATAGTATCTCACAAGATCTTGACTTTTATTTATATACATAAAAATCTATAATATGATTATACTACTTTTGAATTAGAAATTATACGCTTACGTGCACATAGTTTGCTCCGTTAGAAAAAAGAATAATTATACTGGTGGATTGAAGGGTAAATTAACAAGTCTATTGTAGTATTGAACTTCTTTGGCTACAGTTTTGAAAGATTTGCAAGCTTCACTTGATTTGGTATAAATTTGGCACATTCGTTGAAATGAGATGACATTGAAAATTTTGAATAAATTAAGCAAGTTATGAATCTTCATAACTTGAGACCAGTGAGACTAGATTACAAATAAGACACTAAGCAGCCATCCCACATCTCCTATTTTCAAGATAAAAGCTCTTAAATCAACATTTTTTACATTTCTGTAATGGGAGTTTCAATCAAGCTTAACAAATATTTGGATAGCAACACAATGTGCTTGAACATGATCAAACTATACCGATATTTGATTTCATGTTTGTAACGTGAGTTGATTAGACCATGAGACGCATCGAAAGTGCTAAGAGGTACTGCTATATGAATGGATTATCATAGTTCATTTTCCCGTACTTTGTCTATCCAATTTCCTCTAAACTATTAGTTTCATACAATCAGTTGAAAAGTGGTAAGTTGAGTGGAGAAAGTTCAATGGTAAATGGTAAATGGACCTGAAGAAAGCTATATGTGCAAGAAACAGAGCTTATTTCAGAAGAGTCTAGGTCAGCTCTTAACAACCACACATCATGCGAGTGACAACGAAGACCGCCGTCTACCCTCTACTGAAGGCCCCTAAAGGTTCTACTAAAGTTTCAGCCACGGGAAATCGGAGATCTAACAAGGTCCTCATTGACTGTTTCAAGCAGGCAAGGTCACATTAAGTTGAAGCGGAGTTTCATGATGAATTTACGTCCGGACTGGTCTATAATAGCTGCGGTTCATTGCATTCGCAGTTCGTATAAAAAACCTCAATTTTGCACCCACTTCACTATCCGTAGCGGGTGCTCTGCTCTTCTGGGCGGCATATTCGTAAATCCTGCTGTCGATGTTCGCATTCCAACATTTTTTTTTTTTAGTGCGATACTTTGATTTGCTGTGTTGAATATACCAACGGTACTAAAACTCCGCCGTTAAGACCTGGATCTGCTAAGAGACAGAATCGGGTCTTGCTTGGGGCTGCATGTATAAATTCAAAGTGCGACGGTAAAAAGTCGTAGCTAACGTCTGTATTCTTCATCTCTGTCATACACCTTGTTGCAACTTGAAAGGTTATAAATGCTCCTTAACCCTCTGTAACATTCCAGGGAACCAGGAGCTGTTGTGGAAGTAACTCGGACGAACGCATGTCCAGTCAGGCGTGGCAGATATCTCTTGTCAGTGATCAATTTGTCCTCGTACAGAAAGTCCTTTGGACGGCAACCATTCCGACGCACGCCAGGACAGCCTGAATATTTTCGTTCGGCCTTTGTCGGGCAATGCTCGAGGCAGTAAAGAAGAAGACACTCTACCTACCAGTTATCACAAAGATCTTTCCTAGACTACTGGTCAGGACAAAACGTCCATAGCATATCCTGCGGCACGGTATTATCAACAGAAAGTGGTCCAAGCGTTCCACACCATCCATTCTGCCAGTGTGACCGCACATCGTGCCCTTATCTACCACAACTGTGCCCAAGCCTATCCGAGCGAGTTTTGGTACTCCCCACCATCTTAGGTCTCAGATGAATCCAACCGTCCTGCTAGCAAAGCATTCAGAGGCGAACAAAAGACGGAGAAAGAGACAGACACTTCGGTCATCTTGAATGGAGATCCTTACTTTATTTCCATTTGCTCTGTACTTTGCCGATTTAGACATGGCAAAGTTACTAACTTGACAGACAGGTCAGGTCGACCAGGCCGAGTTCAAACCACGTTTAACTTTACATTGGAAGGGGAACCCTTAGCCGTCGAGCTCAGTAATAACAAGATCGTGCAGACTTGCATTATAGTCTTGCCTATCGTTTCCAACAAACGTTGATTGATAATGAACCATATTCCAAAAATGGGAAAGGTATCTGAACGTCCTTTTTCTCTTCCCCGACTGAGTGGTTCTTGTTCTACAACAAAATCGTTGGCACAATTTGTAATCCCTACAAACTAGGCATGCCAGTGCCTCAGCAATGCCTGCAAATATTATGCAGTGGCTGTGGCTCTTTCAAGGAAGAGGAGGTTGTTTACATTACAACTGGTGGGAACTATCTCGATCTAAACGCACTGGAAAGGAAGAAAGCTTCATAGCTCTTAGGCCCCAAAACAGCGGTTCGGTCCCATCCATGGTGAAGTAGAAAGCAAGGAACGGAAGAGTTGTCGCCAAATAATCGGGATTTAGCATGTTTCATGGACAGCCTGCGCGATAAACGAGAAGACCTGCAGCTAGATACTGCAGATCGAATGGGCGGGCAGTGAAGAAGTCACAACAATGACTACGTTATATACGCTACGAAGTGAGGGGAGGAGGTGGAACTGTGTTGATTCCCTGCCGCTGGAGCTCAGCCATCACACCCTCCATAGAGGGAGGCTTCAAACCAAGTGGCAACGGTGTCCACGGGTTGGCCAAAGCTTCACTGATTGCGGCGTCCAGAATCTCCTTTGGCTGCGCACATACAGACAGGTAAAAAATCAGTACCCAGTCTCACTTTGTCCAACGAACGTCGACAGAGACCGGTCAGAATCACAGATGCCTCACGTTTATCAAATCAGATCTATACGTGCAAAAACTGAACCAAAGTAAGATCCGACTGCCCCTCAGATCAAGCTTACCGGGTGGAAGTCTGAAGGCTTGCTGCTGGCCGCAGCGCCAGCCGCGACAGTCAATTCCGGGTCATCGGGTGCAGTGGGGTACATGGGTATAGGCATCGACTCATCAGCGAAATAGCTGTCGGCTGCAAGGGCAGCAGTTGTCATGGGTGACGCGAACGCCGGCATAGGAGCCATTGGAACTCTCTGCATCATAGCAATTAACATAACGACCGATATTTAACATTAGCTAGCCCTATCTCGGTACACCAATAACCATAATTTCAGCACACGCAACACAGTATAATCCTCGGAGCGTCAGTCCAGCAAAAGGTTAATGTCATGAGCCCAACGTACGTATGGCTGTGGATAGCACGGAGTTCCCGGACCAGGTGTTGGATGACCCCAAGCATCAATACACTGCACAAATTGAAATAAAAAAGTCAGAGCATGCCCCAAATCGGAAGTGGCTATCTTCCGGACGTAATTCTACTATAACACAATGTTCACTTTGGGCTGGATGTGTCAAGAACGTCAAGTTCGGACGCCAGAATATACGGGGATGAATCATACCGGATGCTGCCAATACGATCCATCAGGTGCTTGCCATGTTGTTGGTGTGGCCATTTGTGGCTGCTGCCACATGTGCGCAGCGGTGTGATCCATCGTAGGATGACCCCAAACATGCATCGGCGGTCCCATGGGGTGACAGTGAGCACCTGGATGCGGCTGTATAGGCGTGAGACCCATTGGTGGGCGAGGCTGAATTGGTGGAGGGTTCGTATGATGAGGGGCCAGCCACGCAGTACCATCCCGTCTACTCCTAGCCCAGACATTTGGATCAATTGGTTTGCGATGATGCCAAGTCGCGGCTTCAGCTTCTCTCGCCAAAAGATGCCTTCGATGAGATCGATATTTCTGAGTGCATGATTGGCCAAGGTGAGAAACCATTGATCCCAAAGCTAAAACTCAGAACCATATCGCAATTTCGAAAATTTCCGGGATTCCGGAGGCTACTCAGACCGATGCAACGTCACGATGTCGATTTTGACAATGTCAAAAATAGGCAGCACTTCTACACTACCGACACGAGTCACACTGACCTGCAGATGGCTGGCAATATTGTGACGAGTTAGACACTGTACTCCCATGAGCTCTAAAATGCGAGATGGAATAGCCTTCTCAACTCCGAGTTGTTCGACTGCCTGGACAAACCGCCGATGCAGCTCAGGGGTCCAGTCAACCTGTTTATAACAGAATGAAATGATGGGGGTTAGCATATTATTATTACAGACCCCTGCGTCACCTCATACAGTAAGTTCATGTGATCATGAACCTCAACAAAAGCCAAAAAAAATGTTGCAGTCTTTCTGTACCTTCATTTTCCTTCTTCCTGACGTAGCCTTGTTATTTACTTTGCAACCCTCACCCTTCTTTTCTCCACTGCTGCAATCTCCACTGTCAACGCTAAGGCAATTCATAGAAGGGGTTCGTTCGAGGCCTTCGGCTCCAGCCTTCGCGACTTCTGCAAGCAAAAGGGCCTCCTCTTCCCCAATCTCAGTGTCGTGAACTTCTCCGGCATCCAAAGCCTCAATATTCATGTGCATATCCAGAGCGGACTCGGGGAGAGGTACTAGGAGGCAAGGATTGATGTCTAATCCAGACCCACCATCACCATCTACCACAATGCCATTGCTGAGACCGATATCATCTATATTATCATCTAATTCTAGCTTGATGACAGTAGGATAATCTTCAAGCTTGATGTCTAATTGAGAAGATTCAGAAACAGCCTCCACATGATCCTCAACTTTCACTTCTGTGCAAGGTGCTGGCTTTCCTGCGGCAGCATCTGGTTCCGGATCCTCACCCTCGGTCTTCACTTGCACAAAGCTATCAGACCCAGGTGACTCTGACACTGAATCTTCTTGCGAGTTCATCCTCCCTGTTTGCTCCAACTGTGGTGTTGAAGGTGCAGGAAGTCTCTCACAAACTGCTGCATCTCCGCTTGAAGGAGATTTCGTCACCCCAGCAACCCACTCCATATCCTTCGACTTCGACTCCCCATCAGAACCTGGACTTGAAACAGGCTCAGCTTTGACTCGACCTGGGGAGGGAGAAAGCGAAAACACGGATTCCACAGCTGCTTTAACAGGTACGAGGGACTCCATCAGAAGAGGATCACCTGTGTTGAGAGCCTGCAAAACTCGAAAGTACTATCATCAGATAAGAAAATAACGTCATATGAACAAGCTTAAAGTACACCAGACAATCCTAGCAAAACTGTGGACTCACAACTGCAATAACACCAAAATTTACTACTCAACCAACTACTCAAGCTTCGAAAGGTTTACATTTAAGAAAAGCTCCTTCCTGCAACAGTGACGATGCTTACCTTTCGAACAACATGCTGCCAAATGTTCCGAAGCTTCTCATCAGACAGTGGCTTTTGAAGAAAATCCGCTGCACCAAGCTGCGACACGTAGAGCCACCATCAGAATAACCGAAGCTTCAGCTTTAAAAACAGACTGCACAGGTTTATCACCTCAAAGTTCTGAAAATTCAACGAAACGGCGCAGAACATGAATCGAGATGTACCGCAATTCCCTGCATCATGATGGCCATGTTTTCCGTATTGGACATCACTGCGACATGCAATATGATGCTGTTAGAACGTGACTTGTAGAAAACACCATCTCGTTCAATGCAAAGTAAACTCGGCACTAGATTGAGTGTGCTGCTTACATATTGTAGGCAAATGTCTTGCAACTTCCAGTATCTTGAAGCCCTCGCCCGTCATTGCCTGCAGTCAAATTACTACAATCACGACGCAGGTTCCAAAAAACTTGGAAACTGAATGGATTGAAAGCGAGAGTAAATTGGATGAAATGTGCAACCTAGAATCAAATGGCATTTGCATGTCAAGGTTTTCACCTCCACCAGCGCCACGTGAAAAATGTTCTGCTGATCTCGCAATGCTTCAAGGGCATCTTCTCCTTTAGTGAAAGCCGAGACTGTGCATTCAGCATATACAGTCCGTAAGTACACATCCATAACAGTACTCCGCGCTTGTTCTCTGGCATGCATTTGGGCAAGCCCAGACCAACGAGATCCCTACGATCGTAACTGATAAGAAAGGTAGTGGCCCTATTCAAAAGATCCATTGAACAAATTTTGCAACGTAGAGACCTATACACTTATAACGATGACGACTGAAACCTGCAACGGCCTGTAGTTCATCGTCCTTTCATCTCATATCAGAAAGGAACTGTACATCTTCGATTAACTTCAGATAGTTCTACTAATTTCTTTGCATCCCCTGAACCCTTGCCATGCAAATGAGGTTCCTATGAGAATCTCTGAGTCCTACACTCCGTCTCATCCTAACCTCCGGTCAAGCTTTTTCTGCAGTAACCTTCGCGTTCTACCACTGACTACTCCACCTCCCAATTTTGGTTCGCTTTAGGAACTACCGACCTCAACTTGCCACAAGCTGAACAAGGCCATGGTCACTGTATCCGATGAATCAGACAGGAGGACTCACCGACATACTGACAACCTTCCAACTTGCACTTAATCTCATTGAGCACTTTGGTGTCTTCGTCGACAACAAGAACCCGCAATCCATTAGGGAAATCCTTCCAGTCGGGGAATTTCTCCTTGAACGCAAACATACTTTGCTTCCTCCAGATTGGCCCCAGGCCCAGCCCCCACGGCTGCCTTCTACCCAAACCTGCATTCAAACTACACTACTACCACACATTTTGAACACCCCTGTCTTCTCTTCCCATTAATCCTTCGTACGCCATGTCTGAATGGGAGCGATCAATTCACTCTGTGGCATTGCGTTGCATCTTCGTAGAATGTGCTCTGCTGAGATGAGAGAGCCTTGAACCACTCGATATTTTTGACCTCTCAACTTCGGTCCAAGAAGACCTTAAAGTGAGCTGACGTCGAGCCGTTGGCAGAAGTGCAAATGCCCACCAATTGCTTCCAGGGGAGTGAGGAAGCACGCTGCGAGCACAAATCCTGCACTAAGTTCTGAACTCTACACTTCAGTGATTCTTTCAGACGATGAGGCACCAATAAGTCCAACTCGTAAATCCCTGCGTTGACCGCACTTTTGAAGGCAGGCCTCCACTGTTGTCTTAGCTACACCACTTGAACTCTGCGCATTGGCAGGCGAGTGTGGTTGCCACGGCGCTGCACCCACAGAAACCAGCTTTCGGACGGGTGGAGATGAGTAAGTTCGTCTGTGCAAGAGCTCCTCTACCTCGGCGCCTGCACAATAAAATGCTAACACGACGTGTCTCGTGGGATTTGAGCTACGGCAACTTCTTACTCATCGGAAGAGCAGCTCCCTCCCGTACAGCGGTGTGAAGAGCATCCCTTGAATGACACTCGTTCGACGCGAAGATGTCGAACAGAGCAGGCGCAGCCGTGGGCCGTAGGTGCGCGCAGGTACGAAATGGATCACTTACTTCTGGTGGAGAAAAAAGCCATCCACATCAGCCGACTTGCACGCTCTTGAGGTTTCTTAAAGTTCCTGACTACTCAGCTCAGCTCAGCTCAGCTCGCCATCCGTCCTCTGCTTCTTTTCTCATAGATTCCCTCTTGGCCGAGTCAGCTGGCAAAACTAACTCAAATTACATTAATCTTCTTAATTCCGTCTTTTCCTCCATGCTGCTGTTGACCGCAGACAAGGACCTCTCAGCTGCGACCATGGCGAGAAACATGAGGAGAAGAGGCGAGGAAAGGGAGGGGAGATAAGGGAGTGTTCCCGGTACTGCGTACCCATGCACCCTCACTCTCCTCCCCTTTCGGCCGATTTCACCACCAGTTACCAACTATCGATCCTCCGCGTTCTCTGTCGCTTCTACCCCGGGAAGTCTCTCTCCTTCTCTTTCCAAGCCCGGCACCTGAAAACTTATCCCGTTCGAATTTCAGCCGAAAATAGTAAGAGGTGACACACTGAGATAAAAATAAATAATAATGAAGACCGCATCCGCAGTGCGAGGATGAACCCGAACGGTGAAATGAAGGTCGACTCCAGTAGCATCGCCGTCTGAAATATATACTGCGTCCCATGGAATACGTGAAATGGTCTTCTAACAACGGCGCAGGGCCCTTTTGGATTTGGTCAGTAGCACATACGGTCTGAAATGATAAGCTCGAGTGTGCTGATTTACGACCATGTAAAAGTCGGGGTTTGTAATTCTAAACAGCTCTCCACGCTCCCATATGCTCATACACAGTGGCTGTTGCGCTCCAGTCGCCCGCCCGAAAATGAAGGATTTGGTGGAGGAGCCGCTAGAATAACGTGCTGTTATTACCTCCGCCAGGCAGTAAGTTCGTGCTTGGAGTACTCTGAAGAAGTCTATCTTAATATAGCGGTGACCCCTACGAGCCACAGAAAGGTTGCCCTTCATAAATAGCTTTCTGAGGCCTGGTGGTACCCAGTTCAGCCTGAGATCGCCGACGTCGACCAGAATCGCTCTCCACTTAGCGACTTCCACATCCGTTCAAGTTTAGCAGGATAAGCCATTTCGGGCAGACCAGCACCGGCGGACTTATGTCCCGACTCCCGAGCCATGGCGAGGTAAAATTAGAAATTTCCACGTGCCGTACCGGTAAACTTTCATTACTGCCGATAAAAAGGGACGAATTGAACACCGATTACATAAATAGAGCGCAATGTCATTGGCGCATGTGGTTCAACCCGGTAGCTTCTAGAGGGTAGGATTGAAAAGGACCGTCGGCTATTTTTCTGAGCCCCGTCTGGCCCACCCTTACTTTTCCGCTGTGCATCGGCTCCCGAGGCTGCATGCGTGCGGTCGCGGCGAGACGAGACCGGCGGGGACAAAGAGATGATGGACGAACGGTGAGTCGAGATCAAACAACGACGACGGGGCTCGCCCCGACCCTGCCGGTGACAGTAACCCTCGGTCACGGTAACATGCCTTCCAATTGATTTCTCACAGGCTTGAGTTCCTCGTCCATACCATGAGAAATGCATGGAAAGGGCAAAGGACTACCTGCCTGATCCTATGCGTTAAATAAAGTGGATGGGATGCGATGGGATGGGATGAGAGGGACCTAGCATTGAACACTGCAGCTCGCAGGCCTGGTGATGGGTAGTAGATTTTTTCCCTGTTTCTACTGCTGCCAGTTGTTTTTACTGTCAGCGTTTTCCGTAAAGTGATCCGGCGAGCAACATAGCGCATCTCTTTCGCGGACTCAAGTTCTATCCGCCTGGTTCTCGATGCTTTTCACCGTGCCCTACGCTCGGAAGCTCTCGAAATCAGTCAACTGAAGAACGCATTTTTGTTTCTCGCCCCGTTTTTAGCAGAGAGCTGCCTTTTTCGCTTAAAAAAAACATACATCAAACTTCCACCATATTAGCCCGGACTAGAAAATACATTGTATAATCCCTCAGCTCCCCCATCCGAATATTGTGTGAATGACAACATTCGGATCCACGCAAAACTAGAGCTGCGAAGCGTTCCGGCGTTCTTTCGTTTCTCTCAGTGGAAATCGCTTTCTTGATAAGGACTTTCCTTGGTGGGCCTATTGTTGATCCATGGTACTCAGGATAAGAAGATTATTTGCAGAGTCTAGCAATCTGTGGATATTTGCCTTTGAGCACATCACATATGTGGAAATGAATATTCCAGATTGGCCTATTTGCGTTTGCAATGTACCAATAGAAGTGAACTCGTGAACAGACCTTTTTGAGTTCATATTTTATTGATACTCAAAAGTAGTCGCTCACTGCGGATCCCTTCTCTAAGATTGGACACTGACATTCTGATCCAAGGATAGTATTACGATTTACCAGCAAAGCTATCTTCGTTTATATTTTAATATGTATAAGATTAGATGAGATTGGAAGAGAACTTTATGTTTATGGCTCACATCAGGTCCTGTCAAAATTTGTGTGATTGCGTTGGTAGGGTTATTCCATGTAGCATGCACGCCACCGAGAGTTTTTCAACATTACTTTTCAACCAAATCAAGATAGGCTCGGAAGCGTAGATGATTGAACAGCGAGTATACCCGATCTTTAGCACAAGTAGTTGTTATCACCCTATGTGCATCATAACGCATGTGAGTACACCTGAAGTGATTATTGACCATATACGTATAGAAATAACGTATACAGGTCACCTAACTTCACATCCTCCTTAACACTTGATGCACAAATTATATGTGGAAGTAGGGAAGTAAAAGCGTGGTTTCGAGTTTCACATTTTTTCTCCTATGGCTACTTTAGGCATAGCTATACTTTAAATAAGTGTCTCTAATTCGAATGCATGCTAGCTCTGGGACCGCAGCTGGATGGACGATAGATAGATTTTCAAAGGCAAAAGAAGTGGAGGAAAAATATCTGTGCGACGAGCATGGAATGACATCTATAATGTGTATACCAACCACTCTATACATACGAGGAGGCTGGCATTAATACGATGTACCGTTGTCATTGTTGTGTCGACCGTCTCTCCGTGTCCAGTACTGTACATGGTGTTACCATCTTCATCACCATGCCTACATGAGCTAGGGTATAAAGCCTAGATTCACTTTCATCACCACATTACAGAGTAGGCAAACCGGTAGAATTGGTCAATAATAACTTTGAGTTCTCTGCACTGCACAATCGTCCACACGCGTACAGAATATCCATGTATACATGTATATCATTTTCTTCGAGCAATGATTAACGGAGTGTATACGTGCTTGCCTTACTTAGATGATCGCAATATACCACATTAGTTTCTTTTTTTTGTGCCAGCCAACACAACCACTGTAGCCTGCTCTTTGTTGTGTGTGTACTTTCAAAGTTTGATAGACAGAGTACATCTTATCTCTACAAATCAGGTCAGTATATCTATTCCACGTGGATAAGTTACTACGTCTCCGAGGGACGGGAATGAGCAACCAACTTGTCAAAAGGTAGGCAGGGCCGACTGGACAAAGGGTCAAACGTAATAGCCCAGAGAATCGCCTCGTTGGATGTTGTGAAGCTTCCACAGGTTGATTTCCTCCCTACAGAGGGCGAGAAAATAAAGCCCTTTTTCTCCCTCCTTTGGGTAATAAAAGTTTCGATATATACTTCTTCAAACTCTTATCCATTTATATAGTAGTTATTTCATTCTAATTCAAACAAAAAAAGTATTAGATTACATCCATCGAGTGGAGTTTATCTGCTCGCTCGTATGTACCAAGCAAGATGGAGAATAGATGCACGGTGTTATGAATTGCTTCACGGCTATAGCGATAAGATCAAGAGTGGATATCTTACACCTAGCTATTCGTCCTCCTTGAAACAATTGTCATGCCCGGTTTTTCAGCGTGTTTGTTTTATCTGAATACCCTCATATCACTCGGTTTTTTTAATACTTAACAAAAAGTTAAGCTCCATTAGTGTCATTCTCTTTATGTAGATGTTTCTGAACAGCCTTTAATTCTAAAATCGGATGCTAAATATATAGAACCAAATTTATTTTGAAAAAAAACGGAATTTAAATTTTATTTACAAAATCAATTTGAAAAACCTGAAGAAAAAACGCTACTGCATTGATAAGAAAAAATTTCATAAAAATAGAAAATTATCAAACACATATGACCCAGCAGTAGTACTGTACATCTTCAGCCCCCAAGTTAATGGCTTGATGTTGAATTTTCTTCTCATGCTTCTCAATGTGAGATAATAATAAAGCATTTTTGCCACAATTCATAGCCGTAGAGTCTTGGTATTCACTGCAAGTTTCATAGCATAATTTGCTTCACTTTGACAACGTTCTGCTTGGAATTAAAAAATATTCGCAATGTTCCCTCCATTTGCAGCTCTTTCTCTCTAGTTCATTAATGCATACTTGATCTATTATTCATCAATTCATGTTTGAGCTAATTGCAGCTTTACTTCAAAAAAAGTCTAGAGTATGGCTTTGAAATAACCTTTTCATATTGCATATCTTTCTTTTATCAATGCAGAGGAGCACTCATCCTCTTGTTATAATTGATGGTCTTTTTATCATAATGATTACACAAATGATTAATCTTTGATATGTTGTAAAAATGAACTCAACACGTGAAGTGATTCTCTTTGATCATTCAATACCTCATGGAGAGGAATAGAATTTTGATTGTATTATAAGATCATGAAAAGCATCAACGTGATCTCATGATTTTGAAGCTTATCAGTTTTAATAATTGTGTAGAGGCAATCTAACCATTGAAATAATTATAATTTGTTGAATATTATCTTTGTAATCACAATCTCTTGATGAAATTATAATAAAGATGTAACATCAATGTGTTTATATTACCCTTTTAGTATGTTCTTTCTTTCTTCTTCTGTATTTGACATCACATCAGGAAGAAATAAATTTGGTGGCTCACAAAATTGTCACAAATTGAGCAATTTTTTTCTCAAAAACTTTAGCTTTTAGCATTTTTTTTTAGCTAACGTTCACATAGAATAATATGACAATGTCTACTGCACCTAAAAATATAAAGTCTATATAGATATATCTCTCTTTTAGATGACTTTTCTTCATCTACTTATCTAATCGTAATTCAATCTTCTTTTGTAAAACATAAATGACAAACTACTTCTTTGATGTAATTCTACACCAACATTTTGTTATCTTTAGAAAAGCTATGAGCACAAAGTGAAAAAAATGCTGGAGTTTGACCATTATTTTGTTGGCCTACACTCCAATTTATTTTGTAAACGTGACTCCACACTTAAAATTTTTCATGATAGAAATCCTTTTGTATAAAACCAAACCTTTTTTAGCCTTAATCACACTACTCTTTGATCTTCTTCTATATCCCTTGCTCTTGCTTCTTCTAGTAAAATATACATGCTTCAAAGTTTGCAAAATTTGAATATTATTTTTTAGTTAATTTGTGTCTCAAATTTTTATTAATAGAAAATTAATATTATTTTTTAAAAAATTATTATTTTAGTTACACATTAAGATCATTGTCAGTGTTTTTTAGTTCAATGAATTTCAACACTTCAAGAATATGGCTTGATTTAAAAAGTTGATTACATTGTTAACTCTGATTGTGTTGTCGTATAGTCTTCCAGAAAAATATGATACTAACTTTACAATCTTCAATAAAGATTTGATAACATTCATTATGAATTTGTAGTATTCTGAATGCAAGTTAATTTTTAAGAAATTCTGGATTGACTTTTAGATAAGCAGCACCAATGCGTTGCCTGTAATTCTTTCTTAAAAATATGACTATGGATTTCATTGCTTATAACCTCTTTACTCAATGTATGGTTTCACACTAGAAAAAAATAATAGTGTAGATTTTGAAACTACATAATTATTTTGATTATAAAATATTGAAGATTGTGAAAACAAGGATGATGATTTGTGAGAGTCTTATCATGTCTTATCACTTATTATGTGACCAAAGTCGAGGATCTTATGTAGAGTCATGCATTGAGCTCCAAAATTTTACCCATACTCAACTCATATCATAAGTGGATCAACTATAACCACCCATTACCCATGAATACTTATCCAACTCATATCCATGAATACAACACCAAATAAAGTTACTTAAAAACATTTGAAGTGTTTTTAAAACAAGTGACACGCCAATGATTTATTTTAAATAGTTAAATACAAATGTCACAATTAGAACGAGAAAAAAATTTGGACACTTGAAGTTTCACTTCAAGCTGTGAAATTGTGTTCAACCAACAAGTCGATAAGAACATGAATAGCTTTAGCAGAATCATCAACAGATGGAACGAGAGAAGTACAAATGATGTGACAAGAGTTTTATGATCAGAATTTTGAGAAGAAATTTCTGGAAGTATAAAGTTTCACTTCAAGCTACAAAATTGTGTTTAATCAACAATATGATAAAAACATGAACAAGTGATAGATCTACAATCAGTACATAATGTCACTATATGCAAGTGAGCTCTTCAAACACGTAACATGGCCATTGCCCAAACAGAATGTTCCATGATTTTTGGATGTAGTCTCTTGATTGACTCCATTTGTCGACCCCGGAAAAGTTGCGAAAGAATTTTTTCTGAAGATGGACATCACAATCCTGCATTGGGTACCCAATACACACTCACGCATCCTAGCCCATATTCATTATCCATCCATTTACCCATGGGTATGGGTGGATATTCGGTACACATTGCAAGAATCAAGTATTATGATAACACTGGAACTCAAAGCAAATAATCACACAATTAGGCTATGTGTTTTGATCACTAGTTGATGAGTATGATCATTATCATAAAAATCTTCATACATTTGCTAACACTCATTTCTATTGTTGTATTAAGTTTTTTCATTCTCTCACACTATAAGATTTTTCCATAAAAATTGCTGCTAGTGACTACTTTCACTTGGTAATATCTTTTGAAATAAAAAATTTAAGAGTAAAAAATAATTTATACTTTTAAAATATCAGTCTTTTTATTTCTCTTTGAGAACTTTGATACTACATTTTATAGATGGCGAAAAAATGCCAAAATAAAAGTACTGTAGAAGTAAAATAAAAATTATCGTTTATCTCAATGAGCTACATTCAATAAAGAATAAACATTAATTGAATCTGTATTATATCATGAATTATGAAAGCTAACTTTAGCTTTCATATTTTACATAGTCTAAGAGAAAATTTTGATAATGATAATAATCAAAATAATCAAAAAAAAAATAAAAATTAAGTTGATTTTTATTAAAAATTTGAATATATAAACATATATGATTGTTTTCATTTATACATTATAATATAATTATGCAATAAATATATATTTATAATATTAGAATAAAATTATTTTAAACTAAACATAAGAAAATTTTAAGATTTTGAATATTTTGAGGAAAATCTAACATTTTTATTTTTAAACTATAGTTAACTACAAATAATTCGTAGCCAAAACAAGATAGAATAAAAAAGAAATATATTAACTCTATATATAAAAAAATAAAGAGGTAATGAAAATGATACAAAATGCTAACTGAGCTCTTGATGCAAAACTTGCAATCTAGCATAACATTTTGTAAAAATCTTCACCAGAATAATTTCATTCAACACATCAGATACATCAAGTGTATTGTCAATCTTGACATGCTAGTTCTTTTAACAGATGTTTCATCAAATGATATTTCATGTCAATGTCTTTCACTTTACATTTCTTAATTTCTAGCAAAATTTAACTCATTTTGACTATGAAAATGAAGATTGATCACCTTGTGTTTCATTCCCAACTCAATGATAAACCTATTCAAATGAATAATTTTCATTGCTACTTTTGTTGCCACTATATATTCAATTTTTGTTGCGGATTGAGCTACGCACTTCAACAAAATACATATACAATTAATACATCAATTATAAAAAGTGAACACATTTAGCTTTTCTTAATTCAACATGTATCTATTCATGTTGCTCATAGTTAGAGCAATGTCAAATTTTGTGCATACCATCAAATACATAAACCTTTTCACAATTTTATCATAAAAAAAGAATGAGATTTTTTTTTCACAACTATAACTATTTTTAATTAGTTGAATTAGAACAAAAAATTACTCAACAAAAATATACAATTATAATATGGTGAATTATCTATAGTTGCTATGCCAACAATTCATGTGTTGGTGAGGTAAGTTTTGAGTGTGTTAGTTAATGTATATATTTAGAGCAACACTTTAGCCGTTAGTGGGCTTGTGGAAGTTATACGTCATGTCATCAATTCACTAGAAGTGTATTGAATGATGCAAAAAAATCATATATTATTGTACTTGTTTGTAAGGTCTATATAAAATAGAGCAAAATCATTATAGGTTTCATCTCTAGAGTTGTATATGATTATTGATTGATCTACTTTCTTAATTTTTATTGTTACAATGATATCATTGTTAATATCACAATGAACGATTTTCAATTTGTTTGATATTCATTTTTTTACAAGAAATTTTTTATATATATACATTGTGGCATATTGGATTGCAAATTTTCAGATTCAAATGATGGAGTCAAAAGTGTCATTGATATTTTAAAGAAGATTTAAAGTGTGAATTGTATCATATATTGTATCATCTACTATACATATTAGATGTTTGATGTATTTAAAGTGTGAATATATTTTTTTATTCAATTCAAACAATATATTCAGTAGAAA
The DNA here is from genome assembly GCA_037833965.1 of Marchantia polymorpha subsp. ruderalis. Taxonomy (NCBI): domain Eukaryota; kingdom Viridiplantae; phylum Streptophyta; class Marchantiopsida; order Marchantiales; family Marchantiaceae; genus Marchantia; species Marchantia polymorpha. The sequence goes on from AP031357.1 coordinate 12,800,219, forward strand.
GAAATTTTATTGTAAGAAATTAAGATAAATTATTATGAAAGCATTTTTAGTTCTTTAAAAATTGAATAATCATGATATTAATCTTATAGTAGAATTAGTGAGAAAAACTATGATAACATCATTTGACATAAAACAAATTTTATCATGATTGAAATTATGTTGTTGAGTTGAAAAATGCAATAATAAAATAACACACAAAGTTATGGAAGATAAGATATTTGTAGTAGAATGTGAGAAAGAAAAGAGTTTTTAAGTTAAAGAGATGGAGATTGAAACTAAAACATTCAAGAATCAAATTTAACTAGAATCAAATCCTATTAATATTAAAGAATCAAATACCAAAAAATTTCAAACAAATTAAAGATAAGATTAATCTCTTGCTCCCAATGGAAAAGTCATGTAAGGTGAAAATTAACAAGAATAGTAGAGCAATGGAGAGTTAAGAAGTTTGGATCATACAGATTACTCTACATTTGTCTCAATACCATGTTTTAAGTTTTATTGCATGAATGTTTATGAAATTTATATCATGAATAAGTTTCTCACATAATACAATTCATGGAAACTAATTGCTATCAAAACAAGGTAGTACAATTTTGTGGAGTAAAATGTAGGAGAGATTTTTAAAAATAATAATTTTAATTGTTGATTTTTTTAACAACAAAAATAAATTTTTGAAATAGAAAGTAGACAATATAAGCAAAGCAAAAACATAAGATGTGAGAATTTCAATTTCCTTCAAATCATCATCTAACTCTAGATCAATGAAAGTTAATTGAAGATTGATATCTTTGACGTCAAAAATCTATACATCACCACAAGAATCAACATCAAGATTTACAAGTAAGACTAGACAATTATTGACTTCAAATCTTGAAGAATGATGTGCAAATAGTGAAATGGTTTTAAGAAGCAAAAGTTTGTGATATTATTAATAACATGCATACAAGAGAATGAGTCATATTGCTAAATCCTGCCAAACTTGATAAAAAACACAAGGAGAAATTCCAATGCAATAACTTTATTATAATAAAGTGAAGAACGCATAATATAATGAAACTAAAAAAGTTGTTTTAGAAAACAAAAATCATCAATAAACTTATATTACGATCTTATCGATTTCACAAAGCAAAGAAAAGTCAGAAAAAGAAAAGAGACAATGGTTGGAAACTTGTTAAGGATAAAAAAAATCCAATTGATTGTCATTGCAATGATTGAAAATACAAGATGAAAGTTTTGAGCAACAAAAAACATTCCATCACAAACCGTTGCAATGAAATTAGATATTGATGAAGAATATGAATGAAGAAAAATATTGCCAAGGAGCAAATTAAAGCAATAAAAACATTATCACAAAATGTAAAGTTAACATAAATTATGTAAACACAAATAGAAGATTAAATTGTGATTTATTTTTTTAGCTCAATATGATATCATCTTATGAATGCCATGAATGTAGCAAATTAATATGAAGATAGATTGAAAAGAAGAGTGAAAATATCATAGAGTTCAAATTATAATTCAAATAGTAATTTATTACTTTTTATGATGAAGTGATATATGTTTTCTAAGACTTATAAGAATTTGTGTTGAAATCAAAGATATATTTTGAATTTCTAAAATGATAAATTTATGAAATCTAAAGATGTTTTATCAAATGATATACCTATGTAAATCATCAAAAAGTTGTGTAAATCACAAGATTAAAATAATATCTAAAATCATGCAAACTTGCAAAAATTCATATTGTTAAGTTTCAATTGAAAGAATGAAAAGTTCAAGCAGAATAGATGTTGAACAAAGGTTTTATTCAACCAAATGTTTCACCTTGTGAAAGCTCTAGTGCTATTCATAAAAAATATTAATGTGAACATGAGATTGTGCATTACTTATTATGAATTGAATCAACAAACAATGAAAAGCAAGTATATATTATCTCCTTTGAAGAACTTGTTTGATCGCCATTAGAGAGCAAAGTAGTTCATCAAACTGGATTCAACAAGCAATTACAACTAAATTCAAATTGCAAACAAAAATATTCACAAGATCATATTTTATATTAGTTATTATTACTTTGAATATCAGATGATGCTTTTTGATTTTATAATACATTTGTTAAATTCAAGAGTTTGATGAATGATGTTTTTTACCTATCTAGACAATATTGTTCCTAACTAAATAGCTCTTTAGGATTCACTGTTCTTTCACAAATTTATGAAAGAGATTATTCATGTAATTTAAGTCTTGAAATTTATTCTAGACAAAGATCAAATATGAAGATGAAAAATAGTTTAAGAGTTAGTTTTTCAAACATTTAAAGATGTTTTATTATAAGCATTTATTTTTAAATAGTACAATTATAATTGATCTATCAAGTAAACTATTGATGTGTCAAATATAACAATGGTTGAAATATTTGATTAAAAATAAGAGCATATATGAGATCTAGTTGTTTTTTTTCTCAAGAATTGATGGTAGCAAAATAAAATCACCACACAAACAAACAAGACAAATCATCTATTTTCTTGCCAAGAAAACATTGGAAACATTATTTGTAATTGTATATCCATAAAGTATTCATGATGGTGATATACAATAAATCATTCATTTATCTAAGAACTGAAAAGAATTTGTTTAAACAAAAAACTTCATATTCATAGTGGATGAAAGCACCGCAGCACATATAAGATATGTGAAGGGCAAAAACAACTTGCAAATGCTTTTTATAACAAGATAAATCTCAATTATGTTGCAAAACTGAATATTCAAATTGATAAGTGAATCAAAATGAATAATGCCACAAATGAGGATGAACATATTATGAAAATATCATATGCGAGACAGGTGGATACTGCTTATGGTTTGACGTTTCACAAGTAGCTTAAATAGATTCCGTAAGACCAAGAGTAACACACAATCAAAAAATTCTGATACATTTAGAAGTGGTAAATTTCTTGAAGAGCATAAAATGAATGTATTGTTGCTGTAAAAAACTATATGATGTAAAGAATATGTTAACATTTTGTAGCTTGCCAGCCGGTTTATTCTATCATAGACAACAATAGGAACATGTCATCTTGGATGTTGTATGTGAATTACAAAAAAATTGGTTAAAAACTGATTCAATAGCGGTTTTTGTGTATAAATTGAACAAGATAATTCACATCTAGCATATAAAAAAACAATGACAAGGCCATTACTTGTTCAACTAATATATAGATAGGATAAAAATAATTTTATTTATCTTTCATCTTCAAACTCGTATTTTATTTTTGAATGAAATTTTCTTTTAAACTCTAATGTTACATCAATTGCATCAATTAGATATTGGAATGTCACTAGTTTGATTTAAATTAGTAAAAAATTCATGCTTTTCTATAATTGTCCATGTTGAATTTGTCAAACACACGTTTTTGACTTGATTCAATTATAGTTTAAATTTTTTTGACTTTTTAATCCTAGTATTTTTGTAAAGTTATTCAAATATTTTATTTGTATGACACACTTCAGCTAAATTTTGAATCTGTTGACGTCAAATTGATTCTTCGAAATAATAAGCATGTTGGTCACGTAGAGCATCATCATAACAAGATTGAAGATCTTATCATTCTTATTTTTTAACTATACACATTGATCAAACACACTCCAAAATCTAGATGTCCGGCTTGATATCGTGCAAAACCAAATTTGACTCGTCGTAGCTACTGAAGGGATAAAGCATCATTTGATTGCTACACACAATTATCTAGATTATTACTTAATTTTTTTGGTGTATCATTTTTTATCCAGCGTCTTTCTTTGAGTTTTTTTTGAAAGAAAAAACTTTTCTTCTCATCAGAGAGTTATCTACACGAGGTATGATTTTTCATATTTTGCACGCTCAAGAGATGGAATGGAGCCATGATGGAATCAAGATGTTATCTTATAGAGAAACATATGAATTGTCTTCAACATCAATCTAACTTTGATCAACAAACGCATTGATTGCACAAATAAAAACAACAATCAAGTTTTATATGATCATTTTTGTCTTCAATCCTAAAGTAAATTCATTATCCCAAAGGCTTTAAAATCACATTTAGTGTTATAATCTTTATAATTGTGATCATTAGACAAGCGTGAGTGTTGTTGGCCCAAATTTGCGCCTTGTCGATCACCATAGTTGTAGTCTGCCAAACACAATATTGTCATTGAACTTTGAGGCAAATATACATCTTACCATGTTCAAAAACCTGATGTTTATGCGGGAGCAAAGGATGATTATGATGTATCTTTATAACTACAATCAAATCACGATCGTGTGCACCATCCATTGTGGATTCAAATTCGATCTGATATCAATCCTAAAAGCAAGATTAAGCAACCAACACACATAGATACACAATGTTGAGCCAACATACATGGTTCGTCACTTGCACGTGAACCATAAGATTTTTACTGAAATCTACAAAATGTTTGATGCGCGCTATGGCTTGCTTTACTTTACATATTAGAAAGTAAAATTTTAATCCTAACTCTGACTATGATCAAGTTAGGTAGATAAGAATTTAGGTTAATCATAGTTAGGTTTAGCTAAACTAACTTGAATTAATTTGAAATTTGAAGTAATACTAACAAATATTGAAGTAAAGAAATTTTGTAGATAAAATATATGACAATTCAATCCTTACATAATATTTGAAAATAAAAAGTAAATAGGTTTGAACAAAGTTGAACAATTAATATACAAAAATAAGAAATAAATATAATTGTTATAATATATAGTTTGATTGTCATCAAAATACATCATAAAAATGAATAGAAGGAGATTTTTTATTAAATATGAAATAAAAGATTAAAAATTTCAACTGGTTTAGAATAATATTAAACTTTTTTTCAAATAAAATCCATATTTTCTTAAAAAATCATATAAAAATTCAATATAGTAAGTTTAAATAATATATCTTTTCAACTTTTAGTCAAAATGCATCTTAATTTGCGACAAGTCAAAGAATAAGCTTGAGTTTGTTAAGTAAAGTATGAGTTTGTTGGCCGCATAAATAACTTTATCTCAAATTTTCAGTTTTTAATTTTATGATTTTTTTATATAAATTATCGTAAGATTAAAAAAATTATAAAAGTGTTGGATTTTAAAGATAGATGAAAATCTTGGATTATGGATTGGAAAAATACCTTGTAAAACATTTAATTTTTAAAAAATATATAAGTAAAGAAATTGTAAATTAAATTAAATTAGATTAATCAAATTAATTGAAAAGATTATGTAAGTTAAGAAATTTTTTCAAACAAAACTCTTAAATTTCAATCAATCAAACATTTTAATTAACTTTAGCTTTTTCAAGTTATCAACAAGCTTCAATAGTTTTTTTATACAAATTATAAGAAATTTAAATAAAATGTCAAAATAGGTATACTTTACTGCAGTGAAATTAAAATCTAAAAAATTATCATAAAAAATAATAACTTTCATTCCATATTTTTTCTTGAAGTGATAAAAATATTATGAAAATGTATCATGAACTCAATTGCTGCTTTTTTAAAGAAATGTAGCATCATCAATGAGATGTTAACTCTAAAAAAAATATGATTTAAGTCTATAGATTTTGTAAAATATAAGGTAATTTTGATACCTACATCGGTTAAATATAAATGTGAATTAATTTTTCTAAAAAATATTATTTAAGAAAAAAATCAATAAATATTTGATATATTGGTTTTTAAATCTATGAAATTAAAAAAAATTGGATATATAATTGAATTTTATTAAAAAATTAATATATTAAATTTTTATAAATTCAATTTTTTTATACTGAAAAATAAGAGTAAATCTATCAAAACCATATCTTTCAATAGTTGTCAAACATATGAAAAGCAATCTAATATAAATTTATATTTAGAAATTATTTCTAGCAAATATTTAAATTTCAACTATCGAAATAATATAGTTTGTATATTTAATATCATCTCTTAATTTCATGAATTGTATTTTTTTACTTAAAAAAGTCATCATTACTGATTAATTTATTACATTTAAGTGATTTATGTTTATATTTATTTTATTAGATAATCCAAAATTTATGGATGTAGAGCAATGGCTATTTAACGTGAAAATTTATTATTGTAATTTGAACAAATTTGCTCTATCAGTATGAATTCAAAATTTTAATATTGTATTAAATTTGAAAAATTTAACATGAGATGATTTTATTTCTATTTTTATAATCAGAACTTGAATCATCAACTGTAATATTTAAAATTCAAAAATATATACAGAAAGCTTGATAACCATGCTATATCAAATTATTTCAATTATGTGCATGATTACTTGTGAAAACTATTTAGATTTGTTGTATGTTAAAATTTTAAACTCTGTTTGTTATATGAACTTAGATCTGATTTAAAAAAAGAATGCATAAAAACTTTTACTATTCTAATGTTCAAATAAATGCAAATATTAGAAAAGATAATGAACATAAACAGCAAATCAAAAACTTGGTCTAAGTTTATAATAAAATGAATGTTGTGTGACTTGTTTTTTGACAATTATATGGAAAATAAACCATTTATTTATATTTATTTGATAATGTATACTTCAACATAATCTACAGTCAAACTGATTACAAATTGTTGCATTTGAATGCATCTTACATTCACATATAAATTATAATATTCTTCTATATTATATATAATTTTATAAGCTCAAATAATATTAATTTTATTCTTGAAATTTCCAAATTCACAAAACAAATCAAATTCCTGAATAATAGATTATTTTATTGTGGAAGTTGTACCTAATTGTAAATTTTTAGTGTGCATCAAAACACAAATAATAATAGCTCTTTTGTGATCATAATATGATCATGAATGTTGTACATTGGTTTTTATCTTAACAAGTGTATGTATGTTATTAAAAATTCTGTTTGTATATAAATACAATATTTTTCAGTACAAAATCAACTTGTCAAACAATCTTTGTGGGTATATGTATAAATTTTTATCACGCTTTAGAAAGAGTTTTAAATAATTTCACTTTGATTTATATATATTAGGGTTTGCATTATTTATCTGTAATGAATTTCTTTATATGTTATATATATTTTTGGTTAAATAGCAAGGAATTAATTAGATTTTTAGAATATTACATTACAACTGATTGGCAACAAGTCAATTAAATTTGTATTTTGCTCACTATATCATTAAAGTAATTTCCTTCATGATGAATCTTGAACTAATACAATATCAATACCTTACACATTTTTAAAAAAATGCTCTTTATGAATCCGTCAAGCACAAAACTCACTTCAAGTTATAGTTTCAACACTATCATATCAGATTGCTATTGCATGCTTAAATATAAAAATTTGTATCTAGAATATAAACATTTTCATGTGACATATCCATGTCATATATTTTTTTTGGAGCACATGTGTTTAAATAAAAATTGAAAAGTTCAAGATATATTTTATTCATTTCATGTTGTAGAGTATTCAAATAAACTCTCTATGTATAAATTTGCCATGATATGTTAATCCAAAATAATATCAACCAAAGTGCATAAAATTTAAAATATAAAAAATTACCTCATTTCATGCTTTATTTCGATTTACAAATATAATTAAATGAAAAATTACATTGATGACTATACAAGTAATAATTTAATCTCATGTTCTGAAGATGTTTACTTTACAATTTTAATCAATATTTTTTTTATCGTATGATGAAAAAAATATATAACATGAAAAAATATATTTATTACAGGAAACATCAAGTCACGTAAAAAATTAAATATCAAAACATAATTAATAAAAAAATATTTGTTTGAAGTAACCTATGTACTAAACACTATTATTTTTTATGAGTGTATTTAGTCTTATTTTTAAAAATCTTGTTACTCTTGTAAAAGTTTAAAGTTTCATACAAAAACTTATTTAATTTTTTGTCTATGAAATTGAATTTATTTTTAAATATTAAATAAAATTATTATAAAACTTGACATTATATTGTGTTGAGTTATATGAATGTGTGCGTGTGTGTGTCTATATATATATATAATCTGTTATATTATTAAGTTGAAAGTTTATGTTTCAAAAAAACTTGATATTTATTTTACCTTGGAAAATGTCAATTTAAAAAAAAATTCATAAAATTATGCTGCATAATGTATTTAGTATGATAAATATAAAATTGCATTATTTGCAAGTATTGAAATTCAATTTTAACGAAAAAATTATTTTGATTTGATTTTTTTGAATTTTTGATTTCGCTTAAAAATTTAAATTTTATATATAATTTATACAAAATTATTTTATTTTTTTTTAAACTCCAGTTCAAAAAAGTGAATCATACTCATCTTATCTACATGATATTTTTACATGTGAGATTGCATTAGTGATAAATATTGTTAATTACTCAATGTTTTGAATGACCTGTCAGACATGATCTCTTGCAGGTTAATTAAAGTTATTGTTAATTAATTAATTTAAATTAAGTTTTTATCTGTTGCAAATTATAATGATTTATGTTAATTATGTCATAAATAATGAATTGGTAAATGGTAAATGGGTTTTGGCACCTGTGTTGCCCAAAGCTTTTGGTTCTAGTGTTCCCCATGGCAGGTTATGGCAGGATTTTGTCACCCCGCGATACAAGACAGCACCGGGTGTCGGCATATGTTGCCTAATTAACCCATGACAGGTCAGCCCTCGCCTTTCGTATCGTCTTCTGCCCACTGGGCGGCAAAACAAAAATATTATTTCTTTTCAGTTACACTAGTATCACACGCTGAATAGTAGAAAAATGCAATTTCAAGAATTAAAACATTTCATTTCTATACAACAATGACATAAAATCACAAGATAAAATAGAATTGATCATAGAATTACATCATAATTCGAAAATTTTATATTCCAAAAATTATCTTCTATATTTAATATATATAATGTTTCCTGAAAATTTTATATCACATTGAAATTTCACCTGAGATAAAACTTTCAGTTTTCTAAACAAGCAGCAAAAAAACAATTTTGTAAGAAGTATTTTTCATGTTGATATAATGACAAGTTTTATATAACAAAGTTAAATTGATGGATATTTTTTAATATTATTTCAAAATTTATATAAATTATTATAATGTTATACATAAAAATTTATATATATACTTGAAACATTATTCTGTTTCAAGTATTTTTCATATTGAGCTTATAATACTTATATATTAAAATCAATTTGAATTCTTATTATTTATTGTGTATGATAATATTTTATTCATTATGTGATGAAATTGTGTTTGAGTTAATTTATATCTTTTTGAACTTTTGCATTATAGTTAGTTTTAATTTCTATGTTTTTGTCTAAAATAAAAAAATAATTTTTTTCTGATATTAACAATAATTCATGTAAATTTTTTTTGTTGAACGTGTCTGCATGTCCATTGCTTGGCGCATAAAACACACATATTTTATGTCAATGATTGTAAAATAAACATGTTAATAGCTTGTTGACATCTTATGTCAACTAATTATTTTACTCATGACATTTTAATTTTCAACAGTCATATCAATCAAAGTAATAAAATAATTGTTTGTATCTTACATAATTTAATATTTCAATGTACAATTTTTATGTTGTACAATACCATAAAGTAGAGGTGGGTCAATAAATTTCAATAGTTCTTGTTCATAACGCACTATGTTCGCACTAGCGACGGCTTTATCATTCCTGGTTAACATAATAATTTTATATAATATCAATAATCAAAGACTTTTCATGTATTAAATTTTCATTAATGTCATCTATGACTCAAGAAACTTTTTTGAAATTTGTGATTTTTTTCTATTTTGAGTAAAAATAAAATAAAGTATGTTATAATTGAAAATGACAAAATATGCTCCTATGTTACTGCTTTTTTTGAAGCTTTGATGTCTTGCTTATACATTTATTTTTACTGAACTGAAATTGTCCATATTAGTCACCTCAAAATATCATCACTTTACAATTGTTTGATTATCATAGATAAAAATTCAATGCATAAAAATAGACTTATTTTATATGCATCTAATCTAAATCTAAACATAATGAGTTGATCATAGCATATATCCCCCTGCAGTTCACTCTATATGTCAAGACGTCATGCTCTGAAAGAAGTACAGCCATATTCATAGTACTTTTCGTTCAACTTCAACATTTATCTCATTCATGTTAAAAATTTCAATTAAAAAATTTCTTTGTTATGTATTAAGGATATCCAAGGAAAATTTCACAATCCATTTTAAACAACTAACCGCTTTAGAAATATCTTTGTGCAAAGTTTTTCATTCGGGATAAATGCATTGATTTGAAGAATGATTTTTGGTACAATTTAATGATAAATACATCGCAACTAAAATCGTGATACAAATATTGATGGTGCATTTTCAATTCTATTATCTTGCTTCATTATGTAATTATTGCAAATTACAGAAGTATAACTTGTGGCAATAAAACACTCAACTTTGAATCAGATGCATCCAAAAATCTGTAATCAAGCTTGCAATGTTACAAAATGTAGATATATACATGGGACTGAGATAATTGTTGACTGATGTCGTTTCATTTTGGATATTGCATATATTTTTGGAAAATATCATATAATAAAAAATTTTTAAATCAAAGAGGTTGTCAAACAGTCGATCTATTTGTGGTAATCAGTGCAAAGCATGTATGATGATTGAAACAAATGTTTTCCATAAATTATACTAAAAAAGTGTGAAAAATGAAATCGATCTACACTTGAAAATCTGAAGCCAAATCTTATTTCATGTTTGAGCACTTCGGTGTACAACTAAAAATCCAAGGTAAATAATTATTCAAAATCTAAGAACGTAATAATATTTTACATGATACAGAGAGCGTAAGGAGAAGTCATTTGCACAAAATGCCATGACGTATGATGTACATATATTAGATTTAAGCTAATTGTTCTAATCCAACCTTATTTTGAGTATTCATAACTCATTAAACAAATCTTCTACGTTCACTTTATCTATCCAAGATTAATATATCTACAGATTTTTTCAAGAATCTTGATACGAGAAGCTCTATTTGAATTGAATATTCATTACTGTCGATGAATCGTTCATTTTATGTGATTTACTCAAACTTGAATCTAGAAGAGATTGAATCCTAATGACTTTCATGAATTAGCAAAGCAGCGGACTTTTCTCTGAATGCAAAATGCTAAAGAGCAGGTATATTGTTGCAGTTATGGAGTTTTTGTACTCATCTATGAACTATCTGATTGCATTTGAACTATAGCTTGCGATTGTGTAGAGTACGCTATGAAAATTTAAAAGGGGGTTTAAAGCGATTTCATCAAAGAGTTGCATTTCAGGAAGATTATCTAGGATTAGCCAAGTCCACATCTTATAAAGTTCTGTTTCATAATGCATTGGCAATTTTTAAAAGGTGCAGTTATTACATTTTCATATATATATATATATATATATATATTTGTAACTAAAGTTGTAATTATTCAGTAATCGTTTATGAAATAAAAACCTCAACATCACTTAGTGAGGCTATGGTTACTTTTCTTTTACAGACTGCAAAATGTACGACGAATATTGGCAAGCAAACCCAGATGTCACCAAATAATTGCAGTATCTTCAGGTGCTTGGAATTTCTTCAGACATTGTCTACAGCATATTGTGCAAAAGGAATATTCTCTACATAGTGCATCTCCGATACAATGACAGATGTAGGCTTTCGGTTGAGAGAACAATCCGTCAAACTCTCTCGAGTATTACTTGGCACTAACGCAGCTAACTTACTGCTGGTCATGTCTTGCTGGAAATGTGTGAAAAGTTGCGAATATACCCGTCGATACTCTCCATATCCTCGCAATGCAATGGGAGTTCTGACAAAGCAGTTTTCTTCTTGTCAGTCTCCAGTCGCGAATGCTTGTTCAATCTTGTGGAGAACTCCATGCCAAGGATAATACAGAGGTATTCCCCGTGTGACACCTGCCGATGACCAGGAACCCATGGGGCTTCCCTGACCTTGCGCTCAGAAGTCAGGAGAGAATTGTCCGCCTTTGATTCTCATTGAGGAATTTGAGATAGCGCAGGAGAATGGTTCCTTTGTCGGCGCTTGTGACCAGTTCCGTGAGGTTACACTTCGGTCCGAAGACCTGAAAGACCTATCCGCTTCGCAAGCAGCGAGGATAATAGTGGACGCGGACTCCATCTTCGACAAGTACCGGACTTATATACTCTACAATAAGACTTACTTGGTGCCCCCTCTACAAAGAGGCTTGTTCCACATAGGAAGTGAGTAGATGCTGCGCCGAACTTATGAGTAAACTCCGCTTCACACGCCGTGGTTTATCCTTCCTCTAGCTAATGCACCAATCAATTAAGTTACGAAGAAAGATGTCCAGAACAAAGATGCACTTTCAACTACTACTGGTGTGAACCTATATCCATTCTCGAAAATTTCGTGTCAGTAGCTTGTATCCATTTGCTATTTTTAAGCTATATTGCCATCTGACAGCATTTTCGAAGGCCCAAATATCGGTGAAAAAAGATCAGATCCATGCAGAACAGCATATATCTTGCTCATGTTTTTGACATTTGCTGATAACAAGAAAGGGCGATGCATGGAGTTTGACTCGTTCAAAATGTGGCATAGACAGCCGATCAGAAAAGAACTTCGCTTGTCAAACTTTCAGACCTGAAACTTGTACCTTGTTTGTGGACATTGAGATTTATGTGGCATGTATTGTACAGTTATCTTCATTGAAGATATTCAGAGAAGACCGTTAAATTTTTGATCCGGTGAGCAAGTACACAAACAATTTGTGTTCTAATACATTAAATTTGGACTAGCATGTCATAATAATTCAAAAGACATATTTTTAAATTAAAAATGGTAAATAAATCAAGCCCTTGGGATCCAAAGTATAAGAAAGCAAGCCAAAAATCACAAACAAACAAAAAGACCGTAAAGATCAATATCTAACTAGGGCCAAGAGCACTATAGCAATAACTAATGACGTTCCTAATATAACAACCTAAATCAAAACATACTAACTGTTATAAAGAATAAATTCTCCACATCTATATTATGAGCAAGTCTAATCTATTTTTAACTAGTACAAGTAACAAATACTTGCTGTTCATCTTCAATATGTCCATTGATGCATACCCTACAAAGAGGTTAATTACTATTGATATTAAAACAACGTCATTCCTGAATTCCAAGTTTATGAGATCCAATTCTTTGCCTAGCAATAATATGATGTACGGATGTAGAGATCCATGCAAGCATGTATTCTTGTTCATTGTACACAAGCATAGGATTCACATGAAGTTGATAAACTTGCATTTTGGTGATTCGTCTACTCCAAATAATGTTGAAAATTTCCTCCTTTACAGGCTGGCGGAGTGCCATGGGTTGAAGATGAAGACGAGAAGCATCAAGAGATATCACACTTCTGATGTAAGTGATGATCAAATATAAAGGTTTGGACTCTAGAGGTAGACAACATATTTCCGCAAAAAAAATAGCATATGGAGTTTGGTTTCTTACATCCAAATTCTCCTCGTAGAAAGATCTCGTGTTCTCTCTCCACAAGTTCTCAACCTGTCTATCTATAACTAGGATTCCATACTTGGTCCCATATAAGATTACCGGTAGCACTAAGCTTCTAAATAAAAATTTCTTAAGACTTCATGACACTAGACGAGCTCTTCTACAATGATTTAATAATGAATATAGAGCTTTGTACCAATTTCTACTCTCTTTTGCATTCAAAGTGCCCAATTTTAATCATTAGAGAAATCAATACCTATATATTTCTAACTATTCACTTCTTCTAATTGTAGATATTTGTAAAAAATTGAGAATTGGATTTAGTGCCGACTGTCATGACTTTAAACTTTTCCAAATTTATCTCCATTTGATTTTCGGTACAAAATCTTGCCAAAGCTTCTCGGTGTTTTTTGTAAACTAATAGCATATGATGCTAGTAATATGATATCATCCTATACAATAGAGCTTTGATGACAAAGTTTCCAATGTTGATTAGAACAAAGTTAATGTTAAAAATTTATGTTTGACTTTAAACAATAACTCAACCTGGATGAGATGAGAGGAATCGCCAAATTCGACCTTTTCCAAATGTTTGTTTCTGAATATCGCTGGTGATCCAAGTGCTTAACAAGATGTGAAGACATTTTCATCTTGTGCCAGTAGTCAAAAAGTTAGATAGAGGTGTAAGGAAGACTTGTTTCCTATTTCCTCTAGGACTAGTGATCCTTCTAGAACATCAGATCAAACGAAGTTAAAATGACCCAGGAGAAACCGGCTTGCGTTTTTTCACAGTGAAACAGCGTTTTCTTTACAATTTACAGAAATTGCTCATTGGAGCTAGGTTTAAATAAGGCCTAGTACGCATCACAGATCCAACAATGAAGTCCTAAGTGGAGAATCTACCTGTTTTTTCAAGAGGTGAAATAGCCATAATGAAATGACGTGGAGTCGAGAGGAATCACTCGCAGTCTGGACAATTATCCTGTCTCTACCTACTGCCAAACCTTTCTAACTTTATCCAGATGCCCAAAGGTCTCTCCATGTTAGTGAGTGATGGATATCTTGCTGGCTAACTTTCGGCATAGACGCAAGACACCTAGTTATTCTCATGGGGCGATGGAATAGAATTTTAGATTCTTTTGCAACAGCCGCATTAGGAGGTGCCTCTGATTTGAAGGTAGTGGGCGAACAGATCGAATCGCAAAAGGTAAATCTTTGGTTGTTCTTTCAGAGCGGTCTAGCTCCAATAATAGGCACTTGAACGTCAGAAGTCAAGCCAACAAAGATTGATGAGTTTTGTTTTGCAGCAGTCTGGAGGCTCTTTTATAAGCAAAGTTATGGCATAGATCAACAGCCGTAGCTGGCCATCCAATTGGGCTTCAAGAGAAGAACGCTTTTGATGATGGTGGGGACCTGCTTCTTGTCTAAATGACAAACAGACAAGAACTGAAGATTTATCTTCGTCCACTCGATCCCGATATGCATCAAACACTGAAACGTAAGACCCGTCTGTAAGGAATACAGGTTGCTGCCCACGAATATGCACGGTACAGCGGCTTTTCTTGGAGGTCCTAGGAGATGTCGTCCACCGTCCAAGTTGATCTTTCTCAGCTCTTTGTAACTACCAGATTATCTAGCGACTGCATTGCGGGACGTTTGAATTACTAGTAACCTAACGACTTTGTTGGAAGAAGACGACGCAGTTCGATGTCGAGCATGCAAGAGTTGCATTTATTCCAAATTGCCGTATAAAGTGGTCACGCACAGTGAACGCAGGGACGTATCTTGCTTGCAGGCTGTAGACATTCTGACCACTGAAGGACTAAGGATTCGCTGTATACAGCCACAGATATATAATTAGCCTTGCTAGCAGTCTCCGAACACACAGGATCGCACAGCAACCTGACGGTTGCAAATGCTTGTGAATGCACAGAATTGTATTTCCCCGTTAGTGTACTCTAAACAGGGAACACGTTCCAGAATATTCGAACGGAGACTGATATATTCCCTGCATTTTGTAAGTCGAGTATCCAAACTTTCCGTTTTCCGTAAAATGAAATCTCACTTGTAATGTTTCGATTGATGTTTTTGATTTTGAAATTAGGTTAGTTGAAAAAACAGCTTCTTTAATTACGCTCTTACCCGACGTCAATATTGGTCTTGATCGAGAACACAACAAGAAAACCCAGAGACGAGTGGTGGTGCCCTAGAACAGAAGACTGTTTCATTAGAGTCGGAAAGGGCTCATATGTAAACACAGCTTTGACCAGCTTGAACCAGTCCTTTCTAGATGGTCAACAAGCGTAAACCTTTAACGAATGGAGTCCTGTCTGGTCTAGGCCAGCACCTGATAAAATTTTCACACTAATAATGAGGAGCTCCTAATATTGACCAATACGGTGAACCAGAAATATTCCATTCGGGAGTTTGGATCTGCCTAAAAAGCCCTGCCTAAAAAGCTTCGCATAAGTGACGAGTGCTTCCACAAGAGAACACGCTGTAAATCAATGAAATGCCATCGAAGTCAGGGATGACCAGAATTGCAACCTCCCACGAAATAACCTTGTAAGCAGCCTTCACTCATCTGATTCCGTTTGAGACCATTCTTGAAAGAAAGACTTGAACACAGGAAGTTCATAGCCCTCTGTAACCCTCGTGATACGGGTAAAAGAAGGCCTCTTTTGGCTTGAAATGATTTTCTGAACAAGCCACACAGAGAAATTAGTAAACCGTTTGAGATGATAAGGCATGAAGGCATGAAAATACCAAAGTATTCCAGCAACCCGATATCACGTTCGCCGTTAGACCTGAGTTCTAGCTAGCAAGGTCGGGTCTTCACCATCTTTCCTAAGCTCTTGTGCAGCATAAGCTTTGTTTTAGAAAACCAGATCACAGCTCAGCCATGATCGGGTCTTTGACAGACAAGAATAATGTCGACAATATGAAAACTAGAGTCCAAAATAAACAGAGAACATCGATTGGACACTTGCCTCGGCAGCTAGTGTGGCAGCCTTCTTTTCTTGAAGAGTGCTTCCCCGACCGAGCCACACATAAACATCACTCCCAGTATCAAGTAAATAACAGCTCTGGGTGTCTAAGGTATCTTTTGTCAGAGTAGCCTCTTCAACTTCCTTCAAATCTCCATCTACAACACTTCACTCAGAAAAAAACACACAAACGCGTAATAGTCGAGTCAGAGCAATAACGTGAGTGGTGGAAACTACAGTAGATTCCCCTACGACACGCTCTAATGTTCAGGTGATGAAAATAGTACAAATGTCCTGCTTATTCTACTTAGGAGCAGTGATCAGATCTCACACAACAGACGTTGCAGAAACTCTAATATAAGGACTTAAACCTCACATATTGAACCACGATTCGAATCTGCAACAAAATTTCGTAATTGGAGACAGCTTAGAACGAAGGTTAGTAAATAGACGACAGTGCTACAGACCCTAGCTTGGAAAGCAAGGAGATTGCCTTCGCATATGCAGGGAAATGAGACCAGTGATACACATAGCAAAATTACCTTTGTCGATACATGCCTTCTGTATGGAATATGAGATGCAGAATTTCATACCAGCTTGCATCCCATAAGTTCAAAGCACTATCATCCGACAACTGAAATGTACAGACAGACATGAGAAGAAAAGAGCGGCGGAAGTATTACAGTGAAAGCTTCACTGGACCAGCTGCCTCCTCGGTAGATTTCTCTCCTATTGGACCAACACCTCCGAAAACAGCCCAAAATTGCTCTGCTTCAGCTTCCGCTCCATCTTCATCTGATATTTTAGCGAGTAAGCTTAGAGATCTATACGCGTTGCCTTCAACTCCAGTGAAGATTTATTAATATCCAGCTGAGGTTCCTCCAAGAAATAAAGTTCTAAAGAACGTACCAATAAGAACAACATCACAGCTGCCGTCATGATTCGTGTCCTTCAACTGCTGGACAACTTCCATAGCTTTTCCCCTTTCTGAAATGCTCGACTTTTCTCCATTGAACTGGAATATATTGTCTTTTGTGTCCAGAATAAATACATCATCATGAGTGAGAGATTCTCGAGCAACGGGTACCTGAAATGCATGCACTCGGATGTTACATCAAGCAGTCTAGGTTTCCACGTCCGAGCTTAAGTAGCGTTGCACAATAGTCAGAGTCAAAGAAGGCCACTTCCATTGAGCTTGTCTGAAGACGATTAGTCTAGAGTTTCAAAAGGCTTCTATGTTCGTGTGTTCGTTCCCAAGGATAGACATATGCATAGTGATATTAAAACGCACATACAACAAACACAGGCAGGCTTCGAAAGTCATTATTCGTATGACAAGGCTTAGTTACTAACCTGAGTCACTCGCGTGTTAGCTCGGGTTCCTTTGATGACAAAGAGCTTGTTTTCAAATACCTCAGCTTCTACCTTTTTAAATCCTGATGCAACGCCTCCATCAAGCGGAATGATGGGAGACTTGAAATAAGACAGAAAGAGATCACTTTCGTGACCCTGACATTCCCTGTACTGTACTGCTTTATCTCCCAAGTGTGTATCTAACTCCACAGTCTTAATAGCTGCGGTTCCAGCCTCATCCTTCAACACATTACAACAAGATTAGACTGTAGCGCTGTTAAGTGTTCAGCTCCCCAACTCTTCATAGGTAATTTCCATCAACCAGACCACGATAGCGTCAGATATTGCCCTTCCTGATTCTACCATTGCATGAGCTTTCGGCACAAATATGATCAAAGCTAAAGAAAAAATCGTCTGACCTCCTCGGAAGAAAACATTGATCTGTGTAGCTCGAGTTCTAAATGTAATAAACTGAACCTATCTCATGAACTGAAGAATAATCTCAAGTTCAAAAAATCCATTGAGTATTTGATCCAGTTGTGGTTCGAAGTCCAATTAGGCTTGAAAAAACAATTTTTACGAAAATGAGCAACGTTGAGTGGAGAATGTCGTTGGAGAAAGGAGCACTTAACATATACTGCGTCATGATATGATAGACTCAAGATTGCTCTTACAGTCTCACTCGAAAAGTTAATGGATCCAATCTGAGGTGATCAAGTCTAATGGCCACTGGACTAGTCCAACCGAGACAGCTGAAAGATAAAAGCGAGGACCACGCTTATATTTCCATATACGCAGCAGAAGTCAACGCATGAGAAAGAAGAACCCAATAGCCTCAACAGACTCAACAGAGTACAAATCGTGAATTTTGATAATTTTCCCTAACCTCGCCCCTATGATAACTTTCAAGGACTGAACGAACTCGTTACTTTTCCATATCATGGTCATAGACCTCGGCCCTGGCTGACCGCTGCTTCTAATTACAGAGTAGGAGGAAGAAGTAAGATGAGGTAAAGAAGGAGGCGAATGAGGGCTCCTCTTTTAGTAGGATTTCCTACATAAATGAAGTTCGTTCGAAGCTTCCGGCTGTCAACAGATTAGCAATTCACCAGCTCATCCACCTGTAATAGTTGTTGACCTTCAAAGATTTGATTCAAAACAGCAGCAGATTTGAGCTTTGAGTCGAGGCTTAGGAATTATGAGCACGTTTCTATTGCCACCAGGTGAACATGGTTGTGGTGCACGCACAAGTGCTGCACTTAACCAGACTATGGATAAAGGTTCGATCTCTACACCAAAGAGTGTGCAGGTAGCGGACTGGTTATTCATCTTGCTCTTCTTGTTGGTCTGAGGGATGGCTTCCGTCCGTTGATTAAGTCTTAGCCCTGTGCTTAGGCAAGGAAAATCCTGCTGAATTTTTTGTATATTACTGGTTCAGGGCATATCGTGGACAGGGAGAGGCCAGATTGTGTTTTGATTCCTCCCAGCCAAATTTTCCGAGAGCACAGATAAAACTTCCCAAGATGAAGTTTCCATGTAACGCAAAAAAATTACGAAAACTCAAGACTGGAGGTCTGAAACAAATAAATACTAACTCCAATTTTCTTAGCGTGACTGCGACAAGCGCACTTCGTGTACTAGCATAGAAGCAAAGTCAAGCATTAAAGTGCACAGAAGTTTGCACACAGAAGCTCAGAAGCAGAAAGAGCAGGAAGGGTAGATATGACTAGATTACCTGACTGGTATCTTTACCAAGCCAAAAGTGTAGATCGTATTTCAGAGCTCCGCTGCTCGTTTTGGTTGTCTGAAGAGAAAACTTTCAATTTTCAATGAGCTGCACACTAGATTTTCATCTCAAATATCCAATGCCATCTACATAGCTCTTGTTTGCCTTCAAACTCAGACGTCAGCCATTGACAAAAAGAGTCATCATATCTGTCACTTTCCAAAGCTTCACGGGTACCTCTTCTTGATGACTAAGTAAATACCGGACACATGAAAAGCAAAGATTTGAGAAGAAACGCGTTTTTGAACACCGATAGAATCAGCCCTCACCTGCAGGAAAATGTAAGAATCTCCTGTATAGAACTTTCCGTAGTCAGCCTTAGGTAGAGGTACAGGAGAGAAGTCTTCGATACGCCATATCTCCGTTCCACTAGAAACTTGTCAAGGATGTTAATATGTTTGAACTTCACTGTGAACCAATTGTGAGGAAAAATGTTAACTTTGTGCTTTTGTGGTTATCTTTTTTTGAAACGTACTCGCCGTAACAAAAATATAATTTGAAAGCAAAGTGTGAGAAAGATTACTACAGAATACAACTTTGGGAAGGAGCTGAAGCATAAGAAGAAACTTGTAATCAAAACACTTATTTTAGCTGAAGACTCAAGCAACATTGACTTGACAACAGGGAAAAGCATGAAGTACAAGGTCAAAACGTCTAGCGCACGAATACGCTATTTTATGCAAGATATAAACAGAACTAAGATCTGGAGTGATCGTGCTTATAACAAGTAAATGTGAGTGTAGAATATCTGGCCTGAATGGTTATTATTCGATCTCACGACGCTTAGACTGCATGTAAGAAGCGCCTGAATAAGAGTTTTATCAAAACGTTCAAACATCATGAACATAACAACTTGTTCGAGGATACGGTGCTTGACCAGCTCCTTCGAACGCAGCATCCACAGCATACTCCATCAAGACTGATTGTCTTAAATACAGTCGATATCTGTTCCAGTATAGACCTGGCAACCTGCGGGAATTTAACGCACGTAAGGCCTCTCGACAACAAGCTAAAACCACATCGCAGCCAAGACTTCTTCATTATACTTTCTGAGTTATATAAGTGAGCTCCGAGCTCAGAAGTAAAACTGATACGGTGACAACATTCGGAGTATACCGCTGTTACTAGAGGAAATGAAAATTCTGACACGAAGGTACAAGCATGCGCTTTTTCTCTTTAGGACAAGGATACTTTCCAGCCCCCTCGTAATAGCCCCCTCATTCCTTGGCAACATCAAATTCTAGCTTAAAAAGTTTCGAACGTCTCGATATCCATCTATTGTCTCGAAATTGACTTGGAACTCATGTTATGGACCACAATGTACAAAGGCACATCGAGTTAAACTGGTTCATTCCAGCAAAGCGCCCGCCATATAATATTCTTTTCATTCATTACAGTCCTACGTTCTCGACCTGATAAAAACTTTCATCCCTTTAGACACTGGAGGGGCGAGTGGGTTAACATAATACTAAGCCGAGGCTACTCACGGCACGTAGTGCTTCTTTCTCAGCCGTTTCGACGAAGTTTCCGTTGGTCGAGTTTCAAAAAAAAGATTTTTGACTCTTCCCGAGCACGTGGCGTCTCTCTCTAAGGTCTAGGCTACAACTAGAATTCTAGGGTACTTGCTTTCAGCAATTTTCTGCCTCACCGATGGTGGGGATATCAAGATCTCAAGCGTACAAGTATACTAACAACAACCAAGGAAACAAAGGAGGTGACTGAAGACTCGATCACGATAGTCAGGTCACCGCGTAGCAAGGTGTTAGCTCTATGACCTACTAACTTCTGAACAACACGAGCTTCAGTGCACGAGTGCTGCTCCTGTATTCTCGGCATTAAAACCATTCGTAGCTTCCTGATAAGGGTTTTATTACAAGACCGACTGAAACTCACAAGTCCGCTCAGCGCTGTTTAAGGGTTATTGCACATCTAGTTTGTCTGATCTGCAGAACAGAGATGAAGCATTCTTCTGAGCCGATCAGGTCCAAGGTGTCCAGATATTGAAACCTGGACATCTCGTTTGAACTTGAGCAGATCGGCACTATCGCAGATCGTGTCCACTATCTAGCCTCAGATCAGTCAAGTAGATGAATCAGAACAGCCGCCAAGGCGACATTCACAACTGTTAAGTAACGAATTATCCGAGCGACTCAAAGTTTCTGTATCTCGCGTAGACTCCATTCAATGAAGAAATTCAGAGCTAACCGCAAAGTATCTACTGTAAGCAATTATCTAGCTTGCTTGAGCAAATGCTTCTAACGTAAAGTTTACATGCTGTTTTATCACACATGAACGATCATTCCCGACTACAATTGAATGAATCATGCATTAATTTTCGGTAACTTCTTCATCCACAGTTAAGGCCTCTGAGAACTGACCTCAACTGAAAGCAATCGAGGCAAGACTTTGAAGCGATCGAGTCAAAGTAAATGTGATAGGTCACTCTCCCAAAGGAATTGAATAAAAGTTAGACATTCTCACGATAACATTCATACACAACAAAGCTCAAAAAATCACCAAAATCACTTGAAATGCTTCATCGAATGTGATCAAAGGACGTCTCAGTGCACCTTGTTTCGTTTCTGCAATCGATCTCTGATGCAGAGGTCTTCGTCTTTAGGATCACTAGCTGAGTTGCATTGTTCTTTAGAAAAGAAACTGAACATAGAAACTAGCAGCTGTAGGATCAGAAATGACTTCGTCGACATCACTACCCGGCCCCACCAATGCCAATCAGATCTGCGTCAAGCTGCAAAGATTCGAAGGAAGATGCGAGGACCAAGCTCAAAGTGAAAACAATAATGGCTTCCACGATCTCAATGTCCACTCCGTAACATAGTGGGTACCAAAATAGCAGAGAGGCAACTAAATTCTGAAACTGCTGAACACCACCCCGAGGTCGTGCTCGGTCCCCTCTGTTCTTGAATAGACAGACGAGGGCAAGATAAATTTACTGAGTGACCACGACGATCTGACCGTTCGATGGGCCAAAAGGTGGTCGATCTATCTTTGCAAGTCTCGGAGCACAACTACGAGCGTCATGAGTGCAATGTCGACAAAGTCTGTAGATATATCCACCGTTGATTTTTATGGGATACAATGCACAGTACTGTAACTGGTGAACAAATTTACATGGGATGGGAATTCCATATCTAGCCCCACATGGATGAAATCAAACATCTCACATGGCTAGTAGACCAATGTCCGAAAATATCATATATTCCACAAAAAAATATATTTCGTTTTAAAAACCAGATACAAACAACACATCGATAAGAGAAACACTACCTAACGCGATTGATTCTTCATGGATAATACCATCTAATGCTCCATATAAAACAATGATGCGGCTAACACAAAGACTGCAATACAGGTCTTTATAGGCTTTATTTTCTGTCGCAACAACGGCAAGTGGAACCCGCAACCGTGCCTGCGGGTGGGGCATTCATTCTCCGATAATTTAAAGGAGTGGTTAGTTATCACCCACTTAAACCTAATTATCATTCACAAGAGAGATCTTTGATTGGTCTGTACCATGCAAGGAGACATAAAACGTGCGAGGGAAGAAATAGTGTTGAAAATGGGAAGACTAGCCTAGGGAGAATCAGAGTTAATTGAGTGATAACTAGCCGCTACCATATTTAAAATAGTTTTTTCACATAGGATAAAACAAAGTTATACTTAATGCGAGTTGATATTGTTTTCTCTTGTACATTTCCCACAAACATGTAAAGATAACATAGACATCTCTGAATTACTCCAAGGATAATGCAACAAAGAATTTGTCTTAATGTCCATTAATGTGCAATATTTCCTATAACAAGAGGATAACTGTTTTTGAAAACTACATCTTTAAGTAGTAAATATAACTTTTACCAAAATTTTAATTTCTAGTCAAAATCATGAATTTGTATGCAATAAAAATACTATAAACTATGTTGTATTATATCCAGATTATAGCATATGTTTAAAAGATGTGCCGGTTTATAACCATCAAAGAAAATAACAAAAGATTATGTAGATTAACAAAATATTGGTAAATGATAACTAGAATTAGCTCAAAGATCAAAGGCTAAAAAACACAATACAAGTCAACACATTCACTCACTAGGAAAAATATACTAAAGATCAACCCTAGCTAGTAGTAAAAGCACTATAATGATGTCCCTAATATAACAACCTAAATCAAAAGTCCTAGTTGTAAATAAGAATTACAATTATTTATATTAAAATTATTCATATATATTTTATGAGCTAGTCTAATCTCTTCGTACCTAGAACATGTTTGATCTCAGCAGCAAGTTTGTTCCTAAACGACCAATATGTCCTTCCATCAATGCTGCATTCTCGGACATCCAAAAACTTCAACAATCTCAACTTGACTCCTTCCGCAACAGTTCTCTCAAACTCGTTCTAGGAAAAGCCACATGAGCTCATACACATCAGCTCTGCCCCTCTGAACCCACTAAACTCGTTGTACCATCAAAGCTCCAAAACCCCATGCTACCAGCCACTTGAGACTCTGAGGTCCCTTTCAAACAACACGAGTTCTACTACTAAACCTGTAGTCGGGGCTGGAAATCGAAGCTCTTATTGCAACTCACACTTAACGAGCGACAACTCAAAGAGGACAGCACATTTCTCCACCAAATCTAGGATTTCAGAATCCTACAGACTTTGATCCAATAATCAGACCATTATTCATCGGAACATCCGAACTAATGATCGTCAAAACTTCATCAAGAATCAGGTCTAATCCAAATCTTGAGAACGCCTTGCCTTGAGCCAAATCGACTCAATTTCATGCATTAATCTCCATCATTGCAGAAGAAAAACACAAGCACTTGCTGTTGAAACATCATGCAACTCGTACTCTCGAAGCCTGCAATCACTGAATAGATCTGTTTATCAATTCCTCGCTCAAGAAATGGCACTCACATTTACTTTCTCGGCTAACTCTAGTTAGCTTAACCTTAGTTAGGGACTAGCTTATGTTTGGGTTGCTTGCTATATAGGTGAGTCTGTGTGAGCTCACTAGCTAAGAGATAGAACACTCGTTATGTATGAGTGCTTCATGGAGAGCGTGAGAGCTTGGAGAGTAGAGACTCGGTACGACTATGGCTTATATACTTAGTAAAGTTCTCATTGTTCCCATGGACGTAGCCTAAGTGTAGGTGAACCACGATATCTCTGGGTGTCGACTTCTCACGTGCGTGTATGTCTCAATGTGTATGCCGTTTATGTTTAACAAATGGTAGCAGAGCCCACCTGGATGGTGACGGGTTTGTGAGTGCTCCTGCGAGCAGTTAGTTGACAATTTGAGATTTTTTCGGAGTTTCGTCACGTGAATGTGAGAAAATCTTGGATAATCGGAAAGCTTAAGTCGAGGGCGTTCTAACGATACTTGAACAAGATCAATTGGAGTTCTAAGCGCGGAGTTATTGAGATTAGGGTATTTCCGATGGTTTCATGGTCGAATGTTTTAAGATTTTACCGACGGTTTTTATGTGAAATTGATTTCTTGATTTCGGGAGAGTCACAGTGTGTTGTGAACATGCAAGCTTGTGTGGAAAACGTAGATCGGGGCAAGCCGGTTGCATTAACGCAAGACTAGTTGAGTTTTGACTTGCGGGTGGAAAGTTATGAGCCGAAAACAATTTCTGGAGTTTCTGCCGACTATGGACATTTAGGACCGGCCTCAAACTCATTTTTCATTGTGGCGTTTGGTTGGTGAAAAAAAGCGGGATGAAAAGTAAAGCAATGAAGACATCAAGCCGGCGCGGTCGATTTGCTACCAGAATTGCGGTCTACGGTGAACGAGAAAGCGAGATGCGAGTCGAGTTACTTTTTCTAACGAGACTAAAATCCCTAACAGGCCTGTCGTAGTGACGGAAGAGCAAATTTGGAAACATTCTCAATGTTCACGTTCCGTCTTTGTGGTTGAAAACGCGGTTTCAAAGATCAAGTTTAAGTGTAAACTTAAAGTTAAAACACTTAACTTTTCTTTGGAGAAAATTTGATTCCTCCCCCTCCCCCCTTCTTGTGACAATCTTTCGTCAGTTAGAACTAAAGTAGAGATTACTTTAAATATTGATATAGATACTTTAGTGTGCACTAGTCATAGCTATCACGTCAGCGATCCGCGCGCTTGGTAGATACATAGTGGATGTGTTAGTTGACAGTGCCACGTCAGCAATCCGTGTGCTTGTAGGTAAGGATTGAGTGTGTTAGTTAGTGTGTTAGTTGAGAGCGCCACGTCAGCGATATGTGTGCTTGTTAGGGTTAACCATCACCTCATCCATCCACTAGGAATGGGATGGATGGTGGGGATAATATCTTATCTCTTTGTACTTGTTGGTGAGAGCTATATAAGGGAGAGGAGAACCATTGTTGGTAACTCTCATCTTCAGAATTTACATTTTTATCTTCAAGTGAACTTCTCTCAAAACCGTAGTATTACAACTCGAATGGTGTTAAGACATGATTCAGTGGTGGTTTTTGTGGACAAATTGAACAAGATGATTCACATTAGGCCAACCACAAAAATAGTAACAGCTCCACAACTAGCTCAATTGTATATAGATGCAGTTTTTGTGAATCATGGCTTAAGCAAAGTGTTAATTACGGATAGAGTTACTCACTTCACTAGTTTTTTATTTTATTTTCACTTAGTTTCTACGGTGAACGAGGAAGCGAGATGCGAGTCGAGGTACTTTTTCTAACGGGCATGAAATTCCTAACACGCCTGTTACAGTGACAAAAGAGCAAATTTGAAAACATTCTCAATGTTCACGTTGTGTCTTTGTGGTTGAAAACGCAGTTTCAAAGATTAAGTTAAAGTGTAAACTTAAAGTTAGAACACTTAACTTTTTCTTTGGAGAAAATTTGATTCCTCCCCCTCCCCCCTTCCACTTCGTTTAACTTTCCCTTGTAATTTTTGAAAAAATAAATTACAAGGGAAATCCCTAAATTTTGACTCTGTCGAGGCCATGTCGAGGTCTTGTGACATGATCTGTCTCCCTGTGCGACTGGGCCTTACACCCCCTGTCACGGAATCTTCCAAAAAGTTTCCAAAACACAGAACGTCATATTCTGGCCATTGACGGTGGATTTGGAGGAGCAGACGGTGCCCGTTTTCGGCCTAAATTTTTTGTGCGCATTTGTCACAAAGTTAGCTATCTTTGAAGATCCTTGGAGAAAATTATTTCCACTTTCAAGATTCTCCGGGGAGGTCAAAACGGGGAAGAAAAGTAATTTTTGGCAATTTTGATCTTCCCAACTTAAACGGTAAATAAGTTTTCACTCGGAGGTTGGGATTGCAAATTTTAAAGTATCAGATTGGTTATCTTGTGGGCTATTTTCCAATGGTCCTGGATTTTCTCATGGAATTCATTCTTGAGGGTAATTTTTCCACATTTACTGCTATATATCAAGGGGGAGAGAGTTTGGAGAACCATATTGACATTGAAATAGCACCGTAGGAATGTCAAGAGACCAGGTGAGGCATCATGGGAACAATGAAGGTCGGTGGCACCAAGTTTGAGATTGCCAAGTATGATGGACGTACGTACTACTTGTTGTGGGAACAAAAAGTGAAGGGCATGTTGAAAGCTACCGATTCTAGTAAGCTTTTGAAGACGAAGCCGGAAGATGTGCCTGTAGAAGACTGGAACGACATGCAAGAAAGGGCGGTGAACACAATCATGCTCCAGTTACAACCCCATGTGATACGGCAGCTTGAAAAGTATGGAGATTGTTCGTCGTTGTTCGAGGCTCTCCAGAGGAAGTACCATCAAAAAGAGTTGTCCAATCAACTCTATACATTTTTGAAGCTGATGAGTTTTAAGATGAAGGATGGTAATATGAAGGTACAAGATCACACTGATGCTTTCAATGATCTTGTGTTGGATTTACAAAACCTTAGTGAGGAATTGAGTGACGAGAGGAAGGCTCTTCACCTGTAGAGTTCACTACCTCCTTCATACAAGAATCTATCTCAAGTACTTCTACATCGAGATAGAAGGACCATCACCTACAATGAGGTGGTGAGTGCATTGAAGACAGATGAGCTTCAACAAAAGATGATGCAGCAGTCTCTATCCTCTACATTGTCCGGAGTGGCGCTGAATGTGAACCGAGGTAGGTCACAAAAGCAGACGACGGGTGGAGACAAGCAAAAATTCAGATCTAAGTCTCGAAGGAAGTCTCAAAACAAGAAGACCTTGCTATGTTAAAAGTGTGGCAAGGCTGGCCACATGAAAAAGGATTGTCGTGGAAAAGCAAGTGATTCATCCTCTGCAAATGCAAATGTTGCAAGTGCTGACCTTGAGTATAATTTGCTTAATGATGATTATGCTTTATGATGCCAGAAGTATGCACTCTGCACATGATCTGAAAGAAGAGATGATGAATGGATTCTTGATGTGCTTGTTCATACCATATATGTCACAATAGAGATTACTTTAGTTCTTACCTTGCATTGAACGGTACATTCTTGATGGGAAATGATCACCCCTGTCAAGTCGTCGGTATTGGATCTATGAGGATTATGATGTTTGATGGAGTAGTTCGTACATTGACGAATGTGAGATTTATTCCTGAGATGAAAAAGAACTTGATTTCTCTTGGTGTATTGGAGACTAATGGTCATCGATGATCCGTAGCTGATCGTGTACTTCAAGTCAAAGCTAGGGATAAAGCTGTCTTGAAAGGTAACAAGCATAGAAATCTATATGTATTAGAGGGTAATACTGTGTGCGGGGAAGTCAATGTCACTAGATCTCGGCCTGAGATGGCTCAGATTTGGCATTCCATAATGGGCCATATGAGTGACAGGTATTTGACTTTGCTTCGCAAAAAGAATCTGTTACCCGGTTTGGGTAAGATTGATTTAGGTTTTTGTGAGCATTGTGTTATGGAAAAGCACCATAGAAAGCCTTTTGGTGTTGGAATTTATAGCTCCAAGATGATTCTTGAATATGTACATAGTGACGTGTGGGGTCCCTCTCCAATAGCCTCACTATCTGGCAAGTGGTACTATGTAGTTTTCATTGATGACTACTCAAAATTTGTTTTGGTTTATTTTCTCAAGGAAAAGTCTGAAGTCTTTGCAACTTTCAAAAGTTAGAGAGTCCAAGTTGAGACTCAGACGGTGCACAAGATGAAAGCCTTAAATGTGCGAGTGAGATATTTGCGTTCGGACAATGGCGGGGAGTATATCTCCAAGGAATTTGAAGAATATTGCAGAGCAGAGGGAATTACTTGCCATCTCACCACGGTTTATACTTCGCAACAAAATGCTGTTTGTGAGCGATTCAATCGAACAGTGTTGGAAAAGGTGCAAAGTATGATGAGCCAATCAAGTTTACCATATAAATTTTGGACTGAAGCTGTGAATACCTTAGTGTACTTGGTAAATCTTTCTCCTTCAAGTGCAATTGATTTTTCAACTCCGTTTGAATTGAGGCACAAGCAAGTTGCTGATTACAGTCGATTAAGGATATTTGGTTGCATGGCTTACCCTCTTATACCTAAGAAGCATATGACCAAGTTGGATACTACTTCCAAGAAATGTTGCTTTCTTGGTTATGCAAGTGGTGTGAAGGGTTATAGGTTATGGGATCATGTAGCTTGTAAGGTGATTGTTAGTAGGGATGTATCTTTCGACGAGCCCAAATCGTTGAAAGAGGGAGAGAATGCTCATGCTCCCTGTACTGACAAGGGCAAATCTTCACTTCCCAATATTGTTGAGGGGGAGATTGATCATTATGGATTTAATGATAGGCCACAAGGAGAGCTTCCGGAACAATCGGAAGGTGTTTCTCATCAGTAGGAACTAGAGGAGCAAGAAGTCATTGATGAGCCTCTTATTAGAGCACCAAATGATCGAGATCAGCCAAAAATGTCTACTCGGAGATCATTATATGGTGTGAGTAGAGCTCCTACAAGGTATGGTTCATGGGTCAATTCATTTAATCTTCACGACCAAGAGCTTGAAGATAGAGATGATGATGGTAATGCGTTGATCTTGGAGGAAGGAGAACCTTCTTCATATCGTGAGGCTCAAGCTTCTACTGATAAGCTTGAGTGGGATGCTGCAATGGAGAGAGATGCAATCTTTTAATGACAACAAGACTTGGAAGCTAGTTAAGCTTCCACCTGAATAATAAGTGGTGGACTCTAAATGAGTTTACAAGCTGAAAGATAGTTTGACGGAGAGTGTGGGGAAAATCTATAAGGCCAGATTGGTGGCCAAAGGATTCACAAAAGAGAAAGGCGTGGACTATAATGAGGTATACTCATCAGTCGCAAAGTATGACACTATCAAATTACTTTGTGTACTTGTTGTGTTATTTGATCTTATACTAGATCAAATGGATGTTGTCACAAATTTCCTCTATGGTAGCTTGGATGAGATTATCTTCATGAAACAACCAATAAATTTTGTGAAGAAGAGCCAAGAGGAATTGGTCTTTAGATTGTTAAAGTCTTTGTATGGACTAAAGCAAGCTCTAAGACAATTTAACAAGCGGTTTGATGATTTTATGTGTGCACAAGGTTTCAAACGGAGTTCGTTTGATCCATGTGTATACATGAAACGTATGAGTAATGAGATCTTTGGTTTTGTTATTCTAGTACTCTATGTGGATGACATGCTTATCGCGGCTAGAGATGGATCTGAAGTGGATAATCTCAAATGTCTTTTGAGTTTGGAGTTTAGAATGAACGATCTAGGAACGGCCAAGAGGATCTTAGGGATGGAGATTCATTGAAACAAAAATGGCAAGCTATGGTTGACTCAAAGCAAGTATGCTGAAAAGGTACTTGCACGATTCAACATGGAGAATTGTAAGCTAGTAAGTACTGCATTGGCTCCCCATTTCAAGTTGTCATCAGCTCAATGTCCAACAAATGTGACAACAAAAGGGTTGATGTCCAAGATCCCTTACGATAAGGCGGTTGGAAGTCTAATGTACTTGATGATTTCCACAAGACCTGATATTGCCATGGCGATGGTCAAGGTTAGCAGGTACATGTCGAATCCAGGAAAGATGCATTGGGAGGCAGTGAAATGGATTTTCAAGTATCTAAAGGGTACGATGGATTATGGTCTATCTTTTGATGCAAAGTTACTCAATGTCAAATCCTTGATTGGCTATGTGGACGCTGACTATGGACAAGATGGATGGAAGAAAATCTACAACTGATTATGTATTTACACTTGGAGGTGGGTGCATAAGTTGGAGGTCTACTTTGCAGAAGTGCGTAGCTCAGTCGACTACAGAGGCCGAGTATGTGGCAGCAGCTGAAGCAGCGAAGGAAGCTATTTCGTTGGATAGGCTTGTTGCGGAAATGGGATTGTCACATGATATTGTGAATCTTCATTGCGACAATCAAAGTCTCTTACACCTTGCTGTAAATCAGGTGATGAACAGTCTCGCCTGATGCGAATCACTCTCAGGTGCTGTGCCGTCCGATGTAGCGATTACGGCGTCGTCTGAACTTATATCTGCTCCTAGTCTACGCAAAACGTTTACAATCTCTAACTCTACATTCTGTCGCGCCTCATCTAATCCCTCAGAAAATGTCTTAACTATCTCTACAATCTGATCCTGTCATGCAGATCCGCTGGCCTTAGTGCTCATCAATCGTCGCTCGAGCGAATCTAACTTCAGCCACTTCACCGTTTGCAATCCTCACATCGCGAATCTGCGTAGGCATTTCTCTACACGCAATCTCAATTCATCGGTTGTCTCATCCCGCAGATGACGGTAGTCCTCCTTTGACTTGTCCATTTTCCTTCGCGACTCTCGCGATCTCATATCCGCCTTACCTAACTGCTCCCGTAACCGTCGACATTCCGATTCAACCTTTAATTTACATTCGACCTCCGAAGACTTGGCCGATTCGCAATCTGCCAATTTCTTGATCCAATTTGTTAACTCCTCTTTGTGCTTCTGGAATCCTTCCGACAGACTTGCCGATAGCTGCTCCGCGCGTCGGAATCCTATGTCACACTTACCCGCAATCTTTGCAATCTTACTACAAAGTTCCTCTTCAGCCGTCTTTGCCTCTGCAATCTTCCTCCAAAGTTCTTTGGCAATACGAACTTCTTCGGCTATTCGGGCTTCGGCTTTATCGAGCGTTTCAGCGTGCGTCTTCTCCCGCCTCTCTGTGGTCGTGATCAGCCTCTCTGATCGCTGGAATGCCACCGCGTATGCCTCCTTCGATTTCTCCAATCTTGCGAGCAGATCGACTGTCATATTCAGTGCATTTTCATTAGAAACACGAAGTCCGCCAAAGGTCTCCTCTAAAATGGTAAATGGTAAATGGTAAATGGTAATAGATCAAGCCCGGGGGACCCAAAGGGTCAAAAGGCTAAAAAACACAATACAAGCGACAGCCACAAACAAGGGAAAAGACCCCAAAGGCCAAACCCTAGCTAGTGCCAAGAGCACTAGAACGATAACTAATAATATCCCTAATATAACAACCTAAATCAAAAGGAACTAACTGTAACAAAGAATAAAAATTCTCTACATCTATATTATGTGTCACTCTAATCTCTGCATATCTAGTACAAGTAAGAAATACATGCTCTTCATCCTCAACTTCTCTTCCATCACATAGCCTACAAATATTCACTCCTATCAATATTAAGCCAACGTCCTTCCTCAATTCCAAGCTTATGAGATCCAGTTTTATGCCTAGCAATAATATGACGTAAGGACGTAGAGATTCCTGCAAGTAGGTAATCCTGTTCACAATAAACAAGCATAGGATTCACATGAAGTTGATAAAACTGCATCTTGGTGCCGCGCTTGCTCCAAATAATGTTCAAAAACTCCTCGTATACATATGCCGGGCGCACATACCTGCGAATTTTCAACCCCAACGGAGCTGCTGTCAAGAAGTTGTCATTTCGAAACTTTGAGTTTAGGGATTTGAGCATGAATCTTGCGGGGGCCATATCTTCTTGCTGGAGTGTAAACAGGAGCTGAGATTTGATGGGCTTGTTCAAGACGGCCGGGCGCACATACCTGCAAATTTTCAGCCTCAACAGAGCTGCTGTCAAGAAGTTGTCATTTTGAAACTTTGAGTTTAGGGATTTGAGCATGAATCTTGCGGGGGCCATATCTTCTTGCTGGAGTGTCAACAAGAGCTGCGATTTGATGGGCTTGTTCAAGACGGCTGGGCGCACATACTTGCAAATTTTCAGCCCCAACGGAGCTGCTGTCAAGAAGTTTTTGTTTCAAAACTTTGAGCTTGTGTAACATCTTGCAAAGTTGGGTTCATGGTGGATTCTGAAAACAAACTTCTCAATCTTGTGCAAACGGTTTTGGAGGAATTGAAAGTGCTACGCCAAGAATTCAAGGCACAAAATGTTGCCTTGGCTGCTGCAAAGAATGAAATCAGGGAGTTGAAGATTTCTCACAAAAGTTTTGAGAAGATCATGCTCCAAATCTCTGGATCTGTTGAGGACATTCAAGACAAGGCTGGTTCTCAAGCTTCTACTGTTACTACTCCTGCTTTGCATGAAGTGGTTGAAACTCTAGAGGTGAAAATGAAGTCCTATGCTGAAGCTACCAAGTCTGCTCATATCTCTTTCTATCAAGAGCAAGAGATTGAAAAGGCTAATCAATTTGCTCGTATGAAGAATGTGAGGATTTCGGGTCTACCTGAATCTGAGAAGGAAGAGGTGAAGAGTGTGGTCACCAAGTTTTTGACTGAAACACTTGATGTTCCTAATCCGGATTTGGCTCATGCTTATCGTGTTGGCAACAAAGGCGCACAACCTCGTGCCATTATTGTTAAGTTTGTGGATCAAGCTCAACGTGATATGGCTTTAGCTAACAAGGCCATTCTCAAGGGACGGAGGATTTGGTTGGATCCAGATCTTACACCTCTTCAAGTTGAAGCAAGGAGGAAGGAGCTTGCAAAAGTCAAAGAAGCTCAAGATGCAGGTTTTGTAGCTTATCTACGTGATAGTCAAGCTATTATCACCAAGAGGAGGAGACAATCATCAACCTAGCAATCCAAGAGATTGAGGGTGTTGATGTGGAACATAAGAGGCCTATCTACAACTAAGTATGTGAGTGCACATCCGATTTGGAAGATGGCGGACATCCTCAATATTGTTGAGACTTGGGAGCATGAAAGTAATGTTATTGGAGAGATACAAGGGTTTACTCTGGTGGGATCTACTTGGAACCATAGAAATCGACGAGCAGGAAGAGGTTTTGGAGGCATTGCTACTTTCATCAGATCTGAACTTCTTCCTATGATACATTTGGAAAGCCAAGATATTGGGAAACAATATCATTGGCTTCGTCTTGGATCGATTGGAGGATCTTACAGTTATTTGGCAGTTTGTTACTTTGCACCATTATCCATGCAAATCTACTCCACAAGCACTTGCAATCGAAGTCAACCATTCCATCGGCTCATAGGAGATGTTCTCAAATATCAAGACAAAGGTGAAGTTTTTCTTGTTGGAGACTTCAATGCCTGCATACGTTCCACTCAATTTACACAATTTGATAGTTCCTTGTCTTCTCACTCTTTTGAAGAAAGTAGAGATAGTTTGTGGTCTAGGGTCTCTTGTGATCCTTGTACAAATGATTTGACTGAGCATTTCTTGACTTTTGGAGCCACTTGTAATCTGAAAGTTCTTAATGGTGTTTCTTTCTTTCCCAACTCTCACTCCAATACATGTTTTTCCTCTACTGATGTTAGCACTATAGATTATCTTTTGTCCTCAACCACTTATAGTTCATTTATCTCAGCGTTTGATATTCTAGAGCCTCAACCAGAATCAGATCATACACCTCTTTTATTTACTCTTTTGTTGTCAACGTCAATCCCTCTCCCTACATGTCATTATGTTTCTACTTCCCCCAAGTTTTGTTTAGATGCTAGTAAGAAGCAACTTTATAGTGAACATTTCCAAGACCTCTTGACTTGTACTACTTGGAGCCTTGATCCACATACATCTAGTTTGCAACTAAAAAAGTTGCTCCAAAACTCTGCTTCTAAGTTCTTTTTGAGACATAAGACCAGAAGAGCTAACAGTCTTCCTTGCAATGGATGGTTTGACTTTGATTGCAAGCAAGCGAGGGCGAGATCACTTGATAAATCCTTGGATCTTCACAATCGGTTGATTATGACAAGACTTTACAAAGACTTGGTGAAGTCCAAGAAACGAGCATTTTTGAGGCAGAAGCAAGAGTGCTTGACAAAGGAGCTCTTGGAGAATCCCAAATCCTTTTGGAGGCGGTTGGCAGTACGATCTTCTAAACCTACTCTTGATCCCAAGTCTTTGATTTCTTTTGCTGAAAAGCTTTATTTCTTTCCCAATGTTGCATCTATGCCACATTGTGAAGGAAATCCAGGCTTATTTTCAGAAGTTGAAGTGATGACTCAACGCAAACAATTGGCAAATGGTAAATGTGACGATTTGGATGGGCTTTCCATTGAACTTCTCAAGTGGGAAGAAGATGCTATTGGGCCTATACTCACGAAAGTGTTAGAGGATGCTGCTATTCATGGCTTTCCTTCATCTTGGTCTCTACGGAAGATTGTTCCTATTCACAAATCTGGAAGCAAGGCCTTGGTGACAAACTATCGCACTATCATGGTGGGTAGTATTTTTGCCAAGTTATTTGGCAAATTGGTGGAGTCAAAGTTGAGCACATGGGCTGAATCTTGTCAGAAGAGAGCGCGGTTCCAAGCTGGTTTTCGTCCTACATTCAACACTATAGACCATATCTTGGTTTTACGTGTTCTATGGGAGAAATCCAAGGGTAATGGAAAAGCTTTGTTTTGTGCCTTCATTGATTTCAAGAAAGCTTTTGACACAGTACCTCGTGAGCTTTTATGGCAAAGATTGCAAACTATTGGAGTACCATCAGTTCTCTTGGCAGCGGTGGCTGCATTATACCACTCAGTTCGGGCCAAGATCAACACTTCTCAAACCGAAGAGATTATTAGCACCATTGGAGTCATTCAAGGTTGTCCTCTCTCTCCCACTCTCTTTGGAGTTTTCATAGATGATATAGAAAGGTGGTTGGAGGATTGTGATAGCGAAGGTGTTAAACTTGGAGGCTTTGTCATCAAAGCTCTTTTGTATGCAGATGATGTCATATTACTAGCACGTGATGCCACTAGTTTACAGAAACACCTTGACACTTTGGCTAGCTTTTGTACTCAAAATCAGATGGAAGTCAATTTGGAGAAGTCCAAAGTCATTCTTGTGGGCACTAGATCCAAGCTCTCTTTCTGTTACAAAGGATTAGAGTTGGAACAAGTGAAAAGTTACAAATATTTGGGCATTGATTTCTCATCTGATTATAGTTGGGCACTTTGTGTGCAAAAGAGGGTAGAAGCTGGTTTCAAAGCTCTATATTCATTGCTAAATAGATGTAGAGGAGCTCATCTAGTGTCTTGGAGTCTTAGGAAATTCTTATTCATGAGCTTAGTGTTTCCCGTTATCTTATATGGAACACAAGTGTGGGGTCCTGGTTGTAAGAAGACAGGTTGGCAGTGTTTGGAGAGGGTGCAAAAGATCTTCTTACAAGAAGAATTGGGTGTGAGGACCCAAACTTCTTATGCAATTCTTCTTGCGGAAACAGGTTGTCTACCTCTTGAGGCTGAAGCTCTCTTTTTGACTATCACTTACGTCAAAAGAGTGAGATCTCTTGATGCTTCTCGACTTCCTCTTGAAGCTTTGCGTGCCACACGTTCCAAGGGTTGGTTTGCAGATGTGGTGACTTGGTCTTTGAGGTGGAATGTGACGGAACTCGATTGGAATTTGCAACCTATTGCCCTACGCGAGCGTATTAAGGAGGAATTTCTCAGCATTATGTGGAGCAGACGAGGCATCAAGATGCAATTTTATCAACTTCATGTGAATCCTATGCTTGTTTATTGTGAGCAAGGATATTTACTTGCAGAGATATCTACTTCTTTACGTCATATTATTGCTAGACATAGAACTGGATCTCATAGTCTTGGGATTGAAGAAGGGCGTTAGTTGAACATTGATAGGAGTGAACGTATT
Organism: Marchantia polymorpha subsp. ruderalis; assembly: GCA_037833965.1. NCBI lineage: Eukaryota > Viridiplantae > Streptophyta > Marchantiopsida > Marchantiales > Marchantiaceae > Marchantia > Marchantia polymorpha. The sequence goes on from AP031357.1 coordinate 12,836,973, forward strand.
TGTAGGCTATGTGATGGAAGAAAAGTTGAGGATGAAGAGCATGTATTTCTTACTTGTACTAGGTATGTAAAGATTAGAGTGGCTCATAAAGTTGTAGTTGAGAATTTTTATTCTTTGCTTCAGCTTGAACCTTATGATTTAGGTTGTTACATTAGGGATGTTATTAGTTACCGTTCTAGTGCTTTGGACACTAGCTAGGGGGTTCTTTTGGTTCTCTTCTTGTTTGGAGTTGGATTGTTTGTATTGTGTTTTTTAGCCTTTTGACCCTTTGGGTCCCACGGGCTTGATCTATTTACCATTTAGCATTTAGCATTTACCTCCTTTAGACGTTCACGTAGTGCTATAGGTTGTTTTTCCCAATCGCGTTCCGTCACATTCCACCTCAAAGACCAAGTTATCACATCCGCTAACCATCCGTTGGCACGTATGGCACTCAAAGCCTGAGGAGGAAGGCGAGAAGCATCAAGAGATCTCACCCTTGTGATGTAAGTGATGGTCAAGTATAGAGCTTCAGCCTCTAGAGGTAAACAACCTGTTTCCGCAAGAAGAATAGTATATGAGATTTGGTTTCTCACACCCAATTCTTCTTGTAGAAATATCTTCTGCACCCTCTCCACACGCTCCCATCCTGTCTTCTTACAACCAGGACCCCACACTTGGGTTCCATACAATACTACCGGCAACACTAAGCTTCTGAATAAAAATTTCCTCAGACTCCAAGCTGAAAATTTGCAGGGGCGTGGAGTTGGGTTGCGCGCTCCAGCCTGCAAAATTTCACGCATTTTGGAGTTGCGACGCCGAAGTTCACGGATTTCTCAAGTTTCGAGTTGGAGTTTTCGAGTGTTGGGGTCGAGATTGTTTCTTCGCGTCTGAGTGTCCACGGAAGCTGAAAATTTGCAGGGGCGTGGAGTTGAGTAGCGTGCTCCAGCCTGCAAAATTTCACGCATTTTGGAGTTGGGACGCCGAAGTTAACGAATTTCTTTAGCGAAGAGTGTGAATTGCGAGTGTTTCACGTGGTCACAAAAATGTTCAGACATTTTTATCTTTTTGAAGAATTATGATCTGAGGCTGAAAAGTTTTGAAGACTTGAAGAATAATATTCGGCAGTAGCATAAAAAGTTTGAAGGTTAACGGACGCTTGATTCAGAAGTTACAGCCCATTTGGAGTTTCGACTTTTTGTTTCGAGTGTTCCGGTGGTCACAAAAATGTTCAGACATTTTTATCTTTTTGTCGAAGCATGATCTGAGGCTGAAAATTTTTGGGGACTTGGAGATTAATATTTGGCAGTATTATAAAAAGTTTGAAGGTTAACGGACGCTTGAGTCAGAAGTTACAGCCCATTTGGAGTTTCGACTTTTTGTTTCGAGTGTTCAGGTGGTCACAAAAATGTTCAGACATTTTTATCTTTTCGACGAAGCATGATCTGAGGCTGAAAATTTTTGGGGACTTGGAGATCAATATTTGGCAGTAGCATAAAAAGTTTGAAGGTCAACGGACGCTTGAGTCAGAAGTTACAGCCCATTTGGAGTTTCGACTTTTTGTTTCGAGTGTTCCGGTGGTCACAAAAATGTTCAGACATTTTTATCTTTTTGACGAAGCATGAACTGAGGCTGAAAATTTTTGGGGACTTGGAGTTCAATATTCGGCAGTAGCATAAAAAGTTTGAAGGTGAACGGACGCTTGAGTCAGAAGTTACAGACCATTTTGAGTTTCGACTTTTTATCTCGAGTGTTCAGGTGGTCACAAAAATGTTCAGACATTTTTATCTTTGCGACGAAACATTATCTGAGGCTGAAAATTTTTGAGGACTTGGGGATTGATATTCGGCAGAAGCTCATCAAGTTTGAAGGTGCATGGACGCTTGAGTGAGAAGTTACAATATTTTTTGGTGTTTCGACCTAGAATTTAGAGTGTTTCGGTTGATACGACATGGCTTCTCAAGACGATATTTTTCAGCTTCTGCAAACAATTTTCGAAGAATTGAAGGAACTTCGACATGAATTCAAGATGCAACAGGCTGCTTTAACTCTCGCACATAATCAAATTCGAGAGTTGAAGGGATCACAGAAGAACGTGGAGAAGGTGTTCAAGGATAGTGTGGGTGTGATGTGGGATGTATCTAAATCTGTGGATGACATCCAAGGGAAGGTATGCTCTCAGATGACAAGTGCGGATAGTCCTAGATTGCATGAGGTGGTCGAAAGCTTAGATTTGAAGATCAAATCCTACGCTGAAGCTACAAAGGCTGCTCAAATCTCTTTTTGTCAAGAACAAGAGATTGAAAAGTCCAACCAGCTTGCACGTAGGAAGAATGTGAGAATTTCAGGTTTACCTGAGATAGAGAATGAAGATGTCAAGAGTGTTGTCACCAAGTTTTTGGATGAAACACTTCAGGTTTCCAATGCGGAATTGGCTCAAGCTTTTCGTATTGGAAACAAGGGAGCTCAACCTCGTGGTATTATAGTGAAGTTTGTCAATCAAACTCAACGTGATGTTGCCTTGGCTAATAAGGCTATGTTAAAGGGACGAAGAATATGGTTGGATCCTGATCTGACTCCTCTACAAGTGGAAGTTAGGAGAAAGGAGCTTGCGAAGGTAAAAGAGGCTCAAGAATCGGGTTTTGTTGCTTATTTACACGATGGGAGAGCAATCGTTACTCAGAGGAGGAGGGTGTCGTCAACATAGCAATCCGAGAAGATAAGGGTGTTGCTGTGGAATATCCGAGGACTTTCAACAACAAAGTATGTGAGTGCTGCTCCGATTTGGAAGATGGCTGACGTCATCAACATTGTGGAGACTTGGGAACATGAAAGCAATACTATTGCTGAGTTGGAAGGGTTTACCTTGGTGGGGTCGACATGGAACCAGAGAAGACAACATGCGGGAAGAGGTCAAGGAGGTATTGCTACTTTCATCAGGTCTCATCTTCTACCTCTCATACATCTAGAAGCTCAAGATGTTGGTGGACAGTATCATTGGCTACGTCTCGGGGTGGTTGGAGGATCTTATTGCTATTTGGCAATTTGTTATTTTGCACCATTGTCCATGGGTATCTACTCAACACGCTTTTGCAACCGAAGTGAACCATTCCATCGGCTTATTGAAGATGTTCTTAGATTCCAAAGTAAAGGGAATGTCTTTCTTGCTGGAGATTTCAATGCTCTTATACGTTGTGCTCAATTTACTCAATTTAGTGATCCCTTGGCTTCTTCTATGTTTGAAGAAATTTACGATAGTTTGTGGTCTAGAACCTCTTTTGATCCTTCCACAAACTCTTTGACAGAGCACTTTTTGACATTTGGAGCCACTTGTAACTTGAAGGTTCTCAATGGAACCTCTCGCTTTCCCAACTCTCAGTCCAATACTTGTTTTTCCCCTACCGGTGCTAGCACAATAGATTTTCTCTTGTCTTCCTTGGTTAGTACCTCTCTGATATCCAATTTTGATGTTTTGGATCCTCAACCTGAATCAGATCATGCACCTCTTTTGTTCACACTTTCAATGTCAAAATCAATCTCTACTTCACCTTGCCAATCTCTTTTACCTTCTCCCAAGTTTCGCTTAGATCCTTGTAAAAGAGACCTTTATGCAGAACATCTACAAGATCTTTTGACTCACACCATATGGAGTCCAGATTCGCATACCGCTAGTTTACAGCTCATAGAATTGCTCAAAACTTCTGCATCGAAGTTCTTTTTGAGGCATAGTACTAGGATTGCTAAGGGTCTACCTTGCAATGGATGGTTTGACTCCGAATGCAAGCTAGCAAGGGCAAGGTCTGTTGATAGGTCTTTGGATATTCAAAGTCGGCTTCTTTTGACAAGGATATACAAAGACTTGGTGAAGTCTAAGAAACGAGCTTTCTTAAGAAGAAAGCAAGAATCCTTGACAAAGGACCTGATGAAGGATCCCAAGTCCTTTTGGAGACGATTAGCTACGCCACCGTCAAAACCTTCTCTTGATTCCGAGTCTTTGGTAGCTTTTGCCGAAAAGCTCTATTTCTTTCCAGAAGCCACATCTATGCCATATTGCGAAGCAACACCTGGATTATTTTCGGAAGGAGAGGTGATGACTATTCTCCGAAAATTAGCAAATGGCAAATGTGAGGATTTAGATGGCTTGTCCATTGAACTTATCAAGTGGGGAGGAGATTGTATTGGACCGGTTCTCACTAAGCTTTTGGAAGATGCTATGGTTCATGGTTTTCCATCAACTTGGTCCATGCGGAAGATTGTTCCTATTCATAAATCAGGAAGGAAGGACGTGGTGACAAACTATCGCACCATCATGGTTGGTAGTGTTTTTGCCAAGTTGTTTGGGAAGTTGGTAGAATCGAAGTTGAGCACATGGACAGAGGATTTTCAGAAGAGAGCAAAGGCCCAAGCCGGTTTTCGTCCTACATACAACACTATTGACCATATTTTGGCCTTACGTGTTTTATGGGAGAAATCCAAGGGCAATGGGAAAGCTTTATTTTGTGCCTTCATCGATTTGAAGAAAGCTTTTGATACTGTTCCTCGAAAGCTTTTATGGGAAAGACTACAAGACATTGGAGTACCGGCTAATCTACTCGGAGCTGTGGCCACTTTATACGCTTCAGTTCGAGCTAAGATTGATGCCTCTCAGCCTCAAGAGATCTCCAGCACCATTGGAGTTATTCAAGGTTGTACTCTCTCTCCTACTCTATTTGGAATATTCATAGATGATATAGAAAGGTGGTTGGATGATTGTGAGAGTGAAGGAGTCAAACTTGGAGACTTTGTGATCAAAGCTCTTTTGTATGCAGATGATATCATATTACTAGCACGTGATGCAATTAGTTTACAGAAACACCTTGATACTTTGGCTAGCTTTTGTACTCGAAATCAGATGCAGGTCAATCTGGAAAAATCAAAGATCATTCTTGTGGGCACTAGATCCAAGTTCTCTCTCTTTTACAAGGGACTAGAATTGGAGCAAGTGAAGAGTTACAAATATTTAGGCATTGATTTTTCTCAGAATTATAGTTGGGCACTTTGTGTACAAAAGAGAGTAGAAGCTGGTTACAAAGCTCTATATTCATTGTTAAATCGATGTAGAAGAGCTCATCTAGTATCTTGGAGGCTTAGGAAATTTTTATTTAGGAGTTTAGTGTTGCCGGTGGTTCTATATGGGACACAAGTGTGGGGTCCTGGCAGTAAGAAGACAAGTTGGGAGCGTGTGGAGAGGGTGCAAAAGATCTTCTTACAAGAAGAGTTAGGTGTAAGGAACCAAACTCCTTATGCTATTCTTCTTGCGGAAACCGGTTGTCTACCTCTTGAGGCTGAAGCTCTCTACTTGACCATCACTTATATTAGAAGGGTGAGATCTCTTGATGCTTCTCGACTTCCTCTTCATGCTTTGCGTGCCACACGTTCCAAGGGATGGTTTGCAGATGTGATGACTTGGTCTTTGAGGTGGAATGTGACGGAATTGGATTGGGATCTGCAACCTATGGCCCTTCGCGAGCGTATTAAGGAGGAGTTTCTCAACATCATTTGGAGGAGAGGAGGCACTAAAATGCAGTTTTATCAACTTCATGTGAATCCTATGCTTATTTATTGTGAGCAAGGGTACCTTGTTGCAGAGATTGCTACATCTTTACGTCATATTATTGCCAGGCATAGAACAGGATCTCATAGGCTTGGAATTGAGGAAGGACGTTGGTTGAATATTGATAGAAGTGAACGTATTTGTAGGCTATGTGATGGGAGAAATGTTGAGGATGAAGAGCATGTGTTTATTACTTGTACTAGATATATAGAGATTCGAGTAGCGCATAAAGTAGATGTCAAGAATTTCTTTTCTCTGCTTCAACTCGAGCCTTATGATTTAGGTTGTTACATTAGAGATATTATTAGTTACCGTTCTAGTGCTTTGGGCACTAGCTAGGGGGTTCTTTTGGTTCTCTCCTAGTTTGGAGTTGGATTGTTTGTATTGTGTTTTTTAGCCTTTTGACCCTTTGGGTCCCACGGGCTTGATCTATTTACCATTTACCATTTACCATTACCACTGTGGAGTTCGTGCCAGACACTACAGTTGAAGGCTGATAGGTTGGTGAAAAAGGCTTGGAGTGAAGCCTCTTTACCAGCAGAGCCGGAGAGGGCTTCAGCTGATCGGCTAGTTGGTGGTTCTAGCGCATTTTCTCCATTGGTTACTACACCTATTGCATGGGAGTATTCCCCAGAGGGCATTTGTTTGCTGGATCTTTTTGGTGGGATCAGCACAGGTTTGGCTGCGGTGTTGCAATCAGGTATTCTCGTACGGAGATACTTGAATGTGGAGAAGGACGAGACTGCACGTCGAGTCTCTTCACGACATGTTGCACAGTTGATGCGGCGTTTTCCTTCGTTATTGCCGCGATCAGCTGTCCGAGGATTCCAGAAGGCGTTGCCTTCAGACATTTTATTGCTGGGGGCGCCAGACCTTGACCGCGTTGGCCATATTGATATGGTGATTGCGGGCTCGCCATGTTAGGGACACACACGTGTTGGACATGGGACAGGGTTGCATGATCCCAGATCTCGGATGTTTTGGGAGATGATGCGAGTGTTACGTCATCTCCAGGTGCAGCAGACACGTTCTCTAGCATACATTCTGTAGAACGTACCATTGTTTGGTGACACTCGGGCCCAGTTGATGGCGAGTGTTCATGAAGTCCGAGCATGGATTGGATCAGCAGTATTGTTGGATGCTGCGAGGGTTGGATCACGTGCTCATCGTGCACGTTTATGGTGGACCAACCTTTTGCCACGTGAGATATTGCGTCGTGCCTATGATTCTGTGCAGCGTGATCTTACACTCACCATTGACAGTATCTTGGATGTTTTCCAACACTCTCAGGTGGTGAGAGTTGCTGATAGGTCGCATATGGCGTTGGTGAACCGCGTAGGTCAGCCTCAAATGGCTTTACCTACGTTGCTCAATTATCCGGCATCACATGCATATCGTGATGGTGGACCTAGACTACTGTGGGATAGTACAGTACATCAGTTGGTGGAGCCCAACGCTGATGAGAGAGAGCGTGCGATGGGATTTATGACTGGTGTGACCGCAGTTGCTTTAGTTTCAGAGGCTTCACGTCGTCAGGTTTTGGGTCAAGCTATGGACTTAAACTGCTTGACGTGGATTGTGAGCTTGGGTTTGGCGGAGCAACGTCGTTTGCGCATTGATTTAGTGGTTAGTACACCACTTGTTAGCTCATTGCCTACCGGGACGGTAGTGGCAATGGCTGGGGGCGACAAGCGAGATATTCGTCATCCTTGGAGTTTATGGGACGTGACGAAAGGACTTGCCAAAGTTGTAGCCCATGCAGTTGGAGAGGATTCTCATGTGGAGGTGGCTACGAAGGAGGGTATGAAGAACCCTTCTTTGCATGATGTAGCGTAGCAACCATTGATAGTGTCGTCTCCCTCTAGTGTGTCTATGGAGGAGGAATGTGAGCCATTGATTGGTTCCCAAATCACACGATGCGACGATTGACACGATTCCTACGAGACTATAGAAGTTGTTTTGCCTTCAGTATGAAGGAGTTGGGTGCGTTGATTGGACCCGGTATACGGATAGAATTGGCTAGTGATACGCCAATCTTCCGTCATCCTTATCGATACAGTGAGATGGAGAGAGATTTGATTCGGAGTAGGACGTTGGACCTACTAGAGGCTGGATTAGTGGAGTTATCGCATGGTGAGTATGCGTCAGCCATTGTCATGCCGGTGAAGAAGGATGTACATGGCAACTACACGGATAGGCGCATGTGTGGAGACTACCGTCCTATCAATCGGCAGACGAAGTCCGATAAGTATGCCATGATACTTTGGCTAGCTTTTGTACTCGAAATCAGATGAAGATCAATCTGGAAAAATCAAAGATCATTCTTGTGGGCACTAGATCCAAGTTCTCTCTCTTTTACAAGGGACTAGAATTGGAACAAGTGAAGAGTTACAAATATTTAGGCATTGATTTTTCTCAGAATTATAGTTGGGCACTTTGTGTACAAAAGAGAGTAGAAGTTGGTTACAAAGCTCTATATTCATTGTTAAATTGATGTAGAAGAGCTCATCTAGTATCTTGGAGGCTTAGGAAATTTTTATTTAGGAGTTTAGTGTTGCCGGTGGTTCTATATGGGACACAAGTGTGGGGTCCTGGCAGTAAGAAGACAAGTTGGGAGCGTGTGGAGAGGGTGCAAAAGATCTTCTTACAAGAAGAGTTAGGTGTAAGGAACCAAACTCATTATGCTATTCTTCTTGCGGAAACCGGTTGTCTACCTCTTGAGGCTGAAGCTCTCTACTTGATCATCACTTATATTAGAAGGGTGAGATCTCTTGATGCTTCTCGACTTCCTCTTCATGCTTTGCGTGCCACACGTTCCAAGGGATGGTTTGCAGATGTGATGACTTGGTCTTTGAGGTGGAATGTGACGGAATTGGATTGGGATCTGCAACCTATGGCCCTTCGCGAGCGTATTAAGGAGGAGTTTCTCAACATCATTTGGAGGAAAGGAGGCACTAAAATGCAGTTTTATCAACTTCATGTGAATCCTATGCTTATTTATTGTGAGCAAGGGTACCTTGTTGCAGAGATTGCTACATCTTTACGTCATATTATTGCCAGGCATAGAACAGGATCTCATAGGCTTGGAATTGAGGAAGGACGTTGGTTGAATATTGATAGAAGTGAACGTATTTGTAGGCTATGTGATGGGAGAAATGTTGAGGATGAAGAGCATGTGTTTATTACTTGTACTAGATATATAGAGATTCGAGTAGCGCATAAAGTAGATGTCAAGAATTTCTTTTCTCTGCTTCAACTCGAGCCTTATGATTTAGGTTGTTACATTAGAGATATTATTAGTTACCGTTCTAGTGCTTTGGGCACTAGCTAGGGGGTTCTTTTGGTTCTCTCCTAGTTTGGAGTTGGATTGTTTGTATTGTGTTTTTTAGCCTTTTGACCCTTTGGGTCCCACGGGCTTGATCTATTTACCATTTACCATTTACCATTACCATGCCTACACCTAAGGAGATCTTCGATGTGGTGGGACATGCGAGGATTTTTAGTACTTTGGATCTTTGGGCAAGATACCATCAGTTGCCAATTCGGGAAGAGGACAAAACCAAGACAGCGTTTTGGGGCGTCAACTTCCACGGCAAGGATTGTTTGTATCAGTGGCGATTCCTCCCCTTTGGGTTGAAGAATGCACCTGCCGAGTTTCAGAGGGTTATGGACAGAATCCTAGCGGGGCTGGATTTTGTCAGATGTTACATTGATGATATCTTGGTGTTTAATGACACTGTGGAGCAACACCAAATACATTTGCAGATTCTAGATTGTGTTTGAGCGATTGAGGGTTCATGGTTTGAGGTTACATCCTAGGAAGTGTAAGTTCTTCCATGAGAAGGTTGAGTACTTGGCTCATGTGATATACCCAGGTGGTTTAGGAGTTCAGCAAGCAAAGGTGGAGGCTATTGCACACATCCCTCGTCCCACGGATGTGAGTAGAGTTCGTGCATTCATGGGTTTGGCGAACTACTACCGGAGGTATGTGAAGGGGTTCAGTGCTATAGCCAAGCCTTTGAACCAGTTGCTGAAGTCAGATCAGGAGTGGCAATGGGGAGATGAGCAGGATAGAGCTTTTGTTGAGCTCAAGGCCAGGTTGGTGGCCGCTCCCATCTTGAGGAGACCTATCAGAGGTCGTCCATACCAGTTGCACACTTATTGGAGTATGTTGGGACTTGGAGCGGTGTTGACGCAGCGTGATGATGAGAGCAAGGAGTTTGTGGTTGCGTACGCTAGTCGTTCGAACAATGCATCGGAGTCGCGGTATAGTTCGTACGGGGAAGAGTGCTTGGCAGCGGTGTGGGCTGTGGCACACTTCAGGTGTTACTTGTTTGGTACGCAGTTCACTCTTGTTACTGATCATCAACCGCTCAAGTGGTTGATAGAGTCTGACAAGCTTACAGGGAAGCTTGCACGGTGGGCTGTCATCTTACAGGAGTACGACTTTCAGGTAGTGCATAGACTTGGAGTTGCGAACCTAGATGCCGATGGTTTGAGTCGGAACCCATGCACTAGCTAGGAGGATGACACTGGAGCTAGATGGCATGGTGAGGTTGACAAGGAGATGGTGCCTGGTTGGCATGCATCTGCCTTCATGTGTTGGTTATGTGGAAATTTAAGCAGAGAGAATCATCTGACATCTTACTCTAGTCAGAGAATAGATGGTCAATCTTCAGATCCTGAGATTGAGGATGGTGGTGTGGATCAGCGTGATGTTCACGATGATGCATTGGTGTTGGAGTTCCTACGGACCAGCATGGTGCCAGGCACAATGGGTGCCAAGGAGCGTGATCGTATTCTACAACGGGCGAAGAGATACCGATTGGAGGGATCACATGTTCTCCGAGTCTGGGAGGACGGTAGGTTACGAGTAGTACCACATCTAGCTCAGAGAGCACGCATTGTGAGGCATGCTCATGAGGAATTGGGACATTTTGAAGTGAAGCGTACATATAGCTTACTCCTTGGTCAATATTGGTGGCGTGGTATGCATACTCAAGTACAGTAGTTGATATCACGTTGCATGGTTTGTGATCGGGTGAGGGCATCATTCAATGCCCCGACACCAGTGTTACATCCATAACCCATCATGGGATTGGGTTACCGTTGGAGTTTGAACTTTGCTGGACCACTATCTTTGACTGTACAACATCATCGGTATGTGTTGGTGATGGTGGAGCATTTCTCCAAGTGGATTGAGTTGGTGGCATTACCTAACAAGGTCAGTGAGGGAGTAGCGTATGCTTTCCTTGACAGAGTGCTTAGTCACTATGGTGCACCGGTTGAGGTGTTGACCGATCAGGAGACGGAGTTTCAGGGTGAGTTTCAGGTCTTGTGTGACAAGGCGCTGATTGATCATAGGACCACATCGCGAGATCATCCAGAGGCGGATGGTTTGGCTGAACATGTTGTACAGACGGTGAAGAGGGCGTTGCGCAAGTATGGCCTACAGAAAGGTCATCTTGGGGACTGGGATATCCAGCTACCGTGGTTGGCCATGGAATACCGGTTCAATCGTCAAGCATCCTTGGCTTCCTTCTCACCATATTTTCTATTGTACGGCCGAGATCTAGACTTGTCAACATCGATTCGTCGTGAGTCTAGCGAGGTGGTGAACCTTGATGACCGAAATATGTGGGTGAGAGTATGTTCTCAACGTGCAGAGCTCTTTCGGAGAGTTATGCCTGCAGCGTTTGAGAATCTTGCGATTGCTCAACATAGAGATACGCTGCGATATGCAACCATTCGGGGAGGAGATTATCGACCATCGATTCGTAGATTCCATGTGGGAGACTACGTCTATCCACAGCAGACTGCACCGACGACATTGGATGTGACGGCGGGACGCACAATCTTGCGAGTGCGGGAGGTGTTACCTTCTGGAGTTCTCATGTTGAGGGTCGTGACGGAGTTGTTTGGAAGGATCATGTGCGCAATTGTGCGCCATGCCACCTCCCAAACGTAGATGGCCCTATGGACCCAAGCTTAGCGATAGTACGTGCTGGCTTGAGGTGCATGCTGTGTGGGTCAGTTGGTCAGGCGGCTCGTATGTTGGTGTGTGATAGGTGCTCTAGGGGATGGCACATGTCGTGCCTAACTCCGCCTATCGATGTTATTCCGGCTGGACGATGGGTTTGTCCTTGATGTACTTTAGAGGGGTAGATGACTTGATCTTCACATGTTATGAATTGCTGATAGGCGACTAACGATGGGGCGACATAGCACCCGGCCTATTGGTTCGCGCACCCACGAAGGTGTATAGCATGTAGTTGTAGATAGGGCTACCTGGGAGTTAGAGGGACCTGACCGCCGGCTAGGGGGGCGAGTTGTGACATTTGATTGTGTACTCTCTCGCGCCTTATATGTGTGTATGTGTGTGCGTATGTGTATGTGAGTAGCATGTCAGCGATGTAGACTGTATGGCGATATGTATTCGCACGACAGCTGTCATGTAGTTACGAGTCGGCTCACTCAGTCTGAGCACTTACTATATTTAGACTTGAAGTTAGGGTTCGGGTCACGAGGGGTATACAGTCGGGGACGGCTCGAAGAACGTTAGTTCTTTGAGTCGAGCCTGAAAGCGTCGGGAGCGTAGAGCGACTTTCCCCTTTGCATCGACCTGGATTCTCCGAGTGTGGAGTGGGTTGGGCTTGACTCATGTTTGTGACGGTGACGGTTTGTTGCCAGTAGGGTAATCGACCGACGGGAATTCCAGTGGAGAATCTCCCGTTTATTTCAGTTGTGACATTTGAGTGTGTACTCTCTCGCGCCTTATATGTGTGTATGTGTGTGCGTATGTGTATGTGAGTAGCATGTCAACGATGTAGACTGTATGGCGATATGTATTCGCACGACACAACCGCTAAGATTTTCCGCTCCCTCGGAAATCGCTTCTCCTCCTCCCTTGTAAACAATCCCATGCCTCGATAGAAATTCACAAGGAATGGAGTCAAGTGATTCACCAACGACCATGTCCACCGGGAGCTCGCATTTACCCACACAAGATCGTAAAAAAATCTTGCCCAATGCACTCGCTGTTACTTCATGACTCGTTCGAAGAATCCCACTTGCCACGCCGTGACATAAGTCGTTCGCGCTGGTCGTAGGATGTGCATAATGCCAAACGCTATTGCCCGTCTTTTCGGATCATTGTAGTCGGCAGTCTTCCATCCATTCGTCCCCGACCTCCCATTATTGAAGAGTGGCCCGTAAGATTATTCTTCCATTCGAGTAAGGTTCACGCTACTCTTATCGAGCAGGAGATCCCCGTCACTTCCTATACACGGCCCCATCACTCTCGCCCAATGCTCCATCGTTCACAGCATTGGATTGCTTCGGAGATCCTCGCCCTCAGTCTGGTTCTTGTCTATAATCTCCTTGTAAATGCAAGGAGAGATGCAATTCCAATTCCATAAGAGGAAATCAAGACACAATTCGTTGAGCTCGTGCCTGAAGGGTCACAATTCCTCGTAGGCTACCTTCAAGGGAACCAAATTTCGCACCTTGTCACTCTTCTTGGGCGGTGCCATGTCTCCAATTCGCGTCATCATGGAAACAATGTCGATCGATCTCTCCGTTTCTCTATGCGCTCGCTATCGTTCAGTATCGCAATGTCGGCGCACTTGCTTCTGCCTTCGCCTTTCCCTCGATGCTCTAACATTGCCTCCTCCGCGCCCAATAGAATTCTCGATGCGTGCGAACGTTCTCCGGCCTGTTGCGCATTTCAAATTGATTTCGACGTCTTTGCCGAAGATCCAGATCTTGCACTGACCAGAAAAGGTTGCGCCGAAGATCTGAAGTTCCGAAGATCTTCGGCCGAAGGCGAATTCTAACTAATTCTATCATAAATCCTCTAGATCTACTCTTTCTAAGTTGTATGTCTACCTTCTACACAACTATGTTTAAGTCTTGTTGATTTTTGAAGAAAGACAAAAATACTAGGCACCATAGAACATCAAGTGTTTCAGCCAAAAACTTGGTGACAACACTCTTCACCTCTTTTTTTTCAGATTCATGTAGACTAGAAATTCTTACATTCTTTCTACGAGCAAATTGATTAGCTTTTTTCAATCTCTTGCTCTTGACAAAAAGAGATATGAGAAGACTTGATGGCTTCACTATAAAATTTCATCTTCAATTCTAGACTTTCAACCACTTCATGCAATCTAGCATTTGCAACTGTGGAAGCTTGAGAACCAACTTTCTCATGAATATCCTCCAAGTGTTCCGAAATATCAACCATAATCTTCTAAAATCTTTTCTGGGAGAGCTTCAACTCTCGAATTTCATATTGAGCTATAATTAAATTAGAACTTTGTACCTTGAATTTTGCATTGAGTACTTTCAACTCTTCCAAAACCGTTTGCAGAAGATTGAGTATCAAATTGTCTTGAGACGCCATCATGTGAATGCCTCTCAAAAACTCGAGACTGAAATCTGATTCAACTTCAACCTCCAAATTGCGTTCAGTCTCAAACTTTGCAAGCTTGTGCTTCCTGCCCAGCTCCAAGGTTCCAAAAAGTTTCAGGTCCAAAGCACACTCCAGCTCGAAGTTACGGCCCTTGCAAGATTCGGCTCTCCCCTCTCAAAAAACTCAAACCTCCAAGACGTGTCAACTTCTTGTTTCGAACTGCGTTTGGTCTGAGATTTTTCAGCTCGTGCGCCTTGCTCAACTTCATACTCCCACAAAGTTTTGGCTCAAGAGCACACCCAAGCTTGAAGAAACAGCTCACGTAAAAATTGACTCTCTTGCCTTCAAATCTTGAAACTCGAAGCTCGAAACTCAAAATTGTACGCTAAACAATGTAATGTGATTGTTGACTTTTGCTGCATATGAATTTAATTAACAAATATTAATTGAATAAAAAAAATTCACTTTGCTAGAATTTCAAATTTTAACTTTTAAATCTAAATTTTATAGTTTGTTTAAATTATCATCATAATACAAAATCACAAACACACTTTGGCTACTACTTCATAGAAATACTTAAACTTTCAAAGAATGCTTTCTTATCCTATTTTGTATATATCAAAATTCAACATATTTGGATGACAATATTTAAGTAAACAGAAAAGAGTATAATTTTTAATATAAAAAATTAAAATTAATAGTAATTGATAATAAATACTAAAGAATATAATAAAAATTATAAATATTACAAGATCAAACATTTGATGTAATTAATTTCTGCATAGCATTTCTTCATCTTCATTCGGAAAAGAAATTATCATTCAATTAATATGTAGGCTATCATGAGCGTCATGATGATTTTGAAATGATAAAATGATCACTCTTTGCTTGATTGGACTAACATTACAACATGAAATTTTTAAAATGCAATTTTTTATTAATATTCTGTTATTGTATCAAATTTGGTAATCACACATGCTCAAATTGCATTCATGTTGAAGCATATTAATGATTTCTTGTTTTTTTAACATCAAATAAATTATTTTCACTTGAATTTTCCAAAATTGCTACCAATTTATTTTTTGAAAAAACTATTATGTAGATCAACACATTTTATTGAATGTGTTGATAAATTTATTGCAAAATCCATAATTCAATAATATCTTAGAATAGAATTTTAAGTCACTTCAAAAAAAAATATCATTATAATGAATGTAGATCAAGACTGTTCTATATTCAGTAATTTAATTTGTACAATTTGTTCCAACTTAAATAATAATCAAATTTCATCTTTGATAAGAAATGATAATAATGAAAGTTCAAAATAATCAGAAATGATCATGATCATAAATTGGCTATTTTTAATTTACTAAATATAAATATATTTCATATCATAAATGCATTTTAAATTAATATGAATTTTTAATTTTTGTATAAAAATAAGTGCAATTAAAGCAATCACTTGCATTGCTCAAAATGTTTAGATAACCTTTTTTCTATATGTTTTTATAAATATAGAAAATCAAAATAATATAGATTAAGATTGATATAGGATATTTATAAAAATATGAATGATAAAACCATATGTAAATATTATGCATATGTAATGTATCATATATGTAATATGATAATATGCATGAAATGTTATTAGAAACTATGAAGTTATCAATCATAAGATTTGAATTTTATTGGAGATTAAATTCTTTCTTCATCTTACAAAGTGAACATACATAAAAAACATCAAAGATTATAATGATGGAATATTAAATTTAGATAAAGATTGAGGTCCTTTTGATTGATTTAAATTCAAGTTTCATTTTATAATATTTATTTATCAAATTGCTTGCATATGATAAAATGAAATTTTAAACCTTATTTTGAATATGTATCATGCTTTATATGATTCAGTATTGAATAATCGTGTCATAAGATTAGAGTTTAAAATATAATTTTTAAGATTCAATACAATTCTATTTACCATTTACCATTACCTTAGCAAAATTTTCTCAAATGGCGAAAAAGAACTGCAAATTTTTTTCAAATTAGCCAATCAAAATACTTAGCTCGCTAATTTATGTTTTAATCATCTGAGCAAGAATTTATAGCATTAATTTTGACATAATCTTTATTTCACGATGAAGATCATGCCATTACTTATTGTCCGAGATCCGTCTCATGTCAAGTTTTGTAAAACTTATTCACAAAATTTTGATTGTATGATGAAAATGTGATTCTATTGAAGTCATCTTATACCTCTAGTTTCATACATGTATAATTCATGGGCTCTTCCATCTGTTGAGAGAGTGGGAAACCGAATACTCCAGCCTGCTAGATTATTCGGTTTCCCACTCTCTCAACATACATGGTGACGTGTGATTAGAAGATTTGATAGTGTGAGACATGCTATATTCCCTTATTTGTTATCTTTTACCTTCTTGCTCTGCCAACTTACAGTATGAAGTAGTCGTGTTCCTTGTTTGCCTGCCTGCGTCATATTTTATTTTAGCCATGCGTATCCCCCCTTCAGGTCTTCCTATACAATGTGCGAAATTTATTTAGTTCTCAATTTGGGTGTCTCACATCGCTAACTCCACTACAACGGTAAACATAAGAATTTGAGTAATATGAAACCAACACATTTTTCATTCAAAACTAGAACCTGACCGTGCTACACTCATTTAGCGGTGGGGCTCAGTGAGATATATTTGGACTTCGGGGCTCAGATCTATACAATCCACTAGGTAGGTCGCTCCACGTACGACAGTACGTGGAGCGATTGTGTGGTGGAGCGCAAGATAATATAGAGTGTTAGAATCGATTGGTATGCATGATTGCGGGAATGAAAACCACCGTTCAGGATACCGGATGAAGTTGGGCATAATAATGTAACAAAGGAAGATTGCTTGTCTCCATCAACCAAGTAAACCCGTTGTGTTATGTCTGAAACTTGAGTGGGATGAAGTTTTCTGCGGCCGCCTTGGTTTTCTCATAGTCTCAACACGTATTTGACTTCTGTGACCTACGGTGCTTCATGGATTCTCACTACAGTCCAGCGGAGACTAAGGCCAATGCGGTTGACTTACGGAAAGACTTCAGCCCCGTCATTGAGGCACGAAGGCGAATATAGTCAGTTGCCTTCAGAGTACACGGCCATCTAAAAGTCATAAGTTATGACTCATAACTATAGACAACGCAGTTTTGCAGATCTGATCGGTGGAAAACTTCTCTACTCGAGAACAAGCTCCATTCAGGGTAGCACATGAAGGTCCTTGCTTCGATAAAACTTGATAATTGGGGTTCGTGTTCGCAGAGTCGTTGACAAGTAACACAAGGCACAATTGTAAATTTGTACAACAACCTTCGTTAATTGTCTCGTCCAGTTCTCTAATACTGTATAAGGAATCGCCTAAAGTTTGTGTTCTTTAATTGGTGCCACACCTGGGTCTGAAGATCTGTCTTCCATGAAGCAGGTTTAAGACCATATCCTTCAGTATTGCAAACAAACGGCTGTCGCAATTGATGCCTCATGAAGCATACCAATCTCACTCGCATGATTCCGAGGTCCAAATCGCATTTCGCTCATCTGTTTGTCACATGCTGTAGTCGCATGCATGTTAACCTGTTTTAGTGACAGAAAATCTAGCCGAAGGTGAAGCCTTCGTTGGCGGAACGAGCCTCTTGACTGCATCATCAATGCGTCGTATCTAGTGCGTCCTATCCTGCGAGCGATGCACACAGTGTATAGAGTCAAACAAGGCAAGGTTGACTGTATCGCATGTGAATTTCCCGGCACAGACAGGAAGCGTCATGTTTTGCTAAACCACATTACACCCTGGTGGGACCGATGTTTCGTAGTGATTCCCTCTGTGAGTACGGGACATTGGAGACAACACACAGACATGTAAATGTGCAGCACTGTGGTGTCACACGAATGAGGACCAGGCTTCCTAAACCGGGCCCACCCATTGGCATTCAGCGCTTGACTATATTGGCTCCAGGGTTGGGGAATGCAATGATCTCTGTGGTACAGAACTGGGTCTGCTGTCAGTCACTAGCTTGCTTTCAGAAGTCCTTCGCTGAGAGATAGAATTCACTCACCCCTCGCGTTCTGGCATCGGCTGAACTTTACCGACAGCTAACGAAAACGTGTGCATAGTGCCGCGAGAGGTGAACCATGTCGTTATGACTTTCGATTGCTCCGCAATAGTTTCAAGGGAGGGACTAACCTACTGTCGCTCGCTCCCGTCTGTTACCAGAACTTTGCAGATGATGAGAGCTGCTGTAGACCTTGGCTTTACATCTTCACAACCGCAGGTTGCCGAAATGAGGCAATTGTCCAAACTGCCCTGCAATCTGGATTTTTTTCTCAAACCAAGCAATCCCTTTGGTCAACACTGACGACTATTTCAATATCGTCTGTAAAGTTGAACTGACCAATTGACAGATTTGTCTAAATGCTCTTCACAGACTCCTCAAGAGTTTCACAGCCTCTCGTAGCATAGCTGACTTGATCGCAGATAACCTCTAGTCTCCGATATGATTAAGGAATGTATATATATATACAAACGTATATACTTATATATTTCTCTCTCTCTCAACAACGCTTGGATTTTATTCAGCTTTTCCTCGATGGAAAATGTGACCTGGAGCAGGAGTTGCAACACAATGGGGCGCAGGATGGAACAGGTCCGATTTAGACGCTAGAATTGATTATCTTCAGGGATGCCAGTGGGAAAATTGACAAGTTGAGAAGATGAATGGTATAATTTCGCTGTCTCTAGTTTCTTCCTACAACTTACACCATTTTCTCGTAATTTCTACGCGAGCTTCTGGCAGCTGAACTTTTTACTGAGGCTGAGGACATTTGTTAAAAGCCAAGGACCAACTTGGGGTTGACAGTTGATACTATGCGATTGCTGGCAGGTTCCTTCTGTTTTTCTGCCTCGTCCGAACGAGAGAAGACTAAGCTCTGTGAAATATTAGTCTTGAAAGGAATTCCATGAGTTTAAATGTCTGGCAGTAAAGGTGGGTGCCAGAAGATATCCACAAAAGAGTTTTGGTTTGTGTTCTGACGCTCGAGAAAAAGGTGACGGTCTGTTACGAGATAAAGGCGAGGATGCAACCTGGGGATGTGCTGCGGGTTTGTTTACTTTCTATTATCTTCGGTTTTATCTTGGTGAATGGTGATGAAGGGAGTGACTTTCTGGATTACAAAGAAGAACAGGCGCGTCGTATTGCAGAATCAGCAATCGCCAATTACTACAAGAAATGCGGTACTATCACTGTCTCTCAAGTCAATTGAATGGTTTCCTGACTCGGCAGAGTAGATAACTACAGTCCTCTGTTCTGGCCTTCCGTGCTCCGTGTGTTGTTCCCTTCTCGGTAACAACGGCAACTTGGACTCGCTTGTTCCGCGTTCAGAATTGAATCAGGAAGATATGTCTTATTAGTATTATTAGACGACTTTCTGTGATTTTTGAGGTGCTAGACATTCGTCTCTATTTAGTACTTTCCCATCTGTGTGATCTTGGTATGCGTCATCTCATACGTTTAAATTTGAAAGTCGCTCTACCACATGACTGATTTGTAGTACTCCTTCCATTCTAGGCTTGTGGGATATGTAGGTCTAAGCGATTGACTATTTGTTGCTGCAGAACTTGTTGGAACATGCTCTGAGTCATGTACCAGAGGCGGTTGCAGTCCGCGTTTGGACGATTATCTTCAATGCACAAGCATTTTGGAAAACAAACGATGTTCAGATACACCTTGCAACAACATTCTTGTGAATTTCAACCGAAGCTACGTAAGGTTAGCTAGCTGACGTTGTAAACTGAAGTGTCAGAGAAGTCTTTAGGCTAGAGGTTGATCCATATGGACACGAAGTTAACCTTCAGCACTCGTTCTATACAGCCTTCCGCTACCCACTACAGGCACATGCACAGAAAGATTCGATGGATGGAATCATCATTCTAGAAAGGTCATGAGGCTTCAATTAGACCAGATATTTCAGGCTGACCTTCTGGCAGATATACAGAGTCATTTTCCTGCAAAATCCGAGTTCCATGTCAAGCACAGTACCAGAGCATTTTAATGACATCTATCCACGTGAACTAGGGCTTAGAGAACTGTGAGAAATTGATGGCAGTCATACTTTTCTTCTTGACAATGGTCCATTGCTCTCAGTCTATATGTCACGCTCAACTTACGACGGTTTTAACCACAAATAGTTGGCAAACGTTCTCCCTGTTTCTCGAGGGCGTTGTCTCGGCATGATTTTTTTCGTGGTATTATCATCTGACACATATAGCCTCCCTCATGAGTAATGGACCAAATTTGTTTCTGTCTGACATAGAGAAGGCCGCATAGAGATCTTTTGCACCGTTGTCTCGGCAGCTCGTTTGAAGATTCTATATGATGCATGCTGTCATGTACTTTTGATACAGGTATCCCAGGTATGACTACACACCATCTTCTGTGGAATCGGTATCATCGGAAATGCGCGACTCAATATGCAGTCAGCGAATGCTCGACCCATTGTTTTTGAATCTCCTCGAGGAACAAAAAGAGAAGAATGAGAAGAACTCCGAGGATTACTACTTCAACTTTTACTTCGGATCAATCGACGGAACCTTTCGGTTTTATCCTGGATTGGTAAGCTACGAGCATGGTTACACACAAACGCAAGTTTTAAAGGTATTTTTTCCGAGTTATTATCGTACCTTGCGAATATGTTGCAGCGAACATCTTTTCTAATTTGTTTTTCGTTCGTCGCGTTTGCAGGAGGTCCAAGACTGTTATGGATACGATCCGCGAATACGACCATGGTATATTATAAATCCTACAATCCTGTTATTTTATACGTCGTGTTCTATTTGAAATGAATGTTAGCTGTACACCGACGGTAAAAATTGCATAATATTATTTAAACAAAGGCTAGAAGATTATCAAGTACAAATAACTATCGTCAATACGAGGGGCGGACGATTATAGTAAACCTTACTTCTCTCCGACCCAACAATATAGGACGTATGTGAGTACCTAAAGTGATATGAACGCAGACTGTGCAGACCGGAAGTTGCAAAAGAAAGATTGAACATTTCTTCTTTGTTCTTGTCTTGAAAATCGCGTTGCTCCAGCCTCTGATTACCCGTAGGTTGCAGAAAACGTTGACTCGAAAGTTCAGAACTTTCTGGCAGTCTGGGCTTGCTAAAGCGCTAGGCATCAGGTCCACGAGATTCACGAAATGATCTGTCAGACAGGACTAAGGAGATGGTTTCTGTAACCTGTAAAGTTAATGCCGATGTTTTAGTCGTCATTCTGGAGTCTGCCCATTGACGTGTGCAGTCTGTGTATATGCTTATATGATGGTCAGTCTTCAGCTGTGTTGCTCGAAGCACGGGCTCAGTGTTTACCCTGGTCAGGTACAATGGAGCCATTTCGGTAAAGAAGGACATTGTCGTGCTGCTGGACACGGGTGCTTCGATGAATGACATCCAGGGCTACACCATCGCTATTTCATCCAGAGAAATAGCCGGAATATTGGCGAAAGACCTTCTCAAGACCCTTACAGCGAACGATCGAGCCACGGTAATGGGTTTCGACTCAAATCAGACGAGTTTACTCAGCCAGATTGTAAGCTATCATGCTTTTACATTCTCCCGTTCTAGTTGCTTGATTGAAAATGAATGCTTGCCCTTATTGGAACATGTGGTTTAGAGACTTTAAATGCCATTAAGTCTCTTCCTGGAAACATTTTTCTCATGAAATCTCTCATTCGTTGTCTTTGTAGTGGTTGACAAATAAGTTCAATCTGGCTATGTCAGGACGTGCAAGGTACAGGATTGAATATCTCCGATTCTAAGTTTCAAGATCAGCTGTTGCGCATCAATGAAACGACGGTTACACCTCCTTCCGGCCCTTCAAACTACACTGCAGGATTGATGAAGGCCGTCTCTACTTTCAGAGATGCTTCTAACTCATCGGATGATCTTAAGGTGCTCTTTTCACTGTCCTATTGCTGTATTGGGTCTACACACCTTAAAGTTTGCTCGACCCCGATTATTATTCTGCATTTAGCTGCGAAATTGTGTACATACTCATCATACATGTAGAAGATATTTTACACTCATATCCATCGCTAAATCTTGTTCATGAGGGTACACTCCGTGCTCTTCTTTCGGTCTATCGTTTCTACTCAGATTAGTGTCTACAATTGTCTACATCCAACACGTGTAGGTATAAAATGCCTGTCTATTTCTTGAGCATCAACGTAATACATAGAGTACTTTTTGCAGATAATTGTCCTATTCACAGATGGCAAATCGACTGATTTATCTGAAGCTCAGCTAGCGACGGTTCTCGAGGAGTTCACGAAAAAGTCCATCAGATTGTTCATTTACGAAATTTCGGACAAGCCAGGTCTTCTAAATGCGACTGCCTGTATATTACAGGCTTATCATCAAAACCTTGATCCTATCAATGTTGTGCAGAACCCCCTCTACTCGCTGGAGACGTACTTCACGTTCTTGGCTGATTCAAACGTACAGTCAGAGGGTTCGACCAAAGCCTTTTGGCAGAAAGTTTACGTTGATTACGGAAATCTCGGTGACATTATCACTGTTGCCTATCCTGGTAAGCATGATATGCCCTCTCTCTTACATAGATGTTTCCAGGTGGACGTTTATTTTGGACTTCGTTTGCCTTGCTGAAGTACGCTCGATTTATGCTTATCTGCAGCCATGTCATCCGACGGACATCTGATTGGAGTCGCTGGAATTGATATCCAAACCAACGGCCTAGATGCAATCCTCAAGAAATCGATAGAAGGAAGTTTGGGCGACAGAAGAAGCCAGATTTCTGTTAACAATAAGGGTGTAAATTTTGAGAATTGCACAGCGGTAAGCTAGAATTAAACGCAATGAACCTCATCATATTCGAGTTTCGTATACTAGAAGAATTGAAATCATCCGAGGAGCGGATTTCTAATGTCTTTTCTGTCAGATTTTCGGGTCAACTTCCTACTTTTCTTCCGTGTCTAGATAGATTCGAATCACCTGTGCAATTAGTGTTGCTCTTGACAGTTTTTCTTGTGTTGGATGGTCTTGCCATCGTTCTTTTTGCCCATGCGTCGCCTTTTTCCTACATAAAGAAAAAAAGTTGTCGCTCAACATTCTTAGAAATTACTTCTGCAGGTGACCAAAGGTCGTAATGACTCATGTGAAAGTGGCGTTTCGGCCCCTTTATGTGTCCAAGACGATACCAGAAGCAGCTACAAGGACTTGATTTGTTGCGGCGAATGTGCGCTTGATGAGAACGGGGACTCTCAAGGAGTCGTCATACCGGTGGTTGTCTCTCTTTTCTCGCTTTTGGCCTTGTCCGGAGGTGGACTTTTCCTTTACTTCAGGTTCTACAGGCCTCGGAGGAAGCAACCCTCTCTGGTAGACATTGTCAAGGTTCCAAAATTTTCTTACGAAACCCTCTCTCTGGCTACGAACAGATTCAGCGAGTCGAATCAACTTGGCCATGGCACATATGGTGTAGTGTACATAGGAACCTTGGAAACTGGGCTCAGAGTGGCCGTCAAGAAGCTGCACTTTAAGCCTGATCATGACTTCAAAGATTTTGAAGCAGAGATTAGGGTTTTAGCTACAGCAAATCATAACAATCTAGTGGCACTCCAGGGCTTCTGTGTTGACCAGCATTACATCTTGGTTTATGAACTCGTGGAGAATGGAGATCTAGACGACTGGCTGTTTGAAAAGCCATTGAAATCGGGCAAGGTGCTACCATGGTCTCAGCGAGTAAAAATTGCTAGAGGAACGGCAAAAGGCCTGGCGTATCTTCATGAAGAACTCCAGAACCAGCAAAAGGTATGTCACTCAGACATAAAGCCTGCCAACATTCTTTTGGACAATGATTTCAACCCGAAGGTGGCAGACTTCGGAATGGCAAAGCTGTACGACGGTGGCACTGATTTGTATGCCAACGGTGGAACTCTGGGATATATGGCTCCTGAGGTTCTCAATGGGGCAATCGCAAGTACCACAACCGATGTGTACAGCTATGGGATAGTGCTGTTAGAGATGGTGACTGGGCGCAGGTTTTCAGAGTTCAAGACTCAAAATCTTCGTCATTGGGCAAATACAAAAGTCGCGGATGGGCAGGAAAGAAACCTTGTGGATCCAAACTTGAAGGGTCTTGAAGAAGCTGACCATGCCATGGCCAAGACCTTACTTGGCATCGCACTCCGCTGCACAACAATCGATCCAGACTCTAGACCTCATATGAGTGCTGTGGTGAAGATGATAGAGGGTTATCTTCCAATACCACCACTTATACTGAATGAACAACCTGACAAAGTGAGTCTATCCTCTGAGTCTACCAGTCAAACTGGAGAATCGTTTCGCTGGGAAGGATCTTGGACCATGTCTCAAGCAATCTATCGATTCCAAGGCAAGGGAAAAGGAGGGAAACCATCAGGGTAGTTATCTCAAGTTCTCAAGCAACTAGGTGTGATTGTCAACTAGTTTGCTCCCGTGTGGAATGGATGTCTCAAATGCTCAGGCCCACTACACTCAGGGAGTACTGATCCGCCTACAACAATGCAGATGGAATATCCCAGTTCAGACTTCCCAGGATCGTCCTTAATAGCGTAATTTATTGTACAAAATAGACACCCATCAGAGTAGAACTAGAAACAGTAGCGAATCGGACAGACTGGCTGGTTAGTCATTCAGTTTATCAACGATTACCTGCCTATGTGGATCCAAGCGGGATCATGGTTTCGGTCGAGACCATAAACTCTTGCTGGCAGTCCCCTGCTCCTTTGAGCATTGTAAATCTACGACCCTTTGACGCTTAATCTGAAGACAGAACAACTACTTCGTGACCAGGATTCTTGATGTTTACGACCACCCGAGACTTTTGCGCTTCTTGTGCTGGATAAGGTCATTCCTGATCCTAGCCGCGCGAATAAGATGCTGTAATTTCTTGGGTTCTCAGCTCGAGAGGTTGTATTGCTATCAGCTCACTGCGACTTTTCGACTAGCCCCACAGGTCCCTCTGATAAGCATCAATATCCCCACAGAGAGTGGATGCAAAGGAGGTTCTCAGCCACATTCATCTGCCATGATAGAAAAGTCTCAGGCAACAGTAAGTGAAAGCCTTCACTCTACTATCGCACAGTACCACTATTTTCATGATCAAATTATCACGCGTGACCCAGTACAGGCAAGGAGTTGTGACGTTGTACATTTACACATGGGGAATGTTCCTTGTGTAATTCCAATATACACAGCGTGGAATTTGATAATATTAGATAAAAAATATGGCCAATCTTTGTACAGGTCAAAGTCCTTTAGCAAAGGCGTTGAACCGCAAACATAGAACCAGATTGTAGAAATTCAGATTCGGATTCTATGTATCGTACTAGACGATATGGGTACCTTGTCCATAATATTTGTTTATCTGTTGTAGGCATCAGCAGGAGAAATCATAATGATAGCAATCTCATATGAATTACTCTCCTACTCAAAGCTTTTGACATAGAATGCTAAGGTATCTCAGTTGCAGTACAACTTATCATGCGTTGTGATGCTTATCATAGCATATATACCGAATTGGTTTCATCTGAATACCAATTGATCGTGTCTTCGCATCCATTTCTTATATTTCTTAGTTGATGGTCCTATATATAGTTTTCTAGACCTCCGTACTTTCCCACTTCATTGTAAGGTTCAAGCTGGTGCATTATGAGAAGCTATTCTAAGTGCCTCTGCCGACTTGCGTGTTATTTGGGTTACGTGCATCTTCAGACACATCCATCTAAAACCGGAGAGTTGAAGTGAATGTGTGACAAGTAGTGTTATTTAGTTTACGTGCATCTTCAGAAACATCCACTAAAACCGGAGAGTTTGAGTGAATATGTGACAAGTAGTACATGTGTTTACACCACAAGTAAAACTTTTCTTGTAAGGAGAATGTAATAATTGACAACGTTAACTACATGGGAAGCATGTGTATTACAAAATTTCACTAATTTTGTGACAAAGTTTAAGTTGTAAACAGATACCTAAATTTTATATCTATTTCAGCGAAAACTTTCATTTCAGTTGGTGAAAAATGTACAACATTACTAACAAAGCAGCAAGGACAATAGCGGGATCTTTCAATTATGTGATATAATTGTAACAATTCTAATTGAGATCCTCGAACCTGTAGCAGGCAAGAGAAGTGTATTTTTGATAAATAATATAAATCAGGAAAAAAATATGACAAAAAAAAATGGAATCCAAAATTATGGTAAATGGTGATACACCAAGCCGGAGGAACCAAAGGGTCAAAAGGCTGATTAACACAATACAAGTGAAAAGATGCAAAAAGGCCAATTGCTAACTAGTGCCAAGAGCATTAGAACGTTAACTAATAATGTCTTCAACATAACAATCTAAATCAAAAGTAATAAAGAATATGAATTCTCCACATCAATATTATGAGCAAGCCTAATGTCTTTGTACCTAGAATAAGTAACAAATACATGCTCTTCATATTCAATGTACCCATCGCCACATAATCTACAAATACACATCTACATAATCTACATAATACATAATCTACATAATCTATCATACCGGAGTCCCTCATTGGGTACCCATACCCATGCCCACCCACTGCCCACCCCATCCATGGTGGGTAATGGCTGGGCATGGGTACGCCAATCAACCATGGGTGGGCAGTGGGTGGGCGAAGCCAACAAGCTAGATGCGTGGGTGTGTTTAGGGTTTAGGGTGTGAGCCAACAAGCTAGATGCATGGGTACCCATTTACCCAATGAGGTACTCTGCACCTGAGTTATTTGAGACGTGAGCTGATGAGCAAATACACCCTAGCCAGCTTGTCCCTTCTGTTTGTTTGCCCTCCTTCTTTTGTACTCCCCCCCTATTTTTCCCCTTTCTATTGTTGTTGCTTCCCCCCCCCCCCCCCCCCCCCCCCAACCACATTAGAGCAATCCAGATTCAGATTTTAGACAGCGGTCAAATATGCCGCTTTCTCAGGAAACAGCTGGGGATTGCGAGCATGAAACAGCGGTAGCACCCGTTCGGGACGCCATTGTGCCGCTTGCTCAGAACAAGGTGGAGCGGTCGCTGCGAAGCCGAGTGGAGCCGCGCAACTACGAAATTCGCAATCATGCTGGCCCATCGGTCATATGGAAATCATTCGGCATCGTGTACGATACAGCCACGGGTGCGAAGACGAACTTCGCTGCCTGCAAGACGTGCAGCAAGACATTCATTTTCAAGACGGGCGGCAAGGGCATCCACAGCACTGGAACAAGCACCATAGGCAAACACAAGTGTCTCTGAACCCGCCTGGCGTCGGCAACCACATCTTCAAGGTCCACAAAGTCTCAGCGCAGCAAAAGGCAAAGATGACAGCCGCCGCCGTCGACTACTGCGCGTCAGACATGCGTGTTTTCGAGTCAGTCAGCGGCGTCGGCTTCAAAGCGGTCATTCAAGCAGCACTTGACATCGGCGTCGCGTCGAACGGCCGCGTTGTCGTCAACGACCTGCTGCCTTGTCCCTTGACAGTGCGTCGGAATGTCGAGGCACGAGCAGTGAGCGGTCGTGAAGCGTTGTCCATAATCCTTCATGACCATTTGGTATCTGATGTCGGCTTTGCGACTACGATTGACATGTGGACAGACACCGTCAAGAAGACGTCGTACTTGTCCATTACTTCGCATTATGTCAACGCGGACATGGTTTTGCACGCCCGCACGCTGCACGTCAAGCCGGTGTTCGATGCGAGTCACACCGCCGTCGTCGTCAAGAACGAGCTCAAGTCCGGTCTCGCTGTCTTGGAGATTGGGCAGGCATTTTACGACCAAATCATTGTCGTCTCGGACAGCGGTTCTAACTGCCGCGGCGCCGAAGGAATCCCATCCGAGTTTGCGTGGCTTGCTTGCCTGGACCACAAACTGGCAACCGTGCTAACTACCGTCTTTAACAAGACTACAACAATGATTAACGGAGTGAAAAGTGCTCCGTTCTACAAATACAACAATGAACAACATGCGAACTTGGCCGTGCTCTTTAACGTGTTCGATGCAAATAAGAAACTCGTTGAGTATTTTAAACGCACCAACCTGCAATGCATGCTGAGTAAGACACTAAAGCAAGAGTTACCACACGTTGGAATTCGTTGCTATGCTGCCTTAAAAGCGTCCACGATATGACCGATGAGGTTATCGAATTGCTCAAGAAGAGGAACAAGCTCGACTTGTTCAACTTTTCGCAGGACCTGCTCGCGGAGATCGTCGGTTTCCTCGACGTGTTCCAATTGGCAACGTTGTCGCTTGAACAGTTCAAGTCGCCGACGCTGCACAAAGTCGTTTATTGACGACATCGACTGACGCAGCATCTGATGCCAGTTATGCACAACGTCTTAGATGACGGGGGCAATCTCGTCAGGAAGGCGGATAGTGCATCTCTCATCGCCGCCAAGGGCGTTTTGATGCCCATCTTCATTGAAAAATTCGTCGTCCGGATGTGCATGTCAAGGCGGCGTTCATGTGCCCAATGCTCAAGCGCCGTCTTCTTGGTATGGGCGTCCCTTCGCACCAGGTCGAAGTTATAAAGATGCAGCTAAAGTGCGACATGGCCAAATATGGTCATCAACTGGACACCGAAGTTGATGCAGCTGTCGCACCGCCTGTCAGCAAGAAGGCGCGTGTTGGCAACGGCCATTCCATGTACGACATGGAGGAGGACGAAGATGAGAGGTCCGACGATCGGGCCAACAGCAATTTCAGCAATCGCATCGATATTGAGTTCAAGTCCTACAACCAGCACACGATCAGCGACAATGAGAAGCGTGATTCGGAGGTCGGTGGCGAGTTCAATGTCTTAGCTTGGTGGAAGACGACCGGCGCCAAGCTCTTCCCGATCATGGCTTGCGTCGCGCGTTCCATCTTGTGTGTTCCTGCGTCCAGCGCGATGTCTGAGAACAATTTCTCGGACGTTGGCAATACGCTCACAAAAAAGCGCAACCGACTCAAGCCGCGCGTTGTCAACGACCTCATGTTTGTGCGCTCCAACCGCGACTTGTGTAAGAAATAAACGTACACTACGTCGATGTCTGCACAAACAAGTAGAGTACACAATGGATACCGATGGGTACGGCGCTAGCTTCGGATGGGTACATCCGAAACGCACGTGGGTAACGGGTGGGCATGGGCAGACTGAGTTTACGTGGGTGGGTAATGGGTGAGCAAGGCCCACGCGCGCAAAGCGTGGGTGGGTGTGGGTAATCACGCTGAAGGCGTTGTAGGACTCTGATTCATACCTATCAATATTAAGCCAAAGTTCTTACTCAATTCCAAGCCGCTGATATCTAGTTCTATGACTATAATAATATGACATAAGGATGTAGAAATTCCTACAAGTAGATAATACTGTTCACATTAAACAAGCATAGTATGCACATGAAGTTGATAAAACTGCATCTTGGTGCCGCGCTTGCTCCAAATAATGCTCAAAAACTACTCCTTTAGTCGTTCACGTAGTACTATAAGTTGCACTCTCACTCGCGTTCCGTCACATTCCACCTCAAAGACCAAGGTATCACATCTGCTAACAATCCTTTGGCACGTGTGTCACGCAAAGCATGGAGAGGAAGGCGAAAAGCATCAAGAGATGTCACTCGTATGATGTAAGTGATGGTTAAGAATAGAGCTTCAGCCTCTAGAGTTAAACAACGTGTTTCCACAAGAAGAATTGTATATAGAGTTTGACTCTCACACCCAATTCGTCTTATAGAAATATCTTGTGTACCCTCTCCACACGCTCCCAACCTGTCTTCTTACAACCAGAGCTCCACATTTGCATTCCATATAATACTACCGGCAACACTAAGCTCATGAATAAAAATTTCCTAAGATTCCAAAACACTAGATTAGCTCTTCTACACCGAATTAATAATGAATATAGAGTTTTGTAACTATCTTCTACTCTCTTTTGCACGCAAAGTGCTCAACTATAATCATTAGAAAAATCAATGTTTAGATGTTTATAACTCTTCATTTCTTCTAATTGTAGATCCTTGTAATACAATGAGAATTTGGATTAGTGCCCACTATAATGTCTTTAGACTTTTCCATATTTATCCCCATTTGATTTTAGGTACAAAATCGAACCAAAGTGTGTAAATGTTTATATATACCAATTGCTAGTAATATGATTTATATGCATACAAGAGAGCTTGGATAACAAAGTTTCTAAACTTCATATGATTATAAGTTGACACACTTATGAAGAGATTATCCATCATAAATAAAATCAAATTTTTTTTCTAATAAAATATTTTGGACTTATAATTATTGGTAGTAAATTGAAGTATTGATAAATCTGGTTACCTTTAACTATAATAAAAAAACGAGATTAAGTAATGTGTTGATAGAATTCAACATAACTTTTTTCAATACTTATCAGATTGTTATTATATGAAAGAGTCAATCATATGTGACAAAAAGTTTAGATTTTTAAGTAAATTATTTTCTATCTAAAAATGTGTTTACATAACTTTCAATTGAATTCATAATTTTCACTCATCAAATTTTTTATTGACATGTCAAAATATCTATTTACCCAAAATTCTCACTTATGAAACAAATTTTGATACAATGTCATCTTCAAAATTGTTTGAGTGTCTTTTTTTTTATCACTCCATTCAAATCACTACAGAAACTACGATAATTACAATAGTAATTTGATCAAGATTAGTTTGGTCATGACTAAGTTGATCATGACTAAGTTTAACTTATCTATACTTAGCAAATTCATTAAAATAATTCTAGAAGTTATGAATGAGCTCTATTATTTTTTTTCATAACAAAATTTAAATTACTTTAGTAATTTAGTATCTTATATCAAAAAAAAATTTGATTACATGATAATTTTTATTGATTACACCAAGTTTAAAGTTTGATTCAGTGAGAAGTTGAGGTTATAGAAATTTTATAATTATGAAATATTTATTTTTTACGCTTGAAAACAGGAGAGCGGATAAAATACTTGAGCGCATTTAATGCTTTTGTAATTTGTTCACTTGATACATCAATTTGGTGTACATGCAAGTCTATTGATTTGAATAATCAAAAACTATTTTTTAATCTGTTTTTTAATCATTCTTCGAAGAATGTAACGATTGTAGAGAAGAAAATGAGCTATGTTAATGTTTATAATCTTGTGTGTAACACAAAGTATAATTGTCAAAAATGAAGACAATTTTGGTAGTTAAAAATAGTTTGTTTTCTTGAAAAGTCTTACAAATTTGATTGCATTTTTTGTATTCAAAAATATATGTAAGGAAAATGTACATAAGAGTGACTTTGTATCTGATTTATACAATAATCAAAATTTTATTGAACAAACAAGTATGAAGAAAAATTTATAAGGTTTTAAAATTTAGAGGATAAAAAAAATAATTTGAAAACAAAAGTTTTCATTTAAGTTATTTATTATTTCTGGTCATTAAAAATTCGGTTTTAGAGAAAATATTTGGATATTTTTAAGTTCATAGAAAAATAAATGACCAACTCATTTGCAAAGTTAGATAGTCCAAAATAACTCAAGGATTATGTTATATTTTCAAAAATTCAATAGATAAAAATTTTAAAAAAATTTGAGAAGACAGTGTTAAGTCATTCTTGAATTGAAAAACAAAACCTGTGTTTACTTTGAAAAGTAGATCATGAAGTTATAAATTGTGCTTTGCGCTACAAAGATCAAAGATTGGAAACTTGAAATAACTTGGAAGAGTTATAATTTCATATCTAACAATTTTTTGAACATGATATTTTAAATACACTCTATCTTGACAATTATGGAATAATTGGATTATTGATGAAATTGGTTAAACACAAGTTTTGTCTAGTAAAAACAATTCTTGAATCACTAATAAAAGATTGAATGAAAAACTTAGTTCAAAGACATACAAGTTGACATGGAAAGTCTTAACCTCTAATTCAATGAAGATAAGACTCATCGTATGTTAAAGATAAGATAGTGTTATTACATTATCAAAACAACAATTTTTTTATCACTATTGATGATTTATCTAGGATGAAATTAATATTATTTGCGTTGTATTGGAAAGTTCAATACAAAAATTTGTGAAAAAATAAAATAAAATTTGGAATTGAATTTTTTTTTTATGTTTTAAGGTATAAGAATGAAAAAATATATACATTCGCAAGCGTTTTCAAAAAATCTTGCATAATATATAATGAGAGTAAGTAATAATGATGCATGCTTGCGGGAGAGTTTATAAGTATTGAGTTTGAAAATGATACAAGGAGCATTTAAAAGTACATGGGGCTTTTTTTATAAAGTATGATGCTGGCACACATGAGAAATGATGACGGAAACTATTATTAAAATTTTACTTTCCAATGAAAGCTATGAACAATTAACATGTAATATCACCGTTTTGAAGCAAGTTGACAAATACAAAGATTAGAGTTTACGTTGAAATAACGGGGAAGATTAAGCTGAAATGTCATGGGGTGCTAAGGAAAGTCAAAAATAAGATGTAATTCACTATGAAATGGATATGTACACAACAAAAGTTTTGTTGAAATTTGAAACTTGTTTTTGAAGCAAGATGAGTTACAAAAAATAATCTTTCATGGCTAAAACCGTTTGAACTGCCACTAGAATGAACGAAAATAAGATGTGTATAAAATTTGTTGTTGAAAAATTTTAAACTTTTTGTTTGAAGCAAGATGAGATGAAAAAAAAAAAAACTCTTTTAAAATTGAAATCATTTGAATTGTCATTAGAATAAAGGAAAGCTTAGAAGATGATTTCTTTAGTTTGATGGCTAGAGAAATATTTTCAACAACTTTAGGAAGATAATTGGACTCTGATTTATAATTCATATATAAATATTTTCACTCTTTAGTTTGTCATCAAAATAAAATTTGTTAATCAAGAGACAAATGCTGATATGTTGTTCAATCAAGTTCATGTTGCATCTCAAAATAATTTTTTTTATAGCTAGGATAAAATAAAAAGAAATTGTTGAATATTTTTAGTGTGTTTTCATTTCATGCCAGCACATCTTCACTTTATTTTTCATTGAAGATGCAAAATTCATATTGAATCAGACGTCATAAATGTAGTAAAATGCCAAGTTTGCCAAAATTCAATTAATTTTGGCAAAATTTTAATCTTAATTCTAGAATTAATTTGATTGTTATTCAATCTTTGCAATTTCAGTCGTTGGTGACAAATTGAACTAAAAACAATACTGAACTAATAATTAGTTCCATAAACAAAGATGAATGGGTAGAAGAAAAATACACATTTTGATTGAAGATTTGTTTTTTTTAGCTCTCTTGATTTGCTTGGATCGCTTCAAGATGTCTGATAACTTTATTTTATTTCATTATCCTACGCATTTGCACTACCAATTTATTCAAACCAAATTCGTAAATTTTGTCTTGGAAACACATACGTTTTTTGCCATGAAGCAATTATTGATGTATATCGTCAAAATCTCCTAAGCTAATTTCCTAATCCACTCAATAACTTAGTTTTTGAGAATCCAAATGCTTTGCAACTGTAGACTCCTTGATCCGCCAGTATTTATAACATATGGCACTTTGGCCAGATTAATCAATAAAACAAGTTGCTCAATTAATCTTGGCAAATCTGACATCAAAAAATAAAATATCAAATTTTATGAGACATGCATTAGACAGTTTCCACCTTCTTTCTGTAGACGAACTACTTTGCAATTGTGAGTCTGCATCGAATGTTATTTTCTTTACCAAATGATGTTTATGTGACATCAAACTGTTGTGTCGTGTAGCAATCTCACACAAGTCACAATCACTCTTAACCTCCGCCACACACTCCGTAAACTTTATGCAGTGTGTGCACGTTATTAAAGTTTTACGTCATAAAAAATCAGTTGGCAACAACTGATTTTTTATGACTTAGTGAGACTTAGCAAAGACAAAATGAGACTTGGGTTTGCGTAAGAATGTGTAAATGTGACTTCTAAAAATAGAATCCACATATAGAAGTCTTCATTCACAGTGAACTAAAGAGTACTAGCTTGGGGCTCTAGATATTATATGAGATCTGATAGATCTGAATCCTTTAAAAATGATTTGCAAGAACGAAAACCAGATACATACGACTTGATTTCATGCACTGTGTTCAATGTACTCCATAACATGCGCATTATGTTCTTACGCTGAGTGATGGCACTGCTCCCAGTTTCAGGGGGCGACGGAGAAATCTAGCACGGCTCTCACGTCTTGCTTTTCAAATTCCGCTTTCTGAAGCATGGTAGCGGTAGTGGACTCTGCGCATAGACCTCAGCGATGGTAGCCAGGAAAAACGACAACAGTGCTGAGTCCTGAGGACAGCATCATAAATTAGAAGCACTTTTCCTTAATTAGGTCGAGACAATGAAGTTGGTACTGCCAACTTTATTGTCTCGACCATTGGTTATGGTCTTTAACAATGTGAAGAATATTTGAACTTTCTTCCTCTGGAAATACAACCGCACTGAAACTGGTAATTGTTAGCGAATCGTGAATGGAAATGTGAATTGTTTTCATTTTCGATCAAATTGCTCTTTTAATTTCACGATGCAAGTCTGGTTTTATCGGTCTGTGAGGATGTAAAATGTGGATTGTTGCTGGTAGATTAGATCAAGTTAGGAACGATGTCTTTTCACGTGTACCTGTAGCCCGGGTTTTAACATGATTTTCTGGATCAACATATGGACATGATTGAGCTCACAATTCAGAATCTTGAACGTCGTGAATTCTCAATGATGTGATGGATAATGATCTAAAGACTTTTCCTAGAGCGGCCTGAAAACATAGTGACGTGTTGTGAATAGACAAGGGAGGGATGTTTTTTATACACAGCCAGCCCCCTTGGTCCATGCATCCTATCGTCAAGAAAAGTTGACGGTATTGTACGCTACTCGGGACTGAGTCTCTGTTAATGGTGTATTTGTTTCTCCCATCATCAGATCATTTCAGAACCCCAAGCGCAAGCCGATTCTGCCAAGACTTAGAAGAAACCATTTACATGGAAGTTGGATCACTAGTCCGCCCTCAAGACAAAAGTGGCATTCCGAACGCTCAATTTCTGGTCGAGTGCTATGCACCTCTCCCGCTGGTCATCAAATTAACATCTGCCTAGGATCTACTTTGATGATGATCTCATTTAATTAGATCCTGGGCAGATGTTTATTTTCACCACCTTCAACATTGTCTTCCGTTCACACTAACATGAGCATAAAATTAGACAGCCACAAAGACATATATAGCCAGGCAATCTGTACGAGGTCATATTATTGCGGGAGAGTTTATAAGTATTGAGTTTGAAAATAATACAAGGAGCATTTAAAAGTACATGGGGCTTTTTTTATAAAGGATGATGCTGGCACACATGAGAAATGATGACGGAAACTATTATTAAAATTTTACTTTCCAATGAAAGCTATGAACAATTAACATGTAATATCACCGTTTTGAAGCAAGTTGACAAATACAAAGATTAGAGTTTACGTTGAAATAACGGGGAAGATTAAGCTGAAATGTCATGGGGTGCTAAGGAAAGTCAAAAATAAGATGTAATTCACTATGAAATGGATATGTACACAACAAAAGTTTTGTTGAAATTTGAAACTTGTTTTTGAAGCAAGATGAGTTACAAAAAATAATCTTTCATGGTTAAAACCGTTTGAACTGCCACTAGAATGAACGAAAATAAGATGTGTATAAAATTTGTTGTTGAAAAATTTTAAACTTTTTGTTTGAAGCAAGATGAGATAAAAAAAAAACTCTTCTAAAATTGAAATCATTTGAATTGTCATTAGAATAAAGGAAAGCTTAGAAGATGATTTCTTTAGTTTGATGGCTAGAGAAATATTTTCAACAATTTTAGGAAGAAAAGTTACTCTTGCTCTTTCTAGTTCATTTACAAAGAATAATTTGCCAGTAGATTTGAAACATGATTTGAGATTTATCATCAAAACTCTGGGTCATCTTCAAATCAACATAGTGCAACTAGAGTTTGATCTATTTATCATCATAGGATCTTCCAAGTGAGCTTCACAACGTACTATACATCACATACAGACTTCCCCTTGAATTTTGCAGGATCTATAATCTCATCTTTAAAACCCTCCTAGTAAGTAGTTTGTTAGCTGGTTTATATACTAAAATTTTTACCTGAAAATGCAGTCTAGCAGTCCCCACAACAATGAAAGTATTAATCTTCTACCTACGTTTATATTCTTTAAAAGCGTTTAATTTTTGAATTATTGAGTTTTTGGATAGAACATACAATCATAAATACCTTGATGAAAATTACCTTGATTCTATATCAAATCCAGCATTTGTCAGGTTACAAAGTTTTCAAACTCATCATATATAGCAAGTACCATACCTATGATTTCCTTGAGCTTGTTTGTTTCATGTAAAAAATCAATGAAGCCTCCATAATCTTGCTCAAGCTTACATAAAGTCCAAAGATTTGATGAAATTGTAAGATCTGTTTCTGCTGGGAACAATGGTAAGCGCAGATCTTGATTACGTAACTATAAAAATCCTAGGTAGGAGACGGTGGGAACGTAAGACTTAGTGGGTCCTCAAACGAACCCATAGGTCAATCAGTACCACGTTCTTCGATCCTGGAGAGACCACAGACGCACGGGTTCGGAGTCCTTCCAATGTGTGGGCCTAGAGTCCTAGAATCTCATGCAAGGCTGTCAGGAAACTTCTTCCGTCCATGCAAATGCTTTCCCTTTGTAGACCGATTAGAGATCCCAGCTGTTGGCAAGTGCAACTGTCAAACCTACGGCCCAGTGCCTGGAAATTTCTTTTCGCTTGTCAATACTGGACGGAAGTATGACGGGTCTTTGGTCCTGACTGTGCCGAGACAAACAAGTGGTTTCCAGTGCGTCTTCGTTTGGCACCATGCTGGTTTCGGAACGAATGTTCGATTGTTGAAAAGGTTGGGGCCCACCACCAAACTGTACTTTTGTGAACTGAACTGTCGTAAGGAGTGGCGTCAGATTGAGAGCTCCCGGAGACCCGGTTCCAGCCGACCATCTAACGAAGATTTTCATCAAGATGCCTTACAATCTTTGCGACACTGCAGCGATCGTCATTTTCTAGAAGAGTGAAGAGGGTAGGCCACGCTACCGTCCGATCATATGAGCTCCTCCATCACTCAGAAGAAGAGATTAGTATCAGTGAAATGGGACTCTTTGGCAGATTTGGATCATCTCCTGCAGCCCTACTCCGGTTGTCATGCGGTACGCATTGGATTGAAACTCATTGCATTCACTGCGTTCAGGTTTTCTGTGGCAGGTCCGTAGGCGCCTACCGGAGGTATTGATAGCGAAGATGAGATTTGGTGGGTGTTTCAAGTATAGTGCAATCATGGGCTGACCTGGGACGGCTGAAACAGTGCACGCTGGGACCGTGATCAATGCGCGGGATCTCGCCTCTGTCGCCAGGAATTACCTCTGACAACTGCGAGGCGTATTGGACAGTTGACTCAAAATTGAGGAAGGTCCTCTCTTACTGTCTTGGGGCGTACAGATCATAGTTCCTTGCACTTTGTCTGGGGCTTAAGAGCCTCTTGTACGAGCCTCGGAAACCTCTCCTCCAATCACCACCGTTCTGTTTCCCTGGCTTTCTCGCGACGGCAGGCAGCCTTCATAAACGCCCTCGTGTTCTCGAAGTGACTCCAGGACATGTTTGCTTGAGAAGCTTAGGAGTGACATTTGTTAGGGTGTCTGTCAGTCACAGATCTATCGTCAGTAGTTTGTCATTGCAATATCGAACAGAAAAATCTGCAGTGCGGTTGGAAGATCTAGTGCTTAGCCAATTCCTTCGTTCCTACCAACTGTCAGGTATCTACTGTACATACATCTGTAGCGGAAGTGAGAAGCGGGAAAGTTTGTCGAACACATGAATAGAATCTGGGCAGGTTTGCTTCTCTGTGATCCATTGTCACAGAGTTGTCCAATTAGGGGAGGCATCATGCCCAAATCTAGGGATTCTAGGCAGGTAGTGCAAGTTTTCGAAGAAATAGGGCAGTGTAGATCCGAAGGAAGGGAGGGGCAAACTATTGTCTCGGATTTGGATGGGACATTATTGAGAGGTAGAAGCTCTTTTCCTTACTTCATGCTCATCGCCTTCGAAGTCGGTGGTTACCTTAGATCTGTTCTCCTACTCTTAACAGCCCCCATCATATGGATACTCTACAACTTCGTCTCGGAGGCTGCAGGCATTAAGTTAATGATTTTTGTCTCGTTTGCTGGCTTGAAGGCGAGTAAAATTCAACTTGCCTCGAGGGCTGTTCTGCCTAGATTCTATGCCGATGATGTCCATCCGGAAACATGGAGAGTTCTAAGTTCGTTTGGAAAACGTTACATTCTGTCAGCAAATCCTCGTATAATGATCGAGGTGTTTGCCAAAGAGTACTTAGGAGCGGATGAGGTGATTGGTACAGAAATTGAAGTCAGTAAAGGTGGTAGAGCTACAGGATTTGTGAAACATCCCGGGGTGTTGGTTGGCGACCAAAAAGCCAAAGCTCTGAAACGCACCTTTGGGGATCAAGTTCCCGATGTTGGGACGGGAGATCGGGAGTCTGATTACGAATTCATCTCTATGTGCAAGGTAGAAGAGCAGTTGGAACCTTTCAGAATTGTTCCTATTTCAGCATGACTACGTATGTTCGGCGTTCAGTGAAAGTTGGACTAAGATTTTACTCCCCACTGCAGGAAGGTTACATTGTACCGGAAGGCAAAACTGATGCGGTGCCCAAGGAAAGTTTACCGAGGCCGATGATCTTCCACGATGGGAGATTTGCGCGCAGACCTACACCCTTGGTGGCGCTTGTCATTCTCGCTTACATGCCTTTTGGTTTCGTCCTTGCCGTTATTCGCATGGCGTGTGGCATCCTCCTGCCCATCTCGTGGGCAATTACCGTCATGCGCCTCCTTGGAGTGACGATCAAGGTCAAGGGAACCCCCCCTTCTCGTGCCTGCTCGAAAGATGGTAAGCTGGGAGTTCTCTTCGTCTGCTCTCATCGAACGCTGCTCGATCCTGTGATGTTGTCTTTTGCTCTCGGTCGGCGTGTTACAGCTGTGACCTATTCGATCTCTAGGCTTTGCGAGGCTATCTCGCCTATCAGAACAGTGCCTCTTTCACGGAACCGAGAGAAAGACGCCGATATGATCAAGAAGCTGCTTGCCGTCGGAGATTTGGCAGTTTGTCCGGAGGGAACCACATGCCGAGAGCCATTTCTTCTGAGGTTCAGCGCCCTATTCGCCGAGTTGACTGACGACATTGTGCCAGTTGCTATGTCTAACAAAATGACGATGTTCCACGGAACGACTGCCACCGGATGGAAAGGTATGGATCCTTTCTACTTCTTCATGGACATCAAGCCAACATATGAGGTCAACTTTCTGGAGCAATTGCCGCGTCAGCTGACATGCGCAGGTGGTAAGAGTAGTCATGAGGTTGCTAACTACATTCAAAGGCTTCTTGCTGGAACTCTTGGCTTCGAATGCACGTTGTTTACACGAAAGGACAAGTACAAGGTCTTGGCGGGCAACGACGGAAGTGTAGCACCGAAAAAGTCATTGTTCGATAAAGTGGCTGGTTGCTGAGGAATGTCATAAAACAGCCTGTACATAGCTTCCCTTATGGTAGTTGCAGATCAAACCTTTCACCAATGACCCTCCCTAGTCCTCTCATTTATTCTGTGCTCTACTCCGTGGTGTGGTGGATCGGGGTGTTCGTCCAGAAGGTTGATTCTGATTCGCGCACTTAGTATGGG
Source organism: Marchantia polymorpha subsp. ruderalis (assembly GCA_037833965.1). NCBI lineage: Eukaryota > Viridiplantae > Streptophyta > Marchantiopsida > Marchantiales > Marchantiaceae > Marchantia > Marchantia polymorpha. Next base: position 12,876,846 of record AP031357.1, read on the forward strand.
CCAATTGGAGGCCCATTCTTATTATTCATCGTACAAACCCATTCGAATGTGCTGCCCCGAGTTGTAAAATATTATGCGCAATCATTCTAGTGACCCGGATAAGGTTGACTGAAGAGATGTCGACCGGGGTCGATACTTAGGAGTTAGATAGCGAAATAATGCCAGGGTAGATGTCTGCCGTATTTGTAATTGAAGCAAAAGTTTTAGGTTTTAGCTCTTTCAGTGAGTTCAAGTTTATTGATCAGGGCATATCTCCGCAACGTAGAAGCCTTCAAGTGGGTGGGTGTTGTCTACAAAAAATTCCCGAAGGAATTTCACATTTTCGACTTTATTGTGGGACTCTGAATAACTTTCGATCAATGTTCAGATTATGGACCAAGTAGAGCCTTGCTAAAGCGGTGCTATGTGCTGTTATCATCTGAATCCCTCTGTCTTTGCAATATCATGTAACTTTTCTGTAGTACTTTGCTTAGCTGTATTCAGAAGCAAAATATGGTGAAGTTCAAACTGTGAAGAAGCATAGGCTCTGAACTGTAAAGTTGAAAAGTGGACATGTTCTTCGTTACAGGTGTAAGGAACTTAGATAGAAACCAGGGAAAAGCCTGCAAATGAGTAAACACTAGCTTCTTTTTAGTAGGATTCGCTTGTATACCTGACATTTTGTTTATTCGAGTGGTATTAAATCACAGAAGCTTCTGCAAAACAGAACATGCATGCAATGCCCACGGTCTGGAAGCCCAAACTATGTTTGGATCCAAACACTCATCAACCTGCCAAGGCCCCACATATTAAATGCATCGTGAGGCGCTGAAGCTTCTGAATGATCTCGCCGAGAAACCAGAATCATTCGCCGGGCCACCTAGGGAATCACAAGAGGTCAGGTCTCAGATGATCTGAAAAATATCGGAGCTCACGACCCTGCTCTTGTTTTGGACAACTCAAACTGGATACTGAAAAGCAACGTCGAAGGTACAATGGTCTTGTTTGCTTCTTTCAATCCACCTCATCCAATCAACCTCGTTGTCGCTCACCTCAAGAACAGTGCCCCGGAGCTCCGAATGTTATTCCTCGAACACATGCTCGGTGAGAATGCGAATACTGCTCCGGCAGAGCTTCAGATTGAGTTGTGACAACTTTACTTGGCCAGAGTACTCGAGGAACGCACTGACAATGTCGCCAAAGGAAAATGGGATGAGAGAGACCACAGCGAGGCAAGGGAAAAGCTCCTAAACGTTTTACGAAATACAACTGCCTACAACCCCGACCGAATGTTACAGCGACTTCCTATAGACGGCCTGTATGAGGAAAGGGCCTACTTGCTCGGTCGCATGGGGCAACATCGAGTCGCCTTGACTCTTTATGCACACAAGCTTCACGAGGTAGATTTGGCATTGGCTTATTGTGACCGCGTTTATACCAGAAGGCAGCAAACCCACTTCCAAAGCCATACTGCCTCCTGTGGACCAAGGTGTCATGAATGGTAAATGGTAAATAGATCAAGCCCGTGGGACCCAAAGGGTCAAAAGGCTAAAAAACACAATACAAACAATCCAACTCCAAACTAGGAGAGAACCAAAAGAACCTCCTAGCTAGTGCCCACAGCACTAGAACGGTAACTAATAATATCTCTAATGTAACAACCTAAATCATAAGGCTCGAGTTGAAACAGAGAAAAGAAATTCTCGACATCAACTTTATGCGCCACTCGAATCTCTACATACCTAGAACAAGTAAATGGTAAATGGGTGAGAAATACATGCTCTTCATCTTCAATTTTTCTTCCATCACATAGCCTACAAATTCTAGACATCAACTTTATGCGCCACTCGAATCTCTACATACCTAGAACAAGTAAATGGTAAATGGGTGAGAAATACATGCTCTTCATCTTCAATTTTTCTTCCATCACATAGCCTACAAATACGTTCACTCCTATCAATATTCAACCAATAAATATCTCTACCTTACGCTACTCTGAGGTGTACCTAAAGCTCAAGGCACCTGTCAGGGAGTATGATCGCTCTTTGAGGAGCCTTGCCCATGCCAAGGCCTTCATAGGCGCCAGACCGACTCCACAGCAACAACAAAGTACTCGAGGAGTGGTCTCGAAAAACATTGCTGAGATTGAAGGAGCAGAAGAGAGCAAGTTCAGTTTCAGCAGTGCAGAGAGTGCTGCAGAGAGCAGCCGCAGTGACACAGAGGATCTCGTGGAGGGGCCGACTTCTTCAGAGGAGCTGATGCTCGATGATGCCCTTCGGCTTTTGAGTCGTAGGTCGAGGAGATGCCAGCTTGTATCTATCTCGCCCATTTTTACCCCTTAAGGTCATCGACTCGGTCTGCGCTTAGGCCCATTTGATTTCGTTACCTGAGGCTCTACGAGAGGAGTTAGTTGCTTCATTCTTTGACTATCGCCTAATTGATGATTCGATCGTTAGTAGCGATCAGCAGTTCCGCTCTGGTTGCTGGTGTTGAGTAATAATCCAAGCCGGACGGGAGCAGGTTCCCGTCCAGAGCTTGGAAACGCATGTTTTCAGCGAAGCTGATGAAGTCCTTACATGTAAAAGCCATTCATGATCCAAGACCCCCACCATTTACGTCGTGGGCTGGTTTAGACGACGTCGTCCCTGTAACATGAAAGTCTCATGGTTCAGTTTGATCTGTTTCCCGGTTGGTCGAAGTATCTGGGAAAGGTGTGCTCGTTTGGTTGTTGGATGCGACTCGGTCTGAGTGCAGAGTGTCATGAAAGTTGTCTAGGAATGTAGCGTTTTGAGTTCATCAAAATTTGGCCTTCGAGTATTGTATATCCTTTGGGCCCGCCTGAGACGAATATATATGACCACATCCTCGAGGAGCTCGGTATGACCGAGCTAATGATTGCGAGGCTGAACCGAGGAGAAGCTAAACTTTTGTTGGACCATCAGTGGGTATCTGACACTGCCAATTCCAGTACCACCTCACAGATAAGCTAATCAGCTATTGGAACCTTCCAGGGCCTTACCGGTGAATTCTGCCTAATTATCTATTGGCAAGACATTCATATTAAGGCCCATATAATTCTCCACGACCTCGATGCGGAGAAGGCAGAAAGGACAGTCTGTGACAGAGCATAACGGTGGAGCTCATCACTTGTGACCTAGTAAAAGCTCGATCCGCAAATCTGTATCCGATGATGATGATTGACGATGGACTTGGTGCACGAGAGTTGGGCTTATTTATCGCCCCCTTCGGCTGCTCGTGTGCCCAAATTACTGTCACTCCGACATCACGAGGCCCAAACTCGTCGATTTCAGAGAGCTTGAACGCTCTGTACGATGATTGAATCGATGACGGTATCTTGAGTCCCTGCTTATAATCATTATATTGGCCTGACTTCCGACCAATGATAGACAGTGTACATAAACATCAGCTCTCAAGCGAAAGGTTGGCGACGCTTCAGATTTATCGGGCTCGTACCGCTGCAAGATTTTTGTTCGTGTGACTGAAAATCGCGATGCAGGTTCACGGCGGAGAATCAGGTAGGGACTCCATCGAATCCGTAGGTCATGGACTTCGGGGCTCTCGTATTCGGTTCCTGGACGAGAGTAACTTGAGAATCGACGGTGAAACGATAACAATACAGAAGACCAATTGCCAGGGAAAAGGTCGCAATGTCGCGGGCGTGAGCGATTTGGTCGGCTCGTCAGATCCTCAGAAGACAAGAGCGGCAGCGACATTTCCAATCTAATCGGACCACAAAGTTTAAGAAAGAACAAGGCGCTTTCAGAAGAAGCTCTACTGCTACCTCGGAAACAGTTGCACTAGATCCGAATTCGAAAATGATGATGGTGAGAATCTTAACAATCTTCAGAAGGCATACTTAGAAACAAATTTCGAGCATCACAATCATCACACAGGTATGTAATTGTTGTGCTAATGGGAAGAGACGCGAACGCTCGGCATCGATCCTTACCCGTGTGTTCGAGTACTGCGCTGGAACTTGGAAGTGCACGATGGTAATGCCTCTGTCTCGTGAGATGAATGAACTTTGAGTCTCTCTCAGAAAAACTAGAGACACGACATTTGTACTCGTCAAGTAGTGTCGAGTTTCATCGTTGGGCAAACGGGCAATTTGGAACTGGGATGAAAACTCTGAATAATAGAGGGAGGAGGTGGAGGAAGTGGCTCGGGAGTAGCAAACAATACATCGAGTGCTCAATTCCTTCAGAAAAAATCTTTGGTTAGCCCTCGACTCGGAGAAAGCAATGACCAGTCAGTACAGATCGCTATCTGCCCACTAATCATCACCGATCGACACTCAATCACTGAGCGAAATCGGGAAACACTCGCCGGCATTCTGATTCCAACAATGCAGGACCCTTAAGTCGCAACTGACGATTATCTTCTTCGATAAACTCCAAGTTCGTCCAGACCGTCCTTCCATCCTCCAAGCAGAAAAGTTCACATCGGTGAAGTCTCGACGCTACTACTGCTGACACCTCTTTCGGTAGTCGGAAGATTTGGACAGTAGGAAGAGAAGAACCATCCAGTCCTTAGCAACGGCTTGGCAATTCGAGGTTCAATATAATGCAATGAAAAGAATTTGCGCCTTCGCTCCAGATCTTCCAAAATGGTAAACCCCAATTGCCCGAAAGGGGAACATCACCCTAACAGAAATCGATCCGCAGCTACAGCAAGCACCAAAACCCTCAGAAACCACTGAAACCTTCAAAAGCGAATGTCCTCGAGGCAGACATTTCCGCTGTACGAACCAATTCACCTGAGTCAAAAACGAAATATCCTCTCGAACATTTTGTAAATTTATGATCTGGCTGACATGTACGCGAAGTGAAAGTACAGACCGGCGATGATTTTGCGGTTCAAAGTCAGAGATGAATTCTGCGCTACGAACTTCTGATCGTGTGAACACATTTCACGAGACAGTAGAGTGTCCTACTAACTGCTGACAAGCAAAGTCTTTCTGTGCTGTAAAGATGTCGTTGTTGAGGCTGTAGTTAAAGCTGGACGTATCAGACATGTATTACGATGAGATAATTTGAGGTCAGGAGTTTCGGGGAGAGTATATCTGAGAATCAGACCATAGTGTGCTCCTTGTAGCATTAGGATCTCATATGCAGGCCATGTGCCTCACGTATGCTGCCGGACCTGATTCTTGCTGTTGATGTCATAATTGGTGAACTCTAGGATATTGATGAGGACAGCTACGCGCTGGACCCCCCGCCCTACGTTCCTGTGGAGCATATCTGGAACGACTCGGAATTCTGGAAAAGATATTCCTTCGTGGGTCGGATCGACACGGGCCCATTTGCTGGGTGCACGGCTGTCGTAAAAAAAGGCAATCCGGGGAAAAAATACGCACTGCAAATCGACTCGAAGATCGACCGCTTCGGATTCAACGCAGACTCGCGGCAATGTCTGCGGCTGTTCAGAAAATGCGTGGTTCTGAACCGAATTTTGCCCAAACACAAAAATATCAACGCGATGGACCATATGGTCTTCAGCCAGACGAGCCTGTTCATGCTGCAAGATATGTGCGAGGGCTTTCTGGAGATCACGCACTTCTATCCTCAGGCCACCGACCTCAGTGCGCGAGCCCTCTTCATCCAATTAGCCGATGCCGTGCAATTCATGCACGACTACGGAGTGGTCCACGGGAATTTGATTTCGAAAAACATTCTTTTCTACATGAAGCCTTTTACCGACCCCGTCTACTGCAAGATAACAGGCTTCGACCTGGCCGTCCACTACCACTACTTGGCCAATAAGTTTAAGAGGAACTTCCACGAAGCGGACTATTTGTACGATCACCATCTGAGCCACCATTCCCAAATGCCTTACACGAAGGCAGGAGATGTGAGAGACCTGGGTAAAATCCTGTACCAAATGCTGGTCAACAATGCCGACCCGGATAACATTCCGGCGAGTGGGCCCGATTTCAAGCCCTGGGTCCGCGACGCAGCAATGCACTTGCTCCGGATGATCGGCCCTCGAGGATTCGGCCCCCACAAAGATGAGGACCTTCTCGAAATCGACGGCGTTTTGCGGCACCCGTGGCTCAAGCTCCTTCCTCCGAACCCCGGGCTGGCCAATGTCAAGGAGCTCGAGCGGCTCATGGTGAAATACCACAGCGACTGGAGCGTCATCGAACGCATTCTCGTGAACCCGAGAATCCCATTCAAGTACATGAGAGCCGAGGTCGATCTGCGATTGTGGTACGTGAACAAGCGGACTACATGGCTTGGAAATCGGAACTTGGACCTCGTCGAAAACAGGGACCATCCCGAGAGGGTGTGCGAGATCCGGATCCTGCGCAGGGTGAGCCCTGCTGGATCCTCGTCCAGGGCGAAGCCGGTGAACGCACTCGCTTTGTACAACGAGCTCATGGTCAATCTGAAAATCCTCCCCCCTCACCCGAGCATCGTCGACTTGGAAGATGTGTTCATAAATAAAGACTTCATCATGATCCTCAGACGATGCGAGGATTACAGCACTCTCGAGGACTTCATCAAGTTCGCCACAGAGGACAGAGCGCGCAGATGCTTCAGGCAGCTAGTGCACGCAATTCGCCACATGCACAGTTACGGCGTGGTGCACATGGGCTTGCACTGCGATAATATAGTCTTCAGTGAGGACGATAGTGACCTTGATTGGCGCCGTGATTGGCGGCGTCCAAAACTCATTAATATTACTGAAGCTTTTTGGATTCCAGGACTGGCGACCAACACTATACCCAACTTCGACCCGGCATCTTTAGTCACCCCTGAACAAATCCTCATGGCTAATCAGGCCTACTGCACAGCTGAGAAAGATATCAGAGATCTGGGCAGAATTTTGTTCTCAATTTTGTATGGAAAATGGCTAGATATGGATCAGATTAGAGGAATGCCACTCACGGCTGAACAGCTCCGACCAGGACGGTTCAGCGATAATGCACTTGATCTGCTGCGATGGATCGGTCCCTATCCTTTTGGACCACAGGATTTCGTACCGCTAATGACGATAGATGAATTGTGTGCTCATCCGTGGGTGATGGAAGATTTGCCCGTGTAGGGTTTACCCTACACGGCCAAAAAATATGAATGAAGCTGTCAAAAGTGGAAATGTCGAGAAAACACGGCGTACTGCGATGGCCCGCAAGCTCACAACTATCGTTGGAACGGGTCTTCGTCTCCCAGAGGTTTCCAGAGGGCAGGGTCGTCGAAACTCTCGATGACAAAGCTTGCCCCTGCCTCCAGCAGGCTGGCACGGGGGTTGCCTGCAAGTACTCCCACGACTGCCAACTCGGCAGCAACAGCTGCTTTGATTCCCGCAGGTGAGTCCTGCAGCCATAACAAATGCATTGGATCAGCAAAGGCTTTATCTCGCTGGATCCCGGGGATAAAATCGTCCGCATATCGAACTCGGAGTATGGCTCTCTCGACGACCTCGGCCTTCATGGCCAATGCTTTACTTCTCGTTATGCAGGTAAGATTTTCCTAACCCTCAAACCACGAACTGTGATATCTTTTGAGGCCTCTGACCATTTCTCGTCACTTGAAGTTTGAATCTGACAAAGACTCGACGAGCTACACGACGTGCGTAAGAGCGGCATCGAAGTCGGAGACTACACGGGGGTCGATGGGACTAGGTGCATGTCCATCGTCATTCACTCCATCACATCCGGTATCTTTGATGGTAAGCAGATGGATGGTAATTGCGGCCCAAAGTGCCATGCCCACTCTTTACATCAGGAACCTCATGGGACTTGAGTACTTAGGCAAAATTGAGCAATATCTAGGGAAAGTTCTTCCAAATAGCAAGGTCGAATCGAGGCACTCAGATGACGACCAGTAATTTAGGAAACTCCGCAGAACGCCATATCCCCAAAGTTCGAGCTCAAATCGCGCCCAGGGATAGAGTTGTTCTAAAAGACTGATGCGGACAACAGAGAATCGTCAGAGGGCAGCGATCCCTCCGCCCGGCTCCTGTTAGTGCATGCGCCAGATCTAACACCCCAGAACCTGCTCAGAACGCTGTGAAAATGAATCTATGAGGGTTTTTTTAAACTAAGTCTAGGGAGTGTCGAAAATTGGGCTCGCAAATCATTTCGTCGTAGCTCGATAAACTGAGTATGGAGCTTCCAACTGATTGGCAGCCATCCTGTCAGATCATAGATTCATGGAGGACAAACTTTAGTATAGACCGTAGATGCCAAAACCAAATGACACGATGACAGTGATGGCTCTGCCATCACAATGTCATCTAGAATCTGGAGGTGACGCAGAAGAGTGACCAAAGTCCAACAGCCTGGGACCAGGTTAGCTCATATATATAAGCATGGCTCAAATTTCATGGTCGCCTCAAAGTGGTGGTTTGTTTATGTATGTAAAGAGCAGGCCCCAGAACGTCTCATCCATAAATTTAGTTTGAGCGGCCAGTTCCCACTCGGCGAAGAGAAAACGTCCTATATCAGGATTGAACTTGCCACTGATATAATTTACAAAGAACTCCTCAGTAATCGGTACTCCTCCATTGTATCCAATCTGCAAATGAGCTGCTTAATGAGTTGGCTCGTCCGCTGCATCAAGGTCATATAAGATGTAACATGTAAAATCGATCACTGACCTGCAAGTACCTATAAACCCACAAAAGCCATCAGAGTACAAACCTCCGGAAGCATATCACGGAAGGCCGAATGCAGCGAATTCGAATCACATAGAGTGCCGTCTACGTCGAACAGAGATCCTACCGGTGGTATAGAGCGAGGAATGACTTCTGCCGGGAAACGAGTGAATAACAGAAGAAAACTCAAGTCAAAAGCATCCTTCAATCTTAGCTCTACAGTACGGAATGCACAAAGCAGATTAAACCTAAGCATCCTCTCGCCGTAGTGTAAGGTTTTCGAGTTTATGTGAAAAGAACAAAGACTCATACTTGCAAGGTCTGAGGAGCAAACTCGAAAAGTATGAGCCTCATGACATAGTGCTCATCTGGATGTAGTGAAGCAACTCTTGTAGGAGCTCGAAAAGTCTCTCAAAAGTCGTACCTGGGATTTTAGCTGACAGGGTTTGAAAGGATGCAGTGGCAGAACAAATTGACGTGGGCACTTTGACTCGCAAAGCTTTTGAGAAGTTTCCTGAGCAACTTTGTCTCAAAATTTCCGCCTCCCCTGCAGGAAGCAAAGCCACGGAATACCGTGCCTGCAACAATCACAGTTGAATCGTTCGAAATAATTCCTTACTCTGCACTCCCTGAGCGGGACTGCAGGAGGTGCGTCTCAAACGAAACCAGTAAAATAATAAATGTCACTATCAACACTCAGAGAGTCCAAATGACCTGGGAAAAATTGGCTCTATGTAGCTCTTCAATTCTTCACAAGTCATCTTGACTTTCCTCCCCAGTAGAACTTTTTTCAAACAATGGCACAAACACATAGCAAGCTCCCCAGTAGATCGACTTCGGATAATTTAATCACGGGAAGAACTGTTCGGTCGTCGTCGTCGGAAGAATCCGTCGATTCATGACAGTGTTAAATTCCAATTAAGATCGACAGAGAGCTTTGGGGTACTGTCCATTTCCTGGATTTTGTGCAGGTTTTGAGGGCAAAGACAGCAAGTCCGAATCTTGCATGGCGTGATACAAGACATCCTTCCGTGGAGGTCTCCATGATTCCATATCATTGAACGATTTGGAGTTTAATGCGCTCAAAAGCTTGCAACGACTTTGACGATGGAACGTCCACGTTGTCGCCAGACTCAAGTTTTGATGTGGTGGTGAATTTGTGGCTCCTTAGCTGCTTGTAATTAGAAGGGAGAGTATGGATCACTTCTCCATTGCGCTATTCCACTCCTTGTGGAAATGACTAGTGAAAACCATCATCTCCGGTTTTATGATGTAATAAACTCCTTCTTCTTTCTCGTTGCAAAATATAAATGGTAAAATGGTAAAAAGATCAAGCCCGTGGGACCCAAAGGATCAAAAGGCTAAAAAACGCAATACAAAGAATCCAACACCAAACAATGAGAGAACCAAAAGAACCCCCTAGCTAGTGTCCAAAGCACTAGAACGGTAATATTAAGCATATTAACCTAAAAACTCCATGGGTATCTCGTTTCACATCATATGGTGGTTACAAAGCTCTATATTCATCGTTAAATCTATGTAGAAGAGCTCATCTAGTATTTTGGAGTGTTAGGAAATTTTTATTGAGTAGCTTAGTGTTGCCGGTGGTTTTATATGGGACACAAGTGTGGGGTCCTAGCAGTAAGAAGACAAGTTTGGAGCGTGTGGAGAGGGTGCAAAATATCTTCTTACAAGAAGAGTTAAGTGTAAGGACCCAAACTCCTTATGGTAAATGGTAAATAGATCAAGCCCATGACACCCAAAGGGTCAAAATGCTAAAAAACACAATACAAACAACCCAACTCCAAACTAGGAGAGAACCAAAAGAACCCCCTAGCTAGTGCCCAAAGCACTAGAACAGTAACTACTAATATCTCTAATGTAACAACCGAAATCATAAGGCTCGAGTTGAATCAGAGAAAAGAAATTCTTGACATCAACTTTATGCGCCACTCGAATCTCTATATATCTAGTACAAGTAATAAACACATGCTCTTCATCCTCAAATGGTAAATGGTAAATAGATCAAGCCCGTGGGACCCAAAGGGTCAAAAGGCTAAAAAACACAATACAAACAATCCAACTCCAAACTAGGAGAGAACCAAAAGAACCCCCTAGCTAGTGCCCAAAGCACTAGAACGGTAACTAATAATATCTCTAATGTAACAACCTAAATCATAAGGCTCGAGTTGAAGCAGAGAAAAGAAATTCTCGACATCAACTTTATGCGCCACTCGAATCTCTATATATCTAGTACAAGTAATAAACACAAGCTCTTCATCCTCAACATTTCTCCCATCACATAGCCTACAAATCCGTTCACTCCTATCAATATTCAACCAACGTCCTTCCTCAATTCCAAGCCTATGAATCCTGTTCTATGCCTAGCAATAATATGACGTAAAGATGTAGCAATCTCTGCAACAAGGTACCCTTGCTCACAATAAATAAGCATAGGATTCACATGAAGTTGATAAAACTGCATTTTAGTGCCTCCTCTCCTCCAAATGATGTTGAGAAACTCCTCCTTAATACGCTCGCGAAGGGCCATAGGTTGCAGATCCCAATCCAATTCCGTCACATTCCACCTCAAAGACCAAGTCATCACATCTGCAAACCATCCCTTGGAACGTGTGGCACGCAAAGCATGAAGAGGAAGTCGAGAAGCATCAAGAGATCTCACCCTTCTAATATAAGTGATGGTCAAGTAGAGAGCTTCAGCCTCAAGAGGTAGACAACCGGTTTCCGCAAGAAGAATAGCATAAGGAGTTTGGTTCCTTACACCTAACTCTTCTTGTAAGAAGATCTTTTGCACCCTCTCCACACGCTCCCAACTTGTCTTCTTACTGCCAGGACCCCACACTTGTGTCCCATATAGAACCACCGGCAACACTAAACTCCTAAATAAAAATTTCCTAAGACTCCAAGATACTAGATGAGCTCTTCTACATCGATTTAACAATGAATATAGAGCTTTGTAACCAGCTTCTACTCTCTTTTGTACACAAAGTGCCCAACTATAATTCTGAGAAAAATCAATGCCTAAATATTTGTAACTCTTCACTTGTTCCAATTCTAGTCCCTTGTAAAAGAGAGAGAACTTGGATCTAGTGCCCACAAGAATGATCTTTGATTTTTCCAGATTGACCTCCATCTGATTTTGAGTACAAAAGCTAGCCAAAGTATCAAGGTGTTTCTGTAAACTAATTGCATCACGTGCTAGTAATATGATATCATCTGCATACAAAAGAGCTTTGATCACAAAGTCTCCAAGTTTGACTCCTTCACTCTCACAATCATCCAACCACCTTTCTATATCATCTATGAATATTCCGAATAGAGTAGGAGAGAGAGGACAACCTTGAATAACTCCAATGGTGCTCGAGATCTCTTGAGGCTGAGAGGCATCAATCTTAGCTCGAACTGAAGTGTATAAAGTGGCCACAGCTCCGAGTAGATTAGCCGGTACTCCAATGTCTTGTAGTCTTTCCCATAAAAGCTTTCGAGGAACAGTATCAAAAGCTTTCTTCAAATCGATGAAGGCACAAAATAAAGCTTTCCCATTGCCCTTGGATTTCTCCCATAAAACACGTAAGGCCAAAATATGGTCAATAGTGTTGTATGTAGGACGAAAACCGGCTTGGGCCTTTGCTCTCTTCTGAAAATCCTCTGTCCATGTGCTCAACTTCGATTCTACCAACTTCCCAAACAACTTGGCAAAAACACTACCAACCATGATGGTGCGATAGTTTGTCACCACGTCCTTCCTTCCTGATTTATGAATAGGAACAATCTTCCGCATGGACCAAGTTGATGGAAAACCATGAACCATAGCATCTTCCAAAAGCTTAGTGAGAACCGGTCCAATACAATCTCCTCCCCACTTGATAAGTTCAATGGACAAGCCATCTAAATCCTCACATTTGCCATTTGCTAATTTTCGGAGAATAGTCATCACCTCTCCTTCCGAAAATAATCCAGGTGTTGCTTCGCAATATGGCATAGATGTGGCTTCTGGAAAGAAATAGAGCTTTTCGGCAAAAGCTACCAAAGACTCGGAATCAAGAGAAGGTTTTGACGGTGGTGTAGCTAATCGTCTCCAAAAGGACTTGGGATCCTTCATCAGGTCCTTTGTCAAGGATTCTTGCTTTCTTCTTAAGAAAGCTCGTTTCTTAGACTTCACCAAGTCTTTGTATATCCTTGTCAAAAGAAGCCGACTTTGAATATCCAAAGACCTATCAACAGACCTTGCCCTTGCTAGCTTGCATTCGGAGTCAAACCATCCATTGCAAGGTAGCCCCTTAGCAATCCTAGTACTATGCCTCAAAAAGAACTTCGATGCTGAAGTTTTGAGCAATTCTATGAGCTGTCAACTAGCGGTATGCGAATCTGGACTCCATATGGTGTGAGTCAAAAGATCTTGTAGATGTTCTGCATAAAGGTCTCTTTTACAAGGATCTAAGCGAAACTTGGGAGAAGCTAAAAGAGATTGGCAAGGTGAAGTAGAGATTGATTTTGACATTGAAAGTGTGAACAAAAGAGGTGCATGATCTGATTCAGGTTGAGGATCCAAAACATCAAAATTGGAGATCAGAGAGGTACTAACCAAGGAAGACAAGAGAAAATCTATTGTGCTAGCACCGGTAGGGGAAAAACAAGTATTGGACTGAGAGTTGGGAAAGCGAGAGGTTCCATTGAGAACCTTCAAGTTACAAGTGGCTCCAAATGTCAAAAAGTGCTCTGTCAAAGAGTTTGTGGAAGGATCAAAAGAGGTTCTAGACCACAAACTATCGTAAATTTCTTCAAACATAGAAGAAGCCAAGGGATCACTAAATTGAGTAAATTGAGCACAACGTATACGAGCATTGAAATGGTAAATGGTAAATGGTAAATAGATAAATCTCCAGCAAGAAAGACATCCCCTTTACTTTGGAATCTAAGAACATCTTCAATACGATTCTTACCATACGATTCTTACCTTCTTACCATTTACCATTTACCAATAAGCCGATGGAATGGTTCACTTTGGGTCCCACGGGCTTGATCTATTTACCATTTACCATTTACCACTTCGGTTGCAAAAGCGTGTTGAGTAGATACCCATGGACAATGGTGCAAAATAACAAATTGCCAAATAGCAATAAGATCCTCCAACCACCCCGAGACGTAGCCAATGATACTGTCCACCAACATCTTGAGCTTCTAGATGTATGAGAGGTAGAAGATGAGACCTGATGAAAGTAGCAATACCTCCTTGACCCCTTCCTGCATGTTGTCTTCTCTGGTTCCATGTCGATCCCACCAAGGTAAACCCTTCCAACTCAGCAATAGTATTGCTTTCATGTTCCCAAGTCTCCACAATGTTGATGACGTCAGCCATCTTCCAAATCGGAGCAGCACTCACATACTTTGTTGTTGAAAGTCCTCGGATATTCCACACCAACACCCTTATCTTCTCAGATTGCTATGTTGACGACACCTTCCTCCTCTGAGTAACGATTGCTCTCCCATCGTGTAAATAAGCAACAAAACCCGATTCTTGAGCCTCTTTTACCTTCGCAAGCTCCTTTCTCCTAACTTCCACTTGTAGAGGAGTCAGATCAGGATCCAACCATATTCTACGTCCCTTTAACATAGCCTTATTAGCCAAGGCAACATCACGTTGAGTTTGATTGACAAACTTCACTATAATACCACGAGGTTGAGCTCCCTTGTTTCCAATACGATAAGCTTGAGCCAATTCCGCATTGGAAACCTGAAGTGTTTCATCCAAAAACTTGGTGACAACACTCTTGACATCTTCATTCTCTATTTCAGGTAAACCTGAAATTCTCACATTCTTCCTACGTGCAAGCTGGTTGGACTTTTCAATCTCTTGTTCTTGACAAAAAGAGATTTGAGCAGCCTTTGTAGCTTCAGCGTAGGATTTGATCTTCAAATCTAAGCTTTCGACCACCTCATGCAATCTAGGACTATCCGCACTTGTCATCTGAGAGCATACCTTCCCTTGGATGTCATCAACAGATTTAGATACATCCCACATCACACCCACACTATCCTTGAACACCTTCTCCACGTTCTTCTGTGATCCCTTCAACTCTCGAATTTGATTATGTGCGAGAGTTAAAGCAGCCTGTTGCATCTTGAATTCATGTCGAAGTTCCTTCAATTCTTCGAAAATTGTTTGCAGAAGCTGAAAAATATCGTCTTGAGAAGCCATGTCGTATCAACCGAAACACTCTAAATTCTAGGTCGAAACACCAAAAAATATCGTAACTTCTCACTCAAGCGTCCATGCACCTTCAAACTTGATGAGCTTCTGCCGAATATCAATCCCCAAGTCCTCAAAAATTTTCAGCCTCAGATCATGGTTTGTCGAAAAGATAAAATTGTCTGAACACTTTTGAGACCACCGGAACACTCGAAACAAAAAGTCGAAACTCAAAATGGTCTGTAACTCTGACTCAAGCGTCCGTTCACCTTCAAACTTTTTATGCTACTGCCAAATATTGATCTCCAAGTCCCCAAAAATTTTCAGCTTCAGGTCATGCTTCGTCAAAAAGATAAAAATGTCTGAACATTTTTGAGACCACCGGAACACTCGAAACAAAAAGTCGAAACTCCAAATGGGCTGTAACTTCTGACTCAAGCGTCCGTTGATCTTCAAACTTTTCATGCTACTGCCAAATATTGATCTTCAAGTCCCTAAAAATTTTCAGCCTCAGATCATGCTTCGTCAAAAAGATAAAAATGTCTGAACATTTTTGAGACCACCAGAACACTCGAAACAAAAAGTCGAAACTCCAAATGGGCAGTAACTTCTGACTTAAGCGTCTGTTGACCTTCAAACTTTTGATGCTACTGCCAAATATTGATCTCCAAGTCCCCAAAAATTTTCAGACTCAGATCATGCTTCGTCAAAAAGATAAAAATGTCTGAACATTTTTGTGACCACCAGAACACTCGAAACAAAAAGTCAAAACTCCAAATGGTCTGTAACTTCTGAATCAAGCGTCCGTTCACCTTCAAACTTTTTATGCTACTGCCGAATATTAATCTCCAAGTTTCCAAAAATTTTCAGCCTCAGATCATACTTCTCCAAAAAGATAAAAATGTCTGAACATTTTTGTGACCACGTGAAACACTCGCAATTGACACTCTTCGCTGAAGAAATTCGTGAACTTCGGCGTCCCAACTCCAAAATGCGTGAAATTTTGCAGGCTGGAGCGCGCTACCCAACTCCACGTCCCTGGAAATTTTCAGCTTCCGTGGACACTCAGACGCGAAGAAACGATCTCTGCAAGAAACGATCTCGACCCCAACACTCGAAAACTCCAACTCGAAACTTGAGAAATCCGTGAACTTCGGCGTCCCAACTCCAAAATGCGTAGAATTTTGCAGGCTGGAGCGCGCTACCCAACTCCACGCCCTTGCAAATTTTCAGCTTCCGTGGACACTCAGACGCGAAGAAACGATCTCTTCAAGAAACGATCTCGATCCCAATACTCGAAAACTCCAACTCGAAACTTGATAAATCCGTGAACTTCGGCGTCCCAACTCCAAAATGCGTGAAATTTTGCAGGCTGGAGCGCGCTACCCAACTCCACGCCCCTGCAAATTTTCAGCTTCCGTGGACACTTAGACGCGAAGAAACGATCTCTGCAAGAAACGATCTCGACCCCAACACTCGAAAACTCCAACTCGAAACTTGAGAAATCCGTGAACTTCGGCGTCCCAACTCCAAAATGCGTGAAATTTTGCAGGCTGGAGCGCGCTACCCAACTCCACGCCCCCGCAAATTTTCAGCTTCCGTGAACACTGAGACGCGAAGAAACGATCTCTGCAAGAAACGATCTCGACCCCAACACTCGAAAACTCCAACTCGAAACTTGAGAAATCCGTGAATTTCGGCGTCCCAACTCCAAAATGCGTGAAATTTTGCAGGCTGGAGCGCGCTACCCAACTCCACGCCCCTGCAAATTTTCAGCTTCCGTGGACACTGAGATGCGAAGAAACAATCTCTGCAAGAAACGATCTCGACCCCAACACTCGAAAACTCCAACTCGAAACTTGAGAAATCCGTGAATTTCGGCGTCCCAACTCCAAAATGCGTGAAATTTTGCGGGCTAGAGCGTGCTACCCAACTCCACGCCCCTGCAAATTTTCAGCTTCCGTGAACACTCAGACGCGAAGAAACAATCTCTGCAAGAAACGATCTCGACCCCAACACTCGAAAACTCCAACTCGAAACTTGAGAAATCCGTGAACTTCGGCGTCCCAACTCCAAAATGCGTGAAATTTTGCAGGCTGGAGCGCGCTACCCAACTCCACGCCCTGCAAATTTTCAGCTTCCGTGGACACTGAGACGCGAAGAAACGATCTCTGCAAGAAACGATCTCGACCCCAACACTCGAAAACTCCAACTCGAAACTTGAGAAATCCGTGAACTTCGGCGTCCCAACTCCAAAATGCGTGAAATTTTGGGGGCTAGAGCGTGCTACCCAACTCCACGCCCCTGCAAATTTTCAGCTTCCGTGGACACTGAGACGCGAAGAAACAATCTCTGCAAGAAACGATCTCGACCCCAACACTCGAAAACTCCAACTCGAAACTTGAGAAATCCGTGAACTTCGGCGTCCCAACTCCAAAATGCGTGAAATTTTGGAGTTGGGACATTCTCAACATTCCTCCCATCACATAGCCTACAAATCCGTTCACTCCTATCAATATTCAACCAACGTACTTCCTCAATTCCAAGCCTATGAGATCCTGTTCCATGTCTGGCAATAATATGACGTAAAGATGCAACGATCTCTGCAACAAGGTACTCTTGCTCACAATAAATAAGCATAGGATTCACATGAAGTTGATAAAACTGCATTTTAGTGCCTCCTCTCCTCCAAATGATGTTGAGAAACTCCTCCTTAATCGTAATGGTAAATAGATCAAGCCCGTGGTACCCAAAGGGTCAAAAGGCTAAATAACACAATACAAACAATCCAACTCCAAACAAAGAGAGAACCAAAAGAACCCCCTAGCTAGTGTCCAAAGCACTAGAACGGTAAATAATAACATCCCTAATGTAACAACCTAAATCATAAGGTTCAAGCTGAAGCAAAGAATAAAAATTCTCAACAACAACTTTATGAGTCACTCTAATCTCTACATACCTAGTACAAGTAAGAAATACATGCTCTTCATCCTCAACTTTTCTTCCATCACATAGCCTACAAATACGTTCACTCCTATCAATGTTCAACCAACGCCCTTCTTCAATCCCAAGACTATGAGATCCAGTTCTATGTCTAGCAATAATATGACGTAAAGAAGTAGATCTCTGCAAGTAAGTATCCTTGCTCATAATAAACAAGCATAGGATTCACATGAAGTTGATAAAACTGCATCTTGGTGCCTCGTGTGCTCCACATAATGCTGAGAAATTCCTCCTTAATACGCTCGCGTAGGGCAATAGGTTGCAAATTCCAATCGAGTTCCGTCACATTGCACCTCAAAGACCAAGTCACCATATCTGCAAACCAACCCTTGGGACGTGTGGCACGCAAAGCTTCAAGAGGAAGTCGAGAAGCATCAAGAGATCTCACTCTTTTGACGTAAGTGATAGTCAAAAAGAGAGCTTCAGCCTCAAGAGGTAGACAACCTGTTTCCGCAAGAAGAATTGCATAAGAAGTTTTTTCTTTTTGGAACTTATAAACTCCTCCTATCTCCGGAGGCTTGATTTCTATCATAAGATTTGGGTCCTCACACCCAATTCTTCTTGTAAGAAGATCTTTTGCACCCTCTCCAAACGCTGCCAACCTCGAATTTCCTAAGACTCCAAGACAGTAGATGAGCTCCTCTACATCTATTTAGCAAAGAATATAGAGCTTTGAAACCAGCTTCTACCCTCTTTTGCACACAAAGTGCCCAACTATAATCAGATTGAGAAATCAATGCCCAAATATTTGTAACTTTTCACGTGTTCCAACTCTAATCCTTTGTAACAGAAAGAGAGCTTGGATCTAGTGCCCACAAGAATGACTTTGGACTTCTCCAAATTGACTTACATCTGATTTTGAGTACAAAAGCTAGCCAAAGTGTCAAGGTGTTTCTGTAAACTAGTGGCATCACGTGCTAGTAATATGACATCATCTGCATACAAAAGAGCTTTGATGACAAAGCCTCCAAGTTTAACACCTTCGCTATCACAATCCTCCAACCACCTTTCTATATCATCTATGAAAACTCCAAAGAGAGTAGAAGAGAAAGTACAACCTTGAATGACTCCAATGGTGCTGATACTCACAAAAGTGTTAGAGGATGCTGCTATTCATGGCTTTCCTTCATCTTGGTCTCTACGGAAGATTGTTCCTATTCACAAATCTGGGAGCAAGGCCTTGGTGACAAACTATCGCACTATCATGGTGGGTAGTATTTTTGCCAAGTTATTTGGCAAATTGGTGGAGTCAAAGTTGAGCACATGGGCTGAATCTTGTCAGAAGAGAGCGCGGTTCCAAGCTGGTTTTCGTCCTACATTCAACACTATAGACCATATCTTGGTTTTACGTGTTCTATGGGAGAAATCCAAGGGTAATGGAAAAGCTTTGTTTTGTGCCTTCATTGATTTCAAGAAAGCTTTTGACAAAGTACCTCGTGAGCTTTTATGGCAAAGATTGCAAACCATTGGAGTACCATCAGATGTCTTGGCAGCGGTGGCTGCATTATACCACTCAGTTCGGGCCAAGATCAACACTTCTCAAACTGAAGAGATTATTAGCACCACTGGAGTCATTCAAGGTTGTACTCTCTCTCCCACTCTCTTTGGAGTTTTCATAGATGATATAGAAAGGTGGTTGGAGGATTGTGATAGCGAAGGTGTTAAACTTGGAGGCTTTGTCATCAAAGCTCTTTTGTATGCAGATGATGTCATATTACTAGCACGTGATGCCACTAGTTTACAGAAACACCTCGACATTTTGGCTACCTTTTGTACTCAAAATCAGATGGAAGTCAATTTGGAGAAGTCCAAAGTCATTCTTGTGGGCACTAGATCCAAGCTCTCTTTCTGTTACAAAGGATTAGAGTTGGAACAAGTGAAAAGTTACAAATATTTGGGCATTGATTTCTCATGTGATTATAGTTGGGCACTTTGTGTGCAAAAGAGGGTAGAAGCTGGTTTCAAAGCTCTATATTCTTTGCTAAATAGATGTAGAGGAGCTCATCTAGTGTCTTGGAGTCTTAGGAAATCCTTATTCAGGAGCTTAGTGTTTTCCGTTATCTTATATGGAACACAAGTGTGGGGTCCTGGTTGTAAGAAGACAAGTTAGTAGCGTTTGGAGAGGGTGCAAAAGATCTTCTTACAAGAAGAATTGGGTGTGAGGACCCAAACTTCTTATGCAATTCTTCTTGCGGAAACAGGTTGTCTACCTCTTGAGGCTGAAGCTCTCTTTTTGACTATCACTTACATCAAAAGAGTGAGATCTCTTGATGCTTCTCGACTTCCTCTTGAAGCTTTGCGTGCCACACGTCCCAAGGGTTGGTTTGCAGATGTGGTGACTTGGTCTTTGAGGTGCAATGTGACGAAACTCGATTGGAATTTGCAACCTATTGCCCTACGCAAGCGTATTAAGGAGAAATTTCTCAGCATTATGTGGAGCACACGAGGCACCAAGATGCTGTTTTATCAACTTCATGTGAATCCTATGCTTGTTTATTGTGAGCAAGGATACTTACTTGCAGAGATATTTACTTCTTTACGTCATATTATTGCTAGACATAGAACTGGATCTCATAATGGTAAATGGTAATAGATCAAGCCCGGGGGACCCAAAGGGTCAAAAGGCTGAAAAACACAATACAAGCGACAGCCACAAACAAGGGAAAAGACCCCAAAGGCCAAACCCTAGCTAGTGCCAAGAGCACTAGAACGATAACTAATTATGTCCCTAATATAACAACCTAAATCAAAAGGAACTAACTGTAACAAAGAATAAAAATTCTCTACATCTATATTATGAGTCACTCTAATCTCTGCATATCTAGTACAAGTAAGAAATACATGCTCTTCATCCTCAACTTCTCTTCCATCACATAGCCTACAAATACGTTGACTCCTATCAATATTAAGCCAACGTCCTTCCTCAATTCCTAGCCTATGAGATCCAGTTCTATGCCTAGCAATAATATGACGTAAGGACGTAGAGATTCCTGCAAGTAGGTAATCCTGTTCACAATAAACAAGCATAGGATTCACATGAAGTTGATAAAACTGCATCTTGGTGCCGCGCTTGCTCCAAATAATGTTCAGAAACTCCTCCTTTAGACGTTCACGTAGTGCTATAGGTTGTAGGTCCCAATCGCGTTCCGTCACATTCCACCTCAAAGACCAAGTTATCACATCCGCTAACCATCCTTTGGCACGTGTGGCACTCAAAGCCTGAGGAGGAAGGCGAGAAGCATCAAGAGATCTCACCCTTGTGATGTAAGTGATGGTCAAGTATAGAGCTTCAGCCTCTAGAGGTAAACAACCTGTTTCCGCAAGAAGAATAGCATATGAGGTTTGGTTTCTCACACCCAATTCTTCTTGTAGAAATATCTTCTGCACCCTCTCCACACGCTCCCATCCTGTCTTCTTACAACCAGGACCCCACACTTGGGTTCCATACAATACTACCGGCAACACTAAGCTTCTAAATAAAAATTTCCTAAGACTCCAAGACACAAGATGAGCCCTTCTACACCGATTTAGCAATGAATATAGAGCTTTGTAACCACCTTCTACTCTCTTTTGCACACAAAGTGCCCAACTATAATCATTAGAAAAATCAATGCCTAGATATTTATAACTCTTCACCTCTTCTAATTGTAGATCCTGGTAATAGAAGGAAAACTTGGATCTAGTGCCCACTATCATGACTTTGGACTTCTCTATATTTACCTCCATCTGATTCTGGGTACAAAAGCTAGCCAAAGTGTATAGGTGTTTCTGTAAACTAATTGCATCACGTGCTAGTAATATGATATCATCTGCATACAAGAGAGCTTTGATAACAAAGTTTCCAAGCTTGACACCTTCACTATCACATGCCTCCAACCACTCTTCGATATCATCTATAAAAACTCCAAATAGAGTAGGAGAGAGAGGACAACCTTGAATCACTCCAATGGTACTCAAAACCTCTTCAGTTTGAGAAGTGTTGATCTTGGCTCGAACAGATTGGTAAAGCGTGGCCACAGCTGCTAGAAGATCTGATGGTACTCCAATGACTTGCAGCCTTTCCCATAATAGCTCACGAGGTACGGTGTCAAAAGCTTTCTTAAAATCAATGAAGGCACAAAACAAAGCTTTGCCATTGCCCTTCGACTTCTCCCATAAAACACGCAAAGCCAAGATATGGTCAATGGTGTTGTATGTGGGGCGAAAGCCTGCTTGAAACCGCGCTCTCTTTCGGTGAGATTCAGTCCATGTGCTCAACTTTGACTCCACCAATTTGCCAAACAACTTGGCAAAAACACTACCCACCATGATAGTGCGATAGTTTGTCACCAAGTCCTTCCTTCCTGACTTGTGAATAGGCACAATCTTCCGTAATGACCAAGCTGAAGGAAAACCATACATAGCTGCATTCTCTAACGCTTTGGTGAGTCTCGGTCCAATAAGATCTCCTCCCCACTTCAAAAGTTCAATAGAGAGACCATCCAAATCCTCCGATTTACCATTTGCTAATTTTCTAACTTGAGTCATCACCTCTGATTCAGAAAATAAGCCTGATGTTCCTTCACAACAAGGCATTGATGCGGCGTTGGGAAAGAAATAAAGCTTTTCAGCAAAGTCAATCAAACTCTTGGGATCAAGAGTAGGTTTTGAAGACCTTACAGCTAACCGTCTCCAAAAGGATTTGGGATTCTCCATCAACTCCTTTGTCAAGGATTCCTGCTTCGTCCTCAAAAAAGCTCTTTTTTTAGACTTCACCAAGTCTTTGTAAAGCCTTGTCAAGGTAAGCCGACTTTGGAAATCCAAAGACTTGTCAACTGATCTCATCCTCGCTTGCTTACAATCCAAGTCAAACCATCCATTGCAAGGAAGCCCCCTAGCTCTTCGATCCTTGTGCCGCAAAAAGAACTTAGAAGCAGTGTCTTTGAGCAACTCTATTAATTGCCCACTCGCTGTAAATGGTAAATGGTAAATGGTAAATAGATCAAGCCCGTGGGACCCAAAGGGTCAAAAGGCTAAAAAACACAATACAAACAATCCAACTCCAAACTAGGAGAGAACCAAAAGAACCCCCTAGCTAGTGCCCAAAGCACTAGAACGGTAACTAATAATATCTCTAATGTAACAACCTAAATCATAAGGCTCGAGTTGAAGCAGAGAAAAGAAATTCTCGACATCAACTTTATGCGCCACTCGAATCTCTATATATCTAGTACAAGTAATAAACACATGCTCTTCATCCTCAACATTTCTCCCATCACATAGCCTACAAATCCGTTCACTCCTATCAATATTCAACCAACGTCCTTCCTCAATTCCAAGCCTATGAGATCCTGTTCTATGCCTCGCAATAATATGACGTAAAGATGTAGCAATCTCTGCAACAAGGTACCCTTGCTCACAATAAATAAGCATAGGATTCACATGAAGTTGATAAAACTGCATTTTAGTGCCTCCTCTCCTCCAAATGATGTTGAGAAACTCCTCCTTAATACGCTCGCGAAGGGCCATAGGTTGCAGATCCCAATCCAATTCCGTCACATTCCACCTCAAAGACCAAGTCATCACATCTGCAAACCATCCCTTGGAACGTGTGGCACGCAAAGCATGAAGAGGAAGTCGAGAAGCATCAAGAGATCTCACCCTTCTAATATAAGTGATGGTCAAGTAGAGAGCTTCAGCCTCAAGAGGTAGACAACCGGTTTCCGCAAGAAGAATAGCATAAGGAGTTTGGTTCCTTACACCTAACTCTTCTTGTAAGAAGATCTTTTGCACCCTCTCCACACGCTCCCAACTTGTCTTCTTACTGCCAGGACCCCACACTTGTGTCCCATATAGAACCACCGGCAACACTAAACTCCTAAATAAAAATTTCCTAAGACTCCAAGATACTAGATGGGCTCTTCTACATCGATTTAACAATGAATATAGAGCTTTGTAACCAGCTTCTACTCTCTTTTGTACACAAAGTGCCCAACTATAATTCTGAGAAAAATCAATGCCTAAATATTTGTAACTCTTCACTTGTTCCAATTCTAGTCCCTTGTAAAAGAAAGAGAACTTGGATCTAGTGCCCACAAGAATGATCTTTGATTTTTCCAGATTGACCTCCATCTGATTTCGAGTACAAAAGCTAGCCAAAGTATCAAGGTGTTTCTGTAAACTAATTGCATCACGTGCTAGTAATATGATATCATCTGCGTACAAAAGAGCTTTGATCACAAAGTCTCCAAGTTTGACTCCTTCACTCTCACAATCATCCAACCACCTTTCTATATCATCTATGAATATTCCGAATAGAGTAGGAGAGAGAGGACAACCTTGAATAACTCCAATGGTGCTCGAGATCTCTTGAGGCTGAGAGGCATTAATCTTAGCTCGAACTGAAGTGTATAAAGTGGCCACAGCTCCGAGTAGATTAGCCGGTACTCCAATGTCTTGTAGTCTTTCCCATAAAAGCTTTCGAGGAACAGTATCAAAAGCTTTCTTCAAATCGATGAAGGCACAAAATAAAGCTTTCCCATTGCCCTTGGATTTCTCCCATAAAACACGTAAGGCCAAAATATGGTCAATAGTGTTGTATGTAGGACGAAAACCGGCTTGGGCCTTTGCTCTCTTCTGAAAATCCTCTGTCCATGTGCTCAACTTCGATTCTACCAACTTCCCAAACAACTTGGCAAAAACACTACCAACCATGATGGTGCGATAGTTTGTCACCACGTTCTTCCTTCCTGATTTATGAATAGGAACAATCTTCCGCATGGACCAAGTTGATGGAAAACCGTGAACCATAGCATCTTCCAAAAGCTTAGTGAGAACCGGTCCAATACAATCTCCTCCCCACTTGATAAGTTCAATGGACAAGCCATCTAAATCCTCACATTTGCCATTTGCTAATTTTCGGAGAATAGTCATCACCTCTCCTTCCGAAAATAATCCAGGTGTTGCTTCGCAATATGGCATAGATGTGGCTTCTGGAAAGAAATAGAGCTTTTCGGCAAAAGCTACCAAAGACTCGGAATCAAGAGAAGGTTTTGACGATGGTGTAGCTAATCGTCTCCAAAAGGACTTGGGATCCTTCATCAGGTCCTTTGTCAAGGATTCTTGCTTTCGTCTTAAGAAAGCTCGTTTCTTAGACTTCACCAAGTCTTTGTATATCCTTGTCAAAAGAAGCCGACTTTGAATATCCAAAGACCTATCAACAGACCTTGCCCTTGCTAGCTTGCATTCGGAGTCAAACCATCCATTGCAAGGTAGCCCCTTAGCAATCCTAGTACTATGCCTCAAAAAGAACTTCGATGCAGAAGTTTTGAGCAATTCTATGAGCTGTAAACTAGCGGTATGCGAATCTGGACTCCATATGGTGTGAGTCAAAAGATCTTGTAGATGTTCTGCATAAAGGTCTCTTTTACAAGGATCTAAGCGAAACTTGGGAGAAGCTAAAAGAGATTGGCAAGGTGAAGTAGAGATTGATTTTGACATTGAAAGTGTGAACAAAAGAGGTGCATGATCTGATTCAGGTTGAGGATCCAAAACATCAAAATTGGAGATCAGAGAGGTACTAACCAAGGAAGACAAGAGAAAATCTATTGTGCTAGCACCGGTAGGGGAAAAACAAGTATTGGACTGAGAGTTGGGAAAGCGAGAGGTTCCATTGAGAACCTTCAAGTTACAAGTGGCTCCAAATGTCAAAAAGTGCTCTGTCAAAGAGTTTGTGGAAGGATCAAAAGAGGTTCTAGACCACAAACTATCGTAAATTTCTTCAAACATAGAAGAAGCCAAGGGATCACTAAATTGAGTAAATTGAGCACAACGTATACGAGCATTGAAATCTCCAGCAAGAAAGACATCCCCTTTACTTTGGAATCTAAGAACATCTTCAATAAGCCGATGGAATGGTTCACTTCGGTTGCAAAAGCGTGTTGAGTAGATACCCATGGACAATGGTGCAAAATAACAAATTGCCAAATAGCAATAAGATCCTCCAACCACCCCGAGACGTAGCCAATGATACTGTCCACCAACATCTTGAGCTTCTAGATGTATGAGAGGTAGAAGATGAGACCTGATGAAAGTAGCAATACCTCCTTGACCCCTTCCCGCATGTTGTCTTCTTTGGTTCCATGTCGACCCCACCAAGGTAAACCCTTCCAACTCAGCAATAGTATTGCTTTCATGTTCCCAAGTCTCCACAATGTTGATGACGTCAGCCATCTTCCAAATCGGAGCAGCACTCACATACTTTGTTGTTGAAAGTCCTCGGATATTCCACACCAACACCCTTATCTTCTCGGATTGCTATGTTGACGACACCTTCCTCCTCTGAGTAACGATTGCTCTCCCATCGTGTAAATAAGCAACAAAACCCGATTCTTGAGCCTCTTTTACCTTCGCAAGCTCCTTTCTCCTAACTTCCACTTGTAGAGGAGTCAGATCAGGATCCAACCATATTCTACGTCCCTTTAACATAGCCTTATTAGCCAAGGCAACATCACGTTGAGTTTGATTGACAAACTTCACTATAATACCACGAGGTTGAGCTCCCTTGTTTCCAATACGATAAGCTTGAGCCAATTCCGCATTGGAAACCTGAAGTGTTTCATCCAAAAACTTGGTGACAACACTCTTGACATCTTCATTCTCTATTTCAGGTAAACCTGAAATTCTCACATTCTTCCTACGTGCAAGCTGGTTGGACTTTTCAATCTCTTGTTCTTGACAAAAAGAGATTTGAGCAGCCTTTGTAGCTTCAGCGTAGGATTTGATCTTCAAATCTAAGCTTTCCACCACCTCATGCAATCTAGGACTATCCGCACTTGTCATCTGAGAGCATACCTTCCCTTGGATGTCATCCACAGACTTAGATACATCCCACATCACACCCACACTATCCTTGAACACCTTCTCCACGTTCTTCTGTGATCCCTTCAACTCTCGAATTTGATTATGTGCGAGAGTTAAAGCAGCCTGTTGCATCTTGTATGTGGATCAAGGCTCCATGAAGTGTGAGTCAAAAGGTTTTGAAAATGTAACAGTGCAGTTTTATGAATGTTTTATTTATGTAGTTTACAGTGAAAATGTAATGCAGTTTTATCAACTTCATGTGAATCCTATGCTTATTTATTGTGAGCAAGGGTACCTTGTTGCAGAGATTGCTACATCTTTACGTCATATTATTGCCAGGCATAGAACAGGATCTCATAGGCTTGGAATTGAGGAAGGACGTTGGTTGAATATTGATAGGAGTGAACGGATTTGTAGGCTATGTGATGGGAGAAATGTTGAGGATGAAGAGCATGTGTTTATTACTTGTACTAGATATATAGAGATTCGAGTAGCGCATAAAGTTGATGTCGAGAATTTCTTTTCTCTGCTTCAACTCGAGCCTTATGATTTAGGTTGTTACATTAGAGATATTATTAGTTACCGTTCTAGTGCTTTGGGCACTAGCTAGGGGGTTCTTTTGGTTCTCTCCTAGTTTGGAGTTGGATTGTTTGTATTGTGTTTTTTAGCCTTTTGATCCTTTGGGTCCCACGGGCTTGATCCATTTACCATTTACCATTTACCAAGAAAGTAAATGGTACTAGAACGGTAAATAATAACATCCCTAATGTAACAACCTAAATCATAAGGTTCAAGCTGAAGCAAAGAATAAAAATTCTCAACAACAACTTTATGAGTCACTCTAATCTCTACATACCTAGTACAAGTAAGAAATACATGCTCTTCATCCTCAACTTTTCTTCCATCACATAGCCTACAAATACGTTCACTCCTATCAATGTTCAACCAACGCCCTTCTTCAATCCCAAGACTATGTTCGGAGTGATCTGGAGCTGAAATTTGGTAGAACGCTGGAGTAGGGCAGGGCGCATCCGCCTGCAAAATTTCAAGCAGAACGCTATTCGGAGCAAGAAGTTGACGTGTCTTGGAGGTCTGAGCTTTTTGAGAGGGGAGGGCCGAATCTTGTGGGGGCCGTAACTTTGGGCTCGAGTGTGAACGGGGGCTGAAATTTTGTGGCGTTGTGACGTTGGGTAGAGCGCTCAAGCCTGTTAATTTTCAGGCCGAACGGAGTTTCAGAGTCACAGTGCGTCCAATTTTGAGTTTCGAGCTTTGAGTTTCAAGATTTGAGGGCAAGAGATTCTCACGGGAGCTGTATCTTCTACGTTCGGAGTAATCTGTAGCTGAAATTTAGTGGAACGCTGGAGTAGGGCAGGGCGCATCCGCCTGCAAAATTTCAAGCAGAACGCGATTCGGAGCAAGAAGTTGACGTGTCTTGGAGGTCTGAGCTTTTTGAGAGGGGAGGGCCGAATCTTGCGGGGGCCGTAACTTTGGGCTCGAGTGTGAACGGGGGCTGAAATTTTGTGGCGTTGTGACGTTGGGTAGAGCGCTCAAGCCTGTCAATTTTCAGGTCGAACGGAGTTTCAGAGTCACAGTGCGTCCAATTTTGAGTTTCGAGCTTTGAGTTTCAAGATTTGAGGGCAAGAGATTCTTACGGGAGCTGTATCTTCTACGTTCGGAGTGATCTGGAGCTGAAATTTGGTGGAACGCTGGAGTAGGGCAGGGCGCATCCGCTTGCAAAATTTCAAGCAGAACGCTATTCGAAGCAAGAAGTAGACGTGTCTTGGAGGTCTGAGCTTTTTGAGAGGGGAGGGCCGAATCTTGTGGGGGCCGTAACTTTGGGCTCGAATTTGAGAAGGAAGAGGTGAAGAGTGTGGTCACCAAGTTTTTGACTGAAACACTTGATGTTCCTAATCCGGATTTGGCTCATGCTTATCGTATTGGCAACAAAGGCACACAACCTCGTGCCATTATTGTTAAGTTTGTGGATCAAGCTCAACGTGATATGGCTTTAGCTAACAAGGCCATTCTCAAGGGGCGGAGGATTTGGTTGGATCCAGATCTTACACCTCTTCAAGTTGAAGCAAGGAGGAAGGAGCTTGCAAAAGTCAAAGAAGCTCAAGATGCAGGTTTTGTTGCTTATCTACGTGATAGTCAAGCTATTATCACCAAGAGGAGGAGACAATCATCAACCTAGCAATCCAAGAGATTGAGGGTGTTGATGTGGAACATAAGAGGCCTATCTACAACTAAGTATGTGAGTGCACATCCGATTTGGAAGATGGCGGACATCCTCAACATTGTTGAGACTTGGGAGCATGAAAGTAATGTTATTGGAGAGATACAAGGTTTTACTCTGGTGGGATCTACTTGGAACCATAGAAATCGACGAGCAGGAAGAGGCTTTGGAGGCATTGCTACTTTCATCAGATCTGAACTTCTTCCTATGATACATTTGGAAAGCCAAGATATTGGGAAACAATATCATTGGAACCTCTCGCTTTCCCAACTCTCAGTCCAATACTTGTTTTTTCCCTACCGGTGCTAGCACAATAGATTTTCTCTTGTCTTCCTTGGTTAGTACCTCTCTGATCTCCAATTTTGATGTTTTGGATCCTCAACCTGAATCAGATCATGCACCTCTTTTGTTCACACTTTCAATGTCAAAATCAATCTCTACTTCACCTCGCCAATCTCTTTTAGCTTCTCCCAAGTTTCGCTTAGATCCTTGTAAAAGAGACCTTTATGCAGAACATCTACAAGATCTTTTGACTCACACCATATGGAGTCCAGATTCGCATACCGCTAGTTTACAGCTCATAGAATTGCTCAAAACTTCTGCATCGAAGTTCTTTTTGAGGCATAGTACTAGGATTGCTAAGGGGCTACCTTGCAATGGATGGTTTGACTCCGAATGCAAGCTAGCAAGGGCAAGGTCTGTTGATAGGTCTTTGGATATTCAAAGTCGGCTTCTTTTGACAAGGATATACAAAGACTTGGTGAAGTCTAAGAAACGAGCTTTCTTGGTAAATGGTAAATAGATCAAGCCCGTGGGACCCAAAGGGTCAAAAGGCTAAAAAACACAATACAAACAATCCAACTCCAAACTAGGAGAGAACCAAAAGAACCCCCTAGCTAGTGCCCAAAGCACTAGAACGGTAACTAATAATATCTCTAATGTAACAACCTAAATCATAAGGCTTGAGTTGAAGCAGAGAAAAGAAATTCTCGACATCAACTTTATGCGCTACTCGAATCTCTATATATCTAGTACAAGTAATAAACACATGCTCTTCATCCTCAACATTTCTCCCATCACATAGCCTACAAATCCGTTCACTCCTATCAATATTCAACCAACGTCCTTCCTCAATTCCAAGCCTATGAGATCCTGTTCTATGCCTGGCAATAATATGACGTAAAGATGTAGCAATCTCTGCAACAAGGTACCCTTGCTCACAATAAATAAGCATAGGATTCACATGAAGTTGATAAAACTGCATTACATTTTCACTGTAAACTACATAAATAAAACATTCATAAAACTGCACTGTTACATTTTCAAAACCTTTTGACTCACACTTCATGGAGCCTTGATCCACATACAGCAAGTGGGCAATTAATAGAGTTGCTCAAAGACACTGCTTCTAAGTTCTTTTTGCGGCACAAGGATCGAAGAGCTAGGGGGCTTCCTTGCAATGGATGGTTTGACTTGGATTGTAAGCAAGCGAGGATGAGATCAGTTGACAAGTCTTTGGATTTCCAAAGTCGGCTTACCTTGACAAGGCTTTACAAAGACTTGGTGAAGTCTAAAAAAAGAGCTTTTTTGAGGACGAAGCAGGAATCCTTGACAAAGGAGTTGATGGAGAATCCCAAATCCTTTTGGAGACGGTTAGCTGTAAGGTCTTCAAAACCTACTCTTGATCCCCAAGAGTTTGATTGACTTTGCTGAAAAGCTTTATTTCTTTCCCAACGCCGCATCAATGCCTTGTTGTGAAGGAACATCAGGCTTATTTTCTGAATCAGATGTGATGACTCAAGTTAGAAAATTAGCAAATGATAAATCGGAGGATTTGGATGGTCTCTCTATTGAACTTTTGAAGTGGGGAGGAGATCTTATTGGACCGAGACTCACCAAAGCGTTAGAGAATGCAGCTATGTATGGTTTTCCTTCAGCTTGGTCATTACGGAAGATTGTGCCTATTCACAAGTCAGGAAGGAAGGACTTGGTGACAAACTATCGCACTATCATGGTGGGTAGTGTTTTTGCCAAGTTGTTTGGCAAATTGGTGGAGTCAAAGTTGAGCACATGGACTGAATCTCACCGAAAGAGAGCGCGGTTTCAAGCAGGCTTTCGCCCCACATACAACACCATTGACCATATCTTGGCTTTGCGTGTTTTATGGGAGAAGTCGAAGGGCAATGGCAAAGCTTTGTTTTGTGCCTTCATTGATTTTAAGAAAGCTTTTGACACCGTACCTCGTGAGCTATTATGGGAAAGGCTGCAAGTCATTGGAGTACCATCAGATCTTCTAGCAGCTGTGGCCACGCTTTACCAATCTGTTCGAGCCAAGATCAACACTTCTCAAACTGAAGAGGTTTTGAGTACCATTGGAGTGATTCAAGGTTGTCCTCTCTCTCCTACTCTATTTGGAGTTTTTATAGATGATATCGAAGAGTGGTTGGAGGCATGTGATAGTGAAGGTGTCAAGCTTGGAAACTTTGTTATCAAAGCTCTCTTGTATGCAGATGATATCATATTACTAGCACGTGATGCAATTAGTTTACAGAAACACCTATACACTTTGGCTAGCTTTTGTACCCAGAATCAGATGGAGGTAAATATAGAGAAGTCCAAAGTCATGATAGTGGGCACTAGATCCAAGTTTTCCTTCTATTACCAGGATCTACAATTAGAAGAGGTGAAGAGTTATAAATATCTAGGCATTGATTTTTCTAATGATTATAGTTGGGCACTTTGTGTGCAAAAGAGAGTAGAAGGTGGTTACAAAGCTCTATATTCATTGCTAAATCGGTGTAGAAGGGCTCATCTTGTGTCTTGGAGTCTTAGGAAATTTTTATTTAGAAGCTTAGTGTTGCCGGTAGTATTGTATGGAACCCAAGTGTGGGGTCCTGGTTGTAAGAAGACAGGATGGGAGCGTGTGGAGAGGGTGCAGAAGATATTTCTACAAGAAGAATTGGGTGTGAGAAACCAAACCTCATATGCTATTCTTCTTGCGGAAACAGGTTGTTTACCTCTAGAGGCTGAAGCTCTATACTTGACCATCACTTACATCACAAGGGTGAGATCTCTTGATGCTTCTCGCCTTCCTCCTCAGGCTTTGAGTGCCACACGTGCCAAAGGATGGTTAGCGGATGTGATAACTTGGTCTTTGAGGTGGAATGTGACGGAACGCGATTGGGACCTACAACCTATAGCACTACGTGAACGTCTAAAGGAGGAGTTTCTGAACATTATTTGGAGCAAGCGCGGCACCAAGATGCAGTTTTATCAACTTCATGTGAATCCTATGCTTGTTTATTGTGAACAGGATTACCTACTTGCAGGAATCTCTACGTCCTTACGTCATATTATTGCTAGGCATAGAACTGGATCTCATAGGCTAGGAATTGAGGAAGGACGTTGGCTTAATATTGATAGGAGTCAACGTATTTGTAGGCTATGTGATGGAAGAGAAGTTGAGGATGAAGAGCATGTATTTCTTACTTGTACTAGATATGCAGAGATTAGATTGACTCATAATATAGATGTAGAGAATTTTTATTCTTTGTTACAGTTAGTTCCTTTTGATTTAGGTTGTTATATTAGGGACATTATTAGTTATCGTTCTAGTGCTCTTGGCACTAGCTAGGGTTTGGCCTTTGGGGTCTTTTCCCTTGTTTGTGGCTGTCGCTTGTATTGTGTTTTTCAGCCTTTTGACCCTTTGGGTCCCCCGGGCTTGATCTATTACCATTTACCATTAACCATTTACCATTTTAGTGCCTCCTCTCCTCCAAATGATGTTGAGAAACTCCTCCTTAATACGCTCGCGAAGGGCCATAGGTTGCAGATCCCAATCCCATTCCGTCACATTCCACCTCAAAGACCAAGTCATCACATCTGCAAACCATCCCTTGGAACGTGTGGCACGCAAAGCATGAAGAGGAAGTCGAGAAGCATCAAGAGATCTCACCCTCCTGCTCTTGGCACTAGCTAGGGTTTGGCCTTTGGGGTCTTTTCCATTGTTTGTGGCTGTCGCTTGTATTGTGTTTTACAGCCTTTTGACCCTTTGGGTCCCCCGGGCTTGATCTATTACCATTTACCATTTACCATTTACCATATAAGTGATGGTCAAGTAGAGAGCTTCAGCCTCAAGAGGTAGACAACCGGTTTCCGCAAGAAGAATAGCATAAGGAGTTTGGTTCCTTACACCTAACTCTTCTTGTAAGAAGATCTTTTGCACCCTCTCCACACGCTCCCAACTTGTCTTCTTACTGCCAGGACCCCACACTTGTGTCCCATATAGAACCACCGGCAACACTAAACTCCTAAATGAAAATTTCCTAAGACTCCAAGATACTAGATGAGCTCTTCTACATCGATTTAACAATGAATATAGAGCTTTGTAACCAGCTTCAACTCTCTTTTGTACACAAAGTGCCCAACTATAATTCTGAGAAAAATCAATGCCTAAATATTTGTAACTCTTCACTTGTTCCAATTCTAGTCCCTTGTAAAAGAGAGAGAACTTGGATCTAGTGCCCACAAGAATGATCTTTGATTTTTCCAGATTGACCTCCATCTGATTTCGAGTACAAAAGCTAGCCAAAATATCAAGGTGTTTCTGTAAACTAATTGCATCACGTGCTAGTAATATGATATCATCTGCATACAAAAGAGCTTTGATCACAAAGTCTCCAAGTTTGACTCCTTCACTCTCACAATCATCCAACCACCTTTCTATATCATCTATGAATATTCCGAATAGAGTAGGAGAGAGAGTACAACCTTGAATAACTCCAATGGTGCTCGAGATCTCTTGAGGCTGAGAGGCATCAATCTTAGCTCGAACTGAAGTGTATAAAGTGGCCACAGCTCCGAGTAGATTAGCCGGTACTCCAATGTCTTGTAGTCTTTCCCATAAAAGCTTTCGAGGAACAGTATCAAAAGCTTTCTTCAAATCGATGAAGGCACAAAATAAAGCTTTCCCATTGCCCTTGGATTTCTCCCATAAAACACGTAAGGCCAAAATATGGTCAATAGTGTTGTATGTAGGACGAAAACCAGCTTGGGCCTTTGCTCTCTTCTGAAAATCCTCTGTCCATGTGCTCAACTTCGATTCTACCAACTTCCCAAACAACTTGGCAAAAACACTACCAACCATGATGGTGCGATAGTTTGTCACCACGTCCTTCCTTCCTGATTTATGAATAGGAACAATCTTCCGCATGGACCAAGTTGATAGAAAACCATGAACCATAGCATCTTCCAAAAGCTTAGTGAGAACCGGTCCAATACAATCTCCTCCCCACTTGATAAGTTCAATGGACAAGCCATCTAAATCCTCACATTTGCCATTTGCTAATTTTCGGAGAATAGTCTTCACCTCTCCTTCCGAAAATAATCCAGGTGTTGCTTCGCAATATGGCATAGATGTGGCTTCTGGAAAGAAATAGAGCTTTTCGGCAAAAGCTACCAAAGACTCGGAATCAAGAGTAGGTTTTGACGATGGTGTAGCTAATCGTCTCCAAAAGGACTTGGGATCCTTCATCAGGTCCTTTGTCAAGGATTCTTGCTTTCGTCTTAAGAAAGCTCGTTTCTTAGACTTCACCAAGTCTTTGTATATTCTTGTCAAAAGAAGCCGACTTTGAATATCCAAAGACCTATCAACAAACCTTGCCCTTGCTAGCTTGCATTCGGAGTCAAACCATCCATTGCAAGGTAGCCCCTTAGCAATCCTAGTACTATGCCTCAAAAAGAACTTCGATGCAGAAGTTTTGAGCAATTCTATGAGCTGTAAACTAGCGGTATGCGAATCTGGACTCCATATGGTGTGAGTCAAAAGATCTTGTAGATGTTCTGCATAAAGGTTTCTTTTACAAGGATCTAAGCGAAACTTGGGAGAAGCTAAAAGAGATTGGCGAGGTGAAGTAGAGATTGATTTTGACATTGAAAGTGTGAACAAAAGAGGTGCATGATCTGATTCAGGTTGAGGATCCAGAACATCAAAATTGGAGATCAGAGAGGTACTAACCAAGGAAGACAAGAGAAAATCTATTGTGCTAGCACCGGTGGGGGAAAAACAAGTATTGGATTGAGAGTTGGGAAAGCGAGAGGTTCCATTGAGAACCTTCAAGTTACAAGTGGCTCCAAATGTCAAAAAGTGTTCTGTCAAAGAGTTTGTGGAAGGATCAAAAGAGGTTCTAGACCACAAGCTATCGTAAATTTCTTCAAACATAGAAGAAGCCAAGGGATCACTAAATTGAGTAAATTGAGCACAACGTATACGAGCATTGAAATCTCCAGCAAGAAAGACATCCCCTTTACTTTGGAATCTAAGAACATCTTCAATAAGCCGATGGAATGGTTCACTTCGGTTGCAAAAGCGTGTTGAGAGTGAGTGTTGAGTGAGTAGTGTTGATACCCATGGACAATGGTGCAAAATAACAAATTGCCAAATAGCAAGAAGATCCTCCAACCACCCCGAGACGTAGCCAATGGTAAAAATGGTAAAATGGTAAATTGATATTGTCCACCAACATCTTGAGCTTCTAGATGTATGAGAGGTAGAAGATGAGACCTGATGAAAGTAGCAATACCTCCTTGACCCCTTCCCGCATGTTGTCTTCTCTGGTTCCATGTCGACCCCACCAAGGTAAACCCTTCCAACTCAGCAATAGTATTGCTTTCATGTTCCCAAGTCTCCACAATGTTGATGACGTCAGCCATCTTCTTATGCGTAAGTAGTCTTCGGGAACAGGGGTGAAGGAGGCAACCAGGATTGAACTGATGACCTATCCGACTGCAGCCGATTGCTCTACCACTGAGCTATACCTCCGAACTTCCAAATCGGAGCAGCACTCACATACTTTGTTGTTGAAAGTCCTCGGATATTCCACACCAACACCCTTATCTTCTCGGATTGCTATGTTGACGACACCCTCCTCCTCTGAGTAACGATTGCTCTCCCATCGTGTAAATAAGCAACAAAACCCGATTCTTGAGCCTCTTTTACCTTCGCAAGCTCCTTTCTCCTAACTTCCACTTGTAGAGGAGTCAGATCGGGATCCAACCATATGCTATTTATTGTGAGCAAGGATACTTACTTGCAGGGATATCTACTTCTTTACGTCATATTATTGCTAGACATAGAACTCGATCTCATAGTCTTGGGATTGAAGAAGGGCGTTGGTTGAACATTGATAGGAGTGAACGTATTTGTAGGCTATGTGATGGAAGAAAAGTTGAGGATGAAGAGCATGTATTTCTTACTTGTTCTAGGTATGTAGAGATTCGAGGGGCGCATAAAGTTGATGTGGAGAATTTCTTTTCTCTGCTTCAACTCGAGCCTTATGATTTAGGTTGTTACATTAGAGATATTATTAGTTACCGTTCTAGTGCTTTGGGCACTAGCTAGGGGGTTCTTTTGGTTCTCTCCTAGTTTAGAGTTGAATTGTTTGTATTGTATTGAAAAGTTCACGGATTTCTCAAGTTTCAAGTTGGAGTTTTCAGGTGTTGGGGTCGAGATCGTTTCTTCGCGTCTCAGTGTCCACGGAAGCTGAAAATTTGCAGGAGCGTGGAGTTCGGTAGCGCGCTCTAGCCTGCAAAATTTCACGCATTTTGGAGTTGGGACGCCGAAGTTCACGGATTTCTCAAGTTTCGAGTTGGAGTTTTCGAGTGTTGGGGTCGAGATCGTTTCTTGCAGAGATCGTTTCTTCGCGTCGGAGTGTCCACGGAAGCTGAAAATTTGCAGGAGGGTGGAGTTCGGTAGCGCGCTCCAGCCTGCAAAATTTCACGCATTTTGGAGTTAGGACGCCGAAGTTCACGGATTTCTCAAGTTTCGAGTTGGAGTTTTCGAGTGTTGGGGTCGAGATCGTTTCTTGCAGAGATTGTTTCTTCGCGTCTGAGTGTCCACGGAAGCTGAAAATTTGCAGGGGCGTGGAGTTGGGTAGCGCGCTCCAGCCTGCAAAATTCTACGCATTTTGGAGTTGGGACGCCGAAGTTCACGGATTTCTAAAGTTTCGAGTTGGAGTTTTCGAGTGTTGGGGTCGAGATCGTTTCTTGCAGAGATCGTTTCTTCGCGTCTGAGTGTCCACGGAAGCTG
This sequence comes from Marchantia polymorpha subsp. ruderalis, assembly GCA_037833965.1. Classification (NCBI taxonomy): domain Eukaryota; kingdom Viridiplantae; phylum Streptophyta; class Marchantiopsida; order Marchantiales; family Marchantiaceae; genus Marchantia; species Marchantia polymorpha. The sequence goes on from AP031357.1 coordinate 12,913,821, forward strand.
AAAATTTGCAAGGGCGTGGAGTTGGGTAGCGCGCTCCAGCCTGCAAAATTCTACGCATTTTGGAGTTGGGACGCCGAAGTTCACGGATTTCTCAAGTTTCGAGTTGGAGTTTTCGAGTGTTGGGGTCGAGATCGTTCCTTGCAGAGATCCTTTCTTCGCGTCTGAGTGTCCACGGAAGCTGAAAATTTGCAGGGGCGTGGAGTTGGGTAGCGCGCTCCAGCCTGCAAAATTCTACGCATTTTGGAGTTGGGACGCCGAAGTTCACGGATTTCTCAAGTTTCGAGTTGGAGTTTTCGAGTGTTGGGGTCAAGATCGTTTCTTGCAGAGATCCTTTCTTCGCGTCTGAGTGTCCACGGAAGCTGAAAATTTGCAGGGGCGTGGAGTTGGGTAGCGCGCTCCAGCCTGCAAAATTTCACGCATTTTGGAGTTGGGACGCCGAAGTTCACGGATTTCTCAAGTTTCGAGTTGGAGTTTTCGAGTGTTGGGGTCGAGATCGTTTCTTGCAAAGATCCTTTCTTCGCGTCTGAGTGTCCACGGAAGCTGAAAATTTGCAGGGGCGTGGAGTTGGGTAGCGCGCTCCAGCCTGCAAAATTCTACGCATTTTGGAGTTGGGACGCCGAAGTTCACGGATTTCTCAAGTTTCGAGTTGGAGTTTTCGAGTGTTGGGGTCGAGATCGTTTCTTGCAGAGATCCTTTCTTCGCGTCTGAGTGTCCACGGAAGCTGAAAATTTGCAGGGGCGTGGAGTTGGGTAGCGCGCTCCAGCCTGCAAAATTCTACGCATTTTGGAGTTGGGACGCCGAAGTTCACGAATTTTTTCAACGAAGAGTGTCAATTGCGAGTGTTTCACGTGGTCACAAAAATGTTCAGACATTTTTATCTTTTTGACGAAGTATGATCTGAGGCTGAAAATTTTTGGGGACTTGGAGATTAATATTCGGCAGTAGCATAAAAAGTTTGAAGGTGAACGGACGCTTGATTCAGAAGTTACAGACCATTTGGAGTTTCGACTTTTTGTTTCGAGTGTTCTGGTGGTCACAAAAATGTTCAGACATTTTTATCTTTTTGACGAAGTATGATCTGAGGCTGAAAATTTTTGGGGACTTGGAGATTAATATTCGGCAGTAGCATAAAAAGTTTGAAGGTGAACGGACGCTTGATTCAGAAGTTACAGACCATTTGGAGTTTCGACTTTTTGTTTCGAGTGTTCTGGTGGTCACAAAAATGTTCAGACATTTTTATCTTTTTGACGAAGTATGATCTGAGGCTGAAATTTTTTGGGGACTTGGAGATTAATATTTGGCAGTAGCATAAAAAGTTTGAAGGTGAACGGACGCTTGATTCAGAAGTTACAGACCATTTGGAGTTTCGACTTTTTGTTTCGAGTGTTCTGGTGGTCACAAAAATGTTCAGACATTTTTATCTTTTTGACGAAGCATGATCTGAGGCTGAAAATTTTTGGGGACTTGGAGATTAATATTTGGCAGTAGCATAAAAAGTTTGAAGGTTAACGGACGCTTGAGTCAGAAGTTACAGCCCATTTGGAGTTTCGACTTTTTGTTTCGAGTGTTCTGGTGGTCACAAAAATGTTCAGACATTTTTATCTTTTTGACGAAGCATGATCTGAGGCTGAAAATTTTTGGGGACTTGGAGATGAATATTTGGCAGTAGCATAAAAAGTTTGAAGGTCAACGGACGCTTAAGTCAGAAGTTACAGCCCATTTGGAGTTTCGACTTTTTGTTTCGAGTGTTCCGGTGGTCTCAAAAATGTTCAGACATTTTTATCTTTTTGACGAAGCATGACCTGAGGCTGAAAATTTTTGGGGACTTGGAGATGAATATTTGGCAGTAGCATAAAAAGTTTGAAGGTGAACGGACGCTTGAGTCAGAAGTTACAGACCATTTTGAGTTTCGACTTTTTGTTTCGAGTGTTCCGGTGGTCTCAAAAATGTTCAGACATTTTTATCTTTTTGAAAAAGCATGATCTGAGGCTGAAAATTTTTGAGGACTTGGGGATTGATATTCGGCAGAAGCTCATCAAGTTTGAAGGTGCATGGACGCTTGAGTGAGAAGTTACGATATTTTTTGGTGTTTCGACCTAGAATTTAGAGTGTTTCGGTTGATACGACATGGCTTCTCAAGACGATATTTTTCAGCTTCTGCAAACAATTTTCGAAGAATTGAAGGAACTTCGACATGAATTCAAGATGCAACAGGCTGCTTTAACTCTCGCACATAATCAAATTCGAGAGTTGAAGGGATCACAGAAGAACGTGGAGAAGGTGTTCAAGGATAGTGTGGGTGTGATGTGGGATGTATCTAAATCTGTTGATGACATCCAAGGGAAGGTATGCTCTCAGATGACAAGTGCGGATAGTCCTAGATTGCATGAGGTGGTCGAAAGCTTAGATTTGAAGATCAAATCCTACGCTGAAGCTACAAAGGCTGCTCAAATCTCTTTTTGTCAAGAACAAGAGATTGAAAAGTCCAACCAGCTTGCACGTAGGAAGAATGTGAGAATTTCAGGTTTACCTGAAATAGAGAATGAAGATGTCAAGAGTGTTGTCACCAAGTTTTTGGATGAAACACTTCAGGTTTCCAATGCGGAATTGGCTCAAGCTTATCGTATTGGAAACAAGGGAGCTCAACCTCGTGGTATTATAGTGAAGTTTGTCAATCAAACTCAACGTGACGTTGCCTTGGCTAATAAGGCTATGTTAAAGGGATGTAGAATATGGTTGGATCCTGATCTGACTCCTCTACAAGTGGAAGTTAGGAGAAAGGAGCTTGCGAAGGTAAAAGAGGCTCAAGAATCGGGTTTTGTTGCTTATTTACACGATGGGAGAGCAATCGTTACTAAGAGGAGGAAGGTGTCGTCAACATAGCAATCCGAGAAGATAAGGGTGTTGGTGTGGAATATCCGAGGACTTTCAACAACAAAGTATGTGAGTGCTGCTCCGATTTGGAAGATGGCTGACGTCATCAACATTGTGGAGACTTGGGAACATGAAAGCAATACTATTGCTGAGTTGGAAGGGTTTACCTTGGTGGGGTCGACATGGAACCAGAGAAGACAACATGCGGGAAGGGGTCAAGGAGGTATTGCTACTTTCATCAGGTCTCATCTTCTACCTCTCATACATCTAGAAGCTCAAGATGTTGGTGGACAGTATCATTGGCTACGTCTCGGGGTGGTTGGAGGATCTTATTGCTATTTGGCAATTTGTTATTTTGCACCATTGTCCATGGGTATCTACTCAACACGCTTTTGCAACCGAAGTGAACCATTCCATCGGCTTATTGAAGATGTTCTTAGATTCCAAAGTAAAGGGGATGTCTTTCTTGCTGGAGATTTCAATGCTCGTATACGTTGTGCTCAATTTACTCAATTTAGTGATCCCTTGGCTTCTTCTATGTTTGAAGAAATTTACGATAGTTTGTGGTCTAGAACCTCTTTTGATCCTTCCACAAACTCTTTGACAGAGCACTTTTTGACATTTGGAGCCACTTGTAACTTGAAGGTTCTCAATGGAACCTCTCGCTTTACCAACTCTCAGTCCAATACTTGTTTTTCCCCTACCGGTGCTAGCACAATAGATTTTCTCTTGTCTTCCTTGGTTAGTACCTCTCTGATCTCCAATTTTGATGTTTTGGATCCTCAACCTGAATCAGATCATGCACCTCTTTTGTTCACACTTTCAATGTCAAAATCAATCTCTACTTCACCTTGCCAATCTCTTTTACCTTCTCTCAAGTTTCGCTTAGATCCTTGTAAAAGAGACCTTTATGCAGAACATCTACAAGATCTTTTGACTCACACCATATGGAGTCCAGATTCGCATACCGCTAGTTTACAGCTCATAGAATTGCTCAAAACTTCAGCATCGAAGTTCTTTTTGAGGCATAGTACTAGGATTGCTAAGGGGCTACCTTGCAATGGATGGTTTGACTCCGAATGCAAGCTAGCAAGGGCAAGGTCTGTTGATAGGTCTTTGGATATTCAAAGTCGGCTTCTTTTGACAAGGATATACAAAGACTTGGTGAAGTCTAAGAAACGAGCTTTCTTAAGAAGAAAGCAAGAATCTTTGACAAAGGACCTGATGAAGGATCCCAAGTCCTTTTGGAGACGATTAGCTACACCACCGTCAAAACCTTCTCTTGATTCCGAGTCTTTGGTAGCTTTTGCCGAAAAGCTCTATTTCTTTCCAGAAGCCACATCTATGCCATATTGCGAAGCAACACCTGGATTATTTTCGGAAGGAGAGGTGATGACTATTCTCCGAAAATTAGCAAATGGCAAATGTGAGGATTTAGATGGCTTGTCCATTGAACTTATCAAGTGGGGAGGAGATTGTATTGGACCGGTTCTCACTAAGCTTTTGGAAGATGCTATGGTTCATGGTTTTCCATCAACTTGGTCCATGCGGAAGATTGTTCCTATTCATAAATCAGGAAGGAAGGACGTGGTGACAAACTATCGCACCATCATGGTTGGTAGTGTTTTTGCCAAGTTGTTTGGGAAGTTGGTAGAATCGAAGTTGAGCACATGGACAGAGGATTTTCAGAAGAGAGCAAAGGCCCAAGCCGGTTTTCGTCCTACATACAACACTATTGACCATATTTTGGCCTTACGTGTTTTATGGGAGAAATCCAAGGGCAATGGGAAAGCTTTATTTTGTGCCTTCATCGATTTCAAGAAAGCTTTTGATACTGTTCCTCGAAAGCTTTTATGGGAAAGACTACAAGACATTGGAGTACCGACTAATCTACTCGGAGCTGTGGCCACTTTATACACTTCAGTTCGAGCTAAGATTGATGCCTCTCAGCCTCAAGAGATCTCGAGCACCATTGGAGTTATTCAAGGTTGTCCTCTCTCTCCTACTCTATTCGGAATATTCATAGATGATATAGAAAGGTGGTTGGATGATTGTGAGAGTGAAGGAGTCAAACTTGGAGACTTTGTGATCAAAGCTCTTTTGTATGCAGATGATATCATATTACTAGCACGTGATGCAATTAGTTTACAGAAACACCTTGATATTTTGGCTTGCTTTTGTACTCGAAATCAGATGGAGGTCAATCTGGAAAAATCAAAGATCATTCTTGTGGGCACTAGATCCAAGTTCTCTCTCTTTTACAAGGGACTAGAATTGGAACAAGTGAAGAGTTACAAATATTTAGGCATTGATTTTTCTCAGAATTATAGTTGGGCACTTTGTGTACAAAAGAGAGTAGAAGCTGGTTACAAAGCTCTATATTCATTGTTAAATCGATGTAGAAGAGCTCATCTAGTATCTTGGAGTCTTAGGAAATTTTTATTTAGGAGTTTAGTGTTGCCGGTGGTTCTATATGGGACACAAGTGTGGGGTCCTGGCAGTAAGAAGACAAGTTGGGAGCGTGTGGAGAGGGTGCAAAAGATCTTCTTACAAGAAGAGTTAGGTGTAAGGAACCACATTCCACCTCAAAGACCAAGTTATCACATCCGCTAACCATCCTTTGGCACGTGTGGCACTCAAAGCCTGAGGAGGAAGGCGAGAAGCATCAAGAGATCTCACCCTTGTGATGTAAGTGATGGTCAAGTATAGAGCTTCAGCCTCTAGAGGTAAACAACCTGTTTCCGCAAGAAGAATAGGTTTCTCTCACATATAGGTTTCTCTCACATATAAGATAACGGGAAACACTAAGCTCCTGAATAAGAATTTCCTAAGACTCCAAGACACTAGATGAGCTCCTCTACATCTATTTAGCAATGAATATAGAGCTTTGAAACCAGCTTCTACCCTCTTTTGCACACAAAGTGCCCAACTATAATCAGATGAGAAATCAATGCCCAAATATTTGTAACTTTTCACTTGTTCCGACTCTAATCCTTTGTAACAGAAAGAGAACTTGGATCTAGTGCCCACAAGAATGACTTTGGACTTCTCCAAATTGACTTCCATCTGATTTTGAGTACAAAAGCTAGCCAAAGTGTTGAGGTGTTTCTGTAAACTAGTGGCATCACGTGCTAGTAATATGACATCATCTGCATACAAAAGAGCTTTGATGACAAAGCCTCCAAGTTTAACACCTTCGCTATCACAATCCTCCAACCACCTTTCTATATCATCTATGAAAACTCCAAAGAGATTGGGAGAGAGAGGACAACCTTGAATGACTCCAATGGTGCTGATAATCTCTTCGGTTTGAGAAGTGTTGATCTTGGCCCGAACTGAGTGGTATAATGCAGCCACCGCTGCCAAGAGATCGGATGGTACTCCAATGGTTTGCAATCTTTGCCATAAAAGCTCACGAGGTACTGTGTCAAAAGCTTTCTTGAAATCAATGAAGGCACAAAACAAAGCTTTTCCATTGCCCTTGGATTTCTCCCATAGAACACGTAAAACCAAGATATGGTCTAAAGTGTCAACACTATAGAATGTAGGACGAAAACCAGCTTGGAACCGCGCTCTCTTCTGACAAGATTCAGCCCATGTGCTCAACTTTGACTCCACCAATTTGCCAAATAACTTGGCAAAAATACTACCCACCATGATAGTGCGATAGTTTGTCACCAAGGCCTTGCTCCTAGATTTGTGAATAGGAACAATCTTCCGTAGAGACCAAGATGAAGGAAAGCCATGAATAGCAGCATCCTCTAACACTTTTGTGAGTATAGGCCCAATAGCATCTCCTCCCCACTTGAGAAGTTCAATGGAAAGCCCATCCAAATCCTCACATTTACCATTTGCCAATTGTTTGAGTTGAGTCATCACTTCAACTTCTGAAAATAAGCCTGGATTTCCTTCACAATGTGGCATAGATGCAACATTGGGAAAAAAATAAAGCTTTTCAGCAAAAGAAATCAAAGACTTGGGATCAAGAGTAGGTTTAGAAGATCGTACTGCCAACCGCCTCCAAAAGGATTTGGGATTCTCCAAGAGCTCCTTTGTCAAGCACTCTTGCTTCTGCCTCAAAAATGCTCGTTTCTTGGACTTCACCAAGTCTTTGTAAAGTCTTGTGATAATGAACCGATTGTGAAGATCCAAGGATTTATCAAGTGATCTCGCCCTCGCTTGCTTGCAATCAAAGTCAAACCATCCATTGCAAGGAAGACCTCTAGCTCTCCTAGTCTTATGTCTCAAAAAGAACTTAGAAGCAGAGTTTTGGAGCAACTCTGTTAGTTGCAAACTAGATGTATGTGGATCAAGGCTCCAAGTAGTACAAGTCAAGAGGTCTTGGAAATGTTCACTATAAAGTTGCTTCTTACTAACATCTAAACAAAACTTGGGGGAAGTAGAAACATAGTGACATGTAGGGAGAGGGATTGACGTTGACAACAAAAGAGTGAATAAAAGAGGTGTATGATCTGATTCTGGTTGAGGCTCTAGAATATCAAATGCTGAGATAAATGAACTATTAGTGGCAGAGGACAAAAGATAATCTATAGTGCTAACACCAGTAGAGGAAAAACATGTATTGGAATGAGAGTTGGGAAAGAAAGAAACACCATTAAGAACTTTCAGATTACAAGTGGCTCCAAAAGTCAAGAAATGCTCAGTCAAATCATTTGTACAAGGATCACAAGAGACTCTAGACCACAAACTATCTCTACTTTCTTCAAAAGAGTGGGAAGACAAGGAACTATCAAATTGTGTAAATTGAGCGGAACGTATGCGGGCATTGAAGTCTCCAACAAGAAAAACTTCACCTTTGTCTTGATATTTGAGAACATCTCCAATGAGCCGATGGAATGGTTGACTTCGATTGCAAGTGCTTGTGGAGTAGATTTGCATGGATAATGGTGTAAAGTAACAAATTGCCAAATAACTGTAAGATCCTCCAATCGATCCAAGACGAAGCCAATGATATTGTTTCCCAATATCTTGGCTTTCCAAATGTATCATAGGAAGAAGTTCAGATCTGATGAAAGTAGCAATGCCTCCAAAGCCTCTTCCTGCTCGTCGATTTCTATGGTTCCAAGTAGATCCCACCAGAGTAAAACCTTGTATCTCTCCAATAACATTACTTTCATGCTCCCAAGTCTCAACAATGTTGAGGATGTCCGCCATCTTCCAAATCGGAAGCTTCTTGACGGAGCTGCCGTCAAGAAGTTGTCATTTCGAAACTTTGAGTTTAGGGATTTGAGAGGTGAAAATGAAGTCCTATGCTGAAGCTACCAAGTGTGCTCATATCTCTTTCTGTCAAGAGCAAAAGATTGAAAAGGCTAATCGATTTGCTCGTATGAAGAATGTGAGGATTTCGGGTCTACTTGAATCTGAGAAGGAAGAGGTGAAGAGTGTGGTCACCAAGTTTTTGACTGAAACACTTGATGTTCCTAATCTGGATTTGGCTCATGCTTATCGTATTGGCAACAAAGGCGCACAACCTCGTGCCATTATTGTTAAGTTTGTGGATCAAGCTCAACGTGATATGGCTTTAGCTAACAAGGCCATTCTCAAGGGACGGAGGATTTGGTTGGATCCAGATCTTACACCTCTTTAGGTTGAAGCAAGGAGGAAGGAGCTTGCAAAAGTCAAAGAAGCTCAAGATGCAGGTTTTGTAACTTATCTACATGATAGTCAAGCTATTATCACCAAGAGGAGGAGACAATCATCAACCTAGCAATCCAAGAGATTGAGGGTGTTGATGTGGAACATAAGAGGCCTATCTACAACTAAGTATGTGAGTGCACATCCGATTTGGAAGATGGCGGACATCCTCAACATTGTTGAGACTTGGGAGCATGAAAGTAATGTTATTGGAAAGATACAAGGTTTTACTCTGGTGGGATCTACTTGGAACCATAGAAATCGACGAGCAGGAAGAGGCTTTGGAGGCATTGCTACTTTCATCCGATCTGAACTTCTTCCTATGATACATTTGGAAAGCCAAGATATTGGGAAACAATATCATTGGCTTCGTCTTGGATTGATTGAAGGATCTTACAGTTATTTGGCAGTTTGTTACTTTGCACCATTATCCATGCAGATCTACTCCACAAGCACTTGCAATCGAAGTCAACCATTTCATCGGCTCATAGGAGATGTTCTCAAATATCAAGACAAAGGTGAAGTTTTTCTTGTTGGAGACTTCAATGCCCGCATACGTTCCGCTCAATTTACACAATTTGATAGTTCATTGTCTTCTCACTCTTTTGAAGAAAGTAGAGATAGTTTGTGGTCTAGAGTCTCTTGTGATTCTTGTACAAATGATTTGACTGAGCATTTCTTGACTTTTGGAGCCATTTGTAATCTGAAAGTTCTCAATGGTGTTTCTTTCTTTCTTTATTACTTACCGTTCTAGTGCTTTGGGCACTAGCTAGGGGGTTCTTTTGGTTCTCTCCTTGTTTGGAGTTGGATTGTTTATATTGTGTTTTTTAGCCTTTTGACCCTTTGGGTCCCATGGGCTTGATCTATTTACCATTTACCATTTCCCAACTCTCACTCCAATACATGTTTTTCCTCTACAGGTGTTAGCACAGCTGTTAGTTTCTCAACATCATTTGGAGTAGAGGAGGCACTAAAATGCAGTTTTATCAACTTCATGTGAATCCTATGCTTATTTATTGTGAGCAAGGGTACCTTGTTGCAGAGATCGCTACATCTTTACGTCATATTATTGCCAGATATAGAACAGGATCTCATAGGCTTGGAATTGAGGAAGGACGTTGGTTGAATATTGATAAATGTGAACGGATTTGTAGGCTATGTGATGGGAGAAATGTTGAGGATGAAGAGCATGTGTTTATTACTTGTACTAGATATATAGAGATTCGAGTAGCGCATAAAGTTGATGTCGAGAATTTCTTTTCTCTGCTTCAACTCGAGCCTTATGATTTAGGTTGTTACATTAGGGATATTATTAGTTACCGTTCTAGTGCTTTGGGCACTAGCTAGGGGGTTCTTTTGGTTCTCTCCTAGTTTGGAGTTGGTTTGTTTGTATTGTGCTTTTTAGCCTTTTGACCCTTTGGGTCCCACGGGCTTGATCTATTTACCATTTACCATTAAGACCAAAGGAGCTAGAGGTCTTCCTTGCAATGGATGGTTTGACTTTGATTGCAAGCAAGCGAGGGCGAGATCACTTGATAAATCCTTGGATCTTCACAATCGGTTCATTATCACAAGACTTTACAAAGACTTGGTGAAGTCCAAGAAACGAGCATTTTTGAGGCAGAAGCAAGAGTGCTTGACAAAGGAGCTCTTGGAGAATCCCAAATCCTTTTGGAGGCGGTTGGCAGTACGATCTTCTAAACCTACTCTTGATCCCAAGTCTTTGATTTCTTTTGCTGAAAAGCTTTATTTCTTTCCCAATGTTGCATCTATGCCACATTGTGAAGGAAATCCAGGCTTATTTTCAGAAGTTGAAGTGATGACTCAACTCAGACAATTGGCAAATGGTAAATGTGAGGATTAGGATGGGCTTTCCATTGGGCTCTCTTAGACTTCTTCAAGGCTGTCAAGAAGTTGTCATTTCGAAACTTTGAGTTTAGGGATTTGAGCATGAATCTTGTGGGGGCCATATCTTCTTGCTGGAGTGTCAACAGGAGCTGAGATTTGGTGGGCTTGTTCACAACGGCTGGGCGCACATACCTGCAAATTTACAGCTCCAACAGAGCTGCTCTCAAGAAGTTGTCATTTCGAAACTTTGAGTTTAGGGATTTGAGCATGAATCTTGCGGGGGCCATATCTTCTTGCTGGAGTTTCAACAGGAGCTGAGATTTGCTGGGCTTGTTCACAACGGACGGACGCACATACGTGCAAATTTTCAGCCCCAACGGAGCTGCTGTCAAGAAGTTGTCATTTCGAAACTTTGAGTTTAGGGATTTGAGCATGAATCTTGTGGGGGCCATATCTTCTTGCTGGAGTGTCAACAGGAGCTGAGATTTGGTGGTCTTGTTCACAACGGCCGGGCGCACATACCTGCAAATTTACAGCTCCAACAGAGCTGCTGTCAAGAAGTTGTCATTTTGAAACGTTGAGTTTAGGGATTTGAGCACGAATCTTGCGGGGGCCATATCTTCTTGTTGGAGTTTCAACAAGAGCTGAGATTTGCTGGGCTTGTTCACAACGGACGGACGCACATACCTGCAAATTTTCAGCCCCAACGGAGCTGCTTTCAAGAAGTTGTCATTTCAAAACTTTGAGCTTGTGTAACATCTTGCAAAGTTGGGTTCATGATGGATTCTGAAAACAAACTTCTCAATCTTGTGCAATCGGTTTTGGAGGAATTGAAAGTGCTACGCCAAGAATTCAAGGCACAAAATGTTGCCTTGGCTGCTGCAAAGAATGAAATCAGGGAGTTGAAGATTTCTCACAAAAGTTTTGAGAAGATCATGCTCCAAATCTCTGGATCTGTTGAGGACATTCAAGACAAGGTTGGTTCTCAAGCTTCTACTGTTACTACTCCTGCTTTGCATGAAGTGGTTGAAACTCTAGAGGTGAAAATGAAGTCCTATGCTGAAGCTACCAAGTCTGCTCATATCTCTTTCTGTCAAGAGCAAGAGATTGAAAAGGCTAATCAATTTGCTCGTATGAAGAATGTGAGGATTTCGGGTCTACCTGAATCTGAGAAGGAAGAGGTGAAGAGTGTGGTCACCAAGTTTTTGACTGAAACACTTGATGTTCCTAATCCGGATTTGGCTCATGCTTATCGTATTGGCAACAAAGGCACACAACCTCGTGCCATTATTGTCAAGTTTGTAGATCAAGCTCAACGTGATATGGCTTTAGCTAACAAGGCCATTCTCAAGGGACGGAGGATTTGGTTAGATCCAGATCTTACACCTCTTCAAGTTGAAGCAAGGAGGAAGGAGCTTGCAAAAGTCAAAGAAGCTCAAGATGCAGGTTTTGTAGCTTATCTACGTGATAGTCAAGCTATTATCACCAAGAGGAGGAGACAATCATCAACCTAGCAATCCAAGAGATTGAGGGTGTTGATGTGGAACATAAGAGGCCTATCTACAACTAAGTATGTGAGTGCACATCCGATTTGGAAGATGGCGGACATCCTCAACATTGTTGAGACTTGGGAGCATGAAAGCAATGTTATTGGAGAGATACAAGGTTTTACTCTGGTGGGATCTACTTGGAACCATAGAAATCGACGAGCAGGAAGAGGCTTTGGAGGCATTGCTACTTTCATCAGATCTGAACTTCTTCCTATGATACATTTGGAAAGCCAAGATATTGGAAAACAATATCATTGGCTTCGTCTTGGATCGATTGGAGGATCTTACAATTATTTGGCAGTTTGTTACTTTGCACCATTATCCATGCAGATCTACTCCACAAGCACTTGCAATCGAAGTCAACCATTCCATCGGCTCATTTTTCATTCATTTTGGGTTTCATTTTCATTCATTTGGGATTTCTCATCTGATTATAGTTGGGCACTTTGTGTGCAAAAGAGGGTAAGCTCTGTATTCATTGCTAAATAGATGTAGAGGAGCTCATCTAGTGTCTTGGAGTCTTAGGAAATTCTCATCATTTACCATTAATTCTTTACCATTTACCATTTACCATTTATTCAGGAGCTTAGTGTTTCCCGTTATCTTATATGGAACACAAGTGTGGGGTCCTGGTTGTAAGAAGACAGGTTGGCAGCGTTTGGAGAGGGTGCAAAAGATCTTCTTACAAGAAGAATTGGGTGTGAGGACCCAAACTTCTTATGCAATTCTTCTTGCGGAAACAGGTTGTCTACCTCTTGAGGCTGAAGCTCTCCTTTTGACTATCACTTACGTCAAAAGAGTGAGGTCTCTTGATGCTTCTCGACTTACTCTTGAAGCTTTGCGTGCCACACGTGCCAAGGGTTGGTTTGCAGATGTGGTGACTTGGTCTTTGAGGTGGAATGTGACGGAACTCGATTGGAATTTGCAACCTATTGCCCTACGCGAGCGTATTAAGGAGGAATTTCTCAGCATTATGTGGAGCACACGAGGCACCAAGATGCAGTTTTATCAACTTCATGTGAATCCTATGCTTGTTTATTGTGAGCAAGGATATTTACTTGCAGAGATATCTACTTCTTTACGTCATATTATTGCTAGACATAGAACAGGATCTCATAGTCTTGGGATTGAAGAAGGGCGTTGGTTGAACATTGATAGGAGTGAACGTATTTGTAGACTATGTGATGGAAGAAAAGTTGAGGATGAAGAGCATGTATTTCTTACTTGTTCTAGGTATGTAGAGATTCGAGTGGCCCATAAAGTTGATGTCGAGAATTTCTTTTCTCTGCTTCAACTCGAGCCTTATGATTTAGGTTGTTACATTAGGGATATTATTAGTTACCGTTCTAGTGCTTTGGGCACTAGCTAGGGGGTTCTTTTGGTTCTCTCCTAGTTTGGAGTTGGATTGTTTGTATTGTGTTTTTTAGCCTTTTGACCCTTTGGGTCCCACGGGCTTGATCTATTTACCATTTACCATTTACCATTGAACTTCTCAAGTGGGGAGGAGATGCTATTGGACCTATACTCACGAAAGTGTTAGAGGATGCTGCTATTCATGGCTTTCCTTCATCTTGGTCTCTACGGAAGATTGTTCCTATTCACAAATATGGGAGCAAGGCCTTGGTGACAAACTATCGCACTATCATGGTAAATGGTAAATGGTGAATAGATCAAGCCCGTGGGACCCAAAGGGTCAAAAGGCTAAAAAACACAATACAAACAATCCAACTCCAAACAAGGAGAGAACCAAAAGAACCCCCTAGCTAGTGCCCAAAGCACTAGAACGGTAACTAATAATATCTCTAATGTAACAACCTAAATCATAAGGCTCGAGTTGAAGTAGAGAAAAGAAATTCTCGACATCAACTTTATGCGCCACTCGAATCTCTACATACCTAGAACAAGTAAGAAATACATGCTCTTCATCCTCAACTTTTCTTCCATCACATAGCCTACAAATACGTTCACTCCTATCAATGTTCAACCAACGCCCTTCTTCAATCCCAAGACTATGGGATCCAGTTCTATGTCTAGCAATAATATGACGTAAAGAAGTAGATATCTCTGCAAGTAAGTATCCTTGCTCACAATAAACAAGCATAGAATTCACATGAAATTGATAAAACTGCATCTTGGTGCCTCGTGTGCTCCACATAATGCTGAGAAATTCCTCCTTAATACGCTCGCGTAGGGCAATAGGTTGCAAATTCCAATCGAGTTCCGTCACATTCCACCTCAAAGACCAAGTCACCACATCTGCAAACCAACCCTTGGGACGTGTGGCACGCAAAGCTTCAAGAGGAAGTCGAGAAGCATCAAGAGATCTCACTCTTTTGACGTAAGTGATAGTCAAAAAGAGAGCTTCAGCCTCAAGAGGTAGACAACCTGTTTCCGCAAGAAGAATTGCATAAGAAGTTTGGGTCCTCACACCCAATTCTTCTTGTAAGAAGATCTTTTGCACCCTCTCCAAACGCTGCCAACCTGTCTTCTTACAACCAGGACCCCACACTTGTGTTCCATATAAGATAACGGGAAACACTAAGCTCCTGAATAAGAATTTCCTAAGACTCCAAGACACTAGATGAGCTCCTCTACATCTATTTAGCAATGAATATAGAGCTTTGAAACCAGATTCTACCCTCTTTTGCACACAAAGTGCCCAACTATAATCAGATGAGAAATCAATGCCCAAATATTTGTAACTTTTCACTTGTTCCGACTCTAATCCTTTGTAACAGAAAGAGAGCTTGGATCTAGTGCCCACAAGAATGACTTTGGACTTCTCCAAATTGACTTCCATCTGATTTTGAGTACAAAAGCTAGCCAAAGTGTCGAGGTGTTTCTGTAAACTAGTGGCATCACGTGCTAGTAATATGACATCATCTGCATACAAAAGAGCTTTGATGACAAAGCCTCCAAGTTTAACACCTTCGCTATCACAATCCTCCAACCACCTTTCTATATCATCTATGAAAACTCCAAAGAGAGTGGGAGAGAGAGGACAACCTTGAATGACTCCAATGGTGCTGATAATCTCTTCGGTCTGAGAAGTGTTGATCTTGGCCCGAACTGAGTGGTATAATGCAGCCACCGCTGCCAAGAGATCTGATGGTACTCCAATGGTTTGCAATCTTTGCCATAAAAGCTCACGAGGTACTGTGTCAAAAGCTTTCTTGAAATCAATGAAGGCACAAAACAAAGCTTTTCCATTACCCTTGGATTTCTCCCATAGAACACGTAAAACCAAGATATGGTCTATAGTGTTGAATGTAGGACGAAAACCAGCTTGGAACTGTGCTCTTTTCTGACAAGATTCAGCCCATGTGCTCAACTTTGACTCCACCAATTTGCCAAATAACTTGGCAAAAATACTACCCACCATGATAGTGCGATAGTTTGTCACCAAGGCCTTGCTCCCAGATTTGTGAATAGGAACAATCTTCCGTAGAGACCAAGATGAAGGAAAGCCATGAATAGCAGCATCCTCTAACACTTTTGTGAGTATAGGCCCAATAGCATCTCCTCCCCACTTGAGAAGTTCAATGGAAAGCCCATCCAAATCCTCACATTTACCATTTGCCAATTGTCTGAGTTGAGTCATCACTTCAACTTCTGAAAATAAGCCTGGATTTCCTTCACAATGTGGCATAGATGCAACATTGGGAAAGAAATAAAGCTTTTCAGCAAAAGAAATCAAAGACTTGGCATCAAGAGTAGGTTTAGAAGATCGTACTGCCAACCGCCTCCAAAAGGATTTGGGATTCTCCAAGAGCTCCTTTGTCAAGCACTCTTGCTTTTGCCTCAAAAATGCTCGTTTCTTGGACTTCACCAAGTCTTTGTAAAGTCTTGTGATAATGAACCGATTGTGAAGATCCAAGGATTTATCAAGTGATCTCGCCCTCGCTTGCTTGCAATCAAAGTCAAACCATCCATTGCAAGGAAGACCTCTAGCTCTCCTGGTCTTATGTCTCAAAAAGAACTTGGAAGCAGAGTTTTGGAGCAACTCAGTTAGTTGCAAACTAGATGTATGTGGATCAAGGCTCCAAGTAGTACAAGTCAAGAGGTCTTGGAAATGTTCACTATAAAGTTGCTTCTTACTAGCATCTAAACAAAACTTGGGGGAAGTAGAAACAAAGTGACATGTAGTGAGAGGGATTGACGTTGACAACAAAAGAGTAAATAAAAGAGGTGTATGATCTGATTCTGGTTGAGGCTCTAGAATATCAAACGTTGAGATAAATGAACTATTAGTGGCAGAGGACAAAAGATAATCTATAGTGCTAACACCAGTAGAGGAAAAACATGTATTGGAGTGAGAGTTGGGAAAGAAAGAAACACCATTGAGAACTTTCAGATTACAAGTGGCTCCAAAAGTCAAGAAATGCTCAGTCAAATCATTTGTGAAAGTATCACAAGAGATTCTAGACCACAAACTATCTCTACTTTCTTCAAAAGAGTGGGAAGACAAGGAACTATCAAATTGTGTAAATTGAGTGGAACGTATGCGGGCATTGAAGTCTCCAACAAGAAAAACTTCACCTTTGTCTTGATATTTGAGAACATCTCCAATGAGCCGATGGAATGGTTGACTTCGATTGCAAGTACTTGTGGAGTAGATCTGCATGGATAATGGTGCAAAGTAACAAACTGCCAAATAACTGTAAGATCCTCCAATTGATCCAAGACGAAGCCAATGATATTGTTTCCCAATATCTTGGCTTTCCAAATGTATCATAGGAAGAAGTTCAGATCTGATGAAAGTAGCAATGCCTCCAAAGCCTCTTCCTGCTCGTCGATTTCTATGGTTCCAAGTAGATCCCACCAGAGTAAAACCTTGTATCTCTCCAATAACATTGCTTTCATGCTCCCAAGTCTCAACAATGTTGAGGATGTCCGCCATCTTCCAAATCGGATGTGCACTCACATACTTAGTTGTAGATAGGCCTCTTATGTTCCACATCAACACCCTCAATCTCTTGGATTGCTAGGTTGATGATTGTCTCCTCCTCTTGGTGATAATAGCTTGACTATCACGTAGATAAGCTACAAAACCTGCATCTTGAGCTTCTTTGACTTTTGCAAGCTCCTTCCTTCTTGCTTCAACTTGAAGAGGTGTAAGATCTGGTAAATGGTAAATGGTAAATGGTAAATAGATCAAGCCCGTGGGACCCAAAGGGTCAAAAGGCTAAAAAACACAATACAAACAATCCAACTCCAAACTAGGAGAGAACCAAAAGAACCCCCTAGCTAGTGCCCAAAGCACTAGAACGGTAACTAATAATATCTCTAATGTAACAACCTAAATCATAAGGCTCGAGTTGAAGCAGAGAAAAGAAATTCTCGACATCAACTTTATGCGCCACTCGAATCTCTATATATCTAGTACAAGTAATAAACACATGCTCTTCATCCTCAACATTTCTCCCATCACATAGCCTACAAATCCGTTCACTCCTATCAATATTCAACCAACGTCCTTCCTCAATTCCAAGCCTATGAGATCCTGTTCTATGCCTCGCAATAATATGACGTAAAGATGTAGCAATCTCTGCAACAAGGTACCCTTGCTCACAATAAATAAGCATAGGATTCACATGAAGTTGATAAAACTGCATTTTAGTGCCTCCTCTCCTCCAAATGATGTTGAGAAACTCCTCCTTAATACGCTCGCGAAGGGCCATAGGTTGCAGATCCCAATCCAATTCCGTCACATTCCACCTCAAAGACCAAGTCATCACATCTGCAAACCATCCCTTGGAACGTGTGGCACGCAAAGCATGAAGAGGAAGTCGAGAAGCATCAAGAGATCTCACCCTTCTAATATAAGTGATGGTCAAGTAGAGAGCTTCAGCCTCAAGAGGTAGACAACCGGTTTCCGCAAGAAGAATAGCATAAGGAGTTTGGTTCCTTACACCTAACTCTTCTTGTAAGAAGATCTTTTGCACCCTCTCCACACGCTCCCAACTTGTCTTCTTACTGCCAGGACCCCACACTTGTGTCCCATATAGAACCACCGGCAACACTAAACTCCTAAATAAAAATTTCCTAAGACTCCAAGATACTAGATGGGCTCTTCTACATCGATTTAACAATGAATATAGAGCTTTGTAACCAGCTTCTACTCTCTTTTGTACACAAAGTGCCCAACTATAATTCTGAGAAAAATCAATGCCTAAATATTTGTAACTCTTCACTTGTTCCAATTCTAGTCCCTTGTAAAAGAAAGAGAACTTGGATCTAGTGCCCACAAGAATGATCTTTGATTTTTCCAGATTGACCTCCATCTGATTTCGAGTACAAAAGCTAGCCAAAGTATCAAGGTGTTTCTGTAAACTAATTGCATCACGTGCTAGTAATATGATATCATCTGCGTACAAAAGAGCTTTGATCACAAAGTCTCCAAGTTTGACTCCTTCACTCTCACAATCATCCAACCACCTTTCTATATCATCTATGAATATTCCGAATAGAGTAGGAGAGAGAGGACAACCTTGAATAACTCCAATGGTGCTCGAGATCTCTTGAGGCTGAGAGGCATTAATCTTAGCTCGAACTGAAGTGTATAAAGTGGCCACAGCTCCGAGTAGATTAGCCGGTACTCCAATGTCTTGTAGTCTTTCCCATAAAAGCTTTCGAGGAACAGTATCAAAAGCTTTCTTCAAATCGATGAAGGCACAAAATAAAGCTTTCCCATTGCCCTTGGATTTCTCCCATAAAACACGTAAGGCCAAAATATGGTCAATAGTGTTGTATGTAGGACGAAAACCGGCTTGGGCCTTTGCTCTCTTCTGAAAATCCTCTGTCCATGTGCTCAACTTCGATTCTACCAACTTCCCAAACAACTTGGCAAAAACACTACCAACCATGATGGTGCGATAGTTTGTCACCACGTTCTTCCTTCCTGATTTATGAATAGGAACAATCTTCCGCATGGACCAAGTTGATGGAAAACCGTGAACCATAGCATCTTCCAAAAGCTTAGTGAGAACCGGTCCAATACAATCTCCTCCCCACTTGATAAGTTCAATGGACAAGCCATCTAAATCCTCACATTTGCCATTTGCTAATTTTCGGAGAATAGTCATCACCTCTCCTTCCGAAAATAATCCAGGTGTTGCTTCGCAATATGGCATAGATGTGGCTTCTGGAAAGAAATAGAGCTTTTCGGCAAAAGCTACCAAAGACTCGGAATCAAGAGAAGGTTTTGACGATGGTGTAGCTAATCGTCTCCAAAAGGACTTGGGATCCTTCATCAGGTCCTTTGTCAAGGATTCTTGCTTTCGTCTTAAGAAAGCTCGTTTCTTAGACTTCACCAAGTCTTTGTATATCCTTGTCAAAAGAAGCCGACTTTGAATATCCAAAGACCTATCAACAGACCTTGCCCTTGCTAGCTTGCATTCGGAGTCAAACCATCCATTGCAAGGTAGCCCCTTAGCAATCCTAGTACTATGCCTCAAAAAGAACTTCGATGCAGAAGTTTTGAGCAATTCTATGAGCTGTAAACTAGCGGTATGCGAATCTGGACTCCATATGGTGTGAGTCAAAAGATCTTGTAGATGTTCTGCATAAAGGTCTCTTTTACAAGGATCTAAGCGAAACTTGGGAGAAGCTAAAAGAGATTGGCAAGGTGAAGTAGAGATTGATTTTGACATTGAAAGTGTGAACAAAAGAGGTGCATGATCTGATTCAGGTTGAGGATCCAAAACATCAAAATTGGAGATCAGAGAGGTACTAACCAAGGAAGACAAGAGAAAATCTATTGTGCTAGCACCGGTAGGGGAAAAACAAGTATTGGACTGAGAGTTGGGAAAGCGAGAGGTTCCATTGAGAACCTTCAAGTTACAAGTGGCTCCAAATGTCAAAAAGTGCTCTGTCAAAGAGTTTGTGGAAGGATCAAAAGAGGTTCTAGACCACAAACTATCGTAAATTTCTTCAAACATAGAAGAAGCCAAGGGATCACTAAATTGAGTAAATTGAGCACAACGTATACGAGCATTGAAATCTCCAGCAAGAAAGACATCCCCTTTACTTTGGAATCTAAGAACATCTTCAATAAGCCGATGGAATGGTTCACTTCGGTTGCAAAAGCGTGTTGAGTAGATACCCATGGACAATGGTGCAAAATAACAAATTGCCAAATAGCAATAAGATCCTCCAACCACCCCGAGACGTAGCCAATGATACTGTCCACCAACATCTTGAGCTTCTAGATGTATGAGAGGTAGAAGATGAGACCTGATGAAAGTAGCAATACCTCCTTGACCCCTTCCCGCATGTTGTCTTCTTTGGTTCCATGTCGACCCCACCAAGGTAAACCCTTCCAACTCAGCAATAGTATTGCTTTCATGTTCCCAAGTCTCCACAATGTTGATGACGTCAGCCATCTTCCAAATCGGAGCAGCACTCACATACTTTGTTGTTGAAAGTCCTCGGATATTCCACACCAACACCCTTATCTTCTCGGATTGCTATGTTGACGACACCTTCCTCCTCTGAGTAACGATTGCTCTCCCATCGTGTAAATAAGCAACAAAACCCGATTCTTGAGCCTCTTTTACCTTCGCAAGCTCCTTTCTCCTAACTTCCACTTGTAGAGGAGTCAGATCAGGATCCAACCATATTCTACGTCCCTTTAACATAGCCTTATTAGCCAAGGCAACATCACGTTGAGTTTGATTGACAAACTTCACTATAATACCACGAGGTTGAGCTCCCTTGTTTCCAATACGATAAGCTTGAGCCAATTCCGCATTGGAAACCTGAAGTGTTTCATCCAAAAACTTGGTGACAACACTCTTGACATCTTCATTCTCTATTTCAGGTAAACCTGAAATTCTCACATTCTTCCTACGTGCAAGCTGGTTGGACTTTTCAATCTCTTGTTCTTGACAAAAAGAGATTTGAGCAGCCTTTGTAGCTTCAGCGTAGGATTTGATCTTCAAATCTAAGCTTTCCACCACCTCATGCAATCTAGGACTATCCGCACTTGTCATCTGAGAGCATACCTTCCCTTGGATGTCATCCACAGACTTAGATACATCCCACATCACACCCACACTATCCTTGAACACCTTCTCCACGTTCTTCTGTGATCCCTTCAACTCTCGAATTTGATTATGTGCGAGAGTTAAAGCAGCCTGTTGCATCTTGAATTCATGTCGAAGTTCCTTCAATTCTTCGAAAATTGTTTGCAGAAGTTGAAAAATATCGTCTTGAGAAGCCATGTCGTATCAACTTCCGTATCAACCAAAACACTCTAAATTCTAGGTCAAAACACCAAAAAATATCGTAACTTCTCACTCAAGCGTCCATGCACCTTCAAACTTGATGAGCTTCTGCCGAATATCAATCCCCAAGTCCTCAAAAATTTTCAGCCTCAGATCTTGCTTTGTCGAAAAGATAAAAATGTCTGAACATTTTTGTGACCACCCGAACACTCGGGATAAAAAGTCGAAACTCAAAATGGTCTGTAACTTCTGACTCAAGCGTCCGTTCACCTTCAAACTTTTTATGCTACTGCCAAATATTGATCTTCAAGTCCCCAAAAATTTTCAGACTCAGATCATGCTTCGTCAAAAAGATAAAAATGTCTGAACATTTTTGTGACCACGGAACACTCGAAACAAAAAGTCGAAACTCCAAATGGGCTGTAACTTCTGACTCAAGCGTCCGTTAACCTTCAAACTTTTTATGCTTCTGCCGAATATTGATCTCCAAGTCCCCAAAAATTTTCAGCCTCAGATCATGCTTCGTCAAAAAGATAAAAATGTCTGAACATTTTTGTGACCACCCGAACACTCGAAACAAAAAGTCGAAACTCCAAATGGGCTGTAACTTCTGAATCAAGCGTCCGTTCACCTTCAAACTTTTTATGCTACTGCCGAATATTGATCTCCAAGTCCCCAAAAATTTTCAGCCTCAGATCATGCTTCGTCAAAAAGATAAAAATCTCTGAACATTTTTGTGACCACCCTACCACTCGAAACAAAAAGTCGAAACTCCAAATGGGCTATAACTTCTGAATCAAGCGTCCGTTCACCTTCAAACTTTTTATGCTACTGCCGAATATTGATCTCCAAGTCCCCAAAAATTTTCAGCCTCAGATCATGCTTCGTCAAAAAGATAAAAATGTCTGAACATTTTTGTGACCACGTGAAACACTCCCAATTGACACTCTTTGCTGAAGAAATTCGTGAACTTCGGTGTCGCAACTCCAAAATGCGTGAAATTTTGCAGGCTGGAGCGCGCTACCGAACTCCACGCCCCTGCAAATTTTCAATTTCCGTGGACACTCAGACGCGAAGATACGATCTCTGCAAGAAACGATCTCGACCCCAACACTCGAAAACTCCAACTCGAAACTTGAGAAATCCGTGAACTTAGGCGTCCCAACTCCAAAATGCGTGAAATTTTGCAAGCTGGAGCGCACTACGGAACTCCACGCCCCTGCAAATTTTCAGCTTCCGTGGACACTCAGACGCGAAGATACGATCTCTGCAAGAAACGATCTCGACCCCAACACTCGAAAACTCCAACTCGAAACTTGAGAAATCCGTGAACTTCGGCGTCTCAACTCCAAAATGCGTGAAATTTTGCAGGCTGGAGCGCGCTACCGAACTCCACGCCCCTGCAAATTTTCAGCTTCCGTGGACACTCAGACGCGAAGATACGATCTCTGCAAGGAACGATCTCGACCCCAACACTCGAAAACTCCAACTCGAAACTTGAGAAATCCGTGAACTTCGGCGTCCCAACTCCAAAATGCGTGAAATTTTGCAGGCTGGAGCGCGCTACCGAACTCCACGCCCCTGCAAATTTTCAGCTTCCGTGGACACTCGGACGCGAAGATACGATCTCTGCAAGAAACGATCTCGACCCGAACACTCGAAAACTCCAACTCGAAACTTGAGAAATCCGTGAACTTCGGCGTCCCAACTCCAAAATGCGTGAAATTTTGCAGGCTGGAGCGCGCTACCGAACTCCACGCCCCTGCAAATTTTCAGCTTCCGTGGACACTCAGACGCGAAGATACGATCTCTGCAAGAAACGATCTCGACCCGAACACTCGAAAACTCCAACTCGAAACTTGAGAAATCCGTGAACTTCGGCGTGCCAACTCCAAAATGCGTGAAATTTTGCAGGCTGGAGCGCGCTACCGAACTCCACGTCCCTGCAAATTTTCAGCTTCCGTGGACACTCAGACGCGAAGATACGATCTCTGCAAGAAACGATCTCGACCCCAACACTCGAAAACTCCAACTCGAAACTTGAGAAATCCGTGAACTTCGGCGTCCCAACTCCAAAATGCGATCTAACCAAATCCTCCGTCCCTTGAGAATGGCCTTGTTAGCTAAAGCCATATCACGTTGAGCTTGATCCACAAACTTAACTATAATGGCACGAGGTTGTGTGCCTTTGTTGCCAATACGATAAGCATGAGCCAAATCCGGATTAGGAACATCAAGTGTTTCAGTCAAAAACTTGGTGACCATACTCTTCACCTCTTCCTTCTCAGATTCAGGTAGACCCGAAATCCTCACATTCTTCATACGAGCAAATTGATTAGCCTTTTCAATCTCTTGCTCTTGACAGAAAGAGATATGAGCAGACTTGGTAGCTTCAGCATAGGACTTCATTTTCACTTCTAGAGTTTCAACCACTTCATGCAAAGCAGGAGTAGTAATAGTAGAAGCTTGAGAACCAACCTTGTCTTGAATGTCCTCAACAGATCCAGAGATTTGGAGCATGATCTTCTCAAAACTTTTGTGAGAAATCTTCAACTCCCTGATTTCATTCTTTGCAGCAGCCAAGGCAACATTTTGTGCCTTGAATTCTTGGCGTAGCACTTTCAATTCCTCCAAAACCGTTTGCACAAGATTGAAAAGTTTGTTTTCAGAATCCATCATGAACCCAACTTTGCAAGATGTTACACAAGCTCAAAGTTTCGAAATGAAAACTTCTTGACAGCAGCTTCGTTGGGGCTGACAATTCGCAGGTATGTGCGCCCGGCCGTCGTGAACAAGCCCACCAAATTTCAGCTCCTGTTGACACTGCAGCAAGAAGATATGGCCCCCGCAAGATTCATGCTCAAATCCCTAAACTCAAAGATTCGAAATGACAACTTCTTGACAGCAGCTCCGTTGGGGCTGAAAATTCGCAGGTATGTGGTGGGTAGTGGTGGGTAGTATTTTTGCCAAGTTATTTGGCAAATTGGTGGAGTCAAAGTTGAGCACATGGGCTGAATCTTGTCAGAAGAGAGCGCGGTTCCAAGCTGGTTTTCGTCCCACATTCAACACTATAGACCATATCTTGGTTTTACGTGTTCTATGGGAGAAATCCAAGGGTAATGGAAAAGCTTTGTTTTGTGCCTTCATTGATTTCAAGAAAGCTTTTGACACAGTACCTCGTGAGCTTTTATGGCAAAGATTGCAAGCCATTGAAGTACCATGAGATCTCTTGGCAGCGGTGGCTGCATTATACCACTCAGTTCGGGCCAAGATCAACACTTCTCAAACCGAAGAGATTATCAGCACCATTGGAGTCATTCAAGGTTGTCCTCTCTCTCCCACTCTCTTTGGAGTTTTCATAGATGATATAGAAAGGTGGTTGGAGGATTGTGATAGCGAAGGTGTTAAACTTGGAGGCTTTGTCATCAAAGCTCTTTTGTATGCAGATGATGTCATATTACTTGCACGTGATGCCACTAGTTTACAGAAACACCTTGACACTTTGGCTAGCTTTTGTACTCAAAATCAGATGGAAGTCAATTTGGAGAAGTCCAAAGTCATTCTTGTGGGCACTAGATCCAAGCTCTCTTTCTGTTACAAAGGATTAGAGTTGGAACAAGTGAAAAGTTACAAATATTTGGGCATTGATTTCTCATCTGATTATAGTTGGGCACTTTGTGTGCAAAAGAGGGTAGAAGCTGGTTTCAAAGCTCTATATTCATTGCTAAATAGATGTAGAGGAGCTCATCTAGTGTCTTGGAGTCTTAGGAAATTCTTATCCAGGAGCTTAGTGTTTCCCGTTATCTTATATGAAACACAAGTGTGGGGTCCTGGTTGTAAGAAGACAGGTTGGCAGCGTTTGGAGAGGGTGCAAAAGATCTTCTTACAAGAAGAATTGGGTGTGAGGACCCAAACTTCTTTTGCAATTCTTCTTGCGGAAACAGGTTATCTACCTCTTGAGGCTGAAGCTCTCTTTTTGACTATCACTTACGTCAAAAGAGTGAGATCTCTTGATGCTTCTCGACTTCCTCTTGAAGCTCTGCATGCCACACGTCCCAAGGGTTGGTTTGCAGATGTGGTGACTTGGTCTTTGAGGTGGAATGTGACGGAACTTGATTGGAATTTGCAACCTATTGCCCTACGCGAGCGTATTAGGGAGGAATTTCTCAGCATTATGTGGAGCACACGAGGCACCAAGATGCAGTTTTATGGTAAAATAAAATGGTAAAATGGTAAATAGATTAAGCCCGTGGGACCCAAAGGGTCAAAAGGCTAAAAAACACAATACAAACAACCCAACTCCAAACTAGGAGAGAACCAAAAGAACCCCCTAGCTAGTGCCCAAAGCACTAGAACGGTAACTAATAATATCTCTTATCAACTTCATGTGAATCATATGCTTGTTTATTGTGAGCAAGGATACTTACTTGCAGAGATATCTACTTCTTTACGTCATATTATTGCTAGACATAGAACTGGATCTCAGAGTCTTGGGATTGAAGAAGGGCGTTGGTTGAACATTGATAGGAGTGAACATACAACAACAACCCGTTCTAGTGCTTTGGGCACTAGCTAGGGGGTTCTTTTGGTTCTCTCCTAGTTTGGAGTTGGATTGTTTGTATTGTGTTTTTTTTGCCTTTTGACCCTTTGGGTCCCACGGGCTTGATCTATTTATCATTTACCATTTACCATATTTGTAGGCTATGTGATGGAAGAAAAGTTGAGGATGAAGAGCATGTATTTCTTACTTGTTCTAGGTATGTAGAGATTCGAGTGGCGCATAAAGTTGATGTCGAGAATTTCTTTTCTCTGCTTCAACTCGAGCCTTATGATTTAGGTTGTTACATTAGAGATATTATAAGTTACCGTTCTAGTGCTTTGGGCACTAGCTAGGGGGTTCTTTTGGTTCTCTCCTAGTTTGGAGTTGAATTGTTTGTATTGTGTTTTTTAGCCTTTTGACCCTTTGGGTCCCACGGGCTTGATCTATTTACCATTTACCATTTATCAAGTATAGAGCTTCAGCCTCTAGAGGTAAACAACCTGTTTCCGCAAGAAGAATAGCATATGAGGTTTGGTTTCTCACACCCAATTCTTCTTGTAGAAATATCTTCTGCACCCTCTCCACACGCTCCCATCCTGTCTTCTTACAACAAGGGTACCTTGTTGCAGAGATTGCTACATCTTTACGTCATATTATTGCCAGGCATAGAACAGGATCTCATAGGCTTGGAATTGAGGAAGGACGTTGGTTGAATATTGATAGGAGTGAACGGATTTGTAGGCTATGTGATGGGAGAAATGTTGAGGATGAAGAGCATGTGTTTATTACTTGTACTAGATATATAGAGATTCGAGTGGCGCATAAAGTTGATGTCGAGAATTTCTTTTCTCTGCTTCAACTCGAGCCTTATGATTTAGGTTGTTACATGGTAAATGGTAAATGGTAAATAGATCAAGCCCGTGGGACCCAAAGGGTCAAAAGGCTAAAAAAACACAATACAAACAATCCAACTCCAAACTAGGAGAGAACCAAAAGAACCCCCTAGCTAGTGCCCAAAGCACTAGAACGGTAACTAATAATATCTCTAATGTAACAACCTAAATCATAAGGCTCGAGTTGAAGCAGAGAAAAGAAATTCTCGACATCAACTTTATGCGCCACTCGAATCTCTATATATCTAGTACAAGTAATAAACACATGCTCTTCATCCTCAACATTTCTCCCATCACATAGCCTACAAATCCGTTCACTCCTATCAATATTCAACCAACGTCCTTCCTCAATTCCAAGCCTATGAGATCCTGTTCTATGCCTCGCAATAATATGACGTAAAGATGTAGCAATCTCTGCAACAAGGTACCCTTGCTCACAATAAATAAGCATAGGATTCACATGAAGTTGATAAAACTGCATTTTAGTGCCTCCTCTCCTCCAAATGATGTGGAGAAACTCCTCCTTAATACGCTCGCGAAGGGCCATAGGTTGCAGATCCCAATCCAATTCCGTCACATTCCACCTTAAAGACCAAGTTATCACATCTGCAAACATTAGAGATATTATTAGTTACCGTTCTAGTGCTTTGGGCACTAGCTAGGGGGTTCTTTTGGTTCTCTCCTAGTTTGGAGTTGGATTGTTTGTATTGTGTTTTTTAGCCTTTTGACCCTTTGGGTCCCACGGGCTTGATCTATTTACCATTTACCATTTACCATTACCACACTTGAGTTCCATACAATACTACCGGCAACACTAAATGGTAAATGGTAAATGGTGAATAGATCAAGCCCGTGGGACCCAAAGGGTCAAAAGGCTAAAAAACACAATACAAACAATCCAACTCCAAACCAGGAGAGAACCAAAAGAACCCCCTAGCTAGTGCCCAAAGCACTAGAACGGTAACTAATAATATCTCTAATGTAACAACCTAAATCATAAGGCTCGAGTTGAAGCAGAGAAAAGAAATTCTCGACATCAACTTTATGCGTCACTCGAATCTCTACATACCTAGAACAAGTAAGAAATACATGCTCTTCATCCTCAACTTTTCTTCCATCACATAGCCTACAAATACGTTCACTCCTATCAATGTTCAACCAACGCCCTTCTTCAATCCCAAGACTATGAGATCCAGTTCTATGTCTAGCAATAATATGACGTAAAGAAGTAGATATCTCTGCAAGTAAGTATCCTTGCTCACAGTAAACAAGCATAGGATTCACATGAAGTTGATAAAACTGCATCTTGGTGCCTCGTGTGCTCCACATAATGCTGAGAAATTCCTCCTTAATACGCTCGCGTAGGGCAATAGGTTGCAAATTCCAATCGAGTTCCGTCACATTCCACCTCAAAGACCAAGATACTTGTACTAGATATGCAGAGATTAGAGTGACCCATAATATAGATGAAGAGAATTTTTATTCTTTGTTACAGTTAGTTCCTTTTGATTTAGGTTGTTATATTAGGGACATTATTAGTTATCGTTCTAGTGCTCTTGGCACTAGCTAGGGTTTGGCCTTTGGGGTCTATTTTTAATTTACCATTTACCATTCCCTTGTTTGTGGCTGTCGCTTGTATTGTGTTTTTCAGCCTTTTGACCCTTTGGGTCCCCCGGGCTTGGTCTATTACCATTACCATTACCAAGTCACCACATCTGCAACCAACCCTTGGGACGTGTGGCACGCAAAGCTTCAAAAGGAAGTCGAGAAGCATCAAGAGATCTCACTCTTTTGACGTAAGTGATAGTCAAAAAGAGAGCTTCAGCCTCAAGAGGTAGACAACCTGTTTCCGCACGAAGAATTGCATAAGAAGTTTGGGTCCTCACACCCAATTCTTCTTGTAAGAAGATCTTTTGCACCCTCTCCAAACGCTGCCAACCTGTCTTCTTACAACCAGGACCCCACACTTGTGTTCCATATAAGATAACGGGAAACACTAAGCTCCTGAATAAGAATTTCCTAAGACTCCAAGACACTAGATGAGCTCCTCTACATCTATTTAGCAATGAATACAGAGCTTTGAAACCAGCTTCTACCCTCTTTTGCACACAAAGTGCCCAACTATAATCAGATGAGAAATCAATGCCCAAATATTTGTAACTTTTCACTTGTTCCAACTCTAATCCTTTGTAACAGAAAGAGAGCTTGGATCTAGTGCCCACAAGAATGACTTTGGACTTCTCCAAATTGACTTCCATCTGATTTTGAGTACAAAAGCTAGCCAAAGTGTCGAGGTGTTTCTGTAAACTAGTGGCATCACGTGCTAGTAATATGACATCATCTGCATACAAAAGAGCTTTGATGACAAAGCCTCCAAGTTTAACACCTTCGCTATCACAATCCTCCAACCACCTTTCTATATCATCTATGAAAACTCCAAAGAGAGTGGGAGAGAGAGTACAACCTTGAATGACTTCAATGGTGCTGATAATCTCTTCGGTTTGAGAAGTGTTGATCTTGGCCCGAACTGAGTGGTATAATGCAGCCACCGCTGCTAAGAGATCTGATGGTACTCCAATGGTTTGCAATCTTTGCCATAAAAGCTCACGAGGTATTGTGTCAAAAGCTTTCTTGAAATCATGGAAGGCACAAAACAAAGCTTTTCCATTACCCTTGGATTTCTCCCATAGAACACGTAAAACCAAGATATGGTCTATAGTGTTGAATGTAGGACGAAAACCAGCTTGGAACCGCGCTCTCTTCTGACAAGATTCAGCCCATGTGCTCAACTTTGACTCCACCAATTTGCCAAATAACTTGGCAAAAATACTACCCACCATGATAGTGCGATAGTTTGTCACCAAGGCCTTGCTCCCAGATTTGTGAATAGGAACAATCTTCTGTAAATGGTAATGGTAAATGGTAAATGGTAAATAGATCAAGCCCGTGGGACCCAAAGGGTCAAAAGGCTAAAAACCACAATACAAACAATCCAACTCCAAACTAGGAAAGAACCAAAAGAACCCCCTAGCTAGTGCCCAAAGCACTAGAACGGTAACTAATAATATCTCTAATGTAACAACCTGAATCATAAGGCTCGAGTTGAAGCAGAGAAAAGAAATTCTCGACATCAACTTTATGCGCCACTCGAATCTCTATATATCTAGTACAAGTAATAAACACATGCTCTTCATCCTCAACATTTCTCCCATCACATAGCCTACAAATCCGTTCACTCCTATCAATATTCAACCAACGTCCTTCCTCAATTCCAAGCCTATGAGATCCTGTTCTATGCCTGGCAATAATATGACGTAAAGATGTAGCAATCTCTGCAACAAGGTACCCTTGCTCACAATAAATAAACATAGGATTCACATGAAGTTGATAAAACTGCATTTTAGTGCCTCCTCTCCTCCAAATGATGTTGAGAAACTCCTCCTTAATACGCTCGCGAAGGGCCATAGGTTGCAGATCCCAATCCAATTGGTAAATGGTAAATGGTAAATAGATCAAGCCCGTGGGACCCAAAGGGTCAAAAGGCTAAAAAACACAATACAAACAATCCAACTCCAAACAATTCCGTCACATTCCACCTCAAAGACCAAGTCATCACATCTGCAAACCATCCCTTGGAACGTGTGGCACGCAAAGCATGAAGAGGAAGTCAAGAAGCATCAAGAGATCTCACCCTTCTAATATAAGTGATGGTCAAGTAGAGAGCTTCAGCCTCAAGAGGTAGACAACCGGTTTCCGCAAGAAGAATAGCATAAGGAGTTTGGTTCCTTACACCTAACTCTTCTTGTAAGAAGATCTTTTGCACCCTCTCCACACGCTCCCAACTTGTCTTCTTACTGCCAGGACCCCACACTTGTGTCCCATATAGAACCACCGGCAACACTAAACTCCTAAATAAAAATTTCCTAAGACTCCAAGATACTAGATGAGCTCTTCTACATCGATTTAACAATGAATATAGAGTTTTGTAACCAGCTTCTACTCTCTTTTGTACACAAAGTGCCCAACTATAATTCTGAGAAAAATCAATGCCTAAATATTTGTAACTCTTCACTTGCTCCAATTCTAGTCCCTTGTAAAAGAGAGAGAACTTGGATCTAGTGCCCACAAGAATGATCTTTGATTTTTCCAGATTGACCTGCATCTGATTTCGAGTACAAAAGCTAGCCAAAGTATCAAGGTGTTTCTGTAAACTAATTGCATCACGTGCTAGTAATATGATATCATCTGCATACAAAAGAGCTTTGATCACAAAGTCTCCAAGTTTGACTCCTTCACTCTCACAATCATCCAACCACCTTTCTATATCATCTATGAATATTCCGAATAGAGTAGGAGAGAGAGGATAACCTTGAATAACTCCAATGGTGCTCGAGATCTCTTGAGGCTGAGAGGCATCAATCTTAGCTCGAACTGAAGTGTATAAAGTGGCCACAGCTCCGAGTAGATTAGCCGGTACTCCAATGTCTTGTAGTCTTTCCAAATGGTAAATAGATCAAGCCCGTAGAGACCAAGATGAAGGAAAGCCATGAATAGCAGCATCCTCTAACACTTTTGTGAGTATAGGCCCGATAGCATCTCCTCCCCACTTGAGAAGTTCACTGGAAAGCCCATCCAAATCCTCACATTTACCATTTGACAATTGTCTGAGTTGAGTCATCACTTCAACTTCTGAAAATAAGCCTGGATTTCCTTCACAATGTGGCATAGATGCAACATTGGGAAAGAAATAAAGCTTTTCAGCAAAAGAAATCAAAGACTTTATATAGAGCTTTGAAACCAGCTTCTACCCTCTTTTGCACACAAAGTGCCCAACTATAATCAGATGAGAAATCAATGCCCAAATATTTGTAACTTTTCACTTGTTCCAACTCTAATCCTTTGTAACAGAAACAGAGCTTGGATCTAGTGCCCACAAGAATGACTTTGGACTTCTCCAAATTGACTTCCATCTGATTTTGAGTACAAAAGCTAGCCAAAGTGTCGAGGTGTTTCTGTAAACTAGTGGCATCACGTGCTAGTAATATGACATCATCTGCATACAAAAGAGCTTTGATGACAAAGCCTCCAAGTTTAACACCTTCGCTATCACAATACTCCAACCACCTTTCTATATCATCTATGAAAACTCCAAAGAGAGTGGGAGAGAGAGTACAACCTTGAATGACTCCAATGGTGCTGATAATCTCTTCGGTTTGAGAAGTGTTGATCTTGGCCCGAACTGAGTGGTATAATGCAGCCACCGCTGCCAAGAGATCTGATGGTACTCCAATGGTTTGCAATCTTTGCCATAAAAGCTCACGAGGTACTGTGTCAAAAGCTTTCTTGAAATCAATGAAGGCACAAAACAAAGCTTTTCCATTACCCTTGGATTTCTCCCATAGAACACGTAAAACCAAGATATGGTCTATAGTGTTGAATGTAGGACGAAAACCAGCTTGGAACTGTGCTCTTTTCTGACAAGATTCAGCCCATGTGCTCAACTTTGACTCCACCAATTTGCCAAATAACTTGGCAAAAATACTACCCACCATGATAGTGCGATAGTTTGTCACCAAGGCCTTGCTCCCAGATTTGTGAATAGGAACAATCTTCCGTAGAGACCAAGATGAAGGAAAGCCATGAATAGCAGCATCCTCTAACACTTTTGTGAGTATAGGCCCAATAGCATCTCCTCCCCACTTGAGAAGTTCAATGGAAAGCCCATCCAAATCCTCACATTTACCATTTGCCAATTGTCTGAGTTGAGTCATCACTTCAACTTCTGAAAATAAGCCTGGATTTCCTTCACAATGTGGCATAGATGCAACATTGGGAAAGAAATAAAGCTTTTCAGCAAAAGAAATCAAAGACTTGGCATCAAGAGTAGGTTTAGAAGATCGTACTGCCAACCGCCTCCAAAAGGATTTGGGATTCTCCAAGAGCTCCTTTGTCAAGCACTCTTGCTTCTGCCTCAAAAATGCTCGTTTCTTGGACTTCACCAAGTCTTTGTAAAGTCTTGTCATAATCAACCGATTGTGAAGATCCAAGGATTTATCAAGTGATCTCGCCCTCGCTTGCTTGCAATCAAAGTCAAACCATCCATTGCAAGGAAGACCTCTAGCTCTCCTGGTCTTATGTCTCAAAAAGAACTTGGAAGCAGAGTTTTGGAGCAACTCAGTTAGTTGCAAACTAGATGTATGTGGATCAAGGCTCCAAGTAGTACAAGTCAAGAGGTCTTGGAAATGTTCACTATAAAGTTGCTTCTTACTAGCATCTAAACAAAACTTGGGGGAAGTAGAAACAAAGTGACATGTAGTGAGAGGGATTGACGTTGACAACAAAAGAGTAAATAAAAGAGGTGTATGATCTGATTCTGGTTGAGGCTCTAGAATATCAAACGTTGAGATAAATGAACTATTAGTGGCAGAGGACAAAAGATAATCTATAGTGCTAACACCAGTAGAGGAAAAACATGTATTGGAGTGAGAGTTGGGAAAGAAAGAAACACCATTGAGAACTTTCAGATTACAAGTGGCTCCAAAAGTCAAAAAATGCTCAGTCAAATCATTTGTGAAAGGATCACAAGAGACTCTAGACCACAAACTATCTCTACTTTCTTCAAAAGAGTGGGAAGACAAGGAACTATCAAATTGTGTAAATTGAGCGGAACGTATGCGGG
The DNA here is from genome assembly GCA_037833965.1 of Marchantia polymorpha subsp. ruderalis. Classification (NCBI taxonomy): domain Eukaryota; kingdom Viridiplantae; phylum Streptophyta; class Marchantiopsida; order Marchantiales; family Marchantiaceae; genus Marchantia; species Marchantia polymorpha. The sequence continues at coordinate 12,947,087 of AP031357.1, forward strand.
CATTGAAGTCTCCAACAAGAAAAACTTCACCTTTGTCTTGATATTTGAGAACATCTCCAATGAGCCGATGGAATGGTAAATGGTAAATGGTAAATGGTAAATAGATCAAGCCCGTGGGACCCAAAGGGTCAAAAGGCTAAAAAACACAATACAAACAATTCAACTCCAAACTAGGAGAGAACCAAAAGAACCCCCTAGCTAGTGCCCAAAGCACTAGAACGGTAACTAATAATATCTCTAATGTAACAACCTAAATCATAAGGCTCGAGTTGAAGCAGAGAAAAGAAATTCTCGACATCAACTTTATGCGCCACTCGAATCTCTACATACCTAGAACAAGTAAGAAATACATGCTCTTCATCCTCAACTTTTCTTCCATCACATAGCCTACAAATACGTTCACTCCTATCAATGTTCAACCAACGCCCTTCTTCAATCCCAAGACTATGAGATCCAGTTCTATGTCTAGCAATAATATGACGTAAAGAAGTAGATATCTCTGCAAGTAAATATCCTTGCTCACAATAAACAAGCATAGGATTCACATGAAGTTGATAAAACTGCATCTTGGTGCCTCGTGTGCTCCAAATAATGCTGAGAAATTCCTTCTTAATACGCTCGCGTAGGGCAATAGGTTGCAAATTCCAATCGAGTTCCGTCACATTCCACCTCAAAGACCAAGTCACCACATCTGCAAACCAACCCTTGGGACGTGTGGCACACAAAGCTTCAAGAGGAAGTCGAGAAGCATCAAGAGATCTCACTCTTTTGACGTAAGTGATAGTCAAAAAGAGAGCTTCAGCCTCAAGAGGTAGACAACCTGTTTCCGCAAGAAGAATTGCATAAGAAGTTTGGGTCCTCACACCCAATTCTTCTTGTAAGAAGATCTTTTGCACCCTCTCCAAACGCTGCCAACCTGTCTTTGTACAACCAGGACCCCACACTTGTGTTCCATATAAGATAACGGGAAACACTAAGCTCCTGAATAAGAATTTTCTAAGACTCCAAGACACTAGATGAGCTCCTCTACATCTATTTAGCAATGAATACAGAGCTTTGAAACCAGCTTCTACCCTCTTTTGCACACAAAGTGCCCAACTATAATCAGATGAGAAATCAATGCCCAAATATTTGTAACTTTTCACTTGTTCCAACTCTAATCCTTTGTAACAGAAACAGAGCTTGGATCTAGTGCCCACAAGAATGACTTTGGACTTCTCCAAATTGACTTCCATCTGATTTTGAGTACAAAAGCTAGCCAAAGTGTCGAGGTGTTTCTGTAAACTAGTGGCATCACGTGCTAGTAATATGACATCATCTGCATACAAAAGAGCTTTGATGACAAAGCCTCCAAGTTTAACACCTTCGCTATCACAATACTCCAACCACCTTTCTATATCATCTATGAAAACTCCAAAGAGAGTGGGAGAGAGAGGACAACCTTGAATGACTCAGACGTTCAGTATGATCAGACGTTGAGCTTGATTACCATTACCATTTACCATTTCCAATGGTGCTGATAATCTCTTCGGTTTGAGAAGTGTTGATCTTGGCCCGAACTGAGTGGTATAATGCAGCCACCGCTGCCAAGAGATCTGATGGTACTCCAATGGTTTGCAATCTTTGCCATAAAAGCTCACGAGGTACTGTGTCAAAAGCTTTCTTGAAATCAATGAAGGCACAAAACAAAGCTTTTCCATTGCCCTTGGATTTCTCCCATAGAACACGTAAAACCAAGATATGGTCTATAGTGTTGAATGTAGGACGAAAACCAGCTTGGAACCGCGCTCTCTTCTGACAAGATTCAGCCCATGTGCTCAACTTTGACTCCACCAATTTGCCAAATAACTTGGCAAAAATACTACCCACCATGATAGTGCGATAGTTTGTCACCAAGGCCTTGCTCCCAGATTTGTGAATAGGAACAATCTTCCGTAGAGACCAAGATGAAGGAAAGCCATGAATAGCAGCATCCTCTAACACTTTTGTGAGTATAGGCCCAATAGCATCTCCTCCCCACTTGAGAAGTTCAATGGAAAGCCCATCCAAATCCTCACATTTACCATTTGCCAATTGTCTGAGTTGAGTCATCACTTCAACTTCTGAAAATAAGCCTGGATTTCCTTCACAATGTGGCATAGATGCAACATTGGGAAAGAAATAAAGCTTTTCAGCAAAAGAAATCAAAGACTTGGGATCAAGAGTAGGTTTAGAAGATCGTACTGCCAACCGCCTCCAAAAGGATTTGGGATTCTCCAAGAGCTCCTTTGTCAAGCACTCTTGCTTCTGCCTCAAAAATGCTCGTTTCTTGGACTTCACCAAGTCTTTGTAAAGTCTTGTCATAATCAACCGATTGTGAAGATCCAAGGATTTATCAAGTGATTTCGCCCTCGCTTGCTTGCAATCAAAGTCAAACCATCCATTGCAAGGAAGACCTCTAGCTCTCCAGGTCTTATGTCTCAAAAAGAACTTAGAAGCAGAGTTTTGGAGCAACTCTATTAGTTGCAAACTAGATGTATGTGGATCAAGGCTCCAAGTAGTACAAGTCAAGAGGTCTTGGAAATGTTCACTATAAAGTTGCTTCTTACTAGCATCTAAACAAAACTTGGGGGAAGTAGAAACATAGTGACATGTAGGGAGAGGGATTGACGTTGACAACAAAAGAGTGAATAAAAGAGGTGTATGATCTGATTCTGGTTGAGGCTCTAGAATATCAAATGCTGAGATAAATGAACTATTAGTGGCAGAGGACAAAAGATAATCTATAGTGCTAACACCAGTAGAGGAAAAACATGTATTGGAGTGAGAGTTGGGAAAGAAAGAAACACCATTCAGAACTTTCAGATTACAAGTGGCTCCAAAAGTCAAGAAATGCTCAGTCAAATCATTTGTACAAGGATCACAAGAGACTCTAGACCACAAACTATCTCTACTTTCTTCAAAAGAGTGGGAAGACAAGGAACTATCAAATTGTGTAAATTGAGCGGAACGTATGCGGGCATTGAAGTCTCCAACAAGAAAAACTTCACCTTTGTCTTGATATTTGAGAACATCTCCTATGAGCCGATGGAATGGTTGACTTCGATTGCAAGTGCTTGTGGAGTAGATCTGCATGGATAATGGTGCAAAGTAACAAACTGCCAAATAACTGTAAGATCCTCCAATCGATCCAAGACGAAGCCAATGATATTGTTTCCCAATATCTTGGCTTTCCAAATGTATCATAGGAAGAAGTTCAGATCTGATGAAAGTAGCAATGCCTCCAAAGCCTCTTCCTGCTCGTCGATTTCTATGGTTCCAAGTAGATCCCACCAGAGTAAAACCTTGTATCTCTCCAATAACATTACTTTCATGCTCCCAAGTCTCAACAATGTTGAGGATGTCCGCCATCTTCCAAATCGGATGTGCACTCACATACTTAGTCGTAGATAGGCCTCTTATGTTCCACATCAACACACTCAATCTCTTGGATTGCTAGGTTGATGATTGTCTCCTCCTCTTGGTGATAATAGCTTGACTATCACGTAGATAAGCTACAAAACCTGCATCTTGAGCTTCTTTGACTTTTGCAAGCTCCTTCCTCCTTGCTTCAACTTGAAGAGGTGTAAGATCTGGATCTAACCAAATCCTCCGTCCCTTGAGAATGGCCTTGTTAGCTAAAGCCATATCACGTTGAGCTTGATCTACAAACTTAACAATAATGGCACGAGGTTGTGTGCCTTTGTTGCCAATACGATAAGCATGAGCCAAATCCGGATTAGCAACATCAAGTGTTTCAGTCAAAAACTTGGTGACCACACTCTTCACCTCTTCCTTCTGAGATTCAGGTAGACCCGAAATCCTCACATTCTTCATACGAGCAAATTGATTAGCCTTTTCAATCTCTTGCTCTTGACAGAAAGAGATATGAGCAGACTTGGTAGCTTCAGCATAGGACTTCATTTTCACCTCTAGAGTTTCAACCAATTCATGCAAAGCAGGAGTAGTAACAGTAGAAGCTTGAGAACCAACCTTGTCTTGAATGTCCTCAACAGATCCAGAGATTTGGAGCATGATCTTCTCAAAACTTTTGTGAGAAATCTTCAACTCCCTGATTTCATTCTTTGCAGCAGCCAAAGCAACATTTTGTGCCTTGAATTCTTGGCGTAGCACTTTCAATTCCTCCAAAACCGTTTGCACAAGATTGAGAAGTTTGTTTTCAGAATCCATCATGAACCCAACTTTGCAAGGTGTTACACAAGCTCAAAGTTTCGAAATGAAAACTTCTTGACAGCAGCTCCGTTGGGGCTGAAAATTTGCAGGTATGTGCGCTCAGCCGTCGTGAACAAGCATACAAAATCTCAGCTCCCGTTGACACTCCAGCAAGAAGATATGGCCTCCGCAAGATTCATGATCAAATCCCTAAACTCAAAGTTTTGAAATGACTACTTCTTGACAGCAGCTCCGTTGTGGCTGAAAATTTGCAGGTATATGCGACCGGCCGTCGTGAACAAGCCTACCAAATCTCAGCTCCCGTTGACACTCCAGCAAGAAGATATGGACTTCGCAAGATTCATGCTCAAATCCCTAAACTCAAAGTTTCGAAATGACAACTTCTTGACAGCAGCTCCGTTGGGGCTGAAAATTTGCAGATATGTGCGTCCGGCCGTCGTGAACAAGCCTATGAAATCTCAGCTCCCGTTGACACTCCAGCAAGAAGATATGGCCCCCGCAAGATTCATGCTCAAATCCTTAAACTCAAAGTTTCGAAATGACAACTTCTTGACAGCAGCTCCGTTGGGGCTAAAAATTTGAAGGTATGTGCGCCTGGCCGTCGTCAACAAGCCCACCAAATCTCAGCTCCCGTTGACAGTCCAGAAAGAAGATATGGCCTCCGCAAGATTCATGCTCAAATCCCTAAACTCAAAGTTTCGAAAAAATGAGCTGAGTTTCTATGAGCTGTAAACTAGCAGTATGCGAATCTGGACTCCATATGGTGTCCAGAATGGTTGACTTCGATTGCAAGTACTTGTGGAGTAGATCTGCATGGATAATGGTGCAAAGTAACAAACTGCCAAATAACTGTAAGATCCTCCAATTGATCCAAGACGAAGCCAATGATATTGTTTCCCAATATCTTGGCTTTCCAAATGTATCATAGGAAGAAGTTCAGATCTGATGAAAGTAGCAATGCCTCCAAAGCCTCTTCCTGCTCGTCGATTTCTATGGTTCCAAGTAGATCCCACCAGAGTAAAACCTTGTATCTCTCCAATAACATTACTTTCATGCTCCCAAGTCTCAACAATGTTGAGGATGTCCGCCATCTTCCAAATCGGATGTGCACTCACATACTTAGTCGTAGATAGGCCTCTTGTGTTCCACATCAACACCCTCAATCTCTTGGATTGCTAGGTTGATGATTGTCTCCTCCTCTTGGTGATAATAGCTTGACTATCACGTAGATAAGCTACAAAACCTGCATCTTGAGCTTCTTTGACTTTTGCAAGCTCCTTCCTTCTTGCTTCAACTTGAAGAGGTGTAAGATCTGGATCTAACCAAATCCTCCGTCCCTTGAGAATGGCCTTGTTAGCTAAAGCCATATCACGTTGAGCTTGATCCACAAACTTAACTATAATGGCACGAGGTTGTGTGCCTTTGTTGCCAATACGATAAGCATGAGCCAAATCCGGATTAGGAACATCAAGTGTTTCAGTCAAAAACTTGGTGACCATACTCTTCACCTCTTCCTTCTCAGATTCAGGTAGACCCGAAATCCTCACATTCTTCATACGAGCAAATTGATTAGCCTTTTCAATCTCTTGCTCTTGACAGAAAGAGATATGAGCAGACTTGGTAGCTTCAGCATATGACTTCATTTTCACCTCAAGAGTTTCAACCACTTCATGCAAAGCAGGAGTAGTAATAGTAGAAGCTTGAGAACCAACCTTGTCTTGAATGTCCTCAACAGATCCAGAGATTTGGAGCATGATCTTCTCAAAACTTTTGTGAGAAATCTTCAACTCCCTGATTTCATTCTTTGCAGCAGCCAAAGCAACATTTTGTGCCTTGAATTCTTGGCGTAGCACTTTCAATTCCTCCAAAACCGTTTGCACAAGATTGAGAAGTTTGTTTTCAGAATCCATCATGAACCCAACTTTGCAAGATGTTACACAAGCTCAAAGTTTCGAAATGAAAACTTCTTGACAGCAGCTCCGTTGGGGCTGAAAATTTGCAGGTATGTGCGCTCAGCCGTCGTGAACAAGCCTATCAAATCTCAGCTCCTGTTGACACTCCAGCAAGAAGATATGGCCTCCGCAAGATTCATGCTCAAATCCCTAAACTCAAAGTTTCGAAATGACAACTTCTTGACAGCAGCTCCGTTGGGGCTGAAAATTTGCAGGTATGTGCGCCCGGCCGTTGTGAAACAAGCCATCAAATCTCAGCTCCTGTTAACACTCCAGCAAGAAGATATGGCCTCTGCAAGATTCATGCTCAAATCCCTAAACTCAAAGTTTCGAAATGACAACTTCTTGACAGAAGCTCCGTTGGGGCTGAAAATTTGCAGGTATGTGCGCCCGGCCGTCGTGAACAAGCCCACCAAATCTCAGACTAACAAACTGTAACTAACAAACTGCCAAATAACTGTAAGATCCTCCAATCGATCCAAGACGAAGCCAATGATATTGTTTCCCAATATCTTGGCTTTCCAAATGTATCATAGGAAGAAGTTCAGATCTGATGAAAGTAGCAATGCCTCCAAAGCCTCTTCCTGCTCGTCGATTTCTATGGTTCCAAGTAGATCCCACCAGAGTAAAACCTTGTATCTCTCCAATAACATTACTTTCATGCTCCCAAGTCTCAACAATGTTGAGGATGTCCGCCATCTTCCAAATCGGATGTGCACTCACATACTTAGTCGTACATAGGCCTCTTATGTTCCACATCAACACCCTCAATCTCTTGGATTGCTAGGTTGATGATTGTCTCCTCCTCTTGGTGATAACAGTGCGTCCAATTTTGAGTTTCGAGCTTTGAGTTTCAAGATTTGAGGGCAAGAGATTCTTACGGGAGCTGTATCTTCTATGTTCGGAGTGATCTGGAGCTGAAATTTAGTGGAACGCTAAAGTAGGGCAAGGCGCATCAGCCTGCAAAATTTCAAGCAGAACGCCATTTGGAGCGAGAAGTTGACGTGTCTTGGAGGTCTAAGCTTTTTGAGAGGGGAGGGCCAAATCTTGCAGGGGCCGTAACTTTAGGCTCAAGTGTGAACGGGGGCTGAAATTTTGTGGCGTTGTGACGTTAGGTAGAGAGCTCAAGCCTGTTAATTTTCAGGTCGAACGGAGTTTCAGAGTCACAGTGCGTCCAATTTTGAGTTTCGAGCTTTGAGTTTCAAGATTTGAGGGCAAGAGATTCTTATGGGAGCTGTATCTTCTACGTTCGGAGTGATCTGGAGCTAAAATTTGGTGGAACGCTGGAGTAGGGCAGGGCGCATCAGCCTGCAAAATTTCAAGCACAACGCCATTCGGAGCGAGAAGTTGACGTGTCTTGGAGGTTTGAGCTTTTTGAGAGGGGAGGGCCGAATCTTGCAGGGGCCGTAACTTTAGGCTCGAGTGTGAACGGGGGCTGAAATTTTGTGGCGTTGTGACGTTGGGTAGAGCGCTCAAGCCTGTCAATTTTCAGTTCGAACGGAGTTTCAGAGTCACAGTGCGTCCAATTTTGAGTTTTGAGCTTTGAGTTTCAAGATTTGAGGGCAAGAGATTCTTACGGGAGCTGTATCTTCTACGTTCGGAGTGATCTGGAGCTGAAATTTGGTGGAACGCTGGAGTAGGGCAGGGCAAATCAGCCTGCAAAATTTCAAGCAGAACACCATTCGGAGTGAGAAGTTGACGTGTCTTGGAGGTTTGAGCTTTTGAGCCATTTGAGCTTTTTGAGAGGGGAGGGCCGAATCTTGCAGGGGCCGTAACTTTGGGCTCGAGTGTGAACGGAGGCTGAAATTTTGTGGCGTTGTGACGTTGAGTAGAGCGCTCAAGCCTGTCAATTTTCAGGTCGAACGGAGTTTCAAAGTCACAGTGCGTCCAATTTTGAGTTTCGAGCTTTGAGTTTTAAGATTTGAGGGCAAGAGATTCTTATGGGAACTGTATCTTCTACGTTCGGAGTGATCTGGAGTTGAAATTTGGTGGAACCCTGGAGTAGGGCAGGGTGCATCATCGTGCAAAATTTCAAGCACAACGCCATTCGGAGCGAGAAGTTGACGTGGCTTGGAGGTCTAAGCTTTTTGAGAGGGGAGGGCCGAATCTTGTAGGGGCCGTAACTTTGGGCTTCAGTGTGAACGGGGGCTGAAATTTTGTGGCGTTGTGACGTTAGGTAGAGCGCTCAAGCCTGTCAATTTTCAGGTCGAACGGAGATTCGGAGTCACAGTGCGTCCAATTTTGAGTTTTGAGCTTTGAGTTTCAAGATTTGAGGGCAAGAGATTCTTACGGGAGCTGTATCTTCTACGTTCGGAGTGATCTGGAGCTGAAATTTCGTGGAACCCTGGAGTAGGGCAGGGTGCATCATCATGCAAAATTTCAAGCACAACGCCATTCGGAGCGAGAAGTTGACGTGGCTTGGAGGTCTAAGCTTTTTGAGAGGGGAGGGCCGAATCTTGTAGGGGCCGTAACTTTGGGCTTCAGTGTGAACGGGGGCTGAAATTTTGTGGCGTTGTGACGTTGGGTAGAGCGCTCAAGCCCGTCAATTTTCAGGTCGAACGGAGATTCACAGTCACAGTGCGTCCAATTTTGAGTTTCGAGCTTTGAGTTTCAAGATTTGAGGGCAAGAGATTCTTACGGGAGCTGAATCTTCTACGTTCGGAGTGATCTGGAGCTGAAATTTGGTGGAACGCTGGAGTAGGGCAGGGCGCATCAGCCTGCAAAATTTCAAGCACAACGCCATTCGGAGCGAGAAGTTGACGTGCCTTGGAGGTCTAAGCTTTTTGAGAAGGGCCGAATCTTGCAAGGGCCGTAACTTTGGGCTTCAGTGTGAACGGGGGCTGAAATTTTGTGGCGTTGTGACGTTGGGTAGAGCGCTCAAGCCTGTCAATTTTCAGTTCAAACGGAGTTTCAGAGTCACAGTGCGTCCAATTTTGAGTTTCGAGCTTTGAGTTTCAAGATTTGAGGGCAAGAGATTCTTACGGGAGCTGTATCTTCTACGTTCGGAGTGATCTGGAGCTGAAATTTGATGGAACGCTGGAGTAGGGCAGGGCGCATCAGCCTGCAAAATTTCAAGCACAACGCCATTCGGAGCGAGAAGTTGACGTGCCTTGGAGTTCTGAGCTTTTCGATGGCGTCTCAAGACAATTTCATACTCAATCTGTTGCAAACGGTTTTGGAAGAGTTGAAAGTACTACGTGCAGAGTTCTAAATCTAAATCCTCACATTTGCCATTTGCTAATTTTCGGAGAATAGTCATCACCTCTCCTTCCGAAAATAATCCAGGTATTGCTTCGCAATATGGCATAGATGTGGCTTCTGGAAAGAAATAGAGCTTTTCGGCAAAAGCTACCAAAGACTCGGAATCAAGATAAGGTTTTGACGGTGGCGTAGCTAATCGTCTCCAAAAGGACTTGGGATCCTTCATAAGGTCCTTTGTCAAGGATTCTTGCTTTCTTCTTAAGAAAGCTCGTTTCTTAGACTTCACCAAGTCTTTGTATATCCTTGTCAAAAGAAGCCGACTTTGAATATCCAAAGACCTATCAACAGACCTTGCCCTTGCTAGCTTGCATTCGGAGTCAAACCATCCATTGCAAGGTAGACCCTTAGCAATCCTAGTACTATGCCTCAAAAAGAACTTCGATGCAGAAGTTTTGAGCAATTCTATGAGCTGTAAACTAGCGGTATGCGAATCTGGACTCCATATGGTGTGAGTCAAAAGATCTTGTAGATGTTCTGCATAAAGGTCTCTTTTACAAGGATCTAAGCGAAACTTGGGAGAAGGTAAAAGAGATTGGCAAGGTGAAGTAGAGATTGATTTTGACATTGAAAGTGTGAACAAAAGAGGTGCATGATCTGATTCAGGTTGAGGATCCAAAACATCAAAATTGGAGATCAGAGAGGTACTAACCAAGGAAGACAAGAGAAAATCTATTGTGCTAGCACCGGTAGGGGAAAAACAAGTATTGGACTGAGAGTTGGGAAAGCGAGAGGTTCCATTGAGAACCTTCAAGTTACAAGTGGCTCCAAATGTCAAAAAGTGCTCTGTCAAAGAGTTTGTGGAATGATCAAAAGAGGTTCTAGACCACAAACTATCGTAAATTTCTTCAAACATAGAAGAAGCCAAGGGATCACTAAATTGAGTAAATTGAGCACAACGTATACGAGCATTGAAATCTCCAGCAAGAAAGACATCCCCTTTACTTTGGAATCTAAGAACATCTTCAATAAGCCGATGGAATGGTTCACTTCGGTTGCAAAAGCGTGTTGAGTAGATACCCATGGACAATGGTGCAAAATAACAAATTGCCAAATAGCAATAAGATCCTCCAACCACCCCGAGACGTAGCCAATGATACTGTCCACCAACATCTTGAGCTTCTAGATGTATGAGTAGAGTTGGAGACAAGTGAAAAGTTACAAATATTTGGGCATTGATTTCTCATCTGATTATAGTTGGGCACTTTGTGTGCAAAAGAGGGTAGAAGCTGGTTTCAAAGCTCTATATTCATTGCTAAATAGATGTAGAGGAGCTCATCTAGTGTCTTGGAGTCTTAGGAAATTCTTATTCAGGAGCTTAGTGTTTCCCGTTATCTTATATGGAACACAAGTGTGGGGTCCTGGTTGTAAGAAGACAGGTTGGCAGCGTTTGGAGAGGGTGCAAAAGATCTTCTTACAAGAAGAATTGGGTGTGAGGACCCAAACTTCTTATGCCATTCTTCTTGCGGAAACAGGTTGTCTACCTCTTGAGGCTGAAGCTCTCTTTTTGACTATCACTTACGTCAAAAGAGTGAGATCTCTTGATGCTTCTCGACTTCCTCTTGAAGCTATGCATGCCACACGTCCCAAGGGTTGGTTTGCAGATGTGGTGACTTGGTCTTTGAGGTGGAATGTGACGGAACTTGATTGGAATTTGCAACCTATTGCCCTACGCGAGCGTATTAGGGAGGAATTTCTCAGCATTATGTGGAGCACACGAGGCACCAAGATGCAGTTTTATCAACTTCATGTGAATCCTATGCTTGTTTATTGTGAGCAAGGATACTTACTTGCAGGGATATCTACTTCTTTACGTCATATTATTGCTAGACATAGAACTGGATCTCATAGTCTTGGGATTGAAGAAGGGCGTTGGTTGAACATTGATAGGAGTGAACGTATTTGTAAGCTATGTGATGGAAGAAAAGTTGAGGATGAAGAGCATGTATTTCTTACTTGTTCTAGGTATGTAGAGATTCGAGGGGCGCATAAAGTTGATGTCGAGAATTTCTTTTCTCTGCTTCAACTCGAGCCTTATGATTTAGGTTGTTACATTAGAGATATTATTAGTTACCGTTCTAGTGCTTTGGGCACTAGCTAGGGGGTTCTTTTGGTTCTCTCCTAGTTTGGAGTTGGATTGTTTGTTTTGTGTTTTTTAGCCTTTTGACCCTTTGGGTCCCACGGGCTTGATCTATTTACCATTTACCATTTACCATTTATGAGAGGTAGAAGATGAGACCTGATGAAAGTAGCAATACCTCCTTGACCTCTTCCCGCATGTTGTCTTCTCTGGTTCCATGTCGACCCCACCAAGGTAAACCCTTCCAACTCAGCAATAGTATTGCTTTCATGTTCCCAAGTCTCCACAATGTTGATGACGTCAGCCATCTTCCAAATCGGAGCAGCACTCACATACTTTGTTGTTGAAAGTCCTCGGATATTCCACACCAACACCCTTATCTTCTCGGATTGCTATGTTGACGACACCCTCCTCCTTTGAGTAACGATTGCTCTCCCATCGTGTAAATAAGCAACAAAACCCGATTCTTGAGCCTCTTTTACCTTCGCAAGCTCCTTTCTCCTAACTTCCACTTGTAGAGGAGTCAGATCAGGATCCAACCATATTCTTCGTCCCTTTAACATAGCCTTATTAGCCAAGGCAACATCACGTTGAGTTTGATTGACAAACTTCACTATAATACCACGAGGTTGAGCTCCCTTGTTTCCAATACGAAAAGCTTGAGCCAATTCCGCATTGGAAACCTGAAGTGTTTCATCCAAAAACTTGGTGACAACACTCTTGACATCTTCATTCTCTATCTCAGGTAAACCTGAAATTCTCACATTCTTCCTACGTGCAAGCTGGTTGGACTTTTCAATCTCTTGTTCTTGACAAAAAGAGATTTGAGCAGCCTTTGTAGCTTCAGCGTAGGATTTGATCTTCAAATCTAAGCTTTCGACCACCTCATGCAATCTAGGACTATCCGCACTTGTCATCTGAGAGCATACCTTCCCTTGGATGTCATCCACAGATTTAGATACATCCCACATCACACCCACACTATCCTTGAACACCTTCTCCACGTTCTTCTGTGATCCCTTCAACTCTCGAATTTGATTATGTGCAAGAGTTAAAGCAGCCTGTTGCATCTTGAATTCATGTCGAAGTTCCTTCAATTCTTCGAAAATTGTTTGCAGAAGCTGAAAAATATAGTCTTGAGAAGCCATGTCGTATCAACCGAAACACTCTAAATTCTAGGTCGAAACACCAAAAAATATTGTAACTTCTCACTCAAGCGTCCATGCACCTTCAAACTTGATGAGCTTCTGCCGAATATCAATCCCCAAGTCCTCAAAAATTTTCAGCCTCAGATAATGTTTCGTCGCAAAGATAAAAATGTCTGAACATTTTTGTGACCACCTGAACACTCGAGATAAAAAGTCGAAACTCAAAATGGTCTGTAACTTCTGACTCAAGCGTCCGTTCACCTTCAAACTTTTTATGCTACTGCCGAATATTGAACTCCAAGTCCCCAAAAATTTTCAGCCTCAGTTCATGCTTCGTCAAAAAGATAAAAAAGTCTGAACATTTTTGTGACCACCGGAACACTCGAAACAAAAAGTCGAAACTCCAAATGGGCTGTAACTTCTGACTCAAGCGTCCGTTGACCTTCAAACTTTTTATGCTACTGCCAAATATTGATCTCCAAGTCCCCAAAAATTTTCAGCCTCAGATCATGCTTCGTCGAAAAGATAAAAATGTCTGAACATTTTTGTGACCACCTGAACACTCGAAACAAAAAGTCGAAACTCCAAATAGGCTGTAACTTCTGACTCAAGCGTCCGTTAACCTTCAAACTTTTTATACTACTGCCAAATATTAATCTCCAAGTCCCCAAAAATTTTCAGCCTCAGATCATGCTTCGACAAAAAGATAAAAATGTCTGAACATTTTTGTGACCACCGGAACACTCGAAACAAAAAGTCGAAACTCCAAATGGGCTGTAACTTCTGAATCAAGCGTCCGTTAACCTTCAAACTTTTTATGCTACTGCCGAATATTATTCTCCAAGTCTTCAAAACTTTTTAGCCTCAGATCATAATTCTTCAAAAAGATAAAAATGTCTGAACATTTTTGTGACCACGTGAAACACTCGCAATTCACACTCTTCGCTAAAGAAATTCGTGAACTTCGGCGTCCCAACTCCAAAATGCGTGAAATTTTGCAGGCTGGAGCACGCTACCCAACTCCACGCCCCTGCAAATTTTCAGCTTCCGTGGACACTCAGACGCGAAGAAACGATCTCGACCCCAACACTCGAAAACTCCAACTCGAAACTTGAGAAATCCGTGAACTTCGGCGTCGCAACTCCAAAATGCGTGAAATTTTGCAGGCTGGAGCGCGCTACCCAACTCCACGCCCCTGCAAATTTTCAGCTTCCGTGGACACTTAGACGCGAAGAAACGATCTCTGCAAGAAACGATCTCGACCCCAACACTCGAAAACTCCAACTCGAAACTTGAGAAATCCGTGAACTTCGGCGTCGCAATTCCAAAATGCGTGAAATTTTGCAGGCTGGAGCGCGCTACCCAACTCCACGCCCCTGCAAATTTTCAGCTTCCCATGGACACTCAGACGCGAAGAAACGATCTCTGCAAGAAATGATCTCGACCCCAACACTCGAAAACTCCAACTCGAAATTTGAGAAATCCGTGAACTTCGGCGTCGCAACTCCAAAATGCGTGAAATTTTGCAGGCTGGAGCGCTACCCAACTCCACGCCCCTGCAAATTTTCAGCTTCCGTGGACACTCAGACGCGAAGAAACGATCTCTGCAAGAAACGATCTCGATCCCAACACTCGAAAACTCCAACTCGAAACTTGAGAAATCCGTGAACTTCGGCGTCGCAACTCCAAAATGCGTGAAATTTTGCAGGCTGGAGCGCGCTACCCAACTCCACGCCCCTGCAAATTTTCAGCTTCCGTGGACACTCAGACGCGAAGAAACGATCTCTGCAAGAAACGATCTCGACCCAACACTCGAAAACTCCAACTCGAAACTTGAGAAATCCGTGAACTTCGGCGTCGCAACTCCAAAATGCGTGAAATTTTGCAGGCTGGAGCGCGCTACCCAACTCCACGCCCCTGCAAATTTTCAGCTTCCGTGGACACTTAGACGCGAAGAAACGATCTCTGCAAGAAACGATCTCGACCCCAACACTCGAAAACTCCAACTCGAAACTTGAGAAATCCGTGAACTTCGGCGTCCCAACTCCAAAATGCGTGAAATTTTGCAAGCTGGAGCGCTACCCAACTTCACGCCCCTGCAAATTTTCAGCTTCCGTGGACACTCAGACGCGAAGAAACGATCTCTGCAAGAAACGATCTCGATCCCAACACTCGAAAACTCCAACTCGAAACTTGAGAAATCCGTGAACTTCGGCGTCGCAACTCCAAAATGCGTGAAATTTTGCAGGCTGGAGCGCGCTACCCAACTCCACGCCCCTGCAAATTTTCAGCTTCCGTGGACACTCAGACGCGAAGAAACGATCTCTGCAAGAAACGATCTCGACCCCAACACTCGAAAACTCCAACTCGAAACTTGAGAAATCCGTGAACTTCGGCGTCGCAACTCCAAAATGCGTGAAATTTTGCAGGCTGGAGCGCGCTACCCAACTTCACGCCCCTGCAAATTTTCAGCTTCCGTGGACACTCAGACGCGAAGAAACGATCTCTGCAAGAAACGATCTCGACCCAACACTCGAAAACTCCAACTCGAAACTTGAGAAATCCGTGAACTTCGGCGTCGCAACTCCAAAATGCGTGAAATTTTGCAGGCTGGAGCGCGCTACCCAACTCCACGCCCCTGCAAATTTTCAGCTTCCGTGGACACTTAGACGCGAAGAAACGATCTCTGCAAGAAACGATCTCGACCCCAACACTCGAAAACTCCAACTCGAAACTTGAGAAATCCGTGAACTTCGGCGTCCCAACTCCAAAATGCGTGAAATTTTGCAAGCTGGAGCGCTACCCAACTTCACGCCCCTGCAAATTTTCAGCTTCCGTGGACACTCAGACGCGAAGAAACGATCTCTGCAAGAAACGATCTCGATCCCAACACTCGAAAACTCCAACTCGAAACTTGAGAAATCCGTGAACTTCGGCGTCGCAACTCCAAAATGCGTGAAATTTTGCAGGCTGGAGCGCGCTACCCAACTCCACGCCCCTGCAAATTTTCAGCTTCCGTGGACACTCAGACGCGAAGAAACGATCTCTGCAAGAAACGATCTCGACCCCAACACTCGAAAACTCCAACTCGAAACTTGAGAAATCCGTGAAGTAGTCATTGGAGTACCATCAGATCTTCTAGCAGCTGTGGCCACGCTTACCAATCTGTTCGAGCCAAGATCAACACTTCTCAAACTAAAGAGGTTTTGAGTACCATTGGAGTGATTCAAGGTTGTCCTCTCTCTCCTACTCTTTTTGGAGTTTTTATAGATGATATCGAAGAGTGGTTGGAGGCATGTGATAGTGAAGGTGTCAAGCTTGGAAACTTTGTTATCAAAGCTCTCTTGTATGCAGATGATATCATATTACTAGCACGTGATGCAATTAGTTTACAGAAACACCTATACACTTTGGCTAGCTTTTGTACCCAGAATCAGATGGAAGTAAATATAGAGAAGTCCAAAGTCATGATAGTGGGCACTAGATCCAAGTTTTCCTTCTTTTACCAGGATCTACAATTAGAAGAGGTGAAGAGTTATAAATATCTAGGCATTGATTTTTCTAATGATTATAGTTGGGCACTTTGTGTGCAAAAGAGAGTAGAAGTTGGTTACAAAGCTCTTTATTCATTGCTAAATCGGTGTGGAAGGGCTCATCTTGTGTCTTGGAGTCTTAGGAAATTTTTATTCAGAAGCTTAGTGTTGCCGGTAGTATTGTATGGAACCCAAGTGTGGGGTCCTGGTTGTAAGAAGACAGGATGGGAGCGTGTGGAGAGGGTGCAAAAGATATTTCTACAAGAAGAATTGGGTGTGAGAAACCAAACCTCATATGCTATTCTTCTTGCGGAAACAGGTTGTTTACCTCTAGAGGCTGAAGCTCTATACTTGACCATCACTTACATCACAAGGGTGAGATCTCTTGATGCTTCTCGCCTTCCTCCTCAGGCTTTGAGTGCCACACGTGCCAAAGGATGGTTAGCGGATGTGATAACTTGGTCTTTGAGGTGGAATGTGACGGAACGCGATTGGGACCTACAACCTATAGCATTACGTGAACGTCCAAAGGAGGAGTTTTTGAACATTATTTGGAGCAAGCGCGGCACCAAGATGCAGTTTTATCAACTTCATGTGAATCCTATGCTTGTTTATTGTGAACAAGATTACCTACTTGCAGGAATCTCTACGTCCTTACGTCATATTATTGCTAGGCATAGAACTGGATCTCATAGGCTAGGAATTGAGGAAGGACGTTGGCTTAATATTGATAGGAGTCAACGTATTTGTAGGCTATGGTAAATGGTAAATGGCTATGGTAATGGTAAATAGATCAAGCCCGTGGGACCCAAAGGGTCAAAAGGCTAAAAAACACAATACAAACAAACCAACTCCAAACTAGGAGAGAACCAAAAGAACCCCCTAGCTAGTGCCCAAAGCACTAGAACGGTAACTCATAATATCTCTAATGTAACAACCTAAATCATAAGGCTCGAGTTGAAGCAGAGAAAAGAAATTCTCGACATCAGCTTTATGCGCTACTCGAATCTCTATATATCTAGTACAAGTAATAAACACATGCTCTTCATCCTCAACATTTCTCCCATCACATAGCCTACAAATCCGTTCACTCCTATCAATATTCAACCAACGTCCTTCCTCAATTCCAAGCCTATGAGATCCTGTTCTATGCCTCGCAATAATATGACGTAAAGATGTAGCAATCTCTGCAACAAGGTACCCTTGCTCACAATAAATAAGCATAGGATTCACATGAAGTTGATAAAACTGCATTTTAGTGCCTCCTCTCCTCCAAATGATGTTGAGAAACTCCTCCTTAATACGCTCGCGAAGGGCCATAGGTTGCAGATCCCAATCCAATTCCGTCACATTCCACCTCAAAGACCAAGTCATCACATCTGCAAACCATCCCTTGGAACGTGTGGCACGCAAAGCATGAAGAGGAAGTCGAGAAGCATCAAGAGATCTCACCCTTCTAATATAAGTGATGGTCAAGTAGAGAGCTTCAGCCTCAAGAGGTAGACAACCGGTTTCCGCAAGAAGAATAGCATAAGGATTTTGGTTCCTTACACCTAACTCTTCTTGTAAGAAGATCTTTTGCACCCTCTCCACACGCTCCCAACTTGTCTTCTTACTGCCAGGACCCCACACTTGTGTCCCATATAGAACCACCGGCAACACTAAACTCCTAAATAAAAATTTCCTAAGACTCCAAGATACTAGATGAGCTCTTCTACATCAATTTAACAATGAATATAGAGCTTTGTAACCAGCTTCTACTCTCTTTTGTACACAAAGTGCCCAACTATAATTCTGAGAAAAATCAATGCCTAAATATTTGTAACTCTTCACTTGCTCCAATTCTAGTCCCTTGTAAAAGAGAGAGAACTTGGATCTAGTGCCCACAAGAATGATCTTTGATTTTTCCAGATTGACCTCCATCTGATTTCGAGTACAAAAGCTAGCCAAAGTATCAAGGTGTTTCTGTAAACTAATTGCATCACGTGCTAGTAATATGATATCATCTGCATAC
The DNA here is from genome assembly GCA_037833965.1 of Marchantia polymorpha subsp. ruderalis. Classification (NCBI taxonomy): domain Eukaryota; kingdom Viridiplantae; phylum Streptophyta; class Marchantiopsida; order Marchantiales; family Marchantiaceae; genus Marchantia; species Marchantia polymorpha. Next base: position 12,965,284 of record AP031357.1, read on the forward strand.
AAAAGAGCTTTGATCACAAAGTCTCCAAGTTTGACTCCTTCACTCTCACAATCATCCAACCACCTTTCTATATCATCTATGAATATTCCGAATAGAGTAGGAGAGAGAGGACAACCTTGAATAACTCCAATGGTGCTCGAGATCTCTTGAGGCTGAGAGGCATCAATCTTAGCTCGAACTGAAGTGTATAAAGTGGCCACAGCTCCGAGTAGATTAGCCGGTACTCCAATGTCTTGTAGTCTTTCCCATAAAAGCTTTCGAGGAACAGTATCAAAAGCTTTCTTCAAATCGATGAAGGCACAAAATAAAGCTTTCCCATTGCCCTTGGATTTCTCCCATAAAACACGTAAGGCCAAAATATGGTCAATAGTGTTGTATGTAGGACGAAACCCGGCTTGGGCCTTTGCTCTCTTCTGAAAATCCTCTGTCCATGTGCTCAACTTCGATTCTACCAACTTCCCAAACAACTTGGCAAAAACACTACCAACCATGATGGTGCGATAGTTTGTCACCACGTCCTTCCTTCTTGATTTATGGTAAAATGGTAAATGGTAATAGATCAAGCCCGGGGGACCCAAAGGGTCAAAAGGCTGAAAAACACAATACAAGCGACAGCCACAAACAAGGGAAAAGACCCCAAAGGCCAAACCCTAGCTAGTGCCAAGAGCACTAGAACGATAACTAATAATGTCCCTAATATAACAACCTAAATCAAAAGGAACTAACTGTAACAAAGAATAAAAATTCTCTACATCTATATTATGAGTCACTCTAATCTCTGCATATCTAGTACAAGTAAGAAATACATGCTCTTCATCTTCAACTTCTCTTCCATCACATAGCCTACAAATACGTTGACTCCTATCAATATTAAGCCAACGTCCTTCCTCAATTCCTAGCCTATGAGATCCAGTTCTATGCCTAGCAATAATATGACGTAAGGACGTAGAGATTCCTGCAAGTAGGTAATCCTGTTCACAATAAACAAGCATAGGATTCACATGAAGTTGATAAAACTGCATCTTGGTGCCGCGCTTGCTCCAAATAATGTTCAGAAACTCCTCCTTTAGACGTTCACGTAGTGCTATAGGTTGTAGGTCCCAATCGCGTTCCGTCACATTCCACCTCAAAGACCAAGTTATCACATCCGCTAACCATCCTTTGGCACGTGTGGCACTCAAAGCCTGACGAGGAAGGCGAGAAGCATCAAGAGATCTCACCCTTGTGATGTAAGTGATGGTCAAGTATAGAGCTTCAGCCTCTAGAGGTAAACAACCTGTTTCCGCAAGAAGAATAGCATATGAGGTTTGGTTTCTCACACCCAATTCTTCTTGTAGAAATATCTTCTGCACCCTCTCCACACGCTCCCATCCTGTCTTCTTACAACCAGGACCCCACACTTGGGTTCCATACAATACTACCGGCAACACTAAGCTTCTAAATAAAAATTTCCTAAGACTCCAAGACACAAGATGAGCCCTTCTACACCGATTTAGCAATGAATATAGAGCTTTGTAACCACCTTCTACTCTCTTTTGCACACAAAGTGCCCAACTATAATCATTAGAAAAATCAATGCCTAGATATTTATAACTCTTCACCTCTTCTAATTGTAGATCCTGGTAATAGAAGGAAAACTTGGATCTAGTGCCCACTATCATGACTTTGGACTTCTCTATATTTACCTCCATCTGATTCTGGGTACAAAAGCTAGCCAAAGTGTATAGGTGTTTCTGTAAACTAATTGCATCACGTGCTAGTAATATGATATCATCTGCATACAAGAGAGCTTTGATAACAAAGTTTCCAAGCTTGACACCTTCACTATCACATGCCTCCAACCACTCTTCGATATCATCTATAAAAACTCCAAATAGAGTAGGAGAGAGAGGACAACCTTGAATCACTCCAATGGTACTCAAAACCTCTTCAGTTTGAGAAGTGTTGATCTTGGCTCGAACAGATTGGTAAAGCGTGGCCACAGCTGCTAGAAGATCTGATGGTACTCCAATGACTTGCAGCCTTTCCCATAATAGCTCACGAGGTACGGTGTCAAAAGCTTTCTTAAAATCAATGAAGGCGCAAAACAAAGCTTTGCCATTGCCCTTCGACTTCTCCCATAAAACACGCAAAGCCAAGATATGGTCAATGGTGTTGTATGTGGGGCGAAAGCCTGCTTGAAACCGCGCTCTCTTTCGGTGAGATTCAGTCCATGTGCTCAACTTTGACTCCACCAATTTGCCAAACAACTTGGCAAAAACACTACCCACCATGATAGTGCGATAGTTTGTCACCAAGTCCTTCCTTCCTGACTTGTGAATAGGCACAATCTTCCGTAATGACCAAGCTGAAGGAAAACCATACATAGCTGCATTCTCTAACGCTTTGGTGAGTCTCGGTCCAATAAGATCTCCTCCCCACTTCAAAAGTTCAATAGAGAGACCATCCAAATCCTCCGATTTACCATTTGTTAATTTTCTAACTTGAGTCATCACCTCTGATTCAGAAAATAAGCCTGATGTTCCTTCACAACAAGGCATTGATGCAGCGTTGGGAAAGAAATAAAGCTTTTCAGCAAAGTCAATCAAACTCTTGGGATCAAGAGTAGGTTTTGAAGACCTTACAGCTAACCGTCTCCAAAAGGATTTGGGATTCTCCATCAACTCCTTTGTCAAGGATTCCTGCTTCGTCCTCAAAAAAGCTCTTTTTTTAGACTTCACCAAGTCTTTGTAAAGCCTTGTAAATGGTAAATGGTAAATGGTAAATAGATCAAGCCCGTGGGACCCAAAGGGTCAAAAGGCTAAAAAACACAATACAAACAATCCAACTCCAAACTAGGAGAGTGGTAATGGTAATGGTAAATAGAGGACCAAAAGAACCCCCTAGCTAGTGCCCAAAGCACTAGAACGGTAACTAATAATATCCCTAATATAACAACCTAAATCATAAGGCTCGAGTTGAAGCAGAGAAAAGAAATTCTCGACATCAACTTTATGGGACACTCGAATCTCTACATACCTAGAACAAGTAAGAAATACATGCTCTTCATCCTCAACTTTTCTTCCATCACATAGTCTACAAATACGTTCACTCCTATCAATGTTCAACCAACGCCCTTCTTCAATCCCAAGACTATGAGATCCAGTTCTATGTCTAGCAATAATATGACGTAAAGAAGTAGATATCTCTGCAAGTAAGTATCCTTGCTCACAATAAACAAGCATAGGATTCACATGAAGTTGATAAAACTGCATCTTGGTGCCTCGTGTGCTCCACATCTGCAAGTCACCAACATCTGTAAACCAACCCTTGGGACGTGTGGCATGCATAGCTTCAAGAGAAAGTCGAGAAGCATCAAGAGATCTCACTCTTTTGACGTAAGTGATAGTCAAAAAGAGAGCTTCAGCCTCAAGAGGTAGACAACCTGTTTCCGCAAGAAGAATTGCATAAGAAGTTTGGGTCCTCACACCCAATTCTTCTTGTAAGAAGATCTTTTGCACCCTCTCCAAACGCTGCCAACCTGTCTTCTTACAACCAAGACCCCACACTTGTGTTCCATATAAGATAACGGGAAACACTAAGCTCCTGAATAAGAATTTCCTAAGACTCCAAGACACTAGATGAGCTCCTCTACATCTATTTAGCAATGAATATAGAGCTTTGAAACCAGCTTCTACCCTCTTTTGCACACAAAGTGCCCAACTATAATCAGATGAGAAATCAATGCCCAAATATTTGTAACTTTTCACTTGTTCCAACTCTAATCCTTTGTAACGGAAAGAGAGCTTGGATCTAGTGCCCACAAGAATGACTTTGGACTTCTCCAAATTGACTTCCATCTGATTTTGAGTACAAAAGCTAGCCAAAGTGTCGAGGTGTTTCTGTAAACTAGTGGCATCACGTGCTAGTAATATGACATCATCTGCATACAAAAGAGCTTTGATCACAAGGCCTCCAAGTTTAACACCTTCGCTATCACAATCCTCCAACCACCTTTCTATATCATCTATGAAAACTCCAAAGAGAGTGGGAGAGAGAGGACAACCTTGAATGACTCCAATGGTGCTGATAATCTCTTCGGTTTGAGAAGTGTTGATCTTGGCCCGAACTGAGTGGTATAATGCAGCCACCGCTGCCAAGAGATCTGATGGTACTCCAATGGTTTGCAATCTTTGCCATAAAAGCTCACGAGGTACTGTGTCAAAAGCTTTCTTGAAATCAATGAAGGCACAAAACAAAAGGTAAGCCGACTTTGTAAATCCAAAGACTTGTCAACTGATCTCATCCTCGCTTGCTTACAATCCAAGTCAAACCATCCATTGCAAGGAAGCCCCCTAGCTCTTCGATCCTTGTGCCGCAAAAAGAACTTAGAAGCAGTGTCTTTGAGCAACTCTATTAATTGCCCACTCGCTGTATGTGGATCAAGGCTCCATGAAGTGTGAGTCAAAAGGTTTTGAAAATGTAACATGTACAACTCTTTCTTACTAGGATCTAAACGAAACTTGGGAGAAGCTAAAACAGAATGGCATGGAGAGAGAGGGATTGTTTTTGATAACAAGAGAGTAAATAAGAGAGGTGCATGATCTGACTCTGGCTGAGGTTCTAGAATACTAAATTTCGAAATAAAAGAGCTATGAGTGGCTGAAGATAGAAGATAATCAATGGTGCTAACACCTGTAGGAGAAAAGCACGTATTGGAAAGGGAGTTGGGAAAGAGAGAGATACCGTTGAGAACTTTCAAATTACATGTGGCTCCAAAGGTTAGAAAGTGTTCTGTCAAAGGATTTGTACAAATATCAGAAGACTTTCTACACCACATACTATCTTCAAGTTCTTCAAAGGAGGGAGAACTCAAGAGATCACCAACTTGAGTAAATTGTGCACAACCTATTCGAGCATTGAAATCTCCAACCAGAAAAACTTCACCTTTGCTCTGATAATTGAGAACATCTCCTATGGTAAATGGTAAATGGTAAATAGATCAAGCCCGTGGGACCCAAAGGGTCAAAAGGCTAAAAAACACAATACAAACAATCCAACTCCAAACTAGGAGAGAACCAAAAGAACTCCCTAGCTAGTGCCCAAAGGTAAATGGTAAATGGTAAATAGATCAAGCCCATGGGACCCAAAGGGTCAAAAGGCTAAAAAACACAATATAAACAATCCAACTCCAAACTAGGAGAGAACCAAAAGAACCCCCTAGCTAGTGCCCAAAGCACTAGAACGGTAACTAATAATATCTCTAATGTAACAACCTAAATCATAAGGCTCGAGTTGAAGCAGAGAAAAGAAATTCTCGACATCAACTTTATGCGCTACTCGAATCTCTATATATCTAGTACAAGTAATAAACACATGCTCTTCATCCTCAACTTTTCTTCCATCACATAGCCTACAAATACGTTCACTCCTATCAATGTTCAACCAACGCCCTTCTTCAATCCCAAGACTATGAGATCCAGTTCTATGTCTAGCAATAATATGACGTAAAGAAGTAGATATCTCTGCAAGTAAGTATCCTTGCTCACAATAAACAAGCATAGGATTCACATGAAGTTGATAAAACTGCATCTTGGTGCCTCGTGTGCTCCACATAATGCTGAGAAATTCCTCCCTAATACGCTCGCGTAGGGCAATAGGTTGCAAATTCCAATCAAGTTCCGTCACATTCCACCTCAAAGACCAAGTCACCACATCTGCAAACCAACCCTTGGGACGTGTGGCATGCATAGCTTCAAGAGGAAGTCGAGAAGCATCAAGAGATCTCACTCTTTTGACGTAAGTGATAGTCAAAAAGAGAGCTTCAGCCTCAAGAGGTAGACAACCTGTTTCCGCAAGAAGAATTGCATAAGAAGTTTGGGTCCTCACACCCAATTCTTCTTGTAAGAAGATCTTTTGCACCCTCTCCAAACGTTGCCAACCTGTCTTCTTACAACCAGGACCCCACACTTGTGTTCCATATAAGATAACGGGAAACACTAAGCTCCTGAATAAGAATTTCCTAAGACTCCAAGACACTAGATGAGCTCCTCTATAAGTCAATGGAATGGTTGACTCCGATTGCAAGTGCGTGTGGAGTAGATAGGCATGGACAATGGTGCAAAGTAACAAACAGCCAAATAACTATAAGATCCTCCAACCAAACCAAGACGAAGCCAATGATATTGACCTCCAATATCCTGACCTTCTAAATGTATCAAAGTTAGAAATTGAGATCTGATGAAAGTAGCAATACCGCCATAGCCTCTTCCAGCTCGTTGACTTCTCTGATTCCAAGTGGATCCCACCAAAGTAAACCCTGGTATCTCTCCAATAGTGTTGCTCTCATGTTCCCACGTCTCCACAATGTTGATGATGTCCGCCATCTTCCAAATCGGATTAGCACTCACATACTTGGTTGTAGAAAGACCTCTAATATTCCACATTAACACCCTCAAGCTCTTGGATTGCTATGTGGATGATTGTCTCTTCCTTTGAGTGACAATTGCTTGTCCATCACGAAGATAAGCAAAAAATCCAGCATCTTGAGCTTCTTTGACTTTTGCAAGCTCCTTTCTCCTTGCCTCTACTTGTAGAGGTGTGAGATCGGGATCTAACCAAATCCTACGTCCTTTGAGTACAGCTTTGTTGGCTAAAGCTGTATCACGTTGAGTTTGGTCATTGAACTTAACTATGATGGCTCGAGGTTGAGTTCCTATGGTTCCAATGCGAAAAGCTTGAGCCACATCCGCATTAGGAACATCAAGTGTTTCAGCTAAAAACTTGGTGACAACACTCTTCACCTCTTCCTTCTCAGATTCAGGTAGACCAGAAATTCTTACATTCTTTCTACGAGCAAATTGATTAGTCTTTTCAATCTTTTGCTCTTGACAGAAAGAGATATGAGCAGACTTGGTGGCTTCTGCATAAGATTTCATCTTCACCTCTAGACTTTCAACCACTTTATGCAATCTAGGAGTAGCAGCAGTGGAAGCTTGAGAACCAACTTTCTCCTGGATATCCTCTACGTGATCTGAAATATCAACCATAATCTTCTCGAAACTCTTTTGAGAGAGCTTCAACTCTCTAATTTCATATTGAGCTGCAATTAAAGTAGAGCTCTGTACCTTGAACTCTGCACGTAGTACTTTCAACTCTTCCAAAACCGTTTGCAACAGATTGAGTATGAAATTGTCTTGAGACGCCATCGAAAAGCTCAGAACTCCAAGACACGTCAACTTCTCGCTCCGAATGGCGTTCTGCTTGAAATTTTGCAGGCGAATGCGCCCTGCCCTACTCCAGCGTTCCACCAAATTTCAGCTCCAGATCACTCCGAACGTAGAAGATACAGCTCCCGTAAGAATCTCTTGCCCTCAAATCTTGAAACTCAAAGCTCGAAACTCAAAATTGGACGCACTGTGACTCTGAAACTCCGTTCCACCTGAAAATTGACAGGCTTGAGCGCTCTACCCAACGTCACAACGCCACAAAATTTCAGCCCCTGTTCACACTCGAGCCCAAAGTTACGGCCCCCGCAAGATTCGGCCCTCCCCTCTCAAAAAGCTCAGACCTCCAAGACACGTCAACTTCTCGCTCTGAATGGCGTTCTGCTTGAAATTTTGCAGGCGGATGCGCCCTGCCCTATTCCAGCGTTCCACCAAATTTCAGCTCCAGATCACTCCGAACGTAGAAGATACAGCTCCCGTAAGAATCTCTTGCCCTCAAATCTTGAAACTCAAAGCTCGAAACTCAAAATTGGACGCAGTGTGACTCTGAAACTCCGTTCGACCTCATGAATCTTGCGGGGGCCATATCTTCTTGCTGGAGTGTCAACAGGAGTTGAGATTTGGTAGGCTTGTTCACGACGGCCGGGCGTACATACCTGCGAATTTTCAGCCCCAACGGAGCTGCTGTCAAGAAGTTGTCATTTCGAATCTTTGAGTTTAGGGGAATTTATGGTAAATGGTAAATGGTAAATAGATCAAGCCCGTGGGACCCAAAGGGTCAAAAGGCTAAAAAACACAATACAAACAATTCAACTCCAAACTAGGAGAGAACCAAAAGAACCCCCTAGCTAGTGCCCAAAGCACTAGAACGGTAACTAATAATATCTCTAATGTAACAACCTAAATCATAAGGCTCGAGTTGAAGCAGAGAAAAGAAATTCTCGACATCAACTTTATGCGCCACTCGAATCTCAACATACCTAGAACAAGTAAGAAATACATGCTCTTCATCCTCAACTTTTCTTCCATCACATAGCCTACAAATACGTTCACTCCTATCAATGTTCAACCAACGCCCTTCTTCAATCCCAAGACTATGAGATCCAGTTCTATGTCTAGCAATAATATGACGTAAAGAAGTAGATATCTCTGCAAGTAAGTATCCTTGCTCACAATAAACAAGCATAGGATTCACATGAAGTTGATAAAACTGCATCTTGGTGCCTCGTGTGCTCCACATAATGCTGAGAAATTCCTCCCTAATACGCTCGCGTAGGGCAATAGGTTGCAAATTCCAATCAAGTTCCGTCACATTCCACCTCAAAGACCAAGTCACCACATCTGCAAACCAACCCTTGGGACGTGTGGCATGCATAGCTTCAAGAGGAAGTCGAGAAGCATCAAGAGATCTCACTCTTTTGACGTAAGTGATAGTCAAAAAGAGAGCTTCAGCCTCAAGAGGTAGACAACCTGTTTCCGCAAGAAGAATTGCATAAGAAGTTTGGGTCCTCACACCCAATTCTTCTTGTAAGAAGATCTTTTGTACCCTCTCCAAACGCTGCCAACCTGTCTTCTTACAACCAGGACCCCACACTTGTGTTCCATATAAGATAACGGGAAACACTAAGCTCCTGAATAAGAATTTCCTAAGACTCCAAGACACTAGATGAGCTCCTCTACATCTATTTAGCAATGAATATAGAGCTTTGAAACCAGCTTCTACCCTCTTTTGCACACAAAGTGCCCAACTATAATCAGATGAGAAATCAATGCCCAAATATTTGTAACTTTTCACTTGTTCCAACTCTAATCCTTTGTAACAGAAAGAGAGCTTGGATCTAGTGCCCACAAGAATGACTTTGGACTTCTCCAAATTGACTTCCATCTGATTTTGAGTACAAAAGCTAGCCAAAGTGTCGAGGTGTTTCTGTAAACTAGTGGCATCACGTGCTAGTAATATGAAATCATCTGCATACAAAAGAGCTTTGATGACAAAGCCTCCAAGTTTAACACCTTCGCTATCACAATCCTCCAACCACCTTTCTATATCATCTATGAAAACTCCAAAGAGAGTGGGAGAGAGAGGACAACCTTGAATGACTCCAATGGTGCTGATAATCTCTTCGGTTTGAGAAGTGTTGATCTTGGCCCGAACTGAGTGGTATAATGCAGCCACCGCTGCCAAGAGATCTGATGGTACTCCAATGGCTTGCAATCTTTGCCATAAAAGCTCACGAGGTACTGTGTCAAAAGCTTTCTTGAAATCAATGAAGGCACAAAACAAAGCTTTTCCATTACCCTTGGATTTCTCCCATAGAACACGTAAAACCAAGATATGGTCTATAGTGTTGAATGTAGGACGAAAACCAGCTTGGAACCGCGCTCTCTTCTGACAAGATTCAGCCCATGTGCTCAACTTTGACTCCACCAATTTGCCAAATAACTTGGCAAAAATACTACCCACCATTTGAGATTTGGTGGGCTTGTTCACAACGGACGGACGCACATACCTGCAAATTTTCAGCCCCAACGGAGCTGCTTTCAAGAAGTTGTCATTTCGAAACTTTGAGTTTAGGGATTTGAGCATGAATCTTGCGGGGGCCATATCTTCTTGCTGGAGTTTCAACAGGAGCTGAGATTTGGTGGGCTTGTTCACAACGGACGGACGCACATACCTGCAAATTTTCAGCCCCAACGGAGCTGCTTTCAAGAAGTTGTCATTTCGAAACTTTGAGTTTAGGGATTTGAGCATGAATCTTGCGGGGGCCATATCTTCTTGCTGGAGTTTCAACAGGAGCTGAGATTTGGTGGGCTTGTTCACAACGGACGGACGCACATACCTGCAAATTTTCAGCCCCAACGGAGCTGCTTTCAAGAAGTTGTCATTTCGAAACTTTGAGTTTAGGGATTTGAGCATGAATCTTGCGGGGGCCATATCTTCTTGCTGGAGTTTCAACAGGAGCTGAGATTTGGTGGGCTTGTTCACAACGGACGGACGCACATACCTGCAAATTTTCAGCTCCAACGGAGCTGCTTTCAAGAAGTTGTCATTTCAAAACTTTGAGCTTGTGTAACATCTTGCAAAGTTGGGTTCATGATGGATTCTGAAAACAAACTTCTCAATCTTGTGCAATCGGTTTTGGAGGAATTGAAAGTGCTACGCCAAGAATTCAAGACACAAAATGTTGCCTTGGCTGCTGCAAAGAATGAAATCAGGGAGTTGAAGATTTCTCACAAAAGTTTTGAGAAGATCATGCTCCAAATCTCTGGATCTGTTGAGGACATTCAAGACAAGGTTGGTTCTCAAGCTTCTACTGTTACTACTCCTGCTTTGCATGAAGTGGTTGAAACTCTAGAGGTGAAAATGAAGTCCTATGCTGAAGCTACCAAGTCTGCTCATATCTCTTTCTGTCAAGAGCAAGAGATTGAAAAGGCTAATCAATTTGCTCGTATGAAGAATGTAAGGATTTCGGGTCTACCTGAATCTGAGAAGGAAGAGGTGAAGAGTGTGGTCACCAAGTTTTTGACTGAAACACTTGATGTTCCTAATCCGGATTTGGCTCATGCTTATCGTATTGGCAACAAAGGCACACAACCTCGTGCCATTATTGTCAAGTTTGTAGATCAAGCTCAACGTGATATGGCTTTAGCTAACAAAGCCATTCTCAAGGGACGGAGGATTTGGTTAGATCCAGATCTTACACCTCTTCAAGTTGAAGCAAGGAGGAAGGAGCTTGCAAAAGTTAAAGAAGCTCAAGATGCAGGTTTTGTTGCTTATCTACGTGATAGTCAAGCTATTATCACCAAGAGAAGGAGACAATCATCAACCTAGCAATCCAAGAGATTGAGGGTGTTGATGTGGAACATAAGAGGCCTATCTACAACTAAGTATGTGAGTGCACATCCGATTTGGAAGATGGCGGACATCCTCAACATTGTTGAGACTTGGGAGCATGAAAGCAATGTTATTGGAGAGATACAAGGGTTTACTCTGGTGGGATCTACTTGGAACCATAGAAATCGACGAGCAGGAAGAGGCTTTGGAGGCATTGCTACTTTCATCAGATCTGAACTTCTTCCTATGATACATTTGGAAAGCCAAGATATTGGGAAACAATATCATTGGCTTCGTCTTGGATTGATTGGAGGATCTTACAGTTATTTGGCAGTTTGCTACTTTGCACCATTATCCATGCAGATCTACTCCACAAGCACTTGCAATCGAAGTCAACCATTCCATCGGCTCATAGGAGAGGTTCTCAAATATCAAGACAAAGGTGAAGTTTTTCTTGTTGGAGACTTCAATGCCCGCATAAGTTCCGCTCAATTTACACAATTTGATAGTTCCTTGTCTTCTCACTCTTTTGACGAAAGAAGAGATAGTTTGTGGTCTAGAGTCTCTTGTGATCCCTGTACAAATGATTTGACTGAGCATTTCTTGACTTTTGGAGCCACTTGTAATCTCAAAGTTCTCAATGGTGTTTCTTTCTTTCCCAACTCTCACTCCAATACATGTTTTTCCTCTACTGGTGTTAGCACTATAGATTATCTTTTGTCCTCTGCCACTAATAGTTCATTTATCTCAGCGTTTGATATTCTAGAGCCTCAACCAGAATCAGATCATACACCTCTTTTATTTACTCTTTTGTTGTCAACGTCAATCCCTCTCCCTACATGTCACTATGTTTCTACTTCTCCCAAGTTTTGTTTAGATGCTAGTAAGAAGCAACTTTATAGTGAACATTTCCAAGACCTCTTGACTTGTACTACTTGGAGCCTTGATCCACATACATCTAGTTTGCAACTAACTGAGTTGCTCCAAAACTCTGCTTCTAAGTTCTTTTTGAGACATAAGACCAGGAGAGCTAGAGGTCTTCCTTGCAATGGATGGTTTGACTTTGATTGCAAGCAAGCGAGGGCGAGATCACTTGATAAATCCTTGGATCTTCACAATCGATTGATTATGACAAGACTTTACAAAGACTTGGTGAAGTCCAAGAAACGAGCATTTTTGAGGCAGAAGCAAGAGTGCTTGACAAAGGAGCTCTTGGAGAATCCCAAATCCTTTTGGAGGCGGTTGGCAGTACGATCTTCTAAACCTACTCTTGATCTCAAGTCTTTGATTTCTTTTGCTGAAAAGCTTTATTTTTTTCCCAATGTTGCATCTATGCCACATTGTGAAGGAAATCCAGGCTTATTTTCAGAAGTTGAAGTGATGACTCAACTCAGACAATTGGCAAATGGTAAATGTGAGGATTTGGATGGGCTTTCCATTGAACTTCTCAAGTGGGGAGGAGATGCTATTGGACCTATACTCACGAAAGTGTTAGAGGATGCTGCTATTCATGGCTTTCCTTCATCTTGGTCTCTACGGAAGATTGTTCCTATTCACAAATCTGGGAGCAAGGCCTTGGTGACAAACTATCGCACTATCATGGTGGGTAGTATTTTTGCCAAGTTATTTGGCAAATTGGTGGAGTCAAAGTTGAGCACATGGGCTGAATCTTGTCAGAAGAGAGCGCGGTTCCAAGCTGGTTTTCGTCCTACATTCAACACTATAGACCATATCTTGGTTTTACGTGTTTTATGGGAGAAATCCAAGGGTAATGGAAAAGCTTTGTTTTGTGCCTTCATTGATTTCAAGAAAGCTTTTGACACAGTACCTCGTGAGCTTTTATGGCAAAGATTGCAAGCCATTGGAGTACCATCAGATCTCTTGGCAGCGGTGGCTGCATTATACCACTCAGTTCGGGCCAAGATCAACACTTCTCAAACCGAAGAGATTATCAGCACCATTGGAGTCATTCAAGGTTGTCCTCTCTCTCCCACTCTCTTTGGAGTTTTCATAGATGATATAGAAAGGTGGTTGGAGGATTGTGATAGCGAAGGTGTTAAACTTGGAGGCTTTGTCATCAAAGCTCTTTTGTATGCAGATGATGTCATATTACTAGCACGTGATGCCACTAGTTTACAGAAACACCTCGACACTTTGGCTAGCTTTTGTACTCAAAATCAGATGGAAGTCAATTTGGAGAAGTCCAAAGTCATTCTTGTGGGCACTAGATCCAAGCTCTCTTTCTGTTACAAAGGATTAGAGTTGGAACAAGTGAAAAGTTACAAATATTTGGGCATTGATTTCTCATCTGATTATAGTTGGGCACTTTGTGTGCAAAAGAGGGTAGAAGCTGGTTTCAAAGCTCTATATTCATTGCTAAATAGATGTAGAGGAGCTCATCTAGTGTCTTGGAGTCTTAGGAAATTCTTATTCAGGAGCTTAGTGTTTCCCGTTATCTTATATGGAACACAAGTGTGGGGTCCTGGTTGTAAGAAGACAGGTTGGCAGCGTTTGGAGAGGGTGCAAAAGATCTTCTTACAAGAAGAATTGGGTGTGAGGACCCAAACTTCTTATGCAATTCTTCTTGCGGAAACAGGTTGTCTACCTCTTGAGGCTGAAGCTCTCTTTTTGACTATCACTTACGTCAAAAGAGTGAGATCTCTTGATGCTTCTCGACTTCCTCTTGAAGCTCTGCATGCCACACGTCCCAAGGGTTGGTTTGCAGATTTGGTGACTTGGTCTTTGAGGTGGAATGTGACGGAACTCGATTGGAATTTGCAACCTATTGCCCTACGCGAGCGTATTAGGGAGGAATTTCTCACCATTATGTGGAGCACACGAGGCACCAAGATGCAGTTTTATCAACTTCATGTGAATCCTATGCTTGTTTATTGTGAGCAAGGATACTTACTTGCAGAGATATCTACTTCTTTACGTCATATTATTGCTAGACATAGAACTGGATCTCATAGTCTTGGGATTGAAGAAGGGCGTTGGTTGAACATTGATAGGAGTGAACGTATTTGTAGGCTATGTGATGGAAGAAAAGTTGAGGATGAAGAGCATGTATTTCTTACTTGTTCTAGGTATGTAGAGATTCGAGTGGCGCATAAAGTTGATGTCGAGAATTTCTTTTCTCTGCTTCAACTCGAGCCTTATGATTTAGGTTGTTACATTAGAGATATTATTAGTTACCGTTCTAGTGCTTTGGGCACTAGCTAGGGGGTTCTTTTGGTTCTCTCCTAGTTTGGAGTTGTTTGTATTGTGTTTTTTAGCCTTTTGACCCTTTGGGTCCCACGGGCTTGATCTATTTACCATTTACCATTTACCATGATAGTGCGATAGTTTGTCACCAAGGCCTTGCTCCCAGATTTGTGAATAGGAACAATCTTCCGTAGAGACCAAGATGAAGGAAAGCCATGAATAGCAGCATCCTCTAACACTTTCGTGAGTATAGGTCCAATAGCATCTCCTCCCCACTTGAGAAGTTCAATGGAAAGCCCATCCAAATCCTCACATTTACCATTTGCCAATTGTCTGAGTTGAGTCATCACTTCAACTTCTGAAAATAAGCCTGGATTTCCTTCACAATGTGGCATAGATGCAACATTGGGAAAGAAATAAAGCTTTTCAGCAAAAGAAATCAAAGACTTGGGATCAAGAGTAGGTTTAGAAGATCGTACTGCCAACCGCCTCCAAAAGGATTTGGGATTCTCCAAGAGCTCCTTTGTCAAGCACTCTTGCTTCAGCCTCAAAAATGCTCGTTTCTTGGACTTCACCAAGTCTTTGTAAAGTCTTGTCATAATCAACCGATTGTGAAGATCCAAGGATTTATCAAGTGATCTCGCCCTCGCTTGCTTGCAATCAAAGTCAAACCATCCATTGCAAGGAAGACCTCTAGCTCTCCTGGTCTTATGTCTCAAAAAGAACTTAGAAGCAGAGTTTTGGAGCAACTCTGTTAGTTGCAAACTAGATGTATGTGGATCAAGGCTCCAAGTAGTACAAGTCAAGAGGTCTTGGAAATGTTCACTATAAAGTTGCTTCTTACTAGCATCTAAACAAAACTTGGGGGAAGTAGAAACATAGTGACATGTAGGGAGAGGGATTGACGTTGACAACAAAAGAGTAAATAAAAGAGGTGTATGATCTGATTCTGGTTGAGGCTCTAGAATATCAAACGCTGAGATAAATGAACTATTAGTGGCTGAGGACAAAAGATAATCTATAGTGCTAACACCAGTAGAGGAAAAACATGTATTGGAGTGAGAGTTGGGAAAAAAAGAAACACCATTCAGAACTTTCAGATTACAAGTGGCTCCAAAAGTCAAGAAATGCTCAGTCAAATCATTTGTACAAGGATCACAAGAGACTCTAGACCACAAACTATCTCTACTTTCTTCAAAAGAGTGGGAAGACAAGGAACTATCAAATTGTGTAAATTGAGCGGAACGTATGCGGGCATTGAAGTCTCCAACAAGAAAAACTTCACCTTTGTCTTGATATTTGAGAACATCTCCTATGAGCCGATGGAATGGTTGACTTCGATTGCAAGTGCTTGTGGAGTAGATCTGCATGGATAATGGTGCAAAGTAGCAAACTGCCAAATAACTGTAAGATCCTCCAATCAATCCAAGACGAAGCCAATGATATTGTTTCCCAATATCTTGGCTTTCCAAATGTATCATAGGAAGAAGTTCAGATCTGATGAAAGTAGCAATGCCTCCAAAGCCTCTTCCTGCTCGTCGATTTCTATGGTTCCAAGTAGATCCCACCAGAGTAAAACCTTGTATCTCTCCAATAACATTACTTTCATGCTCCCAAGTCTCAACAATGTTGAGGATGTCCGCCATCTTCCAAATCGGATGTGCACTCACATACTTAGTCGTAGATAGGCCTCTTATGTTCCACATCAACACCCTCAATCTCTTGGATTGCTAGGTTGATGATTGTCTCCTCCTCTTGGTGATAATAGCTTGATTATCACGTAGATAAATGGTAAATGGTAAATGGTAAATAGATCAAGCCCGTGGGACCCAAAGGGTCAAAAGGCTAAAAAACACAATACAAACAATCCAACTCCAAACTAGGAGAGAACCAAAAGAACCCCCTAGCTAGTGCCCAAAGCACTAGAACGGTAACTAATAATATCCCTAATGTAACAACCTAAATCATAAGGCTCGAGTTGAAGCAGAGAAAAGAAATTCTCGACATCAACTTTATGGGCCACTCGAATCTCTACATACCTAGAACAAGTAAGAAATACATGCTCTTCATCCTCAACTTTTCTTCCATCACATAGTCTACAAATACGTTCACTCCTATCAATGTTCAACCAACGCCCTTCTTCAATCCCAAGACTATGAGATCCTGTTCTATGTCTAGCAATAATATGACGTAAAGAAGTAGATATCTCTGCAAGTAAATATCCTTGCTCACAATAAACAAGCATAGGATTCACATGAAGTTGATAAAACTGCATCTTGGTGCCTCGTGTGCTCCACATAATGCTGAGAAATTCCTCCTTTATACGCTCGCGTAGGGCAATAGGTTGCAAATTCCAATCGAGTTCCGTCACATTCCACCTCAAAGACCAAGTTACCACATCTGCAAACCAACCCTTGGGACGTGTGTCACGCAAAGCTTCAAGAGGAAGTCGAGAAGCACCAAGAGATCTCACTCTTTTGATAAATGGTAAATGGTAAATGGTCACTTTTGACGTAAGTGATAGTCAAAAAGAGAGCTTCAGCCTCAAGAGGTAGACAACCTGTTTCCGCAAGAAGAATTGCATAAGAAGTTTGGGTCCTCACACCCAATTCTTCTTGTAAGAAGATCTTTTGCACCCTCTCCAAACGCTGCCAACCTGTCTTCTTACAACCAGGACCCCACACTTGTGTTCCATATAAGATAACGGGAAACACTAAGCTCCTGAATAAGAATTTCCTAAGACTCCAAGACACTAGATGAGCTCCTCTACATCTATTTAGCAATGAATATAGAGCTTTGAAACCAGCTTCTACCCTCTTTTGCACACAAAGTGCCCAACTATAATTAGATGAGAAATCAATGCCCAAATATTTGTAACTTTTCACTTGTTCCAACTCTAATCCTTTGTAACAGAAAGAGAACTTGGATCTAGTGCCCACAAGAATGACTTTGGACTTCTCCAAATTGACTTCCATCTGATTTTGAGTACAAAAGCTAGCCAAAGTGTCGAGGTGTTTCTGTAAACTAGTGGCATCACGTGCTAGTAATATGACATCATCTGCATACAAAAGAGCTTTGATGACAAAGCCTCCAAGTTTAACACCTTCGCTATCACAATCCTCCAACCACCTTTCTATATCATCTATGAAAACTCCAAAGAGAGTGGGAGAGAGAGGACAACCTTGAATGACTCCAATGGTGCTGATAATCTCTTCGGTTTGAGAAGTGTTGATCTTGGCCCGAACTGAGTGGTATAATGCAGCCACCGCTGCCAAGAGATCTGATGGTACTCCAATGGTTTGCAATCTTTGCCATAAAAGCTCACGAGGTACTGTGTCAAAAGCTTTCTTGAAATCAATGAAGGCACAAAACAAAGCTTTTCCATTGCCCTTGGATTTCTCCCATAGAACACGTAAAACCAAGATATGGTCTATAGTGTTGAATGTAGGACGAAAACCAGCTTGGAATCGCGCTCTCTTCTGACAAGATTCAGCCCATGTGCTCAACTTTGACTCCACCAATTTGCCAAATAACTTGGCAAAAATACTACCCACCATGATAGTGCGATAGTTTGTCACCAAGGCCTTGCTCCCAGATTTGTGAATAGGAACAATCTTCCGTAGAGACCAAGATGAAGGAAAGCCATGAATAGCAGCATCCTCTAACACTTTCGTGAGTATAGGCCCAATAGCATCTCCTCCCCACTTGAGAAGTTCAATGGAAAGCCCATCTAAATCCTCACATTTACCATTTGCCAATTGTCTGAGTTGAGTCATCACTTCAACTTCTGAAAATAAGCCTGGATTTCCTTCACAATGTGGCATAGATGCAACATTGGGAAAGAAATAAAGCTTTTCAGCAAAAGAAATCAAAGACTTGGGATCAAGAGTAGGTTTAGAAGATCGTACTGCCAACCGCCTCCAAAAGGATTTGGGATTCTCCAAGAGCTCCTTTGTCAAGCACTCTTGCTTCAGCCTCAAAAATGCTCGTTTCTTGGACTTCACCAAGTCTTTGTAAAGTCTTGTCATAATCAACCGATTGTGAAGATCCAAGGATTTATCAAGTGATCTCGCCCTCGCTTGCTTGCAATCAAAGTCAAACCATCCATTGCAAGGAAGACCTCTAGCTCTCCTGGTCTTATGTCTCAAAAAGAACTTAGAAGCAGAGTTTTGGAGCAACTCTGTTAGTTGCAAACTAGATGTATGTGGATCAAGGCTCCAAGAAGTACAAGTCAAGAGGTCTTGGAAATGTTCACTATAAAGTTGCTTCTTAATAGCATCTAAACAAAACTTGGGGGAAGTAGAAACATAGTGACATGTAGGGAGAGGGATTGACGTTGGCAACAAAAGAGTAAATAAAAGAGGTGTATGATCTGATTCTGGTTGAGGCTCTAGAATATCAAACGCTGAGATAAATGAACTATTAGTGATAGAGGACAAAAGATAATCTATAGTGCTAACACCAGTAGAGGAAAAACATGTATTGGAGTGAGAGTTGGGAAAAAAAGAAACACCATTCAGAACTTTCAGATTACAAGTGGCTCCAAAAGTCAAGAAATGCTCAGTCAAATCATTTGTACAAGGATCACAAGAGACTCTAGACCACAAACTATCTCTACTTTCTTCAAAAGAGTGGGAAGACAAGGAACTATCAAATTGTGTAAATTGAGCGGAACGTATGCGGGCATTGAAGTCTCCAACAAGAAAAACTTCACCTTTGTCTTGATATTTGAGAACATCTCCTATGAGCCGATGGAATGGTTGACTTCGATTGCAAGTGCTTGTGGAGTAGATCTGCATGGATAATGGTGCAAAGTAGCAAACTGCCAAATAACTGTAAGATCCTCCAATCAATCCAAGACGAAGCCAATGATATTGTTTCCCAATATCTTGGCTTTCCAAATGTATCATAGGAAGAAGTTCAGATCTGATGAAAGTAGCAATGCCTCCAAAGCCTCTTCCTGCTCGTCGATTTCTATGGTTCCAAGTAGATCCCACCAGAGTAAAACCTTGTATCTCTCCAATAACATTACTTTCATGCTCCCAAGTCTCAACAATGTTGAGGATGTCCGCCATCTTCCAAATCGGATGTGCACTCACATACTTAGTCGTAGATAGGCCTCTTATGTTCCACATCAACACCCTCAATCTCTTGGATTGCTAGGTTGATGATTGTCTCCTCCTCTTGGTGATAATAGCTTGACTATCACGTAGATAAGCTACAAAACCTGCATCTTGAGCTTCTTTGACTTTTGCAAGCTCCTTCCTCCTTGCTTCAACTTGAAGAGGTGTAAGATCTGGATCTAACCAAATCCTCCGTCCCTTGAGAATGGCCTTGTTAGTTAAAGCCATATCACGTTGAGCTTGATCTACAAACTTAACAATAATGGCACGAGGTTGTGTGCCTTTGTTGCCAATACGATAAGCATGAGCCAAATCCGGATTAGGAACATCAAGTGTTTCAGTCAAAAACTTGGTGACCACACTCTTCACCTCTTCCTTCTCAGATTCAGGTAGACCCGAAATCCTCACATTCTTCATACGAGCAAATTGATTAGCCTTTTCAATCTCTTGCTCTTGACAGAAAGAGATATGAGCAGACTTGGTAGCTTCAGCATAGGACTTCATTTTCACCTCTAGAGTTTCAACCACTTCATGCAAAGCAGGAGTAGTAACAGTAGAAGCTTGAGAACCAACCTTGTCTTGAATGTCCTCAACAGATCCAGAGATTTGGAGCATGATCTTCTCAAAACTTTTGTGAGAAATCTTCAACTCCCTGATTTCATTCTTTGCAGCAGTCAAAGCAACATTTTGTGCCTTGAATTCTTGGCGTAGCACTTTCAATTCCTCCAAAACCGTTTGCACAAGATTGAGAAGTTTGTTTTCAGAATCCATCATGAACCCAACTTTGTAAGATGTTACACAAGCTCAAAGTTTCGAAATGAAAACTTCTTGACAGCAGCTCCGTTGGGGCTGAAAATTTGCAAGTATGTACGCCCAGCCGTTGTGAACAAGCCCACCAAATCTCAGCTCCCGTTGACACTCCAGCAAGAAGATATGGCCTCCGCAAGATTCATGCTCAAATCCCTAAACTCAAAGTTTCGAAATGACAACTTCTTGACAGCAGCTCCGTTGGGGCTGAAAATTTGCAGGTATATGCGCCCGGCCGTCGTGAACAAGCCCACCAAATCTCAGCTCCCGTTGACACTCCAGCAAGAAGATATGGCCTCCGCAAGATTCATGCTCAAATCCCTAAACTCAAAGTTTCGAAATGACAACTTCTTGACAGCAGCTCCGTTGGGGCTGAAAATTTGCAGGTATATGCGCCCGGCCGTCGTGAACAAGCCCACCAAATCTCAGCTCACGTTGACACTCCAGAAAGAAGATATGGCCTCCGCAAGATTCATGCTCAAATCCCTAAACTCAAAGTTTCGAAATGACAACTTCTTGACAGCAGCTCCGTTGGGGCTGAAAATTTGCAGGTATATGCGCCCGGCCGTCGTGAACAAGCCCACCAAATCTCAGCTCACGTTGACACTCCAGCAAGAAGATATGGCCTCCGCAAGATTCATGCTCAAATCCCTAAACTCAAAGTTTCGAAATGACAACTTCTTGACAGCAGCTCCGTTGGGGCTGAAAATTTGCAGGTATATGGTATATGGTATAAGCTACAAAACCTGCATCTTGAGCTTCTTTGACTTTTGCAAGCTCCTTCCTCCTTGCTTCAACTTGAAGAGGTGTAAGATCGGGCCGGGCGCACATACCTGCAAATTTACAGCCCCAACAGAGCTGCTGTCAAGAAGTTGTCATTTCGAAACTTTGAGTTTATGGATTTGAGCATGAATCTTGCGGGGGCCATATCTTCTTGCTGGAGTGTCAACAGGAGCTGAGATTTGGTGGGCTTGTTCACGACGGCTGCGCGCACATACCTGCGAATTTTCAACCCCAACGGAGCTGCTGTCAAGAAGTTGTCATTTCGAATCTTTGAGTTTAGGGATTTGAGCATGAAGCTTGCGGGGGCCATATCTTCTTGCTGGAGTGTCAACAGGAGTTGAGATTTGGTAGGCTTGTTCACAACGGCCGATGGTACATACCTGCGAATTTTCAGCCCCAACGGAGCTGCTGTCAAGAAGTTGTCATTTCGAATCTTTGAGTTTAGGGATTTGAGCATGAATCTTGCGGGGGCCATATCTTCTTGCTGGAGTGTCAACAGGAGTTGAGATTTGGTAGGCTTGTTCACGACGGCCGATGGTACATACCTGCGAATTTTCAGCCCCAACGGAGCTGCTGTCAAGAAGTTGTCATTTCGAATCTTTGAATTTAGGGATTTGAGCATGAATCTTGCGGGGGCCATATCTTCTTGCTGGAGTGTCAACAGGAGCTAAGATTTGGTAGGCTTGTTCACTAATTACATAAGCATGAGCCAAATCCGGATTAGGAACATCAAGTGTTTCAGTCAAAAACTTGGTGACCACACTCTTCACCTCTTCCTTCTCAGATTCAGGTAGACCCGAAATCCTCACATTCTTCATACGAGCAAATTGATTAGCCTTTTCAATCTCTTGCTCTTGACAGAAAGAGATATGAGCAGACTTGGTAGCTTCAGCATAGGACTTCATTTTCACCTCTAGAGTTTCAACCACTTCATGCAAAGCAGGAGTAGTAACAGTAGAAGCTTGAGAACCAACCTTGTCTTGAATGTCCTCAACAGATCCAGAGATTTGGAGCATGATCTTCTCAAAACTTTTGTGAGAAATCTTCAACTCCCTGATTTCATTCTTTGCAGCAGTCAAAGCAACATTTTGTGTCTTGAATTCTTGGCGTAGCACTTTCAATTCCTCCAAAACCGTTTGCACAAGATTGAGAAGTTTGTTTTCAGAATCCATCATGAACCCAACTTTGTAAGATGCTACACAAGCTCAAAGTTTCGAAATGAAAACTTCTTGACAGCAGCTCCGTTGAGGCTGAAAATTTTCAGGTAAGTGCGCCCGGCCGTCGTCAACAAGCCCACCAAATCTCAGCTTCCGTTGACACTCCAGCAAGAAGATATGGCCTCCGCAAGATTCATGCTCAAATCCCTCATGAGGATTTCGGGTCTACCTTTTTGGTGTAGCTAATCGTCTCCAAAAGGACTTGGGATACTTCATCAGGTCCTTTGTCAAGGATTCTTGCTTTCGTCTTAAGAAAGCTCGTTTCTTAGACTTCACCAAGTCTTTGTATATCCTTGTCAAAAGAAGCCGACTTTGAATATCCAAAGACCTATCAACAGACCTTGCCCTTAGGAAATTCTTATTCATGAGCTTAGTGTTTCCCGTTATCTTATATGGAACACAAGTGTGGGGTCCTGGTTGTACGAAGACAGGTTGGCAGCGTTTGGAGAGGGTGCAAAAGATCTTCTTACATGAAGAATTGGGTGTGAGGACCCAAACTTCTTATGCAATTCTTCTTGCGGAAACAGGTTGTCTACCTCTTGAGGCTGAAGCTCTCTTTTTGATGGTAAATGGTAAATGGTAATAGATCAAGCCCGGGGGACCCAAAGGGTCAAAAGGCTGAAAAACACAATACAAGCGACAGCCACAAACAAGGGAAAAGACCCCAAAGGCCAAACCCTAGCTAGTGCCAAGAGCACTAGAACGATAACTAATAATGTCCCTAATATAACAACCTAAATCAAAAGGAACTAACTGTAACAAAGAATAAAAATTCTCTACATCTATATTATGGGTCACTCTAATCTCTGCATATCTAGTACAAGTAAGAAATACATGCTCTTCATCCTCAACTTCTCTTCCATCACATAGCCTACAAATACGTTGACTCCTATCAATATTAAGCCAACGTCCTTCCTCAATTCCTAGCCTATGAGATCCAGTTCTATGCCTAGCAATAAGATGACGTAAGGACCATTTAACCATTTACCAGTAAGGACGTAGAGATTCCTGCAAGTAGGTAATCCTGTTCACAATAAACAAGCATAGGATTCACATGAAGTTGATAAAACTGCATCTTGGTGCCGCGCTTGCTCCAAATAATGTTCAGAAACTTCTCCTTTAGACGTTCACGTAGTGCTATAGGTTGTAGGTCCCAATCGCGTTCCGTCACATTCCACCTCAAAGACCAAGTTATCACATCCGCTAACCATCCTTTGGCACGTGTGGCACTCAAAGCCTGAGGAGGAAGGCGAGAAGCATCAAGAGATCTCACCCTTGTGATGTAAGTGATGGTCAAGTATAGAGCTTCAGCCTCTAGAGGTAAACAACCTGTTTCCGCAAGAAGAATAGCATATGAGGTTTGGTTTCTCACACACAATTCTTCTTGTAGAAATATCTTCTGCACCCTC
This sequence comes from Marchantia polymorpha subsp. ruderalis, assembly GCA_037833965.1. Lineage (NCBI taxonomy): Eukaryota > Viridiplantae > Streptophyta > Marchantiopsida > Marchantiales > Marchantiaceae > Marchantia > Marchantia polymorpha. The sequence goes on from AP031357.1 coordinate 12,988,867, forward strand.
TCCACACGCTCCCATCCTGTCTTCTTACAACCAGGACCCCACACTTGGGTTCCATCTTCTACGTTCGGAGTGATCTGGAGCTGAAATTTGGTGGAACGCTGGAGTAGGGCAGGGCGCATCAGCTTGCAAAATTTCAAGCAGAACGCCATTTGGAGCGAGAAGTTGACGTGTCTTGGAGGTCTGAGCTTTTTGAGAGGGGAGGGCCGAATCTTGTAGGGGCCGTAACTTTGGGCTCGAGTGTGATTAGGGGCTCAAATTTTGTGGCGTTGTGACGTTGGGTAGGGCGCTCAAGCCTGTCAATTTTCAGATTGAACGGAGTTTCAGAGTCACAGTGCGTCCAATTTTGAGTTTCGAGCTTTGAGTTTCAAGATTTGAGGGCAAGAGATTCTTACGGGAGCTGTATCTTCTACGTTCGGAGTGATCTGGAGCTGAAATTTGGTGGAACGCTGGAGTAGGGCAGGGCGCATCAACCTGCAAAATTTCAAGCAGAACGCCATTCGGAGCGAGAAGTTGACGTGTCTTGGAGATCTGAGCTTTTTGAGAGGGGAGGGCCAAATCTTGCAGGGGCCGTAACTTTGGGCTCAAGTGTGAACGGGGGCTGAAATTTTGTGGCGTTGTGACGTTGGGTAGAGCGCTCAAGCTTGTCAATTTTCAGATCGAACGGAGTTTCAGAGTCACAGTGCGTCCAATTTTGAGTTTCGAGCTTTGAGTTTCAAGATTTGAGGGCAAGAGATTCTTACGGGAGCTGTATCTTCTACGTTCGGAGTGATCTGGAGCTAAAATTTGGTGGAACGCTGGAGTAGGGCAGGGCGCATCAGCTTGCAAAATTTCAAGCAGAACGCCATTTTGAGCGAGAAGTTGACGTTCCTTGGAGTTCTGAGCTTTTCGATGGCGTCTCAAGACAATTTCATACTCAATCTGTTGCAAACGGTTTTGGAAGAGTTGAAAGTACTACGTGCAGAGTTCAAGGTACAGAGCTCTACTTTAATTGCAGCTCAATATGAAATTAGAGAGTTGAAGCTCTCTCAAAAGAGTTTCGAGAAGATTATGGTTGATATTTCAGAACACGTAGAGGATATCCAGGAGAAAGTTGTTTCTCAAGCTTCCACTGCTGCTACTCCTAGATTGCATGAAGTGGTTGAAAGTCTAGAGGTGAAGATGAAATCTTATGCAGAAGCCACTAAGTCTGCTCATATCTCTTTCTGTCAAGAGCAAGAGATTGAAAAGACTAATCAATTTGCTCGTAGAAAGAATGTGAGAATTTCTGGTCTACCTGAATCTGAGAAGGAAGAGGTGAAGAGTGTTGTCACCAAGTTTTTAGCTGAAACACTTGATGTTCCTAATGCGGATGTGGCTCAAGCTTTTCGCATTGGAACCATAGGAACTCAACCTCGAGCCATCATAGTTAAGTTCAATGACCAAACTCAACGTGATACAGCTTTAGCCAACAAAGCTGTACTCAAAGGACGTAGGATTTGGTTAGATCCCGATCTCACACCTCTACAAGTAGAGGCAAGGAGAAAGGAGCTTGCAAAAGTCAAAGAAGCTCAAGATGCTGGATTTTTTGCTTATCTTCGTGATGGACAAGCAATTGTCACTCAAAGGAAGAGACAATCATCCACATAGCAATCCAAGAGCTTGAGGGTGTTAATGTGGAATATTAGAGGTCTTTCTACAACCAAGTATGTGAGTGCTAATCCGATTTGGAAGATGGCGGACATCATCAACATTGTGGAGACGTGGGAACATGAGAGCAACACTATTGGAGAGATACCAGGGTTTACTTTGGTGGGATCCACTTGGAATCAGAGAAGTCAACGAGCTGGAAGACGCTATGGCGGTATTGCTACTTTCATCAGATCTCAATTTCTACCTTTGATACATTTAGAAGGTCAGGATATTGGAGGTCAATTTCATTGGCTTCGTCTTGGTTTGGTTGGAGGATCTTATAGTTATTTGGCTGTTTGTTACTTTGCACCATTGTCCATGCCTATCTACTCCACACGCACTTGCAATCGGAGTCAACCATTCCATCGACTTATAGGAGATGTTCTCAATTATCAGAGCAAAGGTGAAGTTTTTCTGGTTGGAGATTTCAATGCTCGAATAGGTTGTGCACAATTTACTCAAGTTGGTGATCTCTTGAGTTCTCCCTCCTTTGAAGAACTTGAAGATAGTATGTGGTGTAGAAAGTCTTCTGATATTTGTACAATTTTGTATTCTTCTGCAAACAATTTTCGAAGAATTGAAGGAACTTCGACATGAATTCAAGATGCAACAGGCTGCTTTAACTCTCGCACATAATCAAATTCGAGAGTTGAAGGGATCACAGAAGAACGTGGAGAAGGTGTTCAAGGATAGTGTGGGTGTGATGTGGGATGTATCTAAATCTGTTGATGACATCCAAGGGAAGGTATGCTCTCAGATGACAAGTGCGGATAGTCCTAGATTGCATGAGGTGGTCGAAAGCTTAGATTTGAAGATCAAATCCTACGCTGAAGCTACAAAGGCTGCTCAAATCTCTTTTTGTCAAGAACAAGAGATTGAAAAGTCCAACCAGCTTGCACGTAGGAAGAATGTGAGAATTTCAGGTTTACCTGAAATAGAGAATGAAGATGTCAAGAGTGTTGTCACCAAGTTTTTGGATGAAACACTTCAGGTTTCCAATGCGGAATTGGCTCAAGCTTATCGTATTGGAAACAAGGGAGCTCAACCTCGTGGTATTATAGTGAAGTTTGTCAATCAAACTCAACGTGATGTTGCCTTGGCTAATAAGGCTATGTTAAAGGGACGTAGAATATGGTTGGATCCTGATCTGACTCCTCTACAAGTGGAAGTTAGGAGAAAGGAGCTTGCGAAGGTAAAAGAGGCTCAAGAATCGGGTTTTGTTGCTTATTTACACGATGGGAGAGCAATCGTTACTCAGAGGAGGAAGGTGTCGTCAACATAGCAATCCGAGAAGATAAGGGTGTTGGTGTGGAATATCCGAGGACTTTCAACAACAAAGTATGTGAGTGCTGCTCTGATTTGGAAGATGGCTGACGTCATCAACATTGTGGAGACTTGGGAACATGAAAGCAATACTATTGCTGAGTTGGAAGGGTTTACCTTGGTGGGGTCGACATGGAACCAGAGAAGACAACATGCGGGAAGGGGTCAAGGAGGTATTGCTACTTTCATCAGGTCTCATCTTCTACCTCTCATACATCTAGAAGCTCAAGATGTTGGTGGACAGTATCATTGGCTACGTCTCGGGGTGGTTGGAGGATCTTATTGCTATTTGGCAATTTGTTATTTTGCACCATTGTCCATGGGTATCTACTCAACACGCTTTTGCAACCGAAGTGAACCATTCCATCGGCTTATTGAAGATGTTCTTAGATTCCAAAGTAAAGGGGATGTCTTTCTTGCTGGAGATTTCAATGCTCGTATACGTTGTGCTCAATTTACTCAATTTAGTGATCCCTTGGCTTCTTCTATGTTTGAAGAAATTTACGATAGTTTGTGGTCTAGAACCTCTTTTGATCCTTCCACAAACTCTTTGACAGAGCACTTTTTGACATTTGGAGCCACTTGTAACTTGAAGGTTCTCAATGGAACCTCTCGCTTTCCCAACTCTCAGTCCAATACTTGTTTTTCCCCTACCGGTGCTAGCACAATAGATTTTCTCTTGTCTTCCTTGGTTAGTACCTCTCTCATCTCCAATTTTGATGTTTTGGATCCTCAACCTGAATCAGATCATGCACCTCTTTTGTTCACACTTTCAATGTCAAAATCAATCTCTACTTCACCTTGCCAATCTCTTTTACCTTCTCCCAAGTTTCGCTTAGATCCTTGTAAAAGAGACCTTTATGCAGAACATCTACAAGATCTTTTGACTCACACCATATGGAGTCCAGATTCGCATACCGCTAGTTTACAGCTCATAGAATTGCTCAAAACTTCAGCATCGAAGTTCTTTTTGAGGCATAGTACTAGGATTGCTAAGGGGCTACCTTGCAATGGATGGTTTGACTCCGAATGCAAGCTAGCAAGGGCAAGGTCTGTTGATAGGTCTTTGGATATTCAAAGTCGGCTTCTTTTGACAAGGATATACAAAGACTTGGTGAAGTCTAAGAAACGAGCTTTCTTAAGAAGAAAGCAAGAATCCTTGACAAAGGACCTGATGAAGGATCCCAAGTCCTTTTGGAGACGATTAGCTACACCACCGTCAAAACCTTCTCTTGATTCCGAGTCTTTGGTAGCTTTTGCCGAAAAGCTCTATTTCTTTCCAGAAGCCACATCTATGCCATATTGCGAAGCAACACCTGGATTATTTTCGGAAGGAGAGGTGATGACTATTCTCCGAAAATTAGCAAATGGCAAATGTGAGGATTTAGATGGCTTGTCCATTGAACTTATCAAGTGGGGAGGAGATTGTATTGGACCGGTTCTCACTAAGCTTTTGGAAGATGCTATGGTTCATGGTTTTCCATCAACTTGGTCCATGCGGAAGATTGTTCCTATTCATAAATCAGGAAGGAAGGACGTGGTGACAAACTATCGCACCATCATGGTTGGTAGTGTTTTTGCCAAGTTGTTTGGGAAGTTGGTAGAATCGAAGTTGAGCACATGGACAGAGGATTTTCAGAAGAGAGCAAAGGCCCAAGCCGGTTTTCGTCCTACATACAACACTATTGACCATATTTTGGCCTTACGTGTTTTATGGGAGAAATCCAAGGGCAATGGGAAAGCTTTATTTTGTGCCTTCATCGATTTGAAGAAAGCTTTTGATACTGTTCCTCGAAAGCTTTTATGGGAAAGACTACAAGACATTGGAGTACCGGCTAATCTACTCGGAGCTGTGGCCACTTTATACACTTCAATTCGAGCTAAGATTGATGCCTCTCAACCTCAAGAGATCTCGAGCACCATTGGAGTTATTCAAGGTTGTCCTCTCTCTCCTACTCTATTCGGAATATTCATAGATGATATAGAAAGGTGGTTGGATGATTGTGAGAGTGAAGGAGTCAAACTTGGAGACTTTGTGATCAAAGCTCTTTTGTATGCAGATGATATCATATTACTAGCACGTGATGCAATTAGTTTACAGAAACACCTTGATACTTTGGCTAGCTTTTGTACTCGAAATCAGATGGAGGTCAATCTGGAAAAATCAAAGATCATTCTTGTGGGCACTAGATCCAAGTTCTCTTTCTTTTACAAGGGACTAGAATTGGAACAAGTGAAGAGTTACAAATATTTAGGCATTGATTTTTCTCAGAATTATAGTTGGGCACTTTGTGTACAAAAGAGAGTAGAAGCTGGTTACAAAGCTCTATATTCATTGTTAAATCGATGTAGAAGAGCTCATCTAGTATCTTGGAGTCTTAGGAAATTTTTATTTAGGAGTTTAGTGTTGCCGGTGGTTCTATATGGGACACAAGTGTGGGGTCCTGGCAGTAAGAAGACAAGTTGGGAGCGTGTGGAGAGGGTGCAAAAGATCTTCTTACAAGAAGAGTTAGGTGTAAGGAACCAAACTCCTTATGCTATTCTTCTTGCGGAAACCGGTTGTCTACCTCTTGAGGCTGAAGCTCTCTACTTGACCATCACTTATATTAGAAGGGTGAGATCTCTTGATGCTTCTCGACTTCCTCTTCATGCTTTGCGTGCCACACGTTCCAAGGGATGGTTTGCAGATGTGATGACTTGGTCTTTGAGGTGGAATGTGACGGATTTGGATTGGGATCTGCAACCTATGGCCCTTCGCGAGCGTATTAAGGAGGAGTTTCTCAACATCATTTGGAGGAGAGAAGGCACTAAAATGCAGTTTTATCAACTTCATGTGAATCCTATGCTTATTTATTGTGAGCAAGGGTACCTTGTTGCAGAGATTGCTACATCCTTACGTCATATTATTGCTAGGCATAGAACAGGATCTCATAGGCTTGGAATTGAGGAAGGACGTTGGTTGAATATTGATAGGAGTGAACGGATTTGTAGGCTATGTGATGGGAGAAATGTTGAGGATGAAGAGCATGTGTTTATTACTTGTACTAGATATATAGAGATTCGAGTGGCGCATAAAGTTGATGTCGAGAATTTCTTTTCTCTGCTTCAACTCGAGCCTTATGATTTAGGTTGTTACATTAGAGATATTATTAGTTACCGTTCTAGTGCTTTGGGCACTAGCTAGGGGGTTCTTTTGGTTCTCTTCTAGTTTGGAGTTGGATTGTTTGTATTGTGTTTTTTAGCCTTTTGACCCTTTGGGTCCCACGGGCTTGATCTATTTACCATTTACCATTTACCATTTACAAATCCTTTGACAGAACACTTTCTAACCTTTGGAGCCACATGTAATTTGAAAATTCTCAACGGTATCTCTCTCTTTCCCAACTCCCTTTCCAATACGTGCTTTTCTCCTACAGGTGTTAGCACCATTGATTATCTTGTATCTTCAGCCACTCATAGCTCTTTTATTTCGAAATTTGATATTCTAGAACCTCAGCCAGAGTCAGATCATGCACCTCTCTTATTTACTCTCTTGTTATCAAAAACAATCCCTCTCTCTCCATGCCATTCTGTTTTAGCTTCTCCCAAGTTTCGTTTAGATCCTAGTAAGAAAGAGTTGTACATGTTACATTTTCAAAACCTTTTGACTCACACTTCATGGAGCCTTGATCCACATACAGCGAGTGGGCAATTAATAGAGTTGCTCAAAGACACTGCTTCTAAGTTCTTTTTGCGGCACAAGGATCGAAGAGCTAGGGGGCTTCCTTGCAATGGATGGTTTGACTTGGATTGTAAGCAAGCGAGGATGAGATCAGTTGACAAGTCTTTGGATTTCCAAAGTCGGCTTAACTTGACAAGGCTTTACAAAGACTTGGTGAAGTCTAAAAAAAGAGCTTTTTTGAGGACGAAGCAGGAATCCTTGACAAAGGAGTTGATGGAGAATCCCAAATCCTTTTGGAGACGGTTAGCTGTAAGGTCTTCAAAACCTACTCTTGATCCCAAGAGTTTGATTGACTTTGCTGAAAAGCTTTATTTCTTTCCGAACGCTGCATCAATGCCTTGTTGTGAAGGAACATCAGGCTTATTTTCTGAATCAGAGGTGATGACTCAAGTTAGAAAATTAGCAAATGGTAAATCGGAGGATTTGGATGGTCTCTCTATTGAACTTTTGAAGTGGGGAGGAGATCTTATTGGACTGAGACTCACCAAAGCGTTAGAGAATGCAGCTATGTATGGTTTTCCTTCAGCTTGGTCATTACGGAAGATTGTGCCTATTCACAAGTCAGGAAGGAAGGACTTGGTGACAAACTATCGCACTATCATGGTGGGTAGTGTTTTTGCCAAGTTGTTTGGCAAATTGGTGGAGTCAAAGTTGAGCACATGGACTGAATCTCATCGAAAGAGAGCGCGGTTTCAAGCAGGCTTTCGCCCCACATACAACACCATTGACCATATCTTGGCTTTGCGTGTTTTATGGGAGAAATCGAAGGGCAATGGCAAAGCTTTGTTTTGCGCCTTCATTGATTTTAAGAAAGCTTTTGACACCGTACCTCGTGAGCTATTATGGGAAAGGCTGCAAGTCATTGGAGTACCATCAGATCTTCTAGCAGCTGTGGCCACGCTTTACCAATCTGTTCGAGCCAAGATCAACACTTCTCAAACTGAAGAGGTTTTGAGTACCATTGGAGTGATTCAAGGTTGTCCTCTCTATCCTACTCTTTTTGGAGTTTTTATAGATGATATCGAAGAGTGGTTGGAGGCAAGTGATAGTGAAGGTGTCAAGCTTGGAAACTTTGTTATCAAAGCTCTCTTGTATGCAGATGATATCATATTACTAGCACGTGATGCAATTAGTGTACAGAAACACCTATACACTTTGGCTAGCTTTTGTACCCATAATCAGATGGAGGTAAATATAGAGAAGTCCAAAGTCATGATAGTGGGCACTAGATCCAAGTTTTCCTTCTATTACCAGGATCTACAATTAGAAGAGGTGAAGAGTTATAAATATCTAGGCATTGATTTTTCTAATGATTATAGTTGGGCACTTTGTGCGCAAAAGAGAGTAGAAGGTGGTTACAAAGCTCTATATTCATTGCTAAACCGGTGTAGAAGGGCTCATCTTGTGTCTTGGAGTCTTAGGAAATTTTTATTCAGAAGCTTAGTGTTGCCGGTAGTATTGTATGGAACCCAAGTGTGGGGTCTTGGTTGTAAGAAGACAGGATGGGAGCGTGTGGAGAGGGTGCAGAAGATATTTCTACAAGAAGAATTGGGTGTGAGAAACCAAACCTCATATGCTATTCTTCTTGCGGAAACAGGTTGTTTACCTCTAGAGGCTGAAGCTCTATACTTGACCATCACTTACATCACAAGGGTGAGATCTCTTGATGCTTCTCGCCTTCCTCCTCAGGCTTTGAGTGCCACACGTGCCAAAGGATGGTTAGCGGATGTGATAACTTGGTCTTTGAGGTGGAATGTGACGGAACGCGATTGGGACCTACAACCTATAGCACTACGTGAACGTCTAAAGGAGGAGTTTCTGAACATTATTTGGAGCAAGCGCGGCACCAAGATGCAGTTTTATCAACTTCATGTGAATCCTATGCTTGTTTATTGTGAACAGGATTACCTACTTGCAGGAATCTCTACGTCCTTACGTCATCTTATTGCTAGGCATAGAACTGGATCTCATAGGCTAGGAATTGAGGAAGGACGTTGGCTTAATATTCATAGGAGTCAACGTATTTGTAGGCTATGTGATGGAAGAGAAGTTGAGGATGAAGAGCATGTATTTCTTACATGTACTAGATATGCAGAGATCAGAGTGACCCATAATATAGATGTAGAGAATTTTTATTCTTTGTTACAGTTAGTTCCTTTTGATTTAGGTTGTTATATTAGGGACATTATTAGTTATCGTTCTAGTGCTCTTGGCACTAGCTAGGGTTTGGCCTTTGGGGTCTTTTCCCTTGTTTGTGGCTGTCGCTTGTATTGTGTTTTTCAGCCTTTTGACCCTTTGGGTCCCCCGGGCTTGATCTATTACCATTTACCATTTACCATTTATTCTCCGAAAATTAGCAAATGGCAAATGTGAGGATTTAGATGGCTTGTCCATTGAACTTATCAAGTGGGGAGGAGATTGTATTGGACCGGTTCTCACTAAGCTTTTGGAAGATGCTATGGTTCACGGTTTTCCATCAACTTGGTCCATGCGGAAGATTGTTCCTATTCATAAATCAGGAAGGAAGAACGTGGTGACAAACTATCGCACCATCATGGTTGGTAGTGTTTTTGCCAAGTTGTTTGGGAAGTTGGTAGAATCGAAGTTGAGCACATGGACAGAGGATTTTCAGAAGAGAGCAAAGGCCCAAGCCGGTTTTCGTCCTACATACAACACTATTGACCATATTTTGGCCTTACGTGTTTTATGGGAGAAATCCAAGGGCAATGGGAAAGCTTTATTTTGTGCCTTCATCGATTTGAAGAAAGCTTTTGATACTGTTCCTCGAAAGCTTTTATGGGAAAGACTACAAGACATTGGAGTACCGGCTAATCTACTCGGAGCTGTGGCCACTTTATACACTTCAATTCGAGCTAAGATTGATGCCTCTCAGCCTCAAGAGATCTCGAGCACCATTGGAGTTATTCAAGGTTGTCCTCTCTCTCCTACTCTATTCGGAATATTCATAGATGATATAGAAAGGTGGTTGGATGATTGTGAGAGTGAAGGAGTCAAACTTGGAGACTTTGTGATCAAAGCTCTTTTGTACGCAGATGATATCATATTACTAGCACGTGATGCAATTAGTTTACAGAAACACCTTGATACTTTGGCTAGCTTTTGTACTCGAAATCAGATGGAGGTCAATCTGGAAAAATCAAAGATCATTCTTGTGGGCACTAGATCCAAGTTCTCTTTCTTTTACAAGGGACTAGAATTGGAACAAGTGAAGAGTTACAAATATTTAGGCATTGATTTTTCTCAGAATTATAGTTGGGCACTTTGTGTACAAAAGAGAGTAGAAGCTGGTTACAAAGCTCTATATTCATTGTTAAATCGATGTAGAAGAGCCCATCTAGTATCTTGGAGTCTTAGGAAATTTTTATTTAGGAGTTTAGTGTTGCCGGTGGTTCTATATGGGACACAAGTGTGGGGTCCTGGCAGTAAGAAGACAAGTTGGGAGCGTGTGGAGAGGGTGCAAAAGATCTTCTTACAAGAAGAGTTAGGTGTAAGGAACCAAACTCCTTATGCTATTCTTCTTGCGGAAACCGGTTGTCTACCTCTTGAGGCTGAAGCTCTCTACTTGACCATCACTTATATTAGAAGGGTGAGATCTCTTGATGCTTCTCGACTTCCTCTTCATGCTTTGCGTGCCACACGTTCCAAGGGATGGTTTGCAGATGTGATGACTTGGTCTTTGAGGTGGAATGTGACGGATTTGGATTGGGATCTGCAACCTATGGCCCTTCGCGAGCGTATTAAGGAGGAGTTTCTCAACATCATTTGGAGGAGAGGAGGCACTAAAATGCAGTTTTATCAACTTCATGTGAATCCTATGCTTATTTATTGTGAGCAAGGGTACCTTGTTGCAGAGATTGCTACATCTTTACGTCATATTATTGCGAGGCATAGAACAGGATCTCATAGGCTTGGAATTGAGGAAGGACGTTGGTTGAATATTGATAGGAGTGAACGGATTTGTAGGCTGTGTGATGGGAGAAATGTTGAGGATGAAGAGCATGTGTTTATTACTTGTACTAGATATATAGAGATTCGAGTGGCGCATAAAGTTGATGTCGAGAATTTCTTTTCTCTGCTTCAACTCGAGCCTTATGATTTAGGTTGTTACATTAGAGATATTATTAGTTACCGTTCTAGTGCTTTGGGCACTAGCTAGGGGGTTCTTTTGGTTCTCTCCTAGTTTGGAGTTGGATTGTTTGTATTGTGTTTTTTAGCCTTTTGACCCTTTGGGTCCCACGGGCTTGATCTATTTACCATTTACCATTACCATTTACCCAATGTTCATCTATTTTGAGTTTATGGATTTGAGCATGAATCTTGCGGGGGCCATATCTTCTTGGTGGAGTTTCAACAGGAGCTGAGATTTGGTGGGCTTGTTCACAACGGACGGACGCACATACCTGCAAATTTTCAGCCCCAACGAAGTTGCTGTCAAGAAGTTGTCATTTCGAAACTTTGAGTTTAGGGATTTGAGCATGAATCTTGCGGGGGCCATATCTTCTTGGTGGAGTGTCAACAGGAGTTGAGATTTGGTGGGCTTGTTCACAACGGCCGGGCGCACATACCTGCAAATTTACAGCCCCAACAGAGCTGCTGTCAAGAAGTTGTCATTTCGAAACTTTGAGTTTATGGATTTGAGCATGAATCTTGCGGGGGCCGTATCTTCTTGCTGGAGTGTCAACAGGAGCTGAGATTTAGTGGGCTTGTTCACAACGGACGGACGCACATACCTGCAAATTTTCAGCCCCAACGGAGCTGCTTTCAAGAAGTTGTCATTTCAAAACTTTGAGCTTGTGTAACATCTTGCAAAGTTGGGTTCATGATGGATTCTGAAAACAAACTTCTCAATCTTGTGCAATCGGTTTTGGAGGAATTGAAAGTGCTACGCCAAGAATTCAAGGCACAAAATGTTGCCTTGGCAGCGGCAAAGAATGAAATCAGGGAGTTGAAGATTTCTCACAAAAGTTTTGAGAAGATCATGCTCCAAATCTCTGGATCTGTTGATGACATTCAAGACAAGGTTGGTTCTCAAGCTTCTACTGTTACTACTCCTGCTTTGCATGAAGTGGTTGAAACTCTAGAGGTGAAAATGAAGTCCTATGCTGAAGCTACCAAGTCTGCTCATATCTCTTTCTGTCAAGAGCAAGAGATTGAAAAGGCTAATCAATTTGCTCGTATGAAGAATGTAAGGATTTCGGGTCTACCTGAATCTGAGAAGGAAGAGGTGAAGAGTGTGGTCACCAAGTTTTTGACTGAAACACTTGATGTTCCTAATCCGGATTTGGCTCATGCTTATCGTATTGGCAACAAAGGCACACAACCTCGTGCCATTATTGTTAAGTTTGTAGATCAAGCTCAACGTGATATGGCTTTAGCTAACAAGGCCATTCTCAAGGGACGGAGGATTTGGTTAGATCCAGATCTTACACCTCTTCAAGTTGAAGCAAGGAGGAAGGAGCTTGCAAAAGTCAAAGAAGCTCAAGATGCAGGTTTTGTTGCTTATCTACGTGATAGTCAAGCTATTATCACCAAGAGAAGGAGACAATCATCAACCTAGCAATCCAAGAGATTGAGGGTGTTGATGTGGAACATAAGAGGCCTATCTACAACTAAGTATGTGAGTGCACATCCGATTTGGAAGATGGCGGACATCCTCAACATTGTTGAGACTTGGGAGCATGAAAGCAATGTTATTGGAGAGATACAAGGGTTTACTCTGGTGGGATCTACTTGGAACCATAGAAATCGACGAGCAGGAAGAGGCTTTGGAGGCATTGCTACTTTCATCAGATCTGAACTTCTTCCTATGATACATTTGGAAAGCCAAGATATTGGGAAACAATATCATTGGCTTCGTCTTGGATTGATTGGAGGATCTTACAGTTATTTGGCAGTTTGCTACTTTGCACCATTATCCATGCAGATCTACTCCACAAGCACTTGCAATCGAAGTCAACCATTCCATCGGCTCATAGGAGATGTTCTCAAATATCAAGACAAAGGTGAAGTTTTTCTTGTTGGAGACTTCAATGCCCGCATACGTTCCGCTCAATTTACACAATTTGATAGTTCCTTGTCTTCTCACTCTTTTGAAGAAAGTAGAGATAGTTTGTGGTCTAGAGTCTCTTGTGATCCTTGTACAAATGATTTGACTGAGCATTTCTTGACTTTTGGAGCCACTTGTAATCTGAAAGTTCTCAATGGTGTTTCTTTCTTTCCCAACTCTCACTCCAATACATGTTTTTCCTCTACTGGTGTTAGCACTATAGATTATCTTTTGTCCTCAGCCACTAATAGTTCATTTATCTCAGCGTTTGATATTCTAGAGCCTCAACCAGAATCAGATCATACACCTCTTTTATTTACTCTTTTGTTGTCAACGTCAATCCCTCTCCCTACATGTCACTATGTTTCAACTTCCCCCAAGTTTTGTTTAGATGCTAGTAAGAAGCAACTTTATAGTGAACATTTCCAAGACCTCTTGACTTGTACTACTTGGAGCCTTGATCCACATACATCTAGTTTGCAACTAACTGAGTTGCTCCAAAACTCTGCTTCTAAGTTCTTTTTGAGACATAAGACCAGGAGAGCTAGAGGTCTTCCTTGCAATCGATGGTTTGACTTTGATTGCAAGCAAGCAAGGGCGAAATCACTTGATAAATCCTTGGATCTTCACAATCGGTTGATTATGACAAGACTTTACAAAGACTTGGTGAAGTCCAAGAAACGAGCATTTTTGAGGCAGAAGCAAGAGTGCTTGACAAAGGAGCTCTTGGAGAATCCCAAATCCTTTTGGAGGCGGTTGGCAGTACGATCTTCTAAACCTACTCTTGATCCCAAGTCTTTGATTTCTTTTGCTGAAAAGCTTTATTTCTTTCCCAATGTTGCATCTATGCCACATTGTGAAGGAAATCCAGGCTTATTTTCAGAAGTTGAAGTGATGACTCAACTCAGACAATTGGCAAATGGTAAATGTGAGGATTTGGATGGGCTTTCCATTGAACTTCTCAAGTGGGGAGGAGATGCTATTGGACCTATACTCACGAAAGTGTTAGAGGATGCTGCTATTCATGGCTTTCCTTCATCTTGGTCTCTACGGAAGATTGTTCCTATTCACAAATCTGGGAGCAAGGCCTTGGTGACAAACTATCGCACTATCATGGTGGGTAGTATTTTTGCCAAGTTATTTGGCAAATTGGTGGAGTCAAAGTTGAGCACATGGGCTGAATCTTGTCAGAAGAGAGCGCGGTTCCAAGCTGGTTTTCGTCCTACATTCAACACTATAGACCATATCTTGGTTTTACGTGTTCTATGGGAGAAATCCAAAGGTAATGGAAAAGCTTTGTTTTGTGCCTTCATTGATTTCAAGAAAGCTTTTGACACAGTACCTCGTGAGCTTTTATGGCAAAGATTGCAAGCCATTGGAGTACCATCAGATCTCTTGGCAGCGGTGGCTGCATTATACCACTCAGTTCGTGCCAAGATCAACACTTCTCAAACCGAAGAGATTATCAGCACCATTGGAGTCATTCAAGGTTGTAAATGGTAAATGGTAAATGGTAAATAGATCAAGCCCGTGGGACCCAAAGGGTCAAAAGGCTAAAAAACACAATACAAACAATCCAACTCCAAACTAGGAGAGAACCAAAAGAACCCCCTAGCTAGTGCCCAAAGCACTAGAACGGTAACTAATAATATCTCTAATGTAACAACCTAAATCATAAGGCTCGAGTTGAAGCAGAGAAAAGAAATTCTCGACATCAACTTTATGCGCCACTCGAATCTCTATATATCTAGTACAAGTAATAAACACATGCTCTTCATCCTCAACATTTCTCCCATCACATAGCCTACAAATCCGTTCACTCCTATCAATATTCAACCAACGTCCTTCCTCAATTCCAAGCCTATGAGATCCTGTTCTATGCCTCGCAATAATATGACGTAAAGATGTAGCAATCTCTGCAACAAGGTACCCTTGCTCACAATAAATAAGCATAGGATTCACATGAAGTTGATAAAACTGCATTTTAGTGCCTCCTCTCCTCCAAATGATGTTGAGAAACTCCTCCTTAATACGCTCGCGAAGGGCCATAGGTTGCAGATCCCAATCCAATTCCGTCACATTCCACCTCAAAGACCAAGTCATCACATCTGCAAACCATCCCTTGGAACGTGTGGCACGCAAAGCATGAAGAGGAAGTCGAGAAGCATCAAGAGATCTCACCCTTCTAATATAAGTGATGGTCAAGTAGAGAGCTTCAGCCTCAAGAGGTAGACAACCGGTTTCCGCAAGAAGAATAGCATAAGGAGTTTGGTTCCTTACACCTAACTCTTCTTGTAAGAAGATCTTTTGCACCCTCTCCACACGCTCCCAACTTGTCTTCTTACTGCCAGGACCCCACACTTGTGTCCCATATAGAACCACCGGCAACACTAAACTCCTAAATAAAAATTTCCTAAGACTCCAAGATACTAGATGGGCTCTTCTACATCGATTTAACAATGAATATAGAGCTTTGTAACCAGCTTCTACTCTCTTTTGTACACAAAGTGCCCAACTATAATTCTGAGAAAAATCAATGCCTAAATATTTGTAACTCTTCACTTGTTCCAATTCTAGTCCCTTGTAAAAGAAAGAGAACTTGGATCTAGTGCCCACAAGAATGATCTTTGATTTTTCCAGATTGACCTCCATCTGATTTCGAGTACAAAAGCTAGCCAAAGTATCAAGGTGTTTCTGTAAACTAATTGCATCACGTGCTAGTAATATGATATCATCTGCGTACAAAAGAGCTTTGATCACAAAGTCTCCAAGTTTGACTCCTTCACTCTCACAATCATCCAACCACCTTTCTATATCATCTATGAATATTCCGAATAGAGTAGGAGAGAGAGGACAACCTTGAATAACTCCAATGGTGCTCGAGATCTCTTGAGGCTGAGAGGCATTAATCTTAGCTCGAACTGAAGTGTATAAAGTGGCCACAGCTCCGAGTAGATTAGCCGGTACTCCAATGTCTTGTAGTCTTTCCCATAAAAGCTTTCGAGGAACAGTATCAAAAGCTTTCTTCAAATCGATGAAGGCACAAAATAAAGCTTTCCCATTGCCCTTGGATTTCTCCCATAAAACACGTAAGGCCAAAATATGGTCAATAGTGTTGTATGTAGGACGAAAACCGGCTTGGGCCTTTGCTCTCTTCTGAAAATCCTCTGTCCATGTGCTCAACTTCGATTCTACCAACTTCCCAAACAACTTGGCAAAAACACTACCAACCATGATGGTGCGATAGTTTGTCACCACGTTCTTCCTTCCTGATTTATGAATAGGAACAATCTTCCGCATGGACCAAGTTGATGGAAAACCGTGAACCATAGCATCTTCCAAAAGCTTAGTGAGAACCGGTCCAATACAATCTCCTCCCCACTTGATAAGTTCAATGGACAAGCCATCTAAATCCTCACATTTGCCATTTGCTAATTTTCGGAGAATAGTCATCACCTCTCCTTCCGAAAATAATCCAGGTGTTGCTTCGCAATATGGCATAGATGTGGCTTCTGGAAAGAAATAGAGCTTTTCGGCAAAAGCTACCAAAGACTCGGAATCAAGAGAAGGTTTTGACGATGGTGTAGCTAATCGTCTCCAAAAGGACTTGGGATCCTTCATCAGGTCCTTTGTCAAGGATTCTTGCTTTCGTCTTAAGAAAGCTCGTTTCTTAGACTTCACCAAGTCTTTGTATATCCTTGTCAAAAGAAGCCGACTTTGAATATCCAAAGACCTATCAACAGACCTTGCCCTTGCTAGCTTGCATTCGGAGTCAAACCATCCATTGCAAGGTAGCCCCTTAGCAATCCTAGTACTATGCCTCAAAAAGAACTTCGATGCAGAAGTTTTGAGCAATTCTATGAGCTGTAAACTAGCGGTATGCGAATCTGGACTCCATATGGTGTGAGTCAAAAGATCTTGTAGATGTTCTGCATAAAGGTCTCTTTTACAAGGATCTAAGCGAAACTTGGGAGAAGCTAAAAGAGATTGGCAAGGTGAAGTAGAGATTGATTTTGACATTGAAAGTGTGAACAAAAGAGGTGCATGATCTGATTCAGGTTGAGGATCCAAAACATCAAAATTGGAGATCAGAGAGGTACTAACCAAGGAAGACAAGAGAAAATCTATTGTGCTAGCACCGGTAGGGGAAAAACAAGTATTGGACTGAGAGTTGGGAAAGCGAGAGGTTCCATTGAGAACCTTCAAGTTACAAGTGGCTCCAAATGTCAAAAAGTGCTCTGTCAAAGAGTTTGTGGAAGGATCAAAAGAGGTGCCCAAAAGTTGTCCTCTCTCTCCCACTCTCTTTGGAGTTTTCATAGATGATATAGAAAGGTGGTTGGAGGATTGTGATAGCGAAGGTGTTAAACTTGGAGGCTTTGTCTTCAAAGCTCTTTTGTATGCAGATGATGTCATATTACTAGCACGTGATGCCACTAGTTTACAGAAACACCTCGACACTTTGGCTAGCTTTTGTACTCAAAATCAGATGGAAGTCAATTTGGAGAAGTCCAAAGTCATTCTTGTGGGCACTAGATCCAAGCTCTCTTTCTGTTACAAAGGATTAGAGTTGGAACAAGTGAAAAGTTACAAATATTTGGGCATTGATTTCTCATCTGATTATAGTTGGGCACTTTGTGTGCAAAAGAGGGTAGAAGCTGGTTTCAAAGCTCTATATTCATTGCTAAATAGATGTAGAGGAGCTCATCTAGTGTCTTGGAGTCTTAGGAAATTCTTATTCAGGAGCTTAGTGTTTCCCGTTATCTTATATGGAACACAAGTGTGGGGTCCTGGTTGTAAGAAGACAGGTTGGCAGCGTTTGGAGAGGGTGCAAAAGATCTTCTTACAAGAAGAATTGGGTGTGAGTACCCAAACTTCTTATGCCATTCTTCTTGCGGAAACAGGTTGTCTACCTCTTGAGGCTGAAGCTCTCTTTTTGACTATCACTTACGTCAAAAGAGTGAGATCTCTTGATGCTTCTCGACTTCCTCTTGAAGCTATGCATGCCACACGTCCCAAGGGTTGGTTTGCAGATGTGGTGACTTGGTCTTTGAGGTGGAATGTGACGGAACTTGATTGGAATTTGCAACCTATTGCCCTACGCGAGCGTATTAGGGAGGAATTTCTCAGCATTATGTGGAGCACACGAGGCACCAAGATGCAGTTTTATCAACTTCATGTGAATCCTATGCTTGTTTATTGTGAGCAAGGATACTTACTTGCAGGGATATCTACTTCTTTACGTCATATTATTGCTAGACA
This sequence comes from Marchantia polymorpha subsp. ruderalis, assembly GCA_037833965.1. Taxonomy (NCBI): domain Eukaryota; kingdom Viridiplantae; phylum Streptophyta; class Marchantiopsida; order Marchantiales; family Marchantiaceae; genus Marchantia; species Marchantia polymorpha. Next base: position 13,006,905 of record AP031357.1, read on the forward strand.
TAGAACTGGATCTCATAGTCTTGGGATTGAAGAAGGGCGTTGGTTGGACATTGATAGGAGTGAACGTATTTGTAGGCTATGTGATGGAAGAAAAGTTGAGGATGAAGAGCATGTATTTCTTACTTGTTCTAGGTATGTAGAGATTCGAGGGGCGCATAAAGTTGATGTCGAGAATTTCTTTTCTCTGCTTCAACTCGAGCCTTATGATTTAGGTTGTTACATTAGAGATATTATTAGTTACCGTTCTAGTGCTTTGGGCACTAGCTAGGGGGTTCTTTTGGTTCTCTCCTAGTTTGGGGTTGAATTGTTTGTATTGTGTTTTTTAGCCTTTTGACCCTTTGGGTCCCACGGGCTTGATCTATTTACCATTACCATTACCATGCCACATTGTGAAGGAAATCCAGGCTTATTTTCAGAAGTTGAAGTGATGACTCAACTCAGACAATTGGCAAATGGTAAATGTGAGGATTTGGATGGGCTTTCCATTGAACTTCTCAAGTGGGGAGGAGATGCTATTGGACCTATACTCACGAAAGTGTTAGAGGATGCTGCTATTCATGGCTTTCCTTCATCTTGGTCTCTACGGAAGATTGTTCCTATTCACAAATCTGGGAGCAAGGCCTTGGTGACAAACTATCGCACTATCATGGTGGGTAGTATTTTTGCCAAGTTATTTGGCAAATTGGTGGAGTCAAAGTTGAGCACATGGGCTGAATCTTGTCAGAAGAGAGCGCGGTTCCAAGCTGGTTTTCGTCCTACATTCAACACTATAGACCATATCTTGGTTTTACGTGTTCTATGGGAGAAATCCAAGGGTAATGGAAAAGCTTTGTTTTGTGCCTTCATTGATTTAAAGAAAGCTTTTGACACAGTACCTCGTGAGCTTTTATGGCAAAGATTGCAAGCCATTGGAGTACCATCAGATCTCTTGGCAGCGGTGGCTGCATTATACCACTCAGTTCGGGCCAAGATCAACACTTCTCAAACCGAAGAGATTATCAGCACCATTGGAGTCATTCAAGGTTGTCCTCTCTCTCCCACTCTCTTTGGAGTTTTCATAGATGATATAGAAAGGTGGTTGGAGGATTGTGATAGCGAAGGTGTTAAACTTGGAGGCTTTGTCATCAAAGCTCTTTTGTATGCAGATGATGTCATATTACTAGCACGTGATGCCACTAGTTTACAGAAACACCTCGACACTTTGGCTAGCTTTTGTACTCAAAATCAGATGGAAGTCAATTTGGAGAAGTCCAAAGTCATTCTTGTGGGCACTAGATCCAAGCTCTCTTTCAGTTACAAAGGATTAGAGTTGGAACAAGTGAAAAGTTACAAATATTTGGGCATTGATTTCTCATCTGATTATAGTTGGGCACTTTGTGTGCAAAAGAGGGTAGAAGCTGGTTTCAAAGCTCTATATTCATTGCTAAATAGATGTAGAGGAGCTCATCTAGTGTCTTGGAGTCTTAGGAAATTCTTATTCAGGAGCTTAGTGTTTCCCGTTATCTTATATGGAACACAAGTGTGGGGTCTTGGTTGTAAGAAGACAGGTTGGCAGCGTTTGGAGAGGGTGCAAAAGATCTTCTTACAAGAAGAATTGGGTGTGAGGACCCAAACTTCTTATGCGATTCTTCTTGCGGAAACAGGTTGTCTACCTCTTGAGGCTGAAGCTCTCTTTTTGACTATCACTTACGTCAAAAGAGTGAGATCTCTTGATGCTTCTCGACTTTCTCTTGAAGCTATGCATGCCACACGTCCCAAGGGTTGGTTTGCAGATGTGGTGACTTGGTCTTTGAGGTGGAATGTGACGGAACTTGATTGGAATTTGCAACCTATTGCCCTACGCGAGCGTATTAGGGAGGAATTTCTCAGCATTATGTGGAGCACACGAGGCACCAAGATGCAGTTTTATCAACTTCATGTGAATCCTATGCTTGTTTATTGTGAGCAAGGATACTTACTTGCAGGGATATCTACTTCTTTACGTCATATTATTGCTAGACATAGAACTGGATCTCATAGTCTTGGGATTGAAGAAGGGCGTTGGTTGGACATTGATAGGAGTGAACGTATTTGTAGGCTATGTGATGGAAGTAAAGTTGAGGATGAAGAGCATGTATTTCTTACTTGTTCTAGGTATGTAGAGATTCGAGGGGCGCATAAAGTTGATGTCGAGAATTTCTTTTCTCTGCTTCAACTCGAGCCTTATGATTTAGGTTGTTTCTGCATCGAAGTTCTTTTTGAGGCATAGTACTAGGATTGCTAAGGGGCTACCTTGCAATGGATGGTTTGACTCCGAATGCAAGCTAGCAAGGGCAAGGTCTGTTGATAGGTCTTCGGATATTCAAAGTCGGCTTCTTTTGACAAGGATATACAAAGACTTGGTGAAGTCTAAGAAACGAGCTTTCTTAAGACAAAAGCAAGAATCCTTGACAAAGGACCTGATGAAGGATCCCAAGTCCTTTTGGAGACGATTAGCTACACCATCGTCAAAACCTTCTCTTGATTCCGAGTCTTTGGTAGCTTTTGCCGAAAAGCTCTATTTCTTTCCAGAAGCCACATCTATGCCATATTGCGAAGCAACACCTGGATTATTTTCGGAAGGAGAGATGATGACTGTTCTCCGAAAATTAGCAAATGGCAAATGTGAGGATTTAGATGGCTTGTCCATTGAACTTATCAAGTGGGGAGGAGATTGTATTGGACCGGTTCTCACTAAGCTTTTGGAAGATGCTATGGTTCATGGTTTTCCATCAACTTGGTCCATGCGGAAGATTGTTCCTATTCATAAATCAGGAAGGAAGGACGTGGTGACAAACTATCGCACCATCATGGTTGGTAGTGTTTTTGCCAAGTTGTTTGGGAAGTTGGTAGAATCGAAGTTGAGCACATGGACAGAGGATTTTCAGAAGAGAGCAAAGGCCCAAGCCGGTTTCCGTCCTACATACAACACTATTGACCATATTTTGGCCTTACGTGTTTTATGGGAGAAATCCAAGGGCAATGGGAAAGCTTTATTTTGTGCCTTCATCGATTTGAAGAAAGCTTTTGATACTGTTCCTCGAAAGCTTTTATGGGAAAGACTACAAGACATTGGAGTACCGGCTAATCTACTCGGAGCTGTGGCCACTTTATACACTTCAGTTCGAGCTAAGATTGATGCCTCTCAGCCTCAAGAGATCTCGAGCACCATTGGAGTTATTCAAGGTTGTCCTCTCTCTCCTACTCTATTCGGAATATTCATAGATGATATAGAAAGGTGGTTGGATGATTGTGAGAGTGAAGGAGTCAAACTTGGAGACTTTGTGATCAAAGCTCTTTTGTACGCAGATGATATCATATTACTAGCACGTGATGCAATTAGTTTACAGAAACACCTTGATACTTTGGCTAGCTTTTGTACTCGAAATCAGATGGAGGTCAATCTGGAAAAATCAAAGATCATTCTTGTGGGCACTAGATCCAAGTTCTCTTTCTTTTACAAGGGACTAGAATTGGAACAAGTGAAGAGTTACAAATATTTAGGCATTGATTTTTCTCAGAATTATAGTTGGGCACTTTGTGTACAAAAGAGAGTAGAAGCTGGTTACAAAGCTCTATATTCATTGTTAAATCGATGTAGAAGAGCCCATCTAGTATCTTGGAGTCTTAGGAAATTTTTATTTAGGAGTTTAGTGTTGCCGGTGGTTCTATATGGGACACAAGTGTGGGGTCCTGGCAGTAAGAAGACAAGTTGGGAGCGTGTGGAGAGGGTGCAAAAGATCTTCTTACAAGAAGAGTTAGGGGTAAGGAACCAAACTCCTTATGCTATTCTTCTTGCGGAAACCGGTTGTCTACCTCTTGAGGCTGAAGCTCTCTACTTGACCATCACTTATATTAGAAGGGTGAGATCTCTTGATGCTTCTCGACTTCCTCTTCATGCTTTGCGTGCCACACGTTCCAAGGGATGGTTTGCAGATGTGATGACTTGGTCTTTGAGGTGGAATGTGACGGAATTGGATTGGGATCTGCAACCTATGGCCCTTCGCGAGCGTATTAAGGAGGAGTTTCTCAACATCATTTGGAGGAGAGGAGGCACTAAAATGCAGTTTTATCAACTTCATGTGAATCCTATGCTTATTTATTGTGAGCAAGGGTACCTTGTTGCAGAGATTGCTACATCTTTACGTCATATTATTGCGAGGCATAGAACAGGATCTCATAGGCTTGGAATTGAGGAAGGACGTTGGTTGAATATTGATAGGAGTGAACGGATTTGTAGGCTATGTGATGGGAGAAATGTTGAGGATGAAGAGCATGTGTTTATTACTTGTACTAGATATATAGAGATTCGAGTGGCGCATAAAGTTGATGTCGAGAATTTCTTTTCTCTGCTTCAACTCGAGCCTTATGATTTAGGTTGTTACATTAGAGATATTATTAGTTACCGTTCTAGTGCTTTGGGCACTAGCTAGGGGGTTCTTTTGGTTCTCTCCTAGTTTGGAGTTGGATTGTTTGTATTGTGTTTTTTAGCCTTTTGACCCTTTGGGTCCCACGGGCTTGATCTATTTACCATTTACCATTTACCATTTACATTAGAGATATTATTAGTTACCGTTCTAGTGCTTTGGGCACTAGCTAGGGGGTTCTTTTGGTTCTCTCCTAGTTTGGAGTTGAATTGTTTGTATTGTGTTTTTTAGCCTTTTGACCCTTTGGGTCCCACGGGCTTGATCTATTTACCATTTACCATTTACCTAAACTCAAAGTTTCGAAATGAAAACTTCTTGACAGCAGCTCCGTTGGGGCTGAAAATTTACGAGTATGTGCGTCCATCCGTCGTGAACAAGTACATCAAATCTCAGCTCCTGTTGACATTCCAGCAAGAAGATATGGCCCCCGCAAGATTCATGCTCCAATCCCTAAACTCAAAGTTTCGAAATGACAACTTCTTGACAGCAGCTCCGTTGGAGCTAAAAATTTGCAGGTATGTGCGCCCAGTTGTCGTTAACAAGCACACCAAATCTCAGCTCCTGTTGACATTCCAGCAAGAAGATATGGTCCCCGCAAGATTCATGCTCAAATCCCTAAACTTAAAGTTTCGAAATGTCAACTTCTTGACAGCAGCTCCGTTGGGGCTAAAAATTTTCAGGTATGTGCGCCCGGCCGTCGTGAACAAGCCCACCAAATCTCGGCTCCTGTTGACATTTCAGCAAGAAGATATAGCCCCCGCAAGATTCATGCTCAAATCCCTAAACTCAAAGTTTCGAAATGAAAACTTCTTGACAGCAGCTCCGTTGGGGTTGAAAATTTAGGAGTATGTGCGTCCATCCGTTGTGAACAAGTACATCAAATCTCAGCTCCTGTTGACATTCCAGCAAGAAGATATGGCCCCCGCAAGATTCATGCTCCAATCCCTAAACTCAAAGTTTCGAAATGACAACTTCTTGACAGCAGCTCCGTTGGAGCTAAAAATTTGCAGGTATGTGCGCCCAGTTGTCGTTAATAAGCACACCAAATCTCAGCTCCTGTTGACATTCCAGCAAAAAGATATGGTCCCCGCAAGATTCATGCTCAAATCCCTAAACTTAAAATTTCGAAATGTCAACTTCTTGACAGCAGCTCCGTTGGGGCTTAAAATTTGCAAGTAAGTGCGCCCGGCCGTCGTTAACAAGCCCACCAAATCTCAGCTCCAGTTGACACTCCAGCAAGAAGATATGGCCCCCGCAAGATTCATGCTCAAATCCCTAAACTCAAAGTTTCGAAATGACAACTTCTTGACAGCAACTCCGTTGGGGCTGAAAATTTGCGGTTATGTGCGTCCGGCCGTCGTGAACAAGCCTACTAAATCTCAGCTCCAGTTGACACTCGAGAAAGAAGATATGGTCCCCGCAAGATTCATCCCGAAGAAGATATGGCCCCCCGGAAGATGGCAGACATCATCAACATTGTGGAGACGTGGGAACATGAGAGGAACACTATTGGAGAGATACCAGGGTTTACTTTGGTGGGATCCACTTGGAATCAGAAAAGTCACAGAGCTGGAAGAGGCTATAGCGGTATTGCTACTTTCATCAGATCTAAGTTTCTACCTTTGATACATTTAGAAGGTCAGGATATTGGAGGTCAATATCATTGGCTTCGTCTTGGTTTGGTTGGAGGATCTTATAGTTATTTGGCTGTTTGTTACTTTGCACCATTGTCCATGCCTATCTACTCCACACGCACTTGCAATCGGAGTCAACCATTCCATCGACTTATAGGAGATGTTCTCAATTATCAGAGCAAAGGTGAAGTTTTTCTGGTTGGAGATTTTAATGCTCGAATAGGTTGTGCACAATTTACTCAAGTTGGTGATCTCTTGAGTTCTCCCTCCTTTGAAAAACTTGAAGATAGTATGTGGTGTAGAAAATCTTCTGAGATTTGTACAAATCCTTTGACACAACACTTTCTAACCTTTGGAGCCACATGTAATTTGAAAGTTCTCAACGGTATCTCTCTCTTTCCCAACTCCCTTTCCAATACGTGCTTTTATCCTTTTGTAAGATGAAGACCAGCTTGTGTCGATCTCCTACAGGTGTTAGCACCATTGATTATCTTCTATCCTCAGCCACTCATAGCTCTTTTATTTCGAAATTTGATATTCTAGAACCTCAGCCAGAGTCAGATCATGCACCTCTCTTATTTACTCTCTTGTTATCAAAAACAATCACTCTCTCTCCATGCCATTCTGTTTTAGCTTCTCCCAAGTTTTGTTTAGATCCTAGTAAGAAAAAGTTGTACATGTTACATTTTCAAAACCTTTTGACTCACACTTCATGGAGCCTTGATCCACATACAGCGAGTGAGCAATTAATAGAGTTGCTCAAAGACACTGCTTCTAAGTTCTTTTTGCGGCACAAGGATCGAAGAGCTAGGGGGCTTCCTTGCAATGGATGGTTTGACTTGGATTGTAAGCAAGCGAGGATGATATCAGTTGACAAGTCTTTGGATTTCCAAAGTCGGCTTATCTTCACAAGGCTTTACAAAGACTTGGTGAAGTCTAAAAAAAGAGCTTTTTTGAGGACGAAGCAGGAATCCTTGACAAAGGAGTTGATGGAGAACCCCAAATCCTTTTGGAGACGGTTAGCTGTAAGGTCTTCAAAACCTACTCTTGATCCCAAGAGTTTGATTGGTAAATGGTAAATGGTAAATGGTAAATAGATCAAGCCCGTGGGACCCAAAGGGTCAAAAGGCTAAAAAACACAATACAAACAATCCAACTCCAAACTAGGAGAGAACCAAAAGAACCCCCTAGCTAGTGCCCAAAGCACTAGAACGGTAACTAATAATATCTCTAATGTAACAACCTAAATCATAAGGCTCGAGTTGAAGCAGAGAAAAGAAATTCTCGACATCAACTTTATGCGCCACTCGAATCTCTATATATCTAGTACAAGTAATAAACACATGCTCTTCATCCTCAACATTTCTCCCATCACATAGCCTACAAATCCGTTCACTCCTATCAATATTCAACCAACGTCCTTCCTCAATTCCAAGCCTATGAGATCCTGTTCTATGCCTCGCAATAATATGACGTAAAGATGTAGCAATCTCTGCAACAAGGTACCCTTGCTCACAATAAATAAGCATAGGATTCACATGAAGTTGATAAAACTGCATTTTAGTGCCTCCTCTCCTCCAAATGATGTTGAGAAACTCCTCCTTAATACGCTCGCGAAGGGCCATAGGTTGCAGATCCCAATCCAATTCCGTCACATTCCACCTCAAAGACCAAGTCATCACATCTGCAAACCATCCCTTGGAACGTGTGGCACGCAAAGCATGAAGAGGAAGTCGAGAAGCATCAAGAGATCTCACCCTTCTAATATAAGTGATGGTCAAGTAGAGAGCTTCAGCCTCAAGAGGTAGACAACCGGTTTCCGCAAGAAGAATAGCATAAGGAGTTTGGTTCCTTACCCCTAACTCTTCTTGTAAGAAGATCTTTTGCACCCTCTCCACACGCTCCCAACTTGTCTTCTTACTGCCAGGACCCCACACTTGTGTCCCATATAGAACCACCGGCAACACTAAACTCCTAAATAAAAATTTCCTAAGACTCCAAGATACTAGATGGGCTCTTCTACATCGATTTAACAATGAATATAGAGCTTTGTAACCAGCTTCTACTCTCTTTTGTACACAAAGTGCCCAACTATAATTCTGAGAAAAATCAATGCCTAAATATTTGTAACTCTTCACTTGTTCCAATTCTAGTCCCTTGTAAAAGAAAGAGAACTTGGATCTAGTGCCCACAAGAATGATCTTTGATTTTTCCAGATTGACCTCCATCTGATTTCGAGTACAAAAGCTAGCCAAAGTATCAAGGTGTTTCTGTAAACTAATTGCATCACGTGCTAGTAATATGATATCATCTGCGTACAAAAGAGCTTTGATCACAAAGTCTCCAAGTTTGACTCCTTCACTCTCACAATCATCCAACCACCTTTCTATATCATCTATGAATATTCCGAATAGAGTAGGAGAGAGAGGACAACCTTGAATAACTCCAATGGTGCTCGAGATCTCTTGAGGCTGAGAGGCATTAATCTTAGCTCGAACTGAAGTGTATAAAGTGGCCACAGCTCCGAGTAGATTAGCCGGTACTCCAATGTCTTGTAGTCTTTCCCATAAAAGCTTTCGAGGAACAGTATCAAAAGCTTTCTTCAAATCGATGAAGGCACAAAATAAAGCTTTCCCATTGCCCTTGGATTTCTCCCATAAAACACGTAAGGCCAAAATATGGTCAATAGTGTTGTATGTAGGACGAAAACCGGCTTGGGCCTTTGCTCTCTTCTGAAAATCCTCTGTCCATGTGCTCAACTTCGATTCTACCAACTTCCCAAACAACTTGGCAAAAACACTACCAACCATGATGGTGCGATAGTTTGTCACCACGTTCTTCCTTCCTGATTTATGAATAGGAACAATCTTCCGCATGGACCAAGTTGATGGAAAACCGTGAACCATAGCATCTTCCAAAAGCTTAGTGAGAACCGGTCCAATACAATCTCCTCCCCACTTGATAAGTTCAATGGACAAGCCATCTAAATCCTCACATTTGCCATTTGCTAATTTTCGGAGAATAGTCATCACCTCTCCTTCCGAAAATAATCCAGGTGTTGCTTCGCAATATGGCATAGATGTGGCTTCTGGAAAGAAATAGAGCTTTTCGGCAAAAGCTACCAAAGACTCGGAATCAAGAGAAGGTTTTGACGATGGTGTAGCTAATCGTCTCCAAAAGGACTTGGGATCCTTCATCAGGTCCTTTGTCAAGGATTCTTGCTTTCGTCTTAAGAAAGCTCGTTTCTTAGACTTCACCAAGTCTTTGTATATCCTTGTCAAAAGAAGCCGACTTTGAATATCCAAAGACCTATCAACAGACCTTGCCCTTGCTAGCTTGCATTCGGAGTCAAACCATCCATTGCAAGGTAGCCCCTTAGCAATCCTAGTACTATGCCTCAAAAAGAACTTCGATGCAGAAGTTTTGAGCAATTCTATGAGCTGTAAACTAGCGGTATGCGAATCTGGACTCCATATGGTGTGAGTCAAAAGATCTTGTAGATGTTCTGCATAAAGGTCTCTTTTACAAGGATCTAAGCGAAACTTGGGAGAAGCTAAAAGAGATTGGCAAGGTGAAGTAGAGATTGATTTTGACATTGAAAGTGTGAACAAAAGAGGTGCATGATCTGATTCAGGTTGAGGATCCAAAACATCAAAATTGGAGATCAGAGAGGTACTAACCAAGGAAGACAAGAGAAAATCTATTGTGCTAGCACCGGTAGGGGAAAAACAAGTATTGGACTGAGAGTTGGGAAAGCGAGAGGTTCCATTGAGAACCTTCAAGTTACAAGTGGCTCCAAATGTCAAAAAGTGCTCTGTCAAAGAGTTTGTGGAAGGATCAAAAGAGGTTCTAGACCACAAACTATCGTAAATTTCTTCAAACATAGAAGAAGCCAAGGGATCACTAAATTGAGTAAATTGAGCACAACGTATACGAGCATTGAAATCTCCAGCAAGAAAGACATCCCCTTTACTTTGGAATCTAAGAACATCTTCAATAAGCCGATGGAATGGTTCACTTCGGTTGCAAAAGCGTGTTGAGTAGATACCCATGGACAATGGTGCAAAATAACAAATTGCCAAATAGCAATAAGATCCTCCAACCACCCCGAGACGTAGCCAATGATACTGTCCACCAACATCTTGAGCTTCTAGATGTATGAGAGGTAGAAGATGAGACCTGATGAAAGTAGCAATACCTCCTTGACCCCTTCCCGCATGTTGTCTTCTTTGGTTCCATGTCGACCCCACCAAGGTAAACCCTTCCAACTCAGCAATAGTATTGCTTTCATGTTCCCAAGTCTCCACAATGTTGATGACGTCAGCCATCTTCCAAATCGGAGCAGCACTCACATACTTTGTTGTTGAAAGTCCTCGGATATTCCACACCAACACCCTTATCTTCTCGGATTGCTATGTTGACGACACCTTCCTCCTCTGAGTAACGATTGCTCTCCCATCGTGTAAATAAGCAACAAAACCCGATTCTTGAGCCTCTTTTACCTTCGCAAGCTCCTTTCTCCTAACTTCCACTTGTAGAGGAGTCAGATCAGGATCCAACCATATTCTACGTCCCTTTAACATAGCCTTATTAGCCAAGGCAACATCACGTTGAGTTTGATTGACAAACTTCACTATAATACCACGAGGTTGAGCTCCCTTGTTTCCAATACGATAAGCTTGAGCCAATTCCGCATTGGAAACCTGAAGTGTTTCATCCAAAAACTTGGTGACAACACTCTTGACATCTTCATTCTCTATTTCAGGTAAACCTGAAATTCTCACATTCTTCCTACGTGCAAGCTGGTTGGACTTTTCAATCTCTTGTTCTTGACAAAAAGAGATTTGAGCAGCCTTTGTAGCTTCAGCGTAGGATTTGATCTTCAAATCTAAGCTTTCCACCACCTCATGCAATCTAGGACTATCCGCACTTGTCATCTGAGAGCATACCTTCCCTTGGATGTCATCCACAGACTTAGATACATCCCACATCACACCCACACTATCCTTGAACACCTTCTCCACGTTCTTCTGTGATCCCTTCAACTCTCGAATTTGATTATGTGCGAGAGTTAAAGCAGCCTGTTGCATCTTGAATTCATGTCGAAGTTCCTTCAATTCTTCGAAAATTGTTTGCAGAAGTTGAAAAATATCGTCTTGAGAAGCCATGTCGTATCAACTTCCGTATCAACCAAAACACTCTAAATTCTAGGTCAAAACACCAAAAAATATCGTAACTTCTCACTCAAGCGTCCATGCACCTTCAAACTTGATGAGCTTCTGCCGAATATCAATCCCCAAGTCCTCAAAAATTTTCAGCCTCAGATCTTGCTTTGTCGAAAAGATAAAAATGTCTGAACATTTTTGTGACCACCCGAACACTCGGGATAAAAAGTCGAAACTCAAAATGGTCTGTAACTTCTGACTCAAGCGTCCGTTCACCTTCAAACTTTTTATGCTACTGCCAAATATTGATCTTCAAGTCCCCAAAAATTTTCAGACTCAGATCATGCTTCGTCAAAAAGATAAAAATGTCTGAACATTTTTGTGACCACGGAACACTCGAAACAAAAAGTCGAAACTCCAAATGGGCTGTAACTTCTGACTCAAGCGTCCGTTAACCTTCAAACTTTTTATGCTTCTGCCGAATATTGATCTCCAAGTCCCCAAAAATTTTCAGCCTCAGATCATGCTTCGTCAAAAAGATAAAAATGTCTGAACATTTTTGTGACCACCCGAACACTCGAAACAAAAAGTCGAAACTCCAAATGGGCTGTAACTTCTGAATCAAGCGTCCGTTCACCTTCAAACGTTTTATGCTACTGCCGAATATTGATCTCCAAGTCCCCAAAAATTTTCAGCCTCAGATCATGCTTCGTCAAAAAGATAAAAATCTCTGAACATTTTTGTGACCACCCTACCACTCGAAACAAAAAGTCGAAACTCCAAATGGGCTATAACTTCTGAATCAAGCGTCCGTTCACCTTCAAACTTTTTATGCTACTGCCGAATATTGATCTCCAAGTCCCCAAAAAGTTTCAGCCTCAGATCATGCTTCGTCAAAAAGATAAAAATGTCTGAACATTTTTGTGACCACGTGAAACACTCCCAATTGACACTCTTTGCTGAAGAAATTCGTGAACTTCGGTGTCGCAACTCCAAAATGCGTGAAATTTTGCAGGCTGGAGCGCGCTACCGAACTCCACGCCCCTGCAAATTTTCAATTTCCGTGGACACTCAGACGCGAAGATACGATCTCTGCAAGAAACGATCTCGACCCCAACACTCGAAAACTCCAACTCGAAACTTGAGAAATCCGTGAACTTAGGCGTCCCAACTCCAAAATGAGTGAAATTTTGCAGGCTGGAGCGCACTACGGAACTCCACGCCCCTGCAAATTTTCAGCTTCCGTGGACACTCAGACGCGAAGATACGATCTCTGCAAGAAACGATCTCGACCCCAACACTCGAAAACTCCAACTCGAAACTTGAGAAATCCGTGAACTTCGGCGTCTCAACTCCAAAATGCGTGAAATTTTGCAGGCTGGAGCGCGCTACCGAACTCCACGCCCCTGCAAATTTTCAGCTTCCGTGGACACTCAGACGCGAAGATACGATCTCTGCAAGGAACGATCTCGACCCCAACACTCGAAAACTCCAACTCGAAACTTGAGAAATCCGTGAACTTCGGCGTCCCAACTCCAAAATGCGTGAAATTTTGCAGGCTGGAGCGCGCTACCGAACTCCACGCCCCTGCAAATTTTCAGCTTCCGTGGACACTCAGACGCGAAGATACGATCTCTGCAAGAAACGATCTCGACCCCAACACTCGAAAACTCCAACTCGAAACTTGAGAAATCCGTGAACTTCGGCGTCCCAACTCCAAAATGCGTGAAATTTTGCAGGCTGGAGCGCGCTACCGAACTCCACGCCCCTGCAAATTTTCAGCTTCCGTGGACACTCAGACGCGAAGATACGATCTCTGCAAGAAACGATCTCGACCCGAACACTCGAAAACTCCAACTCGAAACTTGAGAAATCCGTGAACTTCGGCGTCCCAACTCCAAAATGCGTGAAATTTTGCAGGCTGGAGCGCGCTACCGAACTCCACGCCCCTGCAAATTTTCAGCTTCCGTGGACACTCAGACGCGAAGATACGATCTCTGCAAGAAACGATCTCGACCCGAACACTCGAAAACTCCAACTCGAAACTTGAGAAATCCGTGAACTTCGGCGTCCCAACTCCAAAATGCGTGAAATTTTGCAGGCTGGAGCGCGCTACCGAACTCCACGTCCCTGCAAATTTTCAGCTTCCGTGGACACTCAGACGCGAAGATACGATCTCTGCAAGAAACGATCTCGACCCCAACACTCGAAAACTCCAACTCGAAACTTGAGAAATCCGTGAACTTCGGCGTCCCAACTCCAAAATGCGTGAAATTTTGCAGGCTGGAGCGCGCTACCGAACTCCACGCCCCTGCAAATTTTCAGCTTCCGTGGACACTCAGACGCGAAGATACGATCTCTGCAAGAAACGATCTCGACCCCAACACTCGAAAACTCCAACTCGAAACTTGAGAAACTTGAGATTGACTTTGCTGAAAAGCTTTATTTCTTTCCCAACGCTGCATCAATGCCTTGTTGTGGTAATGGTAATGGTAATGGTAAATAGATCAAGCCCGAAAATTAGCAAATGGTAAATAGGAGGATTTGGAAACTCTCTATTGAACTTTTGAAGTGGGGAGGAGATCTTATTGGACCGAGACTCACCAAAGCGTTAGAGAATGCAGCTATGTATGGTTTTCCTTCAGCTTGATCATTACGGAAGATTGTGCCTATTCACAAGTCAGGAAGGAAGGACTTGGTGACAAACTATCGCACTATCATGGTGGGTAGTGTTTTTGACAAGTTGTTTGGCAAATTGGTGGAGTCAAAGTTGAGCACATGGACTGAATCTCATCGAAAGAGAGCGCGGTTTCAAGCAGGCTTTCGCCCCACATACAACACCATTGACCATATCTTGGCTTTGCGTGTTTTATGGGAGAAATCGAAGGGCAATGGCAAAGCTTTGTTTTGCGCCTTCATTGATTTTAAGAAAGCTTTTGACACCGTACCTCGTGAGCTATTATGGGAAAGGCTGCAAGTCATTGGAGTACCATCAGATCTTCTAGCAGCTGTGAGCACGCTTTACCAATCTGTTCGAGCCAAGATCAACACTTCTCAAACTGAAGAGGTTTTGAGTACCATTGGAGTGATTCAAGGTTGTCCTCTCTCTCCTACTCTTTTTGGAGTTTTTATAGATGATATCGAAGAGTGGTTGGAGGCAAGTGATAGTGAAGGTGTCAAGCTTGGAAACTTTGTTATCAAAGCTCTCTTGTATGCAGATGATATCATATTACTAGCACGTGATGCAATTAGTGTACAGAAACACCTATACACTTTGGCTAGCTTTTGTACCCATAATCAGATGGAGGTAAATATAGAGAAGTCCAAAGTCATGATAGTGGGCACTAGATCCAAGTTTTCCTTCTATTACCAGGATCTACAATTAGAAGAGGTGAAGAGTTATAAATATCTAGGCATTGATTTTTCTAATGATTATAGTTGGGCACTTTGTGTGCAAAAGAGAGTAGAAGGTGGTTACAAAGCTCTATATTCATTGCTAAATCGGTGTAGAAGGGCTCATCTTGTGTCTTGGAGTCTTACCATTTACCATTACCATCTTAGGAAATTTTTATTCAGAAGCTTAGTGTTGCCGGTAGTATTGTATGGAACCCAAGTGTGGGGTCCTGGTTGTAAGAAGACAGGATGGGAGCGTGTGGAGAGGGTGCAGAAGATATTTCTACAAGAAGAATTGGGTGTGAGAAACCAAACCTCATATGCTATTCTTCTTGCGGAAACAGGTTGTTTACCTCTAGAGGCTGAAGCTCTATACTTGACCATCACTTACATCACAAGGGTGAGATCTCTTGATGCTTCTCGCCTTCCTCCTCAGGCTTTGAGTGCCACACGTGCCAAAGGATGGTTAGCGGATGTGATAACTTGGTCTTTGAGGAGGAATGTGACGGAACGCGATTGGGACCTACAACCTATAGCACTACGTGAACGTCTAAAGGAGGAGTTTCTAACCATTATTTGGAGCAAGCGCGGCACCATGATGCAGTTTTATCAACTTCATGTGAATCCTATGCTTGTTTATTGTGAACAGGATTACCTACTTGCAGGAATCTCTACGTCCTTACGTCATATTATTGCTAGGCATAGAACTGGATCTCATAGGCTAGGAATTGAGGAAGGACGTTGGCTTAATATTCATAGGAGTCAACGTATTTGTAGGCTATGTGATGGAAGAGAAGTTGAGGATGAAGAGCATGTATTTCTTACTTGTACTAGATATGCAGAGATTAGAGTGACTCATAATATAGATGTAGAGAATTTTTATTCTTTGTTACAGTTAGTTCCTTTTGATTTAGGTTGTTATATTAGGGACATTATTAGTTATCGTTCTAGTGCTCTTGGCACTAGCTAGGGTTTGGCCTTTGGGGTCTTTTCCCTTGTTTGTGGCTGTCGCTTGTATTGTGTTTTTCAGCCTTTTGACCCTCTGGGTCCCCCGGGCTTGATCTATTACCATTTACCATTTACCATTTACCATTTACTCTATTCGGAATATTCATAGATGATATAGAAAGGTGGTTGGATGATTGTGAGAGTGAAGGAGTCAAACTTGGAGACTTTGTGATCAAAGCTCTTTTGTATGCAAATGATATCATATTACTAGCACGTGATGCAATTAGTTTACAGAAACACCTTGATACTTTGGCTAGCTTTTGTACTTTTTGATTTCTCAAGTTTCGAGTTGGAGTTTTCGAGTGTTGGGGTCGAGATCGTTTCTTGCAGAGATTGTTTCTTCGCGTCTGAGTGTCCACAGAAGCTGAAAATTTGCAGGGGCGTGGAGTTGGTTAGCGCGCTCCAGCTTGCAAAATTTCACGCATTTTGGAGTTGGCACGCCGAAGTTCACGGATTTCTCAAGTTTCGAGTTGGAGTTTTCGAGTGTTGAGTCGAGATCAATTCTTGCAGAGATCGTTTCTTCGCGTTTGAGTGTTCACGGAGGCTGAAAATTTGCAGGGGCGTGGGGTTGGGTAGCGCGCTCCAGCCTGCAAAATTTCACGCATTTTGGACTTGGGACGCCGAAGTTCCTGATTTCTCAAGTTTCGAGTTGGAGTTTTCGAGTGTTGGGGTCGATATCGTTTCTTGCAGAGATTGTTTCTTCGCGTCTAAGTGTCCACGGAAGCTGAAAATTTGCAGGGGCGTGGGGTTGGGTAGCGCGCTCCAGCCTGCAAAATTTCACGCATTTAAGAGTTGGGACGCCGAAGTTCACAGATTTCTCAAGTTTCGAGTTGGAGTTTTCGAGTGTTGGGGTCGAGATCGTTTCTTGCAGAGATTGTTTCTTCGCGTCTGAGTGTCCACGGAAGCATAAAATTTGCAGGAGCGTGCGGTTAAGTAGCGCGCTCCAGCCTGCAAAATTTCACGCATTTAAGAGTTGGGACGCCGAAGTTCACGGATTTCTCAAGTTTCGAGTTGGAGTTTTCGAGTGTTGGCGTCGAGATCGTTTCTTGCAGAGATCGTTTCTTCGCGTCTGAGTATCCACGGAAGCCAAAAATTTGCAGGGGCGTGGATTTGGGTAGCGCGCTCCAGCCTGCAAAATTTCACGCATTTAAGAGTTGGTACGCCGAAGTTCACGGATTTCTCAAGTTTCGAGTTGGAGTTTTCGAGTGTTGGGGTCGAGATCGTTTCTTGCAGAGATCGTTTCTTCGCGTTTGAGTGTCCACGGAAGCTGAAAATTTGCAGGGGCGTGGAGTTGGTTAGCGCGCTCTTGCCTGGAAAATTTCACGCATTTTGGAGTTGGGAAGCCGAAGTTCACGGATTTCTCAAGTTTCGAGTTGGAGTTTTCGAGTGTTGGGGTCGAGATCGTTTCTTGCAGAGATCGTTTCTTCGCGTCTGAGTGTCCACGGAAGCTGAAAATTTGCAGGGGCGTGGAGTTGGGTAGCGCGCTCCAGCCTGCAAAATTTCACGCATTTTGGACTTGGGACGCCAAAGTTCACGGATTTCTCAAGTTTCGAGTTGGAGTTTTCGAGTGTTTGGGTTGAGATCATTTCTTGCAGAGATCGTTTCTTCGCGTCAGAGTGTCCACGGAAGCTGAAAATTTTCAGGGCGTGGAGTTGGGTAGCGCGCTCCAGCCTGCAAAATTTCACGCATTTTGGACTTGGGACGCCGAAGATCGTGATTTCTCAAGTTTCGAGTTGGAGTTTTTCGAGTGTTGGGGTCAAGATCGTTTCTTGCAGAGATTGTTTCTTCGCGTCTGAGTGTCCACGGAAGCTGAAAATTTGCAGGGGCGTGAAGTTCGGTAGCGCGCTCTAGCGTGCAAAATTTCACGCATTTTGGAGTTGGGACGCCGAAGTTCACGGATTTCTCAAGTTTCGAGTTGGAGTTTTCGAGTGTTGGGGTCGAGATCGTTTCTTGCAGAGATCGTTTCTTCGCGTCTGAGTGTCCACGGAAGCTGAAAATTTGCATAGGCGTGGAGTTGGGTAGCGCGCTCCAGCTTGCAAAATTTCACGCATTTTGGAGTTGGGACGCCGAAGTTCACGGATTTCTCAAGTTTCGAGTTGGAGTTTTCAAGTGTTGGGTCGAGATCGTTTCTTGCAGAGATTGTTTCTTCGCGTCTGAGTGTCCACGGAAGCTGATAATTTGTAGGGGCGTGGAGTTGGGTAGCGCGCTCCAGCCTGCAAAATTTCACGCATTTTGGACTTGGGACGCCGAAGATCGTGATTTCTCAAGTTTCGAGTTGGAGTTTTTCGAGTGTTGGGGTCAAGATCGTTTCTTGCAGAGATTGTTTCTTCGCGTCTGAGTGTCCACGGAAGCTGAAAATTTGCAGGGGCGTGAAGTTCGGTAGCGCGCTCTAGCGTGCAAAATTTCACGCATTTTGGAGTTGGGACGCCGAAGTTCACGGATTTCTCAAGTTTCGAGTTGGAGTTTTCGAGTGTTGGGGTCGAGATCGTTTCTTGCAGAGATCGTTTCTTCGCGTCTGAGTGTCCACGGAAGCTGAAAATTTGCATAGGCGTGGAGTTGGGTAGCGCGCTCCAGCTTGCAAAATTTCACGCATTTTGGAGTTGGGACGCCGAAGTTCACGGATTTCTCAAGTTTCGAGTTGGAGTTTTCAAGTGTTGGGTCGAGATCGTTTCTTGCAGAGATTGATTCTTCGCGTCTGAGTGTCCACGGAAGCTGATAATTTGTAGGGGCGTGGAGTTGGGTAGCGCGCTCCAGCCTGCAAAATTTCACGCATTTTGCAGTTGGGACGCCGAAGTTCACAGATTTCTCAAGTTTCGAGTTGGAGTTTTCGAGTGTTGGGGTCGAGATCGTTTCTTGCAGAGATTGTTTCTTCGCGTCTGAGTGTCCACGGAAGCTGATAATTTGCAGGGGCGTGGAGTTGGGTAGCGCGCTCCAGCTTGCAAAATTTCACGCATTTTGGAGTTGGGACGCCGAAGTTCACGGATTTCTCAAGTTTCGAGTTGGAGTTTTCGAGTGTTGGGGTCGAGATCGTTTCTTGCAGAGATTGTTTCTTCGCGTCTGAGTGTCCACGGAAACTGAAAATTTGCAGAGGCGTGGAGTTGGGTAGCGCGCTCCAGCCTGCAAAATTTCATGCATTTTGGAGTTGGAACGCCGAAGTTCACAAATTTCTTCAGCGAAGAGTGTCAATTGGGAGTGTTTCACGTGGTCACAAAAATGTTCAGACATTTTTATCTTTTTGGCGAAGTATGATCTGAAGCTGAAAATTTTTTAAGACTTGGAGAATAATATTCGGCAGTAGCATAAAAAGTTGAAGGTGAACTGACGCTTGATTCAGAAGTTACAGCCCATTTGGAGTTTCGACTTTTTGTTTCGAGTGTTCCGGTGGTCACGAAAATGTTCAGACATTTTTATCTTTTTGACGAAGCATGATCTGAGCCTGAAAATTTTTGGGGACTTGGAGATCAATATTTGGCAGTAGCATAAAAAGTTTGAAGGTGAACGGACGCTTGATTCAGAAGTTACAGCCCATTTGAAGTTTCGACTTTTTGTTTCGAGTGTTCCGGTGGTCACAAAAATGTTTAGACATTTTTATCTTTTTGACGAAGCATGATCTGAGCCTGAAAATTTTTGGGGACTTGGAGATCAATATTTGGCAGTAGCATAAAAAGTTTGAAGGTGAACGGACGCTTGATTCAGAAGTTACAGCCCATTTGAAGTTTCGACTTTTTGTTTCGAGTGTTCCGGTGGTCACAAAAATGTTTAGACATTTTTATCTTTTTGACGAAGCATGATCTGAGCCTGAAAATTTTTGGGGACTTGGAGATCAATATTTGGCAGTAGCATAAAAAGTTTGAAGGTGAACGGACGCTTGAGTCAGAAGTTACAGCCCATTTGGAGTTTCGACTTTTTGATTCGAGTGTTCCGGTGGTCACAAAAATGTTCAGACATTTTTATCTTTTTGACAAGCATGATCTGAGCTTGAAAATTTTTGGGGACTTGGAGATCAATATTTGGCAGTAGCATAAAATGTTTGAAGGTGAACGGACGCTTGAGTCAGAAGTTACAGCCCATTTGGAGTTTCGACTTTTTGTTTCGAGTGTTCCGGTGGTCTCAAAAATGTTAAGACATTTTTATCTTTTTGACGAAGCATGACCTGAGGCTGAAATTTTTTGGGGACTTGGAGATCAATATTTGGCAGTAGCATAAAACATTTGAAGGTGAACGGACGCTTGAGTGAGAAGTTACGATATTTTTTGGTGTTTTGACCTAGAATTTAGAGTGTTTCGGTTGATACGACATGGCTCCTCAAGACGATATTTTTCAGCTTCTGCAAACAATTTTCGAAGAATTGAAGGAACTTCGACATGAATTCAAGATGCAACAGGCTGCTTTAACTCTCGCACATAATCAAATTCGAGAGTTGAAGGGATCGTAGAAGAACGTGGAGAAGGTGTTCAAGGATAGTGTGGGTGTGATGTGGGATGTATCTAAATCTGTGGATGACATCCAAGGAAAGGTATGCTCTCAGATGACAAGTGCGGATAGTCCTAGATTGCATGAGGTGGTCGAAAGCTTAGATTTGAAGATCAAATCCTACGCTGAAGCTACAAAGGCTGCTCAAATCTCTTTTTGTCAAGAACAAGAGATTGAAAAGTCCAACCAGCTTGCACGTAGGAAGAATGTGAGAATTTCAGGTTTACCTGAAATAGAGAATGAAGATGTCAAGAGTGTTGTCACCAAGTTTTTGGATGAAACACTTCAGGTGTCCAATGCGGAATTGGCTCAAGCTTTTCGTATTGGAAACAAGGGAGCTCAACCTCGTGGTATTATAGTGAAGTTTGTCAATCAAACTCAACGTGATGTTGTCTTGGCTAATAAGGCTATGTTAAAGGGACGTAGAATATGATTGGATCCTGATCTGACTACTCTACAAGTGGAAGTTAGGAGAAAGGAGCTTGCGAAGGTAAAAGAGGCTCAAGAATCGGGTTTTGTTGCTTATTTACACGATGGGAGAGCAATCGTTACTCAGAGGAGGAGGGTGTCGTCAACATAGCAATCCGAGAAGATAAGGGTGTTGGTGTGGAATATCCGAGGACTTTCAACAACAAAGTATGTGAGTGCTGCTCCGATTTGGAAGATGGCTGACGTCATCAACATTGTGGAGACTTGGGAACATGAAAGCAATACTATTGCTGAGTTGGAAGGGTTTACCTTGGTGGGGTCGACATGGAACCAGAGAAGACAACATGCGGGAAGGGGTCAAGGAGGTATTGCTACTTTCATCAGGTCTCATCTTCTACCTCTCATACATCTAGAAGCTCAAGATGTTGGTGGACAGTATCATTGGCTACGTCTCGGGGTGGTTGGAGGATCTTATTGCTATTTGGCAATTTGTTATTTTGCACCATTGTCCATGGGTATCTACTCAACACGCTTTTGCAACCGAAGTGAACCATTCCATCGGCTTATTGAAGATGTTCTTAGATTCCAAAGTAAAGGGGATGTCTTTCTTGCTGGAGATTTCAATGCTCGTATACGTTGTGCTCAATTTACTCAATTTAGTGATCCCTTGGCTTCTTCTATCTTTGAAGAAATTTACGATAGTTTGTGGTCTAGAACCTCTTTTGATCCTTCCACAAACTCTTTGACAGAGCACTTTTTGACATTTGGAGCCACTTGTAACTTGAAGGTTCTCAATGGAACCTCTCGCTTTCCCAACTCTCAGTCCAATACTTGTTTTTCCCCTACCGGTGCTAGCACAATAGATTTTCTCTTGTCTTCCTTGGTTAGTACCTCTCTCATCTCCAATTTTGATGTTTTGGATCCTCAACCTGAATCAGATCATGCACCTCTTTTGTTCACACTTTCAATGTCAAAATCAATCTCTACTTCACCTTGCCAATCTCTTTTACCTTCTCCCAAGTTTCGCTTAGATCCTTGTAAAAGAGACCTTTATGCAGAACATCTACAAGATCTTTTGACTCACACCATATGGAGTCCAGATTCGCATACCGCTAGTTTACAGCTCATAGAATTGCTCAAAACTTCTGCATCGAAGTTCTTTTTGAGGCATAGTACTAGGATTGCTAAGGGGCTACCTTGCAATGGATGGTTTGACTCCGAATGCAAGCTAGCAAGGGCAAGGTCTGTTGATAGGTCTTTGGATATTCAAAGTCGGCTTCTTTTGACAAGGATATACAAAGACTTGGTGAAGTCTAAGAAACGAGCTTTCTTAAGACGAAAGCAAGAATCCTTGACAAAGGACCTGATGAAGGATCCCAAGTCCTTTTGGAGACGATTAGCTACACCATCGTCAAAACCTTCTCTTGATTCCGAGTCTTTGGTAGCTTTTGCCGAAAAGCTCTATTTCTTTCCAGAAGCCACATCTATGCCATATTGCGAAGCAACACCTGGATTATTTTCAGAAGAAGAGGTGATGACTATTCTCCGAAAATTAGCAAATGGCAAATGTGAGGATTTAGATGGCTTGTCCATTGAACTTATCAAGTGGGGAGGAGATTGTATTGGACCGGTTCTCACTAAGCTTTTGGAAGATGCTATGGTTCATGGTTTTCCATCAACTTGGTCCATGCGGAAGATTGTTCCTATTCATAAATCAGGAAGGAAGGACGTGGTGACAAACTATCGCTTTATCATGGTTGGTAGTGTTTTTGCCAAGTTGTTTGGGAAGTTGGTAGAATCGAAGTTGAGCACATGGACAGAGGATTTTCAGAAGAGAGCAAAGGCCCAAGCCGGTTTTCGTCCTACATACAACACTATTGACCATATTTTGGCCTTACGTGTTTTATGGGAGAAATCCAAGGGCAATGGGAAAGCTTTATTTTGTGCCTTCATCGATTTGAAGAAAGCTTTTGATACTGTTCCTCGAAAGCTTTTATGGGAAAGACTACAAGACATTGGAGTACCGGCTAATCTACTCGGAGCTGTGGCCACTTTATACACTTCAGTTCGAGCTAAGATTGATGCCTCTCAGCCTCAAGAGATCTCGAGCACCATTGGAGTTATTCAAGGTTGTCCTCTCTCTCCTACTCTATTCGGAATATTCATAGATGATATAGAAAGGTGGTTGGATGATTGTGAGAGTGAAGGAGTCAAACTTGGAGACTTTGTGATCAAAGCTCTTTTGTATGCAGATGATATCATATTACTAGCACGTGATGCAATTAGTTTACAGAAACACCTTGATACTTTGGCTAGCTTTTGTACTCGAAATCAGATGGAGGTCAATCTGGAAAAATCAAAGATAATTCTTGTGGGCACTAGATCCAAGTTCTCTCTCTTTTACAAGGGACTAGAATTGGAACAAGTGAAGAGTTACAAATATTTAGGCATTGATTTTTCTCAGAATTATAGTTGGGCACTTTGTGTACAAAAGAGAGTAGAAGCTGGTTACAAAGCTCTATATTCATTGTTAAATCGATGTAGAAGAGCTCATCTAGTATCTTGGAGTCTTAGGAAATTTTTATTTAGGAGTTTAGTGTTGCCGGTGGTTCTATATGGGACACAAGTGTGGGGTCCTGGCAGTAAGAAGACAAGTTGGGAGCGTGTGGAGAGGGTGCAAAAGATCTTCTTACAAGAAGAGTTAGGTGTAAGGAACCAAACTCCGTATGCTATTCTTCTTGCGGAAACCGGTTGTCTACCTCTTGAGGCTGAAGCTTTCTACTTGACCATCACTTATATTAGAAGGGTGAGATCTCTTGATGCTTCTCGACTTCCTCTTCATGCTTTGCGTGCCACACGTTCCAAGGGATGGTTTGCAGATGTGATGACTTGGTCTTTGAGGTGGAATGTGACGGAATTGGATTGGGATCTGCAACCTATGGCCCTTCGCGAGCGTATTAAGGAGGAGTTTCTCAACATCATTTGGAGGAGAGGAGGCACTAAAATGCAGTTTTATCAACTTCATGTGAATCCTATGCTTATTTATTGTGAACAAGGGTGCCTTGTTGCAGAGATTGCTACATCTTTACGTCATATTATTGCCAGGCATAGAACAGGATCTCATAGGCTTGGAATTGAGGAAGGACGTTGGTTGAATATTGATAGGAGTGAACGGATTTGTAGGCTATGTGATGGGAGAAATGTTGAGGATGAAGAGCATGTGTTTATTACTTGTACTAGATATATAGAGATTCGAGTAGCGCATAAAGTTGATGTCGAGAATTTCTTTTCTCTGCTTCAACTCGAGCCTTATGATTTAGGTTGTTACATTAGAGATATTATTAGTTACCGTTCTAGTGCTTTGGGCACTAGCTAGGGGGTTCTTTTGGTTCTCTCCTAGTTTGGAGTTGGATTGTTTGTATTGTGTTTTTTAGCCTTTTGACCCTTTGGGTCCCACGGGCTTGATCTATTTACCATTTACCAAGAAAGCTCGTTTCTTAGACTTCACCAAGTCTTTGTATATCCTTGTCAAAAGAAGCCGACTTTGAATATCCAAAGACCTATCAACAGACCTTGCCCTTGCTAGCTTGCATTCGGAGTCAAACCATCCATTGCAAGGTAGCCCCTTAGCAATCCTAGTACTATGCCTCAAAAAGAACTTCGATGCAGAAGTTTTGAGCAATTCTATGAGCTGTAAACTAGCGGTATGCGAATCTGGACTCCATATGGTGTGAGTCAAAAGATCTTGTAGATGTTCTGCATAAAGGTCTCTTTTACAAGGATCTAAGCGAAACTTGGGAGAAGCTAAAAGAGATTGGCGAGGTGAAGTAGAGATTGATTTTGACATTGAAAGTGTGAACAAAAGAGGTGCATGATCTGATTCAGGTTGAGGATCCAAAACATCAAAATTGGAGATCAGAGAGGTACTAACCAAGGAAGACAAGAGAAAATCTATTGTGCTAGCACCGGTAGGGAAAAAACAAGTATTGGACTGAGAGTTGGGAAAGCGAGAGGTTCCAATGATATTGTTTCCCAATATCTTGGCTTTCCAAATGTATCATAGGAATAAGTTCAGATCTGATGAAAGTAGCAATGCCTCCAAAGCCTCTTCCTGCTCGTCGATTTCTATGGTTCCAAGTAGATCCCACCAGAGTAAAACCTTGTATCTCTCCAATAACATTACTTTCATGCTCCCAAGTCTCAACAATGTTGAGGATGTCCGCCATCTTCCAAATCGGATGTGCACTCACATACTTAGTTGTAGATAGGCCTCTTATGTTCCACATCAACACCCTCAATCTCTTGGATTGCTAGGTTGATGATTGTCTCCTCCTCTTGGTGATAATAGCTTGACTATCACGTAGATAAGCAACAAAACCTGCATCTTGAGCTTCTTTGACTTTTGCAAGCTCCTTCCTCCTTGCTTCAACTTGAAGAGGTGTAAGATCTGGATCCAACCAAATCCTCCGCCCCTTGAGAATGGCCTTGTTAGCTAAAGCCATATCACGTTGAGCTTGATCCACAAACTTAACAATAATGGCACGAGGTTGTGTGCCTTTGTTGCCAATACGATAAGCATGAGCCAAATCCGGATTAGGAACATCAAGTGTTTCAGTCAAAAACTTGGTGACCACACTCTTCACCTCTTCCTTCTCAAATTCAGGTAGACCCGAAATCCTCACATTCTTCATACGAGCAAATCGATTAGCCTTTTCAATCTCTTGCTCTTGACAGAAAGAGATATGAGCAGACTTGGTAGCTTCAGCATAGGACTTCATTTTCACCTCTAGAGTTTCAACCACTTCATGCAAAGCAGGAGTAGTAACAGTAGAAGCTTGAGAACCAACCTTGTCTTGAATGTCCTCAACAGATCCAGAGATTTGGAGCATGATCTTCTCAAAACTTTTGTGAGAAATCTTCAACTCCCTGATTTCATTCTTTGCAGCAGCCAAGGCAACATTTTGTGCCTTGAATTCTTGGCGTATCACTTTCAATTCCTCCAAAACCGTTTGCACAAGATTGAGAAGTTTGTTTTCAGAATCCATCGTGAACCCAACTTTGCAAGATGTTACACAAGCTCAAAGTTTCGAAATGAAAACTTCTTGACAGCAGATCCGTTGGGGCTGAAAATTTGCAGGTATGTGCGCCCGGCCGTCGTGAACAAGCCCATTAAATCTCAGCTCCTGTTGACAGTCCACCAAGAAGATATGGCCTCCGCAAGATTCATGCTCAAACCCCTAAACTCAAAGTTTCGAAATGACAACTTCTTGACAGCAGCTCCGTTTGGGCTGAAAATTTGCAGGTATGTGCGCCCGGCCGTCGTAAACAAGCTTATCAAATCTCAGCTCCTGTTGACACTCCAGCAAGAAGATATGGCCCCCGCAAGATTCATGCTCAAACCCCTAAACTCAAAGTTTCGAAATGAGAACTTCTTGACAGCAGCTCAATCGGAATCAAGAGAAAGTTTTGACAATGGTGTAGCTAATCGTCTCCAAAAGGACTTGGGATCCTTCATCAGGTCCTTTGTCAAGGATTCTTGCTTTCGTTTTAAAAAAGCTCGTTTCTTAGACTTCACCAAGTCTTTGTGTATAAGGATATAAAAAAGAAGCCGACTTTGAATATCCAAAGACCTATCAACAGACCTTGCCCTTGCTAGCTTGCATTTAGAGTCAAACCATCCATTGCAAGGTAGCCCCTTAGCAATCCTAGTACTATGCCTCAAAAAGAACTTCGATGCAGAAGTTTTGAGCAATTCTATGAGTTGTAAATGGTAAATGGTAAAAAGATCAAGCTCGTTGGACCCAAAGGGTCAAAAGGCTAAAAAACACAATACAAACAATCCAAGTCCAAACTAGGAGAGAACCAAAAGAACCCCCTAGCTAGTGCCCAAAGCACTAGAACGGTAACTAATAATATCTCTAATGTAACAACCTAAATCATAAGGCTCAAGTTGAAGCAGAGAAAAGAAATTCTCGACATCAACTTTATGCGCCACTCGAATCTCTACATACCTAGAACAAGTAAGAAATACATGCTCTTCATCCTCAACTTTCCTCCCATCACATAGCCTACAAATACGTTCACTCCTATCAATGTTCAACCAACGCCCTTCTTCAATTCCAAGACTATGAGATCCAGTTCTATGTCTAGCAATAATATGACGTAAAGAAGTAGATATCTCTGCAAGTAAGTATCCTTGCTCACAATAAACAAGCATAGGATTCACATGAAGTTGATAAAACTGCATCTTGGTGCCTCGTCTACTCCACATAATGCTGAGAAATTCCTCCTTAATACGCTCGCGTAGGGCAATAGGTTGCAAATTCCAATCGAGTTCCGTCACATTCCACCTCAAAGACCAAGTCACCACATCTGCAAACCAACCCTTGGGACGTGTGGCTGGCAAAGCTTCAAGAGGAAGTCGAGAAGCATCAAGAGATCTCACTCTTTTGACGTAAGTGATAGTCAAAAAGAGAGCTTCAACCTCAAGAGGTAGACAACCTGTTTACGCAAGAAGAATTGCATAAGAAGTTTGGGTCCTCACACCCAATTCTTCTTGTAAGAAGATCTTTTGCACCCTCTCCAAACGCTGCCAACCTGTCTTCTTACAACTAGGACCCCACACTTGTGTTCCATATAAGATAACGGTAAACACTAAGCTCTTGAATAAGAATTTCCTAAGACTCCAAGACACAAGATGAGCTCCTCTACATCTGTTTAGCAATGAATATAGAGCTTTGAAACCAGCTTCTACCCTCTTTTGCACACAAAGTGCCCAACTATAATCAGATGAGAAATCAATGCCCAAATATTTGTAACTTTTCACTTGTTCCAACTCTAATCCTTTGTAACACAAAGAGAGCTTGGATCTAGTGCCCACAAGAATGACTTTGGACTTCTCCAAATTGACTTCCATCTGATTTTGAGTACAAAAGCTAGCCAAAGTGTCGAGGTGTTTCTGTAAACTAGTGGCATCACGTGCTAGTAATATGACATCATCTGCATACAAGAGAGCTTTGATGACAAAGCCTCCAAGTTTAACACCTTCGCTATCACAATCCTCCAACCACCTTTCTATATCATCTATGAAAACTCCAAAGAGAGTGGGAGAGAGAGGACAACCTTGAATGACTCCAATGGTGCTGATAATCTCTTCGGTTTGAGAAGTGTTGATCTTGGTCCAAACTGAGTGGTATAATGCAGCCACCGCTGCCAAGAGATCTGATGGTACTCCAATGGTTTGCAATCTTTGCCATAAAAGCTCACGAGGTACTATGTCAAAAGCTTTCTTGAAATCAATGAAGGCACAAAACAAAGCTTTTCCATTACCCTTGGATTTCTCCCATAGAACACGTAAAACCAAGATATGGTCTATAGTGTTGAATGTAGGACAAAAACCATCTTGGAACCGTGCTCTCTTCTGACAAGATTCAGCCCATGTGCTCAACTTTGACTCCACCAATTTGCCAAATAACTTGGCAAAAATACTACCCACCATGATAGTGCGATAGTTTGTCACCAAGGCCTTGCTCTCAGATTTGTGAATAGGAACAATCTTCCGTAGAGACCAAGATGAAGGAAAGCCATGAATAGCAGCATCCTCTAACACTTTTGTGAGTATAGGCCCAATAGCATCTCCTCCCTACTTGAGAAGTTCAATGGAAAGCCCATCCAAATCCTCACATTTACCATTTGCCAATTGTCTGAGTTGAGTCATCACTTCAACTTCTGAAAATAAGCCTGGATTTCCTTCACAATGTGGCATAGATGCAACATTGGGAAAGAAATAAAGCTTTTCAGCAAAAGAAATCAAAGACTTGGGATCAAGAGTAGGTTTAGAAGATCGTACTGCCAACCGCTCCCAAAAGGATTTGGGATTCTCCAAGAGCTCCTTTGTCAAGCACTCTTGCTTCTGCCTCAAAAATGCTCGTTTCTTGGACTTCACCAAGTCTTTGTAAAGTCTTGTCATAATCAACCGATTGTGAAGATCCAAGGATTTATCAAGTGATCTCGCACTCGCTTGCTTGCAATCAAAGTCAAACCATCCATTGCAAGGAAGACCTCTAGCTCTCCTGGTCTTATGTCTCAAAAAGAACTTAGAAGCAGAGTTTTGGAGCAACTCTGTTAGTTGCAAACTAGATGTATGTGGATCAAGGCTCCAAGTAGTACAAGTCAAGAGAATTATTTTCATGATTAATTATAGATAATTTTACTCATGAATTTTTTTAAATTTTACATTCAATTTAAAAAAAGTAACAACACATATAGGCTTAAATTACTCATGTTTTCTTTATTTTTATCAGTAAATTCAAAGAACAAATTTTATAAAATATATGACATAAAATTATTCATGAGCTTGAAAATTTATTTTTTAATTAATTAATGATGTCAATAATTATATACATAATTATAACCATATTTATATAAATAAAGTTAAAAATTAATTTAAGCAAAAATAATATTGGTATAAGAATTGATGAAAATATATTGTAAAATGGTAAATGGTAAAAAAATTGTGAAATTTACATGAGCTTACAATTTTAGTATATTTTATTTAGATACTCTGTAATGTAAATTTTATATTAGAACTCTAAGTGTGTCATATATGAATAATGTAACAAGGCTTATTCTGTAATAAATCATAATAAATATGATGGAATTGTCATGGTAAATGGATGAATTTTCATGAATTTTTCTATTTTCTAAGATTATTTTTTATTTGCATCAAGAAAGATGAAATTTGACAATCTATACGAGAATCTAGATTGTTCATTCAATGAAAATTGATTGTTGTGTTATTCACATTGTATACATGGTATAATAATATCAATTTCAAATGAATATAGATGAAACTTGATTGAAAAATCATTTTTGTCATAAACATATGCAATCATACGTGATACATGATTGTGTAAATATAATTGATAATTGTTTATATCACATTCATACCTCCCATATTTAAACCAATATTACTATCATTAAAACTTGCAAGCTGCAAAATTTTTGTTATGAATTATAAAACATCATTTATTATGATTAAAATTATATTTCGAAATAAAAAATTTTAGTTTTCAATATCTATGATATTGAAATAATTTTTTATATCATTCTGATGACAACTTTACTGAGTTGGATGCATCATCAAATTTCTTTACTAGCTTGAAACCTGATTTTTTAAGAAGATTATAATTTGTATGATGAGATTATGATTAATCTTCTGTTTGATTTGATAAATTATAGTAAATATATGTTTGGAAATAGTCAAGTAATTTTGATTTGAAGAAAACCAATTTAGAATATAATGGCATTTAATTATTGTATTATTATTAATTATGGCATCTCGTAGCGAGTGCTACAAGCAACTGGACTATGACAAGGGTTATTGCGGTGGCCTCAGCGCTAAATTCCCCGCAGAGTCGTGAGACTTGTGGAATCTTAAAATTTTTCAAAATATTAAATTTAATATTTAAATTTTTTTGAAAATAAAATATAGACTTAAAAGTAACTATAATTAACTTTCAAGATAATATTATCATATAGTATTAGAATTTCAAAAACTTGAACTAGTTTGTTTTTAGAGATCAAATTTTTTTACTATATTAAAATCCAGAAGGTTTGAAACATGACTATTTTTCAACATGTAACATTGAATACTATTCATTTAAAATAAATCGCCAATCATACATTGTATGTTGAATATATTTTTAATTTGTAAAATTCTTTGATTACATGATTTGCTTCACTTAAAACCTTCAGAACATTTCTTTTGAAATTTTGATTTTATAATGTAGTGATGATGAGGTTTGTAAAATGATGTGTAGTTGTTTACACGATTGATCATATTTCTAGACAAAGATGATAGTCTTATGTGAATACGATGTATATTATATGAAAAAATTGATTTTTGAATGGATTATGTTTTACAACTACTCTGCTTGTTTAGTGTATGATGAAGATGTTCTTATTGTGTTCATAGTGAAGTTTGGTATGACTATTACATGATATAAGTAATAATCATTTTCGTTTTGTAATGTGAAATTTTCTGAATTTAACTCCACATAGGAATATAATTTTAACTTCCTTAGACGATGTCCAGTGTACAAGAGTTTTATTTGGAAAGCAATGACTCAATTTAACACATATGTGCTTGTTTATGATAAGTTTGATTCATATTATTAAGTTTGTTAGAGTATATATGTGCGAGATTGATATCAAACTTATGCACCAAATGTATAGTTGGATATGTATAAAAATCATTAAACACTAGAATTATTTAATGATGTTGGGTTCATATGATAATCATTATAGATAAAGGAGTATATATATATATATATATATATATAAAATTTGAAGACGGTCTTAGATAGAGAACACACACTTTGATCTTCACTTGAAGGGATTTGCAAATCAACATTGCTGTCTTTATGCAAAGTAAGATTTGAACCTGACTTATTGGACGAGTCACATACAAGCTCACAGCACACGTGTTCTTATAGCGAAAGGGCCTATTGAGCATATCTATCTGAGGGGCAGGCATGGAGTGACGCAAAGAATGGCCAAGAATGGCCATAAATCCATGTCACTGCCAAAAGTCGAAATGAAGTCGGAAGGCAAAATTGGGGACAGGATAAACTGAGCGGAAGTGGCGACCACAGTCTCGAGAGAAGGGAAGGCTCGTGGATCGTTGGATAGGAATTCGCTAATGGTTCTGTGACGGAGGGAAGGATTTCTGGCCCGAGCACGAAGAGCGGGTCCGGCAATGGCTGCGTGCTTGGTTTCCACAGGAGCCGCTTCGATGAGGTGGATTTTCTCCTCAATCAGTGCTCGAACACCTGCAGCTCTGAGGTGCTCGCAGTGCTGCTGGGTGCTGAATTTGAATGAATTTGGGCGCTCGTCGTCCCCAAGATTGGTTGTCAGTCCGACGGCGTTGTTGCCCGGATCTGTTCGATGCCTTTCTGTTCAAACATCCGAGAAGCAGCCGAATTTGCGCAAGCCCAAGGAAGGAGGAGGAGGTGGTCGTCGGAAGTCTGCAAAGGATGCAGATGTTGAAGGGCCGGAGGGAACCTCTTCTCGTGAAGACATTCGTGCTCTTCGTTTGCAAAAGGTAGGACATTGTCCTGTGGACAATTTCCAGTAGTAGAACACCTCGTACTTCGTAATTGAGCGTGCTTACAATTGAATTGTTTTTCAAAGTGGTGTTCTTCAGTTTGTCATCCGGGGAAAGGTAATTAACAAGGCTTTTTTAAAATATTGTTCCTTGTGAATTTTGCTGGATGAATGCTTGTTTGGTTTAACAAAAGACTAATTACAGCACTCAAAATTAGTTCTGCTCTCCTTCGTAGGTTGACAAGTTGAGGGCTGGAGGAATTGAGCCATATGCCTACAATTGGGATAGAACGCACACTTCAGATGAACTTCAGCAAAAGTACATTGATCTTCCGAACGGTGTAGAAGCAGCCAAAGAAGATGACAGAGTATCAGTGGCTGGTAGGATCACAGCACGTCGAGCTTTTGGCAAGCTTGCCTTTCTCACCCTGCGTGATGACTCGAGCACCATACAGGTGAGAAGTCGCCGTGCACTAGGAATTGGCTATGATCATGCGGAGCTGCCTAGAAATTATCTGACTATATTCAAACGTAAAAAAAATTCAAAATATGTTATTATTCTGGTCTTGTAAGGTTTTTAGATGAAGATGAGAAATTTGACAACGTTACAATTTTCAGGAGCTAAATAACGTAATCTCTGTTTTGTAGCTTTACTGTGAAAAAGCACGACTCACCGAAGAAGGCTTTGAACAAATCAAGGGTGTGCTTGACATTGGAGATATCATCGGTGCCGAGGGCACTGTTAAACGAACAGAGAAAGGTACTGTATGCCGCACCTATCTGTCCACCCTAGTCACAGACGATCTATAGATATCTGCCTCTTACATATGTCTCTAGGTACAACAGAACAGTGGGATGAGACGCTCTCGAGTGTTATATACTCAAGCTGTGGCATGTTCTTTTACACAGGGGAGCTGTCTGTATACGTTGACAAGCTGTCTATCTTAACCAAGTCATTACTACCTCTTCCTGAGAAATGGCATGGGCTTACGGACATCGAGAAACGTTATCGTCAACGGTACGTTGTATTTTTGATGGTCTTTGGGTCCTCTGACGTTGCTGTACAGGTCTTATTGTTAACCCTGAGGATGTCAAAGTTCTCAATATGCTTGAGATTAACTGCTTGAGTCTGATGATATCAATATCAAGATGAGGTTCATAAGAACTATTTTTACACAGAGAGAGGAATTTTATATGTAATTTTTGATTCGTTCCACTCTTATGCACAGAGACTGCCATCAAGGTTTACGGTTGAATGACAGTCAGTTCTTTCCTTAATTCCCTATGTTCACCTTGCTCCTGCTCTTTCCTTACAATGTGGAAAATATGGAAAATGTTCAGCCTAGATGTATAATCTATACATGGATTCAATTTATGGAAGAAAGTTAGTTCCAGTTTGATCACCAAGGAGTTCTGACACGATTCAGTTGGTTGGTTGTTCTATTAGATATGTCGATATGATTGTGAATCCCGATGTTGCGGGTGTTTTTCGAGCACGGGCAAAGGTTCGTATTCGACAGAATTCAATGCCTTAGTGTCTGGTAACTGCTGGTCTTACAAGGAAAAGAGGTTTAGAGTTTGGGTCGTTTTTTCCTCACAGTTACTAACCTCAAGACTTGGTCGCCACTCTGATAAGTTTAGTAAATCATCCATGAAATACAACCAAATTGCATTCTTGCTTCTGCCATTAAACGAAAAGATGACATTTATGCTTTTGCATATGTTTTGCTCAACTTTGCTTCAGTTTTTCCATTTTTTCTGGATCTTGTGGCTGATCGTGGATACCAAGTTTTTATGTCTGACAGCAATATATGAATTACTTGTTTGAAGAATACATCTGTAATTCTGACAATCAATACTTCTTCTACTTATCTCTTATATGTTCGAGCAGATCACTTCAGAAATACGCAGGCATATGGAAGAGCTTGGGTATTTGGAGATCGAAACCCCCGTTCTTCAGGTCAGTTGTTCCATTCATATAGAAGGCTCTATTGTAATGTAGCGATGCGAAGATCCTGCATCTCTTAGTGTACCTGCGTCCTTTCACATCAAGATATATATTCTGAGTCTAGCAGATGAATTCACAAATCATAAATTAATTTTAAGTCTGTTCGTCGTGTACATGGCGTTTGCTTTTCGGCTGGCAACGTTGCCAGCCGTTGTAACGTTGTAGAATTGATTCTTTGGATGATTCTGGAAGTCGTAGATCAGCCCACATGATCTTAATTGGATGTAAAAGTTGCAACTATCTACCCTCCGTTGGAAACTTCTGATTTGTTTTTGAAAATGTCTGCATTTCTGTAGTAGTTTCACAACCTTGAATATTTGTATGGGGATAGTTGGGGCAAGTCAAAGGGTTGATTAGTTAATTGATAAGGCAAGCTCATTTCGAAGCTGAATCCAGTCTCTAGACTTCTATTCAGCATCAACGGAGTCAATATTAATACATCTGTTTCTGGTCACCTTCGCCGTTTATTCTTCCGATTTGTTGTTCACACCTGTTGAATTTCTTCAGCCATAAACTGGATTGCTCCAGCTGCTGTTTGTATGTTTACTGACTTATTTGTGAAGCGCTAATTATGAATAACATTTTCCCTTTGCCACAAATTTCATTCATTTCTTTGTCTGAGCTTGCCTTTCAACTAATTTCACAGCCCCTATCGCTTTAACTGAACTTGTACTCGGTCTTGCTAAACAGAAACATATTAATAATCTTTCTTCCACTGACAGCGTATAGTAAGCACCTATTAAGAAAAATGGGCCGGATCACTGCTTGTCTTGGAATGCTTTTTAATGGTGATAGGATTTATGTTCTCTGTCTTCAGCTTTCTTTTATATTTGGAATCGCTTTTACTGAGAAGCATTTTTGACCAGGGTGCAGCTGGAGGAGCTGATGCAAGGCCATTTGTGACTTTTCATAATGCTCTGGGCAGGGACTTGTATCTACGCATTGCTACCGAACTGCATCTTAAGCGAATGGTGGTATGTAGCTACCGGTCAAATTCACAGCCAGTTTGCTGTCGTTTATGGGCTAGCCCTAAAGCGATGTAGTTACCGGAGTTAATATTCGGTAGTCTTTTCTTTGTTGTCGGCCATGATAAATGAACTGAGCCACATACAACTTGTAGGTTGGAGGCTTTGAGAGAGTATTCGAGATTGGTCGGATATTTAGAAATGAAGGCATCTCGACTCGCCACAATCCTGAATTTACTTCAATAGAGGTAACTATTCTATGTTTTGTTTTACCATCTACAAATACGGTATTCTAAATTTTAAAATAGAACCCTACAGAAGTATGGATACTGGACGGAACCTTTTTTAACCATTTTCAGGCTATTGTCAAACTTTTGTGAAGCAGATGTACCAAGCGTACGCGGACTATCATGATATGATGAATCTGGCCGAGGATCTTGTTACAAGGTGTGCCATGGCTGTCAATGGAAAGACCACCGTTACATATCAGGTAAAATGTGTTTCCAGTATATACTCACGATCTGAGTCCACGTAGTATATACTCATGAATGGGATAAGAGAAATATAGCGCCGATTTTTTGGTGGCTTTTATCGTAGAATTGTTTAAGCATTACCATACGTGCTGATCATTACTATGGCCTTCGTCAGAGCAGGGCACGGACATAAGTTTTGAACGCCCGTGGAGAAGAGCCTCTATGCACTCGTTAGTGCAGGATGCTACAGGTATAGATTTCGCAACATTTGGTTCAAACTTAGAGGCTGCTAAGTCTGCTGCGGTTTCGGCACTGTCGACTAGCAACTCAAGCCTATTTGATCATTGCTCATCAGTCGGACACGTGCTTAATGAGGTAAGGAAGTCTAGCCTTAGTTCTCTCCGCCAAGCCCAATGCTGTGCAATGCTTTGTTAATACAAATTGCTACTTTTGAAACCTTCTTATGTCCTGGATATCAAAAGCACGTGGTTACATTTCTATATTCCATCTGAGATCCAATCGTGCTTGCTGTCAATTATCAGGTGTTTGAAACTGTGGTGGAAAAGACCTTAATTCAGCCGACGTTTGTGATGGATCATCCTGTAGAAATCTCACCATTGGCCAAACCGCATAGAAGGTAAAAGTGCTACCCCGACTGGCGCGACTAACATCAGCATCGCATCTGCAGTGGAGAGGACAAGAATTTTTTTATGCGAAATTTGGGAATCTGGGTGATATGCCCTCTTTACGACGGCTAATATGTGTGGGCGTCTGTTTTGCAGCAAACCTGGGTTAACGGAGCGCTTTGAGCTCTTCATGTACGGACGTGAAATGGCGAATGCTTTCTCGGAACTTACTGATCCCGTGGACCAGGTTATTCACTTGTGACACTCAACGAACTTGTAGTCAAAGCACTAAATCTTTCTACGGTTATGTGTTTCCTGCTGCATGACCTAAACAGCCCTTGTAATTGTGGCTTGCGACAGAGAGAGCGACTGGAGGGTCAGTTACGCGTTCACACCGAAAGGATGGCCGCAGAAGCCGAGCTGGCCAAAGCTAAAGGAGACCATGCTGTGAAAGAGCAGGCAAACGAAGCATTTGAAGTGAAAATAGATGAGGATTTCGTGACAGCTCTGGAGTATGGAATGCCACCGACTGCTGGAATGGTAGTTCATGCTTTCTCTTTGGCAGGCTCTCTTCTGCTTCAAGATGGTTTATTTTTCCGGTAGTCTGAGTTTGTGTATACCTTCTTAGTGCTTGTCTGAATTGTTTTTCTTGTAATTCTCACCCTATTCTGTACTTGGTTTGCAGGGCATTGGCATTGATCGCCTCGTGATGGTTTTAACCGATAGTGCAAGTATACGAGATGTCATAGCCTTTCCAATTTTGAAATCACAATAAGTTAACGTGTGCTGGAGGTGAATCCAGCCCAATCTAACGTTATACAAGGAGTACATAGTCAGAAGTTCTCAGAGGAAGTATCTGGGGTAGGCGCTTCCGCAAATCGATTGTGTGAGCAGCAGAGCTGCCATCATTTTTGCCCGGTAGAATGTAGTAATGTACTTGGGTACCAGGTCAGACAATCATAGGCAATGTAAGCCGCAAGTTGTAATATTTGTGTACGTTTAGAAGTTTCGCTTGTGAAGATTGTTTATTCCCCTGAAGTGTTTCGACAGAGAAATGATCCCTAATTTTACGGTGCCCTGGCACGGTACATTGAAGGCCAGCACGAATTTCGCACCACATCCATTTGCGGCTGACCTTTCATAGTCTACTAGCGTCTGTGTTCAGTTTCAACAAATTTTACCTCCATTCTCTTTGCCTTATGTAAAGTGCCCAGTAGGGCCTGTATAGAAGAGACGATCCGATCTACGATCTCATAGATTTGTTTGGCGATGGAGTGTCATAACAGCCACATAACAAGCCTTGCCGGACAAAAAAGCAGAGTCAGAGCCTTGGTGTGTTTGTCTCGCGGGATAATCGGTTACTGTATACAACAGGGCTTTCGAGTGGGAGGTGCATCTGACCTTCCGTATAGTGGATGTCACGCCTCATCAACTTCTCAGTTGACCAGAAGGACATCTCAATCAAGTCGGGCTGATTCTGATGAAGATACTTTTGTTCAACTTTGCCAGTTGAACTTACGCTCTACTTGCGCGCTGCTGAGCTTACTTACTGAATACACGAAACCTAGGAAGCAAGTTTTTGCTGCTATGCAGGCGTAGGTGTTGCCTACAATTGCCTTGTAGATTATGAGGAGAATTTCTGCGGTATGCTCTTACTGCATTCGAACCTCGGAAGCCTCTGTTGAACACTGTGAACAGATGATTTAGAACAAGGATCCCCGGACGTGCACGGAGGTGGGAAGCCATTGTCGAACCTCTGTTGTGTGATTTTTCTGTTCACATTTACAAAGAAGCTCGTAATCCCAGACCATTCACCAACGGCTCACTTTAAGAAAAAAGCTCCACATATACTGATGATGGTGTAACTTCAAAATTCCAACGGTAGTTTGAGTTTCATACTTGATCATATAAAGTTTTACTTCCAGACAATGTATTGCTTAACAGTTGAACATTATAATGCAACTGTCGAATCGGTATAAATGAATTTGACGTGGTCAAAAACTATCAGGCTCATCTTATTATAAATTCCTTTTCCAAGAAGTTTGTAATGTCAATCTTGCATCATGTGTAGTAGTACATGTGACTTTGCACCTAGATAAGTTTTTTATATCGATAATAATGTAAGATGCTCTTCTTTTTTCATATCCATTTGATAGTCATTTTTTGTATACTGTATTCATATGTAAACTTCATGACTCTATGCTATATGATTGACAGATTTTTATAATAATTTCATGTAAAAAAAATTTGAATTACAAATGTTTTTTTGAGTTTTTTTTACATTTAGATGAAAAGTAAATAAAAAATATACACAGTGAATTTTCCATTTTAGTTTTAAATATACAACATTGTTGGAAAAATCTTGCGTTTCAGTACACATAAAGCTCAAGATTGTATTGAAACAGATATGTTTCGAAGCTCCGAAATAAATAATTTTTTTCTCAAAGTAATTTTTCGGTTTTCAAAACATTTTCTAAATTTGGTGATAAACCTTTACTTTTGACACAACATGTGAACTTTAGACTTTGAAGAATACAAAACGGAACCCGCATCCTCTGTTTGGTTGGCAGATAATTTACCTTTAATCTACATACACATTGACCAAATACTGTAAAGATTTACCGTATGAATTGTCGCCGATGATTCATTATCAATGCTTGCTTGATTCGCAAAGTAGTTCATTTTAAAAATAGATTTCCAATTCTTGTCCGCTAGCTCTCATTATTTCTAAAAAAGATGATATTATAAGAATTTATAAGTAATTTAAAAGAATATTCTCAATTCATGCTGTTAAAGATTTTTGTGATTGGTTTTTTAGAACATATCATCACAAGAACAATGATTCTGTGAAGTTTTTTCTTTTTCCAACACTTTCTTTATATCGTGAAAGCTCATGAATCTGGATAGAAAGAGGAGCATGTGGGGGTATTTTGGATATTTAAAATGTATATTCGCCAAGGCTATATGAACATTCTTATTTATTTGCGAGATATATCATATTTGCAACGAGGTGCTGTGTTGTAATAAAAGATCCAGTGCTTCTTCCTATCACAAATGATATGCATTTCGTTCGTTTTGAACAAAAAAGGGCTACCCTATTTCACCAAAGGAGCAAACACAGCAGGAAACTCGCTTGGGTATTTCCTGGGCCTCCGCTTTTCTTCTTTAATATTTACACATGTGATCCCGATATTCAGCGACACATATGTCTCAAGACTGATCAAATATCATGTGTCAGTAAGTGTCATAGACATTTCTTGTATCATCTTTCGTCTTTCTTGGAGAATAGCAGCTATGTATAAAATATGTTGAGCTCCTCAATTGATTTAATGGTATCCAAAGCCTGAAAAGAGAAGATTTACCTCAGGGGAAGAAGAGACATCATAATCCGGTCTGTGAAAGTATAGCAAGTCGTCAACGTCTGAAACATGTAAATAAATGAAGTTGACGTGATATACAATTCCAGACAATACAAGTTTCACAGGCACGTGAAGAGAGGAGGACAGTGTACAAGGTCCAAAAGTTGCAGCTCCAGGGAGCTACCATCTCGCGCTCCATTGAGGAAGGGCATGAGCTGGATGCGTGACTGGGTTGTTATTAAAAGGTGTGCAGTTGAACCATGATGCATCAAGGAATGTGAAAATGTGTTCACCACGTTGACACGCTGTGATCTCCCAGCTTCTCCCTTTTTCTATGATGTATTCAGTTGACATTTTGCCACTACGATAATCATTGCATCTCCTCCAGAACTAGACCTGCAGCTGATGGGCTCTCTACCCAAATAAGATCCACGATCGAGTCAGCTCAATGCACACGTCCAAGTTCAATGGTTGACAACGTGAGCCCTCCCTCCTTCCAGATACAACATGATGCTTGCAGTGCCTCAGTTCTCTTTCCATGCTTCCTTTAGACTTCATGGCCCATGTTACCAATGAACTTGCCACGGTCCGATTACCGGTCACTAAGAGATATCAAACATTTGCGAAGCAGTCGTTGCCCACAACGTGAAGAGTAGATGATGAGTCTGGATTAGACGGAACACAATGAACGACTCGGTCGACGACTGAGTGGATGGTCAGCGTGCTGATTTCATGCCAACTGAGAAAGATTTCTCAGGACGTGCTACCGTGCCCGGAATTGCTAGTGACGGGAGGGGTTCAATTACAAATGGCATGTCAATGATGAAAGCAAGCTATCATACGTTTCTGAACTTCCGACATTCGTTTGGAAACTCTACGAACTCGGGCTAAATTTCTTTGGGTTACGATATGTTTGTGATCAAGTTGTCTCTATCACTTATGGTTCAACACAGCTGTCCAATTTTTGCACCTTACATTCAAAGCTTTCAACTCTGCTAACTGGTGTAACTCTCCTTGACAATTCTGTCTAACAGATAAAATTCAAGGAAATATCCTTTACACTTCGAACCGGGGAAATCAAGCAAGAACACTTTTATTTATTTTGCACTATCGGATGATAAGATGGTTGCAAGTACACGAAACTATAATCTATCAGCAAGGCTTGCTCCACAACTCTAGTTGGAGGAAGACAATGTGGAATTGAATTTGATGCTCGCTTCAGTTTTGAGGCCTTCAAAGATATTGTAGTGAAGAAACGATGTTCCTGTTTGTCCTGTTTGAAGGTGAAAATTTTAGAGTATTCTGCGTAACAGTAAAACAAAGTCCGAAAAAGGGATATTGATGTATATTTTATCTCGGAAATAGGACGGAGACATCTGAACTCCTGCCGTCCCATACTGATGCTTTATTTACCCTTTCGTGTTCTCGTGGTTAGAATTTTTTTCGTATTTCGTAGCAGTATGTTTCGTCCTTTAGCCTCTCGGACTTTAGCTATTAGAGAATCTGAACACTTTGTAGTACCCTGATGCTGATGGTCCGGTCTGTGATTCAACAGGACTGCTAACAGGTCGCATTTGAGCCAGGGAGTTCTAATGGGTTTTTCCAAATAAGGATTTCTTGCTTTATCAAGCAATGCGCAGCTTCACGTTGATATTTAGATCTAATCACTTAAAAAAATACAAGAGAGAAGCAATAACAA
Source organism: Marchantia polymorpha subsp. ruderalis (assembly GCA_037833965.1). NCBI lineage: Eukaryota > Viridiplantae > Streptophyta > Marchantiopsida > Marchantiales > Marchantiaceae > Marchantia > Marchantia polymorpha. The sequence goes on from AP031357.1 coordinate 13,047,688, forward strand.
GCATAAAGTCTCTAAGATTGACTTTCTTTATCTATCCTACGATAAATTAACAACAAATGTTGTAGATGAAGCTGAAAGGTGAAATCTAGAGTAATCAGTGAGACAAAAGCAATTCTGATAGCATGAATCTTTGAATGTGAAGGTCTGAATCTACTACATGACGGCTCACTATTCTAGAAACTAACACAAGTATGGGTACTGTTGTCAAATGAAACGCTTGAATGAGTAGTTCTTGTGAACTTGTTGCATCGGAGTTTTTTCCACACACTTTTTTGCAAAGCACAATTTTTGTCACTCCTGGGAACCTGACCTCTCGCTGCAGATGTCTTCTGCTGTTGTACATGAGAACAAACCAGCTCAATTGAAAGAGTCATCGTTCCGTGATCCTCTCATTTGCTCCTTTCAATAACACCAGAAGTTGCAATTAGAACGATAAATAAGTATGTCAATCGACTCAGGGTAAAAGCGTAAAAGCGTCTTGGTCTCTCCACACCGCTGCCTTGCTGTTCCATGGTCCAATTCTCCATGTCTGCCGTCTTTTGAAAATAAATAACCTTGACCACAAGTCGTGAAATTTTGAATAAGGTCGTCACATGCTTCGTAAAGAAACAAGGATGAGATGAAGCCAGAAGTCAAGCTCACGCATCTCGGAAACCAAGCCTGTGAACGGAGTGCTAGACATGCTGAGTTCACGGTATGCGATGCTGATTTTATGGCATATTTCAGAAAATAGTGGTCCTCATTGTTCCATGAACTAACGTTGTAAGACAGCTATGCAGATATCTGGATAAAGTACAGTGTCCTTATTCTAAGAAGCGAAATCTTATAATAATCATATCAGGCTGGACAAGAAATCGATCGACGATTGTCATCAACAGGTCCTTGGGGAACTGTTTTGAAGATCCAAGATTTGGATAAAACCAATTTTCCCAGCGTCAAGACAGTTCGTTTCTAACCTTCTCTCTCGCAGAATATATACAGTATTCTGCGGTTTCTCTGCGCAGCCGGCTGAGCTGGTTGTGAAGGTCCATGAATCTGACTCGAGGAAGTTAAAACTTCACCAGTTTCAGAGCAACTGGTGGAGGCAGAAGGAGAGATTTCACGAGGAGGTTCAGATGCAGACAAGAGAGTATACGCAACTGCGCTTGGCCTTGATGTCCATGTCAATTGATTCCTTTGGGCAAGGTTCGGAGATGGAAGAGATTCATACTGGGGACGAGGATTGGTGAAGTATATATCTCGCGCGAACTGTACTTCGTGAGAGGTCAAATGGCGTGGGAAGCAGCGAGAGAAAAGAGAGCTCGACTGCAGGCCGTGTCTCGGTGAGGATCTTGTCCATGCAAGATGGAGAGAGAGGGATGTGGCGAGGTTCAGCTGTGCCATGCCTTGGCGTGGTCGACAATCTGGTGGGGTCTGTAGAGCGTAGAATAATAAGGCTCTGAATTCGTCTATCTGAAGCACGACAAAGCACGATGGGCTGGTTTTCAGCGTTGCTGTATGAATAGTGAGAGGTTGATGCAGCAGCGGGATGCATCGGACGAGCCGATAACGTGGACGGTCATACAAATGCAAGGTATCTTTTAAGTCATGGCAGATGAGGTTTCGGATACTTGAACATCTCGGACTCTCGCGGGTGTTCTTTTCCTGCATGACAGATTGCTGAGCCCCCCGCTGAGCATTGCTGTCGTGCAAGAGGGCAATTGATAATGCTCTTGCATAACTGCTGGTACTCCTCCTCTCGCTAGCTAGCTAGCCAGCCAGCATCGTCACAGATAGAAGAAGGCCAAGATTTAGACGAACATGCTTAGTCGTAACTCAAGTCTAAATCTTGCAGCTCTCGTCTTCGGGAGCTTCAAGCTGATGGGTAAGATGAAAAATGAAGTCTTGAGCTTCCAGCTCAACACTGGTGCGCTCATGCCTGCCATCGCCATGAGCTTTCCTGGCACCGTACGAGAGACTCCAGAGGAAATCAAAGCGCGACTTCGTAAGAGTCTTGAGGTATGCTCGAGTGATGGATGAGTGAGGAAGGAGTCCTGGACACTTCCATACGACACACTTCATTTGGCAATTCACCTCCCCCTCCTCCTCCTTTGTTTCCTGCATCGACCGACACAGTGAGGACCGACATAGATCCTTTGATTGGCTCCACAGATCTCAGATTCAATAGATGCAAAACTCCGAGTCGATGCAATCGCACTACCTCACCCCGACGTACGTACTGACTGCTGAGTAGCTCAATCGCCAGGATTCAATCAATGCTTAAATCTGTAGGTGGCTTGCTGCTCTGCCTTCGATTCACTGGACGATTTAGTAGCGCAGTCAAATGCCCGGATACACGTGCCTAAGATCACCAACTGTGCAGATCGGGTACAGACATATAGACACAGCCGCTGCGTACAGAAAGGAACACTTACTGGGAGAAGTACTTCATGAGGTTTTGAGCTCCGGTGCGTATAAGCGAGAAGAATTGTTCATCACAAGTAAGCTTCACCCGCAAGATACTCACCCAGATGGAGTTGTATCTGCTCTCAAGAGGAGCCTCAGGTACTTGATGCGCTTCAACCGATTCCATGCACTAGATCAACAGCCTTGCACTCATGAATGCACTTCTTTTCGACGCGATGCGTCTCTAGCTTCGTCCTCCAGTCATCTGCACACGGAGGAAGGGAGGAACAGCGCAAACTGGATAACAATCAACGAGGAGCATTCCATGCAGCTGTCCAGTGCAGAGTGGCAATCATGTTACGTGCTTCAGTCTGTTGATATAGTCTGATGTGGGTAGATCGTGTATGAGTGGAGAGTTGGAATTGGAATCGAGTAGAATCAAATCAAAGCAAACCAGACCAGACCTCAGCACTTTGCCTACACGCTTTGGCTGCGCTTCGATCTCACCGTGTCCTAAATCTTGGCCACAGTGAATTGCAGCTAGACTATGTGGATATGTACTTGATTCATTGCCCTCTACATCTCAAGGAAGGCACGGGCATTCCGTTCACAGAGGAGGCATTCTTGCCATTAGACCTGGTCGGAGTCTGGAGAGTTCTTGAAAAATGCGTGGAGCTCGGTCTCACCAAGGCGATCGGGGTGTCCAATTTCGGTCCCAGGCAGCTGAAATTGATAACATCCGATTTGAAGATAAAGACAGTACCCGCTGTAAACCAGGTAACCATACGCAGAATCCAGATTGTTCGTCGCACTTTGTAGAACGAGGAGTGAGGAGGAGTGAGGAGGACTTTGCAGGATTCAATTCTGTGACGTGAAGGAGGTTGAGAAGGTACTGACAGCTGCTCTTGTTGACAGATAGAAATGCATCCGGGATGCCTACAACCGAAGCTTCTGGACATTTGCAGGATAATGGGAACCGTTGTCACTGCATCGCTTCCGCTAGGAGCACCTGGTCTGAAAGGGGGAAGCAATTCAATAATCGACAGCCCAATAATCCAAGAAATTGCTGTTAAGCATAACAAAACCGTCTCCCAGGTGAGCTCCGTGAACCCTCTTTCGAGTGCTCGTCAGAGAGAGAGAGAGAGAGAGAGAGAGAGATGTCATAGAGAATGTCAGCGATTTTCGTCTATCGATCGGGCAACTCACACACGGATTTCGTTGAGAGGTGCAGGTCGCCCTGCGGTGGTGTCTAGACCAAGGAGCTGCGGTGGTGACTCACACCACCAGTCCTGCCAGGATGGCGCAAAATCTGGACATTTTCAGATGGACCCTTGATAAGGAAGACCTAGAGAAAATCAAATTAATGCCACGGTTTAGATTGATCGATATAACCCCGTGGTGTAACTCTAGCACCAGCCCTTACAGATCCCCAGGGGAGATTTTCGAGGAATGGTACGGCAACCCTGACGATGAACAAAACGAACCATCCGACAAAATGTAGAACTGCGCCCAACGAACCGCCAGGTGACTCTGTCTTGGCTCACGACGACTGTGTTCAGGACCCAGCTTTTTACTGTCTAACATCTGCACAGGAAATTTATGGACCCAACGCTAGTATTCAAGTACTCTTATGTTGGAGAATACTGAAATGTACAAGAGAAAAATTCTTGTCATATTTGTAGATAGAGTTTGATATATTCTGACTGTAAATTGTAAAGGCGAACATGCTCTGTGAGTAAAGACTGGAATCTATTCTGGACAAACCATGATTCACGTTTCATTCTCGTCACGTTTCACGTGACGAGGAGGAATGAATTCCTCCTCGTCAGGCTACTGCCGAGCTCTTCTTTTGTTCACAGTTCTACTGCTCAGTGAGGTCGTATTCGCAGGCAATCACAGCGTCCCGTAGCCGGAATAATCAAATCCCCTCGTCGTCAACCTTCTTCTCGACAAAATCCTGCCTCGACAACTGATGGACGAAAGGTGACCACTACTCCTCTCCAGATGCAGTGCTGACACAGTCGTTGCTCTGCAGAGCTCGAAACGTGCGTGAATGTTCAGCAGATCAGATTGAATTCCATGGTTTCTGGTCGCGAATCTGAGTATGCCATCGGATCGGATCGAGTCTACTGCGCCTAGCCTGTGCTGTCAGAGATTGCTAAGAGAGGCTAGGCAGGATGCAGGGCCTGTGTGGTGTTAGGGAGATTTCCTGATTCTGACCCCAGGGATGAAGCTTCCGCGTCGAGGCTTGCCTTTATTTTCCTTTCCGGCTTCGGACAGTGTCTACACACTGGGAAATTGGCCTACAGCTTCATGAGATCGACTCCAACAATCCTTCTCCATATGAAGTCGGCACGGACATCGGAAAGGAAGTTCAGATCAAGACGTCAACGATGTTGCAGAGCGAAGATTGGACTCTTTCTCCCTACAGATGTATACGTCCGATGCTAGGAGATGCATCCGGGCCCTGATTCTTAATTAGGCGTACCTGGATCTATCGATGCCTGCTGCGAGATCGATCATTCATCCTCTGCCTGTGAGCGTTTCCACTTCTGAATCAGCTGATACTTGGCATTCCTCAGCACTGTCACAGGAAGAGAGGGCAACGAGATCGGTCGGTCCATGTCCCGTGAGGAAGGCAGAGGAGTAGGCTTAGCTGGATTGACTTGTCCAGAAATGTACCCTTCCCGCTTGAAGCAAGGACTTCAGTGGTTGCAGCAAGTGTGGGTCATGGCTATGGTACGGTCTTCGAATCCAATCCAAACAAAATCACAGATCTCTCACGCACTGATCCCTCGAGATGGGAATCACAACGTGCAGTTACAGACTTTGATGCCCACTTCATCAGTGTCATATCTGCACAGTCCCTGACCCGTCTTTGGGATTCTCGAGTAAAATCTTCTGCCATGCCATTCCCCGATGTTCCGTGAATTGTACGATTCTTGGGATGAGTTCTGCACTTTTATTGGGAATGTTGTCCACATCTTGCAACAATAACAACGCGTTCAAAATCAAATGACTCAAAAACACAATACAAATCACAACCGAAAACAAGTGAAAAGATCCACAGGCCAATATCTAGTTAGTGCCAATAGCATTAATAATGTCCCTAATATAACAACTTAAATCAAAATGAACTAATTATAAAATATCTCTTCGGCTATCTAACGAAAAAGATGAAGAATAATGAGAAGTTGTGCAAATTAATAAGGTTACATACGTTTTCAAAGCGGTTTCAGTCGCATATTTTCTTGTTTGCTAGGTATGTTTACAGTTATTATTAGGTATTTTTCAACTCTTAAGCCACTATATTGGTCTCGTGAGAAATTTTAACTTTAGCACATGACTTGGTCTCGTGAGAAATTTCCGCATGAATTTCGTGATTCATTATATATATATATATAAAGCTTACTTATGTTAACCATTATGTATTCAAGAGTACCATGACTCAAGTCTCTTGTTGGTTTGAATCTTGTATAAACTTACCAGATGAAATAAAATATACGATTGATGTTACATTTATTGAAGTTTTTGGAGTATTTTAACCCTTCATTTTCATTACAAAAAATTTAATAACATAGTATTTAAAAATTTCTCTCTTATCTCTAATAAAAATATTTTCAACTCTATAAATTATTTTTAAATCTTTATCTACAACAACTAATTTCAACTTACTTCCCTTATCTCTTATAAGTGAAGGATTTTGGGTTAGTTTTACTATTTAGAAATTATAATCTCCACTGAAATATGAGTAGATTGAATTTGAAAACATATACTTGGAAAAATAAAATCATACCAATCGAAGAGCTTTGAAACTTAATTTAATCGTGAATCGCTTTACATGATGAAGAACTTTTTAGTATATTCAAATCAGAATACTTCATTTTCATGATTTTTGGCGATCACATCAATCTGAGATTTCTCCATGACGATTTTTGATACTCCATATATATAAATATATAATCTAGGATAATCAGTTCTAGTAATGATAAAAAAAATTAAATTTTGTTCTCTTACATACTTTCGATAGTTTTTATCTATATTTTTTAAATATTTGAACTTAATTGTGATTTTGTTTTACTATGAATGGAATAGTATGACATATGCTATGTTTAACATTAATTTTTTAGTGCACGTTTGTTAATAGTAAATATTCATAGTTTTTGAAATCCGTGTGACATTCATTATGTGACATCTTATGACAATCTATCTCTTATTTGTGCAATAAAAATGAAACTAGTATGCAAGGGATGTGATAAGGATTGGAAAAAATGGGACAAAATTCAATGAACACGTCAATACTAGTTATTTTGACAATATGTCTAGAAAGTACATAAAATATTAATAAACTAGGTGATGTCATAGAGGTGGAACTAATAAAATACACTTGTCTTGATGTGATTTGCTAATGTGACAACAATGTGTGTTGCAATATGATACATACGTGCATGATGGTTACCACAACTTACACAGTGTTATTTCTTGCTAGATAGTTGAACTAGAAGTACGAAGATGGAGGAATAACAAGCAATGATATAGTTTTGAAATTCATGATGTATTTCGTTTATATTTGATAATGAATGAAGGATAAACATCAATTACAACAGATAATGTGATAACACCATTCATGCTGTGGACATGGGGTTAACAAGAATCTTGTTTTGAATAGATCTAGAGTTCCCGTCATAGAAATCAATGCAATATATTTCTTGAGAATATGGCCATGGGAAAATAGTGCAAAGTCGTAATCCGATTAAAATATCGTTTAAATGCTATAGTTAGAAGCAGTTATACTCTAAAAAAAACTAATTTTGATTCACTTGTGTTAGTGTAAAGTACCCCAAGAGTTGCAATACTGAACTTTCACGATTATTCAAAGTCAATATAATTCATAATTGTAATTTGAGCTTGTCATTGAAGTTTTTTTAAAGAATTTGATTATTTGTATTGTGTTTTTTTAACCACGGGCTTATCCATTTACCATCAATGCGGAGTCCGAGGTTATCTCGGAAGATCCACATATCCTCCAAAGGGTAATTGCTCCATCTAGCACTGGCGACTCGCTTAGTTGCACAAACTTATACAAACTACCGTGCTGCCAGGTGTCAAGGATCCCAATTTCTTTCTACTCTTTCTTTCTTGCTTCATGCTCCATTCGGGCAGCCCCGAGTCAGCCGGATTTTATCTCAGTTTTGGGTACTTGAAGGTCGGAACCCAACTTTCTGACAACCATGTAGAGGCCGTCAACCGGATTAATTTCCGACAACCATGTAGAGGCATGTAGAGGCCGCTGTTTTAGTACAACTAAAACTAAACCGCACGAGGAATAGTTCAGTTGGAATCCCGAATAAATTTAAACTGTAATATTTGTAATTCAAACAATGATAACATATTGTGGCGACAAAATTTTAGGCGGCAAAGTTTAGGGTTTTTGAAAATAAGGTCACATCGATATACGCCAACTCGTCGATGTTTCGACGTCGCTTTTGGGTGCCAGTGTCAGTGCTGTGAGAAGCTCGTACCAGAGCTCGTGCTTGTCCTTTTCTTGTCATTTCAGGTGCTTTTTGCAGGTGTAGTGACAGCATGGAGGCAGGATGGATTGTGCAGATCCACTGTGGGATGACACTTTCAATTCGTTTGTCATTTCAGGTGCTTTTTGCAGTTGTGGTGACAGCATTGAGGCAGGATGGATTGTGCAGGATTCACTGTGTGTGAGCACAAAACTGTGCTCACTTGTCTTTTTACCCTTATGAGAGTTAAAAGTTTGGATTTAAGCTCTTGCAAAATTATACTTGGGGTTTTCTGAAAGTTTCTGCAAGATTAGGAGTTGGTGTGATGGTTAGGCGGCAAGAGGTGCGGAAGGAGGCCTTCCGGGCAAGGTCTTCGGTGAAGTCCCTTCGGAGAAAGGCCTTCGGCGAAGGAGTGAAACTCTCATAACGTTTTCAATGTGTGACGCCTTGACTCAATTAGGGTCTTGTTGGAAAGAGCTCGCGACGCTCGTTCCAACGAGACCAAGAACTCTCAAAACGGATAAGGCAGCACCGAGTTAGGAGCGGCGGAAGTTTCTGATATGGAAGGCCTTCGGCGGCCTACGCGTAGGCGGGTTGCGCGTAGGCGGCCTGTGCGCAGGCCGCCTGTGCACAGGCAAACGCCTTGGCGGAAGGGTAAAATCGACATAACGTTTTCAATTCTTAACGGTTTGCGTTTGTTAGGGTATCGTTGGAAAGAGCTCGACACGCTCGTTCTAACGAGCCCAAGAACGCTTGGAACGGATGAGGACTTAGTGAGTTATGACTATCGGAAGATACGTAGACGTTCGCCTTCGGCGGAAGGAGTTCGCCTCCGGCGGGAATTCCGCCTACGCGGAAGGGAATTCAACTTTTGTCCTTTGCGCGAACGGACGCCTTCGGCGGTTGCAGGCCTTCGGCAAAGCAGTAAAACCGGCATATCTTTTTCAATTCTTAGCAGTTTGACTTGATTTGGGTCTCGTTGGAAAGAACTCGACGAGCTGGTTCCAACGAGACCAAGATCTCTTGAAACGGATCAGTCATCAATGAGTTATGAGCGTCGAAAGCGACTGTCATGGTTAGGCGTGAGGCCTTCGGCGTTAACAGTTAAAGGGGCCTTCGGCTTTAACATATAGAGGGGCCTTTGGCCCAAGGACGGCCTGTGCACAGGCGGACGGCCTGTGGATAGGCGGCCTGTGGGTAGGACGCGGACGCCTGCGGATAGGCGAACGCCTTCGGCGGAAGAGTAAAAACCGTCATAACTTTCTCAATTCTTATCGGTTTGACTTAGTTAGGGGCTCGTTGGAAAGAGCACAACACGATTGTTCCAACGAGCACACGAATGTTGCAAACGAAGCAGGGATCCGTGAGTTATGGGCGTCGGGGTTATTGTTATAGATTGGCAAAGGTGTAGAAGAGCGTCTTCGGCGGGGGATGCCTTCGGCGGTGCGCGGAAGACAATTTTGGACGGCGGATGTTGACGTGATCATAAATAAAGACTGTACAGGTGAGGCAGCGTGGGGCATGAAGTTGCACATGGGAGCCAGGCCGTTGCCCATCATCGCGGGCTGTGGGTGACTCGGCCCTTGAACGTTGGAGAGGAATTTTTGGCCTGGGGATAGAGATCGTGTGGTGTGCCATTGTGTGGAGACGCTGGTGGGATCGGTAGGAGGATAGAGTGTGGATGTGAGTGATTTTCGCAGGGAAGTGGTGAGGATTAGGAGGGGAGTGTGGAGAGTTCGAAGGAGGAGAAAGCAACCTCTCGTGGGTGGTGAGTGGTATCGTGGAGTGAAATTAGATTGGGATCTGAGATTGAGGTGCGACATCTGTGAGTGGGATCCGAGATTGAAGTGTAATCTGAGATTGAGATCTGAGATTGAAGTGTAATCTGTGAGTGGGAGCTGAAATCAGAGTGGAAAATCTGAGATTGGGATCTGAGATTGAAGTGAAATCCGTGAATGGGATCTGAGATTGAAGTGTAATCTGTGAGTGGGAGCTGAGATCAGAGTGGAAGACCTGAGAATGGGAGCTGAGAGTGAAGCAAAATCTGAGACTGAAATCTGACAGTCGGGATTTGAAATTGAAACTGAAAAGGGAGAGTTGAATCTGAGAGAGGAACCTGGTGGAGTTTGAAGGTGGAGCTGAGAAATCGACACTGAAATCTGAGTAGGAATTGGGAGTGGAACTCGGAGCTAGGATAGACCACAGCGGCTGGGGTATTGAGAAAGTCACCCAGAGTTGGGGTAGATCTTTATGTAACAAAGAGCTTGTCTGCTGCTCTTGTGGAGATAGCAGACAGCAAGTTATTATTTTCAGTTCTAGATAATTTGTCTGTGAAAGAGCAAATGTTTATGATCTCATTGTCTTGAATACACTTTGACCACATGGTCGAAATCAGAGAAGTTAGATTATGAGAGCTCGAACCCCCACCTGGACTACAAACGCTGAAGGGTGGAGAGTTTAGGCTCACACTGTGGGATGACACTTTCAATTCGTTAATCTTGAATTGGTCGAATGGGACGGCCTACATCAAAAATTTGAGGCTTGACGATTTTGTTTCAGGAGAGGCATCTTGTAATAGTGATGCGAAGACAGAATTTGTGACACGTTGCTCATACAAAGGTGGAGGAGCTAGGCACCGTTGGGAATCGTATACAATGTACTCTTGCAAATATGATACTCAAAAAAGGGGCAAGAAGAGTGTGCTTAGCTCAAATTTTATTCAAGATCCATCAACAAAGTCAAAATTTGGTCCAGGCAACAGGAACAGATTAGATCATGATTCTCACCACAAGGGCTGTAAGTGCATGTTTAGTGCCATTGAACTGCTGTCTAATGATCACATTCCACCAAGGACCACGAAGTTGCTATACAAGCATAGAAGACACGTAAATGCTGCAGGTGTAGCTTGTCATGGCACAGCGTGTCCGGATAGTGTTGGCTTGCCATCTCAGATGGCGCACAATTTATCCTCTTAGTGCAGGTAACGGCATATTTGTAATATTTTCAATGCATTTGTTTATCGTTCACTGTTAATCGCCTATCATATTTGTAATATGTACAATAAGTTTGTTGTTATTACAGTTTGTAAAACTTTGACGCCAAGTAAGCACATTGTCTAATATTTTCTACGTTCTTTCGCCAGGAAGTGAGTTGAATGCGAGTTTAGAAGAGGTTTAACTCCTCCACAAATTCTTATGCGTGCTGCAAAAGCACTGTTTGAAAATCATCAGAGCTTAGACTATGTGCAAGGGATCACAATTAGAGATCATTATATCAGATCTGCTGATGTGTATAATATCAAATTGGAACTCGACAAAAAAACTTGGAGAAGTCATATGGATGTTATATTTGAAAACGAATTCATCTCAAGTTGTTCTATATCAGGCACAAAGAAATGATCCATTTAAACCATTGAGGCTTGCTGTTACAAGACACTTGCTCATAATCGATTGCTAAAACATGAAAATGGAGGTTGTGTTGCTATAGATGGAACACATGGCACACATAAGTATAAGGTAATATTCTACTTGTCCATTCTGATGTTTTTATCATCAGACTTCCATGATTATGTATATTCTACCTCACAATTTAAAATATCTGCAAGATACTTGAAAAAATGACGGTTTGGAGCTTTAACATGTCTAGTAAGACGTTATTGAACTTCTCAATGTGTGAGTTATATGTTGTTTCTATTACCATTACCATTACCATTATATACCTTGATCAGGTCTAGCTTATCAATACATAAAAATAGCGAATACTTCAATTTTATCAAGTTTAGTTCAATATCAATGAAGATGAGTACTTATTAGACGACTGCTAGTAGCAAACTCGTACGTTTTTTATTTTTTTGCGATGTAGTATCCACCGTACACCCTTATGGTGTTCGACGAATATGAACATGGACATACTACTATTTTTGGATTCCTCAAAAGAGAAGAAACACAAGATCTGTTAACATCCCTGAAAGAATGCACTAATGCTTCATGACGAATTGTGCTAACAATAAGAGACTTGCCCTAGACATTGTTTTTCCACATATCTCAGTATTTCTTTGCATATATCATGTTCAAAAAGCATGGACACTGTAATAATCCACCAAAGGCTAAAACTGCAGTATGGTGGTAAAAAGATCGAACCCACAGGGACAGAGGCAACACACAGAGTAAAAGTGTCACGTTTAACAGACTTTTGTAGAGTTTGAATTCTCAGGCGACTGTCACTTCTAGAAATACTGCAGTGCTCGACTCGAAGGCTCGACTCGGAGGAGGATACTCGACTCGGAGGATGCTCGGAGGATGCACAGTACAGCGTAGTCACTCAACACACACACACACACCTAAAACTGGCAAAAACACAACTCGGAGGTCGGTCAGGACCTCCGCTTCGGATTTCAGGGGGAAAATGTTTCACAAGTTCACTTAGAGACTCTGCAGGTAGTGACTCCCACTCCGGCTTTTACTGCCCTTCCGCCAAGAACTAGCGTAGGGAACCCGGACTGGACTTCCCACTTCGGAACGAAGCCCCTTCATACGCCGTGGACGTCACCCTCGACTCACACCAAACGCAGGGGGTACAGGCCCGACTGAGAACTTAACTCAGACACAATCCAGTAACACACACACACAACCTGAATTGCAAACCAAGGCTTACACGAAGTAATAAAACTTCACTTTGGCATTCAGGGGAAACTTCCCGTAGGAGTACAATCAGGATATGTCACTCGAAGGAGTAAGGGGGAACTGTTCAAGTCTCTAACTCGCAGCCGGCTCTTAGCATCAGAAATCACCCGCAGGTGCAGATCCGCACTACTCAAGTCTCTAACTGGGTACTAGCTCTGAACATTCAGCCGAAGGCTTTCAACTACAACATACGGTAACTTCGCTATGCTGCAGCTTCTCTACGTGGTGCCAGGACCAAAAATGCACAAACATGCCAAGAAAGTGAGTTCTTGATCTGCACTTCCGAAACTGGAAGAGTCCCAAGGCAAAACGCCTTGATCTACTTTATACCCTCTACGGTCCTAACTAACACTACACTATCCTATCTACTACTCGCAACACCTGCACGAAACCAAACTACGCTACTGCACTCTGCAGATCCGGTGCTGCGCCTCCTGCGCGCCGGACTGCCTCGCTCTCTATCTCTACCTTGCCAATCTTCCGACCGGCTCTGCAACCCCAGACGCCTGAGGGCTGCAGTCACTTCCGACTCCAAGTGCGCCATAGTGTCGCGCGCACCCGACAAGAAGGATTCTAATTTCCTTGCTACTCGCCGCCGACTCCGACTGTCACCCTCCGTCAATGCCGCCGCCCGAAGCTCAAACTCCCTAAGTGTGATCTTCTCTTGAGCTGCCACCTCCCAATGGGCGTATCCTTTTAGACAGTGAGTCACCCGCGTCGCCAACTCTTCTCGCGTCCGGCAGCTGCCTTCCACCTCTGCTAGCTGCATTTCCGCATCTGCGCGCTGCGCCCTCAAATCCGCGCACTCGGATTGCAAGTTGCGCAACAATTCCTCATCCTCCGTGCGTGTACTTTGACTTTCTTCTAAGGCGCGCTTCTGGCGCGCAAGCTCTTCTGCTAAGATGCAGTTTTGTCTCCGCTCTTCCTGCAATTCCGACTCGATCTTTGCTCGCATTAGCTCGGCATCCGCCTGGTTTTTCGTCGCCGCATCCTCCCTCTGCTGTTGCAAGGTTTGGTATAGCTTCTGCGTGACCGCCAGGTGCTGTCGGAGGGTAGCGTTCCTATCCTGCAATGTTTGGCACCTAGAGGCCCAAGTGGCCACCTTGCTCCTCGTCCTGCGCTTGACAGTCTCCACGTAAGACTACGGTTTTCCGGTACCCGAGTACTTGGATGTCTTGCGATCCAGATATCGCAGGAGTGGGAGTACTTGCTCGCACAACACCCCTGTTGGCGTTTTCTGCACAGAGTCCGCTTCCTGCTCTTCCGAACTTGTCTCATCCTCCGTTTCGAGGATTTCAGTCGCCACCGAATCCCTTGGCGACTCCCTGGAACTGTGGCGCGCAGCAGCTTCCGCTGCGACTGCCGCTCCACTCCCTGCTAAAATATCCAAGGCAGTGGGGGATCCCACTGCTTGAGCCCATGTTCCGGCTCGATCTTCGGTTTTCGAAGGGGTCGACGCCGCAGTGACTTTTGTCACCTTTGCACCGCCCGCTTCTGCTGCCTGCCCTTCCGGCGCGATCTGCGCGGAAGGTGTCTTCGCTGGAGGTGCGTCCGCCGAAGGCATCCGCACACTGGTCGCCGGCCCTGTCCGTCTCGCAGTCAGCGAATCTGGCCGACTCTCTGTTGACCGACTCGCAGTCGGTCGACTAGCAGTTGTCCGACTGGCAGTCGGATCCACCCTGCGCGTCTTCACTCCACTTGGCCTGCTTGCTGGCGGCGTTTTCCCAGAAGTGCCTTCCGTCGAAGACGACCCTCTGAGGGTTGTTGGCTCGTTAGCCAAACTCCTTTCTGCTTCCGGCCTGCTGTCCGGTTCAACGCGCCTCAGTCGGCCTTCCTTCCGTTTGTCGACCTTCAGTCGCCCGACTCGTAGTCGGCCGACTGTCAGTCCGTCTGTCTTCTTCCGAAGGCATTGGTGCCTTCTGCGCAGAGGTATTTGCCGACTTCCCCAGAATCTGCGCGATTATCTCTTCCTGCGTGGGCAGGATACTCCGCCGGACCGGAGTACGCCCGGTCTCCTCAGTACTAGTTGGCACTTTGCGTGCCCTCTGTTTCGGTCGGCTGTGAGGCTCGTTGGTTGGCCGACTACGAGTCGGCGCAGCTGGCACTTTCGGCTGCCTGTCCTCAGGTCTCTCATCTCATTTCCGCTTTCGCGGAGCGCGCTCACTTCGACGTTCTTCTGCTGCTCTTGCTGGGGGCCGGAGCCGGAGGCGGACTGGCAGGTGCCTCGTCCGGATCCGTGTCTACTTCGGCCTCCCGCGAGTATCTACCTGGATAGCTCCGGGTCAGCAGCGGAAACCGTGTCCGCTCTGAATTTGTCAAACATCCCATCGCCCGATAAAACACAATCAGGTAAGGCGAAAGATGATTGAGGGTTCCTCCTCTCTCTTCTTGCGCATGTTGGCGCGTCACCTTCCACAGGAGCCGTGCCCAATGAACTGGAGCTCCTGACAACACTAGCTCCACAAATCCTACTTGCCAACCATGCATGTAAGCGGTCTTGGTCGGCTGCAATATCTGCAGCAATGCAGTCGCGACATTTCTCCGCAATCGATCTTTGTAATCCCGTGTCCGGAAACCGTTCTTGGGATGCCTGGCAACTTTGAAAAGCTCATTGTAGAAGATTCTTCCTCCTTGGACACCTTCACGCTATCGGCCTCGAAGAGGAGAAACCCTTCCTCGCCGGCACACCTGCCCCACACCTACGCCCAGTCACAAATGTCCCACCTCTCTGGATGTGGACGGAATCCGCGTGAGGGCTTGTGTCTCTCCTGCAGATACTCGCGCACCATCTCCGGACATGTCCAGTTCCATCCCCACAGGAGGAAATCGAGCTTCAGCCCTGTTAGCACATCTTGGAATGCGCGCAGACCGATCTGCGGCACTCTGAGTGGAGACACTCGCAGCTGGGGGACCTTCGACATTGCGTTTCCTGCACACACAGACGTTCTCCCTTCCGCTCGCTCTCTCACAATCGCCGCTGCGCGTCGGCCGCTCCAGCACTGACTGCAATCACTCTCTCTTCTTGCGCGCTCAAGTTCGCTACTCGCAAGTTCTCTGCAAGGTCTGTCAAGATCCTTGCGCAACTCGTCTCCGCACTCTCTCCTCTCACTGCAGGTCTCTCCGTCCTTGCGCGTAATCTTGGAAGCTGGAAATCGCAAAATCAAGAATGAGAGAATGAGACTGGAGAGCAGTCTTTTCTTCTCCGAATTCAAGATCGTCCAACGTTCTTACGGGTTACAATTACGCAGCCGGCTATACGGCCTAACGGTTCGCCCTCGCATGCTCGAATTCACGTCTCCGCACTGTGCGCATTCGCATGCGTGAATGTTGAATTCTTCCGCCGCCACCGTCTTCCGGACTCGAGTTCGCCGCAGTGTATGCGTCGGCTATGTTGGCGTATTCCTTCTCCGTCGGCGCCTCGCTGGAGGCGCACATCAAGTCGCCGCGAATTACGCCGGCGCGTATTCGTACCACTTGTTTTGTCCGTTCTGCCCCGTCTATTGCTGACGGCGCATATCCGCCGGCGCAAATCATGCCAGCGCATCCGCCTATCCGCGCCACGTCGGAGTCGTACATCCGGCCGGCGCTTTTCTTCCGTTGCGCAGCCGCCAAAGGCGCTTCCGCCTCTGAGTTGATTTCCTCCCATGAGCGCGTGATTCCGCCGAAGGCGCATCGCCGAAGGCGTACGGGAGTCCTTTCCGACTGTGAACCCTAGCGCGAACGGCGCATGTCCGACTACGAGTTTTCCGATGCTCATAACTTCTTCGTCCCTGATCCATCTCCGACGCTCTTGGGCTCGTTAGGACGAGCGTCCCGAGCTCTTTTCATTGCAACTTCAACCAACTGGAACTACCGTGTATTCTGATCGTTATGAAGGTTTCCCTTTCCGCGCTAGCAGCGCATCGCAGAAGGCGCACTCATGGTCGGAAGCCTTCAGAGGTCCGTGCCGTTCTTCTGACGTCTTTAGCAAAATCTCCTCCGGAGGTGTCTGCGCCGGAAGCGTAGCTTCCTTAAACGCTGGAAGCGCGTGAGTAGAGACACCTCAGACAAGGAGCTTTTGCCGAAGGCACCGAAGACATTTGGTACATCCGACTTCGCGATTCTTCGTGACCTCGTGACGATCTCATCAATCCACTCTATTTAACGTACCCTTTTCTAACTACAGACACTGCTTCGGTACTTGTTTTCTAAAATTGTTTAAATTCTGCAAAAAAACAAAAAGTGTGTTACCACAGACACAGAAAATGATTGAGGTTGTGAGTGATCATGAAAAGAGAGCTATTATGAATGCTGCATTAGAAAACCTGTGCTTTGAAAGCACATTGAATGCTGATGGAGAAGAATTTGATGTGGAAAGGTCTCCTGTGATGAAGCTTCTGTTGTTTTACAAAAATTTCAACTCTCTAAGCCACAATTTGTGAAGTACTTCCAAACAGAATGGGAACCTTGTATGGGTAAGTGTAAGTTTGTAACATGTGCATCCTATATGGAGTTATTACATTTTGGAAGTCGTAATTTGCTTAATGATCTTCCACAAGTACATCTTATTTACTATTTTTGAATTTAGGTCAGTGGATTCGTGATGAACGTAGAAAATTCACTTCTACCTCTTCAAATGTTCCACAAGTAACTTTAATCGTCTTCTGAATGAGTTTGTATGATTCTACTCTTTAAGCTGACTTTGATCACAAAGACAGTGCAGAATCATCGACTCGAGGAGATTTATTTACTGGATATCCTACAGCACGCAAGTGATTAAAACAAAATAACTCAGAGCTCGATAGCCAACCATGCCAGACAATTCTGTTATGCGTTGAAAACTTTGTTCACTGCTTATATGTTAAGCATGAAATTCTCTCCTCTCGGTTCCTTTGCCATTTTATAGCAAGGGTTGGTCCATAATGGAAAACAAAAGGCATTTTGTTAAAACCTCTGTGGGTATTAGAGCTTACATGTTCATTGGCACAAATATTTAGATTTATCATGTTCAGAAAATAAAGCTTCATCCATGCATTGGGTTCTTACTACATCTATTGCTCGGAAACATTTTCAAGGTGGCCGACACAGTTTCAAGCATGGGTTGATTAGTTACATTGTGAGTAACAATGGTGTTCAGTATGACGTCGACCAGGTTGTGAGAATAGGGATTCCAATGGATGCCAAGATGTTCTTATAGTCCATCGCTAAATCGCTCCGCGAGAAAGCGGAGCGATCTAGTTCAATGACTGAGTTTCATCCTCAGCGAATCAGGAAGCTGCCCGCACATCCTTCCATCGAGTTCAATGACTTCGATGCTCCATCGGAAAAACTGAGTTTCATCCTCAGCAAATCAGGAAGCTGCCCGCACATTCTTCCATCTTGGTTCGGAAAGATAAGACTCGCTGCGAAAAGAAGAACTTCCTGGGTCTATGAAGAAGTTTGTGCAGCTAAACCCGTCCTAGCACTGGGAGCCTCGGACGATCCCCAAAAGAGGAGGCAAGGTAGCAGGAGTCATACACGTCCTCTATCAAGCTCCCTCTTGCTGGAGTTTAACACGTGGCATGATGGCATGCACGTGTCTCATCGGTTCCAGCCACCACTCCCTCGAGGCTGCACGCCTGGAATTCGCGTTCCTGCCACTTGAACTGAGGTCAACCGCGGTTGTCCCCACACCGTGGTCACATTACCATCTACGGGCGACCCTCCACCACGTTCAGTCGGACCACAGTCTTCGTGAAGAGGAGCATTCCCATCTCGTCCTATTTGCGAGCACCCAATTCTATGGCTCTTTTGGCAGATTGCGCTGCTGTGTATCATGGCAATCTTCGGCATCGCCGTTTGGGGCACAATCGGCCACGATTGTGATTGTGACCAACGACATGTGTCAACAGAGTTTGGCTAGCGGGTTGCCCGAGTCAGTTGGGCGGAATTTTGCCGGCTGCTAATGCTGTCCGCCCTGCAAGCAAGGCATGCCTGCCTTTCCCGAACATTTAATCACGACGACTATCGGCTTCTCGGAGTTGGTTCGTTATGGATTGTAGGGGATTGCCTCGTGTTCGCAGGGGATTATTCCAATTGTGTATAACTCGCGACGAAAAATGAGACTCCTCGATATATTCGAAGTTCGATGAGCATGGGGACGAACAATGGTGGTGAATACGTCGAGGCATTCGATGCGGCGTACCTTCAGAATCCATGCACGCCTGACGTACATCTCACGCTCTACACATTCGAAGGGTACATTGTTGGCCGCAAGTCTTCTGTGTGTCATCTAAGGGCTTTTGGAAGTACATTGCAATATCCTTGATGAGTCTCGAAGGAATATGGACTGTAAGTGGCACAAGCGCATTTCTCTGGGCTGGTCCACCTCGCCAGAAGGTCGATCAAGTGCAGCTTACAATCTAATGAGCATGTTGTCGACGCTTAGGAAGATGTTCCAGGGTGTCTTCTGCCGCCACCACCCGGTCAGAGTTACCGTTGGTGTTCCTTTGCCTTTTCTGAATCCTTCTATGATACTGAGGAAGATGGTGACCATAAATTTTGAGACGGTTGAAGCATGAGAAGAAACTAATATGCATGCTTTTTCTTCCTTTCGGAACGGAAAAAAACCTTGAAAATAAACTAAGCATTAAATTTGTCACTATGTATTTCACAATAATATCATACTGAAATATCTATCACAATATATGTTTATATAATTCAAATCAAATCATATTAAAATAACATATTTTTTATTTTATAAATATAAAACATGTCAAATAAAATGAATGATAGAATAAAATAGACAAATTGATATAATCTTCTCATAGTGAGTTTACCAGACTTTTAGAATTAACATCCATGCTTATAAATGATTAAACAGCAAAAATTAGATCACTCTCCGTGTGGTTGAAAATTTGGAAACATTATTGACAACTAGTAGTATACCCTAAACTCTATAATACATCCGCACCATGTAGATCGAATTGGTCTAAACACAACATCAGTATGTGATGTTACAAATCATAATTGAGCTTCTATTTATAACCATAGCAAGTGTTTTTCCATAGATCAATGGAAATCTGTTATGTAATATCTACTATTTAATGGAGTGCAGAAAATTATACTTATCTAGTTGGTAATGTAGGAGCTTGTCTACCATTTCATGAGCATATAAAAATTAGCTTTGATTATTGCATGAAGATTCAATTTTGCATTCTCTACATATGATATTAATTGATTATTGTTTCACATCAAATCTTCAACCAAAACAATAAGTAATTGAAACACGAGGTATATCTCATTGCTATGAAATTCTCTAAGTCTTGACTTATGTTAGTTAAAGTAGTTATGACTAGTTAAATTAAATTATTTGATTTTAATCAATTAATTGAGGAAACTTCTTGTGATACTATTAAAAATTCTAGTAAAACGAGTTTGTGTTATCGAATATATCACTTCATTGAGGTGAATCGCATACTTAAATAAAATCTCTTGAAAATATGTAGGACAACAATTTCATATCAGAGATTGAATGTAATATACATAATTTACATGTAACTAACCACTGAACGTGCATATGTGTTCCTACATACCACTCAGATCCAAAATGGTTCTATCATAGGAGGACAAAGAGTATCTTGTATCAGTTGCAACCTTGCTAGTCCATGCAATACTCTCACTCGCACTACTCAGTATTTTGTCTGCAAATTTAAGGGCAATACACTACGTAACAAGCTCTATTAAATCGCAAACAAAGTTAAGCTGTTTATTGGTTCTTCATTAAGATCAGTAGCCTAGTGATTCTGCTGATGTTGTGTCTCCTTTTTTCTCGTACGTCGGATCTGCATCGTGTTCAAGCCAATGGCTTTCTCAGGTGAGGGCAAAAGCTTTGCAGATTTCGGTGAGGAGACCTGGCGTCCAAGATCTCCTGTGTCTGCTCTGGTTGACTATGGCATCACTACCTCACGTGTTGAGCCTCTGCTACAGACATGTTCTTATGCTCTGGACCAGGTACAGTAGTATGAACTGATGTTGGCTAAAGTTGGCGCAGGTGTGCTCCATCCTTCCTGTATCTTCCATATCTAGAGTTTAGTTGCGCGTGATGATGTCCCAGAAGCTGCTGCTGGAACATGGTTGCAGTGAAGAGCATCGCCTAGTGGATACACAAGGCTTCTGAACTGGTTGCAATATTCAGTCGCTTTCATGAAGAACTGATTAATGAACGAGAACTATTTAATTCACATTAAACACTGTCAGCGATGTGCAAGTAAGTAGGCTGAGGCACTGATGTATGCAAATGTTTTGATAAGCAGCAGCTATTCCAAAAACAAGGAGCAATTTTGAACTAAATCTGACAACTCTATATGCGAGCTGCCATTAATTTCTGATCAGATCCTCAGGGATGTCGGAGAGCTGCGGTTTTTGTGAATGAGTGAAAATTTCGGAACTCTTGTGAGACTGATCCGTTTTGAATGAATGGGGAGCATCATAGTGTATAGAGCATGGTCTTGACTACACGAGCTGGACAGGACGAGAGAAAATGGACCACAGAAGTTTGGGACAAGAGACAAAGAGAAACATCTAGAAGCCTGGAGTCAAATCAACTTCGATTTACTCGCGGATATAGTCCTGAGATTGGAAAAAGTCCCAGATTCAGGTGAACCGACTCATCGAGGGAGCATGACAAGACCCCGAAAAGGGCTTTACACGAGGTCACCAACTTTTGGCATCTTAAGGTTGAAGCTTTCACTGAAAGGTTTCAAAAGATCTGCACAGAAGCCTGCAGGACAGTACACTATACAATCTGCATCGTGCCTGTCTCATTGGAGAAAACTCCACAGCCCGTACTGTCCGTCTTCAATAGCGCATAGAGAAAGATGGATCTAGACCCGCCAGATTGCATAGAAGAGAAACGAATATGGTGGAACATCCACTGACCATCTCAACATTGTTGATAAACATCTGGTCGAATCTGATACCGGATACCAAGTTGTACAGAGAAGCTGACTGCAGACGGAAGGCCCCAATAACCTTTCTCTTTTTGCTTTCCAACACATGTCCACCGCTAATGTTCAGATTCGTTCGGCTTATACTGGCTTGTGCTACTTCCAGGAGTTATTGTATACGTGCATCAAGGGCGAAGGGTTATATATGGAATCGAGGAATTTGGACAAGAATAGGTGGACTGTCCATTAAAAATATCTCGATAAATTATGCGACCAAAGCTGGTGGTGGGGCAATGGGTTCCGTTCTAAGAGTGCATGGGAATGTACAGAAGGCTTGTCCTTGAGCATGCGATTTTCGAAATCAATTTTTGGAAGATCACCTGCCATTCAAAAGCAGTGCAGGAGTATCTAAAAGTCTCCAGTCATTGGACCAGATAAGATCAGCTAATGCATCACGTGAAGATTGTAGTATGCCGTCAGATTGATGGAGTTAACGGACCTCTCTCGCTGAACTACTACTATCTTTGTCAATATCAAATCTACTGTGAACATTAAAGTACAGTTTATTGATCTGCTTGCATTTGCTTTTCATGCCTGCTTCGATCAAGGGCGCAATCTTCGTTTGCAGGTTGTTTGTTGACCAGTACTGCTAAGATGAGTAGACCTCATTTAACGAATAGGGTGCTAACTGAATATTGCTAAAGTTTCACTATCTTCTTACAAAAGGAATTGTCTTCAAGCCCCTTCTTGAGACTCAAGTCCGTGCTTTAGCTGGTGCTAAAAATCAATAGAATTCTACAAACCATCACCATAATTTCATCACTCAAAGAACTATGACGGGACTGACTGTCTGACTGATTGATTGAATGCACTTAATGTACCTCGGCGCTGTGACAGAGCCAGGGTCCAAACAATGACAGCGCTAGCAAGGCAGCAATGCATTGAAACTGCGGAGCTGTGTTCTGCTGACGAACCGAAAGCAAACTCAATGAAAGATTGAATGACGGGATATCTAAGTGCATTCAGAGTCTGGATATTGGAGGATAATCGCCAGGAATGGTACGAGTCTTGCGAGGCTGAAAGAGGTCTGACACGAAGCTCTAACTCTGACAATGCCATGTACGTTCGGTAGTATTTCGGACCTCTCTGTCTAGCCAATTGCAGGCATAGGACAATGCTTATACTGTAAAAGCATTCCCAACTTCAGTCTGCACGTTAAGGAATCTAGTCTTAAATCCTGCGAGCGCAAATCCGTGTATTCGGTTGACGAAGGAATTGCCACAATGACGTAACTGCACCTTCTAAAGCCCAAACCTCTGGTCAGTCGCTGCATATATCTTCTGTGAGGCATGTGGCAGAACGCGGAGAACCATGCTTGGTAAGCAGTAATTTACGAGATGTAAGCACTAGGCCGTTCCTGGAGGCCATTATGAGCATGACAGGTTCCTCCTTCATCTCATGCACGTCGGGCCTAAACAGACTTGGTGTCTTAGAGCATACACTTCAGTTCTAGTTCTTCCGTTACAGACAGAGTATTTTAACTTTAGTGGTTTTGACATGATTTGGAGTCTCTGCCTTCCAGCTGGGGCACTTGGACAGCTATGCTCAATTCCATAGGTTATTTTCGTCACAGTAGCGTTCCTTTGCCTAGGGCTAAGAGGCAGCACTTCAAGCCCCTATAATTCTCTACAGCTTTCTGCTGAATAAGAAATTGACTGTCTCTTGTCAGTTTTCCTCCTTCTGCACCGTATGTCTCAAAAGAAACATTGTCAAGTTGACAAGGACGTGGAATTTTATCTATTTGGTACGGTATCAAAATATCTAGGAGTGAGACTTTTGGTCCAGTTTAGTTCCAATGAATAGAAATAATTGAAGGGGTTGTTAGATGTGTCGGACGAGTGTGAACCGTAATTTGTGGTCAACAGCGGTGACTTGTTCAAACACGATGCAGATACCCTCCTATCTGCGTCCAACCGGGACCAAAATTGGTTGTGAAATCCTTGTGCAGATTAGTCTCAGCGAAGGAACTGAGTGACCTCTAAAAGTCCACGGTGCTGAGGGTGGGGCCAAGGGACTCAGACGTTACTAGAGAAGTCGGCGTCTGAACGTCAAAACGATGGGTTCAATTCTGGGTTCGTTTCTCTCCTCATCTCTCCAGTACACTTTTGTCTGTACTTGTCAAGTCGCGTCTCGCATGTTTCTCAGCATTCATCACTTTTCACTCCAGTGCCTTCCAATTCCCCAATCTGCGTCTTTCACTTTGGTAAGTGGCTTCCGTCCAACAAGAAGTTCGTGTTCTCGCTTTCCTTACGAAATTATTTCGTCTCCCAACTCAGATATTGTAAAGTGAACTCATATGATTTTGTGTCCTGCTACATGTACTTTCCTCCATCACTGCAAGCCTATCTCTAACTAGCATATTCCCTGGATTTAGAGATTGTACTTGACCTGCTCCGTCAGCAGCAGCATGCTTCAGATTGTGAGCTTCTAATATCATCATGCATATACTACCGCCAGTCGAGGTCATTCCATATGGCGCGTAGAGCTCTGAAGGTGAAGGAAAAATTCTCGGGAAAATAAGAAACATCCACGAATGAGGATAAAAACGTCAGCTGTCTGTGTCCATGAGTGGACGACTTCTCTGTATCTGGAGCTAGGGAGATTCATGCATTGTTCCCCTTCAATGCTTTGAAGAGCGGAAGTGCTCCCCATTAATAAGGTCCAGCATCTGTAATCCGTTGTTGGATTTGGCTTGGTAATCCTGCAAGGCAGCCCGACCGCTTTCCTCTCTCTCTCTCTGCTCTGCTCTGGCTCTCCTCGAGGCTCAAGCATCAGAAAGAAAGCCTGTTCGAAGCTTTCAACTAGTTGTTCTGAACGACCAGTTGAATTACCACAATCGCGACTGTCCTAAACTCCGAACGACCTCCAGAGTATGATGATGCCGTTGTTCCTTATACGGAGTACGGTAATCTGGATCGAGCTCTCAGACCTCGGGCTAGCCTCCCACCTTCCGACTTCGGTCGGAAGAGCTAACACGATTGCACAGTACAGTTGACACGGACAATCCTGATTGCCCAAACGAGCGTGACGATCTCTAGCGGAAAGTGAACGAGAAAATCGTTGTTCAGTAAAATTGCGATTCTGGAAGAAGACAAACGGAAGAGGTCGCCCACTGAAGTACGTAGAGGATCTTCGAGTCGTAGGTTCTGAAGAAATTTTGACCAAAGCAGTCGAATGGATTGCAAAAAGTGTCATCGTGGCGAGGCGAGGCGAGGCGAGGAAAGTGGAAGGAAAGCGAGGTGAAATAGGAGAGATGATGCGGGTGGTCAGTGACTAAAGAAATATTATGTATCGTAACGGAATTGAGGTGAGCAGTTCGGTCACCTGAAGTCGAAAGTCGTAGTGGAATACAGTGCAGCTTGCACCATATTTATCATAAATACAAAACCCGTTATGCTTAGCTGTTACAGAGATAGTAAACTTTAAAGGTCTACAGCTCCCCAAAAAGACATGGTTTGACAACCAGCAGCAGAGTCTGCAGAGAGCTCGCTCTGCCTGTGCCTTCGGTTTATCTTCTCCATTCTCTTGCGCTGCACGCGTGCAACTATTGCCAACTTTCTAGAAACTGTTCTTGTTAGGGCCTCCGGCACTTTCTAAAAGGTTCTTGTTGTGTCACATTCTACAGAACATGCTAAGCATCGATTGCAAAACACCTCGTGGCTGGACTCTGGAGGAGAGCTGCACCTACGGTTCTACACTTGAAACAGTGCCTTCCGAGCTCAAAAACTTAATGCTCCTCGTCCACATCATTGGATCATGATTGCCCAAACGATTGTCCTCTGGAATGGGCTAAAGCCCATCAAATGATGAGATTAAAGGTTTTACCACAGTTGCCACTAAAACATACATACTTCTCGATTGCCCCAGATCCGAAATCCAGCTCACAAGCCTCCTCCACATCATGGGGGTAGGTATCCGTTATTTCTTGCGAATATCGGATGCGCATGATCTCCATTATTTGTCCAGGATGCTTATCCTGAATACCCGACATACATACGAATACACGTACACCATGAGTATTTGACACATGACGAGTTCACTGTATCAGCAGCACAACCACGCCAGATTTGTTGGGACCACATGTAAGGACTTGGCAGGAAATGGTACGCAATCTGCAGAGCACATTTCTGTTTGCTTAGTGGAGAACAGCAATCCTTCAGCTTGCCAGTGGACTGAGCAAAGGGAATTTGAAAATGATTTCTGAGGACGAGCCAAGTCACAACAAATGATTGACCTGTACAATCTGATTCGATGATGTGAGACTTTTGAAGCCGCATTCCTCCTTTGCAGAAATCAGTGCAGCAGTTAGCACGCCCTAAGTAGAGTAGTCATGTCTGAGAATGAATTGTTGGTTTTTACGCACCTGTTAGGGATAATTTACTCATCGACTTTCCTCACGTTTGACAGAGGAGGCAACTGATTGTTGCCGAAGAAGAAGGGTGAGCGCTTGGACTTGTGAAAACTCATGCCGCGTGCAGAGGACTACGTGTGATGAGGGAAGCATTAGAGACTTTGGCGCTTTTGAATCTCTAACTCGTCCAGGATGTCATTGAAAAGAGACTAAGTTTTGCCGCTGTCAAACTCATGGAACGCTTTTCCTCTTTCTTTATGTGGAATGCTCCACAATCATTCGACAAATGTGGAAGTAGTTTCCACCGAAAGTGGACAATAGCCCACGACACACACCCCGAGAATTATCATGAACTGCCTTCACGGTCGACATGCCATCTATGAACGAGGCAACATTTCTCCGGAGATGAAGTCTCGAGCGTGTGTACACGAGGAGGAGGATGTCGTCAGGTGTATGTACGATCCTGGTGGTATTCCAGATCACCGAAATCCACCATTGAAGTCGGACGATGGGCTCGCCGCGTACACTTGTTCGAGCGTGGTAACTGAATTTTCACGTTCCGTCTGCTGGAGCCGTTTACCGCCAATTTACCGCGGTAGCCCTCAATATGCTGGGAGCACCAATTGTGCCCGAGTATAGGGTGGCCTGTTCCCCTGCATTCTGGCCAAGGAATTGTGCTGGCGTGGGCGAGGATAACATATTTTATGCAGGAAAAGGCTTCTGGTCTACTGCAGGTGCAAGGGGCTGTCTGCCACCACCTTAAAGTAACCTCCATTAGACATGCAAAGATATAGTTTGAACGTTGACCAGATACTGCATCTCTGAGAAAATGAATATAGAATCTTGGCAATTCAATGCAGATCTTGACAATGTCAGGATCGCTTGCTTCTTTAGGCCCAAAAGCAGACAGGAATATGAGTCGGCACTCCGTACTTGCATTGCAACAGATGAGCCAGTTCATAGAATGTGAATTCATTGCCCTTTGTCGTACTGAGAGCGTAAGAGTTTCACTTGGACTGAATCAATCAATCAATCATTCCCCAAATGCTGTTGACGCATTCGTTCATGCCTTCAGGTATTAAGTGCAACGCAATTCTTCCTCTCCAGCAAAGGTGAAGTCGTTCGTACACGCTATGTTCCTCGCTTGTGCCAAACTTTTCCACAGTCCACAGATCTGCGTCCCAAGGCTCGTCTCTACCTGCATAGTCCGTCGCTCATTGCTTACCTGCCGGGTTCACGGAAAGTATTCACGACGAGTCCTGCGAAAAATATTACATGTTTGGAGACCCGTGCCATCAATTTGCTCCGGCGCTGCTTCAGTGTCTCGTACAGGATCAGCCTGTAGAGAGGGCTAGCTACTGCCACTTCAGTTAGTTAGAACAATGCAGCCAAGTTGAGAAATTCATTTTTCAACGATCAGATCGCAGGTTTTGTGGCCTGCGAGAGGAAATATTCGGAATCTTTCTTCAGGGCTCGGTCCGAAAGGACTTCGTTTGGGTCTGTCAGAAAGCAGTCAGTCAGAAAGCCCTGGCTTTCTTGAGATCAAACTTAAGGTGGCGAGGTGATGTTAGAGGAACTCAGGAGGGTTGAGGAGTCCAGACTTGGCACCCGTAGCCCTCGTCTGCGTGGAATTAGGAAGATAAGCACAGAGGTAGAATGGGATTAGCAGGATCGTATTAACTTAAATTACTGCTAATACAGAACAGAAGTGCAGCAACCACAAAAACAACAGACTTCGAGCGAAGTTGCACAAAGAGGAAAATTCCTAACGGTTCAGTGAATATAAAAACACGACAGCTGCTATGCTATGCACGCTAAAGGCACTGACAGGGATTCCTTGCTCGTCAGGTTACAGATTATCTGACTGCCGAGGACCTAGTGATTGGTGGCTGGCAGAAAGGGCTCACTGCTCACAAGGAATGTTAGATCAACGTCATATCTTGCTGGGATGTGGAGGACTTCCAATCAAAGCATTTGATTTGTCTTAAAAGGTTCCTAACTGCCTCGAAGAAGAAACGGAATCCTTTCCACAGATGTAAGAGGTGGTTCGGCCTCACGGACTCTCGCTGAGGCCAGGTGGCGTTCTTGCCGGAGAATCTCCACTGCGAAGGATATTCAGAGCCGCATGATCACGCAGTCCCCTCCCCACACAAGGGAAACCTGTGCTCTCTGGTTCAGGGTAGGACCGGTTCAGACACCAGGTCTGAACTGGTCCAGCTCAATCCCCACACCACACAGGTGCTCATATCTTCATCATAGACAATGGTTGCGGGACACTAATAGTAATGTCGTTTGTTCCTCATACGAGTGCAAGGATAGCAGCACCAGCAGCAGCAACAGCAGTAGCAGTGGTGATATATGGCTGGTAGTAAGCTATGAGCAGACAAGGGCGGCATACTACTGTGCGCAGTGTGCAACGCTGATTCAACAATCCTAGACCAGGTGAAATACCGCCTGCCACAACAGTGAGGGGTTTCTCGACCTCATGTCAACCTCGTGGCCCCCTGACCTACCAAATCAGCATACTTCGCATGATCTGGTGCGCAGGTTTCTAAAACTGTGGGTGGATGCAATGTACACTTGGTCACTTGAGCTTCAAATTCCATTTAACACAGTCCCGTCAACTGGGATGTATACATATAACCAGCGGAAGTCAATCTTGTGACTGACAACATTGTGCACTCGATCAGTTTTCTGACTGCCAGTCGCTTCCTACACCTACTTCCCGAGCTCTTTAGTTCACGATGGAGAATTTGTGGACATCCATCTCATAGCATCCCATACCACCGACTGACATAGTAAATTGGAAGAGTTTTTCACCAAGTTAGAGCACGAGAATCTTAGGCATCGAGGCCTGTATCACAAAGCGCGCAGAGAATATGTTTGCGGTGCTATGAGGCAAATACCGAGTCCATTGTATGAAAATGTGCCACGTTCCATTAACAAAGCACGATGTACGTACGAGTCGCGATGAGCTTTCTTTCATTCACAGGAAAGTCAATCGGCAGCAATTTCAGCATGTTTGCTTTTTGATTTGGGGAATTCCAGCTAGACGAGCGACGCGACTGAACAGACTGATTATGAACACGGGTTACAGTTTCTCAGAGCATGAGGGGTTTGCTGCACATGTACACAATTGCTGGTGTGGATGTGCCACCACCGCAAGCAAGCAAGCAAGCAGCACCAGTGATGGACGGAAAGGTGAAACTTTCAGAAGGCACTCGAAGTTTGGAAAAGCCCAGCGAAGCTGCTTTTACAGCTCGACGAGTCATATAAAATGAAATGGTTGATATGTGCTCAAGGACCGATGACATTGTTAACGAAAATGTCCTGAGGCTCGAGCTCGTCTACTATCTTGGGATTCTTGATCACCGGATGAGGTTGCTGCCATTCTGTGCTGGCCACGATTAGAGTTTGAGCTAGAGACGCAGGCGCAGTGAGCATGACTTCGTGGTCCCCATCCACCTTCACGACCCTGAAATTCGTTCCAAGCCTACTGGAGAACCCAGGGTGCCAGCCTTCGCCAAATTTCATTCCGGGAAGCCCCGGCAGGAAATCGTTGGTGATGTGAATGTACGTCATTGGAGTTTTGAGCTGATAAAAAGCTTTCAAATCATGACACTCCGAAAATGCCTGCCCTCCCTGCAATAGACACCACACGCAACAACAGCCACCGCACTCCTGTTAGTTCGAGACATTATGCTCTCAACGCAGGCAAGATGCATTCTCGTGTGTCGATCAGACAGACACATGCGAGACGAACTCACTCCTACAGCGTGCCAAGTCAGACACACGCGACGCACACACACGACTCCCGAAATTGCATCCAACTGTTGAGTGCCCCGCACGACTCAGCGGAATCCCGATCGAGCCAACACAATTCTCTACGGCTTGCCTGCGTTCCACAGCGTTACAATCTCCAGCAGGTGTCCTGGAAAAGTGTGTCTCGAACCGTACGACTTCTGCACAGCATGAAGGGCCCTTCACCAAGTGGCATCATCCCCTCCCATGCTCAATGGATCCGAAATGAATTCCCCTCAGTACTTCGACAGGTGACTGCGCAGGCGCAAGTCGAAAGGGCCGCCGACTGAGCGACGAGTCAATTATCCATCTAGCTACGAGAAGTCGGCCAGCTCGATCAGATGGCATGCCATGGGTAGAGTCTGGGAAGGGAGCGCTAAAATTACCTGGGAAACGAGGGTGGCATGGAGAGCTTTGCGCATCTCGGGGTCTACGGTGTGAGCGAACGCCTTATGCCACCACTCCAAAGGCAGTTTGCTGGGGAAAAGGAAGTTCTCGGGAGAGCGGTCGACTCTTTCGTGTTGGGGGATTCCTAGGCGATTATCCAAGCAGAACATGCGGATGTTTTCTCCATCTTTGAGGATGAATGCAGAAACGAAGACGACTTGCCTAACTCGGTGCGGCTCGAGCTGGACCAGCTCCTGCGCGTAGGGGCCTCCGGCACTGTGTGCAACCAGCACGAAGTCAGTGAGGTTCTTTTTCACAATGTCGTCCCTTAAGTGCTGGATTCTGTCCTTGAGCGAGTAGTTAATCCGCTCGGCTCCCGGCTCGTTGCCCAGCAACGTCGGAGCATAAGCCTTGTGCCCTGCGAGCTCCAATTCTCGTATTACTTCTTTCCAGTGCCCTCCGTGATGCCAGGCCCCGTGGATCAGCACAAATTGCAACCCCATATGCATCGGACACGGTCAACAGATTCGCTTTCTGTTGCGATGGTTTATGAATGATGTTCATTCATGGGATGGTGGATAGATAGTCCCTCGCCCTCGAGCTCCCCCGCAGAGCGACTTGGCGAGAGCAATCGGTCACAATTCAGGCAGAGCCTCGCCGCGACTAATATTCAGCAGCACTGTTCTGAATCCCGGACCATCCAAGGATCGATATCGATATGAAGAGACCGCGAGCAGTAACAGCACCGGCAGCGTAATAAGCTGCTTATCAACCAGCAGAGATGCTCGAAACTCACGACGATGAGCTACAGCCGGCTAGAACTCGCCGCTAGAAACTCACAATCCTCGTCCGAGCCAAAGGCATCAAGTGAGACAGCAGGCTTACTCGCACTGCAGCAGCCTCATAATCCACCTTCTTCAACTTGCAGCTGCCAAGTTGTCTACCCCTGATATTACTGTATCAATTGGCTCGTCAGGCAGCACTCGGATCTTCGGCGTGAGCCTCAACTTTGCAGCACGCTTTCGAGAATTCGGCAGCAGCGGCTTAAAACAAGGATATGCCGAGCCAGACGTGAGCTCGATTTGGCCGAAGACTGAGACCTGAGAATGTGTGTATGCCAATTTATTCTTTGGCGAGTCTGAGAGGCTGATAACGAGGCGAACGGGACTGAGGGGAGGGGAGGAAGGGAAGGGAAGGAAAAAGGGTACAGACCAGGAAATAAATAAAGTGATGAAATCATGAATTTCTCGCTGTTCATGAATATTCCCGCAAGCCCGGGCGGGCGGGCAGGCAGGCAGGCAGGCAGGCTAGCCTATCATGCACAAAGATTACGGGCCTTTAAGTGGGAGCCCCGTTCTCAGGCTTTTCGCAAAGCCTACCTAAAAATCAAAAAAATCTAACGTTTGGAACCAAAGATGCCACGAACATTCTCTTAGTCTGGGTCTGATGTCGTGTCCAGATGATCATGAGAGGCTGGATTAGGCATAAAGCTCCCGGACTCGTGTTTCGACAGGTTTCGGATCACGACTTACGTCAACTGGCCACTGATCTGTGGCTAAATCGCACTTAAGAAGCTGCATGAGGACAGAAAGTGAAAACAAAGTTACGTGGCTGGAAAGTTTGTGAATCCACTGTCACTCGGTTAACATGACTTATTCAACAGTGCGATCATATCTGCTGCTGCTGCTGTTCCTGCGCATGCCGCTGCTGTCGATTCTCGGGCCCAAGATGGAAGCCCTCCGTCTTCTCCCTTGTCGTCATCGACGAGCGATCGCGGCCACCACAACCACAACCGGCTGCGGCATCTTCTTCATCTTCTCCATCTCCCTCATCTCCTTCATCTTGCTCTTCCTTTGCGTGGAACGAAGCACTTTATTCTTATTTCATGAGCCCACGCGTACGAGGAGTCGTTCAGAAATAATCCATGAGCAGCTGCCACTGCTCATGGCCTCTTCGCACGCACACGCTAACCTCTGAAGCCTCTGGAAATTGCCTTGACGGACTTGACGTGACCGCGGTGTTTCTTTCGTGGGGCGTTTCCTCCTTCACCGGAGAATGAATGAATGAAGCGAATTCCAAATGCCAAATTCCAAACCAGAGCCCGACGACCGCCATCGGTGCTTCGGGAATAGCCCGAGAGAGATAACGGAGACAGTGAGTCAATAAGTCAGAGAATCGAGGCCCGCTCTTGGGGACAATGATTAGTCGCTGGAAATCATGACATGCCGGGACGTGGTGACTTTTGGGGAGAGCTCTGTTAGAGTGGAGGAGGGTGCGAAAGTAATAAACGCAGGAGGCGCAGGGAGGCATGAAGGTTTTCACTCGAGCGGCAAGGCGCCTTGCGAGAGAGAAATTACTGCATGAACAGGAGACGCGAGTCGCAGTCCATGTCAACGGGGACCGGGGGGGCGATAATAATTAAGTTTAGAGCGATTTAGAAACGATAAAAGAGCGACTGACATGTCGAGCGAGAGAAGGGCGCAACAAGCCATTTCGCAGGCTGGAGCTGCGAACTGCAAAATTCCCATTCTGTGGTCCGCCTTAGGCAGGGGTAGGATCCGCTATAAAAAGCTCGCTGGCCGTGCACACCTTCCAAGGATCTGGAACGATGTAGCTCTATCTTTGACAACATTTGTCCTACCGCACACGATGAACAGGAATCTTTGCAACAGGTGACGCCACTCTCCTTAACACGGCCCCATAGTTTATCCGTATTCATCCACATAAATCAGAGAATATGAACATGAAAAGAGAGCAGGCACAGTAAGTGCGCGCCTCTAATTGGCCGCTGTTCCATGCCCAGCGTGAGACTTGCCGATTGGACTTCAAGACCACGTGTGTCTTCCGCGGATGGAATTTATGCGTTGTGGATGATGAATCCCGACCACTCCACTGTGGCTCTTCCTCCCCCGAGCTCATCTCCGGCTACATGACAACGAGCTCGGTTTCTCGATTGCCAGCACCAGACGACAACCGAGCTCCTTCCTTCCTTCCTTCTCTCACTCTCCTCTCCTCTCCCCTGGCGTGGCCGATCTACTGTACTGCTCGCCGGGACGAGCGAGATCGAGACGAATTAACCGGATTGAGGTTTGACTGGTGAGGTTCGGGTCGGATCGGGTCGGCGGGTCGGAGGATGGTGATGGTGAGAATGATGGTGATGTGCAGCAGCAGCAGGCCGGATCCAGACGAGCTTGTGCGTCTACCTACCAACAGCTCGGCAGTGCGGGGAGCCCTACCGCGCTGCAAAGGGACAGATTAGTCACCAGCGGCAGCAGGTGAAGAGGGTGAGGGCGAAGACCATTTGATTCCAGCTCTTGGTCGTTGCATTTCGTCGCCCTCGATGGAACGCATGGTGGCTTCGACTAGCTAGCACGACTGTTCCCGGTCCCGATCCCGGGCCATGGTTCTTCATCGTCATCCGATTCCGTGCCTCGCATGCATGACATTTATTCACTCTCTCTCGCTCTCTCGCAAGCCCGGATCGGACTTGCGATGCAGCAGATCACGTCTGCTATGTGGAACACTGACTACCACTCCTACGGGGGATTTCTGACAAGCTGCGAGGCAGCAGCAGCGGCGGTGCGAGACCATGATGCCATGAGCATTTTGACCGGCGATCGGTCCACCTCCGCCCAATCGGCTGCCGTCACGCCGGCAGATCGTGTGCGCACCCGGGCGCTCGACGGAACGAGGGCGAACATGGTCGATCACAGCGTCCACCGAGGTGGGGGCGGGCGGGCGAGAGGTCTCAGCTCCCACCAGCACCATCTCCATCTCGCACCCCGCCTCTGGAATTTCACTCGCTTCGTTCACTGTTGCAGGCCGAGCGCCACCCAGCGCAATCGCCTCCACTCCTCCCCATGAATCTCCAGCACCAACCCCCCGGCCATACCCAACCCGACCCACCCCTCCCGGCTCCATCCGATTCCCTCGACTGCTCGTCGCCATAGCACGCACGCTCGCTCACTCGCTCGCTCGCTCCTCCTCCTCCTCCTCATGCAACGCGATCCAAGTGAAAAGTCGAATCCCTCTCTACGTGTTAGTCGTCCGAGGGAGGGAGGGGAGGGTCTTTCCTTCTCCTCTCTCTCTCTCCCTCTCGCTCGCCATTTCCACGCGATCGAGTGACATTGCCCCGAAATGAGCCCAGATCTACACGGATCACGAATGTGCATGAATGTGATCTTAAATCCTCGTGTTAGTACAAGAGTAATTAAGTGCTGGGCATTTTGGAGGAAAGCAAAGGATGATGCATCGAAATATGCTGCAGCTCCAAATATTAATCATGCATATTTTCAGGAAGTTGCATGGAGGGGTCACTCACTCACGTCTTTAGTGCGTGGGGCTTTCACCTCAAGGGCTCGCAGCTCCAGCCTCCACTTATTGCGACGAATTCTTCGTAATCAGTGGTCATCCCTCAGCTAAAGAATAACAGACTTTGATTGTAAATTATCTCGTACGAACATATCACTTTGATCGTGAGTTTCATTGAGGTGGAATGGGAAAATGATTGTCGTGTCAGCATATTTAAAAAATATGCTGAATTTTATCTTGGCATACAACATTTTCCATTCTCCAAAACCTCGACAGAGATCGATGCGATATCTTCTTCTTCAGTGAAAACAAACCCTATCATAGACAGGCGTATAGAGTTTCACCACCCAGACGTGGATGCGTAACCCGCCAATTTTTGGTTCACGTCCAAAGTTTCATACTATAATATTTCATGGATTCTAAATCTGAGTCGAGAATGATACAAAGTCCATTGTTTTCTAGCCAGCAAAAGCTTCTGTGTCGCGAATCGCGAATCGCCATCTACTTCTCACTTCGGGTAACTTGTAGTCAGCTTGCGCACGTGGATACAGTTCCGTAACTCTGCCGCAGTAAACATGGGGAATTTCCTCCGTTTCTCGTTAGCCTTTACTGTGACTTTCTGATTACCGTGGCATACTCTGTCAATGACGGCGTAGGCAGAGAAGTACGCGGTACGGAAGTGGCGAATATGGCGCGGACGGAAAGTGAAGTAAGGGTCGGCCGGAAATGATGGTCAAGCTTTGCGTAATATTAAAGCCTTTTGGAGCATGCCACAGTTCAATGTTTCCAGGTGGGTCAAAATTGGGTACAAGTTCGTTGAGATATCGCGATACTACGAGGTTTATAAAACAAGTTGTAATCGATAGGAATGACTCATGTCCATTCAAATGCTGTAGAAAAACGGGTGAAAGTATTGTAAATTTTACAGGATAACATATTTTGTAGGGTCTAATACTTTAGGAATGTGAAGCCGATTATACGTTTCCAATTTTGCCTAAAGTTGCCTAGAGATCTTTTAAGGCCCATATATCTGTACAAATAGGTAGGAGTATAAAAACATTCCTCTTCAACTTGACGCAGTGTTTGGAATCCCTCTAGAGCAATGGACCTTTCAGCATGTATGGAAATACTCTTAGTACTTTTAAGTGATTAAGTTGATGAACATGAAGGTAGAAATGGAAGGGATCTTTTACATGTTTTATTGATTTGTGCACATTTATCACCCACTTGGCTCAACTACTTGGCAATAGTATCCTTAGTTGCCAAAACTTGAGGATGCTGACTTTCTGCCCCCACGCTCTCAGGATAGGTTTGTTGTTTATTTCATTTCTCCAGTCTGGATTTATATGAAACGGAAAGCCTAGGTAGCGTGTATTCTTCATGGGAAGGAGACATACAGTCTACGTTAAGAAAGATCTTAAATTAAAACCCGCCTAAAATATCAATACTTTGTTTGCTGTCTATTTTTTAGTCTTTGTTGACTTCTATACGACTTTTTTTGTCAATTTGATATCGGATGAGTATCCTTGTTTTTGGCTAATTTTCTGAGATAGATTGTGAAGCTTTGATCAATCCAGCAAAACGGATGGTTATATTACATCATGCTATAAAAGTATGGCATCAAACAGATACCACTTGGTTCGTATTAAATAACATTTCAATGAAAAATTTATCTCATTGCACCTGATTGGTTTGAGTTAACTCATGATAGTTTGACTCTAGTTAGTGAAGTTGGTTAAACTATCACTACATAATGACATTCGCGAAAGCCTTCGGTGATATTTTATAGTTTTAGCTGTAATAAACTTTATATTTTTGTGAATGTAGCCACAATGGCAAATCACATATATCCTTTGTGCGAGCATGTAACGACGAGTCTGTAAGCTCAACGTTTAGGAATTGACACTAACATGATCAAAGACCTCGATTTTCAAATAATATGAAAAATAGAATAATCAATAATTATATATATATATATATATATGATCTTTTATCAATGAATGAATTTTACGAAACATATAAAGTCATAAATTGTTAGTGGTGATATTCTTGCTTTTGTAAAGCTATCTCAAACTATCTTACAAGCATTTTAGCATCCATAATTACATACAAATATAATTTAAGAATAACAAGGAGACTTTTGTTTTGCATAAACTTAAACATTTGGAATTTGAATATCATTACTTTACTTGCAATCAATCAAAAACGGTAAATCAGTTAGAATCATTAATTTTTTTTAAACATTTCTACCTTTAAAGTTCAATAATCATTGCATTTGCAACAACACTTGATGATCCTATGTAAAATACAATATTAATTTACATCTAATGAATTTTCAGATGAACCATCACTAATTCATATGAGATTTGCATCTCTATTTCATCATATAAAACATGACATTCATATAAAAATCTTAGAAATTTATCTATATTTTTTAAATAAGAAAAATATTTTAACACACAATAAAATAAGGGGAATGTTTAAAAGACCACACAAATGGTTAAAACCACCACACTGAAATCAAAGACGCGTCTCGTGGTCACATGACTTGTCAAAACAAATTTTTTTTCCCGCACAAGTCCAAGTATGAGTTGTGAGTGTGTTTTTGGCTCTCCCACTCCTTCCTGAGTAAAAAACATTGTCAGAGGTGATACTTCCATGGACACTGCCATTGCCCTACAACAAAGGATTGACGAGCTCAGATTGATGAAGACCACATGAAGAATGTTCGATTACAAGCAATTGCACTTCTAGCTCTTCAAGATGTGGTCGTTTTAACATTTTCTAAAATAACATAGTACCAAAATGCGAATATTGAAGATTTATTTCGTTGATCTAGCCAATAAAAAACTTATTTGAATCACATTCTTCATTCAAAAGATAAAAATGATGAAGAATATGACAATTTAAAAAAAATCAAAAAATAAAAAGGCAATAAATCTATATACATACTTCTTTATTTAAATAAATTTGACATGCCAATCATAGTTATTTTTATATTTTAATTATTAGTGACAAGCCTATGATACAAGTTGTTAATTAATCCAAAAAAATGAAATGTTGGTAGATTAGAAAAAGAGTAAAAATAAAGATGTATTTATGGACATAGAGTTTAACATCATATGATTTCAAATGCCATATATATATATATATACATATATACATGCAATATTTAATTGATAGGTGAAACATCTTTATATCAAGAGATTAAGATATCATCATATTACATTTACAATATGAAACTTCTTAACTCGCTTGGTGTCTTACAAATATTACCTGCTATACACTCTCTATCATAGACATGCTACTCACACAACACAATGCTAAAAAATATCAAATATCAAAACACATGACATTTTAAAACTTGGTAAAGTTGAAGATTAATATTATTATTACTTATGATATGCAATGATAAAACATATGATAGATATAATAAATCCAAAAATTAAACAAGTTCTTTTTTCATGTATTGAAAAAACGAAAATGAAGTTTTATAAAATTGATTTAAATGATTCATTTAGATATCAAATATTTTTTTAAAAATTTCATTTAAATCTATTAAGCTCCATTGGACAGAGTTGAGAATTTTAAAAATAGATATTTTTAAATATTATTGCAAGAAAATAATTGTATATTTGTAACTATTTAAACATTTGATTATAATAAAATAAATTTCGATAATAGGATGATTGTCTATATCGCCGCACTGTGTTTCTTTTATTATCTGTTGGTTGTGTGGATTTTGAGTTCGAGAATCTGCATGTAAATTATAATTAAAATATTAAAATAGTAGCAAAAAGCAGAGAAATATTTTGATGGCGTACAAATTTTATTTTCAATACATTGTTGATGTTTAACCCGGTTTCGGGTTAACTCCTGGTTAGCAAACTGTTCCTAGGTGTCAAGTTAGCTGTCGGTAAATACCTCAACAATCATGAGTTTATTTGTACTAGATAGGTGGAATAGAAATAAATGTGAAGATTAAAATTAACATAACATCACAATAACTAAATATGGTTACCATGCTTGACAAGATGATGGTCATAAAAAATCCAAGATATGAATCAAAGAAAGATTGTTAAATTCATAACTAAGACTTTGGATAAATCTTATTACTGTGATAATATTTGATTAGATTAGGGTTGCAAAAATATAAACATAAGCTACGGTTATATGGTGTATGAAGCAGATAAGCTTTGCTTTTAAAGTTTTGGTATGGTCAACTTTCTTTTACTTTACAATTGCTCCAAATTAAGTCCACGATACTCCTCCAAATCAATTGCAAGTGATGTAAGGTGAACTCTGTAATATATGGTTTATATGCATGAAGTCTTATCTGGTCAACATCTATAGTCTATCATCATCATCTCTCATCTATATCTATCATCAATACACTAACTTGTCTGCTTAAATTCGAAGATTTTATCAATATATAACTGCATTTTGATAAACTTGTAATTTATTGAAAAGACACAGCGTTCAGTATATAATGATGTATACTCTACTTTCGTATTTTTAAGAAACATAATCTAAGATAAATCATCTCGTCTTAGACATTTAAACAAATCATTGTGCTTATGAGAAACTTATTTTGTTTTCAATTTTTTTGGACTAGTTATCCACAATGAAAATTTCTAATATATTTAATACATTTTCTCTGAAGTGGACTGATACGAAAAATATAAATCCATGAAAAGTGAAACCCATCAAATTATTACAAGAATTCAAGTTATATTATAATTTGAATTCATATAATATACAAAACTTGATTGTTGATGTCTCACATGGTATTTCAGAAATAATGGGGAAACATATCAGCGCTTCTGACATGGATGAAATCATAGGAGCAAAATGTTGCCAGACCCCAATAGCAAGAACCCAGAAGTTTGATAAATTAGTGTGTTTTTGTTTTCTGGACTCGTTAAATTAAGAACTCTAGGACAGTGGACGCAGATACATAGTTCAGTAGTTCTTCAGTGTGCACAGAACGGAAGAACATTCTCACGTCAAAAGGCCGGAAAAGGAAATCCGGCCGCAATACGTGTCTCGGCAGCGAGGCTAACGCGGCGCTGTTGGTTCCAAGTACTCTGTACTGCCTATCCAGATGTACACAAATTCGGAATCAGAACGAATATTTCGGCCTTTCGGTGCAGAGTGACACCTATACCGCCCACGGGAAAACTATGTCGAGCCCCTTCCGACGTGGTGGGTGACCACGACGACACGTGGACAGACGGGTAACTACAGTTACTGATCCCGGGGCCTTGCTTGCCCGTGAAACGGTTGGCATCAAAAGGTCTCGGAGCAGTTGGGGGACGAGGAATTCAACAGTTCGAAAGGCCCGGCGAAAAGTCGGGCCCAGCGCGAGCCAGCGAGCTAGGGAGGGCCTGCAAAAGCAAAGCAACGCAAAGCTCTGGAGCTCCTGGTTCGCATTATCCTACGCAGGGTCCTACTTGCGCTCACTAGTCGTCATGTGACGACATGCAAGCCCGGCAAATGCAATTTGTTCCATCACGAGAGGGACATAACTCGCTTGCTTGCTTGTGTGCGAGGACGGGGTTTTGTTTTTGGCTCGAAAGGAACGGATTTGCGTAGCAGGGTCTGGTGTTTCGAGGAAGTCCACGACAGGACCAGCTATTGGCCCCGCATTAAATAATATGATGCATGTTTGTGACCATTTTCGGGAGCAAATGATTTCCAGCCCCTCCCTCCCCAGCCCTTCATTCGTCTTCAGAGCAAATGGTGCAAAGTGTGTTCAGATCGTCGTTCAGGTTTCGTTCAGACCATCGCCGGGTGCAGTCGGGATTCATGCTCACGGAAGTCCTTGTGATCGGTCCCATGCCAAACTCGAAGCCCTTTCTGTTGAGCTAATAAGACCACGTGCCACCACAAATTCGTCCTGAGCAATGCACACACACGTAACGTAGCGAGAGCCTTAGGTGTTTGTCAGCTATGAAGGACATTGACATGCTTGTTGGGAAGGTCGAGTACTCAACTGGCTAGCAGGAGGCAGGCAGGCAGGCAGGGAGGGAGGGAGGCAGGGAGGCAGGCAGAGGCAGAGGCAGGCAGGGCGGGCAGGATAGGCAGGCTACTACTAATGAGCAGGTCAATCGCCCAAAAGCCGAAAAGATATGGTTCTAATCATACTCCAAAAGGTGGAAAGGAGCTTAAATATAACACTCGCCATGTAGTACGCCGGGCGAGAGCTTAGGGATGGACGACTAGGTAGGCCTAGTGATGGCGGATATATATATCTTTGCATCGATTCCAACAAGTGTGGACTGGAGGCGTGGCTGTAGCGCAGGGTGTGAGGGTTCTTTCGCGGTAGGACATGATACAGCGATAATGATGATGGTGATGATGGCGATGATGATATTCATTTGGGCTGCAGCTGCTGCTGCTGCTACTTTATGTTGGAGGAATTTCAGATAGTTGTCCGAAGAAACCTGTTTGGTGCTGTGCTGTGCGGTGCGACTCGTGGCTCGGAAGGTCGTCCGAACAACTTTTGCAGCTCGAGTACTTTGAGGACGATATCTTTCATGCATATCAAGAAAGCGCGGCGTTCTCTCACACGAGGCTGCCATTAGTTCTTTCGCTGCGATCGGACAGAGGGCAAAACAAAGCGCTTCCGAGGATCCGGAGGAGCAACAAATTCGTGCTCAACAGAATCGCGTGTCCACACGTCGTCGGGGCCCTCGATCATTAATCTATTTGGCCCGAATACTGTAACACCCTGCGCTTTCGTTCTCCCGTCAATCATACGAAGCGGAAACTAATAATTTGACCGAGCCGAGGCACCTTTTGGTATTGAATGGCCCATCTCAGTCACCGATGATGACTGCTCCATGGATAGAATGACGAACAGGCCGGGGCTTGCAATCATCAACGTGGACCCTCATACGGATGAGTTGCCAAACCTCGCGCTCGCTGCTTTAGGCGTACCCAATGCTTTCTTGACTTTTGGAACCCTTGCGTTTGGCAGCTCTCGATGCAAGCGTCCTCGATCGCTCTGAGTAGAGTCCGCCATACATGAATGTCCGTCCCGATCCTTGACTCGAGCAGAGAGCGAGCTAGCTAGCTAGCTAGCCTAAGACGGCCAGAAAGATCATCACATACATCGGACGAGGAGCTGCTGCAGTGAAGTTCGAGGAAATTGGCCATGATGGCTTGCCAAGGAGCGCGAGCTCGTTCGGAGGTTTGCTGCAGGTTCGAGAAATCCGAGTCAGAGTCTACGGGTTGTTAGATACTACGAGCTCATGCATACAAACCGTACGCACTCCCTCGAGTCCGTCGAGTCAACAGATCGAGGTCTGATCAGGACAAGGCGACGGAGTTGTTGTCCACTCCGGTCTGATCTTCTTCGCCGATTGAGACGCAAGCTCACGGAGAGATGGCCCTCTGCTTCTTCTCTCACGGAAGGAATTGGGAAGGGGGGCAGGCAGCAGCAGCAGCAGCAGGTCGATTTTGTTCTCCTTCTGTGCCAGCGTGCGTCCCTCCCTCCCTCCCTCCCTCGCGTGGAGGGCCCCGACGGGTCCCACCTTTCTAAATTCGCAGCTCGGACTGTACATGTCGAGGTGGATGAAGCAAATCTAAAACGAACGAGAAACGAAAGGTCGAGACCTTCCATCCATCCAAGCATCCATCCGGGGGCTGGCTGAATCCCACTTCGCCATGTGCAAAACATGGCGGAGTTGGATTCGGGGCTACCGAGAAAGAATTGCGTGTGTACCAGCGCGAATGGCAAGGACCCCAGCCCCAGCTCAGCTCAGCTCAGCTCTGGAGCCCGAGCTCAAACACGCACTCATTCCCCGGGCACTTGGTTCGCAACGAAGCTCGAAAAGGCGTGGCAGCAGAGTTCGGAGTGCCCATCGGACATCGTCGCATCCTGCTGCGGCCAAAGTCGCTTGTCATGTACGCCCAGGTTTGAGCTCGGTAGATTGCGATGCTCGATCGGAATTCTGTAGGTCTTTGTTGTGACCCGGGTGGGTAAATGATTTGCCGAGTGCAGCAGATCTCGAAAGCTTTTTGAGCCCAGCAAAATCTTGACGTTTCCTGCGGCGACTACCGACGAGCGTCATGTGGCCTCGCAACTGTACATTGGCCCCGGAGAAGAATGAACCAGAAACCCACAAATCAAACAAGAGCCAGAGGATCGGTTTCGCTCGGAGATGCTACACTATGCTCCGAGCTAGGCCTCGGATGGAAGGAAGGCAGTGTCTGAGACTCGCCTTTGTAAGATTGTATACCATGCGCGGATCGATGGATGGTGTACGAGCCAGATAGAGCCTAGCCCATGCACTGACTAGCTCGGTAACCATCTCCAAATTTCTTATTCGTTCATGGAGCCGACTGCCCGGTCTGGAGACGTGGAAAGGTCCGAATTACTCGAGATCGAGCATCTGACCCGAGCATGAAGAGGATCACGCAAGCACTGATTCGACAGTAGCCCCCAACATTCGTCGAGTCTGGTCTTTAAATCTGGGTAGGGAGGAAGGGACGAACCACCAGCCTGGGAAGAATTGATGACCCACCAGCATGCACCTCCCTACGGAATTTCCCACCTAATCCTAGGCTGCTGTGAATAGTCTGCAGCATCTGCAGAACAATTGCAGGTGCGTCTCCAAGATGTTCGTGTACAGATCTGAGTTGTTGCAAGCTCTGTATCAATCCAGTGCTGTCTGTCTGGTATTACTACGCCGCTCATTACGCTTGAATATCTTCGAGTCGAGACATTCGGATGGTCTCTCGGTTCTTCGAATGCCATACACCACGGCGAAACCTCTGCCACCAAAGCGCCACAACTGTCGATTCTTCGATTCATGGCGTTCTACGGTTGGATCGCCACGCCAGTACCTCTCTGCCATACCAGTTGTCTTGCGACTTCTCACCCCAGAGATTTTGTTCGCTGACCCCAGTGACGACCTTCATGGTCAATACTGGAGCCGCTTCGTAGGTCGGTGATCATTGATCTTAAAATCCGATCTTCAATCCTGCTATCAAGGAATTATATCTCATTCCCGTACGGCTGCAGAAAACGCATCGCGCCTTTATGTCCCATGTCCAGTTCAGAGGGCTAGAAAAGCCATGAAAATTCTGAAACAAATTGACTGCTAGCAAATGGATTACAATCTGAGCTGAGCTGAGCTGTCTACCTTGAGGTAACACTAGTTTGGTACAGTTACCGTAGTAGCTTGCGGGGTGTGTCAACAAATGGCTTACGGTGTGGCGTACAACATAAATTCGGTGGCGTAAAAGGCTCAATATGTACTACGTCGTGTGCTGTGGGAGTCCAGTTGGACGATAATTGTTGCAGAAAATGTGGCTTGAACTTCAGAGGATCACTTGGAACAATGTTTTGGAAAACTCAGACTTGTGAAGATAAGTGGCGGACAGCTTATGGGCGAGGCCGTGGGCCTGCCCATAAGCGTTATACAATCTCTGATTTGTTTAAAATATACCAATGACACCAGAAAGACATTGAGAGCTGAGGGTCTTCCTTAATGTTTCTTCTACTCTTAGAGTGAGATAGATTGAAAAGATACACGGTTTTCTTCAAAAATTGCAACAATCATAAAACGAATGGTATGTTTCCATCTGAAGAGACCTTGTCTGATAATTACTTAATTACATCATTGAGACTACTGTTAGCAGGAAGACAGGGGAGTGTTGGCCCATTGAACACTATATTGTCTGACCTTTCCTC
The DNA here is from genome assembly GCA_037833965.1 of Marchantia polymorpha subsp. ruderalis. NCBI lineage: Eukaryota > Viridiplantae > Streptophyta > Marchantiopsida > Marchantiales > Marchantiaceae > Marchantia > Marchantia polymorpha. Next base: position 13,091,784 of record AP031357.1, read on the forward strand.
AGCTGCAGCTCAGTTGGGTGCAATGTGTCACAGGGAATGTGCACTTACAGGAGTCTGGATTCGAACATCTGTCATGATGTCCATTAACTGGGTGCCTCGTCTTATCCACGTATGCTCTAGCGTGTCTCATGTCTTGCATGTTGTCTCGTTTTCGTCTCATCTTAAACAAACTTCTTTCAATAACGCATCATCACGCCCACGCGTGACCTCCAGTAATTGATTTGACCTCCTATGTGAACTAAGTCAGATAGATTGACTTCTTTCACACACGAAGTAGTTTCACGTGAATCCTCCTCAAGGTCACACGTAGCGTGCGTGCTTTTATGATGAATATTCCACATGCAACATGACAAACTTTTATTAAAAAAAATTTCAAACCGAAGTGTTCGATGATTGCCTTTTCCAGACCAATTCCGAAATTGGATGCAGATTCATATTCCTTCGAAAACTTCCAAAAGTTTCATACTTTTGTCCAGTAAGGAACTGAACAAGATGTCATTGTTCTTCAAAGTTTCTCTCTCCGGGTTTCACAGATTTTGCTTCGGGTCATTGGGTCTTGTTTTTGTAAACCTTGTCCAGGATGCTTGTGTCAAGATTCTCTTTGTTTTGGATCTCGATCAGTCAAAATCCCTTCTCCCGGTATCGTAGAGAAGATCTTGAACAGGCTACCCTCACATTGTCCGTCTGAAAATTTGTTTCTTTTTCATTTATATCGAACAACTTCTTTTATCTCGTATGAATCCTTGGTGTACTTCCATCGATGCAACCTGTGCGTCAGGAGCAATTTTAAGTTTTGATTTAAATTTTTAAGGCTATTTGTTGATGTCATCTTCACAAAAGTGTGCATAATTTCTGAAATGAAATTGGTGATAAAACTCTTATTCTGCATAAAAAAAACAAATCATTTACAGATCATTTCAATGTGAACCTTGGAATTCGCAAATGCCTCTGCTCATGTGACACTACTGCTGTACAAATTTGGACTTTACCCTCATGAATAATTTGAAAATCACCAGGCAACATGTACGGCCTCGTTTTTGCTTGCATCCTGAGGCATGTTTTCGATGGTTTTGGTCATCCTGATGACCCCCCTTCCATGTAAGGCATTGTGAATAAGAAGAGGAAAAGTTGAGATGGACACTGACGAAATGTAGCTCTGCAGTGGGTGAACGCGAGTAATTACGGTCGCTGTCAGGGAGTTGAAAACTGCGAATGTACCGTGTCCTAAAAAAGGACGATTATAGGCTGTCTCTGTGTCAGTAGAGGACAATTTATGGGGCTAAGCACGAGTAGCAACAAAACAGGGAAAGAGAGGCATGTGCCTGGAGCGCTTCTTGTCTGTGTCAACACTGTCCACTACAAGTATGGACGATGTTGTATCAGGCGTCCTCACGTGAAGCAGATACAGAGTGCGAGAGGCGGATCTGGATAAGCTCATGTCAGAAGTCCTTCGATGAAACTTTACAAAGTAGACTTCTGCAGAGCATCGTTCAAAATAGCTACACATTCGTCGCTTGTGACATGGAAGCATCTTGATGATTTATCAACTTATCCTAAAGTTTCATGGAGATGATTCTCTGCAGACCTTGATTCTCCACATCGTTCTTCCTTTCATGCCTTCTGGAATCAGAGCTCCTACTTTCACCTCCTGACCATTGCTAAATGCCTCTCGAACTCAGACATATCTTTATGGGTTTTGTCATCAATAGTAAAGAAATTAACATCACTCTTGATCCACGATGGAATCTTCTGAATCCAGTTTCCGATAAGTAAAACCAAAGTGCAGGTTTGGGACCTTTGCATACCAGATGACAGATTCTGTATATGATTTCGAGCAAGGTGTCCAAGCCGATGTGATTTTATGTGGGCGTTGAAGAGGAAGTGTCAGCCAATCATTTTGTATAGTGCCCACTTCATCATCACTATATCAGTTCGAAACTTCAAACTGTGGCAGAATTATCTACATAAAATGCCCCGAGTACGTATCTGGTCGTCGAAAATTTAAGGCGTATGTTGAACTCTGAATGTTTCTGTAAATATCAGCTTCGTAGTGGCCAGTTTACAGCGGCCAAAAAGTGAGTAGCTGTACAGCTCGACTTCATCGCCACCATAATACTGTGTCGTTGAATGTTATATCTTCAATACGTAGAACTGCCTGAAGCACCTCTACGTAGACTGACAACCAGAAGGTTAAGAGTCGGAAGCTTTATAGTGGTAGCATTCAAGAGGAATATAATTTGATATCAGCATTAATCAGTGGTCTCGTGACAAGTGTTCAACTTGGCTTGGAAGCACCAACTCATGGATACATAAAGATTCCAATCATTCAAATGAAACTGCTTCCATGTGGAGCCGGGAACCTGAAAAGACAGGACGAAATCAACTATCAAACAGATTTCAGGAAGACCCTGTGTAGGTGCCACTCAGCCTTCTAAACTACAGTGAGTTGACAAGGTTCATGTGCTCTACTCATTTGATACTGCTGTAGAATGTCAGACTGTAGCGGTGATGTCTAGCTGATATTGACACATGTTTGATGCAACGGAGTATATAGACGGGCTTACTTAGGCCTCTAGAAATGGTGATGCCTTCTGAAAATTGAGGTGAGTGTGCTGAGTTCCAGTGCCGTTTGGTGATGAAGATTGTTTGGATGTACAGTGATACACTCAACTTTTCTACAGCTTCCACGTTCTCTTACATTTATCATAATTCTATACTCAGCCATATGACCTCTCTGATGGCCTTCTGTAGGATGATTACCACACAGGTTACAGGTATGAAAGGTAACCCTCAGGAGTAACTCTTAGGAGTTCTCCTAAGGGTTACAGCAATCGAATCAGGGCAGTGTGACAAGAGCATCAATCCCATTCCGCACATTGACGACGGTGACTGGACTTTGCACCCTGCTTAGAAGGTTGACTCACGCCAGAACTACTTTACTGTGTGAAAGTGCCCAGCATTGTGCACTGAAACTTGCAATTGTCTTTGAACCGTATCACAGTATCTCAGTGGGATTCGATACACTTTAATTATATACTAAATATACCGAGTCGTCAAAGTTTAGAATCCAGTTTTTCTAGAGAACAGATAAGTGGCCCGAATGAAATGAACAGAAAACGAGCTGGGAATGTGAGCCAGATATGCTAAGTAATATCTAATCGGAAAACCTTTAGGTGTCGATCTATTCAGTTGATCCATGCTCAAATTGTACAGAAGCTGCGATTAACAAGTGTCAGTGGTAAACTGACAGACGGCAGTTGGAGCCTTGAAGTAAAAGTTTGGATCTCACAAGCTTCGGTTCAATTTGAACCAAAGATTCTATCTATTTAAAACATTATGTCTGATTTCTTCTGTTCGGTAATATAAATCTTGTACTCTAGCTCTGCACTATCTGAAGGGCACTTAATGCTTTAAAATGAAGTCATCGAGTGCAAGTTTTGTGTGAAGACTCTCGAGCTGTTCACCTGGACTATGTGTGAGTGTTTGCAGGAGAAGAAATAGAGTGTTCTGTCAGTTCCAAGAATTGGAGGGTCAAGCTTATTTGCAGTGAGCCTAGTTCGTGATGACAGACTTGGCTGAGAGTTTGCACGTCTTCTTGTCTCGTTAGAAACGACTATGCAGGTTTTCAAATCGATTTAGGCTAATCGTCCGCAGTTACGAGAGCTGAAACTTAGGCATGAGGACTCTACACATGGAGACGAAGTACCAGAGATTACAACAGCTTACATTCCCAAGAATCGCGTATTTACATGAATGTTCATCTCCGAAAGCAATTTATAGTCATGCGATGACGAAGCGATGACGCTAAATCAGAATCAGCCATCGAGAACTAGGAGCCAACTCTAAACTCGAAACTCGAACGTCCAAAGAAAGGAATGATACCGATTGTGAGTTCAGCTATTTGGCACATTGTGTGCAGTGTACTGTGTCGTCTCAAACTTAGGTTAGATGGCAAATTGAGCCCCTTGTTACTGTTGCCTTGATCACACATGGTCTAAGAAAGTATTTAATAGCCTAAGGTAGGACAGTCGAAATGAGGGACCTCGTCACGAAGCATGTGGAGCTTTTGTGCACCACTGAAACCCTGTCACTGGACTGTAGAGAACGACACCGAGGGCTTTAAAGCATAAAGTCCTTTTTAATCGAGGACAATCGGAGTTGTTCGTATTTGAATTAGTCAAAGGGAGTCAACTTCCAACATATATTCTCCTGTATCTAGCGGTTTGTTGTATTAGAGGCCAAGATTCCAAGAGCTGTCAGCTTTGGGTAAGTGGAAAGCGTGTATGGCATAATTCCACAGCCCTGAACGCAAGTACGCTGATTTCGAACAGGATCATGAGCTAGCTTGCATTGCGCTTGGTGAGGCTGCAACTGGGAGAAAACGAATCTAACTTGATAACTTTCATCATGCTGCACGTATCCAGTCCAAGTATTGGGAAACGTTTCCTCTTCGGCTTTCTAGAGACGACTAATGTAGACCCTGGTTTATGCAGTACTGGAAAAAATGCCTTATTTATCTAAGAATTTGTTGAAATTCTTATCGTGTAGTTGGATTCTATCAGTGCACTCATCGCAGCTCTTGCCAAATTTGAGGCATTGCTTAATTGTTTTGAAATAGTTCCAGGTATGCAAAGCATATACTGTATGTTTTTCACTGAGGTGCTCCAAGTTTTTCACTTTAGACTCACACTGCTGATGACTCTGCTTTCTCGTCATTTCGGTGCCATTCATGCCAGGCGATTACTTTAATACTTGTCACAACCTCTGACCGCTTATCTGTGAGAATAATATTCCATTCAGTGCGACGGCGAGTCGGTTCAAGTACAGAGAGCACACTGACCTCCGCCCAGCTGCTTGTCGACGTCAAGTAAATTTCAAAGACCATCATCTAGCATCAATGATTGCCAAATGCTCACGGGAACTTTAGTGCCATGGAAAAAGTTTCGTCATAAAAATTGTCGGGGTCCGATGACCGGAATCCACAGTCACTTGGAATTAGGAGTTACAAATGCGATGTACTTGAGAAGCGGACATCAGGCAGAAGATGAGAGACTGATTGCTTGTCGCCTCGATCCCAAAACGACAAGAACTGGATGGCGAAGCGAGTTCAGTGCACAAATTGAAGAAGCATATGAACTGTAACCGCCCTATTTATATGTACATGAACTGTATCTTTACATAATTACGAAGAGGACCAAGACAGAGTTCATCTGTCTGAGAGAATTTCCGGATTCCCCTGTTGCATGGAAGTTCAATTCAGGTTCGACCTCAGAGGCCATAATCAGCTTGTGCGATGTGTTCAATTCTTTTACGCTTCTCGACTGTGATAAAAGCAGCCGTCATGGCAGCAAGTGCTATGGCAGAAAGGGTCAAAGAACCAGAGATGACTTCGACTCTGTTGAATCTGTTGAGGAGTATCGGTCATCCTCTTCTACAACGAAGAAAGAAGAGGAAAGGAGAAGAGAGAGGTGTGACAGTTTTACGTGGAAGGCCTGCGAATACATCCAACATAAGAGCTGCATAGAAATCAAATGCAGAAAACCCGGCAGGCTTTGCAGTCATCTCATCGCATCAAACTCTGATCCACACTTTTCTCGTACCAGCGTGTGACATGGAAGAGTCGAATGTGAAGCAAATATCAATAGTCACGAGATGTTCCCATCCACGGGATGATTCGTACTCTCTCAGTCACTTTGGTCCTTCTTACATCTCTCTGACACATGTTAGCAAGGCGGAGTAACAAGGAGCTGCAGAGGTGTAAAGACAGGAAAAGTAGACCAAGATCAAGCATCCAGAGCCTTCGAGTGGACACACGTCCTTCTGATGTACCATCGCAAATGTAGATAAAACATGGACACCCTTCATCACTAATAATGTGACCTCCAAGGGAATAACAACCCAGGGGCCAAGAGCACTTTCCTAAAAATATCACGAGCTCCTTAGGATCCGGCATCAGCTTCGCTTGGAATGGAGCCACTTTTCCTGAACTTCCGATGCTTTCAAATAGTACAGTACTGAGACACTGAGACAGGACCCAACTCGAAGTCCTCATCTACCTTCATGCGATGTTCCTGACGCTTCTGCTGCCCGTCATCCGTTACCATACCAGCTATCGGAAGCAAGAATCTCTTTCTCGCAAATCAGCGGCCAGTACCATGTGTCTGAATTTACAATCAAGTGTTCTATCCCAGCAGCTCATTGTTGTTCTTCTAGCCCTGGGATCAATCCCCTCTACATAGTTCGAGAAGTCTTCTTAACTACAGTGCATCCCTGAACTCCCCATAACTACTTGTAGACAACGATGCCAGCAAGTGATCGACTGGGTCTGAATGGGGTCCCAGCCAACTTCATCCAGGCCGCGAATCGGATGCATGAGTCGAAGGAGAAATCATTTCTTGAGAAGGTCGCGATGCTTGGAAAGAGCAGCACTCTCATGAGGCTCTTGCAGTTGTAGTCATTTCACGTCGAATTAACGCCTGCTTATAGCTTTCATGGTTAGATTTATAAACACCCATCCAGCTTTGGTGGAACGGTTTGTGATATACAGGTGGTCCGTGGAGGCTGCCATCACTTTTTCTTTCATCCGAACTATGTTGCGGCGTATGATTAGGATGTGTTCCATATGTATCACCAATAAGTGACTCAAGTTCCCATTGACTCTCGTCGATTGGCCATAGCTTGCTTCTGTGCCTCATCTTCAGTTGAGTCAACGAGTTAAGAATTCTGTATATTACACTCAAGAGAAATTAATTCAGTCCAACTCATTATTGAGCTACAACTACTTATATACCCACTTGTCGGTAATCTCAAAGTCAATTATCATGATGAACTTTATGTTAATAGATAAAGCAATGGGGACACAAAGGTCAAAAGACTTAAAAGCACCATACAAACGAAAAATCACAAATAAAGTAAAAAGCCCAAATATCCATCCTAACTAGCACTATAGTGGTTACTACTATAATAACCTAAATAATTAATAATTAATATAATAAAATATAAAAATTCTCCATATCTTGATCAAGTTTAATTTTGAGTAAACTAGTACAAGTAACAAATACATGCTCTTCATACTCAATATGACCATCGTCATACAATTTACAAATATGTTCACTCCTATCAATATTAAGCCACCATACTCTCTCAATTCCAAACCTATGAGATCTAATTCTATGTGTGACGATAAGATGAAGTAATGATATAGAGATTACTTCAAGTAGTTATTACTGTTCACAATACACAAGCAGAGTATTCACATGAAATTGATAAAATTGCATTTTAGTGCCTCATTTACTTTAAAATAATGTTCAGAAATCCCTCCTGTAGACGTTCGCGGAGTGCCATAGTTAAGTTTCGTCACATCCCACCACAACACTAAGCTTCTAAATGAAATATTTCTAAGACTTTAAAACACTAGATGAAACTTTCTACATTGATTTAACAATAAATATATGGTTTTGTAACCACCTTCTATTATCTTTTGCACGCAAAGTGATTATTAAAAAAAAATCTAACTATAATTATTAAAAAAAATCAATGAATAGATATTTATAACTTTTCATATTTTCTAATTGTAGATCATTATAATAGAAGTAGAATTTAGATCTAGTGATCACTATCATATTTTTAAACTTGAACATATTTAACTCTGACTGATTTGGATACAAACCTGTTTCTGTAAATTAATGACATCACACGGTAGTAAAGTGATATAATCTGAATACAAGAGAGGTTTGATAACAAAGTTTCCAAATTTAACACCATCACTATTATCATATACACTTGTTCTTTGTGTATAATTTATATCTCAAACTTGAGCTTAATGTCCAACCCCAAAAATACTTGAGGTGGTTGATGACTACAACACTTCTTTGATATGCTCATGGAATCAAAGAACTATTGTATATGGGATTACAATAGCACTTTGACTTTGCAGAAGATAATTCTTAATTCATCTCAATCGAGAAGTCAGAAAATACCACGATTGAGGTTGAAGATAGGACTCAAGAAGAGTTAGTTGTTTCTGAAATAGCTCTAGAACTCGAAGCTCAAGAACCAGGTTCTTTACCTTTGCACTCTTAAACTCATGAGAAAAAAATTAAAAGTTTTGCACTCAAATAACATTGAGAGCGATTTTGAATGAGGTTAATAGGAGAGGATAGAGAGCCATCAACCTTTACATGAGGTCACACAAAACATGAAATTAGCCATGTGCATGCTAGAATGCGGTAGAATTGGACGTCTCACACAAGAACAATATTTTGTATATTGGTTTGCAACCACAAGGAGGGAAGTTCGATGCTAACAAATGGGTTACTAAGTGAAACAAGATGGGAATAACAAAGTAAAGCAGTATCAAGATACATCGGTTTTAGAGAGAGATATGCTCATGCAGAAGCAAGCAGTTAGCTTTATTGAGATGTGTTGTGAAAAATGTTCGACTTACAACGGTAGCACCAAGAAGTGCTATTGACATTACTGCTGAGTTTTTATCTGTTTTTTTTTTTATTATCGATTCTGAAGACCTATGGAATCGAGAACTGATGTGACGTATTACAAGATACATGAACCCCCTTGTGTGAACTTTGTATAAGATGAGTTTCAAGCTTTTGTGCTATCAAATCAATTTGAGATTATACTTGGTAAAATTGGTTTTGATCTTCTTTCACCTCTGTCCATCCGAAACTTCCAAGTTTTGGGCCAATTGAGCAGGGTAGGAGCACTTGACGACCAATTCTGCGCCTTTGTCCGGCGTCCACCTCAAGGCAGTCCGCATCTCCCAACAAAAATTGTCAACTGCGAATACTATTATGTTACTGTGTCAACAGTACCACGGTATTGCTCTGTCCTCGTACCACGAATGTACTTTTATGCTCCAATACGAGACAGAGCCGATATGAAGGGAACATTCTTCAGGTTAATCGCTCCGCTCCATCGACAGAAAGTGCACTCTCAAATTTTGCTTTCGAGCACTCATCAAGCATTTGGAGGCATGCAGTATCTCACCTGACGAGCAGCTTTCCAATGCTTCACGGCATTTCAATCACTTCATGCTAGGTTCAACCGCGAGAGTGGTGAGGGGCTCCTATCGCAGAATAGGCGACTACCACAGTGCTATATTTCGAATGAGTGTCAAGGAGCTTTTGGTAGATCTCCAGGGGTCGATTTCGAGCGTGGAAATGTGCACGGGAGGACAATTATTTCAATCCAAGTGCTTAAATAAAGACCCGATTCTCGAGAAGCATTTAATTAGCATTAGCTTGCAAGCTATGAATAGAACAAGCTGAGCTACGATGACCTGAAGCCAGCAGGCTGACTCACGATGTCAAATGTCACTCATTTGATTCACTAGGTACCTGATTTACAGCGGGAATTATCTTTGCATCGCCTGTTATCCATCATGACTGCATAGAGAAGAAATTGCTGACTCCCATGGCTTTTTTCATATCAACCTCCATGCATTTCTCAAGCGTCCGTCAAACATTCACCAGGTCCAGGGACAAAAATAAACCCTCGTGAAATCGACCACCCTTTTGATGCATACGCCTGAGACTTCAAGGGAAATGAATCAAGTACAAATCCACATACTCTAGTCGCAAATTAGCGTTGCCACAAGGAAAAGAAAGCGTTCATCTTAAGAATTCGAAGTACAGAACCACGCGGCTGACATCGAGTTCTATGATGGATCACCGCAATGAGAGCTCGGGATAAGTTGACATCACAAGAGAAGCCAATCTCTATCGTATCAAAGCAGTTCATAATCATTTGGTGGATGGCACAACTCCGAAGGAATAACTCATCTTACGCACTGCTCAGAACTCCGATTCCCTGCCTGATATATATCCAAAATTGAATTTCAGGCTAGCAACACCTAATGAGATACTTGAGAAGCTGTATCCAGGACCTGGCCCCAAGAGTTTCCTTCATTCTGGAGAGAAAGTTCCAGCAGTACAGTGAACTTTATTATAATGATCTTTAAATAAGAAACCTCCAAGATATGAACATTTAACTCGCTGTTTGAGAGTCGTGTCTTGAGTTGATGAACACTATACACCACCTGAGACTCTTTCCAAGCGCAGGAATGACGTCAACTGCAGGGTGTGCACTGTACTAAGTTTGGTTATGATAAACAAATCGTCTCGCTTGTATGCTTCTGAGTTCGGGATATCCTCGAGAGCATCTCCTATCGTGGGCTCGGTTCTGTAAAGAGTGGCAGTCTCAAAATGCCTATAGCCAGTCTGCACATTTCACCACGTTTTAATCATTCTTTCAGTCTTAAGATCCCAAGGGAATCATAGGTAAATATTTTCACTAGTAGGTTGTATACATTAATATATATCACAATTAGCCATCTCCTAATAGCATGTTGATTATTAATGCCTGTAGATTGTTTTCCTCGTGCAAAGAAGAATCAGATCAGTCGAATAAGTTCGATTCTCAAGTTCTCCCTCTGACAGCGAGCCAAATCCCTGCTACGGGTGCCAACAGGAACTGGCGTGACTGCGACTACTCGTCGAAAACGAAGCCAGCGTCTCTGCCTCTCGTTCGGTCGTAGAATAATTCCAATGGAAGATCTCCCCTCCGGAATCATCTGCAACGTTTCGAGCCTTATATAATTTTTCCATTGTTAGCAGAATTGAGGCCTACGAATTGCAGTATTCGTATTAGCTGTGAACAGCAAAATTTTCCTGTCAGGGATCGGGATGTACTATATTTCGAATTCGTTGGAACGAAGGTTTAGAGTCTGCGAGTGCGAATCATGAGGTTTGATTTTTTCCCTCGTATGAGATGTCAGGCGCATCGTTTAGACATCACGATTCCAACCATACGTCCTTAAATCATCTACCTCTGCGCGTCCTGCTTTCGCTTTTGCCTGCATCCACACCCCCACCCACACCCGGGTGGAGAAACGCAATCACGATTCTTCTCCCGGCGTCGAGAGTCGTGAGTGCCCCAGATGCACCAGACTCTGATCCCCGACTTTTCTCTCCACTTTTCTCTTACAGATCTTCCAGTGTTGAAGGATGACATCCGAATCAGAATCTCTAGTCCAACCCGCAGTTCCATGAAGAGTCCTGCACCTGTCGAAGTCCCTTTAATCTCTTGGCTCGGAAAGCTTCATTCTGCAAATAATGCGAAAGAAGGGAGATATTTATATATCCACACACGCGCGTCAATCTTCGGATGGGTGGAGAGAGTCGATTAGGCCACGTGGGATAGTGAGCAGTTCCTCCGTGCTATGATTATAAAAGATTTTTCATAACTATTGACAAATAAAGTATGAAGACTGCAAGAAAATTTGAGAGATATTTCTTGATCCCAAGTGTTTTCCAATTCCCACATTATCCTTGAAATTTTCCCCGTCCTTGAGAATTGTCCATACGAGGTAAAACTCTTTGCTACAGAGTTGCATATTTTCCCACGGGGATCGATAGCTCTCACAGACTTCACACCAGAATCCATGCCAAACACAAACGAGGTCAATAAACAGAACAAAGATGTAGAGGTAGAGTTGAACGACAAACAAGAGGTATGTGTAGACTATCAGCATGCTAATTTTCATTCCATGAGGAAGAAAGAACGAGAAATAATGAGAAGTGAAGGAAGTAGCGATCCATGTAAATCACCCAATAGCATCATTCGAAGGACTTCGGATAAATAAATTGAACTGTAAACCAAAGAAGTGAGCAGATCCAGATTCACTTATATTGCAAACGAGGTCTTTAGAGCAACATGAGACGACAGAAACCAACCTCGAACGAGAAATCTTCAGTCGAGAAGCTCTTCACATGTTCGATCGGTTTCTTTACTAGCGTCTTGCATGTAACATTCGACCTGGAGCTCCTTACTAAGGCTCACATCCACAGTGGTAGCTTGCTGGAGTTTCGGACTTCTCTCAGTACAAAACGCCGCTTTATGATTCAGATTGAAAAAATGAGTCATCTGCGAGCTGCACTCCTTCAGAAGAAAACCCACAATAGTCTGCATATTTACCAGTTGAACACTCTTCATGATCCTGTTTTCTTGTTCAATCCGACCAGCAATCGTAGATTTCCTGGTGTGACCTGTAAGGACTTGTAGTTTGATTGATCCAAATCTTCCCATCTTGTAATCTGAATCGAGGCATGGTGGCGATTTTTTTATGGTCTTCTTCATCTAAATTCCAACCGAAGACGTTCAAGTTTTGCGCCATTCTGGAAGGATTTGAGCTCTTGACCACAACACCTACACCGTGATCCAAACTCCACCTCAACGCGACCTGCATCATCGAACAAAACCACGTGAGGGCAGGTTTAAAGTTTTGAAAGAAGAGTAAACCATTATACGCTCATTTTCATAAGATTTCGATTGCTCTAGGAACGTGGGAATTACATCTCAAAACAAAAGAGTGTTATTCATTCAAAGTGTTCAGACCTTAACACGTTCAGGGATACAACACACAGCCAAATTAACAGATGTCATTTTGTCGCTTTATGTAAGATTATTTTGAAATAGATGTCAATAACAACAATGCAAATTATAAAGATATGGATCGAAAGACTCTCACAGGTTGCTCTTGGGCTATTCAGCTCACAGTATCCTTTGCCAACGTGTTAACACGTGAAGAATTTGCGAATTACCAGTTTATCAGTGCTTGGTTGGTAGTCTTGCTAATCACATCCAACTCTCTCTTCCTGAATCTTTACATTTTAGCTTAACGTAGTCTTCTACTTTTTAGTTTTCAGGCAGGTCATCGATTTCGTACAACTCTTCTGCGGCGAGGAAAATTGATTCTGTTGCCAATCAACTGTTCTGTAGGTTACAAGCTCTGAAGAAGAAAAATTTCATTCAAGGACAATCTTTTCAATATCACAGCGTTAGTCATCAGGCAATGGGTACCGATACTGAATGGCAGTGACAGTCACAGCGCTATTGGATCTTATGAAGGCATGGGCGGGAATTGTGAACTTACCTGAGCGACTGATTTTCCATGCTTCTCAGCAATTTCTTTGAGGATGGGGCTGTCGATGACTGCGATCGAGGTGAATTCCTGAGAGTGCTTAGGCCTCCCTAGAGCAGCAAATCCCATGACCTTGATACCCATTTGTTTGCAAACGTCAAGAAGCCTCGGCTGTAGGCATCCTGGGTGCATCTCCACCTGGCAATGCAGAGAAAGAATATCCTCTTAAAAACCTTATGAATGAGCTCTTGCACAAGTTCCAAGCCATAAAATCCTAGAATGTGCTCGAACAGACCACCCTCTGCTTGCAACATCTCATAGTGAGAACCAACTTCAATCGTCTCATGAATAACCAGAATTATCGAAAGCCAAATCACACGCCTCTGCATTTAGGCAAGTTGGTATCTGAGTACCTGATTCACAGCGGGGATTATCTTTGCATCGGCTGTTATCACCCCAAGCAAATTGGAACCAAAATTGCTGACTCCGATCGCCCTGGTCAATCCCAGTTCCACGCACTGCTCCAGCTCCTTCCATACACCGACCAGATCAAGGGGCAAAAACGCATCTTCCGGGATTGTTGCTCTTGCCCCAGAAGGTTTCATTCCAGGCTTGATCCTTATTGGAAAGTGGATGAGGTACAGATCCACATACTCTATCCGCAAATTACTGTATCCACAACGGTAGTCAGGGAGAAATAACTCAGAATTTTACGAAATCACTCAAATAGTCCAGAAGGAAATTTCTTAATCGACGCATGAGTTTGATTTCGCGAAAAGCTTTTGACCTTTTTCTGGCTGGTGAAAATTAGTTTCTGTGGTTGATTGACATTCCACTTTACCTAAGGCTTTCTCGGAGAGAAGGAATCACGTCATCTGCGTGAGTTTGTTCAGGACTTAGCTTTGTTGTGATGAAAAACTCTTCTCGTTTGATTGTGCCAGAGTTTAGGACATCCTCTAGAACCTCGCCCATCATGGGCTCAGTTTTATACGCAGAGGCAGTGTCAAAATGTCTGTACCCAATCTGCGTGGTTATAACAATTGAATCACAACTGGCCCTTCGCTTGTGTGTCAATCTGTCAACACAAATAAGTCCAGGGAAAGAGCACAAGTTGACTACAAGAAATCATCTCTATAAGCATAACCTGTTGCGAAATTCATGTATAAAGTGAACGTAACCTCTGTAGTTGCATTCTGAGTGACATAATGATTCAGAGCAGAGCATTGAAAAGATGTCTGATGCTGATTCCCTTGCACATGTTTGCTTCACCTCCTTCTAGTGGGTGTCTTTCAAGATGCAATCTTGGACCTGATTCTGAATATAGCTAGATGGTTTGAAGGCCTACCTCAAGAGCCTTCCGGAAGTAAGCCTTGACTTCCTCCGGAGTTTCTTCTCTCGCTGACATGCCCAAAGCAATTGCTGGCATCAGCGCCCCGGTGTTGAGCTTCAAGCTCTGGTCTTCAAAGAGATTTGTCATCCTAGAGAATCTGAGGAAACTCGATATCAATCGAGAACGAATCGCAGCAGTGGGTAAGTGCCACTTCACATGTATTTATAGCGATTAATGCTTCGGCTTCTGCGATATGATACATATGCGTTCAATACTTATGCAGCAATATCATTCAGGGCCAGCAGAAATTTGTATCCTCGTCCATGCTTCAACCTCTCCCACTTACCAGCAACGGAGCGATCGATGTAGGCGGAGCTCAGCAAGAATAATACAGCGTCACTATTTTCAGAGCACTGAGAATAGCGATGAAACCCAAAAATTGTTTATGCCATCCTCACACCTACAACAGAGTCGAAACAGTTCTCAAACTTTGACCGACGAGCCTCTTTGACTCGAAGATTCTACTATTTATTTGCAAGTCTCTCTAAGTTAGAAGTAGTGACAAACATTAAAGAAGCAGCCATTGCATGTGCCCTGTGTCTTGGCACATAGGCAGGTGGCATGACATCAACCTGGCTCAAAAAAGTGACGAAATCACAGCTCTGAGATTGCCTGTTGACTTCCATGTCTTACCTCTATAACCTCTTTACACGACACTGTTCTGATCGTCTGTTGCAGCACGAGTTTCTCCTTCGTAATTGAGAGTTCTTATGTAAAATTTGATTCAAACCGAGCCCACTCAAATCCACAGCCAATATCAGAAGGTACTCAAGGGCGGAATGACCGACGAGAAACAGGCTTTGCAAAGTGCAAGCAGCAAATGATGTTGAAAGTTGCTGCTGTCAAGTTCCTGCGCAGTGTTCGTCGACGAAATGAGCGACACTCATCAGGTTGTTGTCAGATCGTACAAACAAAAACACGTTTCACTAAAATCATAAACAGATGTACTGTACTTTGACTGGCCCAGCAGCCCACAAACTTAAGCAGTCCACGCCGCTCGATTTCGATAACATAATCCCTTATATCATCATAGTTACGAACAGATAATCACAATACATAGTCATATACCAACAGAAATGCAGTGGGTGCTAGATCACTTTCTTAACACCTAAGCATTTTATTCCGAAAAATACGTGTCACGTGGGAATATAGAATGTTGAAGTCTAGTGCTAGAATACACTCTATCTAAATGAGTCTTTTCTATCTGTATTCTGTATATATCAAACTATTTTGATTACTAATTATAATACCACCATCAATGTTAAAGTTGACATTGGACGAAAGGTACAAACCTAATTTAGAGCAAAATTTTGCCAATATTCTTACTATTCTACAAACCCACCATTATTACAATCAAAACCTGAAGTAGAAACTACAGATGGTAAATGGTAAACAGAAATAAGAGGACATTAATTAAATGCTAGTGCATGTCTGTGTGCCACGAACTACGTAACTTGTGGTTTTTTCAAGTTATATTTATACTTACATTGATAACATTTGCGTTGATGATCTCTTGACTTCTCATTCCTTTGAATAACTTGAAGATAATATGTGGTCTAGAATTTGTTCTTATACTTCTACAAATCTTTTGATATAACACTTTCTAACTTTTGGAGACACATGTACTTTAAAAATTCTCAACAGTATCTTTCTTTTTTCCAATTCCCTTTCCAATAAGTGTTTTGCTTCTACCGATGTTAGCATTATTGATTATCTTATATCCTCGGCCACTACTAACTCTCTTATCTCAAAATTTGATATTCTATAATCTTAGCTTGAATCAAATCATGCACATCTCTTATTTACTCTCCTGTTGTCAAAAACAATCCCCTTCTCTCCATGCTATTCTATTTTAGCTTCCCACGAGTTTTGTTCAAATCCTAGTAAAAAATATCTTTACCACTTACATTTACAAGAACTTTTGATTCACACTTCATAGAGCCTTGATCCATATACAACGAGTGGACAATTAACACAATTGCTCAAAAACATTGCTTTTAAAATGTTTTTCTGGCACAAGGATCAGAGAGCTAAGGATCTTCTTTGCAACGGATGGTTTGATTTTGATTGCAAGCAAGCAAGGATGAGATTAGTTGACAAGTCTTTGAATCTCCAAAGTCGGCTTATCTTGACAAGGTTTAACAAAGACTTGATGAAATCTAAGAACCGAGCTTTTTTGAGGAAACAGCAAGAATCCTTGATAAAGTAGTTGATAAAAAATACCAAATCTTTTTGGAGACGGTTAGCATTACAGTCTTCTAAACTTACTCTTGATATCAAGAGCTTCATTGTCTTTGCTGAAAAGTTTTATTTCTTTCACGACGCTGCAGCAATGTCTTGTTGTGAAAGAATTCCTAACTTATTTTCTTAATCAAAGATGATAAATGACTCAAGTCAAAAAATTAACATACGGTAAATCAAAGTATTTGGATGATATCTCTTTGAACTTTTTAAGTGGAAAATAGATGTTATTGGACCAATATTCATTAAATTGTTAGAGAATGCTACTATGTATGGTTTTACTTAAACTTGGTTTTTACAAAAGATTGTTCTTATTCATAAGTCAGGAAAGAATGACTTGGTGACAAAGAATCGCACTATCATGGTGAATAGTTGTTTGGCAAATTGGTGGAGTCAAAGTTGAGTACATGGACTGAATCTCATTGAAAGAAAGCGCTATTTCAAGTAGATTTTTTGCTTTACATACAACACCATTGATCATATCTTGGCCTTGCGTGTTTTAGGGAATAAGTCTAAGGTCAATGAAAAAGCTTTGTTTTGCGTCTTCATCGATTTTTAAAAAAACTTTTCTTATTGTATCTTCTGAGTTTTTATGGGAAAGGTTTTTGAGTACCATTGGAGTGATTCAAGGTTGTACTCTCTCTACTATTCTATTTGGAGTTTTTACAGATGATATCAAATAGTGGTTGGAAGCATGTGATAGTGATCTTATCAAGATTAGAAACTTTGTTATCAAAGCTCTCTTGCATGCAAATGATATCATATTACTAACACGTGATGCAATTACTTTACAGAAACACTTTGGCTAGTGTTTATATCCAAAATGAGATGGAGATCAATATGGAGAAATCTAAAGTCATGATAATGATCACTAGATCCAAGTTCTTCTTCTATTGAAAGTAAACACAATTAGAAAACATGAAAAGTTATAATATTTCTAGGCATTGATTTTTCTTATGATTATAGTTGAACACTTTGCTTGCAAAGAAGAGTTGGTTACAAAAATCTATATTCATTATTAAATCATTGTAGAAATTTCATCTAGTGTTTTGAAGTGTTAGGAAATTTTTATTCAGAAGTTTAGTGTTGCATGTAGTTTTATATGGAAACCAAGTGTGGAGCTTTTGTTGTAAAAAGACATGTTGGAAGCGTGTGGAGAGGATGCAGAAGATATTTCTACGAGAAGAAATGGGTGTGAAAAACCAAACTTCATATGTTATTCTTCTTGCTGAAACAAGTTGTTTACCTCTAGAGTCTAAAGCTCTATATTTGACCATCACTTACACTAGAAGTATGTCTCTTGATGCTTTTCACCTTACTCTTTAAGTTTTGCGTGCCACACGTGTCAAATAGTTAGTTAGCAGTTAGCGGTCAAATAACATGGTTAGCGGATGTGATAACTTGGTCTTTGAGGTGGAATTTGGCGCAATGGTATTGGAATCCGCAACCTATGGCACTACGCGAACATCCAAATGAGTAGTTTTAGAACATAAATTGTAACAAGCTCGACATTAAGATGTAGTTTTATCAACTTCATGAGAATTATATCTTGTTTATTGTGAACATGAATATCTACTTGCAAGAATCTTTACGTCATATTATTGCTATGCATAGAATTGGATCTCATTGGTTTGGAATTGAGAAATTACGTTGGCTTAATATGGATAAGAGTGAACGTATTTATAGATTATGTGACAATGGGTACATTGAAGATGAGCATGTATTTACCAAGTGTTTTAGGTAAGAAGACATTAACTTTCTCACAATGTAGATGTGGATAATTTCTATATTTTAATAGAGTTTTTTTTTTATTTAGGTTGTTATATTACGGACCTTACTAATGACAGTTCTAGTTAAGGATTGATCTTTTCAATTATTTTTTTATTATCATTTATATTTTATTTTTCAACCTTTTGATCTTTAGGGTACCCCATCTTGGTATGTTACCACATACCATTTATAACATGTTATAGGTTACAATACAATATAATTACGAATTTATTATAGAAAAAATATTATATTATACTTTAATTACATAGTAATAAATTTTTTTTGTATATTTACGTATGTAAATAAATATAATTTCACATGATATGCGAGTTACTGATCGTAACTCACAGTAGTTGAACTCTCACGACACGGTATAATTCACTTAGAGAACTCAATAACTTTTTTGTATGTTTGATTTTAATATACATTAAAGTGCACTTGTCTAATGCAACGAATGGCATGCACTCACTATTTTGACTTTTCCATAATTCATGACAACAGACATTGATAGGGATCTCATGATGGAGGACTCAGAATAGAGCGGGAAGAAGGACGTGTCATGATACTCGGGTCGCGGACCCAAATGTTAATTTTAATCCTGGTGATATATTTACGGTGCAGATCCCTACCTATGGACCACTACACTAGTTGGGCGAAATTGCAGGACATTCTTTTACATTAAATACAATCACAGGAATCTCGAAGGTGCTGTAAGGAAAATTGTTTTCTCGATGTAACAAACGAGACAAGTTTCGAGATTGAACTCTATGGAACTCAGTAGCGATGCCATTATACCCACCTGGTGAATACTTTTTTCCTTGAGACCCGTAACCCGCGTTCCAGAGGAGCAAGCATCAAGACAGCAGTCAGTCAGGGTATGCTTTAGAGTTGCTGGTGGAACAGAGTTTGACGATTTTACCTGTTTCAGAGTATTCTGAACAGTCATTCTCGATCAACCCTCCATCTCTGCAATTCTGATTAATTTTTATTGTTGTCCTACCCAGCAAGTTAATAATACTCCCCCGCAACTGTAGCCGGACAGGATACTTCATAATTCCCTGGGAGACCTGAAAAGCAATCTAGTAGGCGCTCATGCTATGGGAGCATTGTGTAGGATTTGTAGAAGATGAGAACAACCGAGTAGTTTAATCTTGAAAGTTTCGTTCGCACGCATGCACGTGGGTTAGACTAATGAATCACGAAAAGCATATATCGATATCAGAGTTCAACGTGGGAATCAGATGCATTGAAGAAGCCAAAGGAGTATTAAATATAGAAGTGAACTTATGATTTACTCGAAATGCGTGTTCAAAAAGAAGAAAAAGACTAGTAGACTTTGAAATCGAGGCATTTTCTGTGGGTTATATTTCTTAGTTACTGTACAACAACAAAGATCAAAAGTATGCATGCCAGCATCTTCAATTTCTTTCCGTGGAATGAAATCAGATCTAGTATATTAAATAATTATAATTCCAACTTACAATTATTTAGTATATTAGATTTGATTTTATTCCACTGAAAACAAATTTTGAAAAAAACAATCATACTGTGCAACTTCTAGATAACTTGCACTAAGAGTCAATGTAACCGATTATGCACTAAGAGTCAATGGTAGTATGAAAGTAATTGCAAGATACTTTTGTGAGAAAACAGATCCTACCAAACCATCAAACATGTGAACGCAAGAATTGAGTAACAATCTCAACATTTCAATAAAGTCTATAAGTACACCAATTTACACATGCAGACTATAATAATTTACCAGAATTCTGGTACTAATGATGAAAATATACAACGAAGTAACCAAATAACATGGAAATAAATCAAGAAGAAAATAGTCTGGAATGTTCCTTGAGATCATATCTGTATGTAATCTTTTTAGTATTATTACATATTTATTTCCAATCTTTTGCTGCATTCCAACCTGATCGAGGGACCACTGTACACATCAAAGAAACAAATAAGCACATTAGGATCAAAGAGCGACTCAAATCCCACGCAATTCAGTACAATACTTTAGAACTGCGAAAAATTGAGAACATGATGCACCCGCTCCTTTGGAAAGTTCAAATGCGAGCCAAATCTTGCAAAGTGTACTTATGTGCAGAACAAGCAAGATAAGATGAGAAGAACTACCTATAACATGCAGGAAAGTAACCTGGCTTACAAGGACAGAAATCAGTAGCACCTCGTAGAGCTGTATAGTAATTGGATTCAGATGTGAGATGACTTCAGACAATACGTCTCGCCTCCTGCACTTCTTAGACTCGGAGTGTGCACGTGGACAAATTCAGACAATAATATAGACTTGTACCTTAAATAAATCGATCCTACAACCTGACCTTTCCCAACAATCGAATCTCCATTTAAACTTGAAGGGCGGGAAGCAAATTATTTAAAACTAATTAATTTGATGTTCATATATTGATATCGTATGAATATCATTATCCGCGCGAGGATAATGATACTCATACCATAATATGTTCAAATTTGGATTAAATATTTTCAAAAATGAAGATCCTTTGTCTTCTCGTAGCCACAAAAGACCTCCCTATCGACATAGATCAACGTATCATTATGACAACACTGTGAGATGACGCTTCATTCAACTATGTAGTTCAATGTTCACACATTCTTCGGATACCGTGATCTTCGGTATCCGAAGAATACCGTGATCTGCTCATCAGTGAAACCATTGATTCACTGCTCGGCTTTCAACCGATTCTGATTTTGAGTTGCAGAAGAGATGGGCGAGACAAATATGGAGGCACTTATTGCCGTATTCAAGAGCTGGTTTGTGTATACTGTTGCAGCAGTCGGCTTACTGTACGTCGTTCTTAAGGTTTTCAGCACAGTTAGACATAAGTCCGGGAGACGACCTCCTGGACCTCCATCTTTGCCATTGATTGGCCACCTCCATCACCTTGTATCTGGGTTTTCTCACCAAACGCTAGTCAGAATCGCTGAAAAATATGCACCCATAATGTGGCTCGACCTGGGACCTGTGGATGTTGTGGTTGTGTCTTCCTCGGATATGGCCAGGGAGATTCTGAAAACTCAAGATCACATATTTGCCTCCCGCCCTCCAACCTTAGTTGGAGATTTGGTTTTTGGGAAAGGTCAGGATCTGGTTTTTAGTCCTTTGAATGACAACGCTCGTCTAGTCCGGAAAGTGTTTACCACACGATTACTTTCGCAAAAACGGATCGATTTATTTAAGGTACAAGTCTAAATTGTTATGTATGAGTCTGTCCACATGCACCATCTCTTTTGAACACACTATTGACTCCTAAGTACAGGAAAGATGTATTGACTAACGTAATGTGACATCTGAGTCCAATTACTATAAACTGCTGAAGAAATTGCTATACGAAGGATATGGATTTCTGTCCTTGTAAGCCAGAACGAATATTTGGTCTAACGTTCTGCATGTTACAGCTAGTTCTTCTCATATTGTCTTGCTTGTTCTGCGCTCATGCGCAGAACAAGCAAGAGTTTAGGGGTTTATATACATACATACTGCACACTGCATATACACACTGCAAGATTTGGCTCACATTTCAACTTTGCAGAACAGCTGGTGCATGATGTTGTCAGTTTTTCGCACTGCATGTTACAGGTAGTTCTTCTCATCTTGTCTTGCTTGTTCTGCGCATGAGAACACACTGGAAATTTGGCTCACATTTGAACTTTGCAAAAGAGCTGGTGCATGATGTTGTCAGTTTTTCGCACTGCTAACGTATTTTACTGAATTGTGTAAGATTTGAGGCGATAGTCGCTCTTGAAAACGATGGGGATAGCATTCGAGGAGGGTCATGCGAATCGTTACATAAATGTTGCTGATATAATGCACGAACTGTTTATGTCCATTTCGACCGGAATGATGTTTCGAAGGGGTGTAGGTGCTCACAATCAGGACCTTATCAAAGTCATCAACGAACTAGCAAGCTCGACATTTTTCTTCATAGAAGATTTCTTCCCTTTGCTGAAGCCTCTAGATCTGAGTGGACAAATTAAAAGGCTGAAAATGGCAAAGGAAAATTTTCCAACATTATGGAGCCCATCATTGACAACCGCCTGAAGGAAAACACCAACTCGAAGTCATATGATGAGGAGGACTTCTTGGACGTGCTGCTGGCTATGAGCTACTTTACACGTGATCAAGTCAAATATCTTCTTCTGGTTTGTGATAGATGCTGATCTGTTGCGCTCGAATAATTCATTGCATGAGGATCGTCTTTCGTTCTGAGTCGTAGAAGTTCACGTTATGTTTCAAGGTTTGAAGGGTATGTTCAGCCCACTTTCTTGTTGAAATTCATCCACATTGTCAAGTTCATCATGAGTGTAGTTAAATAATTTTTTCGGTTTGTTAGAAGAAATACTTATAGTATAGTGCAAGTTCCATGCACCCAAAAAAAAAGTGGAAAAATGAAAGTGGTAAAGATGCTCAGAATATATTTACGTGGTTGTGAATATCAATATTCTCAGTCGTTTTATTATCTTGCATTTTGAATGCACAAGATCACTGATGTTGGTGATTCTTCAATCAGGACATCATTCTTGCTGGAACTGATACCACCTCTTATACGATTGTGTGGGCTATCACTGAGCTTCTGAGGCATCCCAACTTTATGGAAAGACTTCAGAGTGAGCTCGACGATGTGATCGGTAAAGAGAGGCTGGTTGAAGAAGCCGATCTCCAGAAACTCGAATATCTGGAGGCAGTAGTGAAGGAGACACTACGGCTGCACCCAGTCGGTGTTATAGTTCCTCGCTATTCTATGGAAGCAACAAAAGTAGCAGGATATGATATTCCACCCCAATACCCGTGAAACTCTATGCCATTTGTAGAGATCCTAAGGTTTGGGAAAATCCTCTGAAGTTTGATCCTTCCAGATTCTTAAACAGCCCTGTAGATGTGAAAGGACAGTATTTTGGGGCTCTACCTTTCGGTTCTGGGCGAAGGATGTGTCCGGGCATGAATTTGGGGCTCGTCTCTGTGGCCTATAACCTCGCCCAACTGGTTCATGCTTGTTCAATCTCCCTGCCCGAAGGCTTGACTCCTCTGGACGTAGATGTTGAAGAGAAGTTTGGACTCGTCGTAGGGAAGCTGAATCCTTTGAATGTACTCATATCGAGGCGACTGCAATCAATTTCTTCAAAATTGATTTCTATCTAGTTAGTTTTCATGTATTCAATGATGTGGAATAACGTTTTTCTTATAATTCCATAACTTATAAAATGTTAAGTGTATTGACTATCTTTTAGTATATTAAGCTGATTTTTAATTTATAATGACAAAAGTACAATATTTTCATATATCATCATTTTTTCACGGAAAATCCAAATTTAACTAGCCATCAAACGCGATCGCATACCAAGGATATACTAGAAAAAAAATTGCACATGCACAGGTGACACTAGACACATGTACTTTGCGACTGCAGTCTACTAGAACAATGATATTAATTTTTTATTCATAAAAACGTCATTAAAAATTTCAAATTAGTCTTACAATATAAGAACAATCTAAGCAACTTGGATGAAGCTTACCTGAATTCATTCTCAATAATCTCCCCTTTAATCTTGTTTTGAGTACTTTAATCTTTATAATCTATATGGTTATGATAGGAAAAGTTGTAAAAAGAAACCTAACATAGAATCTTGTCTAAACCAGATTGAAAAAAATAATGATAGAGTAAAAATAAATAGTGTTAAAAAAATTCTTATAGATTATTTTTTTATACAAAATCCACAAAGTAGCACAATTTATTTCTAAATTTCCAAAAAAATTAATTTTGATCAACATATCAGTTGAATATAGTTTTCTGACAATCTGTATTAATTTTTTATACGAATATTTTTTTTCTAAGAAAATTTCATATTATGTGATGAATTTTATCTTGCTATTCATGATTTTATTTGCTATATAATATATGATATAATTATTTTTTCCCTTGAGACCCGTAACCTAAATTCGAGAGGAGCAAGCATCAAGACATCAGTCAATATGGGTTTGCTTTAGAATTGCTGGTGGAACAGAGTTTGGCGATTTAACCTGTTTCGGAGCATTCTGAACAATCAACCCTCAACATACTACTTGTGCTACTCTCTGCAATTCTTATTAATCTTTATTACTCTCCTATCCAGCAAGTTGATGATACTCCCCCGTAACTGCAGCCTACAGGATACTTTATAATTCCCTGAGAGACCTGAAAAGCAATCTGGTCGTCGGTCATGCTATGGGAGGATTGTGTAGGTTTTGCAGAAGATGAGAACAAACTGAGTATTTTAATCTTGAAAACCTCGTTGGCACGCATGCACGTGGGTTAGACCAATGAATCACCAATCGGCACATACCGGTTTCTGACCTCAACGTTACTCTTGTGGGCATCAGATACAGTAAAGTAAAGAAGCAAAAGGAGAATTAAGGATTCAAGTGAGTGAGGGTTGGCTAGAACTGCGTGTTGAAAAAGAAGAGAAAAAGGTGGGTGATTAGGATGGACTCTGCGGTCGAGGCATTTTACTGTGCGTTGTACTTATTAGCTAACGTCCCACCAAAAAATCAAAAGTATGCAGGCCAGCATCTTCACTTTCTTCGGTGGAGTTAACAATCATACGAGCAGTGGAGAACCTCGAGTACTCGTATATGTTGTAGACAGTTATTCGAGACATTGCTTAGTAAACTGAGTTTTCTAAACTCCCAACTCATCAACTTTTTGTTCAGTTTGATCTGAACTAACGAGTTGTGTAGATTAAAGTAGAATACTGTAACGATCCTCAAAGCAAGAAAAGGGTACAACAGCCTTTGTCCTCCGAGCTGACTACCCATGTGCCACTCAGTTGTCAGAATACATCCACTTGCTTGCGTGACGGCATCCAGTGTGTCAGCACATTGAAGCATTCACTCACATGTCCTGTTCGCTTGCACAAGAAAGTGAAGACTTACTCTGACCGCTTAAAACTTTTTTCCAATCACACCGAGTATGGAGGAGCACGCATCGCCCTCTCTTTCGTCGAATTCTCCGGTTCCATATTTAGGACACCTGCGAGTGAGAGCGATCTTTTCCGTTGGTCGAACCGACCTCTACCGGAGGTGACGTCACTGCGACGTTGCCCTGATTCCGGAGTCTGAAGCGACAAATTCATGCTTGGCCAAGCTTGCCACGATGCGTGTTGGATGATTGCCACGTGGAAATGTGGATAGGTAAATCCCGGCGGTTGGATCGAAATCGGAGATGCTTCAACGCTTACCCTAAATTCTAGGGATCCCCTCTACAAAGTCCTGGTTTTCTGCGACCATTTTGAGCAACTTGTTGAGTTCGAGCAGTTTCTTGTTTCTGTTTTGTTCAATCTTCCTGGTTTGCATCCGATGATTGCCGAGTTATCTTTGTGTCGCCCTCTAGCATCGCAGAAGAAATCTCACGCCCAGCTTTCTTGCGCGGTGCTAGAGAAATCTCATACCCAGCACGCACATGACGGGAAGTTGAGTTTTGTTCGAGTGAGCCGGGCTTGCTATTTGACGAGAGGGCCTGCTGCACTCCAGGTTTACTGTTTCCTGCAAGCCAACCAGCAAACGTTTCTTCCACTGTGAGGGTGGAGGAGAGAATGGAAGGTGCAGATGAGTCCATAGTCAGTCACGCTGCCGAGACACGGGGAGCGGACTCCGCAGACGAGGAACCAGAGCTTCCGTCCAATGTCCAGGAACTTTTACGGCTTCCGGAAGGCAAAGCCGAGTCATTACAGATGCTTCCTAGTTTAACGTGGGTAGACTTTCGGGATTTCTTTCAGTTGCGAGAATAGCTCTCCACGTTAGAAGGCGCACCTTGGAGGGCTGGAGGGATCAGGAGCTGAAAACCTTATGAGGTTCTGGACATAAATATCTTTTGTGGCTGAGATGGATAGACGTTCACGGTGTGAGGTAACTTCGAGAGAATTGGGGTCTAGCATCTTTCCACGTGTATCGCTCGTGTGTATCACTCGTAGAACGATGCTAGACCCGAATCCTCTTCGATTTATACTCGTGAAAAGTCTGAAATGGAACTGAGATGTGGAAATGGAGAGCTCGTGTTAACAGCTGTGGAGAATTCTGAATCCCTCGAGCCTAAGAGAATTGATGATAAGCGATTGCAGATTGACTTCCAGATGTTTCTTAAATCTCGCCTCAAGATTGCGATGAAGTTTTGATTCTAGACTCCAGTCTGTATGTTTAGATATCGGCGTGGGAGGAGTCGAGTGCGGTTAAGTATGTGGCTGACATGATCAGTGGTGCTCCTCTATTAGAATCTGTGAGGTTGCGCGGCAGTTCGATCCGAATATACCTCATGGAGGAGGAGAACTCTGGCGATTCGAACCGGATAGACATGGATGAAGAGACTGAATCATGTCCCAGAATATGATTCACAGCTCGTCTTTGAAACCAATGGATCTAGGTGAGGTGAGCGGCCTTGTTGCTGAAAGCTCTGGCCGGAGATGATGGGAACCGGTCCATTGACCGTATCGATTGACTCAAAGACTGTTTGAGGCAACTTCTTGACCCGTAGTGACCCCGCAGTGGAGCTTGTTGTCGACCTTTTGAAGTGGCCACGCAGGTATACCTATTAGATAGAGTACTGCGGAGAAATCAAATCTCTAACACATTTTTAGAGATTTGATTTAATTTGATCAAATATCTAAAAATGTGTTAGTTTATCGGTGATGGTGGATCTTGACACTTCAGTCAGCCAAAAAATTAGAACTGGAAGCATCTTGTCGATGACTGGAAATCTGGAGAAACTGTCTTGAAGAAACTGAAATTATTTGATCGAAGTGAAGATCTCTGGGAGGGAGTAAGGAAGAAAGTGCTTGAGTACTTCCTAGAGAACACAAGTCTCACTCACTTGGATATAATTGACTCCAAACTCGAAGAAGAGGCCTTCAGGGACCTGATGGAGACCCTGCAAGTGAACTTGAATTTCCAGGAAATAATTGTCACAGGCACCTCATAGCAAACGTACGGAAAGGAGGCGCTTTTTCGAGAGGCGTTCAAGTAGAACCAAAAGAGGGCCGTGTGCATGTGGATGCTCAGAGAAGCCAAATTATCATCTGGTCACGCGAAAGTTGGGTCGACTCTCCTTGTGCGGCTCTCCTCGGGCAGGTAAGGTGCCTTGTAATTTCTAAGTTTTTGTAATCTGTATTTTTCAAGTTACGAGCTGTGTTGGTTGTGATTCTATGCAGGCAAAGTTCTATTGCAAATAACCGTGATGAGGATAGTTCAAGGCAAACA
Source organism: Marchantia polymorpha subsp. ruderalis (assembly GCA_037833965.1). Taxonomy (NCBI): domain Eukaryota; kingdom Viridiplantae; phylum Streptophyta; class Marchantiopsida; order Marchantiales; family Marchantiaceae; genus Marchantia; species Marchantia polymorpha. The sequence goes on from AP031357.1 coordinate 13,119,390, forward strand.
TTGGTTCGAAGCGAAAGGGGATGAGTTATCTAGATCTCCTCAAATAACATTTTCGTGATCTTCAATAGGTTGTTCAGTGAACTCCCAATTGTGTTTCCATTTCTCTTCCTTACATTTATAACCACCGTGGATAGTAGAAACTGCCCTCTTTAGCCATCCGAAAATTTCATGGCTTCTGGACCATAAGATTTGTTAGATGGCCAAAGAGGGCAATTTCCCATCTTCGCAGATTTCTTTCCATCGTCTTCTTCATCTTCTTTATGATTCAACTAGTGCATGAAATCAATCATAACCTATTTGAATTGCGATTGACGTGTATTAGATAACTTGAATATTCTATCAAAACTAGGTCACGTGACCCATACACAAGGAAGGACGAATTTGTAAGTGAGCGTTTTTGCTCTGTTGAAAGATGTTGCGGCGAACCTATGGACAGAGATATGTGGTCGGATCTATGCTCGAAAATATACTTATCAATCTAGATTTGTTTTCCAAGTTCGGAAATACTCTTCAGTATTTTATTCCATCCTTCATTCCTGAGTATGGAAGAACGCAAGCCTCAATAATGGGTTTGCGAATTTACAGTTTGTCTTCATCTGGAGATAATACTAGTATGGAAGAACAATGGCACTAATTGCTGCTTTTTCACTCTTCCTGAAGATTTTATAAACACACCGTGAGAAAATTGAATGTGTCAAGTTCTGATTGTAGGTCGTGTATGAATTATGGAATGTGCCTTTCTCATTAGTTAAATTCATTTCCGAATGCGCTGTATGTCTATCAAATTTTGCATCATTGTACATGTTCATGTGATGTAAGTTGATTTTGAAGATGCATCTTTTCAAGAAGAATGTGTCCTGCTATTGACGTAACTGCGACTTTACTTCATGGGCTGGAAATATAGTCGAGCAAGAAACTTCCTACAATACGTGGATGTTCTGATATTATGCTCAAAGGATGAATCAAGGGATAGAGCTCTGAAAATGGTGATATCATTTTGCATAGCATCCAAACGCTGTTCCGTGGTGAGGTTGCTTCTCGGTGTAATCTAAACACGTCGCATGAAGAAGCTGAGTTCAATTCATCTATTCTCATCGAGCTCAAATCAAATTTCAATCGTAGCATCAGTGACATGTTGAGTTTTTTCCGTCTGATAGAATGTATTTGAAGGTGGAAGAATAGGTGCCCAACCAAGAGCATTGTTAGCCCTCGATTGACGGGAGCACACACCGGTGATATTTAAAAACCCAGGGATTTACTGTGGAAGAGCGATGTGAAAGTGGTTGTGAATGAGTTGTGACAAAGCGCATTCGACAATTGTTATCAGTTCGGCATGCCTTGATCCGAATCACTACTCACGCTTATTAATTGCGTGAGCAATGAATCTGATCAACCTCACACTGAAGTGAGAATAGGTTTGACTACTCGAGTCATTCATACTAACTTGATACGTCCAATTTCGACAAGCTGGATGAAAGGTTGAAGTCAGTGGAGATCGAGGTCCAAAGTGCGGAGATGAAGGTGGGACAGATATTCACTGTCCAACAAGTACTGTCAACTTTGAATGCTTCCATGTCTGATGAAGTGGGAAGGCTCATTCAGTATTCAAATCTTATTTAACTCGAAGCTTATTCAACAAACCCGAGCTTTGGCCAACCCTTGGATCAAGTTTTTCCTCTCGCCAAATTTAATTCTACTTTTGAGATATAATATCAAATTCTCTCATATTAAATATAACTTTTGCTGGGAAGCATATGTTGATATTATTTTTGAAGATATAATTTTTCTAAAAAAAAAAAGGCTCCTTATAAATTAATCTAATCGAATAGACAGCTTGAAACTCAAAAACCTTAACATATTGCATAATATTTGCGTGGCAAGAGCAAAAGCTTTGTATTCTTTACGGTTTTCACGAAAATAACAGTCCATATTGATTTCTACCTTCCAGCTCATTCTTTCCAGTAAACTTTCTCTGTAGTCAATAATTAAAATTTACAATCGAGAATAACTTTGAGACAATTGCTGTAATAGATTTCTTGAATAAACTCGATTCCCATAATTTCAATGTTAGTACAATCAAATGTACAGTGTTTCATTCTCCAATTTTTCCCGATTTGGGGAACATTTCATCTTCATTATCCTTAAGTTAATATGGCTTTTTACCTTCCCATACTAGATCTTTCAAATAAAAAAAAAAACACTTTGGTACAGTATATAAACACTGTGCAAATATAATACATATATGTTCAGTATGCATGAAGTATAAACAATTGCCTTCTTTCTCTCTTTCGTTATCTTTGAATAATTTACCGCATGATAGAGATGCAAATAACTCAACGTCCATCCATTTCTACGGGTATTGACAACATCTACTTAATGGTACTATCATCGAAAGAAGAGTGAATTACTACTAATCATGCATATCGCAAATAATTAGTTTGAGAAAAACCCGGGGTAAAAAGTGTCTGACAAGTTCATCCAGCAGGAGAGAACTCCCAAGCAACTTCATGACCTTATGTTACGGTTATTGTTGGCGTTTTCTAAAGACGAGTGCAGTTCTGCATGCCTGGATAACCTTTCGCTTACATTTGATGTGTCACTTTCACATGGGTGACTGGTCAAGTATTAAGAAGATTTGCAGATAGGATTGGATCGGGAGAATTTCGCGTGGTTCCGAAAACTATTGAAATCCCATGCAAAGTCATGTTTTATACTGGACTCCATAAGATCCCCAATTTGTGCCAGGCGATTCCGGAGTGTGAATATTTTAAATCTAATATTGTTAAACTAGATGGCATTAGCTATCGTGATCGTAGGGCAGTTCTAAACGATGGGAAAGCAAGGAGCTGCAAGAAGTATGGCTGAGGATACAGCAAACTCTTGCTCCTATTGACTATTCGGCTATCTTCAAGTTGTATCAGGTGAAATACGTGATACTAGAATTAGGTGGGCATGTATGGATGTGCGAGGACTGCATGGATAAAGGCCTGTCATTCTGGCATTTTGACATATTAGGAATTTGAAGAGTTTAGAATGTCATTATGCAATCGACAAGCATATGTTTAGATCCTCATGCAACATGAAACTCTGCAAAATCTTCCTTAGAGTTTTTACTTGTACAAGTCTTATATAATCTATGCAATCATGTCAATCGTGCAGTTATGTATCTGAAGTAGTTCAGTATTTGGCTAAACTATCAAAATTCCACTTTGAGGACTAACTTTTTAAGTGTGTTTTGCTACAAATCTCACCGTTTTGAAATCCCTTCACTTACAAGTGGGGTGATCAGCCTTGAATTTCGATACATATACTGTATGATTGGTCTGCTATTGTTCTGAATGATAAAGGCCCAACAACTCTATAATGGACAGGCATGAAGGTTATGATATTTTATTTTTTTATAGTTGGTATTATTGTTAAACACAAGTGCAATTTTGAATACTGAAGTTGACAGCAAAGACGTGTTTTTATACCAAATACCAAATGGTTGACCACGAAAATTAAAATTTCTTGATGTTTAGTCAAAATATCTGTTTTGTTCAAAGATAGTAAAAATGTTAAGATGATCATTTTGATCAAACAAAGATATCAAATTTAATGAAAAAACTCAAAACTTTCTTTGAAAAATTTCAATTCTTGAGATACGAGAAGAAAGATAAGGTCAATTTGGATTGAAGCTAACGAATTATCTGCTTCAGAGTCTTTATTGTCAAGAAGTATATGCGAATAGAAAATAGAGGTGCATTAATTACTTACTAGATGTAAGGCATGTCAAAATTTAATGACATCTCTTGTTGTATGATTGTAACTTTTTTTTAAATTCTTTATCTGAAATAACATAAAGACTGGTTTCTTAAAAATTTTCGTGAACATCATTAAATTTTTTATCAAAAAATACAATTATTTTCTAGAATATTTGAATTATTAGCTAGATACTTGTACTTCATTGAACTAAGATAAAATTTGACTTTTAATACATGAAAGAAATTTTTATACAACTGCAGATTAAATGTACCCAATGTCATTCAATATTTTAAATAAAAATAAAAATAAAATAAAAAATAAAAAATATAATTTAAATCAATCGAAAGAGTACTAGAAGGGCAAAAGGAAGGAGAATGGACTAACTAACACTAGGACAGTATTTGTTTCCCTCGTCAACCTATCATCAATATGTCCTGCAATGCACGCAGGATATGTTGATTTTATGATCTGCATGCATTATATAGTATATACTAAAAACCCATCAATGTACGCAGTAACATATAAATACATGACAGCTATAAGTAACTATAAAACTAACGAATTTCATGTAAATTTTCCTGCATCTACAATCGCCATTTTAGTTTTATTGAATTGTCTAATAGAAAATATAACGATGAATGCTCCATGTCACTTTATAAAGTGTACGAAAATAATCTTATTATAATCGCTCATACACACTGATATTTATCATCGACCTCCAAGGTTGCAATTCTAATCCTAGTCCTAATCATTTATTAGGACTTTGAACAGTTCAATGCGAACTTGACATTTTATCACTCAAGTAGATGAGAGGTGAACGATAAGAACATGAATAGATAGAATCAAGTCTTGAATTGAACGTGTATGAAGGGAGAACAACGTAGTATCTGTCCTTTCAAAGTGGGTTCAATGGGATTAGTCAGAAGTCTGGCTTGCTTGTAAGCTAGCTCTTCAAATAGAGCATATGTGAGATCATCGGGTGATGGCATGAGCCTGAGCTTGTTATCTGCAACGGCCATGTATTGGAACCTGCTGGCGATGAAACTTCAGTCAGTTCATAGTAGAAGGTTAGGAGGCACGTGGTGGCTCACTTTCCAGCATAAGAGAAGTCATGAAGGTCTCATTTAGGAACATCAAAAGCTTAAGATTTGGTCAGATGTTGCATTACTTGTCCCTGTGCGGCATGAACACAACTCTGAGTTGATTGAGGTCGAAGTCAGCCCATCCGGTTGGGCGGGTGTACATTCCGTATGTATAGAAGCCTGAATTTCCACGAAGCAAAACACCCCTGCATCCAGTTTCATTAGTATTGTATGTTCAAGTGAAGCGGCTAAGGAAATCACGCAGATTATACGGTGGCCTATAATGCTAAATATACGTGAGAATTCATGAGACATGTTACTAGTGTGTCCAGAAAACCAGTCATTTCATGCAGTTTTCTTATCTGAACACATAGACCTTGCTTCGTCATTTCAGCAAAGGGATACTACAGCTAGTTGATGTAATTCTCGCTGTCGTTTGTTCTCACTAATATTCCGTGTTCAAAATGAAGTGATTGAAATACCTCTTGTCTACATCAAGAGGCAGCATGGCTGGTGTTTGAGTTGCATCATATGGTCGAGTAAAGTAAACTTCTACTTTATCTCCATCCGAGTGAACGAGTTGAAAGATCGTTCCACTTGGCCTGTAATTCGTCAATCTTCAAATGATACATGTATTTCTGTTTATATATGGAAGACACAATTCATGACAAAACATTTGCAAACGGCCTCAATGTCGATGGATCGAACCAGACTGATAAATTCCTCAGAGAAAACTAGCAAGCTTTATGATGGGAGGTTCTGAGTTCTCGAATCGAGACGTTGCGACACGAGTGTTATATGAACTTGTGAATGCACAGTACTGTCTCTCTGGGGTGTAGAGTGCAAAAATCACGTTGATCCACAAATTAACTTCTCCTACACCAACATGTCCAGAGCATAACGGACTGGGTAATTAGTGTTCATGTATCACCTAGATAATAAGCAGATTGAAATCTTCTGACGAATATGTGGTTTAAGGCGTAGAGTTCGGAATGAATCTCAAGGATTTCCACCTTTAGTTCTGGTATTCACCTGATGAAATTGATTGGATCAGTATCTTGATTTGCTACGTGATGCTGCATAATATCTTGCGATTAAATGGGTAATCAGTGTTCATGTATCACCTAGATAATAAGCAGATTGAAATCTTCTGACGAATATGTGGTTTAAGGCGTAGAGTTCGGAAAGAATGTCAAGTATTTCCACTTTAGTTCTGGTATTCACCTGAAGAAATTGATTGGATCAGTATCTTGACTTGCGACGTGATGTTGCATTCTGCAGAATATCTTGCAATTAGATGCTTGTTGTATCTGAGAAATAAAATGGTAAATGATAAAAAATCAAACCCGGGACCCAAAGGATCAGAATGTTGAAAAACACAATACAAGCAACAACCACAAACAAGGGAAAATACCCCAAAGCCCATCTCTAGAACGATAACTAATAATGTCCCTAATATAACAACCTAAATCAAAAGGAACTAACTATAACAAAGAATAAAAATTCAACATATCTATGTTATAAGTCACTCTAATCTCTGCATATCTAGTACAAGTAAGAAATACATACTCTTCATCCTCAACTTCTCTTCCATTACATAGCCTACAAATACGTTCACTTCTATCAATATTAAGCCAACGTACCTCCTCAATTCCAAGCCTATGATATCCAGTTCTATACCTAGCAATAATATGTCGGAAGTACGTAGAGATTCCTGCAAGTAGTTAATCATGTTCACAATGAACAAGCATAGGATTCACATGAAGTTGATAAAACTGCATCTTGGTGTCGCGCTTGCTCCAAATAATGTTCAGAAACTCCTCATAGTGCTATAGGTAGTAGGTCCCAATCGCGTTCCGTCACATTCCACCTCAAAGACCAAGTTATCACATCCGCTAACCATCCTTTGGCATGTGTGACATTCAAAGCCTGAGGAGAAAGGCGAGAAGCATCAAGAGATCTCACTCTTCTAATGTAAGTAATGCTCAAGTATAGAGCTTCAGCCCCTAGAGGTAAACAACATGTTTCCGCAAGAAGAATATCATATGAGGTTTGATTTCTCACACCCAATTCTTCTTGTAGAAATATCTTCTGCACCCTCTCCACACGCTTAGGTTCCATACAATACTACCGGCAACACTAAGCTTCTGCATAAAAATTTCCTAAGACTCCAAGACACAAGATGAGCCCTTCTACACCAATTTAGCAATGAATATAGAGCTTTGTAACCACCTTCTACTTTCTTTTGCACACAAAGTGCCCACCTATAATCATTAGAATAATCAATGCCTAGATATTTATAACTCTTCATCTCTTCTAATTGTAGATCCTAGTAATAGAAGGAAAACTTGGATCTAGTGCGCACTATCATGACTTTGAACTTCTTTGTATTTAACTCCATCTGATTCTGGGTACAAAAGCTAGCCAAAGTGTATAGTTGTTTCATTAAACTAATTGCATCACGTGCTAATAATATAACATCATCTGCATATAAGAGAGCTTTGATAACCGTTTGCAGAGTATTGAGTATCAAATTGTCTTGAGACGCCGTGATGTGAATGCCTCTCAAAAACTCGAGACTGAAATATGTTTCATCTTCCATCTCCAAACTGCGTTCAGTCTCAAACTTTGCGAGCTTGTGCTCCCTACCCAGCTCCAAGCTCCCACAAAGTTTCAAGTCCAAAGCAAACTCCAGGCCGAAGTTACAGCCCCTCCAAGATTCGGCTCTCCCTTTTCAAAAAGCTAAGACATCCCAGACACGTCATCTTCTCGCTCCAAATGGCATTCGGCATGAGATTTTTCCGGCTTGTGCGCCTTGCAGCTACTCCAGCGTTTCATCAAATTTCAGCTCCAGATCACTCCCAACTTTGAAGAAACAGCTTCCGTAAGAAACTCTTGCCCTCAAATCTTGAAACTCAAACGTCGAAACTCAAAATTGGACTCACTCTGATTTTGGAACTCTGTTCAATCTGAAAATTGACAGGCTTGAGCTTTCTCCCTAATGTCACAATGCTACGAAATTTCAACCCCCGTTGACACTCAAGACCGAAGTTATGGCCCTTGCAAGGTTTAGCCCTCCACTCTCAAAAAGCTCAAACCTCCAAGGCACGTCAACTTCTCGCTCCGAATGGCGTTTGGCCTGAGATTTTGCAGGCTTGTGCGTCCTGACCTATTCTAGTGTTTCATCAAATTTCAGCTCCAGATCACTCCCAACCTCGAAGAAACAGCTCCCGTAAGAATCTCTTGCCCTCAAATCTTGAAACTCAAAGCTTGAAACTCAAAGTTGGACGCACTCTGACTTCGGAACTCCGTTCAATTTGAAAATTGACAGGCTTGAGCGTTCTCTTCAACGTCACAATGCCACGAAATTTCAGCTCACGTTCACACTCAAGCCCGAAGTTAAGGCCTCTGCAAGATTCAGCCCTCCTCTCTCAAAAAACTCAGACCTCCAAGACAGGTGAACTTCTCGCTCCGAATGGCGTTCGGCATGAATAACGATTTCATATGTCTTCACACATGAGTATTGCTAGGAAGTGACTGTTAGCGTGAATAGCAGATGATATCGCAGCTGGATTTCTACCGTTCCCAAATGGATTCGGAAGTCTGTGTGTCTTGCAAATGAATGGGGTAACTCCAGACATTAAGATTTCTACAGCCAGCTCACTGAACCCATGCTGAATATACCCTTCCCAAACTTTAATTTTCATCCGTAATGGTTGTGTGAGTAGTGGAGTACTCTTGATCACTTGTGGCTTTCTCGGCTCTACCTTGTCGACTGTAAAGAGTTCAATGAAAGTAAATCCATAAATTCATTGAACTTTGTCATTGAATAAATTCAATGTCCCGAAGCCCCTCTTATCTGGAGGCGGTCGGAGCTGCGTGGAAGATGATGTTTAAAGCTTCTCAAACTTCACTTTCCTCTCATACCTTAAACTTCTAACAGTGTAGCTTTCTTCTCCACTGGAGGCTAAGCCCACCCTGAAATTCTTTCAGGTGTACCATGATGCGTATACGATCACAGAAACTAGATCAAGCTGACTACAACTCTCAATCAGTGGAGGCTCTAGCATTGTTTTTTCAGAATTTTTTCTTCAATACAGAACCCCTTCTTGTGTTTGACCCTCTCACTCAAGCCTATGGCTGCGTGTTTTTTTGGTGTGGGGATTCTAGATCCTTGCTATTACCTCTATCATTGCTGATATTTCTACGGGATTCTCGAGATTATCTCTATCATTTTATTATTTCGACGAGATTCTCGATTCGAGGAGGTCGATTCAGATTGTCAGCCTCTACTGAATTCCTCCAATCTCTCAACAACAGTTTGTGGAGGGGACATGCAGCGGTCTGGATTGGCTCTTTGCCATTTGCCACTTATCCTGGACCGTCTCACTCATTCCAAATGAGACCAACATTATACGGAAAATCTCGTCAAAGTGAAAGGCTATAACAATTTGGATTGCAGAAACGAACCGGAACTTTATGCTTTTCGTTGACAATGTTTGGGCTTTAGTATGTATTTTCTCTCCCTCTTTCAATCTAAGATGATTTTGTTATATGTGCAACAATCAATATAATCTCGCAATGGTCCACAGTCAGACAAATAAACCCATACGGTGTGCGCGAGAATAGCCTTCGTGCACTAATCATAGTTTTGGATGTTATTCGGAAGTGTCCATCAGCCGTGTGTTCAGCCCAAAGCGAAGTATTCTTTCGCCTTTTACTAAAGAATACCGTGTGCGGGACACAGAAGCGGCTTGTTCATATTTTTGGAAAGCCACTTAATTGGGGCACCATCCGACAAAACGAAACAAGGAATTCAGTACTATTGATTGATATATCAACAAGAGTGCCTGTGCATGTTTGGAACATGGTTGTAGAAGTGCTGAATGTTGGTGGGAGTTACCAAACTGGTTGCACAGTTCTACTGAGTGTTACTTCCTGACAAGACCATGTGGAGGTAACCGCTTCATGTAATTTGGTTTATTTCACAGCGTTACATCTCAAATTCTGTCACTCCCACTTATTCCTATGAACTTATATTGACCTTTTTCTTCTCAATAATGATATAGCAATTGCAACGCTATTATCAATTCATGTCACAACTTTAACCTCTCACAACAGCATAGGAAATCGTTCTTGATGTAGCTTGCGCTCTTTCTTTTGACAGAATTTTCTATACCAATATATATGATGAATTGAGAGTGAAAGCACAGATCCAACAACTTGGTAGCTTAATATGTTTTTCAATCACCGCCACACTTGTTTCAATATGAAACGAACATTTCTTATTACCATGTAAAATTTTTATTCAATATTTTACACTCACCTTAATGTGTTGTTCTTCTTGACTCTTTTATCTAATCTCTCTATTGAGGGTTTCTCACGATGAAGGGCTCCAGTTCATTGATGATTTTCAAGTACTGAAAAAAAAGAAGATTTTCATTGTCTATCAAGCAAGCTGTCCAGCTGCTTGTCCTCAAGTCGATTTTCTTCTTTAAACAAATTTGATTTCTGAACTTTCTTTTGACCCAATAGTATATCAATCTTTAGACTCCAAAGCTTATTCGCGTTTCTTCGTGCCTTATCTGTCTCCAAATATCACTTTTTTATTTCCATAAATTAGAATAGTAGGGTATGGATCATCTAACTGTGGTCCTAATTGCTGATGGATACTCGTACATATCAATCAAATGGGATGGTTTGCATGAATGTACATGATATAATAAATTTGTTGCCAAGTAGTTTCTAGCTGAAAAGATCAGTTGGTGAGCATTTCTCTTAACGTTACTTCCAATAATAAGATCTAAGCTTATCCAGCAATTACTTTTCGTTGGATCTACACGTCAAAACTGCTGTTTCTTGGGGTGAGATAATGTGTTGTATGTATTCTGAACTCTAACATGGGACATTGTGAGATCCAGTCGTAATCGTCGAAGTTCGAGGACACGCCCGCACTTGCGCGTAGAGATGGGCACAGCTCGGCTAACGGCTAGAAGTTTTTGTTAGCTGGCTAGCCGTCGGCTGAGTAACAGAATCTTGAGAATCGATTCTCTTGATATTCGATTTGGAAGATTTTCTTGATAGAGTTTACAAATCTCGACAAAAAAGGATGATCAAATGGACAGATGGATCTATACAAATGTATCACACTTTTTGGTCGAAAGATTAAGGAATCTTCATTAATTAACGTCTACGGGCGAGCTGTGGTTCGTGTCGAGCCATTCTTGACGCGAAGCTGGTCTGATGATTTACTGTGCGAAGTCCTGTCCCCTCTGGACGCTGCATTGCGAAGCACTTCGGATCCAATTTTACATTTAACATAAAACATATGCATGCTCCTCAGTTTTGGTTCTTCCGCACCATTTACGTACAAATCACGTCACATTAGAAAAATAGAGTCTGTAACGCATTAAAACCAAGAATCTCATGCAACCATGAATATATTCTGGGAAGTCAGAAGATGATACATGTATTGGACCTGTAGAGAAGTACAAGCTTTGGTTACAGGCGACTGAAGTCAAGATCACCTCTTCACTAACAGAAATTTTCGATATATTCATCACCCTAGATCTTGATACATGGTGTACCTAGAGGTCTGAGATCCCCTTGGTACAATAGCAAAAAGGTGAGCTTTGGTAAGGAACTCTGGCATGTAAGGTTGGACGTGCTATTTGCTGTTGAGGAGACTTTTATGGTAAGGGAGGCAAATCTTCTGAATCTGAGCTGAAAGATCCACAAGAGTCCGTGGAGGAGATGTTCCATGCAGCAAAGATTGCTAAAGGTCCTGCGGTTACTGCTGCCTTAAAACCGTGTTGTTATGCCCAAGTACACCTTGCCTACAAGATGCACACATGTGTGCATGTTCCATCAATCTTCCGCTCGAGGATGATGTTTGAACCGATTTAGCTTTTCGGCTTCTGCGGCAGCAGGAAAGTGGAGAAGGTGGAGAGGAAACCCAGGCAGAGCGCACGATGGCCTTTCGTTCATCACCGTGCTCGCAAGATAATCATGTGATTGTCTAATCACGACGAATGCTCTCAATCCCACGCAGTCCAGTGTCAGCAAGTGTCTGTCTTTCAATGATGTGAGGACAAGTCACACCTGCTACCCCTGCAGTTTGGAAAAATGCCTTCAGCTCATTCTGCTCAAGGTCAGGTTCTTGGTTTGCAGTAAGCCACGGAGGAGAGTCATCATCGCCGAAGAAATCATTATGGTCAGCCATGGAGGAAAACTATGAGACACTCTCTTCGTTCCGAAACTGAGATACTGAATGAGCTACACTATGTCCAGAATTACAGGTGGAAAGCTGTTTTTGAAGACTTAATCAGGAAGGCGATGGATATGTCACTACTGTGATCAAGTATTCGAATGCTTTTTCCTATATGCTGTTGTGTGTAAGTGCTTATCGTAGGCTTCTGGGGAGTTCTGAGAAAGCGAGATAATTTGTGCAGATGAGCTGCTCAAGTCCTTTATATAATGTCTGATTTGCTTGACACATCCAGGTTTGTTAGTAACCACGTTCCATTCTTTGTTCACAAAGAGTTTGACCCTCTCCATTCCTAGATCAACAGTGGAGCAAAAATTTCTGACAGAGTTCCGCATTCAACACGCTGTCACTGCTCACTAGTCCGACTTCGTAATATATCGATACAGTGCTTAGGTGACAGGTCAATTCTGACGGCAGATTTACAAACATTCAACAGTTGTTCTTTCAAACCGAGGTCGTGGAAGTAAAGGGGCGAGCAGTCCCTGTCAGTACCTAACATATGAGGCAACCACCTCATGTTTTAAGTGGCTTGTGGCGTTTTGGTGGAATTCGAATGTTTGGGTGAATTCTGCAAACTTCGTTGCAGGCTGAGTATGAGTATCTCATCCGCCATTTCGTGACCATTCCCAAATGTGGAGCATCTATCTACTCGCGTCGAAGAAGATCCAAATTACGAACAGCAATTATAATCATCATAAGCTCCAGCATGAGGCACAATAAGCGATTGCTCAGAATAGCCGACGGTGGTGCATGCAGATTTTCAAGTTCTGAATTCCTTGGAGTCAGCTTCACGCAGTTTACAATTGATCAGAATAGCCGACGGTGGTGCATGCAGATTTTCAAGTTCTGAATTCCTTGGAGTCAGCTTCACGCAGTTTACAATTACACCATCTTTTCTCGAATTCAGTAAACTGCGCTAACATACGACGCAGTGACACATGTTGAACTCAAGAGCATGGAGGGGAGACTCATGCCAAGGCGCTGATCAGGTAACGTTTCATGCCCCCGTGCGAAGAAGGAAGTAAAGTTTTTCTACGTCTGGGAGTGAGGAAGTGAAAATTTGGACTCCGAAGGATGGAGCTGATTGTACATCTCGCTGTCAAATGCATGCCTCGTGATCCAAGAAAAGCGAGGGCTCAAAGAGAAGTCACTGAAGTCCCGTCACCAGCGTGAAAACATTACTCTCTATACGAGGATCGAGCTGCAATCTGTATAATTTTGCAATCAACGTGTGCGTGAATGAAATGGAGACGACTTATTGTATGCAAGAGTTCCTGAATGCAAAAGAATTGACTGGCCACGGGAGATGGATCAGAAGTCCGGATACTCATAAGACTTCCAGCTTCATGCGCGCTGGGAAGTAAGCAGCTCTTCGGATAAAATCCTTCCTGAGTCAAGATCGTTCAGGACCAAAATTTTCTGCACCTTTTCGTGCGGAATGACAAGGAAACTTCTTCTCGTGTGGTGGGTTCAGTGCAGGCATAGGCAGTGAAGAATCCGGAGAAGACAAGTCACTAGAAAATTCTATGTCAGGCCAAGAATTTCGAAAAGTCACGAGATAGCATCGTGACGAGATCTGGGCCGATGTGAGGAAGATGTAGTTGAAATTGAGGATCGCCTTCTCGCAGTAGGAATTTTATATGTGGTAGTCTCCTAATCTCAAGACTTGATTCAGGACAGTGTGCGCAGGTTTAGGTAGTAGGATTTGTAGCAAACGTAGGAGTAGAAACAAGAGTCACGGTTCTGTACTTCTGCAATTGGTTCTGTACTTCTGCAATTGGTTCTGTCTTGGTGATTCTGGTCTTGACTGGACGACAGTATAGCTCAGATAGAACCAATTCACATGGACTTCGAAATCTCCAGTATGACAATCGAAACTGTTGCGAATCCTCGTGAAGATGCATGTGCATTCGTACACAAGTTGATTAGCTGATTGATACTCGTGAAATCTTTGCGGTGTCAATTGACCCAGACCTCCGGGTACACGAGGGATAGTATCCCCTGTAAGCGGCCATGTTTCCTGCAATAATTTGCATTTTGCTGAGGATTTTGGTCCATTCATGGCCAAAGTGCAAGTGCCTATTTTTTAACCTCGCATCGGACTGCATTGTCAGAAGTCTTGAAAGTTGCATAACTTGCTAGTTCTTCTTTCTTGGCTCGAATTTCGTTATAAATGTTTACGTGTATTTGCAGCATGTGTCACAGAATTTGTTGTTACACTTTCAATGGTTGATAAAACAATAATGATTATTTCATTATTGAGAATTAATGTTGTATCATCAAATGTTAGTACTATGTATGTTTAGTATGTGCATAGGTTAATGATAAAAGATTCTACTTCATAAATATAAACTCAGTCTCATAAGTTTCCGAATTTTGGGCTTACAACCACGGTTTAAAAAGATGCAATGATTGTTGTTGAATTATTCAATATACTTTAGCAATAATGACAAAAAATCTCCAAAACATAAATAAAGTAAATCTGATTTAAAGGGTGTAATTTTCATATCTTTAAATGACACTTTGAAATATATTCATAATAAAGTAATATAATATAAAGGTAAATAAACATCATGAGTATTTTAACTAAAATTTTTAATAGATTGAATCTAACAAACTTTACCAATGAATATATTCTTTCAATTCAAAGTATCACTTAAATATAAATACAAAATTGGACGCAGTACTCATATATAAATTGTATTTCCAAGAAATTTTGTTATATTGCACAATATGTGAAAGTTGATTACAAATATGCATACATAGTATAGTGAACTTATATAGTATAAGAAAGTAAACTTTGATGTTCCTTCTGTTGTCTAAACACAGTTCAGTTTTTACACATTACTTTTAAAAAAAAAGTCGTTTCTTTAAAAAATGATCGCAAAATATTATATTTTTTACTACTAATGGCATTATAGCCATAAATTCCGAAAAGTGTAATGTGACTAAAAAATTACAAATTTGATGAAACATTTCAACTATCTTTTCTATGACATCTTCAACATAAGAGATGAAGTAAAAGTCGTTCAAGACAGTTTTACATCAAGCTGGTTTGCTAAACGTAAGGTATCCTGTGTAAGAATGTCACCTCTTCACCGCTGACTACTTCATAGAGTTCGGGAGAATGAATGATTGAGCTATAGTAGAGCTGATATGTTCTGAAGTCATTTATCAGGCCAGACAAGATATCCACATTCTTCAATCACCGAACAGGCTGAGGACAAATTTTCTTACACAAATCTTTCTGGGAAGTCAGATAGAAACAGAGTACGTGAGCAGCATGTGTGGCCTCGATCTATTGAAGGCGTCACTCGCTCCAATCCCTCACCAAGAACAAATGTTGAACTCATAGAAGAGTTGATCGAAGATCTATGGTACTAACTCAAGAATCTGCCCTCACAAATAATTGAGCCGATAAAAGACGAATTCAAATTTATCTACTTAAGATCATATTGAATCTTTAAAAAAAAAGAGAAAATAGAATTTTACTATATTTTATACTCTTCCCACTAGCAAATAGAAATCTATGTTTAATGTTAAACATATAATAGCATTCACTATGGATGCTAATTGTTATTAAAAATAATTATAACATTGTCATGTTACAATGGAGAAGCATGAACATCTGTTACATGTATAGAACTACTATCAATTATCAATTATAGAAGCTATTATCAATTAGAGGAGAATACAATCATCAATCTAGCAAACCAAGAGATTGAGGGTGTTGATGTGGAACATAAGAGTACTATCTACAACACAGTATGTGAGTGCACATTCAATTTGAAAGATGGCGGCCATCATCAACAGTGTAGAGACTTGGAAGCATGAGAGCAATGTTATTGGAGAGATACAAGGATTTATTTGGGTGGAATCTACTTGGAACCATAGAAATCAACAAGCAGTAAGAAGCTTTGGAGGCATTGCTACTTTTATCAGATCTGAATTTCTTCCTATGATACATTTGGAAAGCCAAGATATTGGGAAACAATATCATTGGCTTCATCTTGAATTGATTGGAGTATCTTATAGTTATTTGGCAGTTTGTTATTTTGCACCATCATCCATGCAGATCTACTCCACAAGCACTTGTAATTGAAGTCAAACATTCCATCAGTTCATAGGAGATGTTCTCAATTATCAAAACAAAGATGAAATTTTTTTGATGGAAACTTTAATGCTCGTATACAGGGTTATACTATATACTTTTATGCTCGTATACAAGTATACTATTGATTATCTTTTGTACTCTGCCACTAATACTTAATTTAACTCAATATTTGATATTCTAGAGTCTCAACCAGAATTATATCATAGAGCTCTTTTATTTACTCTTTTGTTGTAAAAGTCAATTCATCACTCTACATGTTACTATGTTTCTACTTCACCAAGTTTTCTTTAGATCCTAGTAAGAAGCAACTTTATAGTCAACATTTACAAGACCTCTTGACTTTTACTACTTGGAGCCTTGATTCACATCTAGTTTGCAACTTACTAGTTGCTCAAAAACTCTACTTCTAAGTTCTTTTTGAGACATAAGAACATGAGAGCTAGAGGTTTTCTGGAAATGTATGATTTGACTTTGATTGCAAGCAAGCAAGGGCGATATCAATTGATAAATTCTTGGATCTTCACAATTGGCTTATTATGACAAGACTTTACAAAGATTTGATGAAGTCTAAGAAACAAGCATTTTTTATGCGGAAGCAAGAGTGCTTGACAAAGGAGCTGTTGGGAAATCCCTAATCTCTTTGCAGACGGTTGGCAGTATGATCTTCCAAATCTTTTCTTGATCCCAAGTCTTTGCTTTCTTTTGCTAAAAAGTTTCAATTTGATCCCAATGTTGCATCAATGTCACGTTGTGAAGTAAAACCTGGCTTATTTTCTGAAGCTGAAGTGATGACTCAACTCACACAATTGGCAAATGGTAAATGTGAGGATTTGGATGATCTTTCGATTGAACTTTTCAAGTGAGGAGTAGATGCTATTGGGCCTATACTCACTAAAGTGTTAGAGAATGATGCTATAGGTTTCCTTCAACTTGGTCTCTACGGAAGATTAATCCTATTCACAAATCTTGGAGCAATGATTTATGGTGGGTAGTATCGTTAGTAGGACTATCGGACTATCATAGTGGGTAGTATTTTTGCCAAGTTATTGGCAAATTAATGGAATCAAAGTTGAGCACATGGGCTGAATCTTGTTAGAACAAAGCGCCGTATCCAAGCTAGTTTTCGTCCTACATTCAACACTATAGATCATATCTTGGTTTTGCGTGTTTTATGGAAGAAATCCAAGGGTGATGGAAAAGTTTTGATTTGTGTGTTCATCGATTTCAAGAAAATTTTTGACATAATACATCATGAGTTTTTATGGCAAAGATTGAATAATATTTCTCCTACAATTATAGTATGGCACCTTGTGTGCAAAAGAGGGTAGAAATTGGTTTCAAAACTCTATATTCATTGCTAAATAAATGTAGAGGAGTACATCTAATGTCTCAGAGTTTTAGGAAATTCTTATTGTTTCTCGTTATCTTATATGGAACACATGTGTGAGGTGTTGGTTGTAAGAAGACAGGTTTGCAGCGTTTGGAGATCGTGCAAAAGATATTCTTACAATACAAATTGGGTGTGAGTACCCAAACTTCATATGTTATTCTTTTTGCGGAAACAAATTCTCTAACTCTTGAGGCTCAAGTTCTCTTCTAGACTATCACTTACGTCAAAAGAGTGAAATCTTTTGACGCTTCTCGATTTACTCTTGAAACTTTGTGTGCCACACCGTCCAAGGTATGGTTTGCAATTGAGGTGGAATGTGACAAAACTCGATTCGGATTTGCTTTCTATGGCACGTTGCGAGCGTATCAAGGAGGAATTTCTCAACATTATTTTGAGCATACGAATCGCTAAAATGAAATTTTATCAACTTAATGTGAATACTACGTTTTTTTATTGTAAGCAAAGATAATTGTTTGCGTAACTCTCTACGTCTTTACGTCATATTATTGTTCGCCATAAAACAATATTTTATAATCTTGGGAATGATACAAGGCATTGGTTGAACATTAATAGGAGTGAATGTATTTGTAAATTTATATGATGGAATAAAAGTTGAAGAACATGTGTTTGTTACTTATACTAGAGATATTGAAATTAAAATGGTTCATAAAGTTGTTGTTGAGAATTTTTATTCTTTATTGCAGCTTGAACTTTCTGTTTCAGATTGTTTGACGAGAAATGTTAATAGTTTTTCATTCTAATGCTATGGTCACTAGTTAAATGGTTCTTTGCTGGTGAGTTTGATTGTTTGTGCTGTATTTTTTAACTTTTGTTCCTTTGGTACTGATAACTTGATATATTTACCATTCATGCATAATTCTAGTTCGTTGATTTTTCTCAATTTTCTGATTTGTTTCGTTATCCACACTCCAGTACATTTTCCCTGCGTCACATGTCCAGCCTCCACTTTCATTTTGTGTCTCCTACCGTCATGTCAAAGGCAGAGCTCGCTTATGTCAACAATGAGATTTAGGGACAGGTTATCTCGTAAAGTTTAACATTTGTGCGTCACATCTGAGGCCTCCACTTTCATTTTGTGTCTCCTACCGTCTTGTCAAAACCAGAGCTCGCTTATGTCAGCAATGAGATTTAGGGACAGGTTATCTAGTAAAGTTTAAACATTTGTGCAAGAAATCGGCTTAGTTTAGCAAACAATCTGACATGAGATAATATCGACCGCTCCAACTTGTGTCAACTCCAATTTAGGAACGCAATTGCAAGTCTCTATTAAGAAATTATATCATCAGAACAAAATACAGATGCAGGGATACGGAGGACTACTCGCCGTTCCTTGAAATAAGTCCAGGCTGCTCATTACAAAGCACCCATAATTCTGCTAAGGAGATTGTCTGCGCTGTTTCAACTATACCCTAACCATGTACATTTCCGGTGCTACACCAGCTTATCATGCTCAATAAATGCGTCACAAATTTACATATATTTCTACTAGTGCCAGCAAATAGTAGACACAGTTGTGACTTTCTCTGTATACTCCGTGGACGAGAGATTCTTCTGTCTGTCTATTTTAGCCTCCTACTGTATTCTGGGAAAGGATATGGCTCCTAAGGTATGAACTTCAGTTCCCACACAGATATCAATAGCATCAACATGCAATGGTCAAAATTGAAAACTTGAATGCAAGGCAAGAGTTACCGCTATTCCCCATATAGCTCCTATCAACACTTCGAACTTAGTATGGCCCACTGATTCTTTCAGAGGAATGTGTCTCCAGCCACTCAAATTACCGAGCTCTTGAAGTGTTACTTGGCCATCTTTCACACTCGGAAGACTTTCTGCCGCTTCAAAAAATCCTTGTGTCCTTCCAAGAGCACTACCATTCATAACACTTTTCTCATCAGAAATCTGTGTGGAGAACGATGGCGTGCCATTCACCTTCGGATCGTTGTAAACAGCCGTAGACTTAGATGCCTTGGCTGTGGAAACCGAGGAATCAGCTTCCTCCATGAATTTCAATTCAGCCTGAACAGGATCACGGGCTAGCTCCGCACCAATTGAGTAAGGGGAGGGGTTCGGAGGAGATGAGGATGAGGACGATGACTCTGGAACTGGATTTGGCAATTGTGTTAAGACAATAGTGTTGATTACTTCCGCTTGTTTGCCCACTGACCTCCTAACACCCTGCAAAATCGCATGTTCCGGTAAGAAATTAACTGTTCAGAAGTAACATGACGGTCTCCAAAATCACTAGTCATGTAGAGGGAGAGCTGAGCAAAAACGGAATACAGCTGGGCATCGATGAGATTACCTGAGCATCATACATAAACAAGGCAGCTACGATGACAGAGAATCCAAATAGCGAATCCGAGAAGCCCCTGGAGAACACCAAATTCAAAGAACTCATCAGTTAGAGTTGACACATTGAATACATTCAAACAGTGAAGATAAACCAGACTGTACTTTCCAAAAGCTTCAATTTACAGTAGGGGGGAATAATATGACAGAGAATAAGGTGATGCTTTTTGCAAGTTCCAAATTTATACCAGCAAAATACTATTCTATAATCATTCGAAGTTTTTAACTCAGATCTTACCTCTCTAAACCCATAGCAGTTGCTGCAGCGGTCACAACCTGCCATCAATTACAAGTTACATTGAAGGTTATAAAGGTCCATACGAGTTGCCAATAATAAGTGCAAGAAAAGGTTGAATATTATCAATCACAATACTGATATCAAAGTTAGGTACCGCAGAGTGTGTAGACGGCATTCCACCAGGCTTTATGATCAGTTTCAAGTTGAACCCTTTCCCGGATGCTGCAGAAGACACAGGCTTCACCAACTGTCCAAGAATCCCAGCAACGGCTGAAGATACTAGAACCTGCATAACATAATATGTCATGAAGTGTCGAACAACTGGAAAGAAAATATGTCATTAATAGGAAGGGCTACATTGATGGAATACGTTAGTCAATTTGTTCAAGCGATATGGTTACTGATAGGCTATGCCGTTAACCAGAAATCGTCACCTTTTTCTACTTGGACATTTACCTCCAGGACAAGAGACAATTTGACATCAAACATAAATTGCTAGAGGAAAGCATCTCGCATTAGGTGGAAATCATCCAGGTGTCTGAGTATCTGAAGAAGGCGGCGATATATATGGTCGCGACAATCTGAATTTTATACGATACTCTTTCAAAATCCTTCCTACTAAAGAAAAAGAAACCTCGATGAGGATCATGAAGACTGGCCAGTGAGACATTCAACGTTCAAGTCAAGCGTACATCCCCGGGTCACTTAAATGTCCGAGTACGCATATTTTTTAGCACTCTTCTTTCGAGCAAACCATGTCCACATGAAGTTGTTTTGATGTTGGTTTCTAGGTCTGCATACAGAACACTCTAAAACCTTCGTTCGGGAGAACGAAGCGTTTAGAGTCGACTCCTCTCCAACACAATCTTCACGTACAGAGATCTAGCTCATGAACGGGACTCTCGTTTCGTCCCAAACACCACTAAATGTAACAAACGAGTCAACAAAACTCGAAAACCATGTTAAAAAAAAAAAATTTGAATCAATGGAAACAGATTTCAAAGTCGTAAGCAATCCCTAAACTGCAGTATGTCCCGGAGTGATTTATACCTGGATGACCGAAGAGTTCGAAGGAAAAAAATTCTCACTTGTATGTAAGCATTTCGCGTAGAACATGAGGGAAAGTTCAGATAGACATTAACCACGTCAACGCATTACTTTTATTAAACAGTTTATTTGCATGAGTTCGTTCAATTGTACACTGTAGCCAAGACGTAGTAAGTTGCACACAATGAATTAAGCTTCTTATCCTCGATCGTGGTATGTGACAAGATGCATTCAGGCAGAGTGATGCAATGAAAGCTCGAAGAGTACAAAGTCAAGGTTGTCCCGTAATCAGATACTGGGAGGTACATTGATGATTTTAAGAAACGCTGAACTTTCTATTACCTGTACATTGGAACGATAGGCTGCTGTTCCATTGAAGGAAAAGAAATTTCTCAAGGTTAGAAGGTAGATGTGTATCCTATCGCGGTGAATTCTCGTACCGAGGCTCTTGTGGTCGACGATTCCACCTTGGCGCAAAATATAGCAACAGAGGTGAATCTGAATCTTCTGAACTAGCTTGAACCCTGAAAAATGTCAATCGTATAGTTTTATTTGAAAGGAGGATCGTGGGATTAAGACTGAACCTGGTTGCGATAAATCTCCTCCCAGGCTGCCACGATATGGACCCGTTTCCGATCAGGGTCTCGGAATCTGGGCCGCCTAGAGGCTGAGAAATCATGCCCGCTCCGCTGACCGAGCCAAACGCTCTTCAAGCCAGAATTCCCCGCTCTGCTTCTCCAAGAATGGCACCTCGACACTCCAGCACGAGAGAAAGAGCTATCCGCGTGAGCAGAGCAGCAGCACAATCCCAGTACACTGGCCATTCAAAATCGACGGAGAGTTGCGATAAGCCTACGGGTTCGAGACCTCAACAGAGTACAGTGGCGGGAGCTCTCCTCGTCGAGCCAAGCGTGCACGCGCTCTCCAACTTCCACAGACGCAATTCGCAGCATCAACACGAATCAGAACAACGAGGAATCCACAGGGCCCGCCCTCCAATCCGAGAGCTTCGACGCACTCACTCACTCTGTCTGCCCCTCCTCGAGAACCGGCAAGAGCATGAAACTGGTTCGGCAGCTTTCCTGAGTCGCCTCTGAGTGCGAATGAATGCACCGAACGCCGTCAAGACATTTGTCGAATCCGGAGGCTGGGCAGATCCCGACCACTCGAACAAAGGCCGCGAGGTGGGGAGTGCGAGCGAAACTGTGACGGTGCGAGGCGGACGAGGCTGACGAGCAGCAGCAGCAGCGCCATCAACGCCACCTTCCGGCTCCACTGAATGACGGCGGGCTCTGGACCAACAATTTTGCATGGACGTGGCGTCGAGCCATGAGGCCTTTTTTACATGCCTACTTATTTCATTTTGCGCCCGCATTTCCAGCATTGGCTCGAGCGCTGACCCGCACGCTCTGCTGCTTCTGATTTCTTTTCAGTTACATTGGAACGTACTCTGCGGTTTTTCTTCTTCGAGTATTATATGACACTCTTATATGCATTTTTAGGCGAATTTTTAGTTGCAAGACGAGATAAGAAGTTTCGGCATTTCGAGGTCTTTGTTTTATTTTAAAGATAACAAAAAGAAATTAAACTTTTATTTTACTCATATTTTATTTGAGTGAACATAGTTCATACTTTTCACATGAACCTAGAAACAATAAATCAAGAATACAATAATATTTAGAAAATTCAATTTTGTCAATATGGATAACCTTTTATCCTCTATAAATGATTAATTCGTGGAAAGGGCATCCAACATCTTTTCATGATATCATGTGAATTTGTAAGATGCATAGTTGTTGGTTATGAAACGCGGTTTTTACATGTTAATTTCTGTACGTGATTAGTTTCTTATCCTCGTCACAGGTTGTTGTTGGAATTTAACTCTGGTTAGTTGAACTAACGTTATACCTTTATTATATGATAGAGTTGGTCGTAGCTACCACTGTCAATCACCAACAAATAGGTTTTATTTGGGATGTCAATTTTGAATTTATGTGTATTTTGACTTCACCAAAGTGATTTGATAATAATTCCTTGCATCAAGATGTGAGAAGATTGACACTCGAATATATACACAAGCAGAATGTGAAGCAAGAGCTAATGAAAGCATAATTGTATCCTTAATTTCAGCTCAATTTTCAAAGTTTCTATTTTTGAAGAATCATACTTTTCATGTCTCCTCTTTCTCCAGCGAAATAAAAATTGATGTCTTTCCATGGCTAAAGGAGAGTTTTGAATGCGACATATTCACAATTGGACTTCATCTTTCATGTAATCAAACTTGTATCCCCAACTTGTTTGTCTTTGACTCAAACATCCACAATGCAAAACACCATATATATACACAACCGAGGGTCTTAGATTACTTTCCCATCGAGATTTGGTAATCTTTGATTCAAACATACCCGACCCAAAATACAAAACATACACAAACAATATACATGTGATTCACACTTTTAGACTAAGTACAGTGGACCACACTATTACTTCAACAAACATCTCTAATTATGCAATTAAGAGCTAAGATCAATTGACTTATATTATATCAGACTATTAGATTATTTAACTATAGTGAAATTAACTAACAATAATTTAAGACCTGTTGAACTTGTTTCAAAAAACAAAATCTATGTCAATTTGTTTTATTCTGCTATATGTCATATTTTCAAAGTTAGATGTGAAGCATTTGAAAAGTCAAAGTGAAGATTCACAATGAATGAATTAATCTCATCTTAATGACAAGTCCATTCAACTGAATTCTTATTGTAGTTTTCGTTGCTAATTGATCTTCGGCAGTGAGTGGAACTAAGCAAATGTTTTGTAATGTATATCTCAAATTTATGCATCCAACTTTCAAGTGTAAACACATATCTGATCATAAATTTTATTTCAACTAGATCTTGTCCATAATCAACATTTACATAATCAATCAAAGATTTGACATTATCTGATTTTACATCAAATACAAGATCAAATCCAACACACACTCAAGATATTTAAACATTGCATTCATAGCATTCAAATGTATTTTTACTAGATTTGAGATGTATCCAATCGTTTTGCTCGTAAAAGAAGCAATTTGAACCTAAGTTCAAAGCATCATAATATGAAACTTCTCATTATCTTGTAAAAGATCTTGGAAATCAATTATATTTCCACAATGTGTGCACTATGTTTCCTGTCTTGAGACTGGAAACTCACAAACAAGTTTACATGCCGGCTGGAGTACATCGATTGGCGATGCATTTTATTACAAATAGCATGAAATACTTTATGTAGAAAAAGGCCCGTAGCGCGGGGTTATGTCAGGCTAAAAAGAAAAAAAATGACAAGAAAAAACTGACAAGCAATTGAACAAAAAAGGACTTTTGGACAAAGAGTGATAGAATTCTCATTCTATAAAGTGAAAATATATTAGAATGAGTGAATAACATACCAAGTTGAAAGAATAAATCATCGCATATTATGTTAAACATCGAGTGAAAATTTACAAAATATTGTGATCAAACATATGTCAAGCAGACGTGTTTCATGATAGTATTTACGATAGATACATCGTGGAGAAATATGATCAACAAGCTTTTGTTTCTTTCTCTCTTCTATACAAAATCAACGGTTTTATAATGAAATCTCTTTTTTGTATATACTGAACATATGGTGAGGTAGAATTAGATGGAAACTAAGAGGTGTGAAAAAGTCATTTGGTGTGCGATTGGAAACTATATTTGAGTATAATGCGCTAACAGTACTAAGTGATGTACAAACAAGATAGACAGAACAAACAAACATTTCATGGCTTGACCTCCAGGATATAAATTGTAAGCCACATTTTGTATGTGACGATCTGATTCCTTTTCAGTTTGCCTCAATAAATAACTCTACTTCTAGATAAATATAGTAATAAGCTAAAATTTACTATAGTTCCTCCATAATCTTGAATTTCTCGGCGTTATTTCCAGCTGTTCACGTGAGATGCTTACAACGAAATGTGATGTCTGATCCTCGGAGTTAGCAAAAATTCGATCTTAGCATGTCACGTTATCCTGTCAAACGAATGTTCCCTACAAGTTGTTCCAAATCACTATCATAACGTCCCACTGCGAAAACACGGTGAGCGTCATTTGCAGGATATGTCCTGACTCTGGCGTGCTTGCAGTCTACGGTGCCATACCCGCTCAAAGTGATTGGAGTGTCCAAATCCGGGATCTTTCGAGACTGTCTGAGAAAGTAGAAGCACAGGAAGATGACAGGGTCAAGAATATAGAGATTACTATGAACGAACTAAAACGTTTCGTCAAGGGAAATTGTACACGCTGACAACTCTAATGAAGTTGTCCATTTCTGTGGCTCTTGCCTCTTATAAAGTAAGGGCGACAGGCTATTATATTATACTGTATGGCTGGCCCTGATATTATCACCTTCTCACTGTGTGGTTGTCACACACGTCTCCACATTGTTCTGCTAATTGCAGAGAGTCATGCAACTCCATTACAAACGTCACGCTAGAATATGTGCCATGAGGTTAGAAAAACAATGCAGGTAGCTTGAAGGTCCTCGACGTTTCGAGTAAGCTGTCGCCGTCCAACGGATCAGTGAATATAGCACAGTTTCGTAAGCGGTGAGTGAAAGAGTACTCGCCCCTAAGTTAGCACACCCATTTCCTCTCAAAAATCCGTGAGTGGCCCACGAACGTGGCACTTTGATCACACATTCCGTGACAGTTCTGTAAAGGTCGTCTACGGTCCTTCACAATTGATGCACAGAAACTGGACCGTAAAGAACCGCCTGCAGCTAGATCAAAGTACTCAAGTCATATGCTCGGGGCATGGTTCGACCATTACCGGCGCTACTGCTATACTTAAGATATTGTAGTTTTGATCTTCCGCTTACATGCAAGATACGGTAATTATGCCAGGAATCCGGTTGAACTGTTATTTAGCTTTTTCGTGTAAGTAGCTTGGTCCAAGATCTTCGAAACTGCTTGTCTTCCCATGATCCACTTTCCATATATGTGGCCACCCTGGATAAGTTGGCGTGTATCACCTCGCCCGTCGCAGATTCTTTGTGAGCGTTTCAGATTCCAACGTCAATACATCTAGCTCGATGACGAGGGAGTCAGGGATTCTTTGGTAGAAAAAACGAGAACAGATGTCAGAGACAGTAGAGTTACAGCTGTAACAACAGTAGGCCTTCCTACCTTGCTAGTGTGACAAACAAACTAGTGCAGCGGAAGGCAGCAGTTTGAAGGATCGCTCGTGCTCTGTTGTAGTTGATCGTGGCCCATTTCTTCATTGATGTGAGCAGAAAGAAAGATGGAAATTAAGTGACTATTTTTCATTCAAAAGCCTTCCTTTTTTACCGACTATGTACAATTTTCCCTAAATTCTGTTTTCTTTAGAAAGAGCAAATGGCAGTCTTGCTGCGGACGCGATGCAGTGAAACCTACACAAAACATTCACGTTCATCTCTAGATATACACCTGCTGGACTCAAGCAGCAACGCCGTGGTAAACACAATCGCGTTTTATAGGCAGTTTCAGCTTCATGATGAATAGCCAACTCTAAGCAGATTTGGTAGGGAGAGAAGAATATGGAGGAGCTGAAGTAGGATATACTGGAGCTGTAGGAGTGTAAGGATTTTGACTCGGGTCATAAGCTTGAAATGTGGTTGCATGAACTTCGGATGTTGCATGAATAACAGCAGTGGCAGGTGGAGCAGTAATGGGAACTTGAGCAGGTGCGGAGACAATAGTAGGAGTAGAATGATTTTGAAAAAAGGATGGTGGCCTACGTCGGTCTTGTTCTCTCCGAAGCGTGTTCTCTGCGTCTTTGAGCGCCTTCTGCCTCCTCTCCTCGCTTGCTGTACCAGCCTCTTTGATTGCCTGTGCAAAACGGTAAACAGCCTTGGCCGCCCTTGTCCTGTGAGCGCACACAGATGAGTGAATCATTCAAAGCTCGACATTGACGTAAACAAGAGATAAACAGTTCTCAGCTTAATAGAAGAGAGGTTGGAGCAGGTACTTGTAGGACATACCGAGAGTAAGCTCGGTGTCTCCTATAAGTAACTGCACACAACATATATAAAGAAAACAAGTACAGAATATTCTGTAATGTAACCTCTCCATATGTTGTATATACTTCATGTTGTCAAAGTAAATTACCGCGCATCTGGCGACTGCTCGGTCACGGCTGCCCACTCGACTAGCCGAGTCACAGCATCTCTGATACAGGCTTCTAGTTGCTCCCACTCGGTATCAAATTCCTGCATGATACCGCCGGGAACCATCATGAAGTAGGTGAAAAGGATGA
The DNA here is from genome assembly GCA_037833965.1 of Marchantia polymorpha subsp. ruderalis. Taxonomy (NCBI): domain Eukaryota; kingdom Viridiplantae; phylum Streptophyta; class Marchantiopsida; order Marchantiales; family Marchantiaceae; genus Marchantia; species Marchantia polymorpha. Next base: position 13,146,953 of record AP031357.1, read on the forward strand.
GTTTGCTAAATGATGACCAACACCTAGATATCTAGTTTGCTTGGCATAGCAACCGTAACATAAATTCATGCGCAATGAAGCAACGAACTCAGGTCAATAAGTAAGCCAGTGAATCAGAACAGCTATGGGAATAAGCATAGAAATATCAACTCCGTCCACACTTGGGAAAAGCCTTGATTATACCTCTGCAAGAATCAGTACAGCATAGTAGACATCATGGGCGACAGAGTCTCGGTCATAGTGATCCTTGCCCATCCTCGACTTGTTTAGAAAATCCTGCATTCCTTGCACAATTGCTGATTTTTGAAATTCGCCGTACTTGAGGGTTTCTTCCATCAGTACACCACCCAGCACTACAACCACATCGATTGGGACAGTGGTCTTCTCTGAGTCAGTCTGAAACAAAGGGACAGAAAGGAAACATAAAATGCAAACGGTAAGCATTCTTTCCAGGATTTTGCAAATTTCCGGAAGAACTTTCGGTTTTGGAAGATTGAGATTTAATTAGGGGCCAGAATATATCAGCTCCGATTGATGACACGAATCCTCGCTATACAGAACAAATATCCTAACATAGGCATGATGCACGTTCACTTCTGTTATTTACATTGGAAAGAACGGCTTGCGATATAAGGTTCTCAGAAAATCGTGAGACATACATCTTCATGAACCTCATATTCACCTCTACTCTGTCAATTTAGGAAAAAGCAACGAAAGGTTAACCGAAAAATGTATGGTGTAAAAATACGAAAAAACTTACCAGCCTCTTCGCAGAAACCAAAGCGGCTGCTTGCAATTCATGTTTGTACCCAGCCATCTTCAGATAGTACAACCTTTTCAAAACTGTAAAACACAGCCAACATATACAGCACCACTAAATCACGTTGGGGAAATATAACAAAAATCACGATGGAAAGGGTGATGCGGAAGCCTTCAGGAGACCTCAAGGACGTCCAATTGTCTCTTATTGCACAGAATTCGAATGCTCGTCCCTCATTAGAAATAAATGTGGACTTTCTTATTGCATAATACAAAAATCGAAAGAGGAAAACCAAAACAAATTATGATATTTATAAGCCATTATCAATTCTCATCTTCTTGGTCCACTTTCACTGTTATGCTATAGTCCAAATGTGGATGTAGCCATCTTTGTGTCCAGACCATGTACATGTGTTGTTTCGCACATCCATGAACTGTACTGCATTTGATCACAAAATAAATAATATTGAACACTGGACTAGGAGCCGTTTCTTGAATTCCCGATACAATTCCTGTCTCTTTTGAACAAGTGAATCCCTAGCCTTCAGTACTGATGCGTTATTCCAGGCATTACAACACAACGAGGAATGCAGATTCTGACTAATACAGTGCATTTAGTGTTTTCTAGTTAAAACTTGAGGCCACTGATTCACAGAAGCTGACGATAAAGAGTGTTGATTTGAAGAGTCAAAGAATGAGACATCCGAACGAGGCATGAAGCAGAAGCTCGTGACAATGGGGATATCACTGCCGAACGGGTGAGGATTAAGCGGTCATATTTGAGGAGTTAGTAAAGAGGTCACATTGTTCAGAAGAACTAACCAGTTACTAGGTGTTCAACCGGAGGCAAGCCTTTGGCTTTTAGCTCGTTCAGCACATCCTGCTCGTGCTTGTTGGCGTAACCTTTCCGAGCTTTCTGAACTCCCGCTTGAATCGCAGCCGCTGCTACTTTGCTGGCGCTAAACATCATCCCCAAACCTTTTTTCGCAGCAATGGCAGCCGTATTGGCCGCCGAAGAAGCTGCCATGCTGCCAGATCCTTTTCTCCCAAAAAATCCAGCAACAGCTTCTAATCAAAAGCGATCAATCGATCGAAGAAAATGTCTCAAAACCGAACCAAACCACACCAAACAGAACGAAGGCAACCTCGATCCTACTCCCCGAAAGAGGGACCCCGCCTCAACATCTTCTCATCGCCAAACAACTTTATAACGAGAGCGAATACTCATCGAACGACGAGATGATGTACACCGTACACTCAATCAGTGCACGTGCTAGGAACGGCCCCAGTCGGCTCTATTCGTCACGAATCATTACGGGCTCGAGCAGAGAGCAGAATCGAAATCCAGCAGAAAATGATCAAATCGCCGATTCCAATAATTGCAGATAAGAAATCACAACATTGCACCATCCGATCGCCGGGCTCTCAAATCACAGACACGAATCGATCGCTGACCTGGTTTGCCTGCTCCGCCCAAGCTCTCCATCTCGATGCCCCTCTTCACCGCCTGCAGCCGATCGCACCCGTCCTCACCAAGTCCTCCTCACTTCGAATCGCTCAAAGGCGCGGTACACACGCGCACGTCGATGCGAAATCCGACGGCCGATGTGAGCCCGCGATTCGAACTGCGCTCGGGCCCGGTCGGGATTCACCGCCTCGGCCGGTCAGTATGGACCGGAGACGCCCCAGAATAGTTCCTGTAACGAGAGCCCCCGGCCGTACTAGGCGCTGGGTCTTGTGTTGACAAAGCGTCGCGCTTTCGAGGTAGCGGTCTCTTCTTCGGCCTCGGGCTTTTGTTCGCGTGGAGATAGAACCGGATGGATGATCGGCCGAGTCAGCTCGACCGTACGATCGAGGCCCACGGCCTTTATGTCCTGGGGTCCGAGTGCACAGTTGAGATTCTTGCGCGTTCGCAGATGGCAGACTTTGCACTGACTCTTCGCCATTGTTGTCGCCTTTCGATTTTATTCCTGCGACTTGTGCGATTGACATCCATCGGACTCCGAGCTGGATCTGACATATGCATCGAGCTTCTCCTCTTCGCTGGAAAAAAGCTTCGTTTCATTCATTGCGTGCGCATCCAGATTTTAGACTCTTTTTCCTTCAGTGGTTGTAAGGTTTTTTATTCGAGAAGAGCATGAACATTAATACCAACTCGAGCTTAGTGTTTACTCGCACCACCGACTTCTCTCAAGTTTGCCAAAATGAGAAATGACGAAGCCATTATATAATGACTTCGTCATTTCTCATTTTGGCTAATCGTTCGATGTACACTGATTGCGGTATTTAGTGTGTAACACTTTAATATATGTTCAGCCACATCGATGTTCAGAAAAAAAAATGTAAAACTGTCTAATATCATCCTGAATGCCATAACCTATTTATATAGCTTTCTGCGGGCAGTCATCGGACTGCGCAAGCCCGCCAACAACCCATCACAACAATCTGAAGTTATTTCGAGCAGTAAAAATAGTATAAGCAGCAAGCGAAACCGATATTGCCCTAAAAAGCGACCTTTGGAAAATGGGGTTCGACAAGAACAACGTTGATTCTACAGTGTCTGCCAATTCACCCAAGATCCACATGGCAATGAAGAAGGTGGCCGATTAGCTTGAGATCTGGAAGAAATGTATGACCATGCAGAAATGCCAGTCTATTTTTCTCTCCAAGGAAAAGCCTCGAGCATGAAACATTCCTATCAGCACCTTTTCTTCCCGTCCAATTGTGGTTGCATTTGCGAGCCAGGCCTAAGTCATCCCACCAATTGTCATCATCCGATGATATTATCATTGAAGTCTCATCGCAATCTCGGCCTCGTAAGCCCTCGGAGTTTGATGCGATCAATGTTGGTACCACTATAGTGGCGAACAAGATGATGATGGTGCTAATAATTCCAAGGATATGCCTGAGATAGATGATGAAGAGGATGCGGACAAGGCAGATACTATTGAGATTGAGGTGAAGACGGGCAAGGAACCGAGAAAGCGGGCATTGCAGCATGTGGTCACCAAACAAGAATCAGAGAAGGTGACCAAGTGGATGATCGAAGTCCAGGAAGAGAACGACCAGAGGGTACTCTTCGCTCGATTGGTTCGCAACTTCTCAAGTTGTTTCCGAGTTTCAATCAAATCAAACAGCACCAAGCCATCTCGATGGTGGAGATCGAGAGGCGATATTTTCACCAAAGACAAGGAGGATTACAACACGATATGCAACACTCAACTCAACATCTGTTCGATTGTTCGATTGAAGGCTAAGACGGGTCGGGGTCCCAAGATCGCACCATGGATTCTCTAGTTGCATGAAGGGCTTTGTGATGAATTTCATCGGCTGAGAAAGGCAGGCGTCAAATTGTCGTCACGTGTTTTTGAGGAATCTTGCGCTAGACATCATCAAGGAATCTACTCATGCCGACTTCTCTTCATTGTATAAGTACAATAATATTCTTATCAAGGACAAGATCACCGCGTGTGGGATCCAAAGCTTCATGGAAAAGAAGAATATTGTGTGTAGAGACCAAACGTGGAAACTCATGTTCAGTACAAGTCGCATGGCTCATACTGAATTTCTTTCTTGCCTAGTAAACTCTTTTGCCAGCATTCCAACTCTGCAGCCAGTTGTCCATATAATGGTCATAAGAACGGTATCAGATATATCATCTACAATACCGGCAATCAGCAAAGTATCTTATGTGTACTAATAATGTATGTATCTGTATGGCGACTAACCATATCACAACATACACCTCGATGATGAAAGCACAGCAATTATATTGCCAATTGCCAACAACATTCTCAAATTCCATGTATTGAGCAACACATGGAATTATTAACACCAACCATCTTCATCATATTCAAAATTATTCCTTACGTAGAATAGAACATCCATTTATTAAAAAAATATTGGCATGGCATGGTTATAGTCCGGGGAGTGTATATTTATTTAGTGTGTTACACATTATTTTTACTTCACTTATATTAGTGTGTATACTTTATTAATGTATTACACACAAATATCTATGACTTCAAGTGTCACATAATTTAACGTGTGTTACAAGACATGGAATTTGCGGATGTTGGCAATATAATTGTTGTACTTTCATCGAGGTGTATGTGTGCTATGTTTAGTCGTCATATAGATACATACATTATCCATGTTTGATACAGCAAATATTGTTTACTTGTTATGATAACGAATCTTGTGAATGGGAGTATATGGTAAATAGATCAAGCCGGTGGGATCCAAAGGCTCAAAAGCACAATACAAACACTCAAACTCCAACCTAGGAGAGAACCAAAAGAATCTCCTAGCTAGTGCCAAGAGCACTAGAACATCCCTAATATAACAACCTAAATCATAAGGTTGAAGTTGAAGCAAAGAATAAAATTTCTCAACAACAACTTTATGAACCATTCTAATCTCTACATATCTAGTACAAGTAAGAAATACATGCTCTTCATCCTCAACGTTTTTTCCATCACATAGTCTACAAATACGTTCACTCCTATCAATGTTCAACCAACGTACTTCCTCAATCCCAAGATTATGAGATCCTATTCTATGTCTAGCAATAATATGACGTAAAGAAGTAGAAATCTCTGCCAGTAAGTATTCTTGCTCACAATAAACAAGCATAAAATTCACATGAAGTTGATAAAACTTCATTTTAATGCCTCGTCTGCTCCAAATAATGTTGAGAAATTCCTCCTTGATACGTTTGCGTAGGACAATAGGTTGCAAATTCCAATCGAGTTCCGTCACATTCCACTTCAAAGACCAAGTCACCACATCTGCAAGCCACCTCTTGGGACGTGTGGCACGCAAAGCTTCAAGAGTAAGTTTAGAAGCATCATGAGATCTCCCTCTTTGGACGTAAGTGATAGTAAAAAAGAGAGCTTCAGCTCTAATAGGTAGACAACATGTTTCCGCAAAAAGAATAGCATATGAAATTTGGATACTCACATCCAATTCTTCTTGTAAAAAGATCTTCTACACTCTTTTCAAACGTGGCCAACTTGTCTTCTTACAACCAAGATTCCACACTTGTGTTCCAAATAAGATAACGAGAAACACTAAGCCCATTAATAAGAATTTTCTAAGACTCCAAGACACTAGATGAGCTGCTCTACATCTATTTAGCAATGAATATAAAACTTTGAAACTAGCTTCTACCCTCTTTTGCACACAAAGTGTCCAACTATAATCGTAAGAGAAATCAATGCCTAAAAATTTGTAACTCTTCACTTGTTTCAATTCTAATCCTTTGTTAAAGAAAGAAAGCTTGGATCTAGTGTTCACAATAATCACTTTGGACTTTTTTGAATTGACCTCCATCTGATTTTGGGTACAAAAACTAGCCAAAGTGTCAAGTTGTTTTTGTAAATTAATGACATCATGTGCTAGTAATATGATATCATCTGCATATAAAAGAGCTTTGATAACAAAGCCTCCAAGTTTGACACCTTCACTATCACAATGCTCTAACCACCTTTCTATATCATCTATGAAAACTCTAGAGAGAGTAGGAGAGAGAATACAACCTTGAATGACTTCAATGATACTCAAAATCTCTTCTGTTTGAGAAGTGTCAACACTTTTCAAACCGAAGAGAGTGGTATAATGTGGCCACTGGTGTCAAGAGATCTGATGGTACTCTAATAGTTTGCAATCTTTGCAAATCATCTCTCTAGACTCTAGATCACAAACTATCTCTACTTTCTTCAAAAAAGGAAGGAGACAAAGAACTATCAAATTGTGTAAATTGAGCAGAACGTATGCGAGCATTAAAATCTCCAACAAAAAAAACTTCACCTTTGTCTTGATATTTAAGAACATCTCCTATGAGTCGATGAAATGATTGACTTCGATTGCAAGTGCTTGTGGAGTAGATTTGCATGGATAATGGAGCAAAGTAACAAACTGCCAAATAACTGTAAAATTCTCCAATCAATCCAAGACGAAGCCAATGATATTGTTTCCCATTATTTTGGATTTTCAAATGTATTATAGTAACAAGTTCAGATATGATGAAAGTAGCAATGACTTCAAAGCCTCTTCTTGATCTTTGATTTCTTTGGTTCTAAGTGGATACCACCAAAGTAAAATCTTGTATCTCTTCAATAGCATTGCTCTCATGCTCCCAAGTGTCTACAATGTCTGCCATCTCCCAAATTGGATGTGCACTCACACACTTTGTTGTAGATAGGACCCTTATGTTCCACATCAACATACTCAACCTCTTGGATTGCTAGGTTGATGATCGTCTCCTCATTTGAGTGATAATAGCTTGACTATCATGTAGATAAGCTACAAAATCTGCATCTTGAGCTTCTTTGACTTTTGCAAGCTCCTTTCCCCTTGCTTCAACTTGAAGAGGTGTAAGATCTGGATTTAACCAAATCCTCCGTTCCTTGAGAATGGCCTTGTTAGCTAAAGCAATATCACGTTGAGCTTGATCCACAAACTTAACAATAATGGCACGAGGTTTTGCTCCTTTATTGCCAATACAAAAAGCTTGAGCCAAATCCAGATTAGAAACATCAAGTGTTTCAGCCAAGAACTTGGTGACAACACACTTCATCTCTTACTTCTTAGATTCAAGTTGAACAGAAATCCTCACAATCTTTCTACGAGCAAATTGATTAGCCTTTTTCAATCTCTTGATCTTGACATAAAGAGATATGAGCAGACTTCGTGGCTTCAGCATAAGATTTCATTTTCACCTCTAGACTTTCAACCACTTCATGCAAAACCATGAGTTGTAACAATATAAGCTTGAAAACCAACCTTCTCTTGGATGTACTCAACAGATCGAGAGATTTCAAGCATGATCTTTTCAAAACTTTTGTGAGAAATCTTCAACTCTCGTATTACATTCTTTGCAGCAGTCAAGTCAACATTTTGTACCTTGAATTCTTGGCGGAGCACTTGCAGTTCTTCTAAAACCGTTTGGAGAAAATTTGCAAGGTCGTATTGAGATGCCATCTTGTATGATTCATAACAAACTGCAATCTCCAAACCTTAGAAATTGTTCAAACTACCTTCGTTAGATCTCAAAATTTACAGGTATTTGCGTCTAGCCAACTAAAATCTTCTCGCAAAATTTCAGCTCAAGTTCCAACTCCAGAGCAAAGGAATTGCAACCGCAAGATCTACTCACCACAACCTCAAACTCAAAACTCTGAACCTGAAAACTCATTCACACCACCTCTGTTGGATCTCAAATTTTAAAGATAATTGCGCCCAGCCGAATGGAATCTTTTTGCAAAATTTCAGCTCAAATTTCAACTCCAGCGCAAAGGAATTGCTACCACAAGATCTACTCAACCTAATCTAAAACTCCAAGCTTTGAACCTGAGAATTCTTTCAAACCACCTCCGTTGGGTTTCAAAATTTACCATTAGTTGTGCACAGCTGACTGAAAGCTTCTTGCAAAATTTCAGCTTGAGTTCTAACTTCAGCGCAAAGGATTTGTTACAGCAAGATCTACTCATCACAACCTGAAATTCCAAACTCCGAACTTGAGAAATCGTTCACATCAACTCCGTTGGGTCTCAAAATTTACGCATCGTTGCGTCCAGCCGACTGAAATCTTTTTGAAAAAATTGAGCTTGAGTTCCAACTTCAGCACAAAAGAATTGCTACCTTAAGATCTACTTACCATAACCTAAAACTCAAAGCTCCGAATCTTAGTACTCGTTCACACCACCTCTGTTGGGTCTCAAAATTTACACGTAATTGCGCCCAGCCGACAAAAATATTTCTGCAAAATTTCAGGCTTGAATTATAATTTCAGCTCAAGTTCCAACTCTAGCGTGAAAGAATTGCTAGCGCAAGATCTAGGTGAGTAGATCTTGCGCAACACAACATGAAACTCTAAGCTCCGAACCTGAGAACTCCTTCAAATCACTTGCGTTGGATCTCAAAATTTACAAGTAATTGCGCCCAACCGACAAAAATCTTTCTGCAATATTTCAAGTTTGAATTTCAATTTCAGGTAGATGTCCAACTCTAGCGTGAAGGAATTGCTACCGCAAGATCTACTCGTCACAACCTGAAACTTTAAGCTCCGAATCTGAAAACTCATTCAAATCACCTCCGTTTGGTTTCAAAATTTACAGGTTATTGCGCCTAGCCGACACAATTCTTTATGCAAAATTTCAAGCTTGAATTTCAATTTGAAGTCAATGTCCAACTGTAGCGTGAAGGAATTGTTACCGCAAGATCTACTCGTCACAACCTGAAACTCTAAGCTCCAAATCTGAGAACTCCTTCAAATCACCTCAGTTGGATCTCAAAATTTACAAGTGATTGAGTCCAGCCAACAAAAATCTTCTAGCAAAATTTCAAGCTTGAATTCTAATTTCAGCTCGAGTTCCAACTCTAGCGTGAAAGAATTACTATCGCAAGATCTACTCCCCACAATCTGAAACTCTAAGCTTCAAATTTGAGATTTACTTCAAATCGCTTGCATTGGATCTCAAAATTTACGGGTAGTTGCGCCCAGCAAACTAAAATTTTCTTGCAAAATTTCAACTTGAGTTCTAACTCCAACGCAAAGGAATTGCTACAACAAGATCTACTCATCACAACCTGAAACTCCAAGCTTCGAAACTAAGAACTCGTTCACACCACCTCCGTTGGATCTCAAAATTTACAGGTAATTGCGCCCAACCGATTGAAACCATTTTGCAAAATTTGAAGCTTGAATTCCAATTTCAGCTCGAGTTCCAACTCTAGCGTGAAGGAATTGCTATTGCAAGATGTACTCACCACAATCTGAAACTCTAAGTTCCGAGCCTGAGAATTATTTCAAATCACCTACGTTGGATCTCAAAATTTACAGGTAGTTGCGCCCAGCCAAGTGAAATTTTCCTGCAAAATTTCAGCTTGAGTTCTAACTCCAGCGCGAAGGAATTACTACAACAAGATCTACTCATCACAACCTGAAACTTCAAGCTTCGAACCTCAGAACTCGTTTATAACACCTCCGGCGGGCCTCAAAATTTGCAGGTCATTGCGCTCAACCGACTAAAATCTTTCTGCAAAATTTCAAGCTTGAATTTCAATTTCAGCTCGAGTTCCAACTCTAGCGTGAAGCAATTGTTACTACAAGATCTACTCACCACAACATGAAACTCTAAGCTCTGTTATTAATAACTCCTTCAAATCACTTGCGTAGGATATCAAAATTTACAAGTAGTTGAGTCTAGCCAACTGAAATTTTCGTGAAATTTCAGTTTGAGTTCTAACTCGAGCGCAAAGGAATTGTTACCGCAAGATCAACTCACCATAACCTAAAACTTCAAGCTCCAAACCTGAAAACTTCCTAATGAATGAAGGTTATAAAGATTACAGCACTATCAATGTAATATCAATTTCTGTATCATATGTTGTGATTATTGGTATAATCATGTAACCAAAAAAAGATTCTACAATTTGTCAACTTTCAACAATTTGTTTTTAATTCTATGATGATACTATTTGTTTACAATTTGTATCGTATTGTGAGCAAATTGCAATAGTATCAGACGATTGTCTAATACTATTGCAATAGACTCAACGATAATATGCTCCTTAGTTTTTGTTACTCAAAAACTCACTTCACATGCAATAATGTTACTTTTTGTGACAGATCATTAGTGATAGAATGATCAAACTCTCCCACAACAACATTCATGAGTAAGATTTTTCCTTGTCAGTACGGGGAGCTCTAAAACTTTTCCTTCTTTCAATACGTCAGGCTCATTGAAAGAAACATTCCTATTAACAACCACCTTGCGGCCAACTCGATCTCATAGTCTGTAACCTTTCACTCCTCTAGCATATTCAAGAAAACGACATTACAACATTCTACCAAAGTTGGATATAAAACTAATTTGATGCTCGCAACTAAGTACTTCAAAGGATCGAAACAACAATCATAGCAAAAACATGTCACGTACAAGCACTTAACTATAACATCAGATGTTGTATGTGTGAAATAGAACTAGAAGTAGTCAAGGAGTTAATTATGATTAGCTTAGTTATGACTAAGTCTAATTAGTTGTAAATAAGTCTTTTAAGTTATAATTATGCTTAGCTATAATATCTATACTTGGCAAAATAACTAGAAAAGTTCTTGAAGATTTGAGTGAGCATATCTATTTAGTCTTGTACAAAAGTCTAGATTCCAAGAGAAAATACTTTTGATTGGTTTGACTAAGTAATATGAAATTCATTGGTTAAACTAAATCTAATGTTGACTTAGTGACAAGTGGAGGTTCTAGAAGTTATAAAGACACAAATATGTCGCTGCCTCAATCTACTAACCAGTAAACATCTATAAAGTTTAGGAAGCCATTGGCATGTTACCACGTAAGGATAACTAGTCAAATTTACAATGGTTTATCTTTGTAAAAGTAAGTTAGATAACAATTACCTTTTGCTATATATGAAGAGGTAGTGAAGATACTCTCAAGTAAGTTTGAAAAATTCATGTGTGGAGACTTGTTTCATATATGAAAGAGTGATAATTTTCAGTATCTTAGAATGTCGATGTGTGAATGAATCGGAGTGATACATTGAAGGATTGTGTGAGAGGGTGTTTGAGTTATGAGTATGAGGAGGGATCATAGTATTTTAGAACCATGATGAGCTATTGCAAAGCCATTTGAGTTCACCTCGAGAGTCAATAAGTCCGGAGGTTGCAGAACTTGAAAGAATTCCTTCAAACATAGCTCCAACATGTAAGGTAGTGTGGAAAATGTTCGGACGACAAAAAGGTATAAACAAAAGGTTGAAAGAGTTATCAAGCTAACGTGCACTCTTCATTTTGTTTGTTGAACGCGGACTCTAATCCTGCCAGGAGAATATGATTTTGGACAAAGAGCCACAAAAGAAAATGAATTTGAGTGTGGCCCTACTTATTGAGAATATTCTTCTTTGAGAGTTTTTGCCTCTTTGAATTCTATGTTAAAGAAAACATTAGATTAGAGCCAGCCACGGATCTAGACCTCAAAATCAAACAAGTTCAAAACCAAAACTGTTATTTTGGTTATAAATTTTGTTATAACCAAAATTTATAACTGAAATGTTTTCAGTTATAACATTTTCAGTCAAATGTTATAACTGAAAAAGTTATAACATTTGACTTGATGTTTTTGGGACCAAAAAGATCTAAAATTACTTGATTAGCACTACCTTTTGCTTGTCAAATGCCTCATGATCTAATCTTTCCTTCCACTTACTTTTCCTTGGTTTGATATGCCTATTACCCACGTATTTTCTTTTGAGTTTTAATAAAATTTCACACACACACAAGATTAATATGGAGAGCGTAGACAAAACACAAAGAAAAACTCACAACTTCACATTGAAGAAGACGCAAAAAGTTCACTTGAAATATCAAATAATTTCTTCGTCTTGTTCATCGCAGCACACAACCTTAAACTTACCGTTCATCTGCTTAAGAGCCAGAGCTAGATCAAAGAGATTGGCAAAGGTGACGAATTCATATCTATCGGAACATAGTAACATGTCAAAATATTCAAAAAATCATAGAGCGAGAGAGGTTTGGCCTACTTTCTCCATCAAATTTCATTGCTAGTCCAATTTTGCAGTTGGTGTTGAGCGATGGAAGTTCGTTTAGAATAGATACGAAGTCGGTGATGCAAAGACAAAATCTAACTGCTTATTCAAATTTTCTCAATTAATGTCTTGTGGTGAAAGTTCATCAAAAGATTATATTCTTATAGTGGTGGAAGTTCATCAATGTTTTTCACTTGGTTATTCATGAAAAGCTCTTGAACCATCCTAAAATCGTTCAAATTAGTGTACAATGTCTTGAAAGTTATACTAAAATTGTACTCAACGTGTCAATTGTTCATGTTATAATACAATAACATATCACATAAAAATCAGCAAAAAATATAAGAATATACATCCAAAATAATAATAATAGTAGAGTCATGCAATAATTATTGTCTACAAACCAACTTTATTACAACGACAAAATCTATGATTACAAAACCAGGTTAACAATGTAATAATTTGCAAAAATCTCAAAAACTTTACGACATAGATATGTTATTGAGAATAGAGTTTGTTGACGTACAAAAAACGGTGGAATAAATATGGTGTTCGGATTGGACTTAGGAATTGCAAGAGAATTTTGCAAATTGAAGTGAACTGGAATATTGTAAAGTCTTTTTTTCGTAAGAGGATGTAACATCCTCCTTGGTGTTGATTGTCCTCAACATAATAGGTGCGTAAGAAGTTTGCAAATTGAAGTGAGCATTATGATCAGTGAATTGTAAAAACTTTTTGTTGTAAGCGGCTGCAACTTACTACTTGGTGTTGAACGTTTCCAACACAGTAGTTGCACGAGAACTTTGCAAATTGAAGTGGACAATAGGATCGGAAAATTATAGGTACTTTTGTTCATAAGCCACTACTGCCTCCTACTTGGTGTTTTACATCCTCAACTATATTCAACTTTTTTTGGACAGATCCCGAATCTCCGCTATCCATTTGCCCCAAGTTTGTTGGCACACTCCCTCGTACTTGCATAAGAAATTTTCGGGAACTCCCTTGCCTCTGGAAAAAACTTTGCGCCTTTTGATTAATCTATATGATACACGTACCAAAGAATGGTCAAGGTCAAGAACAATGACCAAGCACGACGGTCCAAAATTGATTTTGAATCTCTTCCACACAAAAGAGTCATACTGATTTTAACACTTTTGCACATCAGTGTCGGACCTATCTTATGTTTTCCAACATTTAGGAAGCATTTTTAATATATTAAGGACCTTCCAACATCTATGGAGTCTTCTTAATATGTTCGCGACCGCTACTTTGCTCACTGCAAGGAGGGGATGTAACACCACATCCTTGTTGAAATAATGCCGCTGGAACATCTGTCAATACGACATTATTTTTATCTATTTTATCACCTTCATTACAGATGTTAACAAATGAACGGGTGTGTATGTTTGACAAAGAGAAAAAGACAAAGATTACTTAAAATAAAAACCATTGCTTATCAACTGTAACGAATCCGGAACCCGCTTGTTAATCAAGAAAAGTCGATTGACTACTTGTCAGCACGGCAATAAAATTATGTTTATCAACTCCCCAATCTCTCAAAATTGTAGCTTTAGAGAGTTTCATGTTTGTAGAAACTTTCAGAAGAAAAGTATCATCGCAAGGAGCTATAATTCAAAAAAGATCAAAATTGTTCAGAACTCTCCTCAATTGGTAAGTGGGTGTTCACAAAAATGCTGCTTAACAACTCTCAAATCCATGGAAACCGAATGTCATGTGCTACTTAGGTGTGGAGATTTACGTTTTACAACCAAAAATTTTCAAACGACTGTAATCCGCCATACGGTTATGATTCAATTCAAACGATGTTGAAAAATTTATTGCATTAAAAGGAAAAAAAATTACAAAATACATTGCGGTGTTGACAACTTAGGCCCAAAATTTTCTTCGATTAAATTTAATTCGCTCAACATATTCAGCTACTTCTCTAATATTGTTTAATTGAATCTTTCAGAAACAACATTTTGTAGTGAAGTATAAACTGTCATGAAATAATGTCTAATTTACTCCTATGTACAATAACTATGGAATTTCTCCAAAATATATTCGCCACCATTATTTGACATCATCTTGTGTCATGTCTAAAACTAAAATTATGGACAATATTATAGTGGATTTATTGATTTTCGATTCAACATATTTTGACCTTCATGCAGTTTTAAGACTAAATAAACATTGCAAACAAAACCCAAAGTTAGCACCAAGATAGTCACATAAGCTTCAAATATATTCGTGTGCATAGATCTATCTGAAAAATGATAATAACCTAAACACTTATATACAGCGCTTTGTTAAGAAATAGATAATGAAAATTAGACAAGAATAGTCTAGAAAATGTCTAAAGCCCCAACCTGCAACATTTTTTATGTCTCACATTCAGAAACTTGCAAAATAGGTTATTCACATTTATACAATATTTTTCGACTAATAGAAATATACATTCAAGGCTTCATCATGAAAAGAAGATCTAGTAGCAATTTCATTCGCTACATTCCTAGCGGAAGAACATCCACAATGCTTTAGTCAGCTAATCCACTCATGAACTAGTATTTTATATGCTTGCGAGTGCGAGGTCGTCATTCGAGACCATTTACCATTACCATCGGGAAAGCAATGGGGGAAGGGGAAGGGGCCCAATGGCAGGGCAATGGAAAAAACTCTCGGTACTCTGGAAAGCTGAATCTAGAGAATCAGACAGAATCTGGCGAGAAAGGATCTTCACGGGAGTCCGAAGCGGTCTGGAGGGGGCTCGAAATTCAGTTGAGAGCAGCCGTCATCGTCACTCGGATGGATGGCGGTAAATGAAAAATGAAAAACGAAAAGGTTATATTCAAAGAGCGAATGGGAAGAAATGTCGTTGTTGGATTAGTTTCGGCCCCGCCCCCGTCTCCTTTCTGAGAGTAGGGTTTAAACTAACGCTCGAGGCGACCGCACCGTTTCTCCGTCCCCGTCCGGGCCTCTGTCATGGAGGGGGGCGGGGAGAGAGAGACGGACGTGGACGCGGAGAAGCAAAGAAGAACGAAGGGAGCGGCCGCTTCCTCTGCAGCAGCAGCGGCAGCAGCCCCCCCTCCTCCCCTCCCCTGCGACAATCGAGAAGCACGGCCTTCCGATTGGTGCTTCTACTCTCGGCGACTTCCGCTCGAGTCGGTCGATGCAGTGAGTTGATTTGCGAGCCGCAGAGCCTCGTCCTGCTGGAAGATCGGCGGGGAAATCGCGAGCGCAGGCAAAGAAGGAGATCGGCGTTTCGAATTTCGGACTGTGCAGTTGAGAGCGAGGGAGGCAGGGAGGCAGGGAGGCAGGGAAAGAAGCGAGCGTTTGGGGATTCTGGTGGGCTCTGCAGTTGCGAGTTGGAGCAGGAGCGAGGCGAGAGCTTGAGTGCCGAGTGGATGATCATCGGGCGGGAAGGGAGCGGCCGAGATGGTGATGGAGAAGAGAGATAGGAGAGATTCTGCAGTGTATGGCCGGGAATTGTGAGGGTGGGGGAAACATCCGAGCGCAGAGGCGGCCAGAGGGCCGTAGGTGGATGGGGCAAGCTGGCGACCGTGAGGGAAGCCGTGGTGGTTTGCTCCAGTGTCGATGCGGGAGTGACATTGTGGGATGCGGCATCGGGAGCACTGCTCTCACATCTGAGATCATGCGCTGCACCTCGCAATGCGCTCTGTCCTGTCGGTCCGCACTTCCTTGCGGCTTCCCAGTCTCTTAAGCCCTCGTCCTCTTCCGCTGGAGGTGCCATATTTTTTTGGGCCTGGAACAAGGTAGGGTTTTGTTGACGAAACGCGGTTCGAACAGTTTGGAAGCAAGTTTGAATTTTGAATCATGTGTTACAATTCTTCCTATTCCACTTTTCAAGGAAAATGGTCGAAGAATTCTGCGCAACATGTTTTTGTTGATGCTGCATTTCGATTCACATGATTCCGTTTAGTAGTCCTTGGGAAGTTCGCTTTAGGGTTCAGGCGAATTTGTGACTTTGTGTTCTCCAGCAATTGGAGACTCGTTGTACCCTTTTATGAGTTCTGGCCTATTTCACCTTGTAGCTAAACGAATTTGACGAACCGTCGAACAATTGTTTGGACAGAATCAAGTTGCCTGCAAGAGTTATCCCGTCGAGCCCATCGTGCCTTTAGCATGCACGAGCGAGGGATCGTATCTGGCCGGAGGTGGTATATCAGGCCGAATCTACCTATGGGAGGTGAGTACCTGGAAATATCGGAAGTTGCTCAGCAAACTCAGTCCGGTGAAGCTTTGATATACATAAATTGTTAAACGTGTGTTGTAGCTCAGAGAGTAGTTTCCTGTCCTTTATGTAGATGAAAGTCACATAGTTGAGCAGAACCGAGAAATAAATACCGACTTTACCGAAATGACCAGAGCGCAATTTCCCAAAGAGTTCAGCCGTAGCTCCTGAGCGGTTTCTCATGTGTCCTATCTGGTGTCGGGTTGAATGAGGTCAAGTTTTGTGTTCGTGAATGGCTCTGTTGTGCTGAGTGACGTATATTGTCTCTGAAGTTCATTCCTACATCCTGGGTGGGAAATTCCTGGCAAGTCATTGCGAATTGACAAAGTGATAACTTTTACGTAACTGGACGGCTGTGACCAAGACTTGTTAAATCTCTGATTGAAGTGGTGTTCGTCAGTAATGTTAGAAATTCATGAGAGACATGCATGTCATCTCTTCACACTTCCTCCTGGAAATTTCAAAAGAGAGCTATTAAACTGGCTTTGATGGGCGATTTCTCTATTAGTAGTCTGAAATTTAACCATCTGATCAATCGCGTGCAGGTTGCAAGTGGAAAGCTGCTGAGGGTTTGGGCGGGCCACTACAAAGCTGTAAGCTGTCTGGTCTTCTCAGACGACGATTCACTCCTGATATCAGGGGCAGACGATGGCATTGTTAACGTCTGGCCCCTTCTCCGGTAAAAGCCACATCCATTCCCTGCGAATTCCGTAGTCTTCGATATAACGATTGAAATTCGATCTGAGTTGATTTTGAGATGTGTGCAGAATCATGTGAACCAAGTTTTCATTGTTCTCGGCGGAAGTCATATTGTTCGCGACTTACCTCTGTTTGTGCTTTCCTTCTAGAGTTCTTGATGTGGCAGAAGAAGCGCATGGCGAATCACAGCTGACATCCATGTATGGTTGGTCGGACCATACACTTCCAGTCACAGGCTTGTTGGCCGGCTCAGGAGGCTCGAGTGCAATTGTTGTCTCCTGTTCTCTCGACCATACATGCAAGGTCTCGCTCTGAACCAACCTTGTGCCAGTTACACCTGATACAGAAGAGTGTCGTAGGAGTTGTTTGGACAATTTTATGACATCTCTAGGAGTTCGTTTCGATGAAGACTGGGACCTTTAAGTCATTTTCTAGTTCAGATACTTTACATCTTCAGTGAGGAGTCAAGGAGGTTTATATTGGGGTATTAACACTCCCCTTGTATGCGGCACAGATCTGGAGTCTGGCGTTGGGTACACTATTGCGATCCATAGTGTTCCCCACAGCCCTGAACACAGTCGTCCTTGATCCAGGAGAGTATGCTTTGTATGCTGGGGGTACCGATGGCAGGATTTTCATTACTGCCTTAAACTTTGGTGTTCCTACTACTTCAGGCATACTTGCTGATGGACTTCTGGGGACAGATGCTGCCCTAATCGGTCACAGGTGACTGACTATCTCTTTTGCATCGTTGCTAACTAGGTTTGACGTCAGCTTGTTTCTCGGTTGGAGAGGGCTCGTAGGAGATATCGCCTTTGGGCAGTCATAACAATGTTGTAATCTTTGTCGGTGCAGTCGAGCAGTGACAGCGTTGGCATTCAGTATGGATGGAGTGTCATTGGTGTCTGGATCTGAAGACTGCACCGCTCGGCTATGGGACACGGTCAGCAGACAGGTCCTCAGAACATTTACCCACAGTAAAGGTATACCTACCCATTGAACATTTATTTGGCTTCGAGAAATGTTAGAAACTATTATTCGCAGAATTGTCGACCTCTGCGATTGTTCAAGAACTTCAGACGTCTTTCATGATTTGCGATCTAATATTTAACGGCTGCATCATTCACACCTTTACCCTGATCATGAGCATGTTGGAAGATTTGCAGGTCCTATAAGCAGCCTGCTGGTGTTACCTCGTCCGCCTATGCTGCAACATGGGTCTGTCGCGGACCACGCAGGCCGCCCTATGAATCGGCGCATGCCCTTGCTACCAGTTGCTCCCCTGAGTAAGTACGTGATCTCAGATTCTGTCTCGCAGGACCCGAATCCTTGGGAAGGACCTTTAGTAGTGCTGCCCTCGCTCTTTTCAAATGAGCAGGAAGATGCAGATGGCTTTTCGTATAGCTTTGCAGCTATGGAGCGACAGATCAAAGAGCTCGAGGTAAACTTCCCGATCTAAGCCTTGTTTGGACTGAATTACTTTTCGTACCGTTTCATGATTCGGGGCTTCTTATGAAAAGTTCCCTCTATCTTGCCGAGGTCCTCCAGCTCCACGTGCTAGACTAGACCCTTCCGGCAAGACCGTAGTCTACCAAGGTTTCTCTACCAGACGTGCGCAGCAAATGCATTTCTGGGTAGATTTGGCTGTTTCTCAGGACCATAGAATTGTCTAGTACTCGAGACGTAATAGTCTGCTAGTACTGCGGTGGATGAACTGACGTCTTGTTTCGATTGTCAGCAACGGGGCTCGACTGCGGCCATGCAAATGGAATTGGAACGATTGCGGTCCGAGTTGCGACGTGCATTGAACAATGGACAACAGTGGCAACAACTTCATCAAGAGCTATATTGTTTTTGTGTGGATGAGCTTATGGGTGGAAACAAAGAGCGAGAGGATGGTGAGGAGAAGGAGGGTGAGAAAGAAAAGGAGAAGGAGAAGGAAAGAGGTAAAGGAAGAGGAAAGGTTGCAGACAAGACTCGGGAAAAGTAGGTTCATTAGGCTGTCTAGTACAAGACCACCATTCTTCACCGATCTAAGGTGGTAAACATGATAACATAGATGGAACTCGGGATGCAGGCTTTAGGGATGTGCCTTCATTGGCCAACATCGAGAATACTCAAATTTTTGTACGAATTCGCTGCTACACTAATTCAATCATGAGACCAATGTCATCCGGTACTCTGTCTCAGTACACCTTTGTCTGGCACTTTTTCCAAGATAGCGCTTGCTTCGAGTATTTGTCACTGTTATCAACATTCTCGGCTTCATCGCCTTCACCATCATCGTGATGCTTCAAGCTCCACATGTGAAAACGAAAAACCGTCAATTTGGTTCGGGCCCAGGTCACAGTCGTGTTGTTTGAAAGCTGTATCATATTCTCAAAGAGAAGGATTGATTAACAGCTCGTGGACAGAAGATATCTGCGAGAAGATAAAAAGCTTCAGCTCTAGCGCTAAATCGTTTCAGACTGAGATCCAGCACCCAGTTTCACACCTCATCGAGAGTGTCTGAACACAACTACGGCCCATCTCGAAGAGACCTGTGGCAAACCTCTACTCGACCTCGAGTGATGCACGAGTCTCTGAAAAACGAAACGGATTGCTTGTATAGTTCAGCTAGCTCCATCCGTCAGGCTTCACACTGCCACGGACCCGGAGGCCTTGGACCGGAGCAACTCGTGAGCGGTAGAACCAATTGCCATGGACGTACGAGATGGCTCGAGATACGGAAGGCCGCCGTGTTTGGGTCCCTCATTGTTGCCAAACTTTGTGGGCATTGGTTTGAGTAAAACGGAAATCCTCCGCAGGGCTTCGGTTTGGTCTCGCTGGGAGAGGACGGGGACGAGAATCAAAGGCCTGCTGACTTCGAAGAGGCCGTTCAGCCGGGGATGGAGGCGCACCCTCGCTGCACTGGCAGCCCCGATTCGCCTTTCGGCTGAAGGTCATCCGTCGCGCATGCTTTCTTTCTGAGGGCCGTCGAATTGCGGGGCGGGCACGATGTGGGAATCACATGAGTCGATCTACCGTCTGATTCCTGAGGTCGTCGTTCAGCCTCCTAAGACTCCGCCCATCCGCTCCCAGGTCAGAATTCGGCTCATTTGCTGCCCCTTATCATGCATGTCTGACAATTTCATCCCGGATGGGATTCCACGCTGAAATTGCACAATTGAATGTCGGATGTGGGAGGTGAGTTGAATAATGTATTTTGTTCCACAAACGCATCGCCCCTCCCCTTCATGTTTACATTCTTCAGAGCGCGTGAGGAATGGAGAAGTTGAGGTTGTCCTTGCCTTTTTGAAGCACAATGCTAAAGCAGCCATCTCCGTCGGTCATACCAAGAAGCCCTCTGCAATTTTCTACGACGTCGAGTCGAGTCGATTGCCTCCCAAGTCGGGTTGCACCCTTGTAGAAAATCGGCTTTGAATGTGATACGAAAGCGCCTCCTGCGATACCCTGTTTCTTTTCTAGTTTCGATGGAATTCACACACAAAGCTGCGCGCACAAAGCGAGAATTGCGATTTAGCAAAGAACCCCAAACCCAGGTCAAGTTCAGGGAAGGTGAGAGAGAGCCTACAATCGTCGTTGAGGCGTCTCAAGGGCCCGGATCGAAGAGGCATGTCTCTTGAACATTGCTTAAACTTGTGCAGAAAGATGAGAAAATTTACAAGTTTATGCTCAGGCTCGAAGAGGAGGCCCGGCAGAGACCCAGAGCAACATTCGGGCACGTTCCGGGATCTTTGTGTCCAAGAACTGACAATTGGTTGAAAAAGCACTCGAAGGAGCCGAAAATCGCATACGGCAAGCCCGGATCTGCCCACTTCCCGGTTTGAAGTTCCTGCCATGATTTCGCACCACCTTAGGCAGCCATCTCCCCACTGCGGTGAGCACACCTTCACCGGTCGGCGGACCTGTCCTCAAGGGCGTCCCCCTCCATAGTCAGAACTGCAAACACTGCCTATCGATCTCTGGTCCGATCCATCTGTCCTTCAATTTCCGCTGCACTAGGGCCCAGCATCGTCCTCTGCGTCCGTGGCATTCATTGGCCTTAGCAGACAATGACCAACACACGAAGAAATCACAAATTCATCCGCACTAGACGTGGAACATATTGCGCTGTGCAAAATCATGTGATAAAAATCTTTCAATCCGGGTGTAAGAATTTGCATTCTACCAATCCGTCACTGCAATTTGCGAAGCCTGACCGGTTTGTGTGGTTTCTGACGAACGACAGGCGTGGACCGATGCTCGGCCCACCAGAAATACAAGGCCCTCGTTCCGCTCGGACCTCCGGTACCATATTTCGTGAATTTGATAGGAAATTAAGCTACTTCTGCATTCGCTTCCAGGATTTGGGCCATGGATCTGAACCGTGCAAATGGCTTGGCTCCGTTGCAGACTCATGGTCTGAACAGCGGGAAGAACTGGATCGAAGAGAATGGAAAGACTGCGATCAAGTCCAGTACGTTGCTCGTGGAGATTGTGCTCACGCTGTCCTGACTGGCTTGCTTGCTGCATGTCGTCTGCTAGCCACTAAAGCTCTCGGCTGATCAGGGATTTGTTTTTGGACACAGAGCCTCCCGTGGTGCCGGACCCTCCACCGCCCATGGTGAAGAAGAAGAACAACGGCAGAACCCCGAGGTACCTTCTCAAGAGGATCAAGAATGCTCTGCAGAAGATCGAGGAGGCAAGCTCACCATCCGGAGAGGCCGGCAAGAAGTGCAAACATCCGGATTGTCGCAAGTGAGTCATACCATCGCGTCTGTGTCGACAAATCTCTTGTTTCTCGTGTGCCACTGAAGAAGAGGTTCCTTACTTGTCCCTGGTCCACGAGGATCGAGTGGTACCTTCACTGCCGATTAATCTGGTTCATGTGCGACTGACTTTCAGGCTCGAAGAAGATGAGAGGCAAGAACTCATCATTGCGCTCAAATTGAAGTGGGAGAAACTGAACAGAGCTTATCAAGCGTATCCTTCCACTATCGACACGGAGTCAATGAAATTCAGGAGAGAAGGGTAAGTCCTCTGACGTGAACTCTTGTCGAATCACAGTGTCAGTCTAGCTGGTCAAAGGATAATGAGAACACTAGTGTGATAACAAGGAGCTCGCCATCTCTTGTATCATTGATCTCCGAGTCCTGTGAGTGGATTTTCTCCACAACATTCCACATGATACCGTTTGATGCCGGAATCGAAGATATGTCAAAACATTGCTCCTTCTGCTCTTGAAGTGAGCGATAGGCCACGAATCTTAATGGCGTATGCTTTCCATGTTGTACAGGATGGAAGAAGGACTGGCTCAGATCGAGAGAGACGTGCAGCTGCTATCACGACGAGTTGTCTTGATATCCGAGAGACCTCCTTCAACATCACCGACCACGAGGAAGAAGGAGCAGCGCCATCTGGTCAGTCGAGCTATAGGATAATGTGTCTACGCAGAGGACCTCGTCAGGCAGCCTGGCTGCTGCTGGCAGGGTGTGGTTCATGTCCAGCACAATGGAGCTGTTCGTGTACTCTCCCAGTTTTGGAATCCCCGTCTTCGAGAACTTTGTGGATGCCATCCATAGCTTTGAGTAGCATGTAGGCGTGGATTTTGTAGCATAGTCTATTCATGTTCATGGGTTCAAGAAAATCAATTCATGGAATTTTTGATCGAGGGACATCCTTTGACACCGAGTCACAAACTGCTACTGGCTCATCTTCCATGAAAGCTTGGGTTTTGCAACTGGTGCGTCTGAAGAGCAACCAGCACCACCTCCTTTCTTACTCAAACTCTCGGTGGCGTGAAGACTTCTGTATTAGCGGCAGATGACGTGCTCAATAATCTCATAAGAAGTCATCACCACCACCAACAATTGCTGGTGGGCTTGAACAAAAGTGTCAACTCTATGCATGCAGCATTGGACTTGCTTTTTCGTGTTACAGAAATCATTCACTTCCGTGTGTCGAGTAAAATTGTTCTCTTCCTGAATGATGATTTTCGTCTTCTCACTTACTATCTTGTTGCACACACGAGGGGAGTGCCGTTCGACAAATTCATGGATATAAAGAACTCACTATCGGAGAAATTGAAAGCATATGGAAACCTGCTGGTACTGCCTTCTAGCACGCACAGTATATGAGAATGTGGGTGATATACTTCATGATTCAGTGGGGCTGATATGGCAACCTCATTGCAGTATGAAAGGCGAGGGTTTTGGTGGTGTCACTCGCAATGTACAATATTTGTTTTGTTTGTCATACTGCTCCTGAAGTCGGTTCAAGAGATTTCAATAATCTCTAGAACCCTCGTAATTGCAGCAAACGAGTCTAGTCTTAATATTGTTGGACCTACTTTTCAAGTCTCCGGAAATCTACAGGTTTACGTGTTCGACAAGTGTGCGCTATGTGAACATGATTTGTGCATTTGCTGGCCATCACAGTTCGGAAGATATCGCTAAATAGACCGAAATACAATTCTTTCTCTGGGTATTGTACCAAGTGACGCACGTAATGAACTGCGTGGCAACAGACCCAACGTCTGTGGAGATAACGTGTTACCTGGAAGACACCTTGTACATTCCGAGGTGCTCACTTAAAGATCCCAAAAACCTTTAAATCGAAAAAGTATCTGTCTGGTATATTCATGTTTTCCAAAAGCGTTGACTTGAGTGCTTTCAACAACGATGTTCTTCATCAACGTGATTAAAAATTTTATGTCACATAGACGTAGAAGTATCCTTTGTCCATTCTCCATCGAACTGATTCCTCAAGGACCTTTGCGTTCGATCTTCAGTGGTATCATTTTTGGCCATAAGATGGAGTGAACATGTTAAGATGTTGTGCAAGATTTTTTTAATTTAAGAATTTTGATGAAAATGAATCATGGTTACTACACTGCAGTTATCTTGGAGATAATTCCGATATTTCTAAATAAAGAAGAAACTGAGAATTTTTAGAAGATTTTTAACCTTTGCGAAGTTACTTTCGATATTATTTTATAGTATCTAAGTAAGTTTACTAATATCAATTGAAATATATAAGAAACTTCAAATGAACATTTTTTTTGATAGAAAAAGGCATGAATAATTTTTTTAAATGTCAAGATCTTATGAAGGTTTAAGGCATAAGGACGTTCTTTTACTGTTCACATGTGAATAGAAAATATTGCATGACAAACATTGACAGATTTCTATGCAGCAAATATTGATCTATCAATAAACACATCCAATCTAATTGATATGTTAATTCTACATTTTGAAACAGAAAGATGAAAGTGGGCATGCAAAAACTCTAAATTTTACTCAAATCATCTATGAAATAGCATGAATCTTCAAAAAGTATCTTATTTTTATGTTATTTGTAAAATAATATGACCTTGATTTCAAGGATTAATTAATATAGATCTGACATAAAGGATAATTTTCAAAATACAACAAGATATATTATAAGATAAGATAAGATTCATTATTGAGTAACGTTAGTAAATGATTTCAAGTTGCATGTATATATAATAATCAAATAAAAACAGATGGACAGATAGTTTATTACCAAATAATTAAGCACATTTTTGGAAATAAAATTTTGTACAAAGAGTAGAACCAATCAAAGGTAAATCTAATAAAATTTAAATCAAGTCTTGAATTAACTTCTACTACGGCTCAGTACTTATAAAATGCTAAGTTGTGAGCAAAATTGTTGTTGTTAAAGATACTTACTAGAATTATGGTTAGGACTTGACACACTCAAGGATATTATCACATTTTAGTTCACATTTCACCAGGTGATTTCATATTTAAAAAACTGTTGAAAAAAGATAGATATTAAAAAGAAAAAAATTTATCATTGAAAGATTATATAGAATTTGAAATAAAATTTTCATTCTTACAAATTATATGTATAATTGTGTTCCTAGTACCATTTATATCATGTTTAATGTCATTTCATAATTGACATCAATCATTACGGTTTTAAGGACGTGGCATGAAAAAGAAATTCCAATAGAGATGGAGAAGAGAGAAGATATTTGAAGATTAAGTAGGATGAGTATTTGTTGTTGATAAATCTCAACACAAAGAGTAAAGATGTACATAATCATGATCTCTATTAAAACACCATCAACTTTTGATCTATAACAGAGGCACTTTGATAAACAGAAGCTATTAGAGTAGTGTAGCTCTAAAAGGGTACCAAACATGGATCAATTCATATATTATTTAGTATCATAAAATGAAGATTGACAATTATGATGGATTGACATACACAAAGTAGGAAAAAAATTCATATAGACAGACTCAAACCTACAGAAATAATATAAATAAGATAGTTGTATGTAGCATGAGTATTTTCTTATTGACTAGAAGATTTGCAGTAGCCGCATGACAACATCGCTTCAAGGGAGGAGTGTAGGAGGACATAGGAGTTACTTGACTTTCGGCGATATCTTAGCTACAGGTGACTTTAGGCAATGTTATGTGTAGTTAAAATTTTGCCAAACTGACTCTTAGCGGATGTTGTTGAGTTTCGACAGAGAGCTAAGTCTAAAGTTCAATCAGTCTTGTCGCTATATTGGTTATTATAGTTTTGTTAGGCTCTGAGAGTTAGCCTTGGCGACTGACCACATACCACCAGATAGGGAATAGAATAAACAGGAGGGTCTGTAGGGATGAGGGTATGTGAAGGTCAGTATTGGCGATGGTGTTATCGCCATCCAACTATGACCGTGCACTAATCGTACAAGATCTCTTCGGGTCGATCATGCATGGTCACGCACGTGATCTAGGGCAGTTTGGCTCCTATGTCTAAATACTTCCGCTAATTTTTTCCCTATTTTCTTTTTGTTGCATGATGTTTTCTCTTCAATAATAAGAGTATATTTAACACAGAGAAGTTTTTCCAAGAGATGCGTAGATAATCCAATCAAGAATTGACGTAAGAAAATATATCAATGCAAAAGTTAATGCAGTTTGATTTTTCAAAGGTACTGTTATATGAAGAGAATCAATGTAGAAATATCATTCTAGGTCAACCCGACCGTGATCCACGGTACAATGTGTGATAATAACACATTGTGGTCTATAATCAGCGCAGTATAAATTTGATATAAGTACCTTTCTTCACTCTCAAACTTCCAGAACTCATTGTTATCAAAACTAGATTTTCTTCTTTTCTTTGAACAGAAATGGGATTTTATCCTGAAAACATCACCTCCATCTGTGTCCAATGTATCGTTGATATTTTTAACTTTGATACCTTTTAAATGGCATCTTATCTTGAGAATTATAAGATCTGACCTTCACTTTGTCTCAATGGATGAGACAAAGCTGAATTGTCAATTGTTTGACATGTGAGACAAAAATTTGGACGGTTATATCTTGGGTCAAACTGACTACTGTAGTATGACACTTACACCAATGTAAAAAGTAATGCAAATTTGTCAAAACAGATCGGAAAAAGCTATTCTAATGTGTGAAAGATAAAGTGTACCACACTATTAGTGAAGGACAACCGTCGAAAAGCTCTCATAAACAGTGTTTCCAGCACTAGTACCGGTGGATATCGAATTCATGGCTCCTTAAAGTGATGTGATGACAGAGGGTTACCACTTACATAGTGGAACAGCTTAATTATGTTCCTCCAATTACCTATGGCTCCTTGAAGTGATGTGATGACAATGTAATATCACTTTATATAGTGGAACGCCTTACTTATGTCACTCCAATTTCTTATAAAAGAGGTATGCAACAACGCCACCACTCCGATAACACTCAAGTACTCATATCACTCATGTGTAACTCCAATGGCGACAATCATGATAGTGTGAAAGATACAATGTCCTGTGTTTCTAATACGTAAATCTACCTTGGTTAACCTACACACATGTTAGTTTGATGACCTAAATAACTTCAAATAAAATCAAAGAAATAACTATATTAGCCTGCTGTCTAAGCAATCAAGTTCGTCTCACTCATTAGAGTTTTCTCTCGGATGAAGATCTCTATTCGATTATCTTTTACCTCAACTTTCAATTCATTATATCATTGTATTTTTTTTCATTCTTTTAGTCTTGGATGTTTCTAATATTTAGCCATTTTTTCATATATGTGCAATATTTTTTGTAATCACAACTTTCGCATAATTAATGTGCTAGAAAAATCTGTCCTAAAATACTAACTTGTATTCAAACTAATATTTGCAATATGATATTGAGAAAGATTTGAAAAAAAAATCCATTTAATTGATAATAAATTTTTACAAGCAAAAAGAACAATTTATTTTTTTTACTTTTTTTTTTAAAAATTCAAATGGTTTATATATATAATATATTTTTAATATTTTCTCTTGCTTTATTACTATTTTCAAGTCTGAACTAAATTCTAGTCAAATTAACCTTAGTTAGAGTTAAGTGTAGGGTGTTTCGAGTTTATTAGGGTTTCTGGTGATCACTATTTAGGGAGAGAAGCCATAACTCTCCTCGAACATTTTTAGGTTTCAGTACAACCTTCAAGACCTCAAGGTTCTAGCCCGCCAGTGGCGAACCATGTATCCTTGTGCTACAGCTCTCTTGCATATGTGTTTAGAATTATTCTAGTTTCTACACGTTTTGTACTTTGTAACATCTAATTCATGTAAAACCTACATCTATTCTGAAATAAGAAATTCCAGTTGAGAAACTTGTTTCCATTGCCAGTGAAAAATGCAACGCTTTGAATTTACTATCAAGAACACTCAAAAGTTTCCTGAATACAAAGATTTAACGGAGGAAGCGATTTCTTAGTTCTCTTCTAACAGGTTCCAAAAAATTACGCACTAAACCTTAACTGCCCTACAACACCCAAGGGTACCGTCAAAGATGGTATTTTAACCAAATATGTGAGTCATTCTTTCGTTTCGGTTAATTTCTTCGCGAGACACCAAGAAGGGGATTTTCATTGTTCATGTCCACTTAAAGTGTAGAACCTTTAATGGATGGGCATCCATTGAAGAATTCGATATCAAAGAACACTCGTGACAAGAAGAGATCTTCGGTCGCCCCTCACAGGATACTGAATAGGAGTAGTGAAAACTAGACAATCTCGGATGATGTATTTACGAGTGTTCTGTAAATTCTCAATAAAGTTGTTAGTACCTTTTAATAAACGACGTGATCCGTTACAACTATCCACCTATCCTTATAACTATCACAAATATTTCAACAAAGTTCATATTTTGAAAATTTTCATCGGAAAAATGTTATAAATAGGAAGGCTTGCATCTTGCCTTTTAAAGTTGCAACAATAAAGAATTGCAACACTTTAGGGACGAGTTCATTTCGAGCATCACTTCACTTCGATGCCGATGGAACTGCTAAAATGCCGAGGGGAAAAATCATAAAGCGTTGAACGACCAAACATCACTGGCGATGAACTGGAAAAGGTGGGCGTCAGTGAACTCACGCGAACCTGCACAAGAGCCATGTCATAAAGAGAACAACCGGCTGCTGACACAGACCCGAGGTCAACCTGGAGGCAAGCGGAACATCAACTCAGGTTAAACCAACACTACACCGGAGGACCGGGGGCCCGGCGGCGGGGCCCGCCATAACGATAACCTGGGGTCGGGGTAGGGCACTGGTCCACCGCAACTCACGTCGGGCCGACGAGGTGCTCGTCGTCGTCGGGGCGTCGTCGGGGTCGACTGCTTTACAGCTCTCGGAGCCTGACACATTCGGCCAGCATTGAATTCGATCGGCATCGCTCTGGCGGGGGTGGCAAATGTGCTCGTTGGAAAGAGAGGGCGCTCCGGTCTGAAAAAGGGAGTGCGTAATGATCCCCTTGATGAGCCCCAAAACGCCCGGTTTCGTTCAAGTAATTGCTGCTCCTTTTGACGCTTTGCTGCTTCAGCAGTAAGTCCCGTGCCTCGCATTTACGGCCCGAGCATTTGCCGTTGCTTCGATCGCTCGCTCGCATCTTTCGTCCTAGTGAATGACCACATTGATGGTTTGATCGATCGGTCGGTCGGTCTCTTTCGTTCTGGAGGTTTAATCGCGCAATCAAGGGCAGGTTGTGACTCTGTGTGTGTGAATTTCCGCGCTGTGCCTTTCTCGCTCCATCTTCCTACGCCCATCCTCTCCGTCTATGGAGACTCAGACTTCCCATCGTTTTCGCTATATTACTAGGTTTCCTCACGTCTGTCACCGAGAATTTCACACAGGCACTTCCCCGGCCTGGCCTGCTCCAGTCATGGATCCCTCCATTCTCGTGCCCCATGGCACCTCCAGTGCACTGCTCGGTTCGGGGAATTAATGTTGTCGTGTGCTGTACGCTCTTGTCTTCTGTCGCCGGTTCATTGATCATCTGAGTCATTTCGTGGTGGGCTGGGCTGTTGTGAAGCGCAATGATCCGCCCTGTCTTATTCAGCGTGTCATGACACTCGCTCTCGGGGCAGAGAGAGAGAGGGAGAGAGAGCCAGATTCCACCGACCGTCCCTCTTTCCGAAGTGTTTGCGCTGTGGCAAGAGGCACCATGGTAGTAGTGTCGTGGTGGGCGACATTCATAACGCTCGCCGGTAGTGGCGAGCTGCAGGGAACGCACGATCTCGAGCCATAGACGAGATCCTCTGTTGTAAACGCGGCAGTGGTGTCCACGAAGAGCTCGCTTCGGCCGTCAGGAGGACAATGCCTTCGTTCATCCGAGAAAACGAACAGCCCCGCCCGTCCCGGAGACTGCTGAAGAGAAATTGGCTGAATATTCTCGCAGTCATGTGTCAGAGGAAGATCGACTCTGGCAGGCACCAACGATCGAGTCGGCACGGGATCGTTCTCCCACCAGCAACGAATGCTGCCTCGCGCTAACGGGCAAGAATTCGGCGGATGCGCCCGCTTCGAGCGCAGCGTAATGGATGCCGTGTTCATGCAACGGTAACAGCGGAGTGAAGGGCCCGAAGGTGGTTCAGCGATTCCCTCCGCTCGGCAGACTCCATTAAATCCAGGCGAACGACGACCGGGAGGAGAATTGCGAGAATTGCGAGAATGCCAGCCGAGGCAACGCGCTGGTTCGACGAGACCAGAGGGCGAGTCAGGCGGAGCGAGGGGCAGGCTCTGCGAGGTGCTGCTGGACTTGTCGGCTAGTTAATAAAATCTTCTTCGTTCTCGGGAGATTCCCTCTGCGGCGACGCCATGCCGACCTTCGAAGCCTTCCAAGTGCGCGAGCGTGAGAGAGCGAGCTCCTCCCGAGCCCCGGGGATGGGGACGGGATCTCGCCAGAAGGTGAAGGAAGGAAGGAAGGAAGGAAGAGAAGGAGAAGGAGAAGGAGAATGAAGAGGCCGGCCCGCCGCTGTAGAGAGTGTGCAGTGGAGGCGCCGGGCGAGGCGAGCATCGGATTCCTCAGCCGTGTTGATTGCTGGCTGGCTGTCTTGACAGGACACGGCCATTAATTATGATGTAGCGGAGCCACTCGAGTAGGGGGTTTAAACTGCATGCGCCACCATCCCACTAGCTCTCACGAAGACGACCACCACCAGCACCAGCTGGAGGGGCTGGGGGCGTGCGGGTGAGGGCCAGTGCGAGAAGAGGTGAGCGAGGCGAGGGTCGGGTGGTGGCCATGGACTTTATCTGGCTGCAGCGTACAGCTTCGGCTCCGGGACAAGCTCGCTGGCATGGCATGGAATGGCAGTGGTGATAATTGGCCTGCGGTACAGTGCTCTTGGGAGGATGGCGCTTGCGTCAGCAGATCCCTTCCCTCGTCTACGCTCCTTCTCCTTGTTGTGGATTCTCGCCCCCACCAGCTGCTCTGCTTCGAGAAGAACAATTGGACAGATCGGTCAATTTGGGTGTCGACTGTAATATGCATCGTGCACACGCTGACGACGCAAGGAAGGTTTAGTTCACCATAATGGCGAGGGGTTCAGTTCGCTTCCACCTGAGGGCAAGTATATATGTGTACATACTACTACTTCTCTCGAAGTACAAGGAAGTAATGGAGACGGCGGGAATGTGTGTGTATACTCTCCTTCTCGCCTCCGTCGCAGTTACCAGAACAAGATCGAGAGAGTGCCATAAATGAAGACCATCCTCGGCGAGAGGGAAGTGGTAGGGGGGTAGGTAGGGAAGTTAATCCATTGCTCCAGAGTTGCGAGGCGCCAGCACGGCGCGGGCAGAGGACGAGAAGAGCTTACTGGACTGGGGCGGGCCAGTCAACGTCTGGGACACCCCGGCCCAGCTCGACGCCGTACAGTTCCCCCGAGGGTAGTAGAAGAGAGTAGAGTAGAAAATACCAGACGAGGCCCAGCTCGGCCTCGTCTGGCATGTCGTTCATGTCGGATCAGCGGGTTCGACATAAGCTACGACATAAGCACATTCAGAAATCGGGTTCGAGCGGAATCGACAATTGCAGACAAGGTGAGAAAAGATCGACTGAACACGCGATCCAATGAACAGATAAGATTCACTGACACACAATCACACATCGCTGCGAGCCGTTGGTTGCAGGTCTGGATTACATGAAGAAGAAGCAGTCACTACCTATCATCGTTGATGCTGGAGACCGGGCTACAAATGGTGACTGTTTTGACTTGATCGTCCAAGAATCGTGATCCTACTCTGTGATAAATTAAAATCTATCTAAACAATCGGGTGATGCTGCTTGCTACAAGAAAGAATGGCTACAATAAGAAAGGCTTATTCACATCGACGGAAGATCGGCCATCCACCACAAAGAAATAAAGCCTGTAATTGGTACAACTACAAAACAATGTTCTGCAAGAATCTCTTCGCTGCTGCTCTGCATTTCGTCTTCCTCGTTCCTTCCTTCGTTCCGATTCCCGATCCCGATCCCGATGCCGAAGGTCATTTTTTCGTGTCAGGGCCGGATGCTAGTTCCGATTCCGGAGACGAGCGGAGATCGGGTCTGATTTCCTCGAGCTGCCGCACCACATCTTCCATCTCCGGTCTCGAGCTCGGGGCAGTATGTACACAGACCAAGGCGAGCTGCAGAGTGTTCATCATTTCTTCCTCTTGGTGCGGGGCAGCTCCCTTGATGATCTCCACGTCGAAGACCTCCGAAGTCCATTCCTCCTTGACCACCGACGAGACCCACTCGGCCAGGTCCATGCCGCTGTCGGACGACGATTGCTCGACCGGCGCTTTGCCCGTCAGCAGCTCGAGCAGCACGATGCCGAAACTGTACACGTCAGATTTCGAGGTGGCTTTCTTCGTTTTCACCAGCTCGGGCGCTCGGTAGCCCAGAGTTCCTGCTGTGGCCATCAGACCCGACATCGCCTGCGGGGTCATCAGCCGCGCCAGTCCGTAGTCGCTGATTCTGGCGTTCATTCGCCCGTCCAGAAGAATGTTGCTGGCCGTCAGGTTGCCGTGGATGATGTTCTCGCTCTCGTGCAGGAATCCGAGCCCTCGGGCCGCGCCCATCGAGATCTTCATTCTCGTCTCCCATGTCAACGGCGTCTCCGGTCCTCGAGCTGCGCAAAACCCAACAAACACACCAAATTCCAACATGGTCAGCTCCCAACGAATGCTTCTCCATCCTCATCCTTCGTCTTTCATCTGAGGCCTCGTACATCACAATTCTACTTCTCGGACCCAACCGAGCACACAGGGACCTTCCTTCGTGGAACCGGAAATCGAAACCGAATGGCGTCCCTCGTCTGATCAGGGAAGACGACGATTCCTCCGTTCTTGGCCCGATCATGTGCTGGGCGGACGTACATTGCGCGGGGGGATCGTTTCTTCCGACACAGAACGCAGATGAAGCAAAAAGCACAATGCGTCGGCGAGATTTGGGGGACGTGGCGACGCGCAGAACATGTCCGAACGACAAAGAAAGAAGGAGCGAGAGAGCGAGCGAAAGACAGAAGGAATGGAATGGAATGACGTACCATGCAGGAAGGCGGCCAAGCTGCCGCAGGCCATATAGTCGAAGACGAGCAGCTTCTCGTCCTTGGGGCCCCAGTAGTAGGCGCGCAGCGCCAGCAGGTTCGGGTGGCGGATCTTGCCGAGGGTGCCGACCTCGCTCTCGAATTCCTTCTGGCCCTTGACGATGCCCTCGCGCAGGCGCTTGACGGCGATGATGTTGCCGTCCTCCAGAGTGGCCTTGTACACGGTGCCGTAGGCGCTCTTGCCCAGCACCTCGGCCGTGGCGCACAGCAGGTGATCGGCGCTGAAGGCCAGCGGCCCGTCGAAGTGCACGAGCTTGCCGCCCATCTCCTCGCTGTCCAGCGACGCGTCCAGATTCTTGTCGGATCGCAGCCCCCCGCCCCCCGCCGCCGCCGCGCCCTTCTTGCCATTCTTGCGCTTGTACGCCACCAGCAGGCACAGGCACAGAATGGCCAGCAGCGCGAGCGCAGCCCCCAGCGCGATGCACACGATGGCCACCGTGCTCAGGCGCCGCCGTTTGCTCGAGACGCGGACGAACTGCGCAGGGCCGCTCGCCGGGGCCAGCGCTGGCGCCGGCAGCGTGTCGTCGGGACACAGCGGGAACGGCGACACTCCGCAGAAGCCCGGGTTCCCCAGGAAGGCGCTGTTGTTGAAAGCCTGCGCGAAGGGCGGGATGGCGCCGCTCAGATTGTTGTACGAGACATTGAAGCTCGTCAAATTCACCAGCCCCAGGAGCGTCAGCGGCAGGCGCCCGCTGAAGTTGTTGAAGGACATGTCCAGCGCCGTCAGGCTCGTCAGGTTGCCCAGCTCCTCGGGCACCCTCCCGTCCAGCGCATTGTTGTTCAGCAGCAGCGACTGCAGCCGCACCAGGTTCCCCACGCTGGTCGGCAGACGGCCCGTGAGGTTATTGCGGCTCACGTCCAGCGCCGCCAGCAGCGTCAGGTTGCCGATCTGCTCCGGCAGCTGCCCCTCGAGGCGGTTGTCGGCCAGGAGCAGCGTCGACAAATTCGTCGCCCCCAGCGACGCCGGGATGGCGCCGCTCAGCGCGTTGCCCGAGAAGTCGGCCTCCCCGAGCACGCTCAGATTGCCCAGCGCCGCCGGCACCTCGCCCGTGAGCTGATTGCCCGCCAGGTCCAGCACCGTGAGCTGCGCCAGCTGCCCCAGCTCCTCCGGGATGGCGCCGTCCAGCTGGTTGTTGCTCAGGCGCAGCTCCGTCAGCGCCGCGCGCGCCCCCAGCGAGCGCGGAATGCTGCCGCTGAAGAAGTTGTCCTTGGCGTCCAGGCGCTGCAGCGAGCTCGCGTTGATGGCGCCCCACTGGTCGGGGAGCGGCCCGCTCAGGCTGTTGGCCGCGAGGCCGATGACCACGAGCGACGAGCTCTGCGCCCAGTCGCCCGGGAACACGCCCCACAGGCGATTGACGCTGAAGTCGACGAGCGTGAGGCGGCGCGACTGCGTGAGCCCCGCGGGCACGGGGCCCGTCAGAAGATTGTAGCTCACGTCGAGCTGCGCGAGGGCGGACGAGTTGCCGAGATTGGCCGGAATGCTACCGCTGAACTGGTTCAGGAACAATGCAATTCCCTTCAGGGCCGGGAGCGTGCCGAGCGATTGCGGCAGCGAGCCCGCGATGAAGTTGTGGTGCAGCGAGAGCTT
Source organism: Marchantia polymorpha subsp. ruderalis (assembly GCA_037833965.1). Taxonomy (NCBI): domain Eukaryota; kingdom Viridiplantae; phylum Streptophyta; class Marchantiopsida; order Marchantiales; family Marchantiaceae; genus Marchantia; species Marchantia polymorpha. The sequence continues at coordinate 13,181,722 of AP031357.1, forward strand.
CCGCAGGCTCGTGAGATTTCCGATGTCCTCCGCCAGCACGCCCCGCAGCGCCTTGCCCGGCAGAGAGAGCCCCGTCACCTGGCCGTTCAGACAGTCCACCCCGAGCCACGAGGTGCAGACCCCGGCGCCCGACTCGTTCCATGACGCTAGGATGCTGGGACTCTGGAACCCCCGCTTGATTGCCAGCAGCGCGTCGACCTCGGCCTGCGTCACGCCCGATTGCGCCCCTGCTCCCGCCGCGAAAATGAGCACCACCAGGCCCGTGATCAGAGCTGCTGCCAGCCGCTTCCAATGCAAGCCCTTTGCTGCCATCATCCCCTCTCCCCGCCGGGGGGAGAGAGAGGAGAGAGTCTACTGATCCCCTGTCCCCGTCCGTCTGAACCTCCTCTCCTCAGCTGCTGCTGCTTCGCGCCTCCTCGTCCTCGTCCGCGCCTCGTCCTCGGCCTTCCTCCTCGCGCTCCTCCTCCGCAAAGCCCCGACTCGGTCCCGCAAAACCCTCACGACACGCAGCGTCGTAGCGCGTCGCCATCACCACCGCATTGCTGTTCTCCTGAACTTTCCGCCATGGCTCCACGTCGGAGATCATAAGTCATCACTTAATGCCATCGACATTGCTCGCAGCTGCCTGCGGGCGGACTCGATCGCTTCCTTCTGTCCTCGCTCCACCTGCTGCTGCTGCTGCGCGCAACCGATGCCCTCGCCCGCTCGAATGCACGGGCACGAAGGCAAAGAACGGAGGCGAAACAAACAGACGCCAAACCGCTGCCCTCGTTTCTTCTACTCGCAGACGATCATTTTGCGGGAGCCAGAACCGACCAGTGGGCGAGAAGGAGCCGAGGGCTCGCCCATGAGGAGGAGAATGGAGATGGAGAAGCCGGGGTCGGGGGTGAGAGCTGGGCGAGATAGCAAAGCAGGGCAGGATAGCGCAGGGTGGTGGAGCAGCAGCAGCAGAGCAGAGCAGAGATTGCGAAAGAGGAAAAAACAAAAGGGGTGGCAAGAAACCAGTACACATACAGGTGGAGACTGACTGTGGCGGGTCTGCAAAAGCTCGCACGAGTGTATGAGTGTGTGTATAGTTGGAAACTGTCAGACCCGAGGGCTCCCAGAGGAACAAGCTCCCTCACCGCTACACCGGCGACTAGTCGTAGTAGCACAAGTAGCAGAGCAAGGAAAGAAGCAGAGAGAGCTGCTCAGATGCGACGAGCTGCTGCAAGAGCGCGGTCGACGATGATCAGATCGATTTTGTGTAGCAACTTGTTGTACAGTGGACCGTAGAGCTGGTACTAGTACTCGGGTAGTCTACTATCATGGACTGGAGTGCACTCGACCCCCACTCACTCACACTCTTCAGTGCTTTTACTCCTCTCCCCCCTCCCCCCCCCCCCCCCCCCCCCCCCCCAAAACAATCTTTTCCTCGGCCCGCATCCGTCGAGCAGCGCGGGTGGCCCCACCCCTGCCCGGCCCCGACCAGTGCAAGAGAGCCGTTAGGAGGCCCTTTCCCCCGCCTCTCCTCGGTAGCCGTTTCTCCACCCCCCCCCCCCCCCCCGCCCGTGCCCGTCCCCCACGCCTTGCCTTCAACCGTTGCCCGTTCTTTCAGTCCCGCATTCCGTTCCGTCTCCGTCCACGGACGACGCCGTCGGTTCGCAGATAACCACACGTGGACGGGGGGAGGATGTCATAGAAAGATGAGGAGGTTTCGCCATCCCCCCCTCAGGCCCTTTGCGTGGGGCGGGTGATTGGTGGGTCGATGACATTACAAGAAGGGACCGTACAGGGGCGGGGGACGAGGGCGGGCATTGGTAGCAAAACATGGCGGATCCAGCTCCTCTGTTTTTGGAACGCAGTTCAAATTTTCACTGTATTTGGAATGGAGCTCCAATTCCCTTTCCACCACTCACGAGATGAGATCTGTTCGCGGGCTAGTGAGCCGGAGGAGGGGAGCGGACAAAGCTCGGAGGTGGTTATGCGATTCATTGGCCCAGACAGGAATCATTTCATTCGCTGCATCAAAAGTGTAGAAAACTGCGGCGATTTGGCTTCGCATCTGTAGCCATCACCTCAATACTTCCCCTTGTCAACCACTCTGATCGCCAAAGGTCTACGCAAGGGATCCAGATGACGATGGCAAAACCATCAAACCTCAAAACAGCACCATTTCCATACGACCTTAAAGCAGTCCAGCTCTTGTGTACAGTCGTCCTTTATCTGGCTACCCGCTCCTCCTCGCATGTCTCCTGCATGTACAGTATAAAATCTGCTCGAAACTTGGGGTAGAAAATAAAGTATGTTTAACCTGCAATACAGTTTAGGGTATAGGTTTAGCTAAGGCAAGTTGAAGTCTCTCACTGTTGCAATGTTCAGGAATTATTAGACATCGAGGTCATTACAGCTTTATAATAGCTATGAATATTATGAAATTGCGCACAATCTTCGACAACACTATCCATGTCCTGTTCCATAGTCCCCTGCATCTTCATAGTGGAGGAGATAAATGCATTTCTTCCTGCAAGCCTTCAATAGTGATCCTTGGACCTAAACCCTTTAATCCAAGGTTTAGCACGGAGCTCTACACCTATTCTCGAACGATGTATAATAATAATGTCTATATAATGCAGCCTTGCCTCATGTCACATGTGTAATCACGTTTGCCACAAGGGTTATTACTCTTATGTGGCAGGTATGTATATCTGGTCTCGCGTTGATGAGCTTGATGCAAGGGTGTATCTTTGCTCCCTCTATACTAAATGTACGCTCTCTCAAGCTGTGGTATACATCACATCTCTAATTGGATCAGACCAGCTAACCACGAAAGAAGAATGTGTTACATGTGCTCTTGATCCACATAGAATATATTCACACTCACATGTAACCAAACCAGATAAATCATCAGAAAGATATTGTGGGTCTGACATTAATAGACATTCTCACAGTCGCTCGTAGGCCTACATCCTTCACCGAGGAAGGGCAAATGAAGTTTTTGTATTCAATGAATATAGTGCATGACCTCCGTGATAGTCTCATGAAAAGATATGTAAGCTATTGATTCTCATATCTGAAATGCTTCATCTCAAATGAAGACATCATGAATGAAAAACGATCTATGAGATTAGATGAGATCCTCCAACGATGTAGTTCTCAATTTTGTAATTGGGTGAAAAGCACTCGTTTACAGAAAAGAGTGCTTTTCATCCTACAAGTGTTCAAAACAGCGCCAATCTACCCCAAAATCTACGACATCTCAATACTTTTTCATCTCATTTTTAAGAATTCAATATCGCTACCAAGATACATTGATTCTTAATGACTAGAATAAAACTCTTGGAATCCATTCAAGAGATACATGATAGATGCCATAATTTTCACATTATTATCCTTTTCCTAGTTCTCATCGAATACATGTAGATGGAAAGTTGATAAAAGAAATAGCTATTTTTCTCCATTATCACATTATATCGTATCAACATTTTATTAGAATTGCAAACCTATAACCAAAATTAAACCTCAAAAAAGTCTTCATAAGCCGTCATTTCAAACAAAGATATTTCTTGATGTTTAATTGTTGATTCTATGAGATTTACCAAAATGTACACATAGTCAATATATGCTATCAAATCATGAAATGGAAGTCTATAAAACACATTCCAAGTATTTTTTGTCAAGCTACAAACTAATACCATGTATCAAAAATCTTTTGTTACAAAGTTTGACATGTATTCAAACACTACTTGAACAATCATTTGGTTTTACTTGTCTCATTTCTAGTTATAGTTAATCGTAAATGATAAATAGATCAAGTCCACCGGATCCAAAGGGTCAAAAGGTTGAAAACATATTACAAGTCAAACATTCACTGACCAGAGAAAAATTCTTAAAGATCTACCCCTAACTTGATATAATATTGGATAATATTAAAAGAACAAGTTAGCATAACTCAATATATGACATTAATTTATAACATCAATAGTCATACATGATCTTATCTAGTTCATATCATTAATCAATCTGCAACATCAAATTCACGTAATAGCTCATTAAATGTTGTCAACAAACAATAAGCATATAAAATATTTTTCAAATACAGTAATTTTATTGCATTAATCAGTTCTTATAATTTTTTCTATATGGACTTAAATATAAGATGATATAATTGATAACAAAAATTATGACATTGAAAAATAACATATGATATCATGATTTTTAATACTAGAATTTTTATAAAATTTTGCAAATAATTTCTTCAAACAAAACTTATTTTATTTTTTTTAAGAATTTAAAAAATAATTTCTAAAATATTGAGAATTTTCAAGTCAAATTAAAAAATAATAATTATTCATTTAATAAAAAACATTAAATATATTGAATGCTTTGTAAGAATGAGAAACAAAAATTCCACAATCAAAAAAATACACAAGCACGATGTTGATGCAAAAGTGTGTGATTCGTCATTGTCAAATTATATTCATAACAACTAAAAAGTTTCATTGAAACCTTACAAAACATATCTTGTAATAAATAATATTGATGGATCTTTGAGATTAATTTTTCCGAAATTCAGATAAATTTATTCATTGTATAAAAAACTAATATATCTCGGTGCTCGACATTGTCAAGGTCGTACACACTGCATATATAAATGCTTTGTAAAAAAATAATCCACAAATAGAAAAATATACAAGAACAACGCTAATACAAAAAGGATCATTTTCTATTGTCAGAATACATCCACAAAAATAAAAAAGTTTTACTAAAACCTAAATTTTTTTAACAAGAGCTATAGCTCACATTACTTTTCAATTCATATCAAAATTGATAACTAACTAGGTTTAAAATACTCAAAATTTAATCTGACTGAAGTTAATATAAACACGCGTTTTCTTAATTCATGTTGTGAATACAATAACCTCCATAAGTCATATTAGTAATATGTATATCATTCGAGAGTAAAACTAACATAAATACTTTTTAAACTATAGCTAATTAGAACCAAATCATGGTCAAAATATGATAGAGTAAACAAATTTAGAGGTAATAAAAATTGCTAGTAAACTTTGCTTGTGGTAAATTTCAAAAGAAGCGTCATTTCTTTTAAAACTCTTCAATCAATAACTTTGATCAACGCTTCAACTAGAGTATATTTACCTTCAACTTTGACTAGTTCAGTATTTTTATCAAAAATTTCATATTTTATAAAGTGATATTTGATGTAAATGTATTTCACATTATTGTACAGTATTTGATTTACAACAAGATGTAATACAATCTCACTATCACAATCAAAGTTGACAATTTTTGATTTCAATCTCATCTCAATCATAAGTTTGTTCAATTAAATAGTTTTTATTTTATTACTTCTTATACTTCTACATACCTAGCTTTTGTTAAGGATTAAGCTGAGTTCATTTGCAAAATAAGTCTTTAATTAATATATTCACCACCAAGTGTGAAAACAAATCCAATTGTTAACTTACTTTTACCTAGATGTTAATCATGATAAGCATCAACAAAACCTAACAAGAATTTTGCATTTTCCAATAAACAAAATACCGTAACACATAATATATTGAGGATTTCTATAAACCAATTGTATAGGTTTTCAATGCATCTTACTTGAATTTGACATGTACTTTTTCATCATATTCACAAACAAAGCAATACTATGTATTGTGCATATCATCCAATATATAAGAGTGCCCACAACTTTCTCATTAAAAATGAATTACATCATTTTCTTCTTAATGACTTTGATTATACATTAAGTTGCAAAAAAATTAAAATATGTTATAAAAAGATTCATATTTTTTTGAAATTTGTTCATTTGAGAATAAAACACAACTCTAAGGATGAGAGATATCTAGAATGATCTTTATTTATTTTATATAGATTGTATCAACAAGGTAAAGATATGAAATTTTACCATTATCATCCATTTTGTATATAATGAACTCATGATATGAAAAATAATTCTAACAAGCACATAAATTGTTAACATGGCGATTATAAATAATTACTAAATTGCAATTATATTTCTATTTTGAATAATCTCAACTTTAGTTTAAATTAACTAAAGATGATTAAACATACGTGGAACATACTTGTCATGATTCAATCATAATTTTTTCTATTTTCAAGTTTCTATAAACATCAAAATCTTATATAATTTTAAAATAATCAAAATCTTTCATCTCAAATGCAGATTTTAGCTAGTTCTTGATTCTGTCAATATTAGTTGATTCTTTGCCAAAATAGCACTCAAGTAGACAACTAGAATAAAATAATTGAGTATCTAGTTATTCATTATTTTCATGTATACACATATATTATACACACTTTATAAAAATCTTTGTGTTTTCATAATATCATCAAACCTTGCATCTGGTGTTTAAGAGCTTGTTTCAATCTATATAATGATTTTGGCAATCTACAAATCAACTTTTTTTTTTCCAGTTCAAAACTAACTAGTTTTATGTAGATTTTTTCATTCAAAAATCAATAAATATTTTGTTACTACTATCATCTGATCCATACCCAAATTAAGTATTGCAGCAAATGCACATACCAATCATATTATAGTATATTTTGTTACACGTGAAAGAAGATCTATTGTAGTGTATGAAATTTGTTACCATCAACTTGGCTTTAAAAAAAAATTGTCGTTATTTTCAATATTTTTTTTCAAACTTTACATCCATTTACAATCAATTGAATTTAATTTTTTTGAAGCTTCATTAGCTTCCAAATCTTCTCATTCATAAACGACTATGTTCAAATCTGCTTGATATAGGCAATAAAAAATCTTACCGCCTAAACTACCTAAACTGAATTTTGCTTACACGTCTACTTATGCTATCCTTGACTTATGTATGAACATTGTGCAATTAGTTATTGAAATAAAGTTGCGTGATTGATTTTTGAAATTGAAGTTTTGTGATTGATTTTTGAGAGTATTGATAGATGTTATATTGCTTCTAAGCGAGCAAGTGATGACGTCAAGGCCAATGATGTGCAAGTTGGTCTCCGAGTGTGCTCTTAGGCACCAAACAACAAGCAAGTTAGTTATCCACAATGACATTTTTGCATTGTCTTTGAACGCAAGGAGAAGATGGGCGCAAATAGCAAGCCTTTGATTGATATACACAAATGTTGCTATCCTTTTTGCTACAATAATATTGAAAATCACGTTAGCAATTAACATGCTACGAAGTGAACAATTAACCACCGTCTCTATGTGGTTGATGATCAAAAAATCTTCTTTGATGGTATCTCGATCGTGTTTAAAAATTCTATTAATATGCATTTTTTGCTTATCTCTTGACACTATTTTTTGATGTTTTTTGATGTACAACATCAAAAACCATATTATGATCGTAATTGTGTGCAGCGTCAACAATTCAGATAATAATGGGAAGGAGCATGCATTTAACAATGAGTCTAAACACAATGCTATAATTTTCCAACGTGCTCAAAAGACAGTATTAACAAAAGGACAATTGTTATCATTATTTCAACGCGTGGAACAACAAGAGGATGACGAGGACGACGCTAGCTAAACTTACTCAATCATTATTCCAAAATCAAAAATCATTGTATTTTAGTTGGTAGTACGATACTTGGTATGCAGCATTTTACTACCGTTGGCAGCCAACATATCGATAGGCAACCAACATATGAAGCTGTGCGTACGATGTTCAACACAATCCTTTACTCTTGCAATGACATCGCCAAATCTATCAAAGTTCTGTGTCAATATGCAGCACATGACTTGACATATGTGCAATGCATGGAGGTTTTTAATTACTATGTATTTGGCAACGCATCAAAGCGTCTTGTATTTCAATTAACTCTTTGAAGTCTCTTTGTTTGTCTTTCATAATGTTATTAATCTACATGCAGTTGTGTTTTTAATATTCGATTCGCACACTAGCGATGTCATGATTTTATTTTTCTTGGATATTTGTTGTCACTATTGAAAAGTTTGTCTACTCGGCATGATTTATAATGAAACCCGCAACATGATTGGTTGCATTGTTTGTGTTGTCATTTGCCTCATCAATGCGATGCACAATGAATGTCTAGTGATTCAAGTTTGATGTGAGGCAAATGAATTAGTTTTCATTGTGTTACATATCATGTACAATATCGTGAAAGAGCAGTTCTTTGTTATTATGACCATATCACGCGTGCCGCTACACTAATCCTCATAATGTCATTTTTGCACAAAAATGAAAATCTGATGTTAGTTTTTTTTTCAAAAGCTTTGGCCCGTGAAATCATGAAACAGGTATCATGGTTTCTCAAAGACATTCTTCATCTAGAGATATATTCAAGCAAATTCGTTTCATAACCCACTTAATGCGACAATAGAATCTTATCACGGATAGGCAACTTTCAACTTCAAGATCTTTTTCAATTCAATAATTGATGAATGGGGAATAAGATAATTTTTTATTTTTGAGATTTCTCTCATAGTTGGTTGAAAACGGACTAATTTTTAATCATTTTTTAGGCGCAAACTCAACAACTTCAGCTTTTTGATATTCAAAAGAAATGCTATTTGAGGAATTTGAATCTTTATTTAACAATAATTCGTTACATTACTATCACTTACTTCTTTGAATCGTTACTCCTAGATATGTTAACCTCATGTGAAACAAATAATCAAGGGAAACCATGAGTCATGTCTTCCAAATCCAGAAAGTATATGTTCAGTGACGAAATCTCTTTAAATCGCAGCTAGATTCGTATAATATTTGATAGTTTGACATCAAATTTCTCAAAGTCGTTGGGAGGACATTAGAGGTAGCTCATCCGATCTTTCAGCAATTTGATCTCCTTTCTTCTGACCGACTCTAACATCACATGGTTAGCGAAAGCTGGTAAGGTACTGTGAGGTCAGAGAAGCTTTTAGGCTTTTAGAAATAAGGCGTGATCTTCAGAACCAAGTCCTACTTGAAGAATAATGATATAATTTTGCATAAAAGACAGCGAAGTAAATGGCTGGGAAAGTTCTGGCTAAACGCATGCATACATGTGACAGTGAACGTGCATGGACTAGGTTGTAGTGGTAGCTTCGAGTCCATCCGTTTAGTAGGTAAAGATTCTACGGCATTTCAGACAGGTGCATTCCACTTGTGTGCGAAAACATGAAGATTCTTCCTCATCATTCCGCCCATAGACTTCACCTCTCCACTTGTTATTGTGTGCATCGTTTGATACTGATTTGAGACTATTTTTCCAATTTAAACTGTCACCTTTTTTGACGACTGGATTCGGTCCCCAATAAGACAGGATCTGCAGCATCTGATACCAGCCCCGTGTTCGTAATGCATCGTATTGTACAGCATCAGAAAGCTGTCGAGTGTACATCTTCAGAGAGTATATATTCGTACTCATTTCTTCATAACTTTGGCATAACACATTGCTGCACACAGCAGCAAATCAGATCGACACTCCCGAATTTGGCTGCTGCACACAGCAGCAAAATGGTTTCCATGGTGGAGGGAAGAGAGGTTTTACCTTCACAGGAATGAACCCTGTCAGTCCAAGAGGAGAGTGAAGAGGGAAGCCAGCTATTGGGGCTGCTTCTTCTGCACCCCTCGCCGACTGTGAACTGGTGTGCTCGAAGGAGTTCAAGAGGGTTCCGCTCGAAACGTACAAATCGCGCAACGCGATCATTCGACAGGAATTTTGCGGGAGTCGGAGTGCATTTGCAGGAAAGGGGAAAATTGGTGAGAGGCCAACAAGGAAGGCTATGTTCACTTTTCCATCATTCTCATGATCATCATGGATCGACACCAGTTTCGTATTTCCGGGGCTACGTACAAACTCCAAAGATTGTGACATGGTGTCGATGGATGCATCGGAGTTTCGTCGGTGCGAGAGGATGGGTTTCAGCCCGGTGAGGTCACAGAGATGCAACAAATATATTCCACCATCACAATAATTAGGTCTAGCAACCCACGCTGGAACATTGATGGCTTGGCCCGATAGAGTGATTTTATCCATCGAACTTGACCAACAGTATTCACCTTAATGTTCAAGGAAAGGGGAACATGGAAAGACATGAGAAGCGTATAGTGATCTATCTGGTTATAGAACAGACGTCAGCCCCTCAGCTTTCTCTCCCTTCCCTTTCCTCTCTCTCTCTTCATCTGTCTGCGCAAAAAGTGCATGTGTGATCCAGCGCATGCATGGCTGCCTGGGTTAGAGATTTCTGTAACCCAGTGAGGCCAGACGTGGGGACTAGCGAATCAGCAGCAGGCCCATCTAAAGCTTGGGGACTGACCGCAGCAGTGCAGTACTGGTGGTCTCCACCAACCAAGGAGCTGGGCTTGTGGGATTGAGCAGAAAAGTTTCTACAGACAAGACAACAGAACCTTTGGTTATCCTGAGTGACCCAGTCGTGTTTGCTGAAAATTCCTGGAGCTCGGACTTGCTCTCCACCGTAATAAGTATAGGAAAACGATACATGAAGGTCTGGGAGCTAGCATACCTGCCCAAACAAGCAAGTAGGCAAGAGCAGGCGATGAAGAGGCCTGCAATAAGCTCAACTGAATTGGAAACGGAGTTCGTGGATGAGATATCAGGTAAACTTGGTACAATTCTTAAGGTTAGAAATTTTCAGGTGGAAAACATAAACAGTTTTTGAGCAGCAAGCATGCTGTCTAGAGGCGATTATTCCGGTGGATAGCTCAATGGAGCGTGGAAACAAAAGAGACCTTGCCCGACGTCCAAGACACATGTCAACGGAAAATGAGTAGGTGCCATTGTACTACGCAACCGAAAGAGTAGCTGTGGGGCTGATCGGGTTGGAAGTGTAATTTACAGACTAGGCCATTTTTTCTCGCAAACTGTATCTGTCTGTTCGAAATACGAGCCAGGTTGAAGACAGAATGTATCTAAATAGAATTTAACCCTTTCGTCACGTTGACCTCCTTGTGATGAGATAAACGTTGTCCTGAAGGAGCGGAAGTCAGCAAACCAGAGTGGACATATTCGGATTGAGTCCCTCTTTCACCGGTCCGGGTTCGTTTAAACCATTTCAGAGGCAGGGGATACTTAGGCTTACCGCAGATATCAACACTGTTTGTTGTTGTTAACACACCACATGATAGTTTATGTGCACTTCTTGATGTCTCGCACGTTTCACTTGTGCTAAGATCCTGAAACCATAAATAAGACCATGTTACTGAAGCACTGCCCTCTGTCCACGTTCTGGCTCGTATCTCCCAAAGTTGACACGGGCCAGATCCACCGGCAACACACCGAAACCTCGGGTAAAGAAGAGGGACACGAAGGAGAGAAGCGAGTGCTTTTAGAAAACTTTTGGTACGGTAATGGCGAGTTCCCTGCTAATTGCACAACAAACATCTGTCGCAGGAGAAGGCAGACAACCCTCAAGGTTATATACTGCTTAAAGCCTTTGTATCCTTCCGTTTATCATCGTGACTTTCAATAGCTGTATATAGCATATCCGTGCAATTCGACTAAATCGTCAAACCACTAATAGCCTGATTTGACATCGAAGTGCCGACAATACGTACTACACAACTGGACTTCGCTTACATGCTATGCCTTTGCTGCTGATCATGTGATATCTTGACTGCAAACATGGACTTACTTTCCCTAGTAACAAGCATAGACTACGGGCAGGGGTGAAATCGAAAAGGCCAAGTCATTGACCTAGACTGAAAACAAGCTGTTGAAATCTCGATGTCTTGCGTGTCTTGAGAAATGATGACACAATTGATAGTCAATGGCACTCCTACTTGGCTCTTCAAAATATCGACCAATAAATTCTTTAATCAAGACAATTACTATACAACTGTGCAAGGCCGGCCGCACACACAGATTTTCTTCTGATTCTAAATAAATAAAAGCACACAAGGGATAGATAAGCTACCAAAAGCAGCAAACGTAATCCTCGTCAATATGTACCTGTGCCTGCTTTTGACTGCTGAATCCCAACACAACAATCTTCTGTTGTGTTGTCAATCCTGGAATAGAGATCCAGGTGAAATGTCCCTAGATGGAGAACTAGGACTACGTATAAAAAAATTACCATCGACAGCAGGGTGTTGACGACGGGATACTTTACGGTCAACTGAGTTGGCCTGCAGAGGCATAAGGGGCTGCCTTGCTTTACATATTTCACAAATGCTTTCCTCGCTGATGGCCTCATAAGGCTTGGAGCGCAACCTTCCACGCGATTTAGAAGAACCACCTACATTACTCTGCATATTTCCATAACAGCCCAGAAGGTTAGTCTCCGCCGTCCACAAGTTGAAATTGCAAGTACACAGAATGTTTGGAAGTAAAAAATTACCAATATGTTAGAGAGAACACAAGTAGTCATGTTATGCACTGGACACACGACTACATGTGATGCAAGATTTTGCGCAGCAGAGTACACACCCAAAGGTTGAGGACACTTGTGCCAAGCATGTAGAGTGTGTTGAAACCTTACTCCTTTATTTTGCATCGGTGAATCAAGACCGGCATATCTGCGTCTCAATAAAATCCTTACTTCCTTGTTCTCATCTGCCAGCATTTGCACCTGCAGAATTACAGAGCGCGGGTACACACAAGTTACTCCAATGGAAACCTCGTTGCAATCTGGGGCATTCTTCATGAGGAGTTTGCCTCCAAGTACACAAAAACTGAGAGTCAACGTATATTAACATGTACCATATATACAATCTGCATGTACTGCTAAGGGTACTGGCACGTTCATTGACAGACAAGATTTAAAAATTTCAACATTGATGAGAACTGCTACAGAGAGAATTCGTTTATATACCTCAACTTCAGCTTTGTCAAGGTTATTCCTGCATATTGCTGCTTCTTGTCTTACTGCCTGAAGTTCTAGAAGCAAGTTTTGAACGTTCTTTTCAGCGAACTTTGCTCTGTATACATCAGTTTCAGTTTGTTAGTCATTTCTATAAATCTCAATATACAGATGAGCCTCAATGTACATCAAGTTGTCTTAGGGAAAAATCAACGCTTCACAAGTTCAAAATCTATGGCGAGAACGTACAACAAGATGCAGATAAGCAAAGTGGGATATGAAGATTAAAAAGAATCAAACTAGTTGAATAATCAACAATTGCGACCTAGTCCACAATCTGGCTAATGTGAAACCCATTGGATCATAGAAGAAGATATGAAGATATCTTATATGTGTTTAAAGTTTAGGTTTTAATCAAATCTGGACGTAAAACGAAGTTACCTTTCCCGACAAGCACTGAGTTCCACTTCCATACACCTCAAAAGGGATGAGAATTCCATATTGAGATCATTAATGGTTTCCTCTTTCTCCTCCTCTAGGGCCCTGCAAATGCCTGAGGTTACCGCCGAAGAAACCAAAGCACGCACAGTCCTCTCATCTCTTCTTGCAGCTGCCTCATTGGCATACGAATCTTGCAGGCGTTGGAGTTCCCGTCTTGTCTCTTCAAATTGCTGCCACACTCAAGAGCGATAGAATCAGGCCCAATATTTCGAATCAATGTCCTAACAAATTGAGCGCATATCAGCTCGCACATACTTGCTTATTTACATTATGCTAAAGAGAAAGCTAAGCACTGGCACCAAAAAACTAATAATGTTAGCAACGGCCATATTTGGTTCTGAGTACCTCAAAGGGAACTAAAACCTGATTCTCCCCGTCGCCCTCAGGTACACGCAGTGTCTCCCCAGGACTATAACTCATGCGCAAAGAGTCCTCAGAACTAAGCATTGACAGATTTTCCTTTAGACTGCAAAACCAAGAACCTAGAAATTGTGAGCATCAACAAACATCTCATCTAACATCTCATGCATCAACAGATGTATGGATACCCGAGACAATTGGACAATGCAAATTAGCAGGACCATCCTGTAAATTAAACGAAGAAATGCTAATCCCCAGTCAAACTTACCTCGCATTGTGTCCCTCCAACTCTGCAATTCTTGACTTCAATACTGCCAAATCCTCCGCAGCCTCAATCTGAAAGCCAGTTCAATTTGCCTCAGCTTATTTCTCCAAAAGTTTATCAACTTGAAAAAAAAATTATCCAGTAAGACGCCTACTTGTATCGACACCCTTTAACATAGATAGGAGTGCTTGGTCCTAACTTAAAATTCGCAGTAGTTAGATGAAGTAGCAGGAAAGCGCAGTTATGAGTGGATGGAAACTTTCGCAGTTGCGCAGATGGTTCATTCCAGCAGCATATATCATTCCATATAGAGCTGCATCGTTTGATCTCTAAACGACAACCAGATCGCGGGGGCAATGACGTTCACAGAATATCGAAGTACGAAAATGCGTAGCGGCATAATTCACCCCCAAACCACCAGAGTAAGATCTAACACTTGGATATGATGAAGCACTTCGATGGTTGCTATCATGAGATCGGGTATTCATGAACACAACTGCCTCAATGAGATGTTTTCCATAGCAGGTTTTAAGTAGCTTATGAGTTTTAAGTCAGAGACTTACATCCGATTCTTTGCCTCCGTTCATCGACATTGCTAGCCTCATTTGGTCAAGCTCTGCTTCTAAAACTGCATTCTTTGCTTCTGCCTCCGTGGCTCTGTCGTCAGCTTCCGCCGCACGATCCTCCGCCTCATAGGCGGCTTCCATGAAGACATCTCGATCGTTGTGATACAAATTGCACTCCTGCTCTAACCTGTTACATTCGTCTTTCAAAGCTCGACATTGTTCTAACAGCTTCTGATTTTCGGCCACCTGCCTTTTTAAAGCTTGCGCGTTCAAAACCGCTTCTTCCTGATAGCAATGACTTTTCATTTCAGAACCATTTCTATATAGCAGTTTGTAGGTAAGCCACATACTGCAAATATTCCACATGATAACTCCTCTTGGTGGCTTGTGCATCTGGATAAAAATTACTTACATCTTGAAGGCATTCACAGGCTCCAAAGCATCACCAGAAAAGTGGTCTTCGGACTTGGGATCAATTGATATATATAGAGAACTAGAATGAGACATTCAACTGGTGGACACAACCTTAAACAGGAAAAGGAAACTCCAAAAATAATTCTCACGAGAAAAACAATATGATTGTGGAATCGTTCAGGCACCTTCGATTTAGCACGTTTGTGATCAGATTCCCGCAAGCGAAACTGCATTTGTTGCAACTGAAGAGCGAGGTCACGTTGAGACTCCTCAGCTCTCGAGAGTTTTTTCTTCAATCGATCTTCATAGGTACAAAATCCGAGCATATGAAAGATGGAATCCTGCATGTAAGTGTCCAGTTCGGCTGGCAGCGCAAACTGCACAGTGTCAACCCCCATCTTGGCTCCAGCTTTGCCGCTGCTCGCTAGACAACTTTACCCCCGTGGAATTTCCCCTCCGTCAAACACTCCACAAACACAAGCACGAGCTGCTCATTGTACAACATATGGCCCCTAAACTCACAGCCGACCAACCACCACACGAAGACACACTCTGCAGATCAAGATCACTGCAACGTGTACAGCCAATTGTTCAGACCCAGACTCGTTCGAGCACAAGTACCACCACTACCACCTCACCGAAACCAAGAAATTTTCGCCAGGGGCCGCCGTGCGCGCTCACAGACTCGACGCCAGAGTCCTCGAGACGCAAGGCTCCACCACCACCGCCGCCATCGTCAGAGCAAATCTAAAACCCAAGCAGAGCACTCGGAGAACACACGAAGCAGCCAAGGAATCTGCAAACATCACAGCCCTGACTGGCTACGCGCTCGCCAAGATCGTCGGCCCCGACACCGAGAGCAGCAGCAGCCTCCTCCTATCCTCTCCCCGCCTATTCCTCCGGATCCTCTGAATCCTCTGAATCCTCTCCTCGAGTCTTGACTTGCTCCCGGCGCCTGGAGCCTGGCTCTCGTCTCTGGAGTCGCATGGACGACACCTGACATGGGCATGGGCATGCGCATGTGTGCATGTGCATGGGCCGGGCCCTCCGATTCTCGGTGCGCCTGGTGCGCCTCTTGTTTTTCTCGGGGCTCCGCCCTTCGCAAAGCTCCCGGCTCACCGGCTTCCGTCGAAGCCCCCCGGTTCGCAGCAAGCCATGCATGGAATCATGCACTCATGCTTCTAGCCGTTGCCCCCCAGTTCGAATCGGCCACCCACATCGTTGCCCATTTGAATTCCTCTGTTCGTCATCTCACGTGCATGCTACTCTCGTCGGCCGGTCCGTCCGTCTGTCCGTCCGTCCATCTTTCTGTCCTGCTCCCCGAACGTTGGATTCCGTGTGCGCGAAATATGTCAGCCCCTGCCCTCCGCCATTCCTTTTACGCGGTAGTACGACGACGACGACGGACGGCGGATACAAGTATTTGAACGTAGTCCGCCTTTGAGTCTCGACTGACGGCTCGGGGGTCGCTTTTGATCGAATGCAACACTCCCGCTGATTGTACTGACTGACTAATCTTCTCTCGTACGAGTCGTAAGAGTTTGCACCTCGAAATCTAAAGTTGGTTTAGCTTTTTCATTGCAGTTCTCATTGTCAACCTCCAATTCTCTGTCCCTTTACTTTTAGAGCATTACATATTCTTCGTAGTGAACCTATCACTCGGTTGCGCTGTCTTGAGCTCACGTTAGAGTTCCGTGTTTACAATACGTGTAATACGTCAGTATGTTAGCGATCACATTCTCAAGTGTTCTACGTTTTCACATATTTGACTTTTGGGAATCTTAATGTTTTCTTTACGGTCGTTGGTCTGCTATGAAACTGTTTTATATCACCCAGGGTCGCTGCGACTTTCACTTTCTCGATTATCAGGTCAAAGGCGCAGAAATTCCACCGGCTCAGGGTTTATTTGTGCATCAGGTTACTAACTTCGAGGATTTTTCATGAATCAAAATAGTACTGAACATGGAAATTCTTTTCTTGTTATTCTCCTTCCACATGTTAGATAGCCCACGATGGATTACGACTTTGGTTTTTTTTTTTTTTTTAATTCCATTTTAAGGTATATTGGAGGAGAGAGATATGTGCATGTGCGGACGAATGGAGAAGCTCAAGACAACCTGATGACGAGAGGAATTGACTTTGTGGTGAGGGCAGCGGCTCCTCTACAGTTTTATGATTGATGCCCCTGCGGAGATTGCGGAGCACTCGAGGCTTTACTGGAATCTTCACTCGACGTTTGGAACAGGGATCCTAAGCGTTACAATAGCTGAATCCCTGTACATGATCCATCATGCTTCGACAAACGACGATCTGAGTCCCGGAACACCGACATGGTTCTGTCTCGTTCTAGGGTTCTGCTCAATGGTGCTGCATAGTTGCATACACATCAACCTTGTTTTCCACATCCATCCCTGCTTGCTTGGTCATTCGGATGTAAGATTGTGGCATTGTCTGCAATGGGTCACATGCAAGATCTCACGGTTTTATTAGTTTTTTAGTTGGTCAAACTCTCTGCAATACTTGTACATCATCCAGTCACACTTCTCCCGAACAGTTTTGGTAAAGTTGAGGTTGAAAGTTTCGAGATCTTGTCCCTATCTTGAAACTACCATGCAAGGCTAAGGAGATTTGAAGATTCCTCCATTAGATGAATAGATCTACAAATACTTCTAGCAAATACAAGCAACTTGCAGCAGAGGTTTTCCATGATCTTTGTGTATTCATTTTATACTAGCATGAAAAGAGACATCATTAGCAATATGCATGAATTTCCACCTGCATACTAGTCAATTTCACGAATCTCGTGTGATTTAAGATTAATAAAGTGAAGCATTTGTCACGAAAACTAGAGTGGAAACATTTGAAACACTCCACCATGATGCAGTTTTTATCTCCATCATGACCAGTGCATCTTATTTCCACATCGTGTCTTCTTTTCCTAATATACAGATATTATATATATATATATATATATATATATATTACTTACTGAATTGAGGAAATTTTATTGTCACTTTATTTAAATAATGATTATCTCTCCTCAACAATTTTATTCTACTTAAAAATCTTTCTAAACACTTCAAGCGCAATACAATGCTTGGCTTGCAGCCTCAAACGGATATGCTGAGTATACTGTTGAGTGAAAGTAGAAAGACGTCATCTTGCTTTATATTGATTAGAAATGCAATCAGCTATTGTCAAATATGAATGACTTGTAGATGATGATTGGAAATGGTTAAAAAAATTTATGATCAACCTATTTGTGGATGTTTCCAAAGTACCAGCTAACTGACATAGGCTTTATACTTTCTAAAGTTCGTTGGACGTTTTCACACCATACATCTAACATATATATATATATATATATATATATTTTATATAAAACGAACACATACGAGTCTCTTGTCAAAAATTACTTACATGGTTGAAAACAACATCACCTTGATAAAATGTAATAAAGAAACAACATGAGTCCATAACTTATATGAGATAAAATTCAATTTTGACAGGTCATGTAACCTATCAAACATGTTCTACACATCGACTTGATGGCCAGCACTCTATATTGAAAGAATTATTACAATACAAGATCTATTTTATCCTAATTTTGCGCACCAGTTGAACATACTTTGGCTGAACTATCACAAGCTTTGCATAAAATGCCGCCGAGTTTGTATATTCAAAGATGTGTGTGATGTGTATCTACAACTCTTCTTGAAGAGCTATAGTGGCAGCTACTTCAAATCTTATGTTCTTCATTTGATCTTCAGCAATCTCCTTCATCTATCCATAACGAGCTTGTGATTGAGTTGGTCAATACTTTTCTCCATGGCAATGGATGGGTTCATGAAAATATCAACTTTGGCGATGTTTTTTGCACATAAAGGAGGAGGAAGCCAAAAACACGCTCGCAATTGATACTTGGGCTCGAGTGCAAAAAAAATAATTTGGTTTTGAAATGTCATGTGAACACACGTCTATGGTGGCTTTAACAAAGTATGTGATCGTTTATACAATATATTATATATATTGATTTATACACACTCTGATTATCTCAATAATTTCTGCTTTTTTCCAAACAAAAAAACAATCAAATTATGGTCTAGAAAAAAAAAACTCATTCGAATGTACACACGGTGTTTTCAAATATTATTACTTGATGAGATACACACAAAAGCAAAACACTTGGTGGGTTTTAACACAATTCATTTTACCCGATGATACTAGAGCCCACCGTTATTCATGTTCCCATACTATTTTTTGTAACTTGGTAATTTAGTAATAATTTACAAATTGGAATATTACCTACTAAAAAACTTGGCCTTGGATTCCTAAGTGCACCAGCTTCACGACATGATCAAAATTTCCACCATAGAAGCTACCCCATTCATGAATGAATATAAACACATGTATTCAATTTTGATGTCTCACATTACCAATAAAATAATCTCGCATTAGCAATTATTGTTCATGTTTTGGCCCTTGCATCTTCTCATCATCCGAGTCTTTTAACTAAGTCTTTTAACCAACAACTATATGATGAATATAATACTGTAATGATATAAATTTCTGAATCTTGATAGAAGCCTCACCGAGTATTTTCCTATGGGAAGGTAATGTTTGAACTTAGGATGCAAATAATGCGGATATCTTAAATGCTAGTGTGAATCAAATTGGTTTATGAACTCACCTGTTCAAAATAAAAATGACGCAGCTGTCTCCACAGGCCGTGTCTTTTTTTTAACAACATTAGTTTTGCATCAGAACACTTCTCCAATTTTCGCACCATTTCATTATACACTTCCAAAGTCTTACATCACACACATAAATTTCAACGTTTTTACAGTAGTGCTGCTCTATGATTTAATTTATTGATTAGAATGACGACCTGTGGGCTTTTAAAAAAATATCCTGGGAGATGGGCAACATAATGAATTGATTGGCTTTGTGATATTAATCATCACAGGTAACTATTCATTGGCAGTATTGAATCACTACATAAGGATAAAACCTTCTACATTCCGAAACGAAGTGCTGTATAAACATTAAACTTGAATTCTCTATTAAATTTCAGGTCTCGATAGAAGATCACCAAAGTTTAAAGTTTCTATTGCGTTTTCTAAGGTTGCATATAACATGACATTGGTGCCCATATATATTTACCTATTTAACCTTTGTAGAACAGCAATTCCCCTTAAAGAAATATCCCATAATTGCCTTTTATTTTTTATCGTGCACAAAATCGCTTTTTCTTTCTCAAATGCATACCCCATATACTTCAATGCAGAAACAAAGGAAAAAATATTCTGATGCCAACCCGTCGAAGAAACCAATACTAGCCGTTATGTATATTGACCACTCAACTTTTGGAGCTACCATCCTTTTGATAGACAGATTTTCAAATTACTTCTTGCGATTCCCCAAACTTTGTTCTTATCAAAATTTAAAAAGATAGAATTACCATTTTAAAAAGAGAAACAAAATTCTCGTAAGCCAAAAAAGGAAACCCCCATGCCAGGCCATTAAAGGTGGAAAAATGAAGTCATGAGTCCAGCTGTTCTTTCACCTAGATAGATATATTCTGATTGATTTATACGTTCAATAAGTATGTGTTTTTAAAAGGTGCTGATCACACTAATTTCGATAATGGTAATCCTGCAACCAAATAACACCAGTCTGGTGTATCAGTTTATAAACAAAATCATACATTCAATGTATGATCATTATTGTATTAATTGATACAAAATATATATGAAATAAGGATAATAATGTTAATTCCATTTTCTCTTGGTTACAAGATACAGACTTAATATAATTGCATCCATACTCCATGACAATCACATAATTCAAACTTGCAATGAGTGATTGAGTTTTCATGGTCTGAATACCTACTTAGGAAAACACATGTTTGTACATCAACAAGTAATGCGATGTTTTGGAAACGAACAATGTTTTTTGATGAAAAAAGTCCGAGATTTCTGTTAAAGTTAATGCTTAAGAATAGTAATTTTTTGAAATGTTGATCTGCATAATTGTGAATGTTCCTATGTGACTCCCCTTGTTTTCAAATTCTTCGAACAAAAAGTATTAAATTTATTCAATTTTTCATTCACATTTGACTTCCTATCCAAAGAAATTATTTATTCCTAGTGCATTAAAATTTACAAATGAAATTACGTACTGATAAAAAATATCCTTGGGAACTTCATCACTGTATTCGATCATCCGTTTTTGCTCAGTTTACAAAACGTAACTCGTTAACTTCAACGAAAAATGAAAACCTATATAAAAATCAAACGTAAAAAATAGAAAATAAGTGAACTTTGGAATTGTGCTTAATGAATCACAATTCAAGTCGCATGGCTTGAGACTCAAATTTGACATCAAGAAGAATTTCATATTAAACTTGTCAACTCATTCCTGCAGTACACAATACACACATTATATAATACCTAAATGATGTAAAGCCCATATCAGAATCAATGAAAAATAGGTTCAGATTTGAAGCTGCGTTGATGATGAAATGTTTTTATTCAAATACTCTACTAATAAGATAAATTTGGTACATTTTTTAGTGTTCAAAATCGACAAATGTTAGTGAATGTGTTGCACGCAAATAAAGGTAGGTTACATATGAAGCTCCGATCATATTTGATGTGTTGTATATGTAGTATATTCCAATCACTCCGCTTTACTTATTCTCATCAATGTACATCATGAAATCAAGATCTAGTGTATCTTTCACGAGACAATCAAATAATCAATCAACGAGTAAGTTATAGTAGAACTTGATGTGGCATTTATATAATCTGGTTATCTAAAGCATAAAATACACTCTTGAAAACCACTTTTCAAGGCTTTACTCATGACTCTATTTTACACTATTGATAAAAATTAAAATAATTTCGTATGATAGAAGGGAACTCAATAACACATTCAAAACATAGTATATTTATATATTATGGAGGGCAAGATGAAGCCACAAGGAACACACATCATCGTTATGACTCATATGCATCTCGAAGAAAATTATGGCATTCATTATGGTAAATGGTAAATAGATCAAGCCCGTGGGACCCAAAGGGTCAAAAGGCTAAAAAACACAATACAAACAATTCAACTCCAAACTAGGAGAGAACCAAAAGAACCCCCTAACTAGTGCCCAAAGCACTAGAACGGTAACTAATAATATCTCTAATGTAACAATCTAAATCATAAGGCTCGAGTTGAAGCATAAACTTCTCGACATCAACTTTATGCGCCACTCGAATCTCTATATATCTAGTACAAGTAATAAACACATGCTCTTCATCCTCAACATTTCTCCCATCACATAGCCTACAAATCCGTTCACTCCTATCAATATTCAACCAACGTCCTTCCTCAATTCCAAGCCTATGAGATCCTGGTCTATGCCTGGCAATAATATGACGTAAAGATGTAGCAATCTCTGCAACAAGGTACCCTTGCTCACAATAAATAAGCATAGGATTCACATGAAGTTGATAAAACTGCATTTTAGTGCCTCCTCTCCTCCAAATGATGTTGAGAAACTCCTCCTTAATACGCTCGCGAAGGGCCATAGGTTGCATATCCCAATCCAATTCCGTCACATTCCACCTCAAAGACCAAGTAATCACATTGCAAACCATCCCTTGAAACGTGTGGCACCCAAAGCATGAAGAGGAAGTCGAGAAGCATCAAGAGATCTCACCCTTCTAATATAAGTGATGGTCAAGTAGAGAGCTTCAGCCTCAAGAGGTAGACAACCGGTTTCCGCAAGAAGAATAGCATAAGGAGTTTGGTTCCTTACACCTAACTCTTCTTGTAAGAAGATCTTTTGCACCCTCTCCACACGCTCCCAACTTGTCTTCTTATTGCCAGGACCCCACACTTGTGTCCCATATAGAACCACCGGCAACACTAAACTCCTAAATAAAAATTTCCTAAGACTCCAAGATACTAGATGAACTCTTCTACATCGATTTAACAATGAATATAGAGCTTTGTAACCAGCTTCTACTCTCTTTTGTACACAAAGTGCCCAACTATAATTCTGAGAAAAATCAATGCCTAAATATTTGTAACTCTTCACTTGTTCCAATTCTAGTCCCTTGTAAAAGAGAGAGAACTTGAATCTAGTGCCCACAAGAATGATCTTTGACTTTTCCAGATTGACCTCCATCTGATTTCGAGTACAAAAGCTAGCCAAAGTATCAAGGTGTTTCTGTAAACTAATTGCATCACGTGCTAGTAATATGATATCATCTGCATACATAAGAGCTTTGATCACAAAGTCTCCAAGTTTGACTCCTTCACTCTCACAATCATCAAACCACCTTTCTATATCATCTATGAATATTCCAAATAGAGTAGGAGAGAGAGTACAACCTTGAATAACTCCAATGGTGCTCGAGATCTTTTGAGGCTGAGAGACATCAATCTTAGCTCGAACTGAAGTGTATAAAGTGGCCACAGCTCCGAGTAGATTAGCCGGTACTCCAATGTCTTGTAGTCTTTCCCATAAAAGCTTTCGAGGAACAGTATCAAAAGCTTTCTTCAAATCGATGAAGGCACAAAATAAAGCTTTCCCATTGCCCTTGGATTTCTCCCATAAAACACGTAAGGCCAAAATATGGTCAATAGTGTTGTATGTAGGACGAAAACCGGCTTGGGCCTTTGCTCTCTTCTGAAAATCCTCTGTCCAAGTGCTCAACTTCGA
Organism: Marchantia polymorpha subsp. ruderalis; assembly: GCA_037833965.1. Lineage (NCBI taxonomy): Eukaryota > Viridiplantae > Streptophyta > Marchantiopsida > Marchantiales > Marchantiaceae > Marchantia > Marchantia polymorpha. Next base: position 13,205,334 of record AP031357.1, read on the forward strand.
TTCTACCAACCTCCCAAACAACTTGGCAAAAACACTACCAACCATGATGGTGCGATAGTTTGTCACCACGTCCTTCCTTCGTGATTTATGAATAGGAACAATCTTCCGCATGGACCAAGTTGATGGAAAACCATGAACCATAGCATCTTCCAAAAGCTTAGTGAGAACCGGTCCAATACAATCTCCTCCCCACTTGATAAGTTCAATGGACAAGCCATCTAAATTCTCACATTTGCCATTTGCTAATTTTCGGAGAATAGTCATCACCTCTCCTTCCGAAAATAATCCAGGTGTTGCTTCGCAATATGGCATAGATGTGGCTTCTGGAAAGAAATAGAGTTTTTCAGCAAAAGCTACCAAAGACTCGGAATCAAGAGAAAGTTTTGACGATGGTGTAGCTAATCGTCTCCAAAAGGAAAGATATACAAAAAGATATTACGAAAGATATACAAGCTATAGATAAACATAAATATTTAAGATTTTATGTTAGGAGTTGTCTTGACCAAATTTTTATGTGAAAGAATGAAAATATGTTACATAAAATCATCTGTATAATAAATTACATATTCAATAATCCTTGATTTTTAGTATGATAATCTCTTCAACATCACCTGATTAACTATGTCATAGACTCTATGTCCATATCTTCATTGATTTTATAAAGAAAGTTAAAAAGGAGATGGATGGGTATGTATTCCTATACTTAGAAGTTTAGGTTGATGAAGTTTAGGATTGATGAAATGTAAGTCTCATGTTTAGGATTATAGACTACCATTTTTCACATTCATCGGACATCTTGACTCAAGTACATAACTGCAGTACTGTATGTCTTATATACACGGTATGAAACTCGAGAATTAAGTTGATTTATCCACAGTGTCTAGAGTCAATTTTCATAACAGCCAAGATTGTATATTCTGCAATAACTCAGGTGAACATACGAAGATAAATTATTCACAGTATGATTGTAGTAAGAATCATTCAGAACGGTAGTACACCAGGGGCTACATGTGAGGACGAATACCAGGTTTTACACTGTATCAAAGGACGTACACTCTCTTCAACAACCATGTGACGAAAGGCCATCCTCGTTACAAGAAAGATGCCCTTCTCAGCTACAGAAGAAGAGTACAAAGGCTCCTTTAGCAAGTAGCCACTGCGATGACAGAGTAAACTGTCTTCATTGCCGTCACGGGCTACCAGAAGGTCTTCGTTTTCGTTCCGAAACGAGGACGACCTCGAGCCCTAGCCATACAGCCAACCCGCTGTCCATCCACTGTCTTCTGACCATGCTTTCAGGAGACAAAAGCCGAGGACATAACACGAGGAAAAGTCCGGATTCGGTACTATTCATCATAAAGAACTACTTGACGTTATTTGAGAACACGTTCTCTACTTGGATGTAGCCCATAACCGATTGATTCATCGAAGGCACTTGCGCAATAGCGTGGACCATCTCGAAAGGGAAGTTGGTGAGCACTTTGCTGCCATTTAATTTATGCAGTGGAGGATCGTACAAGAGGAGTCGAAACTGTAAAGTACGTGTAAAACCACGCCGCCCTAGATTGCTCTACGTGGATCGGGATAGATAACAGAGGGAGACGAAGGGATTTGATTCCAATGGTGGGGATGGATATGTAACGGATTAGAGCATGCAAACGAAATCTCCTTGATGTCGGAAAACTTTGAACTTCGTGAAGTGTAGACTTGTGGAGCACTGCCACAACCTCTTGTCCCAAATGTCTACATTGGAAAAGTGGTCACATAAGTATATTAGAAATACAAAAGCTTACACTCAGCAAAAGATTCTGGCACTAAGCATGTGCGAACTATCGAGTCTGACATAGTTTTACCTTATCAAGGTTTAGGGTTTATGTCGTTGATATGCATTTTCAAATATCCTTTTCTTTTACAGACTTCTCTTCCACGCATTACATACAAATCGCATAACATAAGATTGCAACACAAACAGGATTCTTTTAATAATATTTTGAAATCATTGAAATATTTTTGAAACTATAATCCTAACATTAATTACTCATATGTATCCATTTTCATATTTCTAAAGTATAATGATCAAGCTATTGACTATATTTGATGTGCATTACTTTCTTTTTCAGATCATTAAAAAGCATGTTGCAAGTGAAGATAATCTTATGGTGCTTATAGCGAAAAGGATCATATGAAATATTAACATATGTATTTTAAAAAATCAATATTTTTTCACTTATAATTTCAAGAAAAATCACAGATTACACTTTTACTTATCTTTGAAATGAAAGATTTTTTCACTTTTTTGTGTAGCGTGATAATATAAATAAACTTGTGTTAAAATCTTGCAATTTCGACTCAACGTTTTCAAGTCAATTTCATGATTCAGTTTGGTAAAACAAAATAACTTAAACATATACAATGAAGTTTAAAATAGAAAGCTAATCTACCACATCTAGAAGATGATTTTTGATTGATCGTATTATCAAATATTCAAAGTAAAAAAATTTCATTCAAAATGTTTCACTCATTTCAAGCAAGATTTTTATAAAATTCTGAAAAATAAACATTTCATATTTGCATATAAATCTGCATAATTTGAATGTTAAATTTTCATTGCTTAATTGCACAATATCATTTTTATTGCTAAATTGCTGAATTTATTTTGCATTACATAAAAGAAAGAAAATTAAATATTGATAGGATAAAAATGGTTGTAAATTAACATTAAAATATTTCGAAGTAGATTTTATGCAGAAGAAATTTTATTTATATTTAATTTACTTATTAATTAAAAAAATTACAAGCATGAGTTAGCTTTATGTCATGTGTTAACTCAGATCTTTTTAAACTTATATTAGCTTAATCCTACTTGAAATCTAAGTGAATTTGTCAAAAATTTATAGAAATTTAGCAAAATCTCTTGATAACACTTTAGAAAAATTTCAGTGAAAACTATTGTATTTGCATGGATATAGTCCATAGTGGCAAATTGGAATAAGGTAAAATCATGTCTTGTTAACCCTAGCTAAACTTGCACTCTAGTTAGAATTAATATTAAGTTTGGACTCGTAGTGTGGATATTTAATAATATGTATGATCACTATTCACTCCAAGTCTTTCATGTACATCTAATGAAAAGAGAGATAGTCAAGAGTTTGGCTATGGAGGTCTAATGTAATTTATTTTCTTTAGTAAAATTTACATCTTGTGGAAGCCAAATACATACATCAATATGTGATTCTCTTCGCGTTGGATCTACAATCACGAACTTATGTCTTAGTGCTTGTGTTGGTGGATTCTTGATTTTTTCATGTGTGTGTAAGACAATATTATTTGTTAATTTTTGAAAATTCATAGAAAGAATTCTTTTTTACAAGTTTAAAAGTTTCAAATTACAAAAATTAAATACATTTATGACAATGTTTATGACAAATTACAACTTAAAAGTGATGTACTAGTTATCACTCACTTTGGACTAATTATCTTTAACCCTAATATACGGTATGAGTGGATTCGTCGAAAGTTATAGGTGTTAATGGGGTTAAATTGATGGTTCTAACATGCTGCACCCTTCATGTTACTCTCGGTCGCATTAGTGGCAAGCTTGACGTGGCTCCGCCTGCCATGTCACTGGTGCACAAAATTAAATTCGGTAGTTTAAAATATCACACAAAAGTGTGATAAAAGCTCCAGGAATTTCATGTCAGCTGATGAAAGTACAAGTTTATAGAGATTTGCTTGATGAGACCCCTCAGTTTTAGTTTTACCCGATGGGATCCAAAGACGGTGTGCCGTCGTACATAGTTCTTGGAATTACGATTACTATTAGTTACAGTACGGGGATTACAATCAGAGATCAATCCATGATTATAATTTCTGGTGGATTATCACGGGGACAAAGATCGATTTTGCTCGGAGTGCAATTTGTTGTGCTTCAATTCTTCCGATCGCACCTATTCTCGCGGATTTCTCTGCTGCCTCCCACCTGCACACTCTTTCCGTAACCCTGTGTATGCGGCGAGGAGCTCTTACCGGAAAGTGGTCCGAGCTCAAGTCTCGCGATCATCCATTGGTGGCGAACAAATAAACTCCGAATGAACATTTCTTTTGCTCTCGGGGAGTGGCAAGATACAGATTTACAACATAAAAACAAGTGAGTGTGATGTAGTGCGAAGTCCACTCTGTCCGCGGGTGCGGTTGACTCGTTGCACTCTCTCTAGTTGTTATTAGAACATGGGTGACGGTGCATCGTTCATGGGGTCCCATCGGGTAAAATGAAACCTGAAGGGTCCCATCAAGCAAATTACTTTCGATGTGAACAATTTTGTAACTTGGAATGTGAAAAAAAACCCTACTATTGCAGGTTTTAATAAAGAACCAGAAATCAATGGTTCAGATTAGTTTAATAATTCTCACCCACACTCCACACGAAGAGGTTAAGTGGTGACTAGTGAACATCAAGTGAAGACTAGTGAACTTCACATCCAACAGTCACCAGAAAACAATACTCGCGCTCCTCAATTTCTTATTTTACCGTATTAAGTTCTGATGCGGAAAGTTTCGAATCCACTTGAGCGTGGGACGATTCAAGCTTTACAGGCAGCTTATAGTGATTGACTGATAAGAACCCTGCCAACACTTCACATTTAAATGAGGGGTATTTTTCGTGTTAAATAACGGGTCGACAATGTACGCGGTGCTCGGGTTTTATCTCACATAAACTTGTGCAGATGTAGAGCAGAACTGGATCGGAGGTTCTTTTCAAGGGAAATCTGAATGAAATACTGCATATATCACCGTTGAAACAAAAGAAATGAGGTGGAAATTTTGGCTGGCAGGAGGATTCAACTTCGAGCTGCATTGAAACGCTTAAATCCTGAATCTTAGAAAGCGGAAGACAGAAATGTAATCTTCTGAATGGAAAATCGACTTACAGTAATGGCGTAAGCATGCTAATGAGAACGTCATAGCCCAAACATGACCGCTATTGCGTGAGCCTGAAAGGTAATTATCTGCGTGGCGTTTAGTTTTCTGAGGAGGATATTTCAAAGCCAACCTGGCAGGTGGGATCACTGAGGTCAAGTTGTTAGTATTCAACTCAATTTAGTGTAATTATGTGCAGATTCCTGATAACCGTAGCTCACACTCAAATCTGCCTTCCCATGTGAAGTGGCCGAACTGGAACTGGTTCCGGTTGATAGTGAGAGTTGCGTACGGAGACACCCAAACGTCAAAGAAACATGAATTCCGATTTCCATAAAGTGTACATAAGAAAGAAAAATAGATGATGAAGTCTCATCCCATACACAGTTCAGTGCCATTCAAAAAATACAATATTTACCGAAATCCAAATGTCATCATCATATGTACAATCTGCCAAGAAGCACATTTGTGGGATATTCTGGGAACCGGAGTCTACGCAATATGACACAGCAAATTCGTCTATTTTACACGACCACATCGGTCGCAAGGTTCTGGCTTCTGTAAGGAACCACGTTTGCTTGACAGATCCTTCAAGTGCGAGTAGTCGTCTTCAAGCACACTCCCAAAAGCCTTCACTGCCTCCTGTATTTGTTCCTCACTACAAGAGCCCACATGTTTATATATCAAGTACTGTCCACCATCGGCAAATTTTTCCAAATCAATATTTCCACATGACTGTCTTACAACCTAAATCTAATCAAACGATTGAATCGGATATCAATATATAGAAAATATTTGAAACTAAAATGTAATATATGATTCGTGTGGTCCGAGGGCTTAGGCACCTCGAGTTGGACTGAAGTTGAGTTTTGAACTGCACTTCCAAACAGTTGCATCAAATAAAAATGACGAAAGGATCAACGAGAAAATGTAATGACTTACGTAATAGTCAGCGGGGGAGAAAGTCTAATAATGGTATTGTGAGTTGGTTTGGCCAATATTCCTCTCTCTTTCAATGCAAGGCAAACGTCGTAGGCAGTGACTTTGCTCGAACCAACAGGGTGCATCTCCACTGCATTCAAGAGACCCCGACCTCTGACCTCCTTAATGACATCTGGATGTCTGACTTGTAATTCCCTGAGAGACTCCCTGAGCTTCTCGCCGAGTTCATCAGCCCTGCACAGTTGTGAACCTCTTCCTGAGCTCATCGACCGTATTCTCCCAATTAAATTTAGATAAAGTTATGTCCAGAGCATGCATATTTTGGCAAAAAGATCATTCAAAGGATCATAAATCACCACGTACATACCTTTCTGCTAGACATTCTTCTTGGACTATCTCCAAAGATGCTATACCCACTGCGCTACCGAGTGGATTTCCTCCGAAAGTGCTGACATCACATGCAAAGGAGCATAATAATCGACTTTCAGCCATTAATCAGTTGACATAGAAGGCAGACTGGACAAGCATGCCTATTTGATCACGTTTGAGATGCATTGTGACACTAAAGAACTTTTGAATCGTTCCTTTTGAATCGTCTTTCATGATCGAAATCACTGCAGCGTACAAAAACTTGATCATCACGAAAGTTTGCTGATACAATTCACATAAAAAAAAAAGGGTTCGGAGATTACCTGCCATGTTCACCAGGCTGGATACAAAGCATCACTTCCTTGTCTGCAAGTACTGCACTAACTGGCAAAACTCCTGCGCCGAGGGCTTTCCCTAAAATCTGTCAACGTCGAGATATGTTGACAAAGCTTGAGAAACATTTTGAGGAAGACCCATATTCGGGCCCCAGAAATGAAACAGAACACGAACATCCAAGCAAGAACGGTTTCAACTGGCTGAGCTATCCTAATCGACAAGTATCGACAATAATGTATACGTGAGGAACCTTACAACGACATCGGGTCGAACATTCTCCCATTCGACTGCTAGTAGACGGCCAGTGCGAGCCATCCCTGTTTGGATTTCGTCCGCAATCATCAATACGTTGTACTTCGAGCACAGCTCTCGAACCTTCCGAAGGTAGCCTTCAGGTGGAACTATAACCTGAGGTGTAAAGACTTCAGGGTTAATTTTTGCCCAAAAAGTTAAGGTAGGCAACTGATAAGCAAATTTCTGAAGTTTGGCAGTTGTGGTCACTTACCCCGGCTTCTCCCTGGATAGGCTCAAAAAGAAACCCTGCAATATTGTCTCCATGTTCTACATCCAAACCAATGGATCACAAGCAACTCCACAGTCAGAACAGATGCCCATATAAGGCAGAAGGAACGAAATTTACAGACTGCGTCTCTTGAAGCTAACCAAGTACAAACTGCTAAGAAACTTGAGAACCAATCCGTGTTTAGGAGTCCATACTAGGGAGACTGTATTCCCTCGCGTAATTTGATGCAACATAACCAGCTAAAATTCTCCAAAGCTCTTCAAGTTGCACTATAAGCTTCTTGATCCTTCTTTTCAAAATACATCACAACTTATCCTCTAACCAGTTTCTCATGTTCGAGAAATTGGATAACCCTTGGAGCAGCTTTTCACCACTCACCTTTGAATATAGATTCAAGGGCATCAGCATCGCCGAAGTCAACTTTGAGGTTCCCACCCAAAAGGGGCGAAAATCCTCGGGTGGCATCATTGTCGCAGCTCATAGATACAGCAGCCAAGGTTCGACCATGGAAGCAACCACAGCACGAAACAATCAAGGCCTGAACGATCCTAAAACACAGTAAAAATGATGTTAGCGTGTCGTATGTGTGCCACATTTAGCTTGCAAGAAAATACGATGGCATGTGCTTAAGCTACAGATATAACAGTTGATTTCTCCGTCCTACCCTCTTAAAGGAATACTGGCTCTAAAAAGTTGCTTGTTTAAAAAAATAAAAATAGTTAGCAATCCCCATCTTCTCCTTCAAAATAGATTCGTGATTATGACTGTGTGTGCATGTCATAGCCGGTCCTGGCTGTGCGGTGCTATTTCCTAGGCATAACACAAATACTCTAATCATGAACATCCAAAACACTAGTAGGACCCAGTAACTTCTGAAGTGCAAAAAGCACACCCGCACTTGCCTCGTCTTTGGTAATGCCCTTCTTCATGTAGCCCCACTTCTTCGCAAGTTTAAGGGCTGTCTCTACACCTTCTGCTCCGGTATTCATTGGCAGCATCATGTCATACCCAAAAATGCGAGTAAGAAGCCTGGCAAATGTGGGGAATTTGTCATTATGAAATGCACGCGAGCTGAGGGTGAGGCGTTGAGATTGTTCCACTAGAACATCAAGAATCTTTTGATGGCAATGACCCTGCAATATTTTAACTTCACGATTAATTTTGAACAACAGTCAAAACTGGCCGTTTAACCACAAGCCAAGGCATGAACATTGACTCCAGGAGGGTCACATCAAGAAGTAAGCATAAATATTCCTTGCAAGAAAGAAGATATGCCGTACCTGATTGACGGCCGAGTAAGCAGACAAAAAATCGAGATATTGACGTCCCTCAGGGTCCCACACCAGAGCATTTTTTGCACGAGCAAATACAACTGGAATGGGATGATAACTGCGAAGGTCACCGGAAAAATCAGATCAACAACCCAGCAAGCTTCAGCTAAGAGCTCACAAAATCTCATGCAATGAAGATGTCTTGCGCATGAACTCATTGATCACAAAGTATTGTTCGGTAGAAGGTGAAACATGTAATGTAAGGTGGACAAGAGTTAAAGACAAAACATTATCATCAGTCGTTCCTCACGTACTCTGTATTAAGGTTACACTTGATTCCACAGCTAAGTTCACAATAACCATCTCCAATGTCAACAGCATAATTTTTAGTGGATTCACTATCAGAAGCAGGACTTTGCTGGAGCATCTATCGAGTTGGAACTCGATAGATGCTCCAGCAAAGTCCTTCTGAACCCTCACAAGTTCAAGATCAAGGGAAATCAGAGCGACATAATCTGACCTACAGTTTCCTAGGCAGCAAAAACTTCGATGCAGTAGACCCATCTTATTTCGGCCCTAATACCCTATTAGGAAAGAATCGCGATATATACCTACTAAATGTGCTAAGGCGAGCAGAGCAGCAATCGTGGGACATTGGAACTCTGCCCAGACGGCACCCACCACGACAGCATCTCAATTTTGTGCATCGCTTTCGGCGATGCTTCGGAATGACTGTTTTCTATTCTGTAAGATTTTTTTCGAAATGCTAGCATCCGAGCTCGAACCCCATTCGAGAAATTATGCAAACAAACTCTTCGTGTTGGGCATTCTAGATGACTTCCAGTACACGTGCATTGGTTGGTTTGCGATGTGATCCATGGAACGACGGACTGTGACAGTTGTGATTTTCCGGGTGATCAACAATTAATCCTAACGTAACGCTTCGGCTGCGTCTAGTGACTCACGTTTCCAACCAGTCTGACCCGCAATACATACGACACTCTTCCATCTCCCTTCTCTTCAAAATGAATTCCTCCAAATTTCGCCTTGCGGGTTCTGCGAACCCGCAAGGCGAAGACAAAGCATGGAGGACTGTAACGAGGAATTCCCAGGGCAAGAGCAATCTACTCACTTGTGCGCACTGTAAAGAATCTCGTGTTGGATAAGGTCTGAGGACGAAAGCTCTCCGCCGGCCCCAGAATCCGACCCTCCACGAGGAAGCGCGCTGGTACTGGTGGCAAATCCTCTCGATCCCCGGCGCCATAGATGAATGAATCCACCAGGAGATGCATACGCTCGCAGCGCTCTGCTCGCCCTCGATGCCATAGCTGAAACCCCCTACCCTCCCCTCCCTCCCCGCGCCTGGCAAATAGAATTAGGCCTTCCCCGGTTTTATCGACGATTCCAACTCCAATCGAGCTCCCCTGACACGGCCCTTTGCACGCAAAGAATGTCCGACTGTTCTAAAAGCATATTTGCGAGCAATCCTGCGGCTTCATATGCCCGCGCTCTCCGGCCCCGCTCTGCCAAACCTCGAAGGCTCGGAGCCTCGGCCTCGCTGTCCATCGCCATCTCGGAGCACATTCTCGCACCGCCTTTCAGCGGCGAATTCGTTCCGTGACATGTCTGCCCTCTCGTCGCGTGGGTCAACGCGAATTCCACGTCGGGTGGCATCGGCAGCTCGTTCGTTCCCTCGAGCGCAGCGCTCATCCGTCCACATGTGCACTCGGGGCTTTCCCAACTGCTACCGGTTGCACCATTCCGCCCCATGCCTTGCCAAACGTCGTCGATCTGGCTGCCATCTGGCCGGCCCCGTGACGTGGCAGAGCTGCAACTTCTCGAGGTTGCAGTCAGCAAATCTTCCATCCGACTTTTGTGCACTTTGGATAGAAATTTCTAGTCGAGAGTTAAGGTGTTATGAAGGCTGACGCATCCCTGTATTTTGAAACCTTGGCAGTTGATGCTTCCCTAGTCCAGATATATGTTTAAAATATCAGCCATTCTACATATTTGTGTGGAATATGTTTTCGCAAAGTTTGCGACACTAACATGGCTCTCTTCCACCAGACTTTGGTCTACCATAATCAGAATTGAATGCAATGTGTGTCCACACTATCATGAACAATGTGAGCTATCAATCTTCTTACACCGTGTGGAATCTTAAGTGGATATCTTTTGCGGTCCATTTGAATCACATTCGTGTTGCATAAAAACTAGTCTTTATTTATTTGTGAGAGATGAAGATGTAGATGAAGCAAAGATGGAATATATTGCTTCTGGAAAAACAATGGATGAAGATGTTTCATAAACACTTATGCATGAGAAAGCCAAGGTTCATGAGTTTCCAAACTATTCAAATCAGGAACAAACTCATTAAAGTCAAACATGAATTGATATATTAAAAAGATTGTATATCATGTTTTACATGGTGAAAAAAATAACAATTACATATATTGCACGGACTTTGGGAGTAATATATCTCTTTTATGATGTGAACATTTATAAGTCAAATTTTAGCATTGGCTCTTCAGTTTTGTCTGAACACAAACATTTTATAATCGTATAAACATCAGAGAAGGGAATGTAGCTTTGGACATTATGTTTAATTCGAAGTTATACAAACTCAAGATAAGTGGAAAAAGAAATACAATGATAAAAAAAGAAGACGGATGATAAGATGGATGTCTTGAAGTTTTCGTGGCCTTTGAATTCATAAATTTGAACCCTTGAGCGTGTTATCATCATCACAATTAACTATTAACTATTAACGTGTTAATTCACACATATCTTACAAGTAAAACCCACACACAACCTAAAGACATATATAGCTCAACTGATATGATGATAGTGTACACTGTAATAAGAATAGGTCAACACGATTCATGTGACCATAGTTTGGAAAGCTCCCAGACGTGCTCTAAGCTTCTTCTCATGTAATGCAGCAACAATATTAGTACTGCAAACGGCAACCCGACCAGATCTCAGACCTTCTACCATACCACATTGGATGTTTCACAAAGTTCATTGTTAAGCCTACAGTATTGCTTCTTGAATTTCTTGGTGCTTATGCGCATCCTTCCTTCCGCACTCACCACTTCACAGACAACGTCCATAAACTTTTCTCTTACAAAGCCTCGGGTAATGCCACGGTCTTATCGGACATAAGCATTGAAAAACTTAGATATGTTCGGACGTTGAAACATATGTTCCAAACATATTTCCCTCTCCTTAAGTAGTACAATAGCATGTACTATTTACTTTGGATATGATATCGAGGAGACCTGATAATATGCAACAGGCACCTCATGAAAGACCCACAAATGGAACAAATCTTCGGTCTTGACACCACCTGCTCAAAACTAAGACGGGGCCATCGGATACCAACTTCTGATTTTCAAGGATTTCGGAAATCCGTACATAGAACCCTAACAAAAGGCAGGAGACATATCACAAATAAAAGGTCACAGAAATGCCATATCCTTACTAACCTCGGGCAGAAGCCAAGGCAAAAACTTGACCGGTGGCATATAGATAGCCACAATATCCGAGTTTAAGATCAAGAAAGCTGACAGCCCACCATACGGCAACGTTACGACTAGCGATTAGCAAATAAGGAGCAAAAGATAAGAATATTCAATGAAAGGCAATCATGTAACACTAGAAATTTGTCATTTTGAATTTAAAGAATCTATCTCATACGAGATGTTCTTTTATTGCTCCATAATCTATGAAGACTCCAGCAGGTTGACATCCTTCAGATCTATACTAAATCGCTCCCTTCAAGTGGCAAAGTATTCTCGTCTGTGGCCTCTAAGTTGAAAGAAGTATCTAAACCTACTGCTGGCATAATAACGTCAGCAACTGACTCAACATGTAGAAAGGGTATGTCAAATTCAGAGGTTTTCTTCAAGCTAATGACGAACATTACAACCAACCAACCGAGAAAAGTTATGGCCCAGAAGTCGGTCATACCTTGAAATACATTCCAAGCTATCATATAGCCTACAAGTATACCTGACAGATGCCCTAGGAAGCTTGCCTGGGGAACAATGATGGACGTGAAAACTAAGGACTCGAAAGGGGCATAGCTAATAGGAAGTGAAAGAAGACCAAAGAGTTCCAACTTGGAAGAAGGATGCTTAACGGAAAGAATAGTCATCCATCCAAAAACTACACAAGAGTAACCCACAGCCGTGACCCGTCGGTAAAAGTCGAACTTGAATCGGTGGATCAGGATGTGATAGAAGCCCAAAACTACTAAACTAGATGCGGTCAACAATACCAGAGTGTAGTGTAAATAATATCTGATACCGAGACCTAATTGCGGAAGGGCCTCAATGACTCCTAAACTCCAGAGAGAGCTCATGTTGAACACCAGATGCAGAAAACTGATGTGAGAAAAAGCAGATGTCAGAAGACGCCAGTGTTGTCCTCCTGACACCACTGTTTCATAGCTTAACCCCAAATTCGCGTATCCAAGACCTTTCTTCTGAATGTATAACCATATCACCGAGCAGAAGCCTATGATAATACTACTAGCAGGTTTGTCTAAAATGTCGTAAAATAGTAGCCGGCCCATTGACAGTTTTGTCAAAGAAGACGGGTAGCAGCAAAACAGTTTATTTCACGACCCAGGAAGTTATCAGTCCGTTTTGCTGGACAGCAACAACTCCTCGCCACCCTCGAACAACTTCAAAGCCACTGCCTCGGAGACAGGTGATAGGCTCTACGGAACTTTTCTTATGTTCTTTTCTCACTGATTGAAACTGCAGCAGTGAAGCGCCGGATCCTCATTTTGACAGGTGCACTTCATGAAAAAGCGAGGATAACAAGCTAGTGAGACATGTCGTCCGCTGGTCTGCTGTCGATCGATGGTTGGGGTATCGCGGTACTTGAGCTGGGTTGCAACTCTAGAACCAGTAAACGAACTGCCTTGCTCATCTGCTCCAACCTGGTAGCACTGAGTGGTGGAATTGCTGACCTATTCGCTCCTTCTTCCGACAGTTTGATTAGTTTTTGAGATATGGGGCCAGTTGCTTCGTCCACGATACACTCCGATCCTATCCTCTGCCTCACCGAATCCTGCACATACCCACAACTACAGAGTCATAGTCTGAAACTCGCTGTAACCTCAGTATCTCACCTTACTATCGCAAAATTTACCATGTAAAACTGCAATGCTTTGAACTCCGCAACTCATCGATCTTACGAAAAACTTCCAATCGCCTAGCGTTTGAGTAACAATACCATCTAAACATTCTCTAGACAAATCAGCAATCTGAGGCACAAAGCTCTCCAATCTTTTCTATTTGCAACGTGAAACTCGTTGAATACATACCAATTTGACCCAGTACAATCCAGACAGAGGTCAAAGATAACTGTAGACAGATTACTTAGCAAATTTGGCCTACCCGTGGCGTCAAGAAAGGTTCACTACTGTAACTAAAGATGGACCTCCCCGGATTATAAGGGAGGGAGAAAGCACAAACATACGCGAAGTCTCGACCATCTTAAAAAAAATGGTAAATGGGATCAGATCCATCAGATCCACAGAGCTGAGTAGTACGGGTAATTTTGTCACATTTTTGGTCTATAAGACCAAAAATGTGACAAATTGAGGGAGCACAAAGATGAACCGATTAGAGATATACTTAGTTTCTAGGTCATAAACCCAGTGTCCTCGTGTGCGACTAACTTGGAGCTTGAAGAATGAAGAGGTTCAATACAGTACCACAAACTCTTGAGCTTGGTCGCAGGTTGCCTGGAAAAGCTGAAAAGTACTGTAAAAGTGCTCCAAAGCTGCGTCCGTTCTTGCGGTCCGGCTGATAAAGATCAAACAACAATGTCAAAACCGGCATCCAGATGGTGAGATTTCCGTAAAGAGGAAACGAAGAGATGAAGCATGCACAGAGAGTCAATATCATTAGAGATTCCACAAACAAACAATAACTAAAGGGTCCGAAAATGGTACAGGGAGCTTACTGAGAATCAGCACTTTCTTTTGCCTCTAGCACGTCTGAAACTGCCTTCAGCAGTGCCTGGATAGAGAGAAATACAGGATTATTAGACAACATGTAAAATACCAACTCTTTCCAAAATTTAAAGACCTAGAATTGAAGAGTGCGACCCTCGTTACAGAAATGTCTGCATCATGACGTACATCGCGATTAGGCCAAGTCCATTGTTACAGCAGAGAGAGCACCTCCTACCTACAACGAAACACCAACAAGGTGGAGAGTGTAATTCTGGATAGTTATCAATTATGCATGTTTTCAGTCATAAGCTCTGTACATACTTATCACCCTACCACAATGTTCCTGTAAGTACAGATACCATGATTGATAACCATACATAACGACAAAAGATAAAAAGATATTATATCTACTACCGAATGAAAGAGAATCAACACATTTAAGCAAAAGAATAAAAATATAGTGAGGAAAGTTGTGAAGAGAGAAAGTACATGGTATGCTCTCTGAAGTCGACTTGCCGAGAGATCCATTCTAAGAAGAAATTTCACCAGGAATTCCAATCCCCTCACTCAATCCCAACATACCCCTGCGCAATTATTCACAACGTAGCCGTTGTCAACGACAGCCCACATAAAGATCACGGAAAAAAGATATCATTCACAAATACCAACACCATTTTCTAAGGTGTGTTCCAGCTATGCGAAGTAATTATCAAAATATAAACCTAAGGTGAAGAAAGCAAAGGTCCAGAGACAAGAGGGCAAACACTGCTACGACCAGCATGAAAAGTTCGGAAGTATAAAATGTAGCTTCTCATACAAAAAATCAAGTTGATATTATGTCATAGGTATGCTTCATCAGTGTGTATGATTCGTTTATTGCTAGCAGATAATAAGAATAGAGTGTTAATCGACAACGTCTAAATACGTGTGATTTTGAAAACACGACATCTTCGAGAGCGTAGAGATGGTGAGCATGTTGCAAACAAACACGTTCTCTCAGAACCAACTGTGCAATACAAAAGGTTAGTGGATGTCGATTTGCTTCTATCCATGCTTCCGCACTGACGACGTCATCATCTTCAAGAATCTGCTCCTTGCAACCGACGCTTATCCCTCCTTAATTTTGCATACAGCCCTTAGCCCCGTTCGACTCTTGCTTCTTACATCCAAGTTCAATTTTACTTTCACAAAAACGACTCCAATCTTCAAAGCTCAACGCAAGACTAGCAAAAGAGCTGACATGAGAGGGCATTGACCTACGGTTGTAGAGTCAAACTATTGACGACATGTATCAGGTAATATGACCCAGGTACAGTACAACTTTCAGTGAGATCACTAGGTTTTATGTGAAACATGCACAATGTAGAATTCTACTCACAATCTTAATCCAGCTCCAAAACAAGCAAATATTCTTATATTCCAGGGCAAGGAAAACCTAGAGAGACCAACGAGAGAAATCCACTTCTCAATCAAGCATAGAGGAGATTAAATCATAACGAGAACATCATCTTCCAACTATGTGGCACATCTCAGGTACCAGCCCGCCACAAGAAAATTCTCTAAGTCGTCCGGCTTCAACAGCGTAAGGAATCCGAACCTCATGTTCAATTCACAGACTCTCCACCTAGTAATTCGACTTAATTTTATCTTCGTTGCAGGACTACAGTGGTCACGATTGAAATTCTAAAAATTTTAAACCTCACTTGGAGAATTGTGATGGCGAGATGAGACATCAGATTGGAGAGAACATCGAAAACTGAGGACGATCGTCAATTTGACTCATTCTCGAGAAACTCTGTTTATAAGCAGTGAAGGAACCGCAAAAACTCTCTGCGACGATAGACAGGGACCATTGGTACTTCATGCACATTCTGCGACGGGCAAACAAACAAGAAGCCCTCGTACGCTCCCCAAAGCTAGCTCGGTCCCTCACTTGCCTCGTTACCTAAAGCATTCGTTCGCGTCCCGGTCGAGTGGCGTGGCGTAGTGCTGATCGCGATCACCCAGATGTTACAAACGAAAGAAGATCGGCCGATGGAAGGCAGCAGAAGGATAGGAAAGCGAATCGAAGCTCACCTTCGTTAGTCCTTTCTTCATTCAGAGCGGCCTCCTTCCCACTTCGGCACACAGCGACGGAGGAGAAGAGGCGAACGACGACGTGGTCAAGTCATATAAAAAGTCCCTAGTTGCACCGCCTCCCTCGCTCGCTCACTTTCGTCCTTCCTCTCTCTCTCTTTCCTTGTTCGTTTCTTTGTTCCTTTGTTTCTGGCACGCTTGGCAATGCTCGCTCCCTTCGGGCCTTGGGCGATGGACGAGGCGAGCGAGCTCGCTCAAGCGGGACAATGCAGGATCGCTCGAGAGAGCTCTGACTGTCCGTCGCTGTCATTCGACCGCTTTGGCTTCAAAGAGCTCGTCGCTCGCTTTTCCAATTTCTCTGCGCATCTGCCACGTGGTCTCTCTACGGTCCGTATGGGCGGCTCCTACGTACGGCCTTTTTCCTACCGTCATATGCCTCCCTCCGGACGTCTGCAGTCTATCGACCAACATGTTGTCCAAATCTGCGATTCCATCCGATCTCCCGCTGACAGCATTCATGTATCATGGATTTCTTCATTCCATGGTTCCGATATGCGTCTGATATATTTCTCAAGGTTAGTAAGGCCCTAGTTACGAGGTTCGTTTCATCGTGTGGCGTCTCCCCACTTTTTGCTATCTACTTGACCCCGTGCCCAGTTTGCTTATAGAGAAAATCATTTGATGGTGACAAGTTGAAAAGCAATAGTAACAACTAACATCAACCCACTAGAGTGCACTAGGTGCAACACTAGAGTGGACTAGCGTGACATTTAACCTACTGATATAGATATTTGATGTCTTTCTCTTGATGAATCAAGGTTCATCTGATTAATATTATATCCAGCACCTGATCAGATCTCTAAGATGTGATTATTAGATGAAAAGTGGACTCTCATAACTCAATATTTATAAGCTCATTTTGCTCATTCTGACCTCGCAATAACATCATGACGTTTACCACATATGTTTTTTGAAGTGTTTATGATATTATCATATTATTATATCGCTCGTGTCATCCTTTTCTATGAATAATTTTGATTTTTTTATAAATGAGATATTTTTCAATACATGTTGTTTTTCTCAAAGTATCCTCAGATTCCATATACATAATTTTGTATGTATGTATGTTATAACATATACACATACATCTATGGATTTTACAAAACATAAAAATGTTAGCATTGGTCATGAGTAATTTGCAGAAGTTATAATTAGAGTTAACTATGAATTCCAACCAACTGGAGAGAGAGAAAAGTAATTACGATGATTAAATAATGAAAATATTCTGCCAAACATGCAAAGATATCTACATAAAGCTTTCTGAACACAATGGATAATAATCATTCTTTTGTCTAACCCTTGAAATCTTTAATTACATATTAAAATTCTGATTAAGTACTAGTTTTATTTTTTGACAATTTGAAATTTTAGAAATTTCAATATTTTAAATGTCACTTGAACAATTCAACACAAAAATGGATTTTTTAAAAAATATTTAGTTAGGTTAATGTCTTGTTATATTCATAGACGGATAAATGATAAATAAATCAAGCTCGTGAGACACAAATGATCAAAAGGTTAAAAAACACAATACAAACAATCCAACTCCGAACTAGAAGATAACAAAAAGAAATCCCTAACTAGTGCCTAAAGCACTAGAAGATAACTAATAAAATTCCTCATAAAACAACCTAAATCATAATTTTTATTCTTAACTATAGCTTTAGCTATAATAAAGAATAAATATTCTCAATAATAACTTTATGACCCATTCTAATTCCTATTTATCTAGTACAAGTAACATACATATTCTCTTCATATTCAACTTCTCTTCCATCACATACGTTCATTCGTATCAATGTTCAACCAACAACCTTCCTCAATTCTAAGATTATGAGATCATGTTCAATGTTGAGCAATAAGAAGGCGTAAAGATGTAGAGAAGTGTTAAAAGCTTTCTTGAAATTGAAAGCACAAAACAAAGCTTTTTCATTACTCTTAGATTTCTTCCATAAAACATGCAAAACCAACGTATGGTCTATAATGTTGAATGTAGAACAAAAACCAGCTTGGAACCACGTTCTTTTCTGACAAGATTCAGTCCATGTGTTGAACTTTGACTCCATCAATTTGCCAAATAACTTGGCAAAAATACTATCCATCATGACAAAGCAATAGTTTGTCATCAAAGTCCTTGCTTCTAGATTTGTGATTAAGAACAATCTTCTGTAGAGACCAAGTTGAAAGAAAATCATGGATAGGAGCATTTTCTAACACTTTGGTGAGGATAGATCCAATAGCATCTCCTCTCCACTTGAGAAGTTCAATAACTATACCCTCCAATACTCACATTTAGCATTTGCAAATTTTTTGTGTTGAGTCATCACTTCGATTTCAGAAAATAAGGTAAGTTTACGTTCAAAACGTGGCATTGATGCAAAATTGGAAAAAAAATGAAACTCTTTAGCAAAAGAAATCAAAGATTTGGATCAAGAGTAGGTTTGGAAGATCATACTTCCAACTGCCTCAAAAAAATTTGGGATTCTCCAACAGCTACTTTGTCAAGCACTCTTGATTTTGTCTCAAAAAAGCTTGCTACTTAGACTTCACCAAATCTTTGTAAAATCTTGCCATAATAAGCCCATTGTGAAAATCCAAAGATTTATAAACTGATCTTGTACTTGCTTGTTTGCAATCAAAATCATACCATTCATTGCAAGGAAGAGCCATAGCTCTCAAGATCTCATGTCTCAAAAAGAATTTAAAAGCAAAATTTTTGAGCAACTTGATTAGTTGCAAAGTAGATGTACAACCTCAACCCCTTGGATTGCTTGGTTGATGATTGAGGAGAAGACAATCATCAAGCTATTATTACTCTTTTGAATAATAATAGTTTGATTATCACGTAGATAAGTGACAAAATTTGTTGCTTGAGCTTCTTTGACTTTTGTAAGCTACTTACTCATTGCTTCAACTTGTAGATTTGTAAGATCATGATCTAAATAAAAAATTTGATGAGAATGATCTTGTTAGCTACAGCAGTATAACGTTGAGCTTGATCAACAAATTCAAAGATAATGTCACGAGGTTTGGGCTCCTTTGTTTCCAATACAAAAAGCTTGAGCCAAATTCGGATTAGGAACATGGAATGTTTCAGCGGTAAACTTGGTGACAACACTTTTCACCTTTTCATTCTCAGATTCCGGTAGATCAGAAATCCTCATATTCTTTCTTCGAGCAAATTGATTTGACTTTTCAATCTCTTGTTCTTGACTGAAAGAGATATGAGTAGACTTGGTAACTTCAACATAAGACTTCATTTTCACCTCTAGAATTTTGAACATTTTATGCAATCTAGGAGTAACAAAAGTTCAAGTTTGAGAACTAATCTTCTCTTGAATATTCTCAACACATCTACAAATGTCAAACATCATAGAACAATTATACTTCATCGTCTTCTCCAAACTTTTGTGTGATACCTTCAAATCCCAAATTTAATTATGTGTAGCAGTCAACGCAACATTTTGTAACTTGCATTTTTGGCGGAGCACTTTCATTTCTTGCAAAATCGTTTGTAGAAGATTGAGTATATAGTCTTGAAAAATCATCTTGTACCCAACTTTGGGTACAATATGACTTTGCAAAGTTTACAATCTGTTGTGACTAAAATTTGCAAGCAAGTGGCACTTATCGATGTTCTTCATGCCATTAAATTTCATCTCCAAATGACACAACAATGCGAATTTATGGTTATCGCAACATTGAGTGTGCATAACATAAATTCAAAACTTCAAATTTGAATACTTCTTTAAACCAACTTTGTTATAACTGAAACTTTGCAACTATGTGCGTCTAGCTTAACTTAACAACCTCACAAAATCCTAGCTCTAGTTGACCCTCCATCTCAAAGTTATCACTACTGCAACTTCCAGTCTCCACAACCAAAATTCAAAACTCCAAATTTGACAACTTCTTCAAACCATTTCTATTGTGGTTAAAAATTTGCAATTATGTGCATGGAGCCAAATTCAATAATTTCAAAAAATTTCAGCTCTAATTTACATTCCAACGCGAAGTTATGGTTATCGCAACATTTAGTCTTCACAACAAAAACTCAAAGCTCAAATTTGACAACTTCTTCAATCCGGCTCCATTATGATTGAAACTTTGCAAGCATGTGCAACCAACTGCATTGGACAACCCCAAAACATCTTAGCTCTAGTTAAAACTCTAGTGCAAAGTTATGGCTAGGGCAACATGCAACCTTCACAACCTAAACTCAAGCTCCAAATTTAACTACTCCTTTGAAACACTTTTGTTGTTGCTAAAACTTTGCAAACATGTGCGCCTAGCCGAATTTAATAAGCACACGAAATTTCAACTCAAGTTGACACTCAAGCGCGAAGTTATGTTTATAGCGACATCTAGCTTTCACAACTTAACTCAAAGCTCAAAATTTGACAACTTCTTCAAAATGCATCCATTGTGTGTGAAACTTTCCAAGCATGTGCATGCTTCCAAACTTAACAATCCCACGAGATTTCAACTCCAGTTGACATTGCAATCTAAAGTAATGATTATTACAACATCCAACCTTCAAAATCTACATTCAAAGCTCCAAATTTGACAACTTTATCACACTTCATACGTTGTGGCATAATGGATGACGAGCTTCATTGTTGTGAATGAATGACGAGCTCCATTGTGGCATTCATAGTAGCAGTTGTTTCTATATTTCAGTGTAGCTTCAATTTACAAGAATGGAACTTGGGATTTAGTTCCCTTACCTTCTGATTGCAAGGCTATTATCACGAAGTGGGTGTATCGGGTCAAAACGAACGCCGATGGCTCAACTGCTAAGCTCAAGGCAAGATCCGTTGCTAAGAGTTTTCAACAGAAACATGTACAAGACTACACATAAACAATTGCTCCTATGGTCAAATGTAACACTTCCTTGAGTGTTGTGGCGCTAGCAAAACTCCACGACTGGAACATATTTCACATGGGCGTTAAAACTACGTTACTTAACAGCATTATTGAAGAGTATATCTACATGTCTAGCCCGTGGTTTTGATGTTTCAGTCAAGCCTAACTATGCATGCAAGTTGCACAAGGCTCTGTATGGCCTTAAGCAGACACCGTGAGCGTGGTTCATGAAGGTGATAGCTTACTTGCTGAGCCATGGACTTAAAAAATCTCAAGTTGATTACAATCTTTACTTCCACCTCGATCAAGGTAAAATCACTCTATTACTACTATATGTTGATGACGGATATCTAACAAGTGACAATGATGCTCACATAACGTTCATCAAGAGTGAGATCCAACAGATGTTTGACTTAGGGCTCCTCTTGTACTCACTAAGGATGGAATTACTGTTTCGGCCTTATGATATATCCGTCACTCAATGACAATACATTCGTGAGATGCTAACCGAGTTTGGATTGGACAAATGCAAACCTGCTTCTAGTCCTATGATGAAGATATTGCACATGTTGCATGATATGCAAGCTCTTCCAACCGTTTCTGCACTATATCAAAGAGTGGTCGGGAAGATGATCTTTCTCATCCACACACGAATTGACATTGCCTACGCTGTTAGCATTGTCAGTAGATTTATGAATAGTTCCCAAGAGCCTCATGCTTAGGCGTTGAGCGAATCTATAGCTACCTCCAAGTAACCATTGCTCTCGCACTATTCTACCAACGAGGGAAGGAGACACAACGAGGGGAGGAAACACATTTGCAAGGAAAAAATATGCATCTTTCAGGCTTCACATGCACTAATTGATCGACCGACATGCAAGACAGTAAGTCCACCACATCACTTGGAACAACTAGAAGCAATCCACCGTGGCTTTGTCTTCCACGGAATCCGAATACATGGTCGTCACTGAAGGAGACAAGGAAGCTCTCTGGTTGAGTCACCTCCTTGATGATTCATGTGATAGATCTTCAAGCACCCACCATCATTCACGGCGATAACCAAGGAAGCTTAAACCTGGCTCAAAATCCTATCTACCATGGACAAACCAAACACATCGATGTGCGTCACTATTTCATCAGAGAAAAAATTGCATCAATTGAAGTTAATCTAGATTATGTTTCAACAAACGAATAGCTTGCAGACATATTGGTTAAACCTTTAGAAAAAACATCTTTCAAAAGTTTTAAAGAACAATTTGATCTGATTAGATTAAAAGCTTCAAAAAACCAATACAAATCTTAGGCTATCTCATAATCCTCAATGCTTTCCTCACAGCTAGAAGTGCATGATTCCTCACAAACAGAGAACAATGGAAGCTCTAACCTCAAGCAGTGGGTAGCTTCACCTACATAGTTGGAATTTGCTTTTCCAATCTTGCACAAGTGGTTCTTCTTTCCACTTTTATGTAAATTTTACTTTTAATCTTTCCCAAAAAGGAATAGAACTACCAATTCTAACCTAAAGCAAACAGATCGTTAAGTAATCTCTATCTGCCCTAATTTCTCTATTGCTAACGATCTAAAGTATGTAAAACTCTAACTTCAATCTCTCTCTACTTCTTGCTCGCGTCAATCAATCTTCTAAAGTGGGCTTCTAGATCATACTCTAATTTCTTCTTGGATGTGTAAAACTTCACATGATGACAAAGAATATACAGGCTCCGAGCATCGTGCACAATGTCCGTCAAGATTTTCCATTCTTGTGTTGTGTCTACAAAGCAGTTTCATGCAGAACTTAGTCAATAAAGCCAAAATAGTAATGATCGCGTAGGAGCACACATCAAAAGTGACTATACTTTTTCTATGAGTAACTCATCATGAAGCAGGGGAGTAGTTTCCTTGGCTCATCAATTCTTGGCCAAGATCAATCGAACGATGTCCATCTGCTTCATTCAAATGGAGCTTCGGACTGCGCATCTTGATCGAAGATTTCACTTGACTTCGTAAGATCACGTAGTGCCACTAAACTAAGGAAAATTTCCCTCAAAGACAAAGTAGCAACCCTAAGGAGTCTCTGAATAAATAGGCAAAAAAACCCAGAGAGTCAAAATGAATGTCTGGCACACCGTCAATTCATTGGATATCATCAACTAGAGTATCTCAATCAATTTCTCATAATTAATATACATAGCAATTGATTGTCATCAAAATCGATCAGAATAAGCATGTCTAGAACGAGGGAGGGTTTTGGTGATACCAATAGTTACATTGCCATCTGGACTACGGTAGATTACCAGATTTTTATCAGTAATAGTATCAGTAAACTGTTAGGTGTCGTTAAGGAGCACTGCGGTCCACTAAGTCGTTCAGTTATGGGCATCTTAGCTAGCAATTGTAGTGGGGTTAAGGTTAGGGTTAGATTAAACATATTGTTTTGTATATATGGCCAAGGCCAAAGCTAAAATGTTATCTGTCTTACTTGTTCTGACTGAACCTTGAATCTTTACATGATATAAGAGCGAGGTTTTCACACTCAGCTGTTAGTTTTCTTCCTTGAAGTCTTGTAAGATCAATCAACACTTCAGATAAGAAACAAGGTAGTGTTCAGATAATAGAAGCCTGTTCAGGAGTTGTGTAGGAGTCGAACAAGTTAGAATTGATTCTAGAAATGTTTCCATGGAAAATTTCTCCACGTTTGAAGAAAATGCTAACTAAAGCATATGAAGTTTTAAAATGAGGAACATGCTTAGTAGAGAAAATACATGGAGGCTTGTTGACCCACCTACAAATACTGCAGCACCAACGACTCGAGCTAAGATTGTGGCGCTTCAGCTACTGAAGAACAAGGCTTTCAGGTTACAAGCCTCTATGTATCTTTTTTTCTAAGCATGTTACTCATTTTAAAACTCCAAACGATGTAGTTGGAGTTTGCTTCCAACTTGGAGCAATCTCCTATGGAAATATCTCTAGAAGCCATTTTAACTTGTTCGACTCTTACACACCTCCTGTACCTATTCTATTGTCGAATCACTAGTTTGCTTTTGCTTCTGAAGTGTTGACTGATCTTACACGACTTTAAGGAAGGAGACTAATAATTGAGTGTGAGAACCTTGCTCTGATACGATGTAGAGACACAAGGTTCAGATAGACCGATTAAGAAATATAACATTTCAACTTTATTCTTGACCATATGTACAAAACAGTGGATTTAACCTAACTCTAACCCTAACCCTACTATCATCGCTAGCTAAGATATGCATAACTGAATAACTTAGTGGACCGTAGTGCTCCTTAACGACACTTAATAGTTTACCGGTTTTGGTACTAGACCGCGGTACAGATGGTAGTGTGAGCTATTGGTATCACCAACATCCTCCCTCTTGTCCTCTACTCGCATCAAAATTAGGTTCTCACACTAAGTTGTTAGTCTCTTTCCTCAAAGTCTTGTATGATCAATCAACACTTCAGAAGCAGAAACGAGTGGTCAAACAATAGAAGCAGGTGCAAGAGGTGTGTAAGAGTCAAACAAGTTAAAATGGCTTCTAAAAATGTTCCATGGAACTTTTGATACCATGTGCGCGCGGTTGAATTTCACAATTCCACAAAATCTTAGATCTAGTTGACATTCGACGGTGAAGTTATGGTTATCGCTACATCAAGCTTCTACAACCTAAACTTCTTCAAACCGTCATCGTTGTGGCTAAAACTTTGCAATCATGTGCGCTCGGTCAGATTCAATAAGACCACAAAATTTCATTTCTAGTTGACACTCTAGTGCAAAATTATGGTTACTACAACATCCAATCTCCACAACCTAAACTCAAAGCTGCAAATTTGATAACTTCTTCAAAATTGCTTCCATCGTGTCTGAAACTTTGCACTCATGTGCGCCAATCAGAACTTGATAGCTTTACAAAAACGCAGCTCCATTTGACACTCCATTGCAAAGTTATGGCTATCGTAACTTCTAGCTTCCATAATTTAAAGTCAAAGCTCAAATTTGACAACTTCTTCAAATCGCATTTGTTGTGACTGAAACTTTGTAAGCATATGTGTGCGGCCGAACTTGACAACTGTATCCAAATATAGCTTCAGTTGAGACTCCAATTCGAAGTTATGGCTACCGCCGTAGTCGTGTTCCACAATCTAAACTCAAAGCTCTAAATCAGTATTTGTGCATCTCACACAATGCCTCACATGACCTTTTTTGAACTATTTAGCAACCAAAAAACTCTCGCTTGCAATCATATGAGTGGATTCACAATGTGTTGAGATTGAAAGAAGTAGAGAAAAGGTTGCTAACAAGTGTAGTGCACAAAGTAGTACAAACAATGAATGGAATGAGAAGTGTGATA
Organism: Marchantia polymorpha subsp. ruderalis; assembly: GCA_037833965.1. Classification (NCBI taxonomy): domain Eukaryota; kingdom Viridiplantae; phylum Streptophyta; class Marchantiopsida; order Marchantiales; family Marchantiaceae; genus Marchantia; species Marchantia polymorpha. The sequence continues at coordinate 13,231,023 of AP031357.1, forward strand.
CATATTCAAATTTATAACTTTCAAAATAACATATGATCATAAACATCAATTATCATGATCTTTTCTTTAGTTGTATAAATAAAAAGTAAAAGAAAAAATTTTGCAACAAATTTTTAAAAGAATTTGTACTAATCAATGTTTCGTCTATAAAAGTGATTTTTTATTTTACATTGAAATACTTTTGAAAGTTTTGATTAAATGACAAGTGAATTGAAATTGAAATTTAGAGTAAAAAAAAAGATTTGACATTCATGATGAGCTATTTAAAAGAGAAAAATCTCATCATCATCATACTTCAATTTTTGTCAATACATGAGATGATAAATATCATTGAAACACACATGGAATAACGATATGTGCTTTTCAACTAACACATTCAAAACTTGATATAATTCTTTACGTAAAATTCACAAAATTTTAAAACACTAGTAATATGAAAAGATCATAGCTCTATCATTGTGAGATCATCACAAAAACATTCAGGATCTACACTAGTGTAATGTTCAAAGTAGCGAGCTAGATCTCATAGCCCTAAATAGTCAACATTTCACAAAATTTAATGCACGATTCTCCCTCAACACGATCAATAGTTGATAATTCTCGTGACAAGATTTTATATTAACATTTTACTTCTGAACTCATGAAAAGTATATAGTAGACTTCATAACTATATAATTACTATACAAAACATCATAGAAAAAATAATTTACATAGTATAATCTTCAAGCTAGAAATAACTAGAATCAAACTGTAGTCAAAACAAGATAGTATCAAACTATATAGAAGTAACTAAAATTGTTTGGAAACTCTACTTGTGCTTGTAGTGTGAAATTATAATAGTAGAATAATGTCTCTAAAACTCTATAAATAAATAATTTTGATGAACAGATTAATTGAATTGAATTTATTGTCAAATTTGATTAACACAATCATATTATAAAAAATTACATGTTTGATAAAATGATACTTGATATTGATGTGCTTTACTCTAGTGTCTATCATTTTAATTGAAACAAAATACAACACATTTTAGTTATCATAGTGAAAATTGACTCAACTTCTATTGTAGATTAATTTATATATCTTTGCAAGGTACTATATTCATCAACGAATGAATGTATATACCAAGTTGTAGATATTTTTTTTATCTAGATTTTTTTATGATATTTGTAGCGTAACAATTTTGGCATTGTTTATAATCTATTAAACAACAAATTATAATTTTTTACCTTTAAATTACACAAAAATCTATTTCATTATTTTATAATATCTATTCTCTGGATTCGACATGAATCTTTTCACCTTATCCATAGTTGAAATAAAATCAGATCTTGTGCATAAAATTGTGCAGATTTTATGATATAAATTTTTTGTCTAAAACTTTGAAACAAATTTTTTTTTATATATCTTCATAAACAGTTTGTATAAGATATAAATGATATAATCTTCTGGAATCTGTAATCAGTTTTATAGTTATAATCGAATATCTGCATTCTCATACATTATAAGATACAATCAAAAAAATCTGCATATAAGAGATTGAACCGATCAATCAAATTGATACGAAGCAAAATAGATTGAATCAGACAAAAAAATTTAAAACTCTATGAGCATTGAATTAAAAAATGTAACTCAAATATGCAAATCCAGATTGATAAAAACAAAAAATTATTTTTCATGTGTGTAAAGTACATTGTAGTTTTCCAAATATCATTTCAAATTATTATATGACATGAAAGTATGATTATATACTTAAAGTTTATTTTAAATATTTTTATGAAAGAAGTGCAGTAGAATAAAGATTATTAGGAAGAATTATGTTAGTTATTTTAACTCAGTTGAAGACTTGAAAATGTGTATTTTTATGTGAAAAGGTTATGACCTTTACAAATGACCTTTGTTCACAAGTTGAAAATCGTCAGTATTAAACTTCGGCAAAATGTACGATATGAAGTAAGTTTATGGTAAAAAATTATCAGAGTAAAACTGAAATTCTCATCTGACCAATGTAATAGTAAATATATAACCTGTAGTTATTTATTCCGATACAATGCATATAGTTCAAAATTTCCATTAGGATTTGTGTAAATGACAGGAATACACTCGACTTAACTGTCATCCGGAAACGTAAAATCATCATATTTTGTACGTAAACTACATTTCAATGACATAAAATGTATATAATACAAAACATTAATACTCAAGTCCAAATACTCAACTAAAGAGTTGAGTATTTGAAAATTTCTCGTTCTCAAATTACTTTCAGGTGTTCAAGTGTGTACTAAATTCAAAGCTAATATATGAGTGGAAACCTTTGCAACTTCATGCAGATTGTTAATTAACGAGGAAAACAATAATCGACATGGGCTTAGTGCGTCTGGTAAGATGACTTATGAAAAGAAGAGGACAAACATTGTGACTGATAGATAAAAGGTAGAGGCAAAACACAAGTTCACGTTGCTACATACATACTGATTAAAACAAGCTACGTAGGAACAGAGACAAAATACCAAGGAGTCCAACCAAGGGGCATATGCTATCAAAGACAAAAAATGAATGGCTTGATTGTTTAAACATGCTGATAAATTGCAATTATGATATCTCATCCCTTGTGGGACTTTGGAGTTCCTAAACTAGAATCGTACATGCCTACTACCAGAAAGATCCCAGCGGGTTTGACCAGCCAGGAGAGTATATCATCAAATATAAACGCGCGCTAACTTCCATGCACCTCAGAAACATATTGAAGCCGAGGGCGTTCAAACCTTCCTTCCTCAAAAAATCCCCGTCACGCAATCGGTACAAAACTCGTTGGGAGGAGGTGGTCTGCAGTTTCTCTAAACTTTCCAATTAGATATGCCGGGAAGAGAGCGTCAGCAATAAATTTCATAAACAGAGTCATCTAAAGTTCATCATGTTCTGTCGGCTTCGACTCTTGATTCATTTCTGCACCTTCTCCTTGTGGTACAGTCTCCTCAATCTTCTCTTCTTGCTTCGCTGTGTCATCCACCTGAGAGGACTCAGAAGGTTTTGTTTCGGCTTCAATATTCTCTGTCGGCTTCTCAACCTTAGGCTTGGGCTTTTGCAACTTACTTAATAAAAGCACCTACAATGAAACGTTCAGACAAAAGCTTTAACAGACAGTCATGACGAAGTCATTGTGCACATAACAAATAGAAAGCCTACATAAGAGAAGATCTATTCGGCTCTAAACTTAGAAAGAACGAGAAAAAGTACTAATCGATATTTCAGTCAACGGAAATTTTTTTCTCTTCTCTACATCCTTGCGAGTTCGCCTATTCTTCAAGTGCAGGAAACCTTAAAACAGCTGAAGGAAAACGCAATAACATATTCACATGAACTTACTTTGCCTCTCAATCGGCTCACTTCCGTATACACAAGATCCGATGTGAAAGCTGGCTCGACATGTCCGGAAAGCCTGCACGAGTGTGCCACATCGGATGTCAGCGAACTAACAACCCAAACCATCAAAATCAAAAGTCGCATAAGACTCGAGTATTCAATTTTGTGGTTGGACAGATGTAACAGCTAGCAGCTAAAAGGGTTACAATGTCTTACTTGGATTGCTTGCTTTCCATATCATCCAGCCACTGCCTCAATGACTCCACCTCCTTTCGCACCTGTAATAGATCATGCCATTTCCGCGAGATCAGTAATCTTTATTGTTGGCTTTGCGAGACTTCGGTCCCTCGATTATTAGCTCATCGCCACACCTACGTAGCTATCTCCAGGTGAGCTAATAATTGAGCCACTGCTCATGGACATAACGACTCTTACACTGCTTAGGAATGTCTTCATTTTCAAGAGCTAGCATTTGTACTAAGTACCAGACGGTATTACTTAATTGGCATAATCGGTGCTTAAGAGCTTGTTAAGTGGAAGAGCTTGGAGGTGGAAAGACAGGAATAATGAACGTACATCGTCTTTGCTCTTCACTGGTATCCACGGTTTACTTTCCTCCCACTCTTCAAGAGTCTGTGAAAAGGTCAAGGTCAATTATCAATGGCAGTTCGGTATGGACGAGGTACAAACAACATGAATGACTGTGCAGTGCGGTACATATTTTACAATGTAAGAGGTTTATTTTGGCACCTCGGTGATTGTCTTAAGATAAGTCCGTGCCTCGGAAACTGCAGCGGGTCTGGCAATGAGCTCGTCTAACCTGTCACAAAAGTTCCACTCAAATGTCACATCTTTGAATCTGTAGGCAAGTTTAATCTTCTACAAACAGAACATGAATGTCATACTGTTAGAACAACTCTTTAGAAGCCTTCGTCTAATTCTCGCCATAGTTGACCCTAAAACGATTAAGCTCCTCAAGCTGAAATTTACATAATCGAGCATCAGCCTTATGACATGAGCATATTCAGAAATGTGGCTACTGGATTCATCCACTCGCTGCATCAACGTCACTAAAATGGATATGAACAAACTCGGCCTATGGCGTAACCTACAAAGGTCTTGAGCAAAAGAGCAAAAGATACCTGGAGAATATGGCATCGCCACTTTTCTTGAGACCATCCAGCTTTTTCTTGAACTCCGCAGCTGTGGCATCCTCACCATCCGTGTACAGCCAATCTTCTGCCTGTTGAAAGGAGAGTAAGCTAATGAGGTTGGGAATGCACACGCTTGGCACTTCCATACAACCTTGGACTTAAGAGTCACAGCTAAAGTTGGAAGAGTTTGAAACAAGGTACCTCATTAAGCTCAGCCCGTAGACTATCCCGCTGCTCCTCCGTAGAAACTGTTTCAATACCTTCCAATGATTCCAACTGCGAGTAAACTGAACTTGTCAGTCTGGTGTACGAACAGCTTTTACAATTCACAATTTGTTGTCTACAAGCAAACCAAAAGAAAGGTGCAACTTATCCATGAACTGTCAAAAATTGAAGGGACAAATCTAATGAAGAGTATCCACCTTGTCCTTGGTAGCATAAATATATGCTTCCAAACTGTTCTTGGCCTCTGCTGTCTTTCTTTTCTCTGCATCCTTTAGATGAAGTTTTTCCATACGTGCTACAGCCTCCTTAATATCCTTCTCCGAGAGGCGCATATTCGGTCCCTTACTAAGATCCTTGATCTGAGATTGAGAAACTTTGCTTAGTACAAGTAGATGAAGTCTTGGTTCTTTGCGAGTTGATAATAGTGCCAAGTAACCATCTCCATCTCATAACGAAAATAAAAGATGAAGGTCCCGGTCAACCAAATCAAACATCTCTCTTACTCACCTTCAACGGAATTCTAATAGTTCTTCTGCGAAGTTTCTTCTTCACTACGGGTTCGGCAACAGGACTATCCTTGGACGGCTCGCCTTCACTCGATACACCACTCACGTCGCCAGCTTCAGGTGAGCTATCAGCCTGCGTTTGCTTCACTTCTTCACTTGACAGCTTGACCTCCTCATCCTTCGCTTCTTCAGGTGAACCTGCGCCTTCTTCGGTAGACTTCGCTTCAACGGTAGCATTGACATCAGTCGTTGCATTAGCTACAGGAACCTCGTACCATTCCGAGATTTCCACAACGGTCTCAGCCTTGTCCAGAGAGATTACACCACTTCGGCTCAAGGAGAAATGGAGAGAAGTTTTCAGAGGAGCAGACACGTTATATGAAGCATATCTGTACAGCCAAAAATAGTTCACGTTCAATATCTGATTGTTGATAGAGTCAAATCAAGTAGGTGCACATGGCACATATCCAAGCACGCAAGATCTATGTTTTATGAATCTAGCTGACTGGTGAAGATTGATGACTGGAGAAGATATTTCCTGGCTCAAAATGCGAATAACCATACCAGAAGAGCCACTCACCATCCAATGATAAGTTACAATGATAGATGTTATAAGGCATGCAGCTTGCACATAATTATCTCTGGCACTTACTTGTTAGCTGCGTCAGCAACTCCTGTAATCTGGTACGTGGCAACCTCTGGAGAAATGACTCCAGGTGGTAACAAAGTAGCATCATACTTCAGTGCTACTTTGAAATCACTCTTTTGGTTTTTCAGAGCACGATACGCCTAAGATAAGAGAGCAGAGGGAACCAGGTGAGCAAGTAAGCGTTCTAAGACTCTTCTGATATTCATGCGCATTCATACGTATGCCTTAATATGTTTCTCCCTTTTAACCCGAAAATCTACAGTCAGTTAACATATGTTTCTGCAAGTCTCTTAAAAAAGAAGGAGAGGCGAATAAGCGTAGAAAACTTATGTTCACAAATTTTGATCCCGAAGTGCTTACTTTACTAGGGATCTTCTTCAAGCGATGGACCAACACATTATCCACATTTTCCAAAGCTCCTGGGCTAGCACCATCCAGTTCCATTAAGATACTGTAAGAAGCACCATCGATCATCCCCAACTTGCGGTTGAGCTTGAAGCCGTCACTTAGATTTGCAGCTTGTAGAGACGCTCCCAAAACCACAGCTTCATCTGCGTCAAGATGCCTATCTAGATTCTTCTTCCCCAAGAAGTCAGAAAGAACAGCCTGGAACCAGCAAAGAGTGCAGGGTTAATACTTATGTTGAGATCATGCCCTGTATTTGGTGTCAGAAAGCTTGATGACACGAGATAATCCCGGCATCGTGAAAAGTAACTGATTAGGAGACTAACAACACACCTGTAACTTGGGCACCCGTGTAGCCCCACCGATCAGTTCAACCGCATTCACGTCTTCTACCTTCAGGCCCGCATCCGCAAGCACATCTTTGAGTGGGTTCAGAGCACGTTCCCAAAGATCACTGCAGAGCTCCTCAAACTTTTTCCTGGTGATTGTACTCCTGATGCAACAATATAACAAATATTAGGTTTCAAAACTAGTCGTTATAATGTGTGTTTAGAATAATAGGATCATTATCTTAATAATAGTGTGTTCAGCATATGATGCGGCTGTAGCGTAAGCCTTAGGTCTCATAAAAAGCGTTGCTTTTAGCGGCTTGGGAGATGTTTTTGTAGTAGCCACTCTACTTATGATTGTTCAAGGGTTTAAGCATCGCTTCAGACTTGGGGAATGATGAGGCCTAAATTATGTCGATTGTTTGTAAAAATTAGGCACAAGACAATAACAGAATGGTCAGTGAAAGGACTACTTCAAGAATCTCTCTCCTCGCTAATTCATTGGGTCAAGAGAAAATCCACTTGGAAAGTGAGTATAATGGCCTCAAATACTCTGAGACATCGCTAGTTTACGTTTTGAGGTCGCTGGCTGCACAAAACTTATGGTCGTTTCTGCCACTTAAGTTTGGTGGCTACTCTTTGATGCTGTTCAGATGCATTTAAAAACAGACACGCAAAAGTTCGTCACTGACTCTAAGTTGCCTCGTTACTTTTTATGCCGATTTAAGTCTATCATTTCAAGGTAGCTGAAAGTTCAGCTTTTCACCGCAAGAAGGAAAAATCTCGACTCTACACTCAGAGAAGTTCAAAATGAGAAACAAAACTTAAAATATGAATATTGGTTGCAAATCATCTCCAGCACATACCTGAAATCACGATCATCGTGGAGAGCTTCTACTGATAGAGGAGCTTCGGTATTTGCACTCAATATCTCCTTCGTTCGCTTCACTTGTTTCTTCAACTTTGCCATGGCTTTTGGATGCTTGCGGACGTCAAAGAACATTCCTACTTGAGCATTGAATTCTTTGGCAAAATAGTCCACGAGTCTCGCCTCCATAGTTTGTCCACCGAGTGTAGCATCCCATCTAATACCTTTCACCTGCCAAAACGCAAACCTCAGAATCTGACAGGCCCTGCGACGTGCTAAGAGAGTCAAACATGAGTGATGCGCCAAGTTTCGTACATTGTCCCATCACCGTACAATTTCTCACAGTGATCTTAGTACATAATGTACAAGAGGTTTATCACCTGAAATTGGTTGAACGAAGTAGTTTTGCCCCGTTCTTTGCCAGAGTAAGCAGAGTAGTACACCACAGCTGCGTACAAGCTATTTGCTCCCATGTCGTAAAAGACGACATGTTTGGTTTCGTTACCGAAGTCTTTGTCGATACCGTATTGTAAGGCGGCACCCGAATGCTCGTTTATCAACCCCAAGACAGTAATTCCTGCAATTTGTGCCGCATCAAGAATGCCCTGTCTCTCCGCCTGCCCCAAGTAAGGCGGCACGGTGATAATCGCATCCTTGATAACCCCTTTGGCATGCGCCTCAGCCAAATCACGACCGTAGCTCAGCACCATGGCCAGTAATTCTTCTGATCTGAAGACCGACTGCTTATCGTGCGTCCGAATACTGACAGCACCTCTGTCATCCTTGATCACGTCAAAGGGGAGGTAACTCGCATCCAGGGTCTGTTTCACGGACTCGAATGGCTTACCAATCATATCCCTCACCCGGGAGTACACCCTCTCGGGATACCGGGCAACAATCCCAGCAGCTTCTTCCGCCAACAGCCGATCACCATTCGAGAAGGCGACCAACGCCGGCGACTTTCTTTTGGACATTTCGTTGATCGCAATGGCGATCGGAGCTTGCCCGGGTTTGAGATTGACCACCGCGACCTTCATCCATTCCGAACCTAGATCTATGCTGAAAACGGCACCATTCGCAGGCCGCAGTAAGCACAATACGATCAAAACGACGGGCAAACTCGCCATACTCCTCCATCTCCTCCTGCCCCGCTCTTCGGGGGCCATTGTCCCCCAACTCGCTCCTCTTCGTCCTGCCTCTGCAGCTCTCCTCCACTCCCCCTCTCCTCTCCTCTCCTCTCCACCACTTCACCTCACCTCTCCTCACCTCACCCCACTGCCGCTTCCCTCCCCGGCCTCCAAAATCCGCGAAATTGCGGCTTCGGCCCGTCGGTGATGTGCAAAATGTACGTCGACCTCGTAACAATTTCCTCTCGCGCTGCTTCTGCTGGCGATTTCGCTCATCCCCGGGGCCGTGAACTCCCTCACTCCCTGCTCGGCCTCAGAGAATTTGTAATTCGCTGCTCTTGCTGCATCTCCAGAGGAGCCGATCCCGGGGCCAAGACTTTTCAGGACATTCGACGCAACGACTGCCGGCCCGACCGGTCCCATTTACCCTCCGGGCCATCTAACGGCAGTAGTTACCGCCCCTGCTCACGCGGTGGACGACCCCAGACCCCGCGGTTCCTCGGGTCGACCACAAGAAGCCAGCGACGTCCTTTCCGACCCGTCTCCCATTTTCCCCATTTTCCCCATTTTCCTCCTCTGGTTATGAATTCCGTTAGGGCCCGCCGTGCATCGCATCGTGCAGACGTGCCTTCTGGCGGCAGAAGTGTCCTCGATTGATTTGTTGTGTGATGTGGTTTCTGGCAGGAATTCCCTCTCCTCGAGGTCTGGCCCACCGTATCGGATGTGTCGTTGCCTGAGACGGTGCACGGGCATCATGTATCACTTCCCTCGAATGAATTTCGATTAATTTGGGAGCATCGGGAGACTTTATGCCACCTCGGCGTGAAACCTGCAAGTTCTAAGTTAATTGCAATAAGTTGCTCCATATTCACCGATTTTATCTGGACATGGTTTTATGATCCTTCATTTTATTGCTCCGTGCTGCGTTCACGACGACCTACCTGTAGCTTCGAGATGAGATTATTTTAGTTCCGGTGCCTTCTCAGTGCTTTAAAATGTCTCCCACGTTTCTTTAGAATCTATTTTTTTACCTGCACGCTTGCACTCCGTATTGCTCGCGATTTTGTCTCCATTACAAATGATTAAAGTTCTCTTTCTCGGCACTAAAATTTCTGAGTAATGTTCTTTGACAGAAGAGTGTTGTCTAAATCTCTAATTTAGAACTTAGAGCATCGCTTTCCACATTTGGCTGCTTGGAGAATGAGAATCGAAACCTGAACTTTGGAAATATTTTTTATAATGATCTGTAAATCCCTTCTGAATACTACTCCACATCTCACAATATATATATGACTACGGAAAAAAAAGGTATCTCTGCAAACTTTTCACCTGGCAGTTATAACCTTGACTACCCTTACGGACGTTGTATCATTCTCTATTTTGGTTTCTTCATCTAAAGATTGCGCAGTTATCAGTTGAAGTCCCAAAAAAAGATCATTACGCTTTTGAACCATTTTTTGGGGCTTATCAAGTTAAATGACTTGAAATAAAACTAGTTAAGAAAATATATTTTCTTTCGGTTCAGAATTTCTCATGTGAATCAGGCATCGAGATCCCCAAGTGAAGTGAAGCGAAGTACTCTATGTCGCACACTAGGATGATGCTCGCGTAGTTGTAAAATCTGTATAATATATATATATATATATATATGTGTATATATTGCAGAAATACACAGTACAGAAGCACAGAAGAAATTGGGCCCCTTCTTGGGACGATTTCAGAACAGTAGTTCTGACGTCGTGATTCTCCTGCGATCTTGGCTAGAGAAAAGGCAGAGGACTGTATTCACCGACGGGTAAAATGTAAAATCGTCATGATGTTCGAGAACCATCGCGGACCTTCCTGCAGGGAGGAGCATATTCGGCACCTAATTGTCCATCGTTCGCAGTCGGATGCGAGAAATAATAGCTCCGGTCGTTGGACAGGGGGCGGCTAATAACGGTCGGCGAGCACTTTTGCAACATGATACGATGGGCCCATCCGATTGGTCCGCAGGGCAAAACAGGTGTCACTGGGTCTGGCTTGGAGCACTCAGAGCTGGCCACGTGGACGACCTTTTTTCGTAAACTATTGGAGGCCATTCACAGACCGTGTCGGGAATACCTCCGAGAACTTAGTGCTCTCGTTCTTCAGGGGATGGTCTAGGGTTAGGGCGCTCACTAGAGCTTTCAGTCTCTCTGATCCGTGGAGTGTGTGTTGAACACAAAATTCGACAGATTTTCTGTCGGATTTTGGTTGAGCAAAAGGATATATTTGAGAATTTTCTGTCATCCGTCGGATATGAAGGCTTCGCATGTGCAGCGTTTAGCTACGCGAATTTTGGAATTCAGGGGGAGCATTTCGACACTGAATTGTGGATTTAGGGCTGTGGAGAAGAGCGGTACTGCAGTTTGGTACGATGTGGCAGAATCGTCAAAGTATGGCTCTCCGATGTGGAATCGCTGCTTCTCTTCGCTTTTGGGAAGGCGAGCGGGCGTTGCCTTGGGCTCCAGGGGAATCGGCTGCACTGTGAAGTCAATTCTCGAGGTTCCGTCCTCTGTTCAGCCCTTTTCTAGGTGCATGCTTCTCTCTGTACTCCATATAGTAGGAATCGCTTTATGTACGTGCTCCTGTTGCCTGCGCTGAGATCGGAGAGTCAGTTTTGCAGTTCTGTTAGTAAGCTGTATGACCTTCCCGATCTTATGTGATAACGTGAGTTCTAAACAGTTTGAAGTCTCCACTCGAATAGGATCTTTCCAACTTTGCTGTGATTCACATATTTATATTTTACGTTTGTGAAAGGCGTCCACTATGCAGTTGAGAATCTCACATTCGAATAGGTAGCATAATATAAGTAAATCGCATTGAATTGTAGATACCTGAGACAGGGACGTGTCTCTGAAGACTGTCTGACATGAATGATACGCTTGCAGAGTTCACATACGTGGATTAGCAAGTGGCTTTAGGAGCAGCAATGGAACCCTTGTGGATCTCGGAACAAGAGCAAGGCAGCAACAAGCGCGACGATTATGGACTATCGCACTCACGGGATCTTTGGTGGCAGGGTTCATTATAATTGTCCTCAACACCTTCCAAGAGAACATGATGTTTTACATCACTCCTTCGCAGGTTCGATTTATCTTTTGAAACTTTGCTAGTATGCAGGAAAGAGGCATGCAGCTGTGAAGAACTGAGGATAAGTTCAAAGTCAAGAGGTTGCCATGCTGTGTCATTTTGACTCCAAAAGCCTTTCAGTCGATCGAACTTGAGTAGACCTGACGAGTACAAATATTAGTTGGCTTCTTTTTAAGCTTTCAGTGACTCCCTATGGCCTAGTAGAGCATCAGAGAAGATTTTTTTTTTTGGTCCGGATTAAGTCTTATCTATCTTCATGCCACTCATTGGTACTTTTAACTTTTTTTTTAAAACAATCCTTCAACTTTCCATGTTTACTCTAATCTGGAGTTACAGAAGGTTTAGTCACACCTGTTGTGCGCGCATCGTTTCTTGAACGTGTTTAAAACATTAAACCTTTGTTCGTTCTATGTGAGTTAGGAACATTTTGAGCAAATTTGTAGGTTTTGTTTCTACTACAGTAACAGCCCTCAACACGTCATATAAAATTAGAACGTAATCATCCTCGCTGGTTCTTTGGATGACGTGTTCTATAACTTAAAACATTTGTATGTCGTGTGAGCACTGAAGGCCAAAGTGGAGCAAAAGCGTTAATATTAAATCTCCTGTTACGTGCAGGCGTTGGAAAAGTATTATATTGATCCGTCTAAGAATAAGTTTCGCCTGGGTGGCTTGGTGCTAGAAGGAAGGTATGATTAGCACTGCGTTCAGTCCTGATCTTGATAAAAATATGATTCTGTGTTGCATTTTATGTTTCTGGCATGAAGTAAGGTTACAAGATAAGTTTCGATGTTAGCTTTCATAACATCTGGGTGTTCGGCATACCCTGTCAAGTCCTTCAGTAGCCGTGAGGCGAATTCTCCGAGCTATGCAACTAGTGAAGTGGTGCCTATGGTATTTGTCAAGAGGCTTGCTTTGAATCTTGAAGAGTCATGGTAATTGATGATTGATCATACTGGTCACCAACGTTTTGGGTACAATTGTTTACGGTCATTTCAATGCTTTATACCCATGAACTCACACCTTGGTACCGTGATACAGTGTGCACCATTTTAAGAGCTCTGCTGATATGGAGTTCGTCGTCACAGATTTAGCGAATGAGGTACGACGAAGTTATTGCTTTTGTTACTGAAGAGTATGAAAGTCCAATTCCGAGCTGTCTGTACTTCTTCTTGAGATTTCCCATAAGTAAATTTTGAAATTGCACATGTTGTGTCATACCTAACTCAATATTGTTAAGTGTTGCCCGGCTTGTCTTCACTTAAAAATGGTTCTTTCAGGCTTTATTTGGCATACTATATTACAATCTTCTCACAGCTAAAAGTCTATAAAACTTTATGTAAACAGGTGCTTGTCCGATATCGTGGCGCACTGCCAGATTTGTTTCGTGAAGGACATTCTGTCGTGGCTGAGGGATTCTTACGACCCATCGATAATTATCCAGGCAGGCCCGATGCATCAAACGAAGTGAATGAAGATCTTGTTGAGAGGGCGAAAAAAGCCGGTTGCTATTTCGCAGCTGTCGACGTGTTAGCAAAGCATGATGAGGTGAGGACTTCTCGAGAACATAATCGCACTTCATGATGTTCATATTACCTCCTTGTTCATGTGATCCATCCTGTGCGAGCGAGATTAAGATCGGGAGGGGCTTTAGACCCATAAAATAAGTAGAGTTTCTTTATGAGACTACCTGATAGATGTTTCTTGTTCTTCCTTCTTGTAGCATCTCGCCCTTCTGCATGAAATATGTCTCATCATTAGCTGCTTTGCCACCAGAAAGATTTCGCTGTCATTTTCGTGACGGACTCTCATGAAATTTGTGAACAGAAATACATGCCGAAAGAAGTAGCTGCTGCCATCGAGAAAAATAAGGCTGCTCAAGATGTTTTGCTACCTTCGCCAATCTTAGCCACAACTGCAGAGAATGCATCTCCTATCCAGCCTGTCATCGAAACACCTCCAACAGCTGGGTCGAAGAAAAAGGGCGTGGCCCAAACACCTAGCAAAGCCCGGCAATATGAGATTCGACTCTGAGTTATACCTGATTTTTACTGGTGAAGAACTGGATGGACGATCCTATAAGGTCATCTCCCAATTGGTACCTTGGATGGCGCGTCAGTATGATGCGTATTGGATGTTTGGAGTGACACGGACTTGGATCATATTTTTGCTTATTTAGAGAAATTGAGTCATAGATATTTTATAATAATTTGACTGCAGATTCCTGTAGTATCAACAGAAGGGGTTAAGATGAGTTAACCCTTGAAGATTCAATTGAATCTGAAACCGGATTTGGGTGTACAAATAAGAAGTGTTCCACCAAATGCCTTCAATTATATCTGCTTTCTTGATCCAATCAAGTAAGTCGTAATTTTTTTGTACCCAGATGAACTCAAAGTTGGGGGATGAGTTCCTTGTGCACGAGTCCCGAAGCCCTTTGATAAGATCTCGCGTTAACTTTGTTTGTCACTTGTCTTGTCTGAATCAATAACTTAGCAGGCAGGGCAGGGGCTGTATGATGTTGAGTAGCCTATCACCGAATCAGTTACGAATGAGTAAACTTCATGGGTAAACTTATTTTTCACATTCTGACTGCATTTTGTTTGAGCAAGATGAAAAAGGAAGTGCTTGCGAGTTTTGGAAAATAGAACCCGCCGAATGAAGATCTGTAATCACTAGAGCCGATGCGTTCATCATTTCAGACAAGATGTATACTTTCTGTAATCACTAGAGCCGATGCGTTCATCATTTCAGACAAGATGTATACTTTGCGTACGTTGAATCTCTAGAACAGTATATGTTAGAAGAAGTGTCTAGTAGCCCTTCCGACCGTCGACGGGGTTAAGTCGACATATCTGCATATATAAACCGTCGACCCATACATAACATTTGGCGAAGGAGACTTACTTGAGTTCGAAGCTGTCCTGTCCTCTAGCGTATTTCCTGACGACCTTGTCACGCAAGCAGCGACCGAAACTGTGCTATATGAGTTTTTTCTACGTTCTCAATTACGTCCTAGACAACACCATCAAGCTGTCTGAAGAAGCCATGTTCCAAAGTTAACACCAGGAGATGTGCGTCTCTAAATTGGTACACTTTTCACTCCGTTCGTTTTCACGCATGTAGATCGTTTAGCCTGGCGTCATTCACACACTGAATACGTTAAGGTTGCAGCTGAACACCTCGGACTGAACCACTAGTTGGGATTGTTTATGATAACAGTGAAATTCAGGACCGAGCAATTCTCAATCAGTCTCATCTTTTTAACTGTGATAAGAGGATCTGTGCAGATTTCGGCCAGTGAGGAGTTTGGTCTGCTAGACTCAAACTCAACAGCTTACCAGGGACCACTCATATTTTTGGGTCAAGAGGAAAAATATATGTTGATATAGGCCATGTATTCCAGCCCTCCTCTTCATGCCCCAAAAGAGGTCTGAAACTACGAATGATATAAATCACCACTTTCAATTTGATATTATGGACTTTTCAAAACGTTACACAAGACACTACTAGAAGAGTAAGTTACATCTGAACAAGAGGACTTGCAAAGGCGAAACCGTCAATGTCAATGCAGAAGTACACATCAGACGAATCGTGCCGCCAACAATGTGGCCAGTTAACAAGAGAAAGTTCAAAGCAAGAAAAAGTGCGTCTTCCAAGCCCAGTTCTTCATCGTTATAAATCTTATCCAGAGCAGAGATCTGATATTATTTGGATAGCGGTGCTTCAAGACATTTGACCCATTGCCATGGTGAATGGCAGCCCGAAGGAGAGGGGTGAATCACTGCCGATGAAGTAAAGCAGATTATAAAACTAACTAGTCATCAAGTTAGAGAAGACCTGGAAATGTATAAAATTATGTCTTGGGATCAAATGGATCTCCGATTCATTGTCGTGAGGTGTATGAGCAGCCATTAATGTGACCGTCTGACCAAAACAGTACACGCCGTTTACAAGCATCTTTTGACAGAGTCCACTTTTCCGGGGTCGAGATGACGAGGCTGTTGTGGACAGAAACAAAACTCACCAACATTTTATCTCCAAATTAATCTATCCCGAATAATGCAGAAGCTGTACCGTTTTAACGAACATCATGAATCTTCTCTCTAGCAAGCACTGCTTAAGCTTCTAGGTTTTCTCCAGATAGATGAGCGAGGTTGTAGCTTTCTTATATTTCATTCTTTCCTTGAAGAAGAGGTCGGAGGATTGCTAATCCCTGCCAAAGGGCAATTTTCCCCACACCAAATAAGTAGAGGTTGGCGATAGAGGCAGGGGGTGAAAAATTGAGGAATAACATATTATTATAATGTGGAGCACTTTTTCTCATTCACAAGGCCTAATATGAATTGAAACGAAGCTGGTTGACAGAGGGAGGAAAGAAAGGAAAGGAAGCGACAGGATACGTAGACAGACGACGTACAGTACAAGGGGAAGTCTTGACGGTCACGGTAGAGGTAGAGGTAGAGGCAGAGGGAGAGGGGAGGGGTAGAGGTAGACGTACAAGGGGAAGTCTTGACGGTCACGGTAGAGGTAGAGGCAGAGGGAGAGGGGAGGGGTAGAGGTAGACGTAGCGAAACAATGCGCAGGTAGAATCAGGCGAGTAGCCGTCGGCATGGCGAGGGAGGGAATGGAGAAGCCGGTCGGATGAAGAAATCCACCGGTCCGGCGGTCTGTGTGGCTCAGGAACCGCCTACGCGCGCCGCCTTGCGCACTTACCTGCCTCCGCTGCCCTGCTGCTGCTGCTGCTTGCGTACCAAACAAACCTCTCGCCCTCTGCTGCTGCTGCTGCTCCTCCTCCTCCTCCTGCGGATGCTCTCTTCTCCTTCCCTTCCCTTCTCGTCTCTTCCCTTTTGGCCCCTTCCCTTCCTCCCTTCCTTCCTTCCTCCCTTCCTTCCTTGATTGCGGAGCAGGAAGTCTGGAGCAGCGATTTTCGTCTTCTGGCTCCTGCGCAACTTGCTTGCATGCTGTCATCTTTTCTTTCCTTCCCTCCTTCGTTCGTCGTCTCGGCCAGTCTCTTCCCTTCTCTTCTTCTCCACTCTTCTCCTCTCGGCCTCATCCGGATGCTTGGTCGGTCGTCGGCCATCGCTGTTCGCCGCTGATGCTGCGGTGCGGCTCATGTCCGTCTCACTCTTGCCATCGCATCGTCCTCGCCTCAGAGCAGCAGCCGTCGCGGGCGTCCGGAGCGCAGGGGATCCGTCATCGGACGCGAGGCTGGTGATTTAGCAGTTGCGGCGGTGGGAAAGAGGTTGAGATTGGAGTTCTTGAGGTGAGCCCGCAGTGAGCCGACGACTCGCGGGCGCGAGGTGCCGGTTGTGT
Source organism: Marchantia polymorpha subsp. ruderalis (assembly GCA_037833965.1). Lineage (NCBI taxonomy): Eukaryota > Viridiplantae > Streptophyta > Marchantiopsida > Marchantiales > Marchantiaceae > Marchantia > Marchantia polymorpha. The sequence goes on from AP031357.1 coordinate 13,248,079, forward strand.
AAGTTTTAGTTGGTGCATGGACAGTTAGCTTGCTGGGGACCGCGGGCAGGCGTTTGAATCTCGAGCGGTCGAGGAGCTCGAGAGCGACGAAAGTAGGGAGAGAGCGAGAGAGAGGGGGAGGGAGAGGTGAGGAGGATTGTGGGAGGCTCTCGCGCGGAGGAGGAGGTCGTGCGGGGGTGTGGGCTGCGGCCCATTCGAGGAATCGTGGCCTCGCTTTGTATGGAGTGGAACGCGGTCCCGTCAGGAGAAAGTAATTAGGGTTTGGCAAGAGACTCCGATTTGGAGCAGGAGTGGTGTTTTGCGGGAATGCTGTCAAGCTTAGGGAGGTGAGAGTGAATTGCACGAGCGAGACTGTGATTGTTGTGTGGATGTCTGGACAGGAACTTGTGGTGACGTTGTAATGGATGCGAAGGAGACGAGGCAATTGCGAAGGTTAGTGTCGGTTGAAGTGTAGGCAAAGAAGTAAAGGGTTGCCAGAGGGAAGTCAACTCAGGAGGCCAGGATTGTCGGAGCACAAGGAGGATGACTTCGACCGCGGGCCAACCGCAGTTCCGCTACACTCAGCCTCCTTCGAAGGTTCTACACGTCAGGAATTTGCCATGGGAATGCAGTTCAGAAGAGTTGATAGAACTATGCAAGCCTTTTGGGAAAGTTGTGAATACGAAGGTCAATGTCGGCGCAAATCACAACCAAGCTTTCGTGGAATTTGTAAGTATCTGCTTCCTGCGCTTCATCGAGATTGCATGCATGTCTCTTTGAAAACAAATGGTCGTTGACAGATTTAAGCAAGCCTCAACATCCCGGCCAGGACTTTTGTTGTCATCGCCCGTCGTAGGTTTTGCCATAGCACCAAATGAACAGCGTAGTGAAGTCCGCTTGCGCTTGAAAGTCGCGCTTATACGCTTATGCGTTCCTCTATCTGCTCTCAGTTGTTCCCGTCTGACCAGGACATTCCTTTCGAAGGAATCTTACCTTTTGAGCTGGTCATAGCTTCGTGTATCAGTATTGTGATTCTTTTTGAAGTCAAAAGACGCGCATGCGCAATTGTATAGAAGTGACATTTGTTCAGAAGATCACAAGAATTCGGCCCGATTCCTTTCTAGGTCTTGCAAAGAATTTAACCTAGCTAGTTATGAGCTGTCGTCTACACTAACCTCATTCCGGTGCCGTTCTGGTGGTGTCGAAGTGCTTAGTTTAGGATTGCAGATTAGCGGGTTCCACTGTATTCAACCTTGTTTCCGTTTTAAATAATGTTGCAGAGTTTCGCGATTGATTAACTACTGCGACATCAGCTGTATGCGATTCACCCTAGCCTTTATGTTTAGTTGCTTTCTCGTTCAAAGTCCAGCTCAACCTCTCTGTAATACTAGTTTTTGTTCTAGAAGCCACACTTACCGAACAAGAGGTAAGGTATCATTGATTCAGATCTGAATCAAAATCTGAATTATCTTTCCTCTGAAGTAATAGTCGGGTACGTAACTACTGACTGGTACCTCCTCGAAGTATGGTTTCGTTCTGCCAGGTCGAACGCTAGAACACGAGCCTTGTCGGGCAGTGCACATACTTCTGGCAATTTCTGACCTTTCGGAAAAATGTTTTCGAGAAAACTCTCATGACTTGATGGGTTGCCCTTTTCTCTCCGTTGTTGTAGGAGATATGTATAGATTGCTCATGATTTACGTACCGTTTTCTACCACCATTCAGGGCTGCTGACACACTAATTGCTTGACAACATACTGCTCTCTCGCAAGGTCCGAGCGGACTTGCTTAGATTTCATTGTAGATTCCTTCAGTGCATTGTGCTTGTACTGAAAGTGTTCTGATGTAAATTGATAACCTTTACCTTCTTTTCTAGTTTCCGCAAACGTTGTTGTATATGTCTTCCATCGCAAGTATGAGTTTCAGGAAGTACTAACCGTTGGTTTTGTCACTGTAGGCTGATCTGAATCAGGCTATAGCTATGGTCTCTTATTACGCATCCTCATCCGAGCCTGCCCAAGTACGAGGGAAAACTGTGTATCTTCAGTATTCCAATAGGCAAGAAATTGTCAACAGCAAAAATTCTGGGGACGTTGCCAGCAATGTGCTTTTGGTGACAATTGAGGGCGTAGAGGCCGGTGATGTCAGCATTGACGTTTTACATCTGGTAAGCTCGGATTTTTCGGTGAATGGATCAGGCACGGGGTGAGAACCAGTAGTGCTGTGGCACAAAATCCACCTGGGTTCAGGTTCGCTTTCGGATCAGTTTAATGTCTTATAGAACTCCGGGTCATTTGCATGCCCTTCACAAGTGACGGAGGCTTTAATTGTTAAAGGTTAAAGTGATCAAGATTTCCATACGTTAAGGTTTTCATGTGGACAGTTTTGCTTAGTTTATTTGTACTTCATGGGGCTCCATTTGACGCATGGTTTGTGTTTGACTTAAAGCTATATGGATTAGCAGGTCCATGTGACGGCCACATCCTCGATGGCAACCTGCTGCATGGGAGAACGCGCACGTGTGTTTGTTTCCCTCCACTTTGCCTAACCTCGCCTCTCGACCCTCCTCCTCTTTCAACCCTAACCCCTGGCGATTTGAGATTGATGTGGACTCATCTCAGAAATCTTTCCTCATAGCCCCATAAACCCCGTAGGCTTTCATACTGGATTGAAGTTGAAAGCTAGTTGATGTGTCTGAAAGCGGAGTCTTTTGGATGAGGGCTGACATTGTGCGTCGCAGCGTATTGCCTTTGCAGGCTGGTTGTTTCTTTGTGCCGTTGGTATGCTCGAGGATTTAAGATTGTGCTTGGTCGAGTGTTACTAAATTTCGCAGGGTTTTCGAAGTGAGGAAGAAGAGAAATGCTGACTGCTGTACCTTGGATTTGTGGCTGTTTCAGTTTGTTGACAAGGGGTACTCTAACTGCTGTGAAGTGTGAACGCTCAATTTCTTTAATCGTACAATTACGTATTGTTATCCATGCAGGGACTTTGGGATAGGGTGATTACTGATGAGATTGTGTTTCCTGCTGCGGTGCGCCCCTGCTGTATGCTTTTTCTCCGAGTAGTCAGCCCCATGAGATATTTGTCAGTCTTAGTCAGGTTTCAAGGAGGGGTCAGTTCACCATACTTACTCATGTTTGGGTTCTAAAACCGTACCAACGTGAGCCCTGCTGGTCTGTGCTTCAGCACCACCTAGCGAACCCTGTAGATGTGACTGCTGCCTACGGTTGCCATGTTCTTGGAAAGAGGATTGCGGGGTTACGATTTGTGTGGAACGCCTTTGCTAAGAAGGGTTTCAATCTGGGAAACGGTGCACAGTAGAGAACCTTCATCAAAGGTGAGTGGTGGAGTCAGTTGTTTAACCATGGTAAGTGGTGCTGCAGGTATTTTCCGCTTTTGGCTTTGTGCATAAGATAGCAACTTTTGAGAAAACCGCTGGCTTTCAGGTGTGTACGACTGGCTTTCAGGTGTGTATATGCTAAATTAACATACACGGGAAATCTTGTTTGAGTTTGCAACGCAATTCATTTCCTGCCTGATCTCATTTCTGCAAGCTTTCTCGTTTTGATACTTCCCTTCCTCGCAATGTTGACGACGTTACTTCTAACTTTGAGGAGATATGTTTCTTGCAGGCCCTTGTTCAATACAGTGACTCCAACACCGCCGCCTCGGCCAAATCAGCACTTGAAGGACGTAGCATTCCTAGGTAACTAGAGCTACCTATTTACTGGTAGCTCGCTGCCGTGCTGGAAAAACAACCAGGGTGTGCTTTTCCTCCGAAATGTCATCTGATAACAGAGTAAACGATGAATGGAGAGGAGGGTGCAGAATGATTATGAGGACCTCCGGCCAGTTCGAGAATGTAGCATGTAGAGATCACCCGAGTCTTGTCTTAGCCTTTTGTTCTCATTTTTTTTTTTAGAAGTGCACTAACGCAGTGTTCTATGTACTGCAGATATTTATTACCAGACCACGTTGGGCCTTGTCATTTACGCATCTCTTTCTCGGCACACAATGATCTAAATGTGAAGTTTCAGAGTCATAGAAGCAGGTGCAGAGCCGCTTAGCCGTTTGAACTATATTGGACTTTGAAGTCTCTGGCAACCTGTTCGAATTTGAGCTATGATTTTCGCAGCTTCACACGTGATGTAAATGTACACGGTGGAGGGTTGGCTTTTACACTAATTTACTTTTGTTCTGTCTAACAGGGATTACACGAATCCCTACTTACCTGTCGCTCCTTCTGCTATAGATGGTAACGGGCAGGTGAGAAGAATGTTTGTTGATTTCGCATGTCCAATCCCACACTGTTATGTGGTTCCTGATCGTGTCCATTTTCCCGCGACAGTCCAAGGGCAATTTAGCTATCTATTTCTTGGTAATAAATATACTTCGTGTGGTTATACGCTGTAGTTTGGAGTCGGCCCCGACGGTAAGAGAAGAGAACCTGAAAGTAATGTGCTGCTCGTTTCTATCGAAAATATGCAGTACGCGGTCACCATCGACGTCCTCCACACGGTAACTTTCAATTGACCACAGTAATCTCACCTCTAGATTTCTCAATGGTGATTCTAACAGTGCAAGTTTCGAGCTTGTGGTTAAGCTGATACTCACCTCTCTCCATTCCACAGGTATTCTCTGCCTTTGGTACTGTGCAAAAGATAGCAATATTTGAGAAGAATGCGGGCTTCCAAGCCTTGGTACAGTATCCAGGTAAAGTTCATAGCTAACCACCGTCCACCAGCCCCTGTTGGTATATTGTTCTCTCCTGTGTATCATACTATGAACTTGTACATCTGTGAGCTGCCAGTTTGTTATATTTGAATGGGAATAGGCATGTTTTCCACCATAATGAGCTCTGCACATTCCGGAATAATGCGCAGTACTTAAACTGGATTCAGATTGGTGTAGACGACATGTCGATCAGCGAAGTTGATGTCTTTTTTAAGTTGAGAGGTCGTAATATGCAGCTAATTTGGTGCATTCCTTTGTTAGAGAAAGTTTTGATTCCTCAAATAGATGAAGACGATGGAATCAACCATGAGAAGAAACATGTTGTTTACTCTTATGCTGAAATCAAATGCTTGAACTAAAATTGGGCGACTTTTTACTCGTCATTACTCCCGTGTCCATTGAGAATCAAGCGAATGTTGATCATTTTGAAAGCACAGATGAAGTCCCTTTTTTATTTTCGCTCACTGATTTTTTTGTGTCACGATGGCAGACGTGCCAACTGCAGTTGCTGCTAAAGACGCACTAGAAGGACACTGCATCTACGATGGTGGCTTCTGCAAGCTTCATCTTTCATATTCTCGGCACACTGATCTCAATGTAAAGGTAGTGCACACCCTGGGAAGGTAGTTGATGGCAGGACCCATTGCTTGAACCATACGGCGAAACTCCTCTTGAAGGACAATGCTTCTCCCATCAAGTCACGGACTGGTGATTGATAATCATCCCGTACACATCACACGACCTGATTTTTACCACTTATTTGCCAATGTGTTTTGTGTGTTACGCTCGCACCCTTAGCTTTAGCTTTCCCTCTTCTCTCAGAGTCGTCCGCAGCACCGAGCTTTGTCAGGTGCTGTTGGAACATACTAACTTCAAGTGACCTGCTGGTGTCTGTTTTGGTAGACATATCTGTGATATGGCAAATGTCGATGTCTGGTAGTGTATAATTCCTTTGTCTGATTCGAAAGGCAACCTTGGGTGGTGGTGGGGTCCGTCCAGCCAGTTTGGAATTTGAAGTATTGACACAAAGTGCATGAAACGCTCGTGCTTCAAGTATCTCTGCCTCATAAATCTTGTGTACGTTTTTGTGATGCAGGTGAACAATGATCGGAGTCGAGATTATACCAATCCAGGTCTTCCCGCTAATCAACAAGCCGTTTTGGGACAAGCACCGGTAGCTGGCGGATCAGTCCTGGATGTATCGCAACTTTCGCCAACAGGATCGGGGGGCTACGGAGGAAACCAATTCGGAAGTGGTGTGCACCCACCCCAGAACGATGGAGGTGCAGGAATGTCACAGAGGCCCTGGGAGTACGACCAGACGCAGAATGGTCCCAAAGCCCCCGTTGGGCCCCCGATGGGCGGGGGGCCCCCTCTTCTAGGACCCGGTAGCATGCCGGGCAACATGGGTGCGCCTATGTCTGGTCCTGGGCCAATGTACAGAGGCCCTCCTATGCCATCACCTCCAGGTGGCCCTGCTCCTCCAGGTGGCAGCGGCGGGATGATGAGCAATCACGATGCACCCTTCCAAGGATCCGCTTCTTCCATGTCAATGGGGCCACCTCCCCCATCCCACATGGGCCCGGGTATGTTGCCCCCTGGCCCAAATTCACACATGGGACCTCCCCCTCCAGGTCATGGCATGCCACCTCATTATGGCCACCAACCTATGCACCAGGGGCCTCAAGGAATGCCTAACAGTGGTGGTCCTCCCGTCTATTACATGTAGAATTATTCTTGAGATTTTGTACTTATTCTTCATGAGAATTTTTAGTAAGTTGTGAAAAGAGTTGCAATTTCTCGTCTATAATCCGTGTGGTGACTGGCGGATGCCCACTTTCGTTGTGCGGCCGGCGCAGAGTATCAGGCCGATGTTTCACTTATATGAGTAGGATTTGTATATTTTCCGGGAACTTGTCCTCAGACTTTCATCTCTTCCCGCTGGGGTTTATCCAAATTTTGGATGGTCTGCCGATGAGAGTTCTATGTGAATCTTGCTTCCTCATGACCGCATGCCGTTTTATGAAGTGCCGTACTGTGGATGAAAATGACCTGCGTCTCTCCCGAGAGCTTTGCAGTTCTTTGTCGCTGGCCTTGAATACCTCCCACATGAAATTCGCTCACCCTTCCGTCAGACTTCTCAACTGGTTACATTCGGGTACACGACTACAAAAGCGACTGCAAGCTTACCGCTTTGTATTCTCTGGACGCAAGCATCGCCGTGAATAATAGCGGAGGATGTCAAATATTGAGATTGTTCGAAAATTGGGTCGAATGTAAGGGACGAGAGACGCCCTAGCGAAGAAAATTGGAAACAACGGAGTGAGAGGAACTGTAAGTACACTGCAAGGGATGAAAGACTTAGGTGATATCTTGGGTGAAATCATGGTATGTTAAAACCCGCCGTCAGAAAGGTCATGTGCTCGACTACTAGCATCAACAAGTATTCGTCAAAGTAAAATCGCATGCTAGTATATCACCGCTCTCACGTACATCAGAGAACGATCTAGCCTCCCTGCTATCAAAGAATATTAGATGTATTACTGAGAAAAACAATGCATAGATGAATCAGTGTCAACTAACATTCGTTCTTGTTGAAGCTAAACGGAGTGAATGTATAATTGGTTTGAAATTTTTAGCCCATCAACGGAAATGGTAGAACTTTAGTTCTATCAAATATCGTCCAGCAAGTCAATTCTTAATCTAGTTAGTGGAAAAAAGAGAAAAGAAATTTGTGTCGAAATATTAGGTATAATATTATTGATAGTTATTGGGTTTTTTTATTTATCATACGTTAAGATTTACGTGGAAAGTTCAAAAGGAAATCTTTTGAAGTTTCTTTACAAAACTGCTAAATACTAGTAATCATTGCAAAATTCAAGGCACCAACATTCTAGTTCCGTATCAAATCAAATACGTACTTTCTGTGAACAGTCTGAAGATATATCAGCTCTCGTAGATATAATTGAATTCAACGAGTACATTTTCTCCGTTAGATACTGCACTCTCAATTCTTTATTTGTACGAGGATCCGTATGAGGTTCAAAATAGATGCACCATTCAAATTCATTTGCCCTATTTTGGAGCTTAGAGTACATAAAAAAGTTGGGGAGCGTCAATAAAATTAAGATTCTTTTAAACCCAACATAATTTATGAAAAAACTTGCAAACATACATATGACCAATCGATCTGATTATTGACGTTTGCTTTGTACCAGTTACCATTCATTTATACATAAGAGATAGATATCTCTCGATAGTTATTAGATCACACCTTCTACTCTTGGCTATGCGGCCTAGTTGTTCTCTAGCGTTAGCTTTGTATCTGTGTTGATGTTTCTTCTACTCATTTTCATTCCATGCTTCTAAGTTTTTCAGGATTCTTTATTTCATAAGAGCCGTAGATCATCTTCAACTTTTTTTAAAGTGATATGTGAAGGAAGCAATGATACCTAGGACTATGATGTTGTGACTGGCTAACTCATCACATCAATTCGATATGCTAAAAATACACAAAATTTAGACATAGATCTTCAACATGTCCATCGGAAGAAAATTGGATGTATCCGCTATTCAAGATAACAAATTGCAATCATATGTATACAAGATACATATAATCAAATCATATACACGTATCAAATGTGATCATAAATGAATATTAAAAAATTTAGAAATTACTTGGAATCAAGAAAAGAGGAGAATCATGATTGGGCGAGAGGAGCTGGAGTAGTTGTGCGTAGGATCCGACAGACAATAGAAAAGGTAACAGAGTGACCAGGGGATAAACAAACGCTGGCAATAGCTGTGGGCCACATGTCGAGCTGATATTCGCCTGTCAGTGTGGACAAGGTGTCAAGCCTATGGATGCTGAGCAGGCGACGAGAGGGAGAGGACGATAAATTTCTTCAAAATGTAAGGGGCTGCTCCAATTTGACCCTGTGAGGAATGGTGGTTCGACCGGTACGGCAGTAGCCAAGCTTGTGGTCTTGTGGACATTGCTCGCACTGGGATTGTGGAGTTCAGGGTTCTCGCTCAAAGGCAGTAAGCAGATCCAGAGGTATCGTGGCGAAGTCTATCACTGTCACCAGGGTTCTGTGGCGCCGAATCTCGTCCTCTTGTGGTCGATAGATACCGGTGCTTTTCTTGATACATGTAGCAACCTGACTCGTGAAGGACCTGGGTTTGGAACAAGCGGAGGGATTCGAGTGTACTGCGAAGTTTTCTTTCGCTTTATTGTCTGTTTCTTTCCGTTTCTTTAACTTTCTTACGAGACTATTCCACAAAGGTCGTCGTCCTCGTTGGAGAAATTGGTTGGTCATGCAGTAGTGCCCTTTGTCGTGGAAATAATCCTCAAATGTTTGGACCTCTGGGCTGATCAAGAAACTCTTTTTTTTACTCTTTATCGTATCAGACAGGAGGGATGGAAAGAGATTGCGAGACAATCGTGATTTCACTGAGGTTCATTGCAAGTAGGCATGAGAAATGCTCCCCCAGATTCAACTGAAAGTATCCTGGATAACAATTTCATCATAGTATCGGTTCTTGATTCTTTACCTGAGGCAAAGAGGTAGCATGTGGAGGTTTTTCCCATTTTGATCTGTGAGTACGTGATGCATGTCAAATGTGAAGTGCTTCGTGTGCCTGTCCCTACTCATAACTTTGCCCTCCAGGGCATGAGATTTGTCATGCCTTATCTTCATTTGTTCGTTCCGTTGTGCATATTCTTTCAATATATCGATTAGTGGAAGATTTTTTTCATTACATTCTTTAAGATAGAGTTAAGTCTCCTTCTCCATTTACGCCTGGTTGCGAAGATTGTCCTGTCACTCATACATTCTGCCGAAGAAGTATTTGTCAGATTGTCAGAGATTAGCTATCGTGTTGGAGGTAATTCGATTGTTGAAATTGTAAACATAGAGTTCAACAAGGTTCGACAAGGCTGTCTCCTTAGTGCTGTGGAGGCGAGGTTTAGGAGAAAGAGATATTTAAGCTGTGTAGAATGAAAGAGGCCTATCCCAGTAAGATGACTGAAGGAGATGTGATTCAGTCCACCACAGAGCCTAGTGAGCAGGGGTTGGGTACAGGAGTTGTGAGAGAGAATGTTGAGATATTCCCCCACGAAAGGGAGCCTGATACCAGCGGAATGACAATAAGTCCTTCTCGTCCTGCTCGCACACATGCTCCAGATTTTATCCATGTAAGTGCATCTCCATAGTTGGCAATTGCGTCAGTTATAGGTGTAGAAATTAATGGACTAACTATTGAAACACATACCACTACTCTACTCTACCTGCACTGATATTTAAGAAAGTGATAGGCTATGCGAAGCAAGTAGTAAATGCGCTAGTGATTTCCCATAACATCTCCAGGACGAATAGTTCTAGTTTGCATGTGAGACCAACTTAAGTGACTGTTGTTGGTTATGATATATGTCCTCATCTTTTAGAAAGTACTTAGTGGAATGACTCTTATATTTCTGAAAGACTATGTTTCATATGTTGATACAAACACTGTCAGGCTAGCATTTTGACGAGTATTTTTAAATTTCTATTTATTTGTACATACATACACATTGTGTGTGTGAGAGGTGTTTGTCATGAAGGTCCTCCCACCCGTAGATTGTATCAAACACGCGCTGACTAATGATTATACTCGTGTATGAAGTTGTGGGACTGCTACCTTATTGATATCACGGTGATATATTTACGAGGAATTTTTCATCAGATGTCTCTCGGTTGAGAAATGTGCTTTGCTACATGAGCTGTGTAACTTAGTTGCTATATTGATGTAAACAGATGAAGGACAGGGTTGATGAAAGTATAGATGGGGAATCGGGACATAAGAGTAGCGGAGGAGGATCATCAGGAGTCCACTCCTCCCAAGAAGACTTGGAGAAGGTAAATGTCTGTTGAAATTCTAGCATTGGTTGCTCCAATGCTGTGATAATGTGTTACAATCTATGTCATTTCATTAGGATTTGTCTGATTTATGATTTACTGTAACCAATGGCTTCATTCCTAACCAGCTGGTGTTGTTTAGAACCTCTGCTTTGGGTCATGATTAATCTCCAGGTCTGAGACATTACTCTTCTCAATTCAGAAAGGTTCACTTTGTGTTCGTTCAAATGGCCTCAGATGTTGATTTGACGTGAAATATGCATCTCAGCTTGCGCCTTGTGTGATGGTAGATATGGGCTCTAGACAAAGCACCTCCTCCGATCAAGATCCATCCAGACGAGGAGGATCTGGAGGCATCATCCCACGAACTTTCACCCCCACCATCTCCGAAGCGCATCAAGAACCTCATTGAGAATGACAACCTTATGAAGCGGCCTTTCAGCCCCATCGTTCCCCAGGATTCAATTTAGTGTACAGTAACCTATGGCAAGATTCTTGAACTCAGCAAAGACCCACTGTAGAATTTACAAGCCTGATCATAGACCGAGATAATTACACTGATTTCGCCGCAGAAAAATGAACGATCATTCTGGTTGACTTGAGGGGTAGAGATTTCTGCACCCTCATTCTCAGAAGACTGTTGGCCGCTTTTCACCCGGCGATATTTCCATTGGTGCCGGCTCCTCGTTCAGACAATCGTGCCTTCCGTGTATACGTTTTTGGGAGCCTATTTATGAGCTCAAGTGCACATAAGTCTGGAAGTGATAGACCTGTGGAGACGAGCTATCTATCCGTAGATGATTTTCCGCTATACATCTATTGTTTCTCAGTACCGTAAGAAGCCAAGATGAGGAAAGAACCTATTTTCTTTCCGTAGTACAGTACTTTCATTGTGTAACAGATTCAATCAGAGGATGTACAGTTTTTATTAAGTGCCCGTGAAGATTCCTCTGGACATACATTATCCACAAGGTGTCTGCATCCAAATGCTTGCTCACAGTTTCTGGTTTGCGCATGGTGATGGTGAGAGTTCAATTTGAAGGTCAAGAAATTGTCGGCAATATGTTCCAGCATGCCTGGTGGAATACGACTGGATCGCACTTTTGATCTCCCGTGCAACAGCAGTCTAGTCTACTGAAGCTCTAGTTTTGGTGACTATCTACTCTCGTGCTTAATCATGTGTAGGACCACTTCCAGCACAGGTCTCTTTTACTGTTCTAGATCTAAGATCTGAATCTACCCAACGTACACTGTTTCGACGGTTTGATCGGACCGGAGGTTTTAATCTGTGCATCGTTCTCTCTTCTCCTTCTGTATGCTGCATGTGGATGAAGATTGACCACTCTTCGATTAGTAGTCCAGTCGCCTCCACGAAGCTAGTTTTAGTTGATTCTCTTTCGCTCTAAAAAGGTATTTTATTTTTTGGTCGTCGACCTTGTATGATGTAAACATCCTACATCCGAGTCCACAATTGACAATTTTCCTGCAATGCGATTCATTCCTACATTTTTCAAATTCTGAATCTGTTTTTCTGGCATACTGAGAATAATCTATCACTTCATAATTAACCGTAGAAGGCTACCGGGTTTACAGGGTTCCATGCGCCTCGAAGTTTATAGAAGATCCTTCTTTACTGGAATTGGAAGGATACTCTGTTGATTTTGTGTTCTCGTAAGAAACCGATATTCGCCACGTCGAAGACTGATGTGAATGAATACTGAGTATAAAATGATTTCGTTCTGAAATTTCGAGGGTTCTGTCTTACCAAACCTCGCGCCACCTTGTCCGGTCCACGATGAAAAATCGACAGCACCATACAATGAACGTGGAGGAGATCCAAGAGGCTCTAATTACTTCCAGAATCTGCTCGATATAGCTGTAAGCCCAGATACACCGAACTAATAGCACTCACTGTTACGACGAATGCCCCCAATATCCGGGACTGCCGTTTCATGTCGGAAAGTCACACCAGACTACGAAGAGGAATAAGGTGATGCAGCAACACGTTAGAGGAGATGCTGATAGTGCAAATAGCTTGGACTACCACGGGCAGAGACAGCAGGCCATCCTACCAAACTTGAGCATGAGTTAGCCTTTGTCCAAAGCTTCCCTCATCACCTGTACATGGTGCAATGAGGAATGCTTAAGAGGTTCCAGATTGAGGGAGGTGCCCAATTTTATCAAATGGTTGGGGAATAACAAGGCGCACATGCAGGGCTCTGAATCCTTTCACAATATCCCAAGTTCCAAACTGTTTGTGAATCTGTGATGTACGGACAGTTCTCCAATTTGACGGGGAAGGGGACCAACCATGTTGTGACACAGGAAGATCATGTGCAAATCAGCTCTTGTACGGAGATTTCGGTGTGAGAAGTATAGGACAGAGACATCAACAGTGAGTGATGAAGTAAACCCAAATCAAGGGGGTTGAGACAATCTTTGATCACGAGGTTGTTGGTGAGTTGCCCTGTAAAAAGGGGAAGAAAGGAAAGGCTCCAACGAGGAAGTTTCATTAGTCCGTGATGTCGCTAGATCCGAGATCTTCCGGAGAAATCCGCGGCCGTAACCTGATCGAGAGCCACGAGGTCATTGCGTTTCCTCGTGCCGCAACCGATTCATGGAATTTGGGACCTTCGGAAACCTGCATACGAACCTTGTAATTCTCTCCCAACCTCATTCTGGACCCCTTCGAAATTCTCGCCAGCTCTTGCATGGTGCACTCGGAATTTGTCCTCGTTCGATCACAGGGACTTCAAAGATCTTGAATACTGAATCTGATATGATACCTCATGAATCTTCAGGAACCTGCAGATGAGCGCGCATGACCTGAATGGCGGACTAACCTTCGCTACCCGTCCCTACGCACGTTCAAGTCCATGGTAAAAGACCAAGCCCGGGGACCCAAAAGGTCAAAAGGCTAAAAAAGAGAATAAAAGCTAAACCACAAACAAGTGAAAAGACGCCAATATGCAAGTAGCTAATAATGTTCCTTATATAACAGACTAAATCAAAAAGAACTAACTGGAATACAAACTATAAACTTTCCACATCTATGTTATGAGCAAGCTTAATGTTTTCGTACCTAGAACAAGTAACAAATGCATGTTCTTCATCCTCAATGTACCCACCGTCACATAATCTACAAATACGTTCACTCCTATAAAGATTAACCCAACGTCTTTACTCAATTCCAAACCTATGAGATCCAGTTCTATGCCTAGCAATAATATGATGTAAGAACGTAGAGATTCTGCAAGTAGATAATCCTATTCACAATAAACAAGCATAGGGTTCACATGAAATTGATAAAATTGAATCTTGATGTCGCGCTTGCTCCAAATAATGTTCAGAAACTGCTCCTTTAGACATTCAAGTAATGTTATAGATTACAGGTTCCAATCGCGTTCCGCCACATTCCACCTCAAAGACCAAGTATCACACCCGCTAACCATCTTTGGCATGTGTGACACTCAAAGCTTGAAAAGTAAGGCGAGAAGCATCAAAAGTTCTCACACTTTTGATCTAAGTGATGGTCAAGTATAGAGCTTCAGGCTTTTGATGTAAACAACCTATTTCTGCAAATAATAGCATATGGAGTTTGGTTTCTCACACTCAATTCTTCTTGTAGAAATATCTTCTGCACCCTCTCCACACACTATCAACCTGTCTTCTTACAACCAAAACCCCACACTTGGATTCCCTACCGCCAACATTAAGCTTCTGAATAAAAATTTCCTAAGACTCCAAGACACTAGATGAGCACTTCTACACTGATTTAACAATGAATATAGAGCTTTGTAATCACTGTCTACTCTCTTTTGCACGCAAAGTGCCTAACTATAATCATTAGAAAAATCAATGCCTAAATATTTATAACTCTTCAATTCTTCTAATTGTAGATCCTTGTAATCGAAGTAGAACTTGGATTTAGTGTCCACTATCATAACTTTTGACTTCTCCATATTTAACTCCATCTGATTCTAGGTACAAAAGTTAGCCAGAGTGTATAGATGTTTTTGTAAACTAATAGCATCACGTGCTAGTAATATGATATCATCTGCATAAAAGAGAGCTTTGATAACAAAGTTTTCAAGCTTGACAACTTCATTATCACATGCCTCTAACCACTCTTCGATATCATCTATAAAAACTCCAAATAGAGTAGGAGAGATAGTAAACCTTGAATTACTTCAATGGTACTCAAAACCTCTTCAGTTTAAGAGGTGTTGATTTTGGGTCAAACAAAATGATATAACGTGGTCGCATCTCCTAGAAAATCTAATAGTACTCCAATGATTTGCAACCTTTTTCATAATAGCTCACGATATACTGTGTCAAAAGCTTTTTATAAATCAATGAAGGCGCAAAAAAAAACTTTTTTATTGCCCTTTGACTTTTGCCATAAAAACCTGCTTGAAACTGTGCTCTCTTTCGATGAGATTCAGTCCATGTGCTCAACTTTGACTCCATCAATTTGCCAATAATCCCACAATACTGCGTGATAGTTTGTCACCAAGTCTTTCCTTCCTGACTTATGAATAGGAAAAATCTTCCGTAAAGACCAAGTTGAAGTAAAATCATACATATCAGCATTCTCTAACGCTTCAGTGAGTATTGGTCCAATAACATCTACTCCCCACTTCAAAAGTTCAATAAATAGACCATGCAAATCCTTTGATTTATCATTTGCTAAATTTTTGACTTGAGTCATCACCTCTGATTCAGAAAATAAACCAAATATTCCTTCACAACAAGGCATTGGTGCAGCGTCATAAAAGGAATAAAGCTTTTCAGCAAAGGCAATCAAACTCTTGAAATCAAGAGTAAATTTAGAAGACTATACTGTTAACCGTCACTAAAAAGTATTGGGATTTCACATCAACTCCTTTGTCAAGTATTCTTGCTTCGTATTCAAAAAAGCTCTTTTCTAAGACTTCACCAAGTCTTTGTAAAGCCTTGTCAAGATAAGCCCACTTTGGAGATCCAAAAACTTGTGATCTCATCCTTGCTTGCTTGCAATCAAAGTCAAACCATCCATTGCAAGAAAGACCCCTAGGTCTCCGATCCTTGTGCCGCAAAAAGAACTTAGAAGTAGTGTCTTTGAGCAACTCTATTAGTTGTGCACTCGCTGCATGTGGATCAAGGCTCCATGAAGTGTGGGTCAAAAGGTTTTGAAAATGTAGCATGGAATGTTCTTTCTTACTATGTTCTAAACAAAACTTGGGAGAAGCTAAAACAGAATGGCATGGAGAGATAGGGATTTTTTTTACTACAAGAGAGGAGATAAGAGAGGTGCATAATCTGATTCTGGTTGAGGTTCTAGGATATCAAAATTTGAAATAAGAGAGCTACTAGTGGCCGAAGATAAATGGTAAATGGTAAATGGTAATAGATCAAGCCCGGGGGACCCAAAAGGTCAAAAGGCTGAAAAACACAATACAAGCGACAGCCACAAACAAGGGAAAAGACCCCAAAGGCCAAACCCTAGCAGGATAGAAGATAATCAATAGTGCTAACATCTGTAGAAGAAAAACACGTATATGAAAGGGAGTTGGAAAAGAAATAATTACCGTTGAACACTTTCAAATTACATGTGGCTCCAAAGGATATGCAGTGTTCTATCAAAGAATTTGTTGAAATATTAGAAGAGTTTCTAAACCACATACTATCTTCAAGTTCTTCAAAGTAGAGAGAAGTTAAGAAATCCCCAATTTGGGTAAATTGTGCACAACATATTTGAGCATTGAAATCTCCAACAAGAAAAACTTCACCTTGCTCTAATAATTGGGAATATCTCCGATTAGTCTATGGAATGATGGAGTCTGATTGCAAGTGTGTGTGAAGTAGATAAGCATAGACAATGGTGCAAAGTAATAAACAGCCAAATAACTATAAAATCCTCTAGCCAATCCTAGACGAAGTCAATGATATTGACCTCCAATATCCTGATCTTCTATTGTGTCAGAGATAAGAATTGAGATCAGATGAAAGTAGCATATACCGCCAGAGCATTTTCCTGCTCATTGACTTCTATGATTCCAAGTGGATCCCACCAAAGTAAAACATGGTATCTCTCCAATCGTGTTGCTCTCATATTTCCACGTCTTCACAATGTTGATGATGTTTGTCATCTTCCAAAGACCTCTAATATTCTACATTAACAACTTTAAGCTCTTGGATTGCTAGGTTGATGATTGTCTTTTCCGTTGAGTGACAATTGCTTGTCCATCACAGACATAAGCAAAAAATCCAACATCTTGAGCTTTTTTGACTTTTGAAAGCTCCTTTCACCTTGCCTCTACTTGTAGAGGTGTAAGATCAGGATCTAATCGAATTATACGTCCCTTGAGAACGGCTTCGGTAGCTAAAGTCGTATCACTTTGAGTTTGATCATTAAACTTAACTATGATAGCACGAGGTTGGGTTCCTATGGTTCTAATGCAAAAAGCTTGAGCCAAATCCAAATTAGTAACATCAATTGTTTGAGCCAAAAACTTGGTGGCAACATTCTTCACTTCTTACTTCTTAGATTCATGTAGACCAGAAATCCTCACATTCTTTCTACGAGCAAATTGATTTACTTTTTCAATCTCTTGCTCTTGACAGAAAGAGATATGAGGAGACTTGGTGGCTTTAGCATAAATTTTCATCTTCACCTCTAGACTTTCAACCACTTCATGCAATCTAGGAGTAGCAACAGTGGAAGCTTGAGAACCAACTTTCTCGTGAATGTACTCAACATGTTTAGAAATATCAACCATGAACTTTCAAAACTTTTCTTAGAAAGCTTCAACTTCCAAATTTCATGTTGAGCAGCAATTAAAGTAGAATTTTGTATCTTGAATTCTTCACATAGTAATTTCAACTCTTCCAAAATCGTTTGCAGAAGATTGATTATCAAATTGTCTTGAGAAGCCATCATGTGAATACTTCTCAAAAACTCAAGACTCAAAGATATCTATACTTTGTTTCTCAAATTGCGATTGGTTTGAGATTTTGCAGGCTTTTGCGCCCGGCTGAAGTACAAGCTTCCAAAAAGTTTCACATTGAATGCACACTTCAGCACAAAGTTAGAACCCCTGCAATATTTGGCCCTCCATTCTCAAAAACTCAAACCTTAAAGATGTTTCAATTTTGTCCTCGGAATTGCATTTGGTATGAGATTTTGCAGGCTACAGTGCGCCCTGTCTAATTTTACACTCTCACAAATTTTTTAAGCCCCGTTCACACTCAAGCCTAAAGTTACGACATCTGCAGGATTTGGCATTCTCATCTCAAAAACTCAAACCTCAAAAATGTTTCAACTTCGTCCTCAAAATTGTATTTGGTTTGAGATTTTGCAAGCTTGTGCGCACTACCCAACTTCAATAGTCCACAAAGTCTCACATCCAGTGCACATCTAGGGTTGAAAATACAGGTCATGTAAAAATTGACTCTCTTCTCCTCAAATTTTGAAACTCAAAACTCAAAACTCAAAATTGGATGCACTGTGTTTCCGGAACTACTTTGAATCTGCAAAGCATCGCCATAGCTAAAATCTTGAGGGGGAAGCAAAATTTGGCTTTGAACTGGGAAATGAAAATTCTGCCATTTCAATCTAAGTTGAGAATTATCAAAAACACTTCATTCTGCAAGGAAACAGATTAGTATTAGCAATCAACTAATAACAATGTTGACGTCGACAAGATTATCTATCTGTTTGCAATAGTGAGTAGTTGAGTAATGGTAAATAAATCAAGCTTGTGGGAACTAGAGGATCAAAACGCTAAAAAACACAATTCAAACAACCCAACTCCAAACTAATAGAGAATCAAAAGAATCCTCTAGCTGGTGTCTAACGCAGTAGAACAATAACTTATAACTTCCCTCACAAAGCAAACTAAATTATAAAACTCAAGTTGTAGTAAAGAATAAAAATTCCCAACAACAACTTTATGAGTCACTCTAATTTCTATATAACTAGTACAAGTAACAAACACATGCTCTTCATCCTCAACTTTTTTTCCATCATATAGCCTACAAATAAGTTCATTTCTATCAATGTTCAACCCAAATTACTTTCTCAATTCCAAAACTATAAAATCTTGTTATATGTCGAGTAATAATATGACATAAAGATGTAGATATCAGCGCAAGTAGTTATATTTGTTCACAATAAACAAGTATAGGATCACATGAAGCTGATAAAACTCCATTTTAGTGTCTTCTCTACTTCAAATAATGCTGAGAAAGTTACTCCTTAATATGCTCGCAAAGTGTCATGCCAATTTGGGTTCTCACATCCAATTCTTCTTAATTTTTTGTATGCAGATCGATATCATCTGCATACAAAAAAGTTTTGATGACAAAGCCTCCAAGTTTGACACCTTCACTTTAATGATCCTCTAATCATTCTCTATATCATCTATGTAAACTCCAAATAGAGTAGGGTAGAGAGTACAACCTTGAATGTCTGCAATGGTACTCAAAATCTCTTCGGTTTGAGAAGTGTTGATCTTGGTCCAAATAGAGTGATATAATGTGGCTACAGCTGCTAAAAGATATGATGGTACTCTAATGGTTTGCAATCTTCCTCATAAAAGCTCAAAAATTACCGTGTCAAAAGCTTTCTTGAAATCAATGAAGTCACAAAACAAAGCTTTTCCATTGACCTTGGAATTTTTCCATAAAACACGCAAAACCAAGATATGATCTTTAGTGTTGAATTTAGATTAAAAACCAGCTTCGAACCGTACTTTCTTTTGACAAGATTAAGCCCATGTGCTCAACTTTGATTCCATCACTTTTCCAAATAACTTGGTAAAAATACCACCCACCATGAAAGTGCTATAGTTTGTCACCAAGTCTTTGCTTTTAGCTTTGTGAATAGAAATAATATTACGGAGAGACCAAGTTGAAGCAAAATCATAGATAGCAGCATTCTCTAACATTTTAATGATGATAGCTCTAATAGCATGATCCTTCCCACTTGAGAAGTTCAATAGAAAGACCATTCAATTTCTCCTATTTATCATTTGCCAATTTTTGGAGTTGAGTCATCATTTCAGCTTCAAAAAATAAGCCAGTTTTTGCTTCACAATGTGGCATTGATGTAGCATTGAAAAAAATAATGAAGCTTTTCAACAACTCTATTTTCACATCAACAAACTCAAACCCTCAGATTGCTAGGTTGATGATTGACTTCTCCTTTGAGTAATAATAGTTTGACTATCACGTAGATAAGCGACAAAACTTGATGCTTGAGCTTCTTTGACTTTTTTACGCTCCTTTCTCCTTGCGTTCATTTAGAGGTGTAAGATCAAAATCTAACCAAATACTTCGTCTCTTGAAAATGACATTGTTAGCTATAACAGTATCATGTTAAGTTTGATCAACAAACTTAACAATAATGGCACAAGGTTGGACTCCTTTGCTTCCATACAAAAAGCTTGAGCCAAATCCGGATTAGAAACAAGTAGTGTTTCAAACAAGAACTTGGTGGCAACACTCTTGATCTTTTCATTCTCAGATTGAGGTAGACCAGAAATCCTCACATTTTGTCTACAAGCAAATTGATTTGATCATAGAATTTGATTTGACTTTTCAATCTCTTGACAAAAACAGATATGAGGAGACTTTGTAGTTTCATCATAACATTTCATTTTCACCTCTAGACTTTAAACCATTTCATGCAATGTAGGAGTAGCAAAAGTTGAAGCTTGAGAACTAAACTTCTCTTCAATGTACTCAAGAGATCTAGAAATATCAAGCATGATAAAACAATTATACTATTGTCTTCTCCAAACTTTTGTGTAATATCTCCAACTCTCAAATTTGTTTATGTGTTGCATTCTGTATCTTGAATTCTTGACGGAACACTTTCAAATCTTTCAAAACCGTCTGCAAAAGATTGAATATGTTGTCTTGAGAAGTCATCATGTAGCCAATTTTGCAAAGTTTTACACTCCAATTTGACTAAGAATTTGCAAGCTAGTGCGACTTGCTGTCGCACTGGCTTGGAGAACAACTTGCTATCATTCTTCATCCCACAATATTTTAGCTCCAAATGAGATTCTAGCGCAAAATTATGGTTACTACAAAATCCAGCCTCCACAATCTAAATTCAAAGCTCCAATTTTGACAACTTTTTCAAATTGTGCAGTCATGTGCGGCTGGCCAAATTTGCCAACCACACAAAATCTCAGCTCTTGTTGACACTTGACCGCGAAGTTATAGCTATGTCAACATTGAGCCTCCGCAACCTAAACTCAAAGCTCCAAATTTGACAATTTTTTTGTGAGGTTGTCAAGTTTGGTCGGACGCACATGACTGCAAAGTTTCTACCACAACGGATGCGGTTTGAAGAAGTTGTCAAATTTGAAGCTTTGAGTTTAGGTTGTGGAGATTGGATATTGAGGTAGCCATAACTTCGAGCTGGAATGTCATTTGAAGCTAAAATTTTGTGAGTGGAAAATGTCGGCAAGTCGCACTAGCTTGCAAATTTTCAATTATAATAGAATGTAAAACTTTGCAAAGTTGGGTACATGATAGCTTCTCAAGATAACATACTCATTTGAGCATTCAAACTAGCAACGACCATGATTTACTACGGTGATGAATTCACTATAATGGGTGATATCAAATGTGAGTGATCTGTTTGATCTATTTAGGATCTCCATCTCTTGTAGCTTTGAACATGAAGATTTAGATGACAAGGAGCATTAAAAGTTGTTATTTCAACAATTTCTCCATGCGTCAAAATTGATTTCAAAACAGCAATAGATCCATAATTTCATGGGCTTTCAAAATAACAAGCTTCATCCCTAACTTTCTCCCTCATCTCTATAAATTTGTCACAGCCATCATTTTTAGTCGCTACAGGAACGAACTAATCGGAACCTGAAACTATTAGGTTTAAATGTAGTCTTCCATTGGGGTTAGAAAGTCATAAGGGCTTAAGTTTGTTTAGCTCGGCCAAAATGGCTGAGAAAGAAGTCAAGACTGTCTGAAAAGAAAGGGTTTCTTCCCTTCGGTCAAGAGACTATAGGGAGAATTTTTTTTGCAATTTTATTACATAGCACTCTAGCAGTTTTTATTCGCTGTTTTCTTTAATATATAATTTTTTGTCTAGTAATCTGATTGTTCATGGATTTCTCTGTAGTTACATCAGAAGAATCTATGATTATGTTTACTTGTGTTATGTGTATAGCTTGCAGTAAAGTTATAAAGTTTCTTTTAATAAGCAATCTCCAAATTACGTCAGTATATCAATGCTTGAATTAAAACTTGAGCATGAAGTAGATAGTATTACTTACATTATTAGTATCCATGGATTTTTTATGATGGAGAAAATATATGACGGAATATCTAGATTGGAACATTTTAAAGTAAGATTTGATTGTAATTTTCAGTTCAACTTAAACCAATTGATTGATGATCGTCTGTTCGAAGTTGTGAGAGGGTTGCAGGTTGAACAATGAACGAGAGTATAGAAAGAAATTGCTTGTAGATAAAAAATCAAGAAAATGTATCGTCACTCACATACGCAGAACCTAACTCTAGTTAACACTTGTTTCCCATCATACAAAGATCTTTGTTATTGACTATAAGATATTGGTTTCAAAATGTGTAGCAGATTTTACTGATTAAATCTTCTTGAAAGTTTACTTTTTTTTTCTTGAATGTAACATTTTTTTACCAAAAAAATGAATTCTAAAACTGACAAATTGAATTTCCGAAGACTTTCTCTATGTTGCAGAAGAGTAATCAATGGCAATTTAACTTAAGTTCATCCACTTTTGAATTTTACTCTCCAACTTCAATGAGCACAATTAAACATAATATCATATAAATATTAAAAGCCATGATATATAATTTTTTCACTTCATTGGAGTAATCCAATATGTCCAATGGTTAAGTAAAATCATTTCTTGATTGAAGCTTAGTCACTAAAGACTAACCAAATTTTGTAGATGTTAGAGTTGGTGAATGTTGCCGTTATTTGTAGGTTATGTGACGGTGGGTATATTGAAGATGAACATGTATTTATTATTTGTTTTCGGTACTGAGTCATTGGGTTTGGAGAATTTTTATTATTTATTACAGTTAATATTTTTTTATTAGGTTGTCGTATTAGTGACATCATTAGTTAACTTTTTAGTGTTTTTAACTTTAACTAAGGATTGATTGATTTTGGAGTATTTTCTATTGTTTGTAATTTTTATAGTGTTTTTTAGCCTTTTGACACTTTGGATCCGCGGGCTTATCAATTACAATAGTTCTCTTGCTTTGGCAAGTATTCTCTTGCCAACTGCACAATCTTCGTACATCTTCAGGGAAAAGAGAGCAGAGTTTCCACTATTTAATGACTTTTCCGCTTATTTAATAGCGAATTATTCTTATTTATTTATTTCTTATATCAATAATAATAAAAATCTATCTTTTCAAAAAAATTCAATAGTCGTTAATAGAATGAATTTTGAACTTGAGTTTTTTATAAATAAACTGATTGTTTTGATTTGATTCGAGATACTGCAACTGGTTAGCTTTTTAAAAAATGCAATCCCTTAGACTTGAAAGATTGAAGATTTTAAAAACGCTTCTTGTGGCAGATCTCAAGGTCTATGAATTTGTGTAAAGACAGAACGCAACACTGTCTCGTCTTCTCGTCTCACTTCGTGCGGTCCGGTCTGGCCACTCCTTACGAAGAACATAGAGTAATTTCATAAACATATCTATTCCAGCCGTGAAAGAATGGCAATGAGGGAATTGATGAGAATGAATGAGTCTAAGATCTATGCACTATCTTTTAGTCAATACTGGAGACAAAACCCCTGATGCTAAGTACATATCTTCCAGACCTTGCATTTACTGTATCTAGTAAATATCACCATTGTGGTACCTAGCATGCGACACATCATCACCAGCCGTCTTTGAAATGACGAGGTACTCGGTATCGAAGATAGAAGAGAAGGCTGAATGATACGCCGATTGGCAGGTTGTTGCAGGTTGGCATGTCCACGGAATTCACATTCTTAGAGCGTTCTTTTCTGGTCGTGGAGGGAACCAGACCGAACAAGAGCGTCAGGCTCTGGAGTGGACAGTCGAGACCACCTATTGTGCCCCAACCCGAGTTCAGTTATGATCTGCTTTTGATTCCATATGTACGCAATCATTGTAATTTGTTGTTCATTCTTAAATTACAGCAGGCCGACTTGAAGGGCATCTTCGTGTCGAAGTCATTGCAGTCATTGCATGCCTTGTTGGTAGTACGTACGTGCCATGCATGCATATAACACGAATCTCAGTGGTACCGTGGGTTTTGACATTTCTTGCATTTATAATTTATTCGTTTTTCAAAAGTCCAATAATGTATATCATTGCGTCAAAATCCTGATAGATTTGTGGAAGCCAGCCAGTCTTCACCGAACACGCCAAAGACAGCCGTCTATCAAGTAGGAAATCACATATCTCTCAGGCTATGGATGCACACCTCATTCAGCTCTTTCATGTGACGTCTGGAGTAGGGAGAGAGAATATCGTGGCATAAGCACAGTGTGATCACAAATTTCATATCTTCTATATGCCGATCATGAAGTTCAAATTATGTTGAATTTGCACTGCACTTGCACTGCACTGTACCGCTTAATCTCTCGAGAAAGGTAATCTGAATTATGGGGCATCAGATCAGTCTGGTGTATTGAAACTCCATTCTAATGATTCTCTCCAACATGCCTCCGTTACACAGTACTTTTCTTCGCGATTTCTCGTGACTTATTTTCACCCGCACTAGACCTCAACAAGAACATGTCGCTAAGCTTAAGCATTGGGACAGAAACTACACTCATACTTAGGTGCCCCACGCATCTTAATCGTTCCTGGCTGATCTCGAGGTCTATAAGACTAACTCGACAATCTCGCGTTTGCCTGTTTGGCCGTCCATGGATTCTGAAACTAGATCTCTCAAATCTGGACGGAACCAGCAAAACGACCACATCCTCCATAAGACTACGTTCTCCATGTTCTTGGACCTCGGAACACAACGACCTTTTCTCCTCCTTGACAGCGCGTGAGAACGAAAGATAAAAGACAGAAGCAAAATTTGCCCTCCACCATAGGATGACGCTAGACAGCTGTAGTGGCATCTCCGATCGGCTTGCCATTCATACATTCTTGAGTGATCTTTAAGAACAAATAAACCCTTCGGAGGCATGTCATGTACACTGGCCGCTGCGAGGCTCAAACACAGTGTCGAGTCGACTCAAAGACTCCAACTGTTGACCATCTTCGAGCCTGGTTGGCATGCTGCACTGTTGTGGAAGTTCTGCATTTATCGAGAGCTTTGGTTCTCGATAAGCGCAAAACATGTCAGTGCAATCCTAAGCAATCGTAACCGTTTGGCACAGGTATGACGAACAAGCGCATTCCGTAGTGATTTGCTCTTACAGAAGGTGTTAGAAAAGTGCAAAATTCCCTCAACTGCGAAAAAGGTTCCCGTTGGAGACAGCGTTCCTCCAGGATTCAAGGAAACAAGATGTTGGTCTTCAGCACGAAGTCTCAGACCAGGCATGGATCGTAGACCAGCTTCCTACGTTCACCATTCACACGGCGAATTCGGATTTCTCGCAGCTCACTCTTTAAAAGCGAAGTCTGTGTCTGGCTCAGAATATCTGTGCGAGTCCAAACGTTCAGCCGAAAAGTCATCGTTGATTCCGAACGTAAACAATGACTTCAATTCGTTGTTAACGAGCAGCAGCAGCTCAAGTGAGTACGATCGAATCTGATCGAAGAGTCGACCGACGCGCAGCCTCGTTACGGTGCAGTGGCGGAGCGTCAGCGTTTGAGCGAGCGATCGAGCTCAGAATGATGGGGTCCCCCATTTCATCGGTCGAGGGATTCGAACGCTCTGCCATGGAAGTTTGGAAGGAGGCTCCGATTTGAATGCGGCGCATGGAGCACCGGCGTGTCGTTGTCAGGGCGATCGTTGGAAGTCGGTCCCCGTTCAAATCTGAAGGCCGTTTCGACCCCATCGTCCGTGCAGCCGCCGTCACTCCTTATCCGCAGCTCAGCTTCTCGGCAGCTACAAATCGACTCGCCCCCTCCCTGCGCCTTGATCTCTCTCGCTCTCCCCTCGCAAGTGCACTCTCGACCTCGACATCACCGTGGACCTGGACCTGCCAGCGCAAACCGAATCGAGCCACCACCATTAGTCCTCGAGTCGCATCTTGGGCTCCAATTTCGTGCTTCCGAATCGAGTCGATCGAGAGTCGAGGCCGGCCTTCGATCCAATCGAGTCGATCGCCGATCGACGCCACAACCTAGAGAAGAATCTGCGCTCCCGGTCGCAATTCGGCAATTTCGCAATCCCCTCGCGAAGTGAGTGAGAAATCGAGAGCAGCTGCTGCGGCGGAGGAGGAGATGGGGGCAGTGGTGGGGGACGGGGGCGGGCGACGGCGGCAGCCGCATGTGAGCATGGGCGGGGCGGCGATGGACGCGCTGAACCTGCGGCCGTGCCTGGTGCATGTGCCGAGCGGGGCGGTGGTGAAGAGCTTCGTGCAGCTGTCGAAGATCGTCAAGGCCATGGGCTGGAAGGTGTTCATCGACGTGACGGCCAACGTCTGGAGCGCCTGGCACCTGCCGGCGGGCGACGGCTGCCTCATCCAGATGGTGTTCCTGCCGCACCCGCACCTCTCGGCCGCGACGCACTTCCAGCTGTCGGTCCTCGTGCAGGCGCTGGGCCAAAGCCTCTTCAACATCTCCTGCGCTCCTCTGCGCAAGTTCCGCGACTTCGCGCCCCGCGCCCTCGCCCTCGGCGACGACGCGCCCAAGCCGCTCCTGCGCGTCAAGGCCTCCGGGCGCAAGATCTTCTCCGTGCGCGCCCTGGCGCAGGTCCTGCTCCAGCACGGCTGGTCGCAGGACGGCGACTGCCACTTCTCGCGGCGCGACTCCGGCGACCGGTGCCCCGCCCACCTGCAGATCGTCAGCGTCATGAAGCTGCCCCCCGTCGACTACATTCTGCAGCTCTCGCTCCTCGACCTCGAGTATATCGTCATGGTCTCCGACAACTTGTTCTATCTCCAATCTGCGTTCCAGCAGCCCAGGTCTCTCCTCTCTCTCTCTCTCCCCACGACGTTTAGCCACTAAGTTTCATGGGATCAACTACGATGTAGGCTATCTCTCGGTATGGCTTTGGAATTGATAAATTTACTCGATCAAAACCTCAGAGTTTTAAAGATTGCTTTCAAGAAGATTTGTAACATACTCTCCGTGCATCTGCGAGTCTGAACTCTTGTCTACTCGGTCTACTTGACCCTGCGATCTCTCTCTCTCTCTCTCTCTCTCTCTCTCTCTCTCTCTCTCTCTCTCTCTCTCTCCGGAAGCTCTGAGATGAATTTCAACTGAGGTGTCCTGAGTTTTGAGCTGCCCGTTTGGTACTTCCCGTCGAACTGCAGGTGCCACAGTTTGTTTGGTTCCTGCTGTTTTATTAATTGATGTTTGCTTATTCAGAAAGCGAGATAAGAACACTCGAGAGCGGAAGAGTGCTCCAGCGAACCCGGTCAAGAAGGTTACTGCAGACTCGAAGACTACTCCCAAAGTTGCAGTTCAGAAGGTAACGGCCGATTCGCATCCTCCATCGTGCGAATCGAC
Source organism: Marchantia polymorpha subsp. ruderalis (assembly GCA_037833965.1). Lineage (NCBI taxonomy): Eukaryota > Viridiplantae > Streptophyta > Marchantiopsida > Marchantiales > Marchantiaceae > Marchantia > Marchantia polymorpha. The sequence goes on from AP031357.1 coordinate 13,275,315, forward strand.
AAATTCGACAACAACAACTGCTACCAGTAGTTAATTTTTAACTCCAGAGAAATATGTATTTGGTCGGAGTCCTGATACGAAGAGTATTGGCACCAGCATCAAATTAAGTGTAGAACATTGTACAAAGAATGAGAAACCCATCTCGGATTTGGCACTTTAGTTCCAGTGTCTCGAAATTGAAACAGATTGCTGCAATCCAGATAATGTAAAGATAGCTCATATTAGACTGAATTGCTGGATGTCGATGTAGTCTCCAGTTTATTCTGAAACTTTTATCATGCGGGAAAGTCAAACTGTGAAGGACCCTGGTAAGCCTGTACTAGCTGTGCACCTAGGCACATCTTTGTGTTAATCTTCATGTTTCAACTTAAGACGGGTCTACCAAAATTTTAGCTCGCATGCGTCAAGTCCACTACTGTTGAAGCAGCATAATTTCTTCTACAGCTGTCAATCAGACTATGTTTTTTTTCATTTCTTTGTGCAAGACCGAAACCTGCCGTAATTCTTAAATCTCGAATTAGTTTTCGGCAGCAAACTTCACAAAGCCCATTGAGTTAGAATCTGAATCGAGTTCACTACTGAGTTCAGTCTGATTCACTTCCGACCAGGGTGTACATTGCTGTAGTTGGAAAAGCTTTCATGGGAAAGACTGCACTGTACTATCTCCGATTACAAGCCGTGCGTACTTGCGCTTCCTCCTCCGCCCACCCTAACTGACAAGTTGAACGTTGACCTCGTGTGCAAAAGAGGTCACTGATGCCTAAGCTACTTCGAGAAGACCTGTAATCGGTATCTCAGACTGACTCGAATAAGAGTAATATATTCTTGTTGTCCAACCTTTAAGACTAACGTCGTCGGGTTTGGGATGACTTGTGCATCACGCGATAACCCATGGTGTTCACCCCTGACAAAAATAAAGGCTCAGGTCTAATATTGACACGCCCGTACACTTAAAGCCAGCAAGAGAGTTTAAAGCTCCAGCCGATTATATATCATTGGAAGTGAACGAGAAAAATAGCATATTACGAACCGTGTAAGGACCCGATTGGGGATACATTCTAACCTTCCTTCATAAATAGTGAATATGTTGATCCTCATGGTTACCGAGATGAACACTTAATGCCAGAAGCTTCCGAGGAAAACATGAATAGAAGAAACTGATCAGTTTAGCGATGATATATACATCAATTTTCTTCTAGTTTTGACTGAGATTTCATGATTGACAACGAGCTGGAAAGTTTTGCTGCATGTGCCTTCCAAGAATGTTCCCAAAAACGCTACAAGGTGAATGAAGGTTGTTGAAGTAGACTAAAGATCCTGCGAATCGCGAGAAGATCAAATCTGATTCTTTTCTAAAATAGTGAAGCATCTGTGGAGGTACTGTGTAGTAGTAGTACCAATGATGGATGGAACTAACCGAGTACATCTGTTACCCAGCCGCACTCATGCAGCACATGATTTCGTTAGACATGCATGAGCACTTTATAATTGAACAACTCTTACAGGTTTCTACTGTCACTAGTAAGTTGCATATGTCCGGATTCTGACCCTCCAGGGAATGTAGCAACCTATAACTTACCCTTGAACTTATCAAGTGGAAATCTGTATCTATCTTTCTTGACACTGCTCTTTCCAAGTGATAGGTGTGCGAACGGAAGTTTAGAGCACCTTACCAAAACATGTTTTCTTGTGATAGTAAAGATCATCTCTTCTTGACATCAAACTTAGAGGAAAGGTCGAGGGAGAAGGGCAAGCTTGCACAATCTCAATCTCAGTTTTAGCAAACATTTCTTGACGAAATTTGGAATTTTTGTTGTTAGAGAAATTTATACAGCCTCTCCACCTTACATATAGAAGTAAGGTATCTTATCTCTGCATTCAATGTTCATGAGCTTGAAAAAATCGTGCAAATCACAAAAGAAAAGATAAGTCTTCTAGAAGTATAGTGAAAGTGGGGCCAAGTAGAAAGAAAAAAGTGTGGATGACCCAAGCAAGCCTAACAAGAGAAGAGTTAAACGTTGAGTTTTGACAACATCTATGGTGAAATATCATCTCAAATTACATATCTTTCAAGTATATGGTATATCATTTACGATATCTAAACTATCTGAATCCAAGAACAAAAACTCTACAACGGAAATCACCTCGTGTTTGTTTGCGGTACCTTGTGATATATTTGTTTGCATAAATTTGCTGATGTTCAAACCTTTTTCACTTTGAGAAGTATATAGTCCTTTATCCATCTTTAGCATTAACTTAACATCATCGTGGGCTTCAAAACTTAAAATTGAAAATTGAATTATCACAAAAGAAAGACCGGTTACTTATTCTACACTAAAGACAAAAGTTCTCCTTGTGTTTTCAGTAGTTCTATTACGTCTCGAGAATTGTTCGATCATGTAACAATTTTTATTGATTTGTGATTAAGTCTCCATCATGGAGGCAGGGATTCCTAGACACTTACATTGTTGACAGAATTGTAGCACAATGTTTTCATTAACCTTGGAACCTTAAAAACACCTCCATCTCATGGCTAAAAGTTCGCCCGTAGGCAACTGCATGCACCGTCATGTCTAAGACTGAGACGGTACATTCCATATAACTGATAAGTCTTCACAGAGCAACAATGTCTGTAGCTTGTAATGAAAAGGTATTCTTCAAGACTGTAGTAAGAATCGAGTTCGCAGCACGGGCCTTTCGGGAGAGGGATTACAAACTGTGATGCTTGATCTTTTCCAATTCCCTTGTCCTTGTCCCAAAATTGAAGTCATTTTCAATTATAAATTGATGCATTGACTATATGTAAAAGATCTTCAGTCTTCATGCCTTCCATATATGCTTCACCCAGAGCCCTTCGTCCAAGATGTAGCTGAGTGAGCACACTTATTGATCACATTAGCTTGTGATAACAGATCTTCCTCGGTTTCCCGAAGGCTACGTATCAACGAACATATCAGGAGAAAGCGAACGAAAGGGGAATTTCAAAATGTACCTTATGTCATCAAAACTTACATGCAGAGGGTATACTTCGCTTTTAAGATATAGAACATGAATAATATTTGATTATCTACTCCATACTAAAGGCCAGGCAGAGAGCCGAACGAAAAAATTTCAATGCTACAAGAAACGCTGCACTATCTGGAAAGTGTCTACACCGAGTCAAAGAGGTATCCAAGCCAAAGGTAGATGTAACCGTGAGGGGTGAGTCAGTACCAGAGAAAGTACTGAAAGAGATCAGAAATGGACATCAATAACTAACTCAAAAGGTTCTTCTTAATAGCTTCACACAAAAACAAAATACATGACAGAGAAGCAAAAGAAGCGCTCGAAGAGGACAAAGAAAATGTACTCCAAGCTGGCATCGATAGAACCATACAGCATCCAAGAGAGGCTCCTTGAAATAAAAGCATATATGACATTGCACAAAAACCAACGAAACAGAATGGAGGTCACCAACATAATGTGATTGCTAGAACTTGATTTAGATCTGATTATCTGCGGATATAAGTAGAGAAACCACACGAGATCCAGTCTTTATGAAAATATACAAGACAGCGGAACAACTACACACATTCAGCTGGAAGTAAGCACACAGTCACAGATCAACACATCTATCACATTCTTGTGAAATGAATGTAACATGCGATAGGCTCTTAAAATATATTGTTCGCCTTCAATGTTGAAGACGATCTGAGCTAGTCGACTTGTTGATGCTAACGTATGATTCGTACAGGATTCCAGGAGGATGAATAACAAGAAGTATATCCTGTTTGCTTGATGACGGCTGCTGTCTGTCAGTAAAATAATCAGTCAGAACTGAGGAGCTAGTTGATTCTAGAGCATCTATCATGACTGAGGACTGCTACTATGAAAAGCTAATGCCGTAGCTTATTTCGAGTTTACAGGCCTAGGCGTGATGTCTTCAGCATCAAAGCCCATGTGTCTCATGATCTCTTCAAGCCTTTCTACATTTGTAAGGTATAAGTATCCTATCTGCAAGAGAAATAACAATTTGTCAGTACCAAAATATACGATCGACTGATTCTTCCATCGTTGATCAGCATTATAACATATTGCAAGACTTACAAGAGTTTCCAACGATGATGCACTGTTATAAACCATAGTCCCAGCGCGCCTCTTTGCCTTCTTGTGACCAGCTTCGATATTTTTACCCCAACGGAGCACATCCCTGCGACATTGTGTGATGTAGAACACTATAATTTGCACATGACCTCTCAATAATCAAGTTTTCATATCGAGTGGTCTGCTACAATGGAAGGAAACTTCAACGACAGCAAACGACAGTCACAAAGCCTGCATGTGAATTTGATGCTCTTCGGAATTTGCAAGGAAACTGTGCAACACACAGCAACTCAGAGAAGTGGCTGTGCGATGCAAAACTGGGTTGGTAAACATTAGAAACTTACTTTTCTTCCTCTGTCAGAATCTTTTTCTTCAGAAGATCCAGGAGCAAGGCGTGCTGCAAAGCCATGAGTCAAATGTCAATCACTTCAGATGTAAACCGCAATTTAAAGTTTTTTCCACTAAGAAATACCGTAGATTGAACGACAAGACAGAAAAGTGTAGTCGTAGGTGTGTGCCTTTACACCCCGCATCCAGGCTCAGAGGTGCTAACAAGAAGGTCAGACTTAAACAATGATTATACTGATCCTAAAAAATGAATTGTTGCGCTATTCCATAACTTGTAAGAAGTCATACAAACCACCCACATATGAATATCTTTGATGGAGCCGAGACAAACAAGCACCCACACAGCTCTACACTCTCAATACCTAATTCGGTGTCAAGCTAGTTACCTGGGCTTCACAGCAAACCAACGCCATAACCCGTTGATTGAATTTATCCATGGTTTGAGGCGGAGTCAAAAAATGCCGTCTAACATATAGCTGCATTCCTTTGGTACAAGGGAAAACAAACTTCAGCGTCTTTGATGTCCACTGCAATAATTTGAACTCCATGCGATCGAAGGAACTAGTACGAATTGCGAGATGGTAATGGATTTCGTAAAAGAAAGGATGAATCACCTCGTATACAGCATCCCCCATGTACGCCAGAGCTGCAGCATTGTGCACTGCTCGAGGCTTCTCAACCACAGGTGCTTCAGGTAACCATGGTTGCTGTCCACGACCCTTCGCATCTTGCTTTTGCTTACCTGCAAGATTGCAGACCGGCAGTGCATCAACATGAGAATTCGAGGCTTGAAGTCGCCAGCCGGAATGAGCAACTTCACTAAGAGATGATGCGCGGTTTAATTGCCACTCTTCCACATTCGAAACCGTAAGAAATGCCGCCTGCCGGCCGCTAAACGAGACTGCCTAACCCTCAGCGCCCATCAGGTGCCAAACAGCCGATCATCGTCATTGCATTCTTCACATTCTAAAGATGACGAAATCAACAACTGACATCAAATGCGTCACCGTCTGGGACTGAATTCCACAATCCATTTTCAATACTTTCACCACTACCCGTCTGAAAGAATTCGACGGTGCCACGAAAGCAAGAAAAAGGGAAGGATACCATCGGAGCCAATTGGACTTCGCTTCAACAGTTGTGACAAGTTCACCCTCTGCTTTACAGGCGAATTCGTGATCTGCTCCGGGCGTACAGACGATTTGCTTGACTTCTCGCCAACGTCAAGGAGACGCGACGATGATGACCCAGATTGACTCCAAGGCCACGCAGCGGACCGGGTAAGTAGCCAGTGAGGTGGCAAAATTCCGGGCGACGGCCGTAGAAACACAACTCCTGATGCAGTCAGCACCATCGCATCTGCGCCTTTACATACAACAGATTTCTAGTCTCAGAAGCAATGTAGCACTAGGATTATCCCCACAGTGGGACAATCAAAAAGGAGGAAAAGGATAGAAACCCCAGCAGCTGCCCACCAGTCTCAAAATATCCCCAGTAAGCTGGTATGATCAGAACGCCTCAGATTCCATGAGCAGGCCCAACGGAGACATTCGTCTCACGGTGAAAAATGTGTGAATGCTACGCTGCTTATCCACCTTTCCCATTATTTTAAACCAAGTCAAAGTCCAAAAGCGGATTCCTCACATGTAACAAACCCAGAGCTGGCGAAGCTGGCTAGCAGATTCCACTGCAGAGCACAATTCAACAAAAAAGTCTGATTGAGCTTATCTCAAACCAATCATCCACTCATTAAGGGGTCCAATCTGACCCCGCTCCTTCACCATTCCGAAGAAAAACCAAAAGCAGATTCACTAATTTGAAAACCGCAATCCTGCTCGACAGATTCAACCTCCACAGACGAGACTACAACGAGCACCCCCTTCCGCTCTGTGCCGCTAGATTCCAACAGATTTGGGTTCTATTTGCCCTCCATCTGTCCATGAAAACTCCTGCCAACTGACATCATTCCGGGTAGATGTGGGTACTTCTTCGTACTTGGCGGCTAGACGAATGTCACCTACACAGGACCCGGGTCTCACATTCAGGGCCCGGGAACTCGTCAAAGATGGAGAAGCTGTATGACTTTCGACGATAGGATCAGCTTAGACTCACCGCCATCGGCACCCATTATCTTAAAACCTAATGGCAATTGGTACGCATGAGGCAGGCCGTATCTGGACAAGCTCATGTATACGTAAACCAAAATGAAGACACCACCGGACCTCGATGGTCAACTGTCAAGAACACGTCTGCTGCAAGCAGGCGGGGAGGCAGGCAAGGTAGGCAGGCCAGAACCTTATCTTACGACCTACGATGAAATCCCTAGCTACTTGCTTTCTTGCAGTAGATACACAGACCTACAGAGCGAGAATTGGGGTCTGCGTATACACCTTCACGGAATAAAATTCAGTACTCAAACTCTCATCGGCGGCAAATTCACGGAGCAAATGATGAGCCTCACGGGTCCTGCACGAGGCGACTGCGCGTGGAATATTGCGGAAACACCAAACTCTTTTGACCACGGGCAAGGAGCACGGCGAGCGAGCGAGCCAGCCAGCCAGCCAGCAAGTGCAGTCAACACCCAGGTCGCAGTGTCAATCGCCCCGCGTTGTACCTGGACATGCGCTCGGCCACCATGGAACCTTCGAAAATTCTACGTGCTCCACAACGCAATGCTTTCCTTCGCGGAGGTACAACTGCAATCGATCTGGGCGACGTGGACTCTAAGCGATGGATGGCCCCGCTTACCTCACTGGCTCGATCACTCGCACCCCAAGGCCGCAACGATGCTCTCTGATCTCCTCGTCTGACCGACTTGCTCACCTCTCGCAACAGGTGTTGGAATTTCGAGCGCATTGGGCCTCCTGCACGCGAATCCTCATCATGACGACTGCGGACGATCTTTGTTGTTTGCTCGGACAGTGCGAAGCCAGAGCGCGCGCAGGGTTTATCTCCCGCTCCTGGGGTTTAGCCACCGGACCGCCCGGTCGCTTTGGCTAACTTGGACTGCCTCCACCGCCAATTTCTCCCCCAACTCTCTCTTTCTTTAGTCCTCTGTACGACTCCTTGCATTTACTTCGACTTCTATTAGTGGATTATATCCGCAAAGATTTTTCGTATGTGTTCTCTCGTTATTCTACTGGTTTTTGCTTCACACATTTCTATGCATAGCCAATTGCAGTCTCTTACCGTCGACAACATGCTTAATTAGGTCTTGTAAATTCAAACCGTTAACATGGAGCTATGCACCAATATCACAGAATGTTCGAGGCTGGTATCTCTTTATAAGTTATTATATGAGTCTTTGCAGACGCTACTGTAGCGTGGGATTCTGAGTTGTAATAGAAGATGGGCAAATTCCACTTTTTTAGTGATGTATAAGCTTGTCTACCAAAGTTATAGTATATGTGGTGTTTTTGGTAGTCCATCACTTGAGTCATCCACCGCTCGTATCCACCGTGAAAATTATATTCTTTAGTTTCTCAAACTATCCAACCCATACTTAGTGTACTTTGTATGGTGGATAACTAGAATGGTTCTAGAATTTGATGGCAGTTATCAGCGATCCATATTGTTTATGGATTATGAAGCTCGTACGTTGTCGAATACATTGACTTGCCGTGAGATTTTCATATAGTAGTCTTGTTATAACATTACAATAATCTATGAGATATGTTGTCCTTGAATTAATGATCTGAGCTCTACTCTATGTCAATGGATCAAGAATTTCAGCATGCTCTACATTGCGCATCAGTGGTTTATGCTAGATTAAAGGCGAATCTTCTTCTAAAATACATCAATTTTTTCAACTATATCAACTAGCTGTGTTGATTCAATTTTGGTGTGTGATTGCTTCATACATTTTATCTTCGTCACTCTTAAACTCATATGTAAGTGTGATTTAAATCTTAAATTGAAACGTCTTTTTGTCCCGCAGTTTAAAAACTAGTATTAAAAATCAAGAACAATTATGATCTTTTATTCCATTAAAATCTTACAATATCTTGATTACGATGACTTTGGATTCATTGTAAAACTTTAAAAATCATTGGTAGATTCAAGTTTTATGATATCATGATGTTCATAATTCTTCTTGGTGAGACATGATATTGATAAACACATAATAGTAATAATGATCATGATGATAAAAGAAATTTATCTAAAAAATTGATTTTTGATTAAATAATATACGAAGTTTAAAGTGTATACTATCTGAAATATGAATTGAATGCTACATGCTCTATGACAGTATTACCTGGTGTATATGTAATTATATGCATTTATTTATCCAAAATATGATTTGTATCTTATCTTGAGGCTTAACCTATGATTTAATTTGAAATTTTCTTGGTGATTTTTCTTTCAGTTTTTTAATAAAAACTATGACTACAATATTTTCAACAATATTTTTTTATTTGTTTTAGAAACTACGGATTTAGATTTTTACTCAACAAAAAATGAATTCCAATAATTTCGATTATTCAATCATTGTCATTTTTTACAAACAAACAAAGGAATTTGATTCTTGAATTTCATATCTAACAAACATACTATTCGCACGTTAAATAGTTTTTTAAAAATGGAAATCTAAATCAATTCATATCAAAATATTTTTCATTTTCATTTTTATTACTATTCGCAAAAATTTAATATCTGGATTTATTTTCTTTGAATTTCAAATTTTTTATTAAAGAAAAATTAGAATTTTTAAATAATCTTTAAAATTATGATATATTTTTCTCATGAAATAGTTGTTGCAATTTTTAATTTTTTTTTAATATTATTTAAATTTTCATTAAAAATAAATAAAATAATAAAAGCTCACACATTTGGTAACAAATAATGTAATATCAAAGTCAATTGAATCATTGGCACGATATTGCAATGATTTACTATTGAAGAATAGAATTCAAATCTCATTTTATTAAAGGAAATTTTGATAAAAATGATCTTTTCTTTAATATTTTTTTAAATATAAGTTCAAATATGGAAAAAATCCTAAATATTTAAGATTACATTGGTTTTTCAAAAAATTACCTTTATATCTCTAAAATTTTTTGTCAAAATATTTTTCAATAATTTTGATCATGATATATTTAAATAGAGTATATATTTGATCAAAAAATTCACAATTTAGTAAATTATATTAAAATGTTTGATTCTTGAATGCATAGGTGTGCATAGGTGTGAATACAAATTTTCTTTATATGATTTCATCAATATTGCAAGCTATTTATGAAAAGAGATGAAAAACTATTGCATAAATAAATTTGTATATGTTACAAACATTCTATATTAAATGTATATCATTTGCAAATGACATAAATAAAAAACTTGAAAAATATGCGAGACTCATGAAAAAAATTCTTCAAACTAAAATAAGAATGAAATAATATTCATATTATTTTTTAAAATTTTCAAAAAGTAATTATTCGGATATAATAAATATATATGATTTGGACTAATTATATCTATTCTATTTATGCAATCAATCTTTAAGCATGCATTGCAATTTTAGTGCTGAATAAATATTAAATCTTAAATTATAATGGTGTGAAAATAACTTCATTTTCATTTTACTAAGCTTCATATTACATGAAGTTAGAAATATCAATTTTTGACTTTATTTTTTCTTATCCATGAAACAACTATAATTTCATGACATACAATTATGGATTTTGTTTTCATATCATCTAAATGCATTGTTTCATATATAACATTCTTGGTACACCCCCGAGGATATCATTGAATAAATACAAAGGTAGAGAATCATAATTAGATTATTAGAATGCTACAATTAAAAATAAAGTTGGAAATTTAGAAGAAGATTTTTTCCTAGAGAAGAAACTATTTGCCAGTATGATGTTATTGGTTCTAGCCCCACCATGAAACTTTGTTTCCGACTTATGGAGTATTCCTAGCTTTTTTAGCTATATTTTGTCACCCTGGGAATATATGGTCAAATTTAACTGCCCGAAGTGTAAGCATTAAACTACTTGAATCCATCCTTCTATTCCAGCCTATCCAAATTCCAATTTCCTCAGCTTTCGGCTCGTTTGGGTCATAACATTGGCCCCGTCATCCGGCCAACTGCCAAACCAAGTAGGCTTGGCTTCTTCTTTCTCTTCCTTGCCCTCCATGCACAAAGTCCATCCGGATCAACAAGGTCCATAACTTCTGGTTATCCCCATGCTGTGGCCACTTTCTGCCATGCTCTTGTCAACCAACTTACTCCAGCCTTGTACACGTAACAAGGGTCCTCACTTCATCGTCCCAACGCTATTTGTTTGCATTCCTTTGCCACATCTCTCGACGTTCACTTCGTTTGAAAAATTGGCCCATTGTTGGAGCCAGTTAGCACCTTCCGCGAGAGGAAACGGACTCTGAATAATGATTGTGAAACATCGGTCTGCTATTTCTCCACGATCTACAAAGCATAAACTTTTGCACGTTAACATGATTGCGACACGTTCTTTATTGGCAAGTCTACTGCTGTAAAGGGCAGGAAACGGAGGATCGCTGTCGGTCAATTGCTTGTCAACATGGACGATAGACGCTAAATGAAATGGGGTGAAGCATTTTCTTCCAACTGAAAAATTGCTTGACTTACGCGTCTTCCAGAATTCTGGCCAACTTCCTCAGTCTCCTTGTACGCTGTCGATGGTCTTCGTCAGCGATACGGTAATAGATTCTTCGAGACTGACCCCATTCACATTCTGCCGTGTTTTCGGTCATTTGTAGTCAAAGTTGGTTGCATGTTGAAGTGGAATGATATGTTCGAAATCGAAAATATCATACAGCAGTCGAAAGAAATAGCTTGGGCATCAACGTGGGGAAGCAGTCTTACCTCAACACAATGCATGCTAGATTGTGATCATTGTCGCTGGATGGAGGTAAAGTGGACCTATATGATGTATATTCAAGGTTCCGATGAGGTAAAATTGCCCTCCTCTCCCTCCCATCCTTTCCTTTATTCTTATTGGAAGATGCTCGTATACTTGCTACAGAAATCTCCGCAGATATTAAACAGCTCTTTGCACTGGAATTTTAAATCGAATATCTGAATTGAGGTTGCTGAGAAAGAAACGGAGATGTCAGTGTATCAACATGATACTCAATCCAAACCCCAAGTACGGTTCTGTCCGGTATGAAACATAATACTCTAATCAACTCCAGAATGGTATTGGACATCAATAACTCCTGTTATCTTAGCGTTTGCTACTAAATGGTCTGGATATACATCACACCCTCATTTATACACATTTGGTTCAATACAGTAAACAACAACTTCATCCCTCTTTGACTCTCAACCGTCCAACGTGTGATATCGAAACAGAGACCTCATCTCATCGCGATGGATTTAACAGTACTTGATGAGCTGAAAGTGTCATATAGTACGTACGGACTTGGATTGCCCGGGAACATAGCACCACGCTACCAAGTTCTGGAAAGAACATGTTGAGCTTCCTGCCCTGCTCATTTGTTGTCATCGTAGATGAATCTGGACACTTTGCTTGCTCTACAAGTAGTCAGCTGGTGTTGTGTAGACTACTGTGCACCGGTGAGTTTTCGCCACATAAGAAGGCCAACATGCCTGAGTCATCAATCACAAGCGGTAGCTTTATTTTATGAATGTCGCATTCCCAGAATATAAGAAATGCGAAATTCATGTCTTGTATCTTTGAAGCTCAAACATGCACAGGTTGGCTGGGATGTTCCAAACGACGGAATTGGGGCCACTTTTCCTTTTTGCAACTTGGTCAACATGCAGATTTGAAACATTTCAAGCAGAAAATGTTGGACTTTTGGTTGCTTTTGACATGCATCAAATTGTCTTCCTCTCTGTGACTTACAATTGAATCCTAGAGCCCACGCAACTTTTGAATTGGATTGATGATGAAGAGAATCTAAGAATCATATCTTTTGTTCATTTATCCCGTTCTCCAACCTCAAGACACACAAACCTTTATTTATGTATTTCGCTTTAGAAATTTGAACAGAAGATCCCGTGAAACATGTAGTTCCAAAATTTAAACAGCGGCAGAGAAGCTTTTTCGATATTTTCGATGCTTTGCGTCTTTCAGGTTCATCGACGAACAAAGTCAGGAGCTTTGAAAACTCGAGAGCAAGAAATCCAAACCCTCCCGACCAAGAGATACTGGGGCAGAACACGGAGCTAACTATGGTGGACAATTGATAGCTTGGAGACAAACTGACACTCAAATGAGGTTGTGGATTGAGAACATGAATGCAAGGGATTGTGCTTGAAACCGGCCTGAACAGCTGTTAGAACAGATGATGAGGATTCAAACCAGTTATGCGTTAGTTCGTTAAACTCTAGTTTAGCGTAAAAAAGCCACAGCCAGAGAGAAGAAGCCACGTCTCAGTCGGAGGATCGAAGTGTGTAGATGCTATACGCTTTGACTCGGACGGAAAACTGTTAGTCACTGAATCTTCGAGCTTATGACATCAACGAATGAACAGACTACGATGAAGATTTCGAACGGGGGATTTTACAGTCATCACGAGATTCTTGGCCATTCCCAAAAGTCCTGGATGATATGCATGTTCTCCTTCCAGGAATCCATTCGGAAAGTCAATCGAGGCAGTCAAGGTCACTGTGAGGATACATATTCGGCTCCTCATAATGAAAATGAACACAATCTTTCCTACCCCATACCAGCCGTCCTTCAAAGAGACCCGGAAGGGTGGAAAAGATCCACCTCTATTATGTTTTTGTGGCAAGGTCGACATGAGGAGGTCTGACCCGACAGTGCATTCCTTGATCGCTCCTCCCCCAGTCCAAACCATGGGAATTCAGAGGCAGACCAACAAATTCTCCCACGCTTCGAAAAAGCGAGCATGGCATGATAATGAGGACGCATAACACCGGCTGATAGATCCCCACCTCCATTATGTGGTCTTTTCTCTTTCTACTTTCAAGGACAGAACACGGCTACTAGCTACGTTGCTGTTGGTGTCGTAATGTCCTCGTATCTCCAAACACAATCGTCAGTCTGATCTCGGTACACCCGGCCAATCCCATCACCAACCTCACCACGCTACGTCCTTTTTCCCCCAACACTCGATCCTCACAGGTCATGCATTGACTCACCAGTTCGAACCTTACTAACAAGAAACTCGAACCACGTTCCCCGAGAAAACCACCCACAGACACCACAAGGAGGTATATTTGACCGCCTTGTCGCTCGTCCCAGCGTCTGGACCAATCCCGCTCCGCCTCATCGCCACTAAAGCAACGCATTCGCTGTGCAGTTGACGCCTGCTTTAAGTGTATTGTATTAACCGCGAACCTCTTAACCTACCGTGATCGTGCCCACAAGACCACCGCACAAAGCATGTAGCTTTCAGAACGCCATAGCTGTGGATATCTGATTCATAATAACATCATCAAAAGTGTCCGACGCATGTGACCCGTTTGTCGTAAACAAGATTATCGTTCACAACTGTGACAAGAAATAGTCTCCTAATGTCCATTAGACTCTACGGCATGGTGTTATCAGTGTTATCTAAGGCAGAAGCGTATGGAGGTAATTCATAGCCCCCGGGATCAGATAGTCCTGAACGGCATCTTACACGATGGGATCATAATCTAAGGAGTACTCGATTTTTTACCTTTCAATATTAATACATCTTTTCTCGTAGGGAGCATCCACGTAAACTCGACTTTGTTCACTACCTTCTGCCGTACAGCAGACTATTTTAAGTGCCTCTTTTCGATTGAAACAAGAACCAAGAATTTCTTTACTCGGTACAAATGGAGATTAGCTTCACCCTGCAGTTGTCGTGACTGGAATTGGAAGTGGTCTTCCGTGGATAAAGACAAGATTGACCCGGACAAATTCTACGGATCGACATCCTAAGCTGCCTGACAACTAAGAGCTTTGATTTGTGACATTCGGTGGGCTGCTTTGTGTGGAGCAAATTCATATATTCGGAGATCTTGTTAGGCTTCATTCCAAATCAACCGCATGAAGCATGCGTTGTGGGGACGTGGTACACAAAGTGCTCCCTTTGATTATCGAAGTGACGAAGCAACCCAGTTCTGTCAACTGCATTGAGTACAGATCAACTCCCATGTCCGAGTACCCCATTTTCGTTCATCTCCTCGTGAACTCGCGAGCTCCCATCCTGTCCGGTTATACTGCGAAATGCTAATCGACTAAAACTGTTTTCCTATGGTTCGACACAGACAAATTCTTGGACTTGACAATGTCACAGCACTCGGTACACCTTCTACGGCATTAGTGTGCATCATGTGGATAGAAGCACGCGTAGAGAGGTGACTAAACTTCATAGTCGTGAGACAGAGTGGTGTAAACACTGTGTGAATACACTAATTTGAGTGCATGATTAGCGTTAACATCTGCTCTACAATCACTCCAGTTGATGGAGGAATGTCTTCCTACACCACAAGTATTTCTTTCGCAAAATCTTTCACTAGAATATTTTAGATTCAGACCTGCCGGAGAGCATGCGACTTTGCATTATTACTTTGAATTAAATCAGAAAGGTGTATGAAAAGCTCACTGTAATTATAAAGAATGTGTTTCTCTATCTGCCATAAACCAGTTTTGTAGGGAATGAAATTCCTGATCCAGAACTTAATCGGTGAGAGTGCCTAGATGAAGCCCCCAATTACTGTTAAAAAATACTAGTGCACAGCATTTGAGACTAGCTCTAAATATATTGCACACTAACTACGGAAATGGATGTATAGCAGTCAAAGACAGCAGATAATAGTAGTGAGTCTATCGTTGGAGCAAGATGGAGTATCGTGGACCACACACGATAGAGTGTTTCTTGAACTAGTATTGAGGTTATATATACTCGGTTGATAATATCCATGTTATTTTTCATATCCCTCTATAGTGTGGTTGTTAAAACCACATTGTAGAGGGGCATAATTACAGTTATAGAAGGTTAATATGAGTCATTTAGATGAACGGTTGCTTCAAACAATGTCAAATATATATTTCGCACGGAGATTTCGTATTTTATTTATAATTTTTTTCGTTATAGAAATTTCCACATCCACTATTTGAGAAAATGAACGAAAGCTAAATATGTTATATTTGAATGATAACTTCATATGGCATGATAATTCATAAAGTCTTTTTATTAACTCATCTTTCAATGATAATAAATATAAAACTTTCACATCAGAAATTATTATTTTTGATTTGTGATTCTTCTCTTTTACTATCACCTTAATCTTATTGATTGAAGTATTATAAATATAATGTTATGTATATTTTATTTTAATATTATTGAATTAGAATAAAAACAAAAATTTAAATTTAGTTTTGGTTTTTTTCCTTTTGTTCTTGACGTATAATACAGGAATTCTGTTGGTAAACGCTTCAGTTTCATTACATCTTATGCTCTACACCATCTCCATTCCATCTCGCGACATATCCCTAGATATATACGATACATACTATTGCCCATTTGGATAAGCTTCAGGTCGGTGATTTTATGTCTTTTGGTACACATCGACTTCCGTCAACTAAAATTATACTTATACACTGCGAAATCATTAAGTATTCAGTTGTCCTTGGGAAATGAGACATTTGTTTCTAGCTTGCATATTTGTTACATGAAGTAACTTTGGCGAATGGCTGCAGCACTCGAGGGATTCGCAAATCCGTCGTAAAGACCGGATTGTTGTTTGATTAATCATCTTCTATTCTAATCACTGACTGAGAAGAAGAGAGTGGAGATCTTACCGATAATTTGGTTTATTGGAGCTTGTCTCCGAATATTCCAAGAACAGCATTGCTACAAACTGATGTCTGCACTCAGACCTGTTGAATTTTACACACTCAACTCGCGCTCATAGTGGTTCATTGCAAACTACGGCTGCAGAAACATAGTGTTCGTTGAAGTAACAAACTATGGTTCCAATTCTGTTTAACAAAGTTGACTTTGTTGTATGAATTGAGTGTGACATATATTACTAATGAAAAAATTATCAATACATACTTTCTAAAGTCAATGATTAATAACCTTGAGAGAGTAGATATTCGTTAATTTTTTCTATAGAGTGGATGTTATACAGATCCTATGCACATTGATCATTATTTTCAAAAATATTGACCAAAAAATTATGTGATTCAACTCTAAAAACTTGTATTCATAGAGTAAATAAATTTTTTTATTTACAATTCATAGTGTATCTCATAAAATCTATTTCATCATTATTTAACCATAAATGTTGTTATATAATCAAACATAATAAAATTTCCGAAATATAAATCAACTAAATTGATTAAACTTTACTTCCGAGAAATGTGTATACGTACTAAAAATTTTTCATATTTTTCTCACTGTATATTCTTATCTATAGATTTATTATACTAAACCTTGCAGTTAGGACTACAACGTTTTATATTTTCTTTTGCACAACATTTTTGCTACGCTTTCTAATCTATAAATTATTTATCTACTAAAATATTTGTAAGTTATGTGACGGTGAAAATATTGAGGATGAAGAACATGTGTTTGTTACATGTTATTTGTATGAGGAGATTAGACTTGATCATAAATAAATGTAGAGAATTTCTATTCTCTGTTCCAGCTTGTGGCCTTTGATTTAGCTTGTTATATTAAGTACGTCATTGGTCATAGTTTTAGTGATCTTGGCACTAGCTAGGGGTTGATTTTTCAGAATTTTTTTCTTATATAGTGGATGTTTTGATTTGTATTGTGTTTTTCAGCTTTTGACCCTTTGGATCCCACGGTCTTGATCTATAAACCAATAACCATATATTGAAATATTGTTAAAATGTGTATAATATGATAAAACTAAATCTCAAAATCTAGATTGAAAAATATTTTACGCAAAGTCTAGTGTTATAATTTTTTTCTTCTTCTATTTCATTCACATCTCTATTTGAAAATATTTTTAAAAAAAATTGTTGAAACAGGTATCATTATAACAAACCTTTCCGTTTGTAAAATTTTTGATGTTCACAACTGAATCATAGTCTTAAAAGTTTGTGAGTTTGCAAATGAATGAAAAATAAGAGTTGTGAATAAATAAATGATAGATTGTTTAGAGATTTGAGTCATATTTTCATAGCTTGCTTTACTTCATAAGCAGCTTGTGCAGTTTATGATAAGCATCATATTCATTCATGCTTAAGCATATGAAGGCATTAACCTGATGACATTTTTCTTACTTTTATAATTGTGCTTGTTTTGTATTAGAAAAAATAATAGTGTACATAAACATTGGCAGCTGAATCTTTGAGGAGAGTGATCTACATTGCAAGAGAATATTGTAATGACATAAGTTGAATTTGGGTTTGTTCACAAGATGAGTTTTATATGACTTGAAAGTGACAATGTAGCATCTTAGTGCATGTTCAAGACTATTAGAGTTTACGTGGAGTAATCATCTTTGGACTAGGATTAGTAGTAAATTTAATTGTGTTTTATATATTATTTTTTAAAATAGTGAAGTATGAACTAAAGTAGTCATTACGTATTTACATTCTTTTTCCAATTCATTATATAAAGACTACAAATATTTCAAAGAAATAGTACGTAGTAATACAAAACTATCAATTATTATATTTTGAATCTTCTTCAAAGTGAAAGTTAAAACACTTCTAATGGATTTTCAAATACAAATCTGGGTGGGTTTTATCTCCTCATATTTTAAAATTGTTTCATGTTGTTCTATCTTCTATCAACATGTCATTTCATAAAAGCTAGAGATTGATATATCATTTACTAATGATCAGACAAAAAGATCTTTTCAAGGATTTCCATTTGTCATGTGTCATAATCTTGTCTATTTCTTTTGGCCATTGAAGTTGGTTGAGTCATCTTCTTACCGGATGATATTAGACACAACTTTATAAACTTGATTACCAGATCTCATCATTTTTTGGCCTCGCGTGTTTTATGAGAGAAGTCTAAGTGCAATGGAAAAGCTTTGTTTTGCGTCTTCATCATTTTTAAGAAATCTTTTGATATTGTACCTAGTGAGCTCTTTTAGTAAAGGTTGGTAGCAGTTATGATCATGTTTTACCATTTTATTTCGATCAAGATCAACACTTCTCAAATTGAAGAGATTTTGAGTACCATTGGAGTGATTCAAGGTTGTACTATCTTGTTACTTTATTTGAAGTTTGCATAGATGATATCAAAGAGTGGTTGGAGACATGTGATAGTGAAGAAGTTTGTAACCTTTGTTATCAAAGCTATCTTGTATGCAGATGATATCATATTACTAGCACGTGATGCGATTAGTTTACATAAACACCTATACACTTTGACTAGCTTTTGTACCCAGAATCAAATGTAGTCAAATATGGAAAAGTCTAAAGTCATGATAGTGGGCACTAGATATAAGTTCTCCTTCTATTACAAGGACCTAAAATTAGAGGAAGTGAAGAATTATAAATATGTAGGCATTGATTTTTCTAATAATTGTAATTAAGCATTTTGCGTGCAAAAGAGAGTAAAAGATGGTTACAAAGCTCTATATTCATTGCTAAGTTGGTGTAGAAGGTCTCATTTAGTGTCTTGGAGTTTTAGTAAGTTTTTATTTAAAAGCTTAGTGTTGCTGGTAGTATTATATGGAACTCAATTGTTGGGCCCTAGTTGTAAGAAGACAGATTGGAAGCGTGTGGAGAGGGTGCAGAAAATATTTCTATAAGAAGATTTGGATGTAAGAAGCCAAACTTCATATGTATTTCTTCTTGCAGAAACAAGTTGTCTAACTCTAGAGGTTGAAGCTCTATACTTGACCATCACTTACATTAGAGGAGTGAGATCTCTTGATGCTTCTCGCCTTTCTCTTCAAGCTTTGCGTGCCACATGTGCCAAAGGATGGTTAGCAGATGTGATAACTTGGTCTTTGAGTTGGAATATGGCGGAACGTGATTGGGACCTATGGCACTTCGGAAACGTCTTCTAGATGAGTTTTTGAACAAACGGATCATCAAGATGCAATTTTATCAACTTCATGTAAATCATATGCTTGTTTATTGTGAACAAGAATATCTATTTGCAATAATCTCTAGATACTTACATCCTATTATTGATAATCATAGAATTGGATCTCATATGCTTGGAATTGAGTAAGTACGTTGGCTTAATATTGATATGAGTGAACCTATTTGTGGGTATATTGAGTATGAAGAGCATGTATTTGTTACTTGTTCTAGGTATGAAGATATTAGGCTTGTTCATAATATATATGTGGAGAATTTTTATTCTTTATTACATTTAGTTACTTTTGATTTAAATTGTTATATTAGGGACATTATTAGTTACTATGCTGGTGCTCTTGGCACTAACTAGGGATTGATTTTGGGGTCTTTTAACTTGTTTGTGATTTTCACTTGTATTGTGTTTTTTTAGCATTTTGATACTTTGGGTCTCCCGGCTTGATCTATTATCATTTGTAAACTCGTATATCTCACAATGGAGTTGTCAAATTATAATGATTTGGTCTATTTGACACATTCCTATCCATATGTAGGTTCTAAAGTTATAAGTGATGTTCGACATACAGTATCAGCTTCAATGGTGTATCGGATGGATCCAAGTATTTAGTCTGACACTTCATTGACAAGGGTATGTTGCAAGTCAAAATCTTATTTAACTGATGAGTTTGCAAGTGATGTGAGTTGTACTATAATCTAGTAGTATCTTACATACACTTGCAACTCCAACGACTGAAATTACAGCCCCTTCTAAAATTCATTCTTGGGACATAGGAGAAGTACCAGCTACTTAGATTTGACATACTACACCACAACGAATTTATTTTGGCCTCTTGAACAGAGGAGCATATAAGGAAAAGTAATATAACCAAAGAGAAAAGTTCCTTCGCCTGGAAACTTATTCAGCACAGCCAGTACTACACACTTCTGGAATTTACTAAATCCCGGGAACAAAATTGCAGTTTCTCTCGTGTACGCGCAATGCAATCGTCTGTATGAGTTTTCGAGTGCATGAGCTCAGAGGATGGAGTCTACCGACACGGAGACTCATGCAGAGTCGTGGAGGCGCAGGGACGAGTCACAGACACAGAATCATGGACCCTTGGGGCATCAGAAGAGACTCGCGGTTCGACAGAGGCTGACGAGGTTAACGACACGGAGGACCGACGCACTGACCGAACGCTTCCACCGATCGACCGCCCCACGCCCGAACTCGAGCCAAAACGTCTAATAATACACCCCCCGCCACCGCCCCCCTTGGCAAGAGACAAGACCTCTCTGCGCTTGCAGAGAGACCGTCTCCGTGCCCGCATCGCTCACCGAGCGAGCGAGGAAGAAGTGTGAGCTTCGGCGAATGTGGCTCGAGTGCCACCATTTCCGAGACCCGTAGCTGCCGGATCGCAGCAGGGCAGCAGGGCAGGGCGAGGAGTCCTCGCGAGCCTGTTTGTATCCTGCTTTAGAGGGGCTCCTCAATGTGGCGGCTGCTCATTAAGCTCCGAATTGGAGCGAGAGAATCCCAAATTCCCGATGCGAACAAGCTGTGACGCAGGGAGAATCTGGATCCGAGCCCTTGCGCGGTGTTCCTGGATATATTTGGGGTCACGCCCGTCTCTCCAAGCAAGAGAGTAACGGGGGCGGGGGTGGTCATGTCGTGTGAGCTCGTTGCCCACTGCCCACTGTTTAGTTTTCGTAGCAGTCCTGAAGGCTGTTGAGTCTGTTGACTGTACTCCGAACGTCATCGGTTGTCATTTAGCCGGACGGACTCGGACCGTGACCTGGAGACCAAAGGACACCCTGCATGATTGGCTTTAACTGCAAGTCAACTGATTAGGATCTGCAATAACAGATTAGGATCAGCGTAATCTTCCACTTTTGTTCTGCTCTCCGATTCCTCCATTCCTTCCTTGCGAGTGAGGCAGTGACTTACTGTATGCGCACACAAGCCGGCCTCTGTTTGGCTTTCCAATCTGACGTAAGGCAGGAGGGGGTCCTCGTCCAAGGAGCGGCGGTTCCCGTCCGTTACTTGCTGCTGCTGCTGCTGCTCGATCGCCTCCTGCTTAATTCTCAAGCCAGTCGCCCGAATTATGGCTAATGCTGATGGCGAACAGTTCCGAGCTGACGCTCAGGTGGCTACAGGATCACTTCAAGGTCGTTTTATCCAAAGCGACAAATGGGTCACGAACGGCTGGCCATGCCACCCGCGGTCCTTTCGCAGCGAACGGTATGAGAGCCGAAAGCAAATAGTGGCCACCATCTTTTCAGCCTTGAGCGAGCGAGCGGAGAATTGTGAAAGAGTGGACGAGAGAGAGAAAGGCTGAGTGAGTTGAGTGTCTAGTAGCTCCAAGTGCATGTGATCGGCAAGAACCGCGTGATTTCAGTTTTATGTCGAGGAAAATACTAGCAGGCTGAACTTGCGGAGCGCAAAGTGCAAAAGTTACGCCCAATCAGAACCGATTGTCGAGCAAGCAAGGTGTTAACTTCTGGGCATCAGCTCACGCCAAGTCACTAACCTCCCTCCCTCCCTCCCTCCCTCCCTCCGCCCTCCCCACTGTTGCAAGAGATAAGTGCAATCGTGTTAGCGTCGTCAGACCAATCAGAGCTTACGATAAACTCCCATCCTTGGCAAGGATCTCTTCCATGTTTCGTTCGCAACAAGAGACAGCAAGCAGGTTCTCTGTGGCGAGGGAGTGCTTATCTTTTGCACTGTATCAAAGCCCTGCACGAATACGGCACAAAACTACAGACACATCGCAACCCAACCTCAACTGCCACCTTCTCTTCTTCATCACAGCCTCTAACTGCTCGACCAGGTTGCAGCCGCTGCTGCACTGCCCAAGTTCCCGGTCCAAATGTCTTCACCGCGGGCTCTTGTAGTGAAGTGGATCCCCGTCGAACTCACACTTGTCCATGCCCCGCTCCTATCGTCCACAGGAGCCTGTGCTCCTTATCCAGATTCTTCGTGCTTCGGACGAATTTAGTACACTAGAACCTCGTCAGTATCTCCTGCCAGATTCCTTCTAGTCTCTAGGCTTCCTGGAGATTCCCTCTTGGAGATGCGGCAAGGGGGGCTCACGGATCATGGTCTGAATTTCTCCAGCTTGGCTAAGTTCCTCGGCCCCCTTTTGAGCTATAAGGTTCGATGTCAATTTTTCTTTTCGCACTATGTTTTTATATTGTTAGTACGTAATTCTATTATGAAATATAAAAGCCCATAATATCCTTACTAATATGATGATTGTAATGTTGTGAGAATCTCTATATCTTCAATGAGTAGAATGGGAGTATGTCTTGCCATTGATCGGCAAGACATACTCACAAAAGGGCAAATTCATGGTTAATGAATTATTGACAACCGTGATAATGGATTCCACGAGAGAAAAAGTTTAGATTATATTATCATAGATACTCCTATGAGGACGGAAAATGAAATGTCAATATGGTAAATTTTTTAGTATAGTGGTATACATAGAGATCAACCCTATATTACTTTAAAATCTGAAATCATAAGGAATTACTAACATGAACTTTTCCATGTTTGTAGGTGAATGCACAAGAACTTTAACGAGCATCTTCTGATTTTTCTAATCTATCTTTCACAATTATTCACATTTGTGTCTATCACAATCACTTGTATTCTTGCAAAATTAATTAATGACTATTAAATGTATTCAGCATTTCTTGTACAATTTTTTCTTCGTATTTACACGACCGCACTTCCTATTATACATATAAGAAGAAAAGGAACAAGATTGAAAAGTATGAACTTTATAAAGCAATCCAGAAGAGAAAGTCTGGACAAGCCATAGATTCATTTCACCTTGTTTGACTTCATTTAATTATTCGCATACAAAGTTGTGGGGCACCGTGCAAATGCATCATTAGCGGTTGATACTACAAACAGATTATCTGTACTACTTTTAAATTCTAAGCGTTTATATCATTGATTCATCTTTCTGTCGATTTGGTGAGGTCGGGACCAAGTTGCAAAACCATAAGACTGTAGCATATCATGGTTGTAGAGGACACAATCTTAGCTCCTAATTTAGACCAGGCATGTGAGTGTTCAGATGATGAGGCGCCGCTTTTTAATATTTGACGGGAGGTGCTACTTGGTCCATTTGCAAGAGGTTCCGTTCAAACCATCTTCGGAGAAACTGAAACCGATGAAATAAACTTTTGTCTGCAAGCTTGAACAGTATATTGTTAGCGAATCATTATATTGGTGCAAGTTGTGTGAAGATCTTTTGGGCATCTGAGCTCTGCTGATGCGATGGGATTCTACCGCGTTGACTCACCTCGTATGCTGAACACAGCCCCTACTTCTGTACTGCGTTCTTTACCATCCCTTTTGCTGCATTGACTTGGTTCTTCGTTTTTCCTTACTGCGTAACTTGAAGTGTAGATGCCAGCTGTGTATCTGGCCTCAGCTGATTATTTTTGTAAGTGCTAAACATGTATTCTGCTACTGTATGCCTAAAGGACACCAATTTATAAAGTAAAAACTATGGGAAGACCCATCATGAAGTCCAAATGTCTGAGACTTCTATTGATATCTCGATACAACATATTAAAGTCAAAAACCTATAAAGCTAACGTCATAGAAGACGAAAGGAAGATGAATACATATATCCACCAAACGAAACAATTGGAAGAGAGCGGCATGTACCTTATTTCACTTCAATTAGAAGTTCTTATACGAAACCATCTGATTTTGAGAGTATGTTTCTTTGCGCAGTTTTCATGTTATCTTATGACAAGTGATAAAGAAATTCATCAAAGCATACCCACGTTCTACGATATATCTCTCTGGTAATTTATGTAAACACCACATTAAGTTGAAATCAAGAGATGTTCAAAGGTGGGGGAAGTTTTTGAGCATATATTGAGAAAAACGTGAGATGAGCATCGATAAAAAATATTGAATACTTCGAAGAAAAACAATCAAATTGAAAATTTTATTTCATTTCAAAGTATACAAAAATCCAAGATCTTATGACGAATCTAGTTTTACTCAAGAACTTACTGCAGTTTTTTAAAATTTAATTTTACTTTTACAATATATAATAATATTGCATTGTTGGGCAAAATGGAAAATAAAAATTGCTTATAGAATGTTAAAATGACAGAATAAATAACCTCAAAATAAAGTATACTTCATAGAACAATCAACAACGTTTCTATCTCTATAAATTTGACGAAATGTATTTGTATGTTATTCACAAAAATGTCTGCATATAGTAAACGAGGGAAGAAATTTACTCACTTACTAGAATAACAAAAACGACGCTCCATTCCAATTTCAAAAGAAAGAAACCTCGCAGCTTATGAGGCCTGAGTTGGAAAGAAACAATTTTCAAAG
Organism: Marchantia polymorpha subsp. ruderalis; assembly: GCA_037833965.1. NCBI lineage: Eukaryota > Viridiplantae > Streptophyta > Marchantiopsida > Marchantiales > Marchantiaceae > Marchantia > Marchantia polymorpha. The sequence continues at coordinate 13,300,089 of AP031357.1, forward strand.
CTAAATATATCATAAACAGTTGTTAAGAAAATTCACTTTGACTAAATTCAATATTATCAGAATGTTCAATTCATAGATATCATATTCAGTCTAAAAAATGCAAAGATTAAAAAAGAAAACTAGTTTACTACATAAAGAAACTGTGATTTTTAAGATCCAATTTGAAATATTCAGTTTTGAAAATTTGGGATACAAGCAGATGATGTGGACAACAGCTTTTAAGAAAAACGAAATTTCACGGATGATTTGTCAAACCATCAGAAATTTTATGGTAAAATTTATTTTCATGTGAATATGCTCATATTTTTTTATCTCTTTCAAAACCTTAGATCATAATTTCAAACTGAAAAATATATTATTAACCACTATGATATAATTCAGTTTTCTTTGAAGTCAAAAGGAAAAATTAGTACAAGAAATTATTACCAAATAAAATGAAGGAATATAAGAATTGAAAATAACCAAATTCTATCATAAAGATCTTAATTTTGATCTCAAAATTATTATAAATAATCATGCTCTCTTGCTTAATATGATATAGATCTTTATTTCGGTAAACTATGTATTCATCAGTCATTTCATTTGATTTTTCACGTAACATTTATAGTTTATTTTTCAATGGAATTTTATCTTTTTCTTTATAATCATATTTTGTGTGATATCAAGTTTGCAAATTTGGACATTTAACTTTTTAGTGAAGGATAATTTATTTTGAGCTTTAATTTCTTTCAAGACAAACATGTATGCATTGGTGTGTCTCTTTGTAATTTGGATTTTATGTAGAAACAAATTGAAATTTACTCATGATGTACTTATTTATACTTCTCAATATATTTTTAAACTTTTTAAGATTTTATTTATACTCATATAATATCACACAAGATTTGATGTTAATATAACATAAATTATTGTAATAAGAGAGAAGTGTGTCAATGTGATGTTGTATTTAGACATTGCAATTCCAATCAACATAGAGAATCCATCTCGTGATTAGCAAACCAATAATTCAAAGGCAAAGTATGATATACCTAAATAACATATAACATAAATGATATACATTATTTAATATTTAATGATGATATTAAATTGGAGCAAAAATGGAGAACATGTAAATTCATCACATATACAAAATCAATCCTACATTATCATACTGCTATTTGATAATAAAACATGATGATGATATACAGGTTTTGAAATATTCATCTTCCTACCACTATTAAGCTGATTGATTTTGACTCCCAATTGAAATATAAGTAAATCCAATAAAATGGAATAATATGTTGAAATTGCAATTAAATTAAGATCAAACTAAATGTAGATTCGATCACATCCTACTGGGTTATACTTGAATTACACTATGTTCAAAAAAAAGTTCTTATGTTTCATGCAAAAACCATGTATTCTTACTAATAAAACATTTATTTTATACTTAAGATCATAAAAATTATCTGATAATTTAAAAAATCAGATAATTTTTATGATCTTAAATAATGTATCATAAGTTATATCTAGGGTATAGAACAAAAAAGGAGACCTTTGAATATTTCAAACTACGTTTTAGGCAAAATGCAAATTACATGAATGAAAAACACATTATTTGATATCATATTTAGAAAGATATAATGAGATTTAATTGTAAAAATTAATTGTATATTTATATTTATTTGAAAAGAGGATTAAATTTGAAGTAATTTATTATATTGAAAAATTATGAAATTTTGGAGAATTTAGATCAGTAATGATTCAAAATTTATCAACATTAAAATTAGTGTGAAGAAAATTAACTTAAAACTAGGCTGTGAAAATAGTTTGTAACACCAAGTGATGTTTCTTTAAATATTTTTGAATTTACAACACCCATACAAGATGATAAAACTCTGATAAATAATTTTTTTATACATTGTTTGCAAATCAAATTACATAACAAGCAAGTATAAGTGGATATTGAAGCATGTATTTGAATAAATACAAGCATGTTGTAATTAGTGTTGATATTTTGAGACTAAAATTTTCTTTATCAAATTAATGTGTTTTTTTGGTTTTGGTGTAGTAATAAAATGCCTTCTATGGATGATTTATAATTTTTTAAATTTCATTTTAAAAAAACAAATTTTCAAAAAAATATTTTTTTTTACTAAAATAGATTTTTTTTGTTGTTTGTGGTTTATCCACTTGTTGTTTCATTCACAACTGAATGAAACAACAAAAGTTAGTTAAAGATAACACATTATGTACATGAGATAATTTTTCCAACATTACAGTCAATTGATTTTGATAATATCAGATTTTTTCTACAATATTTTATTTTTATTATCTATCATATCGGATTTGAACGTTTACAAGATGTATTGAATATGTCATAACATATTATCAGTGAAACACTAGCAAAATATAGACTTTATTAATGACTTGATTTCTTATTGTGAAATATTAAAATAAAAAACTTGTAATCTATGATACATCAAGTGAAGAACAATTATTTACAATGTGTAGAATTATAAAATAAGAGTCAAATCATAAAATTTTTGATATGGATAAAAAGTCAGATATGAAGAATGAATTTGATTTGAAACAGGAATTTATGATTTTCATTACTTACATAATATGATCATTTAAATAAAACATCAAACTCTTTTTGCAGACAACTAATTCAATTTAATTCGTTGACTTTCGTCTTTTATTGATGAATTTTAGATATTTCCACATATCATCTTAGTTGAAAAAAAACAATCAATCTATGAATTTTCTAAAAATACTGTATATCCAGACTCATAAATTGTGTGATGTTGCTTTTGTATTTACCCTGATCATGCTATATACATATCTAGAATGACATCATGTGTTCATCCAGAATGAATCAAAATTTCTTTTTATTTCTATATTCATTTTATAGCATAGAAAATAATTCTTATTATTTGAAATTTTTTCAATATCTTCTGGACTAAGGGGAAAATTAATTACGCTTCTTTTGAATTTTTGAGAATTTCTGTTATAATTCTAATAAGTTTATACATAAATTTTTTCCCAAAAAATTCAAAATTAAAAATATTTTTTATATGTTAAGTTTTATTTCTTAAAAAAATATTCAATAATTCTTCTTAAGAGTTTACATGTGCGACCATATTAATGCTGCTTCAAATTTCATCATAATCTGATAAATTGATCTTTTGATATTGTAGGATTTGTATAAAATATTTATTTTAGGATTTTTAAAAAATAATTAAAAATTTATTCATTATCATCAATATATTGATCAAAATATTAAGGTTCAAATTCTTGCAAATAAACGGTTGTTACAACTGTTACAACTTTTTTTAACAAATATATGACATTGTGAAATGTGCAGAACTTGAGATTTTTTCACAACCAATGAAAGAAAAATTCCTAATATTCTAGTAAATCAAAGAAAAAACTTAAATAACACATCAGTTTTTACTTGAGATTCAAAAAAAAACCTTTATTTCAAGTTCTGAATTAACAAAAAAGTAATTGGCTACAATAAAATTTTAAAAGTTGTGAATATTCTTTCCTAAATTTGATGAATGTTTTTATGTTCGATCACTTTTATAATAAAGAAAATCTTTCTACTATCTGACGTGAATTTGATGGATGTGATACTCAATCCGACAATAAGACTGAAATTCAAAATTTATTAATTACAAACGTTTGAATTGTTATTTGTAAAATTTTATATCAAAATAAGTTGAGAATCAGTCATATATTTTACTTTCATTTTGAATAACAGCAATGATTAATTTACATTTATAAGTCAATGCAATATATATTTTGCAAAGTAAAAAACATCTATATGTAAACTACATTTTTTATTACAAGCTTATGTTGTTACATGGTGTGATACATAATTTTGACATAATCCTACAAACAATTTACATATATCTTGCATCATATTTGAGCCTTCTCCAAATTATTAAAATTTAGTTCAAAAAGCATCATTACACCCTAACATTTATATATCAAGATGTTGAAATTAATTTTCTTATGAGATAATATAAAAGGATCAATTTTTTCTTAATGTTGAGTTAGTTTTTCATCATCTTGAAATTTCTTTTTCAATAAGATATTTTAAAATATATAATTTTTATATTCTTTTAAATTTAGCTTACATATTTTACCGACATAACACATAAAAAATGTGAAAATAAAATATTTTTTTGAAAAAAAATGTTATATCCGACAAAAAGTTTAAAAATTGTTTTTATGTTTTATATCTTAATGGAATAAAGTTTTAAATCAAAGTATGTATATATTGTAATCAAAATAAGTTACATAATAATACAACCCCATCATATATGCAATGAAAATATACGGCGTTTTTCTCAAGATCATATGAAACTAAATTTGAAAATTGTTTGAAAAAATGTTTTGATATTAAATATTCTTTTATCTCATATATAAGTTAAAATTCAAGACATTTTTCCAAATAACATGAAGCTAATGTTTTAACTCTCAATAACACCTTCATTTACATATCCTTCAAGATTTGGAAAAATTCCTGAAATATTTTTTTTCTTACTGTAATTCAAGAGCATATTCAAAATATCAAAATAAGATCTACAAACTTAAAACTTGATTTAATTGATATAGCAAGAAAATTCTAAATACATAACAACGTCAATACTTTTGTTTTGATAACGGTATCTTCATTTATTTCTGTGATTCAACCTACATTGACCCTTATATACAACCTACATTGACATTCAACCTACATATTGACCCTTATATACATTCAACCTACATTGACGCTTAAAGTATGACGTTTACAAATTGTTTACTCATAAGATACATATTGTTATATATCTATGTCACATGAACTGTAGATATGTTTGTTGTCTTTTAATAAAATATTTTCTCATGAAGATTCTATCATGACAAAATATGAACTGCCAGAGTATTTTACTTTCACTTTCAAAGTTTATTTATTGAATTCACTTAATTATCTCAAAGATTTGTATGTAATTGGTTCAAACGGAACGAAAGAAAGAAAAAGGTTGTTATGCTCCACATGAAGAAGTTTTAAAATTTTTAAAATTCATGCTAAGTAAACTATGAGAATGGAAAATATGTACAAAAACTATGAAATTCATCTGGAAATATAAAAATAATCATTTAAATTTTACAATTTGTATAAAAATAAATTGGATTATGCACGTAGGGTGGCTTTCAGCCTTTCTGGTTAGTGTGACCCCTTGATTTCACACATTCTTCAACTCCTTTATCCCTCATTTATAATATTCATTCTTAATTTTCGTAGTCTAGTGGCAAAGTTTGGTTGATGAGGAGGACCGCTTAGATTGGGATGCCATTCTAGGGGTACCACGTTCCTTACGTCTCAATGCGTAAATTTCTACAATTTTTGTAATTTCTTACTTGCGTTTGTTTCTTCTTACAATCGAAGATTCTAGTTCAAATTCCATAAGCACTACAACCATGTCTGATCTTCAGCATTCATACATACACACTGTAAAGGATATGGGTATTTGTAAATATTGCATAATTTATGAAATAGAATGATTGTTTGCAATCCCATAGAATACAATACTCAATATATCATTGTCTGAATCACGTAATGATGATGCATGTACAATCTGCAGCTGACTCTTCTATTCGAACAAGTGAGATGCAGGATTGTGTAGAACCACCCACTGATGCTGCATCAGAATACTGCTCTTCATATATGCTCTGTCCATCTACCATCTATGGCAGGATTTACAGGAGTGTTGACATTTCAAGTATATGTCTATGCATCATATCAACGGTCCAAAGCTGAGGATCAAGATTTTCTGATCTTTACTACTTATTTTATTCTTGATTAACAAGTGGCCTTCGTCTCTTCACTCTTCACGTTTGATCCCTGACGTTACAACTTTCCAATTTTCTGATTCGCATCTGGCTGGAACCCGAGGTTCCGAACGGTATCCATGATATGATGACATGATATATGTTCATTTTGAATGATATTAAAATGTACTTGAATTTCAATACTAAGAGCCCTAGATGGATTGCTCGTGCCTGAACGCATTTGTTGCATAAGAAGTCATGACTGATCTTGTGGCATGGTGACAAGTTGTTGAGGGGTTTGGAAATTTCTTTTGCAACTTTTTTGGCATTGCATGTTCTTCTTTCCTACCTTAGGCCCTACAATATTATGGATGGCTCTTCACTGTTTATCTTTGGACGTAGTTATTGCGAGAGACAAGTGATGGCTGTAGTGCTCATATGTATATTGAGAAAGTGATAAAAAAAGAGGGAACTTTTTTAGTTAAAAGAAGTTCAGAAAACTTCTAAAAAAACATAAATCCGAGGGTCATATTATGCACATATTTAATAGATAAAATACCCCCTGTAGTCTAGTATATGATTTACAAATTGTTTTCATTGTTTGCTTCATGAAAAAATTATTCCGAAATGATTTCTTTTGTGAAAATTTCATGGAGCAAGAAATCTTTCTGCATTCCGATCAAGTCACTCACAATTCGGATGATTATGCTCGAGAACAAGGCTTAGTCTACTGGCAATCCGAGACTGTCATTAAGTTTTTATTGCAAGCACTGATTTTACAGCTGGTCCAGGTATGATCCTACTTGCATCACCACCAACTGTGATGGCGTCATGGTTGGACCACTGCTGTCAGGCTAGTGCAATACGAGTTGTTGTAATTTTCTGAGACTCTTCGTGAGCCTAGGAACTGTCACCGTCAAGCCTTCGCAACACTTCGCGTGCGGCTGTGCTTGAAATGTCCTGAATCTGAAACGTGATACTGGATCTAATACACGAAGAAATCTCTTCACTAAGTCTCTCAGCGCACGTGCTCATCCTCTGACTTGTCCGGCACCTGCACAAGAGAGCGTGTGCCTAGTGAACGAACGAGCTTGGACGAACTATCATAGAGGAAATACATGAAGACTGCGACTTGTCTGTCTCGGCGAAGGGAAGTGAAGGGATGTGATGGAGATGGAGCTACCGTTCCAGCACCACCAGCTCAACATAACTCGGATCGAAATATCAGATCACGTCCGGACCCCAAAATCCCCATCGGCTTTTGAGCTATCCCATCAGAGGCGAATGCCAATTGCTCACTGGAAGATCGACTTCTGAACACGAAGCGGCGAACGGTGGTGAAAGCTACTGATGACAGCCGAAACCAGCGCAAACCGAGCGGATCTTCAGACCAATGTGAGCCTCAAGATTCAAGACTGGGCCAGCGCGTGGGCTTTCGTCAATTCCAGCAACAGATCGTACGTGAACTCATACATCGTATCAATGGCCCTTCACAGACGTTGGCCAAGCCGCTGAAAGTCGTTGAGAGCCTCAAACGGGAACCAGCTCATCCGATGATCATGATTCGATCGTACGAGAGCATGAACATTGCCCTCTCAGAAAATAAGCTGGCATGGCTGCAGCGACAAACCGGTAGGATTGGTTTGCATCTGACATCACCAGCTTCACAATTGCGATGCGCTGCAAATGTGGATGTGACTCGGGTTCATGTTGTCGTGCGATTCTGAACTGGCACAGGCAAGTGATCTCACATAATCCAGCTCAGATAAAAAATACACGGTCAAATGCTCGCCGGTGACGTTCTCCTCTATCACGAGGCAGATCAGAGCTGGCAATCGGACGATCGGAAGTCTCAGCGTTTCTAAGCACTGCAGTTGAAAGCTGAAAGCTGAAAGCTGAAAGCTGGACGCTGGACGTTGTGAGCGTGACCGGAATCCATAAAGCGAAACATGCGGACGGCTTACGTGGAAGACGTCATCGGTGCATCCGATGGAGTTGCATTCGATGAATTCCATGAAACGGTCGAGGAGAGGTTTTTGTGGAACTCGGGCTCATGGTGGACAAATATCTAGGAATAGGATTTACGACTTTTTTCAAGTTTACGGGATAGCAGAAGCCAGGACAATATGATAGACAAAGGGTTCATCAAGTGTCAAGTCTTTCGGCCTTAATGGATCTTCCACATCGATGTTGATATTAGGAAGCGTTTCTGAATAAATTATGCTGGAATCATACGTGTCAAAATATGATCTTTCTCAGAGGCTCCTCTACGTCACATGTGACTTTATAAACGCGGAGGAAGCATGAACCGAAACGTTCTGTGCATGGTTTATTCATTATAACTGGAAGGAAATGCTTAAACTTGTATTGTCTTGTTGAGGGGATTATGAAGGCGTTAGCAAAACGGAATTGCCCATTTTTCGTATGGGGACACCTCAATATGGATTTCATTCTACAAATCTCCCGATTTTTTTTCTCTGTTTAATACTAACGAACATCGCATTGCCCTCAACAAAGGATACAATATGTGGTGCGATTGATGTATTTTTCTTGGCATCAAACTCAGCCCAGTTTACACGGTTTCCACCGAGAATCACTCAAGCTTGTCTCACATATCCTCTGACATGGAGACAATGACTGAACATCACCCATACGTTCTAGTTGTCATGTGAGGATATCACCGCAGTTTAAAATCATTGTACTGTTCTACCGTAATATCTTTTTTTGTGTCCTGAAAATCTTCACTTCTAGCTTTGTCATACGTTTCGAACAGTATCAAAATTATCACATACTGTTGGAAGATGCTTATGGAATTTTGTAACTATTATGGTTAATAGAGAAGCAAAAATCTCAAGAAGAGTAACCTGGTGCACAGGTCTATGTAACGAAAATCATTTATGTGATAGATCGCGTAAAATATCATGAATCGAACAAACCGTCAATTTTCGGTTGACAGATGCTTATTTTGTTCTAGAAGTAAGTTTCTGAAACATCAACAGTTTTGACTGCCCCCTATGCTGAAACATAAACGCTTGATAATATGCTTCTTGACTTTGATGATGAGTGCGTAAGTTGTTTTTAGAAGCTTGGCCACTGAAACCAAGCTATGACACAATAGTGGTGAAGGTACTTCTGAAGGGAGGTAAAACCATGGGTACAAGTATTTTGTATCCATCTACTATTGCCCTAGCTTGAAGAGAAGAGGCAGCCAGCTACCAAGATTCGAGGTAGCCATTTACAGATGGACATGAAAGAAACCTTTTCATAAAGGGTAGGGTAGACACTCATCGCGAACAGGAGTGACGCTGTCACATCTTGCACAGACAGCAGATTTCATTCCCTCTTATAAAGGGGACTTATATCCCACTTTACTCACCCTTTTCAATGAAAAACATGAAGTTTTGTAAATTATTAGACATCATTTGATGTAGTTTGAGATTCATCTTAATCTAATCTTTGTTTGTTTTTACTTAGACTATATATCATGGCAACAACATGTCACATCACTATCGGACTCTGCATGTTTAGATCTTCAGTGGTGATGATAGATTGATGTTTGGGAGAAATTAAATGACAATAGTAAAGCCGTTGGTCAACTCAAGATATGTCACGTTTTATGATCACAACAACATGCTTGAAGTTTTGTCATTCTACTTGAAAAGTGCACTATAAGCAAATGTTTAATGAGTATCTTTTGGTGACTGGGCTTCAAAGTACAATGTTACTTTCACTAAGAGAATGGATTAAGCTTATCATAGCAAAAACGTCTTTCAAGAAATGCATTCGAAAAGGTCTTTTTATGTTCTACACAACGCGGCATCATTTTGGGCTGCAGTAACCATGAGTGCAAACTCTATGAGTGAGGAGATTGACATGATATATATGTTCAAGTGACAAGGATCTAATCTGAGTTACACTGTTAGATTCGAGAGGTTTTGCTGTCATATGAGCAATATGTCATCGCCTTCACTACAATCGAAGCTTGAGAGTTTGTCTGGAAAATTTCACCCTACAGCTTAGCACTATGGATTATTTACTAAATCTTACAAACTAAACGTGATTCTTCGTTAAAATTATTTCACCTTACAACTTAGCAGTATGGTCTAGTATTTTAAATATTACAAATAAACGTGATTCCATTTTCAATGTAAATCGGTGGCTTGTACAATATTTTAAAATATGTCTAATCTGACTTAAAGGCCATTGGCCATTGGGAAACAACCAAGAGCGTGATGTGAGCATCTGGAGGCGTTGAGACTGCACTTACGGTAACGAGGGCCTTTCTTGCATGCAGCCTTGGGTATGGAATCTTGTAAGATCCCATCCCCCATAAACACGTCTAAGTCCTTGAGGGCAATTCTTAGACCAATAGAATGCAACTGGCCAGAGCACTACTGTCAATATGTGATTACCGTAGAAGACAGCGAATGTAGTGGAAACCAGCCTGCAGCCAAATGAGTAGCCAAAGTAGACAAATGGTCTCCAGTTGCTTTCCCTGTATGTTACAAGTCTAAATTCAGTGTACAGAGAAATTTTATCTGAATTGTTCTGCGCAGATTAAAAAAAAAAACAGCAAGATTCCTTCATAGGGTAAAATAAATTAAAATTCAGTTCATGGTTGTAGCCATTTTCCAATGTGAAGTTCTTCGTCCTGCAAATCCATTACGAAGGCATGAGAAATGATGAGCACAGTTGGCCGTAGCAGCAACGGCATGTCCAAGACAAGGGATCGTATAGTTCAAATTCTTCTTTTTATATTTAGAAATGCGCCAGTTTCCTAAAATACATGAAGAACCAACGGATCGATTCAAATCTATTGAACGGATCTCAACTGCAACTCCAACGGAGGATTTACCTTTTTAGCAAGACTGCAGGACGAAGGATAGGACCGGTGAGTGAGACACAGTTGACCGACTCCAGGTCCGGGGCACCGTAAATCATAAATACAGTGGTGCTTGCACCACAGTAGCGACCGTTGAGGTAAATCCTGGCCTCATGGAAATCTGATTCTATGATTCTCTGGCAAAACTGAGGGAGGGAGGAGAATTGTTGAGTCGGGCACCATCAGCATCATCGACTCCCCACATATTATCCGCAACCGCTGTATGGAGCTTGATTAGGGAGGCCCACTTTAGTAGATGGACCATTACAGAAAAGGGCATGGAGATCAAAGACGCGCAGCTAATGCGAGTGCTCCGACTGAGCCTAGTATAGAGTGAGCATGCCCACGTAAGGCGAGAGTACGACGACAAGTACGTGGATATATCCCTCCGGAGATATCCATGACCATCGGTGGGCAAGAAAACTTAATGCACAACGTCGATACAGATAATGTTGACCACTTATATCCACTTCTGCAGCGCCCAAACCTTGCTCCAGGAGCCGGGCCGAGCCAGAGTAAAGATATCCGTACCGGTCAAAGCGAAGATATATACCCCACAGGCATACAGGGACGAGGGCTGGACTCGGTGGGGTCGGTTTAAGGGCAGGAGTGAAGGGAGAGAATCAGAGTGGAGAAGGATGATATCTTGTAAGATTCGAAGGACGCAAGAGTTGTCAGAGCCCGGGAGGAAACTGGGCAAATATGGGGCCGGTCAGGAAAAGGAGCTGCGAGACGAGGGGACTATAGTCGGTGAGATTGTGTACTGAGTGTGACACATGGTGGGCGAGGCAAATCACAAATAGTGTGGATAATGGAGGTTTCCAAATAGCGAACAGGAGGTCGAATGGCACAGTATTCGCTGGAGGGCGACGGTTCCAGACGGCGCCCGTTGACCCGAGGGCGTGACAAAGCTACGCATTAGGCTGCGAGCCGCGACTGGGAGGCGGACACGTGGAGAATCCGGCATGCGTGGGGTGAGGACGAACCCTAAACCGCGTGGGCTCCTCCGGCCCGAGGAGGTACCGTCTGCCTCGCCCGTCCGTCCAGATTACCATCCGTTCCCATCCGTCCGTCCGGGTGTTGCGAACCCCGTAGCAGGCATGCACGCGGGGCCGCGGCCTTGCTCGCTCGCTCGCTCGCTCGCGCGCGCTCTGGGCTGCATGCGAGGGCCTCGCTGCCTGCTCCCTTCAGCCCTGGAGCCCGTCGCTGTTGTCGTTCGAGGAGGGGCGAGCGGCAGACAATAGAAATAGGGCGCGAGATCGCAGCGGATAGAAAGGACGAGGGCAGGCGGACCAAGCGAGAATCGAGCTGGGGGCTTTAGCGGAGCAGAGCTGGGGCTTGCATTGCGGGGTCTCTCTCGCTCCCTCCTTCCAGTCGGTCACTCACTCACTCACTCACTCCGGAGCTCACTTCGGTCCGTTGCACCGCGCTCTACACTCCAACGACGGCTGTACGCGGGCGGACCAGAGCTACTGTAAGGACGAGGAGGCATGGGGGCCTTGACAGGGGGATCGAGGAGTGGCAGCGGTGGTAGAGAGCTGCTGCAGCAGGAGGTCGCTTGAGGGAAGACGGGCGGGGCGATCGCAGGGTGCCACATTATTATTAGCCGCCGAGGAGAGAGCTGAGGGAGGGCACTGTTGGCGGGTGCGTCGACCTCCTCGCCCCGATTCGACCCCACTTTTGGACAGAGAGAGGAGAGAGGTCGGGAAGAGCGACGGAGCGAGAGGGAGGGAGGGAGGGAGGGAGGGAGTCGAGTGGAGCGAGCGGCACAGTGGGTGGGCTTGTCGTTCTTGATGCTGGCACACGCAGGGGCGGGGCAGGGCGAGGCCAGGCCAGGCCCGTCCAGTCGAGGCGAGGGAAGGCAAGCGGGAAGGCGAGGCAAGGGGTGAGGTGTGCGCGAGTTTCTGATTGATCCACAACGCATGGTGAGGAGGGAGGCAGGACGGGAAGGGCGAGGCCGGTCGCTGCTGCAGCCCCAGCACAAGACGCCAGGCACAGGCCGAGGGAGCGGGAGGCCGCGGGGCCCCGAGGCCTGAGCAGCAGCACAGCAGCAGCACAAGGAGCAGCAGCAGCAGCAGCAGCAGAAGAAGAAGAAGGCCTGCAGCTGTAGGAGTAGTGGTAGTTGTAGTAGGGTAGTAAGTAAGTTGTAGACTGCTGCTGCTGCTTCTGCTTCTTCTTAGCAGTGCGCCTTGCAGCAGTAGGAGAAAAGTCATATCAGTGAGGAGGAGCAGGCCGGAGGGGAGGAGGAGGTGGTGGAGGCCGGAAGGAGGTGAAGAAGAAGAAGAAGAAGAAGAAGAAGTCGAGAGAGAGGCGAGGCGAGGGGAGGAGGAGAGGAGTGGGGAGCAGAGAGAGAGGCGAGCGAGAGTGGAGGGCCGGGCCGAGGGGCGGGAGGGCGAGCGCAGAGAGGCGAGGGAGGAGGACAGGAAAGGCGAGGCGGGGCAGGGCGGGTCAGGGCAGGGCAGGGGCAAGGAAGAGAGCAAGGGGATTGCGTTACATAAATTAAAGGTATATAGCCAGAAATTGGCCGAGCGGGGATTAAGTATCGGGGTGATCGAGGGCTCTTAGGGATTGAGGTGGAGGTCGTAAACTGGATCCTGGCTTATTTACCTCGGATCTTCGTGGCTCTTTGTCGGTAGACGGCCGGAGAAGGCGAAAGGCAGGCGAGAGGGCGCAGCGAAGGGAAATATTAGCGGATCTTGCTTTTGTGGTGCTGAGAGGGGAGGTTTCATGACGGGGATTGAAGGCGTGTAGGCTTTCCTTTCTACATGGTTGCATTGCAATCGTTTCCTGCGAGAAGGAGAGAGGACTAGACAGGCAGATTCGAGTCGAGGAGGAGGAGGAGGAGCTTGTGTGGACTTTTGTAACGTACGGGAGGTGAAAGTGTAGTTTTCATGTACTCTGAATCGATACTAGGCCATAGGCGTGCCCGTACGCCTGTACAGGATCGAGAGAGGAGGCCCTACTAGCGTTCGATATACAGAAGAATTTCATCAGCATATCCCTAACGAAGTTGATTGCGGAAAGAGTGACTTGCCCGAAACTGCTGCCAGTTCCAGCGCTCAGCACACAGGTCGGCCTCGGTTGCGTTGGTCGCGACTGGCGGGCTCTGGCATCGAGGGAATAGAATTGTAGTGTACCGAAAATCAATGAGGTTTGCCTCAGCAGCGTCAAGCGGGTTGCTTTTTTTTCAAAGGTACATGATGTAAAAAGCTATTATCGATGGTGAGGAAGAAGAATCAGCGCCGATGTAGATAGACAAAATCAGCATGGTGAGGAAGAGATTGCGGGACGAGGAGGGAGGGGAATATGAGGCTTATTCTGGAGGTATGAGATGAGGGATGCTTGAGTGGGTCATGAAGATGGTGATGGCGTGCTGGCGGCCCGTTGAGCGCTATGCACATATGGGAACGCAGGTGGCGGATCGCCAGGATTCGCTTCTTTGGTACAGAGATTTGTGTACGCATGCCGCAGGCGAGTTCTCGATCGCCGTGGTTCAAGCCAATGCACTTCTAGAGGATCAAAGCCAAGTAGAGACCGGCCCCTATGGCACTTTTGTGGGAATTTACGACGGCCATGGGGGCCCAGAGGCTTCTTGCTACATCAACGACCATTTATTCCCTAATGTGAAAAGTAAGTTTTATGCCGTACAAACCTTTTCTCTGCCCACCATGCTTTCCCCTCGACTCGTGATCGATGTGTGCTCGGCCGCCTGGCCTGTGCCCATCCCCCGCCCCCTCATGTGCCAGTTCGCAGGCCGAATGTCATCTGTCATTCGGCGTGTCATTTAGCAGCCCGACCTTTCCACTATTTGTGTGGCCTTGTGCGAACACGGTGGCGATTTCGGATGGTCTTAGTGTCTTTGAAATCGCTCGAATGTGACCTTTCTTGGCATATGCGTGACTCCTGGTTTTGAGTTGTACTCTCTGGCATTTGAGCTAGTCAGAGGCCGATGCGATTTGAATTCACATCGTTCACGTCGATGAGGAGTCACACGGCATGGATCACCCATGCCTCGAAGGCGGACCTCTACATGCTCGGACGAAGAAAGTGGAATTCAAAATGAAGGAACGAGTGTTGGCGCTTGTTTTGTCACCTCAGTATGAGACCAGGTCGGGGTCATTCCGAGAATGCCGCGTCGTTTAGGTTCCCGAAACGAATTCATTTCCTCACGAATTGCCTTGTACTCCGTGTTCGTTGGTGACTTCATGGCTTATGTTGTCTGGACGTCTGCTCTACTCAAGCTCCAGTTCGGTACCCGGTCCAGGTATCTCGTGTCGGAAACCGGGGCACAAGAAATTTAGTTTCATGTTTTCCGTCGAGTAGGTGTTTTTGAAGTCCGATCCGACAGTCTTTTTGAAGCGATAATAAACGTATCCAACTGTCGAGGGACGATTAGTTGTGCTGTTGAGCAAGGCCTCTTGCTTTCCGGTTTCGTCAGTGGATTGTCACAGGGTCAAGCATCAGACATTGGTCCAGCGCATTATAATTGTCTTCACGAGTTGAACCCCCGTCCGGAAGAACCAATTGGACCGAGTAACTTGCTCGCTTCTGCACAACAAGTAATCTGCTTGATCGAAGGTGTTTGACCAGGAGACCTGGGATCTGTCTCCGGATGTGTGTTGTTTTGGCAACTAATTTTTTGTTTCGGTTGTGTAGGATTAGCTCTGGAGCACGGGGGCATGTCAGATTACGTATTAAGGCAAGCCTTCCTAGCTACAGAAGACGGATTTTTGGGGCTCGTGCAGCGAAAGTGGCAAACAAGTCCACAGATAGCTGCAGTAGGGTCTTGCTGTCTTGTTGGAGCTATCAGCGGGCAAACACTGTACGTTGCCAGCCTCGGGGATTCTCGGGCTGTGCTTGGCAGCTATGGGAGGAACAATGGCGCAATACAGGCCCAACAAATTTCTATTGAGCACAATGCTAGTATCGAATCTATCAGGAATGAGTTGATTGCGAATCATCCTGATGATTCACACATTGTTATGCTCAAGCATGGAGTGTGGCGGGTGAAGGGCATCATCCAGGTACTTCCCATATTTAAAGATGCTTTCCCCATTTGTGGAGCCCTTGTTTTATACACCCACCTTTTTGTCCAGGAAGGATTTACGGTGGAAAGTTGCCTCTGTTTGTTGCTCGCTCGCCATACTTCATGCAAGCGATTAGTATGCCCGACATGCTTCAATTGTAAGTGGTCGAAGAGCTTAATGATGGAGATTTTTTGCTCAAGCGCCAGTCCATGTCTTAGAGCCAGACTAATGTTTTAGTGTATTGGAAATTATTATTTTTGGTGCAGGTTTCACGTTCCATTGGGGATGTGTATCTTAAAAAGCCGGAGTACAATAAAGAACCACTGTTCCAGCGATTCCGGCTACCTGAGCCTCTGAAGAAACCCGTGTTAACTGCCGAGCCGACAGTCACCTCTCGGGTGCTTCGAGCACAGGATCAGTTTATAATTTTTGCCTCTGATGGCCTCTGGGAGCATCTGAGCAATCAAGAGGCTGTTGAACTCGTGCACGCTCACCCACGCTCGGTCAGTTTCTCTTGCCTTCTTTGAAGAATAAGGTACCTGGCAAATGTATCATCCATTTAGTTCAAGTCTGACTCGTTCGTTCTGCCTTCTGGTCGGAAACCATTCGAATGTGCTCAATACTATCAATGCCCAACTGAAGTCCTATCATGTGAACCACTGCGACCTGTACTTGCTTAAGGTAGGTGTGCTCAGCCCTAGCAAAGGTCAAGTGATAGATGCAACATTCGGCGTGTGAAGTCCTCGACAGCTGATTCGTCGAATGCTGCTTATCAACATGTTTTTACCTGGTCTGTATCTTTCGATCGTCTGCTTACCTTTCGGTGCTTGGCTTTCCGCAGGGGATTGCAAGGAGGTTAATCAAACATGCTCTGCAGGTAGCTGCCAAGAAGCGTGAGATGCGCTACTCTGACCTGAAAAGGATCGAGAAAGGAATCCGACGTCATTTTCATGATGACATCACGGTGGTGGTTGTGTTTCTTGATCACGAGCTTTTGAGCAGGGAATCAAATACTCCTCCAGTGTCCATTAAAGCTGGGGTAGATTCTGTGAATGGGGCCAATACCCCACGTGACCTATTTTCCACTGGTGGTGGTGTGACAACAGATGACGCCCCAAGAAGTTGATGTAAGGGACAGTGTAAAACCAGATTTACTGACTTTGCCTTATTTGTTTCAGAGTTCGTGATAATTATCCTGACATTCTTTACTTGCGATATAACATGTTCTTGAGAGACCTTTGACCGGCAATTTTCTTAGTGGGATCGGATCTGATGAATGTCTGTTGCTGTCGGAAGCCCCAGCAGTACAGTCTCTGCTCCGTCAAGAGTAGATGGTAGGTGGGCTTGAGAATTCTGATGCTTGTATGTGGGATATTGTATTTCACTGTCTTTTGTAATTTAGGGCGATTAAAGTCTTAATCGTAGATGATTAGTCGGTGGCAAAAGTGTCTGAATGTTGGCTGTCTGCCAAGAGATATGGTCTCAGGCTGTGGTTTGTGTACCAGGGCAAACCTCAATCTCCATTACTAAGTCAGGATCCTGCTACCAGTGTGCTGGTGGAGGGATTGGACCTGTGTTGAACTTTTATAACTGTAACCATTCGCACCCCAGAAAAGACTGGGCTTTCTTGAATAAACAAGGTATGAAGGTAGCTTGCTAGGTGTCTTGCACATTCATCCTGCTGTTATCATGTAGGCTAGTTGGAGTGGATGATTCAATCCTCAACCAACCGGCACAGGTTTCTCAATGGATATCCGATTTGGCTTCTGAGTATTCGCTGTTGCGGTGACTGTGGGTACAGTATCGTAATTTGATATTTCCTTGATCTCACTCGGAATCCTCTTCTCCATCCATTTTCTGCGCAACTCATCTTTCAAAACCTGTCTCCGACGACTGCACTGCAGTTGTCTTTCAGGCCAGGAGGATGTCGAGAGTGGTCTAAGTTACCATCACTGTGAAGATTATTTGAGAGCCCGCAGGAACGTTGTTATGCGGTTGATTACCAACTATGGGACTGGTGCTACGATGGCAATAGTTTTTTTAAGCCGCATAGAAAGGACATAGTACGTGCCTGTCTGATAAAGCTCATCTACGCGCAGTGTGGTTCATTTACTCAAAGAATTTTGTCCCCCCGGGTACCGATCAAGTCAATGGGATATGATCTCGGAGTACTGCAGCGCACTTTTTATCCCTGTTTCGTGATCATTGTTTCATTTTTGGAGACTCCATTATATATTTGATCTGATGGATCTTGGATTTTTGCATGTTCTCACTCTGCGTCGGGAAGCACAACTTGACACTTGGCTTGCCCACTATTGAAAGCTTATTCTTCTCTTTGAGTCCTGACACACTTCGTTGGCATGTGATCAAAATTTGGATGGTTTGGAGAGTTGCTTGTCTTGGCTACGATCAGCCTGGGTTGCAGCTGTTTGACACTAGTGATTCTCATTAATAGTGATTACCGAGATTCACAACTTTTGACTGATTTGCGGATGAAATAAATTCTATTCTTATGATTCTGCCCAAACTTTGATATGTTTTTACGCTTGGGAGTTTTTCTGCGAATCGTTGTACACGTTAAACATCCTGCCATTCTTTTCTTACTTGATACTATAGATCGTAGTTGATCCTATAATGTCGCTGTATAGTAATTTTAGTGGATAATGCTTCAGGTGAAGAGTGTGATCGCCTGGAGTTCTTTCCCCAAATCATTTTCCACACCTGAAAGGGACGAAGCTTTTTAAAAGTTATCTAAGTCTTGTGAAAAGCTTTTTTAAGTCCGTGTTACTCTCTAAACCTCGTGAACGATTGCTAGATACGTGGACTCAGATGCACTCGTATCTGAGTCCACTGGGGTACATAGTTAAATGCTCGACGTGTGGTCATATTTCACCCCCAATGGTGAACAACGCCAAACGTGGAAAAGGCCAATGTGAAGCAAAAAACCGACCCCCGAGCAAAAAATTTCTGCAAGGGTTGTGAAGTGGCACAACAGAATCCCACATACCATGCCTCAGAGATACAATCAAAGTCTGGAACGCATTCTCGAGTGTGTTATGTAGCGACACACTTCTAAGTGCCTCCAGCAACTTCGTAACCTTCCATTTGCTCTCCACACTTGCACCTACATCTCCTCTCACCGCATCTGACCTGGTTGCCTTATCTCCAGTGTTCCCCCTATGTACATTTCTACCTTGTGACTACAGTCACCAAGTACAAGTGTATTTCTCGAGGGCAAAAGCCACCACGATATTTAGAAACAAAGGTCCATTTCGAAAAGATGGATGTCTAATTGGGCCCACACACATTCTAGTTCACACAAGACGTGCTAATTAGAGCTGGTAATACGACTTGCAGAACAGGTTTCTAGAAGATCCTGTACATATCTTGAATTAACACACCTGCCTTACGTATACTTCCTCTTTTCTGTACTATGTTGCATCTTTTTCTAGAACCCAGTTAATTTAATCACTGACCCAGATCTTTGTACACTTCCTTCATCAGCTACCAGGTGCACCTGATCTACCGTTGAAGGATGAACTCTCTTTTTCTACTTTGGAAGTCGATGGTTGCCAACCTTAGTCCAAGACTCAAGAACGACGTAAAATGTCATGGGGTATATCTGTTCCGACTGACAGTGACCATCGATTTCGGCTGCAAGATTGACATGCTAGATAAAGAACCAGCCACGAGTCTTCGGAGTCACCACCTCAATTGAATCCCCATGGACTGGCGAATTGTGTTCTTTGAACGCACAACTGAGTGCATGTACGTCTCGAGGGACACCCTTCGACTGATCTTGCCTACGGCTGTTGTGTACTGGATTCCGTGCCATCGTTGCCGCGACTTGAATAAGCACTAATGATTCAAAACTAACCGAGGAAAACGTCAGGCCTCAAGATGTGATGCAGCACGATCAGTTGGATGTATTGAAGGTCCAGATGACTGACGGTCTCTCATGTTAACGAGGACAGAGACAGACAGACAACGCAATATAGGGAACCATGTATATTCTCTGTCGGGCCAGTGCTATGGGACCCTCTGTAGCTAGAGTTGCAAGAGCTCATTGCACCACAGCCCGCCGAGGTGACGGATCAATAGCACCTACCGGCCCTTCTTGCCAATAATACTTTACAGTGTGCTGTGTACTCGCTACTGCGGTGGACTCGCCTTATAACCAGAGTCTCAGAGTCGTCGGATCACAGGCTTAAGAGTGCAACGCTATCATGGCAATTTCCTCCCTGGGCACATGGGAGGGTTCGATGGTTCACGTCAGATGTACACAATGGTTTTAATTCTCATACTGCTCAATCTGAACTCCCTGATTCTAGCATGAGCTTTAGGGGTTCGTGGACTTCGTGCGTGGAATTGGCATTGCAGTGTGGTAGATTGATTCGACAAGCATATCCATATCGACTTTCGCTGCAGATGCAAGGCTGCTTGTCCGAGTGAAGACTGGAGTAGATTGAAAGAGATTTCTGTCGTATATCTGCTCAGACCTTTCTGACTCTGGTGATGATAAGGCTGAATGGCAACGTCCGCTTCAGATCTGAAGTCCGCTTACGTGAGGGGCGATTGTGCATCGGTCTCGGGTTGAGCTGGGGATCAGCTGAAGACAAATTTCCCACAGCTCGGAGAAGTGAGTTGAGCAGGGCAAGATCGAATGTCCGAACAACAAGACTTCTCGGTAAGGTTACCAACTTCAGTAAAGCTCAAGTTTCTCAATTCATCCACCTTTTTAATAACTCAACCAGACTGCGACGATACCCAGGAGCTCTCAGCATTGGGAATCAGACGTATCCCTTATCGACAAATCATCATGTCTGAGGTACAATCGGGGAAGCCACCACCGGGGCCTTGTCGATGGCTCGCGACAACGCTTCTGCTCGGCCTGTAGCTTTCAGCCATACGTTTATTCATCCTGAGTCCGCAGCAGCAGTGCAGATTGACGTCGACAGGGATGGTGTGAGGTGGTTGCAGCAATGATTCACGGTGATTGGAATAGTGTGCTGGGCACGATAGATCCACCACAGCTCACTCGCTCGCAGAGTGAAAGATATTCTCGACGATTTGACAGCCTAAAACCCGGTAATGAAAACGAAAAGTTTCATCGCAGGCTTCTTGAGAACCGGGCAACATGATCCAACTCCTGACGAGCAGAAGATAGCTGAGGATCTCGCTCGGAAAGCAGAATCCATCGAACATCAATTTCAGCAGAAGCCTCGCAGTCACACGAAGGCGAAACTGGATAATTCGGGCCGAGATTTGACAGCCTTCCGGTGAAAGCGAAGGAAGGGAAAAGAAAAAGTCATCTGTCAGATGGACATGCAGATCTCACGAGAGTTTACTGCGTCCGATGCACAATCGAGAGTCATCAGACCACATTAGCCCCGGTCGGCATGTTGCATAATCTATATGATCAGGGAGGGGCCGGCATCAATCTAGCCAAGCCTTGTCCCTCCCTGTTCTCAGATGAGGCCGACGGGTGCCTTCCTACCAGCTTCCCTCGCGTCCTCAGACTCTAGCATCCAGCTAAGAAACAAGTCCGGGAATTCGGCAGTGCATCTGCTCGTCAATCGGGGTGAGTTGTGTATGTATGGGAGCTTAGGAACCATAATCCTCCCCCAGAGAATGAGCTCACGGTCCAATATTAACGTGAGAGTAAGTGGATCGGTGATTGGCGAAGAGTGTGTTCAACTTTTCCAGGGTTGTTGGACGAACTTTTGATCCAACATTGGCAGAACGACGAGGTCACTGACTGGTGTGTTCAAATTTAATAAACTGCGTACACAATATATGCCTTAAAAGCAGGAAACAGTCAGGCCGCAGGACCAGTCTGTTCTGACGTACAATTTCCATGACCGAGGTGGACAGGAGGACATTCAACAGTCTTACACAAGGGGGCCGGGCCCATGACACCTTTCAGATATTTCTTTAATGATTCCTACATGTAAGGAGCGATGACAGCCTTTATGGAAACTCCCCCTTGAACCTCGCTCATCCCTCTCTCTCTCTCTCTCTCTCTCTCCAAATTGCATCTTGGGTGGAGTTCCTCGAATCATGTGGAATTCTGTGGAACATTCGTTCATATTAATGCGGGCGTTCTTCGCTCGGTGCCAGCTCTTGACAGAAAAAGCTTTTCGGGTGGGGCGCTTCTTTCGGTCATGGGCATGGGCAGTGGGGTCGCTCGCTCGCTCGCTCCGTCGTCGTCTTCGTCGTGGTTGCTTTCCAGCAGAACCCGGCTCTCGCCGAGAAGGTTTACGAAAGCCACCAATTCACTTTGTCATGCCTCATGTCATCTCCTTCGTACTCCATCCAAGCCTTCTCACTGCCACTCTTGCTCCCTAAAGTAATTTCCACCTCCAGGTTTACGTCTCAGTTTAGGGATCGGAGTGGGTTTGGGTTTGGAGTAGCCGCACATTCACCATTCCCCATCGACCAAGTGTCGCTGGACAGATCTTCTCGACCGAGGCATGGGTCGACGCCACACCCTGTCGTCCTCCTCCTTTTTTCCCATCCTCGAGTCCCACTCTCGTGTCGCTTACCTTCCTTCCATCCCTCCCTCCCTTGGGTTGCATTCTATTCCATTCCATTCCATTCCGTCCCATCCCAATCCTCACCTTCCCTGCATATGTCGATGAGACCTGCATCAATCATTCACTCACATTCTCTGCACACACACGTTCACCCAATTCTCCAGCCGCCCCTTTCTCCCGCAGTCAGTGCACTCTCGTGTTCCTTGTTTGATCTCGCTCTTCCTCGTTTTCCGATATTGAAACCCCAATTTTTATATATTTCCCACTCATGTCTGACCTGCATGCTCTCTGCCTTTCTCAACCCAACCCTTCCCCACCCAGCCAGACCTGCTTCGCTTGTCTGCAGACTAAATCCTGCTTGCTGCAGGCAGTTGTGGGCTGATGCTCATGCTGCTCTTGTTGTGTGTACTCTGGATGAAAA
This sequence comes from Marchantia polymorpha subsp. ruderalis, assembly GCA_037833965.1. NCBI lineage: Eukaryota > Viridiplantae > Streptophyta > Marchantiopsida > Marchantiales > Marchantiaceae > Marchantia > Marchantia polymorpha. The sequence continues at coordinate 13,322,754 of AP031357.1, forward strand.
GTTCAGACAGAGAGAGGCAGAGGCAGAGGCAGAGCATACCAGGGAGAAGCAAATCAGCCCCTCGTCCTCCTCCCTGCTTTCCTGAGTACATAAAGTCGAGGAGGGTAAATTTATCGTCCACATTGGACAGGACAAGTTTGATTTTGTTTGATTTGCCGCCGCTGTCGCTCCTCCTGCTGCTGACGGTGGTGATGGAGGTCTCAGACTCTGTAACCAACGGAAAAGGCGTGGATTATCTCGTCCTTGTTTTATTAGTGCTTCGATTCTCGGAGCTTTGGCTCTGGTTTGGTAGCCCCTTTGCGCACGTTGCTTCATGAGGCGCCGAGGGGGGTTGGCATGGGGCTTGGGCCTACGGGTACGTCGTGCAGCCGGACGGACGGACGGGCGATTAGTTTAGGCCCTCTCGGGCGTGCAGTCCTTGCGTTCGTCTTTCTGACGAGGATCATCGGCAGACGGGTAGGGCAGGGCAGGGCGGGGCAGTCCAGCCCCAGCCCCAGGCCCCAGGGGGGGCAGCAGTCAGATCTTCGAGATTCTGGTGACTCAAATGTACTCAGGCACCACGTTCTGTTTGTTAGGGAATAACGGCTGTTGCTCGCTCGCCACCCTCCCTCGGGCGCAGGGTTTTCATGTGTACGATGCGACCGGGCTCTTCGACCTCTTCTCGATTTCGCAGCATCCTCATCTTCGTGCATCCTTCCTCTCGTCGACGTTCCTTGCCAGCATTTATTCCATTTAATTCTCAATTCTTAATTCTTAATTTAATTTCTTTGACTGGGTCTTGCAAGCCTTCCTTCCAAATTTCCCTTCGCAAGGGTGAATTTAAAGCCCGCCTATGTACGTCCCTTCGCCGTCATCTGGTTTTGTAATGCCTCATCACGATTACTTCGTCAAGTCCAATATTTGTAATTCCTTGTGTTGAAAGCCTGAGGCACAGCCTGTTCTTCCTCGAGTGGTGAAGCGCATTTATCTTCGAAGTGAACAGGTTTCTTGGATATTTTAGTGTCAAAGGGACAGATGCATGGTCATATGAAGAAAGCCTAGTTTTAATCAATAGGGAAGAAAAGAATTTGAAGACATCAAGTAAAAGTATTCCACTGCATAGCTTCACTACGGTTGTGTATCTCTAATTGGCCTCCATAATACATGGAAATATCATAATTCATTGATGGACAGTAATTTTTCACATCATTATATTTTCTCAACAGCTAGACTTAAGTCAAACTTCTTACTTCTACAACTCAAATTTTTTTTTATGAAAAACAATGGATTAAGTTATAATAGGTCTACGATACTTGAGACAGTTTTACATAATATATATATATATATACTAGTGATCATATGCAATATTTTTATTTTCCTTACGTAAATAATCTAATAGGAAATTTCATTTCAACTCCTAAAAACTTTGATAAGATTTACTGTATCTAAAATATCAAAATTTTCTCGCGTAAATATAATTTTAAAAAAAATATATATACTTAAAAGTATTAACTTCATATGTTTTCAATTTTTAATGAAATATCTAGTTACTAAATTATAAACTGGAATTGAAATAGTAATTTACATTATGATACCTATATTAACTGTTCCAAAAATTCGTGATCCGGTTTTTCAAACTCAATATTTTCTTTATGGATTTTAAAAAATTGGAGTACTATCTATTTCACCATGAAATCATACACCAGGCAAAAAATCTTTAAATGATCTTTTAAATGGATTTAAAAGTATTTATTGCTCTCATCATTGATGGGATCCCAACGGTCACCCCGAAAGTTTCTTCGAGAAATTTGTTCCATAATATTCTTGAAGATTTCGAGAAAAGAAAGGCTTGCTCAGTTCTATACATATATTTCTCCAGATCTACTCATATACGGTTTCATGGACGAGTCGGATTGAGAAGAAAAGAAACTATGATTTTGTAATTGTCACCAAAAAGGGAAAAAATCGTTAAAAGTCTAAAACATAAACTATGGAAATGCTCAAATTACTCAATAAAAGTCCAAGAACCGCTCATACATTAGAGTGATAACGCGGAAGATGTCGACCGCTATCAAGACACTCGCAATGCCACGAGGACATACAAAAGGTTGGGGTTTCTAGATCCATCTATATTTAAAAGGGAGAGTACCATCGAAAAACCGCATTGACGTATGGTACTGGAAGCGCCTTATTTTATTAAACCCCGAGCACTTCGAGGATATTGACTCACCATGCAGAGGGTTCGGTTCGTGCTGGCTTTTGGTCTCCTGGTGTCCTGCGCTGCGGCCATCATTCATTCACCTCGCGACGTACTCTACTCTCCAGGCTCCAACTATTGCTTGATGATGTCGTACCTCGTCCGCTCTTAATTTAATTTAATTTAATCAAAGCCCGTTGCCGCTGGCTGATTCTTTTTTCTTCTCGGGGTCGGAATTTATTTTATTCTCGCGTCGACGAGAGGATGCTCATTTCGCTTGCATTCCGGGGGGATGAGATCTTCGCTCGTCGGGCTGCTGCAATTTGAGTTCGAAGATTGGACTTTCTTGAGATTGGCTGCTTTCACTTTTCCAGTTGCACTGCAACCAAATTATTGGTGTACTTTTCAGTTCTTTACATCTTCCAGCAAATCGTACCATATTTTTATGATTGATTTTATGTCCCTATTTTGTAAGTCAAATAGGCTTTCGTTGCAGAGAATTCTTTTCCTCTAACGCCCTGCTGACTCTCGGACATAGTTCGAGACGGCTCTCCGAGCCGGGGGGGGGGGGGGGGGGGGGGGGGGGGGGGGCGTATGTTGTTGAGCTGATGCGATTGTCCATCATCTCGCGCGATTCTCAATGAATGCACATCTCGCTCCATGATAGAGGACCGAGCTCGTCAAGGGGCTTGAGTTTCTTCAACGCAAGGCGCGAGCGAGGCGGTCAAAGCGAGCGGCGAAGGCGAAGCTTGCGAAACAGGTAAGCCCCGAGCGAGTGCATGGCTCGACGAGGGCTTGGGCTTGGGCTTGCGGCTCGATGCGGCCAATGGCCGACGCCGAGATGTGGGCATGGAGCGAGCCACCTCACCGCCCAGCACAGCCCCCTTTCGGGCCTCTTCGTCGAGTGTGAACACAGCTGTCCCCATTGTGCCAGATTCGGACAGATTCGCTCGTCCGTACGAGCCATGGATGCCATTTCTTTACGAAATCGTAAGGACGAAGCAAGACAACGAACGGAACGAAGGAAGCGAAGGATGTGTAACGCGTGAGGAGGACGGACCGACGACGACGGAGACGGACGGTGGGACATCACCGTAGCCACTCCAGTTACCGCAACCGGTTTACGTTGTCGGTAGACCACGCCGCGATCGCGGATCCAACAGTAGACGACGACGTGGTACGAAGCCCCCCCCTACGAGTGTGTACTACGTACTTCTGTACGGTTCTGAGTCCAAGCCCCAGCCCCAGTCCCAGTCCGAACAGTGTCGGAAGCGGAAGTGGTTGCAGTGAGTGAGTGAGTGAGAGGTGACGTGGCAGCGCCAACGGCACCGAGGGGCTCTGGCAGCTTACGATCCGGAGATGCTAGCTACACTAAACCGCAGCCCGACCAACCCTGTAACATATTTGCCATTCAGCCACCTTCTATCCAGGTTCTCGTCCCTGACACCCCTGACGCCCCTGTTCCCTGAGTCCCCTCGCTACTACAGTCCAAAGCTCCCCCTCCCCCTCTGCCACTGTTAGTGCATGTCAAGTGCATCCCCGCCCATCCCCTCGAACTGTCCTTGCTCCCCCTTGTGACGAGGATGCAAGCTCTTCTTCGTGTCCAGCGTCACCGTCCAGCATCTTAAAGCTGGAGAGAGAGAGAGAAACGGGGTATGCACGGATGTGCTTGTAGACGTTGTGGAGCGTTTTTGCCTGGATATGTTACGTGAGGCCTAACGTATTTCCCATCGTGAGAATATTGTGGCCTCGCCCCTTGGATATCATGTGCTCGGTTTTATGCATTTAGGGCGTCACCGGATTTCATTTTTATTTCGTTTCTCTTCTGTTTAGTTTGACCCTTTCCAAGTATGAGGTTTTGCAAAGATATAATATTGATGTGCTTCTAGCATTGGATAATTTTTTCCGACATGTCCACGGAGGAGCGCACAAGAACTTGCGATAAAATGTGACACATATATCATTTTATTATATCATACAGCATACGTTACATATGCTCTACATGGGTCTGGCTAGTGTTATCCGTTCTGAAGATCTGACCGTAATAAATAAATTCTCGATCTGGATAGCTTAGGATACTTAGTAGTTATACATTGACATATTTCTTATGACGATGCCTGGTGGTTATGCTCAGATATGCCTTTAGGTTTCATCGCAGGGAGGCTCGAAAGCAGAATTCCATCCTTTTGGGTGTTAGACTCATGCCCTCAGGGATCGTCATACACGTCCAATCTCCAGCGTCGAGCTCTCTCGGCAGAAAGGGGCCGGAATTCGGTTGAAATCATGAGGCGTTGTAACGCCTAGTGGAGAGTGAGTTGGGGGCCAGGACATGAGCCCATCCAGCAGCCAGTGAGAGGATCTGCAGAGCCAACCAGTAGTCTTGGACGGGTCGCAAGTTTTCCAGGCGAGAATGTGAGGAAACGGTAAAGTAATGGATTCTGGCCCTGCATTCGATCCAATCTCCGTGTACGATCAATGCTCAGCATCCCACCATCGTAAGCAGCAGCAGCAGGACCAGCAGAGATCTAACTAACCATCATGATCTGCAGACTCGACTATGGTTACGGTGGGCGATTTGGACAGAGAATCTCGGGGCTGCGGTCAATGCAAGATGACAAGCGATTTTTCTCATCCGAAGCAGAAGAAGAAGAAGCAGATGAGAACGGAGGGCAACATTATTACCATTCTCAAAATGATTGTCTGGCCGAGACAATGGATCTGATTCAGCAGAGGCCATAACTTTGGTCCACATGCCCTGGGGCGGGCGGCCGGGCGGGCGGGCGCTTCTGGGAAAACGCATCGCTGTCCTTTAGCCCCAGAATTGCCCCCCGCGAGTGATTCCCTGCTCAGTGTGTGGACCTGGCCGTGAACCGAACGTGACCCGAACGACTTTTCCTTCTTTTTTATCTTTTCTGGTTTTTCAGTTTTGTTGTTGGGCTGGATTCGCACGCCCGGGGCTAACGTGTGAAAACCAGAGTGGCTACGTGGAGAGGTTGGGCTTGGGCTTCCCAAGCCCCGCTGAAAGCCGCTCGCTTTGTGCTCGGAGCGAGCCAATCCGTCAACGAATTCCGCCCGCTGCTGCCTCGTCGCCTTTTCTCTTCGCCCCTCGCCTTCTGCAAGCCACGCCTCTTACACGAAAACCGTCCGTCCAAACCGCATTTGCCAAGCGTACGAGAACGATTCGCACTTCCGACGGCCGGATGGCCGGACGGACAGACGGACGCATTCATCACAATCAAGTGGTTCGAGCTCGCAGGCCACTAATGGCTCCATGCGCGTCCCGTTGGGTCCAGCTGACCCGATTCGACACGCCAGCACCAGAAGCCCAATGTGCGCCATTACTCCGACATACGAAACCTCTAACGGAACTCGCTTTGCGGAGAACATGGGATTCGAGCACCGATCAATTTCCATCATGCAATGACACACGAGTGGGGGTTCCACCACCTCACCTCGTCGCTCCTCGCAGCAATTCTTTCGGTTTTCTAGCACTTGCCATTCATTAACACGGGTCGCCTTCTCGGCGTTGGTTGATGTGAGATCTTACGTACTTCACTTTGCGGTGTTCGAAATTCATCTCGAGAAATTGATCGAGCGATGGACCCTGGTGATAAATATGAACATGTCTCGCGTTCTGCAATCTATCATCGGAGTTTCGGAAGTTAATATGCGAGAATTTTCTCCAGTGATTAAAGCCTAAATTAGTATTCATTGAACGATCAGTGGACGCGAACTTTGACTGATTCACACCAATTTTCTTCATTCCTCATATTCAACTGTTCATAGGCTTTGATTAATTAAATCAAACATGAATCAACTGAATAACTTTCAAACGAAGACCCGAAGGTATATTTATGTAATATATTTCGATACCAGAAGGAAGATACTTATTCTTGGTTTTAGAATATTTATCAATACCCTACATATTTTCTGAGAAATTCTTGCTGATATTGTGTCTATGAACAAGCAGTTGTACAACATGCAGTGTACATAAACAAATGATTCAAATATAATAGTTTATATATACATATTTAATTTTAATTAAATATATGGTACAAGTGTCTGGGGTATGATTATATGATTATTTTCTAGTTTTTGGGCCAAAGGTTAAATTTAAAAGGCTTTGAAAGAATCAAATGCTGTGATTCCGTGTCGCTTGATTATCGAAAATCGGGGCAAACTTGTCTTCCCTGGCCAGCATTTCAGCAGCCACAGGTAAGCCTGGCCAATCCCGTAGATTGGCCAGGACTCCGCCACAGGAGACTTCGCAGCCCAATGCGTGCATCGGAAAAGATTGAGTGAAATGAATTGAATCGAATTTAATCTACTCATGTTTTGAAAATATTGTAGACCTTATAATGATCGAATTACGTTTTTAAAAAATATATATATATTAAAATAATTCACATGATTGTTAAAAACATGTCATTACACCAAATTATACATTGAATATCCATTCAATGGTTACAGTTACAGAGTCAACACTGAATCGACCAAGATCATCCTGGATCCATCTTTTTTTTTCATGTATATTTTGTAGTGATGGTTCTGAAGGATTAACTCATGTGTGTTCATCATCTATATTATATTAAAAGAAAAAAGGATGCCCAGTTCCAAGATAAGCATTAATTTAATTCTGAAATGTTATCAATAATCAGATGATGAAAATTTCCTTTGATTCAAATTCATTTAGCTGAAAAATGTTTCCTCATTCAAAATAGCTGGGAGTTGTTTTTTAATCCAGCATTTCACCATGGTATAAAAACTAGATTCCCTCCCTCATAGAATTGAATCATGATCTAGTTGTATTATAAGATAGATTGTGATAGATTTCGCTGATATTTGACAGTCTTCTTTAATTCATGATGATTTTCAAGAAAAATTTGATCACTTGAGGCTGTTGAAATCTGTACACGTACTTCCTCCAATAGTGATCTAATCTATGCAGCTGATGTTCTCAGTGATTTCAAGGAAAGTGAGAATCCAAAATTGCTTCATTTTTTGGAGTAGAAAAAATCTTTTCAACATCCATGATTGAATGATTGATGATTGAATTCTTGAAATTAACACGCAGATGAAACACACTTCCTCGGGGAAAGACTCAAGTACCTTGCAAAATTCTCACCTTCAACAATTGATGAGAAACATAATTATAAAAAATCTGGACCGGAAGTAATGATAAATTGACCATTTTATTGGACGAGCAAATAAGCAAAAAACTTACAAGAGGCGACCATTTTGAAACATGAATTAAATGAAGATGCAAGCATTTCCGATGCTACTAAGCGAAAATTATTCCAGTAATCTCACAATGGTAGATTCAATTCTCCCAAACAATTGTTTCGATAAATAACACTTTCTTTAATGGCAAGCCGACCACCAAGAAAATCGCGAATATTCGCCTCATTGCAAAAGGGAACCACAGATTTGAGTCGTTTGAGTTGAATGGGCTTGCTTGCGGTCCTCTTCACCATCGTCCAGCTCAGCTGCCCCCAACGGGCAGATGATTGCTGCTGCGTCCAGAAGATGTGGCATTTGACCGAAGTTCCGGGATCTGACTTAGTCCCTCATGAGGCCCAGGCCCAGGCCCAACCCCAACCCCAACTCATGTCTCCCCCTGCCAAGAAAATGCGCAAGTTTTCCACACCCGGCCAAGACCCTCTTTGTCCGTAGGTATCTACAGTCGCCTTCTCCACTGTGGCCTCAGCTTGGGGGCGAATGTCAACTCTTGACAAGACTCGATCGCATCCGCCCTCGATCGCTTCGTGCTTTCATCCCCTGCGCTCGATTTCCATGGCTTTGCCGAAGCCAATTTGAAGAGAAGTGGAAGGAGCTGCCCCTCCCGCAGTCCCCACGAGACTTCCCTTTCGAGCTCGTTCGTCCCGTTGGGCCAATGCTGCCAGGGAGGAAAGTCCAGCTCAACCGATTGCGTGGGGGCAACAACAAGCACATCTGGGGCCTGGGCCATCCGTGGTTGCGAGAGTTTAGGCCTCACGATTGTACCCCATTTGAGGACACAGAGAGAAAGAGCGACAGATTGCCGCCGTCTATGGCTTCGTGCACTGTGGATGTTCGGTCTTGCTCATGTTTTCATTCATCTAATGCAAGGCCAAGAGAAGAGACGAGGTTCGATCTGCGCAATCTAGCACCGTCGGCATTTATTCGATGAGTAGAGACATCCACGGACTCACTCACCGCCTGCCTGCCTACAACATCAGAAGCCCGGGCGCTTGTTTGGCTCGGCGCCGAACAGTGCACATCGAATGGGCAGGACGAGGGAGTGTCTGGGGGAGGGAGGGATTCCCAGTGCAGTACGCAAGTATCTCCTCGCCCCGGTCAAAAGCTGCATCTCGCGCATCTGGCGCGCGCGAGAGAGAGGAAGTTCCGCTGATCTATCAGCGCAGCTAAAATGCCACCACGTCATGCGCCCCCCACCTCGCGCACGCTCTCTCGCGGTTCGGCGCTCGGCAGGATGGACCATGACACGCACAAGCCCCAAAAGACGGCCTTAGCCCAAGCCCGCTACCAGCCCCCACCGGAGCCCCTCTCCGCCCGCTTCCCGATCTACGCAAGGCTCCAAGCGCTACTCTACTTCTGCCCCGGGCACTTACCCTCTCGGGAGCGCTTGCTGCTTCAGGACTGTAATAATTATGCTTGTCGTCGGCCCGGCCCAGCTCGAGTCACAATGCGCACTGCAGTCCGGCCCGCTACACTCCACTGGGTGCACGGACCGCAGTGCAGCGAGCGCAACGTTTTTTTCGTAGAAAGCGGGGGACGGAAGAGGAGGTACTACACTTCGGTGAACTGGTGCAGGGGCACGTTCGGACGGTTGAGGTTGGGGTCGGGGGCTAGCACGTTTCCTACGTGCCGTCGGGGCCCGTTACCGCCCGGGCTGCTTAACTGCTGCCTGCCTGACTGGGCCGGGTCGACTGCGGTAAGCAGCACCGTCGTCGTCCCGCACAAACTGTTCGAATCCCGACGAGGTGCGGGACGGAGCCAAACTTGGCGACATGCCGTTTGTCGCGACGGAGGCAACGCCGCGCCATTCCAGTTTGCCGCTTCGGTCGTCGGACTTGGCGGCGTCTGGGCCCGAGGGCTTCCCGTCCGCGTTTCGCAACCACCGGCGTCACTATGCGGTCCGACCGGACGGACGGAGGGCGATCTCACCCGGTGATCGCGGGAGGCAGTTCAAAGGCGGCCCGGTAAAACTTCCCAGCCCAATGGAGTCGTGACGGGGCAGGCTGAATTTACTGTGCACGCCGGAGTTGTGCGGTCGACTGACTTGACTGACCGGCACTGCGATTCGCGCGAGCAAGCAAGCCACTGGCCGCGTCGGCCCGGGCCGGGCCGGGCCGGGGAGACTTTCGAGCGCACGGGAAATTCAAAATTTCGGGCCGACGGGGCGCCCAGACAGAAGCGAAAATGGGCCATCTGTGCGTTTCGTTCGTCGGACCGGGGGGCTTCTCCGGTCCGGAAGCACCAGCACCAGCACCCGCCAGCAGGAGAGGCAGGAGAAGCAGGAGGAGCGTTTCCCTTTTCCTTTTCCATCCTTTGGGTTTGGGTTTGGGTTTGGGCTTGGGCTTGGGCTTGGCATGGCCTGGTCTGGTCTGGTCTGGTCTGGTCTGTGCCCTGGCCTGGGCTAGCCTGGCTTTGCTTGCCTTCCCCCTCCCCCTGCCCTCCCCCTGGGCTGGGCTGGGCTTGGGCTTGTGCCTTCCCTCGGATCGCATCGCGTTGCGTTGCGTTGGCCTGCTTGCCCCCCAGCAAGCACCTTCACCTTCACCCGGGCTCTCGCTCTGCTGCTTCTTCTTCTCTTCCGGTTCTTCGATCCATTCGCCGCTTTGAGCTCTTCTTCTTCTCCTCTTCCTCCTCTACCTGATGAGTGAAAGACAGAGGAAGCAAGAGCGCAGGCAAGGCCGAGCGGCGAGCGACGAAGACGAGCATCGGCATCTGGTTCTCGTCGTCGCAGGAGCGAGCAAGCTGTGCAGCACAGGAACGGGCGGCCGCGGAGCACGAAGGAAAGCAGGCAGGCAAGGTAGAGACGACGAAGAAGAAAGAAGAAGAAAGAAAGAAGGGAAAACCCCGCAGGGAAGAAGGAAGAAAGGGCCGGGACTGGGAGGGAGGGCAAGGGAAGGGATTCATTGTGTATGTGGTCGTGGACGCGCCTAGTCCTTGTAGCATAGCCGCAACAGGGTCGGTCTTGGATGATGATGATGATGAAGGACGGGGCCCGGACGAGTGTAGAGGTTTGAATACGATGATGATATAGATTGATTGATTCTAATTCGCACTTTCGTGCAATCTGGATGAGGCAGAGTGGCGACACGCCGGCGCAAGGCTTGTCATGGTCTCTAGGTTTGAATCCCATCGTCATCGAAACCGGGTTGTAGTCGAGAGCGAGGGGTTGCGTGTTGAGTGGTTTGCATTTTGTGTGTGGTAGGGTTACGGGGAATTTGTGGAAATAACCAATTTTGCCAGAGCTATCGTTTCCGACTAGATATGACTGTTTCTTATCGATGAACAAGATGGACCTAAGCGATCCCCAAGCGATTCAGAAAGTTTTTAGGAAGTTGTAGGGGGATCGGGGAAAAATTTGGGGGTTTTGGAGCGGCGAATGGGTGTGCCACTGCTAGAGGCACTTCGCGACTGGTGTCGCTGTCGCTGGACAGGGTTGAGCTCGGTGTGTTGGCAGGGAGACGACATCTTGCTCGAAGGACCAGTGGACCACGGATCTGACAAGGATTACAGAGATAGATCGCCTGTGATTCTGCTCCGTGCGCCTAAGCAGATTGATAGCGATATTCTTGATACACCTGTGAACCTTATCCGTTTCATAGCAGAGAAGCAGCAACGCATTATGCAAACGCCTGAAACTACTCGCAAAGTGAGTCGCGAGAAGTTTCACCTCGCAAGAGATGCCAAATGTGTCGAGTTTGTGACCATATTTCGTAATCCCAGGTTTCCAAGGCCGGACATGTGCATTCTGTCTGCTCCCCGGGAGCTGTTGCCTGCCACGAGGCCCGGCCGAGCTCTTTGCGTCTCGGCCGGGCCCTCGTGCCGCAGGTGTGCCGGCAGCCCACGGAACGCTCGCTTGCGACCGCGTCCTCCGCCCTGCCGAGCAGCGCAGCCCTTCCTTTTGTTCACATTACATTCCCGACTCTCTTCCTCATCATTATTCCGCCCCCCCGCCCCCCGGAGGCAAATCGAGTCCCATGGGACCTGCGATTCTTGCCGTTGAACAGTCTCATGCACCGCGTTCTTGGTCCTGTCGAGTGCTCCCGTCTCCCTGGCGATCATCCGACCACCGGCTCCCTCGCCACGCCCTACCTCGCCGACCGTGAAATTTTCCTCACCACGGAATGATCTCATCCCTCACACGCTGCTCTGCGTTTTCCCGTCGCGCCTCGCACCCAGGCAGGCCCGATTTCGGGCACTAGGACTCCGATGCGTGTGTCAGAGCGAGTAGTCGAGTGTGTTGGGGTTGTCAATTCCTGAATTTGGGTCTGCACGCGCACCGCCTCGATCCGACGCTCAGAGCAGTGATTTTTCGGGTTAGAGAGCAATGCGCTTGATTTCTGTCGGTGCACCGCTGACTGGCCCTCTTTGCACGTTGTCTACAGAACATGGTGGAGACCGAGTTCTTCACCGAGTATGGTGAAGCAAATCGGTATCAAATCCAAGAAGTAATAGGGAAAGGGAGCTATGGGGTGGTCTGCTCAGCGATTGACACACATACCGGAGAAAAAGTTGCCATCAAGAAGATCAATGACATTTTCGAGCATGTGTCAGATGCCACTCGCATCTTGCGGGAGATCAAACTCTTGAGGCTTCTGCGCCATCCCGACATTGTTGAGGTCAAGCACATCATGGTGCCTCCGTCCCGCCGGGAGTTCAAAGATATTTATGTGGTGTTTGAACTGATGGAGTCCGATCTTCATCAGGTCATCAAAGCCAATGATGACTTGACTCGAGAGCACTATCAGTTCTTTTTATATCAGCTTCTTCGTGCTCTGAAGTACATTCACACAGGTGCCTATGGCTTCTTCCTTTCTACATCCACCAGCTTTTGTAGGTCGTCGGTCTTTCCCTGGATCACTTCGATCGGGTGAACCCGATGATATACATGTTATTAGTCTATGTGCATTTTCTGTCGCTAACTTCTCACACGCCTCCACGCCGGAGGTGAGGTCCTGTGGGGTTTGCCCAGCTGTTTTCGCGTGGATGGGTGCCCTGGAACTTGAGCTCTGATTCAACGAGCAAGACCAGCTGTGCCATTGCTACGGTGACATCTCGTCTGACATGGTTGAATGCTGGACATGCAGCGAATGTATATCATCGGGACTTGAAGCCAAAGAACGTTCTTGCCAACGCAGATTGCAAGCTGAAAATATGTGATTTTGGTCTTGCTCGCGTCGCCTTCAACGACGCGCCAACAACCATATTCTGGACGGTGGGCCCTTTCTCCTCTCGGATCATCATTCTTGCTCCAGTTTTTCCCAGTTATGACGTCATTCCGTCACTGGAAGTTTGATACGAAGGCGGGTTTCAGCCCGCACGCATCGTATGATAATCATGAAAATCTGCAACTAAAAGGTTCCGGTTTTATTTCCTTGCAGGATTATGTAGCCACCAGGTGGTATCGAGCCCCTGAACTTTGTGGGTCCTTTTTCGCCAAGGTATGTTTGTCTTGTGGACGGCAGTCTCTTTCTCTCTCTGGCCGCTATATTCGTTTGATTCAGTCCTTGTTCTTTACCCAGTCTATATATTTCGAAATCCGTGCTCCTTTCAACCTCTTGTTGTGCTTTCCTTGCGGTGACGTGTGTCCACAATCTACACGCCCGGATTCTACTTAGTGCCAGTTATTCACGAGTACATACTCAGTCTATGGGGGTCTCTCAGGAAGTTCACAAGGTGGGAACTTTGCCAAGTCTGATAGAGGACACAGGAGATACAATTGGACATTTACTGGAGTATACGTCGCCGCAATTAAATAGAGCATTCGCTTTGAATCTTAAAGTGAAGATCCTGTACATGACGAGGAGAAATATGGGCGATGAGAATACGACTGCTCGTTCCACGGATCAGACCTTGCTGGAATGGGAATTCAACTTGTCAATTTTACCTCGATTGGTCTTAGAAGTCCTTTCTGGACTTTAGCTGGACTTTTCAGACACCCGTCAATCCTCTGAACGTCGAGAGCGATTTTTCGTCGGAACCAGGTTTACAACTTATTCTAGGAGCAAGAATTGATGAAGGGATTCTTCAATGCGGCAGTAATAGCTCATCAGCTGCCCGGAGTAGTTTGAGCTGTATCTTGTCGGGTCCAAGGCGCTCTGGGCATTATGACTGGGTTAGGGGGCTGTTGGCTAAGCGAAGGAGCATGTCGAAGCTGCCGATAGATTATCGCTGGAAGTTTTGTGCACTGTGGACTTGTGAAGAACTGGAATACAAGCCCGAGTATCCTTTAGCAGTCAAGATGCTTACACATTCTTTCCCAAGAGTGGAACATCGGCAAGGATTCTGGATCTTATTAGGGGATCATCTCATTCGCCGAAGGCCTACTTGAATGGCTTACCTTCATGTTTTATGTCGTGTATCGCTAGATTTGGAACGCTCTCCTGATTGAATATATATCTTTTTCGTGTGCACAGTATACTCCCGCAATTGATATCTGGAGCATAGGGTGTATATTCGCGGAAGTACTGACTGGAAGGCCGCTTTTTCCGGGAAAGAACGTCGTTCACCAGCTCGATCTCATGACAGACATGTTGGGCAGTCCTTCACCCGAGGCAGTACAACGGGTCTGTACTTTTATCTTTTTTTACTCTAAAAGTCCGGGTCCTCAAAAACTGCTACGAACGCTGAGCGAGAGATCTTTCTTCGAATTGTTCATAGGAAGTCTTGTTCTTATGTGGGCATATGGTATGTCGTCACATCATTATATCGTGACGGCGATATGATCTTCTGAGAGGAAAATAATAATTTGCGGACCTTGATAAGGTAGGTCTGTGACAAATTGCACCTGTTCTTTCATTCACCCATTGCAGTGTCTGATGCAGGTTCGTAATGAAAAGGCCAAAAGGTATCTGACAAGTATGAGGAAGAAACAACCACTCCCATTCTCGCAGAAATTCCCAAATGCAGACCCTCTAGCTATTCGCTTGCTGGAAAGGATGCTCGCCTTTGACCCCAGAGATAGGCCTACAGCTGAGCAAGTAAGATAAGCCCTTTTTTTTGTTCGAAATCTGGATCACTCTAAAAAACTAAGAAAAGGCAATGTGTACGAGTTTCGTCCTTGCACATTGGGGAATTTGTGAAGAAAATGCATTCTATGTTTATTCACATGCATGCTACACTTGCAGGCTCTAGCTGATCCATATTTCAAGGGACTTGCGAAAGTGGAGCGAGAGCCATCTGCACAGCCTATTACAAAGATGGAGTTCGAGTTTGAAAGAAGACGAATCAACAAGGATGATGTGAGGGAACTCATATACAGAGAGGCAAGCATCTCAACACCGAGTTTCCTCATTAGTTTTCAATTTTAGTTGTTTGAAGTACTTGTCTTTATCCAGTAGGATTGATAGCTGTAACTTCCACAACTACAATATTGCATTTGTTGGTTTTCTTACTTGGTTGCGGTCAACTCCATAACTTAGCCCTCCAAAAGTGTGATATGTGATTTTAGGGTGTAGATTGCATAGAGATTATGGGCATGAGTGTAAGTCAGCTGGTGGAGCTGAATCATAATCAACGTCTACGACCTAAATTGGAACCCACTTGTTTTCTTGGCCGTGAAGCTTGAATCAATATAGTTGTACAAGTTGTTTCCGTTTTTTGTCATCTGAGTTTGAAGAACTTAACTGAACATCGCTTCCCATGATACTTGTACGATTTTCTTGAGAAATAATTTTTTATGGCTTGGCCATTTCAACATTCTTGGCTAGACGACGATTCCAGACAGCGATGAGATGTGAAAATAAGGGACTGCGAGAGTATAGAGAGATAGGGGAAGGCAAGAAACACATCAGGAGAGTGATTCTTTTCACAAGATTGTGATTAATGACAGATTAGTCAAGAGAGGAAACAAGGTAATAATAGAAACGAGGGAGGAGGAAATATCTTAATGGATGAAGATTTCGTCAGTAGTTTGAGCCGTATGCAAATAGGATTCCGACATGAAAAAATTGTGGCCTATCTAGCTCTACGTGCTCAAGGTTTATGAGTGCTAACCGCCACACAAATCAAGATATCTGTGTTTTCCTCCTGTAGTACACATACCGCATGTGGTGCTCAAGGTTTATGAGTGCTAACCGCCACACAAATCAAGATATCTGTGTTTTCCTCCTGTAGTACACATACCGCATGTGGTTCTTAATTTATATTTACTTTTTCGACGTTATAATAGATAGTCACTAGTGCAGTTAATACCATTGGTTTGTGGTCTGTGCACTAGCTATTTGCCCATCTTCAACTAAGTTCTCTGTTCACGCCTGGTAAACAGGCGTGAAATATAATACTGATGCCTTTACATTCTGCTCATATGGCATCCCTTTATAAGTTCTTCGTCCCTGCGATGGCTTTGATGAATCGTTTTGAGGTCGAGTTTTAGGTTTAGGGTTACTGAGGAAAGATATGAACTCGACTGACGACCGACGGTCAGTCAAGAATCGAGGGACTGTGATTGACGACTGACGGAATAAACCGTGGGGTCAGTCCGCAGTCAGTCAAGAATCGAGGGACCGTAACTGACGACTGACAGGAGACATTGTCAATGAAATAAAATGCCGATTCGTAGTGCCAGAGCTGTTCTGGCATGTCAGCTCCGAGGTCATGCATGCTCATCAATTCGATGGACATGCAGAACTGCCTATCAGGATATGGACATCGTAGAGAAGGATCTTGGCGTGGTTCTTGTCTGTCGGTTTACAATTAGTACATGCTTTTCATAGCTCATCATGGAATCGCTATCTTGAGTTCACTTAAACTTTATCTCTGAGGAAGTCTTTTCCTTTCTCATTCGTTGCCCACTGTAGGTCTGCAGGTCTTAAGGTGAATTGGCATCTGTTACCATTTCACAGGCCGTAGATATTTACTTGGCTAAAGCACGATTAAACTGCCATGGCTGCATCCGCTGAATCTCTTGGATTTGAAATACTATACCCAGCATTGTAGGGTTATCTCGTCCGTTCTGGTGTTTTTTATGGGGTTATCTCGTCAGAATCTCTTATTCTTTTTGTAAGTTCTTCCCGGTTGCGGATCTAAGCCCCACCCATTTAGCCAAGACTAGCGTAAACCCGGGACCTAAGGTCATACTGAAGCACTTAGTCAGTGACAGCTCTGACAGCAGATGAGTGAACACCATGGGCAATATTTCTTGACATGATGATCCTGCATGATCTGGACGTTCTGTAGTCCTAATTAGTCCCTGCTGCTTTCTTTATAAGATTCATCGGTCGGTAATACGTGGTTGATTATTATGGTTGATTGGTTTCTTCGTATATTCACTTCATCCATTTTCAATCTGTTTGACTTTTCCTACGTTGTTGTTGTCTACCTTTTTTGGACTATTTCTTAGATATCTTGGCATGGTCCCAACTTTTTTCATCTTAGGGTTTTGCTATCACAAAGGAGGTTGTGGTTCAAGGCCAAATTCTTCAGAGGTAGGTTAGTCTTCATCTTTCATTCTTATATATGTTCTCTTTCTGGAGTACCAACTCTCCATGTTGTGCTTTTTGTAGATTCTCGAATACCATCCACAAATGTTGAAAGAGTACTTGAATGGAACGGACCACGCGAACTTCATGTATCCAAGGTTCACCACTATCTCTCTTTTAATCTGCCACAGTTCGCACTTTGCAGGCACTCAAGTTAGCTCGCTGTGCTATCCATGTTGAAATGAGAGTGTTTGTCTTTTCTTCTACGTTCCACCTGGAGCTGACATTTTGCAATTACAGACTGGCATTCTACAGAGGCTTGAATATTCCCATCAATATGCTCAAGCCATTTTCTCAAAACTTCGTCGATGTCGTGGGTTCTTTTTGTTTGAACGTAATAACAACCTTTTAAAGCTTATTTCTAGAGGTGCTATTGGCCCATCTCGACTTTTGTGGTTCCAGTGTTTCGTGTAGTTTCTTCTCCGCCAGTGAGATCCTTTGGAGAATGAGGGCTGTGCCCGGTTGTACAACGGTAGAAAGAACAATAGAAGCAGATTTTGTAATTCTTAGCATACGCCTCCGCACTCACTTACTTGAACACGTTGAACATGTATTTAACAGCGCTGTTGACCAATTCAAGCGGCAGTTCGCTCATCTAGAGGAGCATTATCAGAAGAATGGCAACAATTCTGTGCCCCAAGCCCTGGAGCGGCAACACGCCTCTTTACCCAGGTATGTTCGTCTCCCACGATTGGGACACCTGTGAGCTAACGATTTTATGTTTGCAAGTC
This sequence comes from Marchantia polymorpha subsp. ruderalis, assembly GCA_037833965.1. Taxonomy (NCBI): domain Eukaryota; kingdom Viridiplantae; phylum Streptophyta; class Marchantiopsida; order Marchantiales; family Marchantiaceae; genus Marchantia; species Marchantia polymorpha. The sequence continues at coordinate 13,340,372 of AP031357.1, forward strand.
AGTCGTCACATTATCACATGCTACAGTAACGGCGAATCAAGCTACTGCCGTACATCTATCCACTCTTGACTGGTAAAAAGGATCGAAAGAGGAACGCATGATCATGAATTTTGCTGGCAATCTGATGAACGAAATTGTGACAGGCCTTGTTTGCTATACACAAATCCTGTTCCCCCTGAGCAAGCAGCTCCATGCTCTGGCAGGGAACGAGTGCTAGAGTTTCGAGAGGAGGCGGCCAAGTATGCTCGGGAGACCGAGAAGCCCGCACCTGAAAGAGGCATTGCTAGTTTAACGAAGGGACAAGGGCATTCTACACAAAAAGGATCCCACGGTAAGGGTCTAACTGTACTGGTCATCTTAAGTTGACGACGTTGATTGCTTTACTCCTTTATTTGTATATTCTTTGACTGGAAAATTCTTGTAAGGTTCAAAGAACGTAAGGAGGCTGGGTGTTTCATGTTTGTCGCTCTGGCTGAGCTCAATTGCACCGGTCTTTATAATTTTACATGTAGTCCTGTTCCGTAGAAACCTTTTATTCTGGAGATCGAAATCAACTACGTGATCTCGGTGGTGTGTATATACAAAAGTGAAATGATTACAGATGTTTGCTTTCAGTACTGACTCAGTCATGACACGTCTTGGGGTCATTCTCCAGGCTGCTTGTGGTAATTTAGACAAGCACTCGTATCATTCGCACCCAAAGTTTATATTCTTGAATGGTCACAGAGAAGAGGTATATTAGACGTACAGGGCTAAGTTAGGTTCATGTGCGTCGCTCGATGGTGACAGTGTTTTGTCCATTTTTCTCAGGAGGACCTGCAAAGCCTGGCAAAGTTGTCGGTTCAGGGGTATCAGTGGGGAATGGGGGTGGATCCGCCGGCACCAAAGAACCGGCTGATGGCCGGAGACTTGTCAAGTGCTCGAGTGTGAGCGGGTCGCAGTATCCCTCGTCCCTTTATTCATACGGAAGGCGCAACAATTCAGGCTCGAAGGGTGATAGGGATGACAAAAAAGATGACTCCAATGAACTCTCTTCTGTACAGTCGAGGACTGAATCTATGGGTATCGGGGCTCGGAAAGTATCAGCACAGGTTGGCGTGGCGAGGACATGATCTGTAACAAACTTCCATTCTTTCACAAGGTAACCAGTCTGACCTTGACACGAGAGACTGAAAAAAGAAGTTTACTCTGTCACGGCTCTTGGTGCAGACTGCTAGAGGCGGCGCTTACACACTGCAAAAGTGAGTTTTTAGGTAGTGTCTACCTTCGGAACCAGATGTATAAACTACTCTGGAACCTTTGGGTCAGCAGCAAAACACGTCAATGGGATTGTTCTCTCATTTGTATGATGGATTGCCCCCCCAAAAAACCCGGGGGAGTGGGGGAAGAAAAGCCGGGTAGGTCACGGACTACAAAATTTAAAGGTAGTTTAGTTAGTCTAGGTTAATTCTCCAATCCCTCCCCTCTGTAATTCGTTGATCCACAGTATTTGCTCCCTTCACGGTAACTGAAGTATTCTATAATTCAAAGAGTAAGTTGGCCAGTTGCAATGTCTAAGGGTTTGTACATAAAAGAGGAGATCCGGACAAAAGTTGATTTCTCTTCAATCTGTTAACGAGTCCTCGTACTTTTGTTTCTAAGGCAAATTGCCAGATCTTTTCAAAATGTGGTCTTCTATGCCACTTACTCTGTAATGGTTGTGCACGAACAGCGATGTATTTTTTTCAGTCCTTGGTTAACCTTCCCGGAGGCTTGCGGTAGTGGCATCTCAAGTGCGGGTTATGCCTCGGGTTCTGAACCATAATATTTATGATGATCAGTTTTTTCACGATTATCATTATCAACAAACATTTTTTTCTCGTCGTGTGCGGGCTGTTGTCGGCACGTCTTTGCGGTTGGTGCATGGCCTAGTGTTGATTGCTTTCTCCAGTCCATCTCGCGGGTGTCCTCGATGCTGACAGCGGGTCAGGTGGATGCTCCTCCGGCCTCGAGTGTCCCTGTCGAGGTGATGTGATACCCGCGCCCACGTTCGTCCTCCTGGGGCTCTGCCCGAACTGCGAGTTAGCGAGCGCACACATGGGGGGCTTCATACGAAACCCTCGAAGCTCCGTTGTTCTGGTCTCTGTGTGCTTGGAATGCTGATCTCGACGGGTGACATGGTTCTCTACGTGCCAACGCATGGAATGCAGCAAGCAACGCAACCCCGGCTTCCTAGTGTCACGCCCGAAAAGTCTTCCCGACCCACCCACTCGCTTCGCTGTCATGCACAATCGGGTCTGGTATGTGGGCAACTTTCCGGGGCGTCAGGTAGAGTTACTACGTCGGTCACCCATGTCAATGGATGGAAGCTCGATCACAGACAGGCGAGCTCGACCTGGACAGGAGTCCAAGCTCCAGTTCGTACAGTAGTCAGTAATTTGTCACTCGAGTACATGTGCGGCGGAACCACCACCGGAACCTACCCCCATTGACAGCCCCATCGCCGTCTTATCACCATTTAGCCCGTCCTATTACTGTTAATCCCCACAGAACCGAGCGCCGGCGGACGCTGTGTGCCGGCTTCTTTCGGGGTTTGACGCAAGCGGCAAGCCGTAGGATTTTTCTGCGGTGACGAAGTCCGTCGTCATGCGCTCGCCGGCCGTCCGTGTCAGACATGCCGCAGAGGCGGATTTCCACCTTCCGGCCCAGAGTACGGTGGAAGGCGGCTGCTCCAGTGCCGGCCGCAAGGAGGGGTACGCGGTTGAAATACGGCAGGCGGCAGGGAGGCAGGGCGGGACTGTCGGTCGCTGCCCAAGGGTAAGTAAAACTGAAGCTGGCGTGACCAGCGGGAGCTGCGGACGAGTGTCCAGATCCGACGTACGGACGCTGAATCATTGCCCGCTACGCAGTCAGTTGAATATCTGAGAGCTGGTTTGACTTCCCAGTTCCAACCCCGTAATTCGCTTGACTGCTCTGGCGACTGTAAGACTGCTTACACAAAGCTTACTGTGCAGCATAGCGTCTTGCGGACTGCGTCGTACGCTGTACCGTCCGGAGGTCGGAACTTTGGGCAAAGGAAAATCTGGAAACTGTCGGCGTTCTCGCTTCCTTCCCACGCCGTCGCGCGAGATTTTCAGCGCGTCAATCTTATCTGCTTGTACTGGATGGCCTCCAACCAGGTCACGGAAGGGAACCAGTCGGGCCGGGCCTTTTTTAATCTTCGCCGGGAAAAGTCCATGTCTCCAGGACTTCGTCATGCACGGCGCTGCCAAACGAAACGTGCCGGCAAAGCAGAATTACCGGCTTCTGTGTTGAATCTCCCGCCGCTGGATCCAATGACCAAATCCAAACACGACATGCGCTCGACCTTGGCGAACGGCGTCGCACCACGTGGCCTCCCACGCTGAAATCGAGGTGGCGGGAAGTGGTTCCACTGCGCTCGACTGTATCCAACGGGATTCTACCCGGTTCTGCCTTGTCCGGGAATTCATCGTCTGCCCGCCCAGGCTCGGGCCCGGGCGGGCAAAGCTCGAGTTCTCCCGATTGTGAGGAGCCCTTAGTGACGAGTGCTCGGAGATCCCCCGGGTCCTCGATAGATCCTGCATCCCTCTTGAAACCTCTCGCTCCTGCTAAACCCGGGTTCGTCGCGCCACTTGCCACCCGTTACAAGACTGCACACTAAAGTCACCCGGACTGAATGCCTCAGGGTTCAAGTCTACTGCCCGTCATATGCACGACGTAAATCAATACTCTTAACTGGTCAAGGTTGTGAGGAAATTAAATTTTTGTCTCCAAATTTGAATCGCTGATGTGAGTCACAACAAGGCTCGAGAGCAATTGACCCAATTCCAGATGATGAGCCCCTTGTACTCGATAAAAAGATGTTACTTCTCAAAGAGCAATATCAGTAGTCTATCGCTTAAGTAGGCATTATTTTATCAAAAAATCAAGTTTACTTAGTTCAACATATCATGAATTGTAACTTGGCGCAAATTTTGAAGGTTCTTGTGTTTGGCTTTCAAAGTGATAGCCCGAAACTTAATTTGAAACTATTCATATAACTAATGAAGATCATCACATTTTTCTTTAGATTCTTCTCTAACTTTGAAGCAAAACAATTGATACAACATTGAACAAGTTGTTGATATAAATATCAACACCTTGCTTATAAAGTGAATCAACTTCTTTAAATACAACGCTATTTCCTAACCCAAATCTGATTCATCATCATTTCCACCATCCACATTCTCTTTAGCAATCTTCATCGTTTCCAAAAGCTCTTCAACATCTTTCAAAATTGTAGCTACGAATACCGCAATGTTTTAGTAGTCGACATGAATAAATTTTCAAACTCTCATTGTGAAAAAATTTAAGCTACAATAGCTTGTGCCAATTTGCCATTAATTTTTTATTAATTTTAATGTCATTAATTTTAAATTCATTTTTTATGTCAAAATCATTCTTCAAATAAAGATAGTTGAAATTCTTTTCTAGAGCTATGATTATGCTCATATCGTAGGGTTGTTTTCAATTTGTGCCCTTTGAATAAAGAAAATTATCATAACATTGTTCGGTTCAAAAGATTCCAAGTGTATGAGGCATTATCTATCTACATTGTATATACAAATCAATTTTTGGTTTGTTTTTTCATCTGTAGAAAATATACTTCGTAAAACCATCATATTTTTACATACATCAAAGCATTAATTTGATTGAATTATGGAACATGCCATTAATGGACTTCTACAATGGCTTGTATTACCGAGTTAAAATGAGACACAACAATTTACATACTTTTTTTGTTGAGCAATTTTATTTATAAATGGTAAATGGAATAGAATAGATACACATCTGTTATCAATTTTGAACTTAAATTTTGTCACCATAAATCATCACTGATTTTGACAACAAGCATTTGTGAGCTTTTGCACAATTCATCTAGATCTATCTGCATATAACAAAGTTAGACACTACAACAATTTTTGCACCCATGTTATTTTTCATTTCATACCTCCATGTATTATAATGACATGTCTTACACATATGCGTTTGTCAATAAAAAAGTACAAACTTTATGCAAACTTATACTTCATCTCTTAAAATAATGTTGCAAAATACAAAATCATAATTATACCCAATTTTTAAGTTGAAAATGTGCATCCAATAAACAAGTTCCTTCTATATCAATCTTATTATTGCAAAATGTTTCTTTCACATGCTAGGTTATAAGAATATGAAAGTAATAACAAAGTTCTGAAAATAATGATCATATAAATATATCTTGGATAAATGAAGAAGTAAATATGATAGTTAAATTAATTTTCTATTTACTAAAAGTATCATTTCAAAATTGGAAGAAGAAAAGCATGAAGATCATTTCAACAACATGCGATATGTGCTATATTTTGGTCTATTTAACTTTTTTACCTGTGCTATGAATTATATGTGATCATCATACATGTTAATATCATTTGTCAACACAAAAAGCTATGCCTATGCATTTAGGAGAAAAAAAATATGATTTCATGCAAGATCACTCTATTTGACTTAGTCTGTGATTTTTTTTATGTTTTTCACTAAGTTGGAATTTTGCCTAAAAAGCTTTTTCCTCATTGTTTTCATTTTTTTCATCATGAACTTTGAGATAAAATTAGGAAAATATTCATTATCATTGATAACATCTAAAATTAATTAATTATTAATAATAATATCTAGTGTATCATCTAATAACATCTTAGAAAGGTATCTTCAAATCTTGTCAATTTTTAAAAGTTGTAACAAATTCAAATAATAGGTTTTGCTCCTTGTTAGCAAAACTATATACCAAGATGTATATAGCATGTTATTTGTAAACACATCACTATACAAGGAATAAAAATGATAGCATATTTTTTCATCCATTTAACGCAAATTTGTTTAGCGTATTATATTATTTTGTCTGTCAAATGAATCATCGCAATCCTTTTTCTATTCTTTGCACTATGATATTCGTCAACAATTTCTAGACTACTTGGCGTAAAAAAACATGTCAGTTGTTGTTATTGAGTCTATACCCATTGCTAGCTGACATTGTTTTCAAGCTTTTAATTCATGCAATGATCTATTTATGTATCTAGTATGTTTTATGCTATATTATGCGCTATATTATAATCTTATTCTTTTATCTTATTTTATTTGCATCAAAGACTAATTTTCAATACAACTTTTTTTCTTATTTGAAATTCGTCCTAGTATTGTGTTAATTTATATTGATTCAAATTTACATCTTCACAATCTTGCTCAACTTGTAGCTCTTCAACTTGATGCAATAATGAATGAAAAATATAAACTAACAACTTTGAATTGTCTGTAATTCTCAATATTTCATATTGCAAGCAAGTACATGCTCCATATTACTTGAATTATGAACATTTTTTGATGTACTTTGCACATCATATTCTTTCATTGATGTTTACACATGTTTCATTTGTCAACCAACTGATAATCTCATAAAGATAGCATATAATAATAATCTTGAATGATGTATGTTACTTTTGGTTTTAGCCCTATCACCTCAACAGGTTTGATTTTGACGGATATCAAAACATTATTAATGTCATTATTTAAAATCATAAAAAATGGCAACAAACTTTTGACATAAATGAATCCATATTTAAGCACTTTACATTCTATTATTTGCAGATCATACACTAAAGATAGAAAAATCTTATTTTTTCTAATTAATTAGTAATAATACTGCCATTTTACATACGTTATACATAAAAAAAGTCAAAATGATTCCAAAAAACAAGTTGAATAATCTATTCAAATGACGGATTTTCCAACTATCTATCATTCTTGTAATCATCTTCTTCATGCTTAGATGTCAATCTTATGTTGCTTGATTTGTTCTCTGATTTGCGGTATCAAAATTTGTGCAAATCATTGTCATTTATATGTAAGAAATAACAAAAAAATGATATTAAGTATTGAAGTTTTAACAATCAAAACCATAGTATGAAACTGCGTTAAAATATAGACAAAAACACAACAACATTATTTTATTTATTGTTTTCATCAATATTTGTTTGTAGAAATTTAAGAAGTTATTATTTTTTCAATAATTTGTAATAAAATTCATACTATTGTTATCACAACAAAGTTTCATAGCATAGATCATATCTCCAAGACTATCAAAAATTTGCAATATAAATTCGCTTTTTTATTATTTGGATCAAATTATTTATCAGTGATATGCAAAGATATAAAATATGTCTACATTTGAATATGCAAATAATTATAATTTGCACACATAAATCAAGAATAAATATAAAATACATATCAAAATCAACTTCAAATATAAAATGTGAAAAAATGGAAAATACAACATTTAATGTCATTATTTTTTAAGTTACATATCTGATTATGAATCAATTAGATTTTCAATCAAAATAAAATTTTTAAATCCTTGCAAAAATTTTACAATTATCTTAGTTGATCATTTTGTTGAATTCTATACATAATCTGCTGCTATGGCATTTGATGACTATCAGAGATAAATGGAGTAAAAAATAAAAATTACATGATAATAAGGCACAAAATATGTCGTTAAATTTTAGCAAATAAATACGTGGATAGATGTCTTAACCTACATCACATTTACAAATTTATCGAAGCTTCATCATCCTTCACATTCTAATCTTGATCTGAAATTTTGATGCAGCCACAATGTTTTCAGGATATGTAGATGTATAGTCCAAATACTTTTCTCATTGTATGCTCTGCTTTGACATGAGTCTTGATATACACAATGAGGTTTACAATGAACAGTGTGCATTACAGATATACTTAATGATGTTTATATCAAGAGTTGTAAATTGTACACCTCGTGATGTATAATCTATGTGCTTTTGGTCTGAAGTTTTTTTTTCTGCCATGAAAAAATTCTATGTAGTTTGATATTTATTATTTAATTACAAATTCATTGTCTATGCTAAGTTATCAATGATTTCAAATATAAAAGTATAATATTTTAGAGCATTACGTGTACAATTGATTGAAAAACTTGAATATTACAATGAAATAATTTGGAGTTTTATTTTGCTCTGTAATTAGCAAATTACATGCGGCATAACTCAAATAATTATTGATGTTGATCAACCAAAAAATATAATCAAGCTTGATGATCAATATTAAATTATAGTGTATGTCAGTTTCAAGGTGTTTGCAATCACTTTAATTGGAAGAGTTTGCAAGTATGAATCAAATATATTATTTTTTTTGAATAAAAAATCACTTGATTTATAAAAATCAAATTTATATAAAAAAATATACATGATAATTTTAAATTAAAATAATTCATAAAAAATAAATGATATTTCATGATGCAATATGAAATATAGTTTTTAATCAAGCATAAAAAGTTAAGATATTGATATTAAATAATATTTCAAATTTGATCAATAACTATGAAGAAGCTTGTCGTTAAAAGAAATAAAATAAAATAAAAATATAGAAAAGAAGTGGATTTCTAACATGTCGTTTGATGGATGGATCAAATCAAATTAATTGTAAATAATAAAGAAATATAAATATTTAATTTTATTAAAAAATCCGACATATTATTAATACTGATTTTTTTATAATATGATTAAAATTTTATCTTAAGTTTTCTTTTTTATGATAAAAGATTTATGATGAAAATTTGATTTGTAATATTTTATTTTTTTAATTGATAATTTTCAAATTGAAAATTTGATATTTTGTATGTATTAAAATTTTTAATTTCAAAAAATGAACTCTATCAAATTAAATTTCTATGACATCAATAAATTACAATTTTAAACACAATTAATGTGCGTTTGAAGTTTTAAAATGACTAATTATAATATTTTCAATTAAATCAAAGATGAAATATTTTTTGATAGTACATAAAATAAAAATTTGTCTAAAATTATATTTTGAATTTTTTGAAAATGAAATTTTTTATTGTGTATTTTTTACTTTCAATATATATATATATATGGTATCATAGCAGGTTCTACTCTTATTCAATGATGCTTCTTGCTTCGAATCAACTCTGTGCTACTTGTCAAAACAAATTATTGAGATTGTAAAATTTTGTAAGCATCTAAATTTTGGCAACCAAAAACCACAATCGTCTAAAACACTAAACCCGTGACTTACTTCAAGATTCATTGTTCAGCGTTAGACGGGCTCAATTTGCCAAATAAATGTTAGTGATACTCAAAACGCTATGATAGCTCGAATTGAACAGAATTTTAAAATCTTTTTCAAAATTCTTGAAATTCAAGCAAAATTTTATTAATTCATGAAGTTTTTCAAAAATTTCTAAAATCACGGTCAGTGTTCTGCATCACACCGTGAATATCGTGAATCAAAGTAGACATTTGAGAAATATAAAATCTCTAAGAACTTACATCTGAGTTGCATGAAAGTATCTCCACTAATTTAATGGGAATCAATTTCATTCTTGGAAAGATCATATAAGTTGGATCATTCGAGTTTAAGGATTGATATATGTTATCGAAAGTACCAAGCTCCAGTCGATCACACCACCTAGTTCTATAACCAACACACTTGTGTCCTGATTATAAAGTAAAAAAATTTGGGATGATAGAATCCTCATCTTCTTGACAATGTTGAATAATGCTATGGAGTCTCATCAACAACCCATAATTGCTTGCTATAGGATAGCAGCAGAGGTCTCGACCAAGCAGACAAAGATATTCAAATTGCATTACATACTGATGCAACTGCATCTAAGATAATCATTTCATTCACAAAAAATGAAAAAAGACGAGTCTGTGACAAAAGACATTACAAAACGTCTATCACGACATCAACAAATCACAAATCACGAAATACAAAACATCTATAAACACATCACAAATCACACATCACGACGAGACACGTCTCCTTCTCGGTTAATTGGCCGCGGAAGGACAAATCATTCTAAATGGAGAAGTCTATACTTGTCTAGTACTCAAAGTTTTTCTATATAATACCGAACCTTTGTGCGCTTTGATACCAAATTAGAGAAATATAGCACTGCAATGGTGAGAGTCGACATAGAATATGAGGAAAGATTCGATAAACAAAATTGTTGATAAACACATGTCTCCTTATATATATATATATATATATATCAACAACTTAAAATATTTATTCAAATTATATATACAAAATACTTTGTTATTCGATCAAAAATCTACATGTTCTCACACATGATATTTGAATGATTTTTTAAAAATTATATATAATCAGAAATTGAAATAAAATCATACAATTAAAAATGAAAATTCAGATTTTTTCTGTGTATATTTATATGTGGAATAAATAAAAAATAAAATTTACATAATTCATACATAGACAATGTAAATTGGATTTTTTAGTTGAAGAATATATATACATGCACAATAAGAGACTAAATATTTTGTGTGTTCGATTAAGTTTTTTGAAAAAATATAATACAAATTTGGATGTATATGGTATTAAATCAATAGATTTCTGATTCGATAGAGTTATTATTACAAAGAATAATTGTTTTTTGTGCTGTAATTTATATTGCTTGTATTTTATTCAGAGGAAATTATATTTATTATTACTGCCACAAATTGTACAATGAACTTTATTTTATGCTTGATCATATATAAATTATGGATTAAAATTTTAATTTTATTATTATTCATTGTAAGATATAAAATGAAGTTAAAATATCATTATAAATCCACTTCCAAACATTAAAAGTTTTATTGTGTTTTCAATACATTTTTATTGGTTGACAAGTTATAAAAATTATCATAATTTTTTTAATTTAATTAACAATATAAAAAAAAGTAAATCAAAATCCCATATTTTTCAATTTAAAAATTCTATGAGAGCTATTTACATTCGGAATATTAGATAATGTTTGTAATTCAAGAAATAAGATTGTAAAATTTCTATCTTTTGATTATGATAAAATGTTTCAAAAAAAATTTGATGATACAAAAAACAAAAAATTTGATTTAATTTAAAAACATATATTCATTTTGAAATAAATGAAATGAGGTATACAATATAATTTTGATTTATAACATATTTGATAATATTCACATATATAACCAAATATCTATTGATTGTAAATCATATAAATGGAATTTACTATCAAATAATATGTTTTTGTTCTCATTTTTTTTTAGTAGTAAGCTTCATAATAATCAAATTTCATATAAGTAAGTAGCTTGAAAATTAAATAAATAAAAAATATTTTTAAGGAAAAAATTGATTATTAAACATACTGTTGTATAAAACTATAATTTCATAGTTATGTGAAAGATTTTGAAAAGATTTATGAATTTCATCATAGCAACAAAATTATATAGTTTCCTCAATAAAATGCTCATTGAAATTTTTTTAGTGTTGCAATCTTGGTTATTGATATTTTTCCTTTGATATTTGTTTAAATGATCAGTGTCAATATTATTACATATAATTTATCAACGTTTCATCACTGTTGTAATCTTTGCATTATATCATAAGTACTATATCAGTTTTTCTTGAAATCATAAACGTATTACAGGCTAACGTTGTTTTTTTATCACATTCACACATTCAACAAATTTTTTTGTTGAAAATAATCATTACATGAAAATCTAAATTTAAAAGATGAGTAATATCAATTTATGTTATGTAGAATAAAATGTGTAAAAATATGACAAAATCTATTTTGAAATGATAGTGCTATATGTCATCTAAAAATATACCAAGTGAATAAATTGCCAATCAAAAATTTTGAATATGATAAATTTTTGTGTGTGTGCTTATAATACACTTTGACATAGATATTTTGATGCTTAGATTTGTTTATCTCAGGACCTGCTAACTGTTCTAAATGAAATTATTAGAGCTGTTAAAATATAACAACTGGGAACACAATTTTCTTCTAATGCACAAGAAATGTCGCTTTTATACGGTGAGTCAATTAGATGCATGATATACGAAGTATAAATGTACAAGCATTCAGTAATTAAATAACGAATAAGCCCGAAGGTAATTTCTGTTCCGTGGAGACAAGGATGTTTCGAAAGAAGGGGCTCAAAAGCCAAAACTATGAGGAAGGTGGGATATTTAGATAGTCAAGAGAAGCATGTGGAGGGGGAGACAAATAGCGGCCAGCGAGACAAAAGGAAAAGTCTCCGATAATTTCATGGATCGCTCTGGATCATGACGCCGCTGCCAAGTGGTAGGCGAGCGCGAATATCACGAAACTCACCGTCCGATGTTTTTTACCATCGAATTAGGTTTCACCCCTGCAGCCGTCACAGAAATCCCAAGTGGCGTGTCGATTGTATTCATCGGCCAGTCAGAGGGTCAGGCGCGCCGAAGTATCCTCGTCACAGGCCGGGAACACGCCGTCGTCTGGATAAGCCAGCAGGGATGGCGCATCGCCGGGACACTCATGTCCTGGTCTCGCAGACGCTCCACGGACCGTCCGATCTCTCTCGCCGGGCAAAACCTCCAAAGAACTCGGCCAATGAGCAAAGCGCGGTCGTCGTCAACTCGCCGGTCGCCCGGCCGTCCGGCCGTCGTCTGCGTCTCCAGCGGAACATCGGTCCCTGCTTGCTGCGCGAAACTTTCCCGCGGGATTTCCCCTCCCCTCCGCCAGACTAGAGCGAGGATCCGCTATCTAACCCGGCCCAGGCCCGCCCCTCTCCCATCACTGATCGGGTTCGACCCTCTTCCAACTTCCCGATATTGCTATTATTAGGGCTCTCGCCACTCGGATGACCAGTCCGCGAGCGGAGGGCCCTCATTATCCACCAGGGAAAAAGAGGCGAGCCAACCCGGTTATTGTCGGCTGGCCGTCGTAGCCCCCAGAGCTGGAACGAGCGAAGCCCGAAGCTGGCTCGGCTCGGGTCGGGCCTCGGGAGCTCCGGTTCCGGGCCCGGCTGGGGGTGAAAGTAGAGGTGGAGTGGCCGTAACCCTAATTTTCGCCGGGCCCTGCAATATGACGAGAGATTAATCGTCTCGGCCCCCGCTACTTTGCGCCCTGCGAAGCTGTTTCGCTTCGGAGTGGGAGGGGAAGGGAAGGGAAGGGAATGGAGGACTGCAGTCAGAGAGTGGAGGAGGGTTTGTTGGCGTGGGGTTCATTTCGCAGGCACGAGAGGGAGGAAATGAAAGAAAGAAGGAAAGAAAGTGTGGATTCGGAGCAGGATGTAGGAATATTGGCATTAATCATCAATTTCGTCTGATGCTCCGGGATGGAGGGAGGGACGATGATGATGAGGGAGAGGGTGATGCTGCTGCTGCCGCTGCTCCTGCAAGGGCCAAGGAGAGGGGCAGAGGCAGAGGAGGGGATGATGAGTCATCTGGGAAGGCAGGGCGGTGAAAATGGTGCTCGTTTGGCCGCAGAGCACTTTTAACCCGGGCCTGGGGTAGGAAGCAGCTTTTTGCCCTCGCTCGCTCGTTCGTTCCTTTCGATCTCGTGTTGTATCGCTCGTCTCGCGCTCTGGAGGAGCATCGTTGGTTCCTTCCTTGGCTCCGTTCCGTCCCTCCTGATCTTTCCAAGGCAGGCAGGTTCTGGTTGTGGCTGCTGGGTAGGAGGAGGCTGGCTGGGGTTTCTTCTACTCTCGTCCCGTCCCTGGCCCGGGGTGGGCTGCCCTCGTCGCCGTCTCTCTCTCTCATACACCACTTGCTTCCACAACATGTCCCATTACTTTTGGTGTGCTTGGATCTTTTGTGCACCTACTTTTCTGTAGAGATCTTCGTTCCTTCTCTCGGCTCTAGGGTATAGGCTCATTTCTTTCTCACTCCCTTGCTGCTGCTGCTGCTTCATGGCGCGGTGGATGATGGCTGGCATGTTTTTGCGGTGGTCGTGTCAGTCCTGTTGGATTGCACTTGTTCCGGGAGGGAGGAATTAAGTGCGCGCGAGTGCAGGGGGAGTGGCGACTGGGGCTGGTGGTCGTGTCGGGTGGGAGTCCGTCGGTGTGTTGTTGGAAGGTTTTTACTCGTTGCTCTGTGCTTACCGTTCACTCGTGTCTTTCTGTCGTTCGTGTTTTGTTGGAGAATTCTGTCTAGGGGGGAAAAGTGTGCAGATACATCTCGTGCACCGGCTTTCAGGTGATTTCTTCCTCTCCTCTCGCGCGGGAGTAAAGCTTGGTTGCCGTGCGCCCCTTCTGTCGCGTCGGGTTTGGAGCGGCTAGTAGAACTTTGAGCCCTGTCCTCGGCCTTGGCCTCGATCGGGCGTTCTGACGGGCCGCTATGATGATGCATCTGGGACTGCGGTAGCAAGCAGGGGAAATGGAACTCGGCAATGCATGATCGAGGTTCTGATTCTGGTGGTTTAGCGTCTTTGGCATGTAATTATGCGCTGGTAGGTCTGGCGAAATTTTAGCAGCAGGAATAGGAGATATGATTTGCCTCCGGAAAGGTTTTGAGGTGATCCTCGTTTAGCTCTGGAGTAGCTAGGTCGAGATATCCTGGAGCTTCTGCCGCGAAAGAAGGAAAGGTTATAAAAGAAGACGAAGGAAGGTAGTAGTGGATTCCGCAGGTTTCGTGTCGATTGTTGAAAGATTGCTTCTTTGACAACACTTTCATCGTTGGACGACTCTTTTCGGTGGCCCCTGCTACAACGGTTTATGGATTTCATCGTCAAGGGTTTTCATGCGCCAGCAGCTGCTGCGTGTATGAATGAGCTACATTGAGAGTTTCTTGACCTAACGGCGGGCTCAGTCACGCTGGCCCCCGCACTGAAACTCTTTATCGGAGGAAACAGGCTTCCTCCTTTGGAACACGGGACGACGAGTTTCATCTCAGGGCTCTGTTTTGAATCGTCATGTCTTACGGTATCATCAGAGACGTGTAAATCTTGGCGAAGTAGGTTATGGTGAGCATGTCCAACATGGCGGGTGTCGTGTCAGCTGGCCGCACAGGAATGCAACCTAATGGGCAGCATCTTGGAGTGACCGAGCCTATCTCAACAGCTGGTCCTACTGATCTAGACTTGAAGCAGACAAGTGAACTTGAGAAGGTGCTGTCCAAGTTCCTCGGTTAAACTTTCTTAAACTGGTCTCTGTTGCATTGCTTTGCGAGAGCACTGCAGATCTTCAATGTCTCCTTGAAAAAATACACGTGGGCACATGCTCGCGTCTTAAGTACCTTGTGCATCAGTCAAAGTCAGGAAGTCGCTGACAGGGCCTTACGCTCTTTGATCAGTTCGGGTTCTCTCACTCGGTATGAAATTCTCGAATCTCAATCCTTTCTGTTGCTTTACAGTATTTGGTCCAAGCTGGGTTGTACGAAAGTCAAGAGGAAGCAGTCCGTCGTGAGGAGGTTTTGGGGCGTCTTGACCAGGTAAGTGCGAGGCACATCTGATTCAGAGGGTAGACCTCGGCCTTTCCTACGGATTCGTGACTCACTTTCAGCAAACAAACTTCCTGTCTTTCGCCTCCTAGTTACTTCAACGACCATCTTGTTGTCGGCTCTTTCCAATGCCATGCTGAAGCAGCTGTACCCCCGATTTGCTGCTATGCGCCGTATATTGTAGATCGTCAAAATGTGGGTTAAGAAGATCAGCAGAACGAAGGGCTTCAATGAGCAGTTTGTGCAAGAGGCGAACGCCAAGATTTTCACTTTCGGTTCTTATCGGCTTGGGGTAAGTTATCCTTCAGAGGAGCCTTTCAGTACGTTCGGACGATGAGAATATGCGGGAACTCGCACATAGATTTTGTACTTGAATACTGTCCTACCCTAAGTTGGCGACAGATTCATAGTAGATGTTTCCGCACACACCTTTCACACGCTTGGCCAGGAGTAAAGTATGAAAAAATGATACATTTACGTGCCATTTTCAGGGGTGGAAAGAACCCTGACGGCTGACAGCGTTTCGGGCAGTGGTAACATGATTGCAAATCAACTGTATGACCTTTGTTGACATCATGATGATTTTTTTTCCTTCTGTTAGGTTCATGGACCAGGAGCTGATATTGATACGCTCTGTGTGGGCCCCTATCATGCAACTCGAGAGGTATGTCCAATTCGTGGCCATTCGGAGTGAATGGTGTTGAACTTTCGCCTTAATTTGTGTTCACTTATTTGTATGATATTTTTGTTAAGTCAGATGCAGGTTTCAACATTAAGTTTTGTTCTTGTTTACGCCTCTGGTGCAGCAAGAGAAGTTTTGTCGTAGGTTTTGGATAGTCTTGAGCTGGTTGTCAGCGTCGCTTTTGGATAAGTATAGTGGAGTGCACCGTTTACCTCGCAACTACTCATGGTTATATCTCCTTTTCCTCTGATGGTCGGAATCATTGTTTCTGGACAAGTCAGTTGCTCGTTTGGGCCTTCTGGATACTTTTTGAACACCTTCTAGATTATATTTGCATTTGGAGATTGAATTTCAAATTTTGTATCAAACCCTCTCCTCGCGATGGAGCGGAATTGATGTTTTTGTACTTAACTCAAGCTTCGAGACATCAATTGCAATTCCACACGTGTAATGATGTATTATCATGTGCTTTTGCTCTCTGGACGCAACATTTGCTTGATGTTTGTTCATTATCGCAGGAGGACTTCTTCTTGGAACTGCATGCTATACTCGCGGAGTTGCCGGAAGTGACTGAACTTCATCCCGTCCCAGATGCGCATGTTCCTGTCATGAAGTTCAAATTCAACGACTTTTCAATCGATCTGTTATACGCAAGGTTGTCGTTATGGGTTATTCCGGAGGTGAGTCCAAGATCTTCAACTTGACACAATTTCATGCCTACGGCTGCTTAAACTTGAAAGAGGGTCAGTTCAATGGTTGTCTTCTGTTTCTTGGTTTCTCCTTGGGCTTGCGGATAAGCGATACAGATCGAGGGTCATGGAGTTGCTTCCAGCATAGACTCAGATTCAGCTTCGAAAGTTGATGAATATCTTAATTAGTTTTTTAAAAGCTGGCACCTCTTTGAGGTTTGCGTGTGGCGAAGTCTTTTGTTTCACAATGCCGAAACGTGTATTACATATCTTTCGTAAATTTACCCCCCGTCTTTTCTCTACCACTCTTCTTTTAACGTTTTACATTTGTATATGCAATCTTATTGCATACAGATCTGACCACAGCCAGTGGCCGACTGGTCGTGCAATATGAATTTATACTCTTGCGATCCTATGGGTGGATACTTTTAGAGCACTGCAGTTTCTGACTTCGTACCACCTGACGGTTACAGGACCTAGATATTTCACAGGAGTCTGTGTTAAGAAACGTTGATGAACAGAGTGTACGCAGTTTGAATGGTTGCCGAGTCACTGACCAAATACTGCGATTAGTCCCAAACATTCAGGTTTGTGCTTTATTTCGCTTCAAGTATCCAGGATACTCATCTCATGTTTTCATTCGATCTTGCCCAGTTTGCTCATCAGTTATCAAGATGTTGCATCACGATTGCATTGTGATAAGTAAGTGTATCTTGCTCCGAGTAAGAATCAGTTCACTTAACAACCGTCACTTATGATTAAGCTGTCTAACACACCTGTCGAGTTTCATTGTTTGTTCTCAGCATTTCCGCACGACCCTTCGATGCCTAAAGTTCTGGGCTAAGAGGCGCGGTGTTTATTCTAATGTGAGTTGTTGAAACCTGTACCTGTATCATTTTTGTCTTTTCTGAGAGGCTGTAAGAAAGCCTTCGAATTTATTTTCTGCGCATCATTTTTCTGATTGGAGACTCTCGAAATGTTAGCCTTTGTTGTTCTATCTTTAACTTGTTTCGTAAATGTTGCAGGTTACGGGATTTCTTGGTGGTGTTAACTGGGCTTTACTTGTCGCCAGGATATGCCAATTGTATCCCAATGCGGTGCCTAGCATGCTAGTGTCACGCTTTTTCCGTGTCTACACACAGTGGAGATGGCCCAACCCTGTCATGCTGTGTGCAATTGATGAGGGCACCTTAGGTCTTCCAGTCTGGGACCCTCGCAAGAATCCTCGCGATCGCACCCACCAAATGCCTATCATCACCCCTGCATACCCCTGCATGAATTCTAGTTACAACGTTTCGACAAGCACTTTGCGAGTTATGACCGAGGAGTTCAAGAGGGGAAACGATATTTGTGAGGTACAGTTTTTCACACACCCGATCGTGCAATGCGTTTTGCCCAGCGAAGATTGTCTTTATATTTTTATCAGATAATGCTGTTCAACATTGCCGTCGTAACATGATTGCCAGTCGTAGCGTGTCTGCAGTGATCACAAATAATCAGGTCTTTGTTGCTCTGCAGGGCATGGAGATTAAAAATGCTGACTGGAGTAAACTTTTTGAATTGAACCAATTTTTTGACACATACAAAAACTATCTTCAAATAGACGTTACTGCTGCCGACGACGATGACCTTAGGAAGTGGAAAGGCTGGGTGGAGTCACGGTTGAGGCAGCTGACATTGAAGGTGAAATCAAACTATGAAATTTTGACAGATAGTACCTTCTCCCCATTTTACGTCTATGTCCATGTTTCGTCCACTTAGGCACTTCTCTCCGCAGCAAGCCTTGTTCTGATCCAAGTTGGGTGATTTTTTACACAGATTGAAAGGCATACGTATGGAATGCTTCAGTGCCATCCCCATCCTACAGATTTCGTCGACACAGAAAGAAAGGGTCGACATTGCGCGTTTTTCACAGGCTTGCAAAGGAAACAAGGAATCCCACAACAAGAAGGTCAGCAGTTCGACATACGCAACACCGTAGATGAATTCCGACATTCAGTGAATATGTACATGTTGTGGAAACCTGGTATGGAGATACATGTATCCCATGTTCGGAGAAAGCAGATTCCGGCTTATGTATTTCCAAACGGCGTCCGACCAGAACGCAATGGTGTGCGAGCTGAACGTCCGGAGCGTACAGGTGATGTAGCAAAGAAACGTAAGCTTGACAAGTCTGACGAAGGAAACCGGACAAATCTGACAAAGAAGCAGAGTGGTGATGCTTTAGATGGCAAGCCCAAAAGGACATCTGACGAGTCCGGTAAGAAAGTTCTGGGCAGACCAACGCCCGAACAAGATATTGAAGAGAGGAGTGGGGAAGGAGCGCGGAAGAGGAAAGGCGATAACTCTGTTGATGGTAAGAAAGCCGTCGGGAGGTCCTCATCAGACTCTCCTAGCCCACCTGCCTTTGGCAGGTCTTTCAGCGAGGGTGGTGCTAGCGACCTCCTTCGCTCCGCAGAGGAAGCTGCATTGCATGCTGTCACACACCCAGTCGATATGGAAGACATTGTCGAGGGAACAACCGGGATGCCCGATATGTCACCAGATGGAATTGGCTTTCCCAGCAAGGGCATGGGAAGGCCTACATCCAGCGGAGTTGACGAGTTGGAGAGGGCCGAAAGTCAAACGGGTGCAAGTAACTGGCAACTGTCGGATGAGGAAGTTGCATTTCACGCGTTTATGAATCCAGGGGAAGCAGAGGGTCGCTCTGGGGAAGGAGGAAGGAAGACGATACCCGACAGGACAGGAGATGACACAAGGGCGCACAAGAAGGGAACTACTAGACCTGTATCAGGACGTCCAGGGAATCCTGACATGGATCGGGCTGGCAGCAGGACCGTCGCAAATGTGTGGTCGTCTCCAGCAGAGGCGGTAGGTCCAGAAGCAGAGGCAAATGGTCTAGGTGATTACTCGGATGATGCCGAGGACATGGTGGTTGGTGACGCTGGAGGACGAGTTGAAGAGAACGGCAACAGGCCGTTCCAAGCAACCGAGCCTGCTTATGTCGGGAAGGTTGAGGAAACTGGCCCAGGAAGAGGAGGGAATATGTTTTTGAATTCCCGAGCGTCAAGTTTCCACAATGGAAACAACGAGGAGTTGGAGGTGTCATAATCTTACCTTGGCCCTCCGATTATTCACCTAGTTCTGATTGTGTCCAATCTTTATCATCTATTTACTGCTTATCGATCCTTTTGTTGTATCAGAGCGGAAGTGGGAGGTTAAAACTCCAAGTGTCTGAAGTTTCGTTTATGTCTCTCTTGTATTACCTGGTTGAATCCCCATACGTGATGAGATTGAAGTCACTTCATATTGAATCAGCTAGGCCAGGGCTATGAGTAGAGTCGTAGCTTGTCTTTGGAAGGATTTTATCAGCTTCTAAAATAGATAGTAGATATAGGTGTAGTTGTAGACTCAAAGCATTGAGTTTCACAATATACTGCCGACCCCCCCTGGAGGATTAGACTGCTGAAGGAAGACCGAAGTATGGAGGAGTAGGAGGCTAATCTTACGTCCTGGTTTTCTTCGCTTCCTTTTGTTGGCTAAATGATGATATCCTGTACAGGTCGGTTCGTAAATGCATAGGCTTTGGGTATGTTGTCTCTACCTTGATCCCGGTATGTTTTCTTCTTTTCTGGTTTTGCCATCAAAGCTGACTTGCAGTGCTGGGTGGGCATGTTTTGTCGTGCGGTATGGTGGGTCTTGGTTTTAAACTGGATTCCTGGAATGGGAATCAAGTCTACAGTGATGCTGGGTCCAGTCTTGGTGGGTACTGCGGGAGTGAAGCCATCAGACACCCAGAAGAAGCCGATGATCAGGCAAGTATATCGATTCTGTTGTCATTCTCGGCTAGGTTTACTTCAAGAATGATAGTCAACTAGGTCAGGATCTTGCACTGCGAAGCTTTTACCATTTATGGGCCAGTTTTTTCACATGATTATGCGTGGCTACAGGCTAAGTCTGACTTCGGCTACAAGAAACGGCACTGGAGCCTTGGATGTGTTCTGAGAATGCTCCGCTCCAGTGGAGTCCTTTGTAAATTTGAGACACAACACTTCACTTTGGCATGATCAAATATCGCATCTTCGGAAGTTGCTAAAGGTGCGTGCTGCCTTGTAATCTACTGTGGGTGTTTCGTCCTTGCAAAGAGGTCAGGGGGCTGTTATCCGCTCTTTTACTTCTGGATAAATGAGGGCTCTTTACCTCTTTAGCCTTGGGAGTACTGTGGATGCTCTCACTTCTTTGCCCAGAAAATCATTCTTTTCAGTGACACAAAAGATCTCCACGATATCTCACGCCGAATTCGGAGACGAAAGCTGCGGAGGACGACAAATGTACAAAATGTACAGGCCATTCCTCCTGCGAAGGAATTCAAGTTCTTTCGCCGCAGGTCTGGTTGTCCGTGTCTGGTGCATGTCTTCATTGGTTTAATGCTTGAGCTCGTATGCCTGCAATTGGGTGTCAGGGGTGTTTTGCTTTGCCGGTGTCACGTTTGTGCTTGCTTCCTCTTTGTGTGTGGCTGCTGCTTGAGTGCATTTGCCGCATGGATCGAGGGACGCGTAGGGATGTCTGTGCCGTAGGCTTCACGCACAGATGCTGTGCTGTGCTACGCTGCGGCGTCTTCAAGGCAACTTGGTGGAATCTCATTAGACAGGATTTATAGCTGTAACAAAATTGATTGTGTAGGAGGACCCTCTTAAAACCCAGCTGAAAAGATTTGTAACAAAAAAATTCTTAGGAACTTAGAACCGGTAGGTTAGGGTGGGTAGGTGGTTCGGTGGTCGGTCAACAGGTGACAAACGGTTGTAGGTTTAGGCGAAATTGTCAGGCCAGTTGTAGAGATGACCCATGTCCTGTGCTGTCGACAAAGTAAAATTTCTACATTGTAATAAAGCTACTAATGATCAAGCTCTTTTTGTATCATACATATAAATCCTTAACTTCACGTGATGGTTGGAATGGTATTGGAGTTCGCCTGGTAAATTTTGTGGCATCGTAAATGCCTGTTCTCTTCGTGCAGTGAAACACCTGTAATACATGCATATGTAATACTTGGAAACAAGCCTGTGCCCGTAAGCAGCTTGTCAGTCAGGCCGTCTGAAATTGTTAGCCGTTGTAGATTGGAAAACGAAAGGTTGTTACACATTAGTCAAAGGCAACCGCGCTTGACGATATGAAAGGTTTCTTATGATGTAATAAGATGGAGATAGAGTTCATTCATGCTCTTCCAGTCATTTATATCATGCTCCTGGCTGTATTGAAGTCTCTAAAGATGAAGGAAACATATTCTGAAAAGTTTAAGAGCCTTTTTTTGACAGTGGCCTTCGAGCCAACGAGCCGTTGGACCGACCGAGACCTTGCCTTTTGGACCAGCCCGACACTGCAACACATTGTAGTGCACAAACTGTATTTTGAAACTTTACTGCCTAGAAAAATGACGACTTTGAAGTTCTCGTGGCCACTCTCACACTCTCACAAATACACAATCGGTTTCACCGAGTATATGTATACTCGAACTATCTTACTGTCGAGACTGCATGTGCTATGAACCCATATGCTTGTTACATCAAAGATGCAACACTAGTGTCTTGTTTGGTACATTCGGTCGGCCTGAAAAAGTTTGGTTTGAATTTTGACGGTAATGTAGGAGCTTACTGTCTGGAATACGATGGTTGGTACAGACAGTATAATCTACGATGACTCTACCGTTAAGTTATTCGACACACTAACACAAATCGAGGTCAAAATTATTCAATGGCGTTAAATGACTTATTCGGAACTTGAAAACGATGTTCCCCAATGCGATGATGCTATCCAGGCGTAGTGGCAGTAATCCTAAAATTTTGTGTGCAAATATTCAGCCTCAGCTTACAGAAAAGGAGTCTCTGGACGTGCAGTTCTGCATTTGCAGATGAAGCAACGGTGTGTTGAACGTCACAGATTTTTGAACTTTAGCAGCCAAAACTTCAAAAAGAGGGTGATTGCGTTCATGTTCCAGCGGCATTACCACTTTCATCCATTCGGAGTTGAGAATTGTATGTACTCTCTTTCTGATACTGCATGGACATTGGAAACGCTGTTCATGAAGAAGGCATTTGAATGAAAAACTTTATCAGCACAACATGAACCAGGAGTGTGCGATTACGCGTTGTGTTTGGCTCTCATCGAGCACTTACGAATGTCCAAATGTTCACGCACATATTTATCAAGTGCAATTTTTGTGCAAGTCCAAATCCTAGATCCACCAAACACTTTCCTCCATGTAATTTGCGCACCGATAGAGCTTTTTAAATCTCTGGCACCCGAACGTACTAAGCAGAGGAAGACCACCACCATCTTTGCAACTTTACCTTCCATACTTTCTCGAATCCAAAATACAGATGGCATCTGGTCGCTCTGAAAAACTTTCCGAAACTCAGTCGAGATTCGGCGGCTCCGACTATTCTGTTTCTCCGAACCAAGTGTTAGAGCTACCTTGGTAACCATACTTGTAAGGTACTTCCTCGGGCCATGGTCCAGTGCCGACATGATACTTCTTGTCTCCCAGAATGATCTCGGTCGAGCCTACCCTGAGGACCATCTGCATCAAGCCGAACCACCTCTGCTTTCCGTAAAAGTATCCGTGTACAAGATGGGTTGTGATCTTCACAACATGCGCATCCTCTCCCCGCCAAAGACAGGTCTTCAAATGCGCAACTATGGTTTCTACTTTCGTCCTCTTCCCATCGATCCAGCCAAAATCATACACCCTGTTGAAGTCCATGTACGACACGGTTCTGTTCACCCCATTCTTCGAGAGTTTGAAGTCGATGCGCAGCCATAGGTTCCTCAAGTTGACAACCACGGGGACGACATCGGTGAACACAATTGACATGTTTTCGACTTTCTGACTCTCATCCTCGGGGCCTGGCAGCTCGGAGTCCAGACCGAACCAGGTGGGATCGACATCGGGGTTCACATTGGCCGGAGCGGTGTGAATGGACACTCCTGTGACTCGGAACTCTTCGAAGCTTTCGAAATAATTGCTCACAGAAGCTTGGTGCCTGAAGTACATGCGCGGCGATCTTCTTTGTCTTCCTCCGAATGTAGGAATTGCACGGTCATGAAAACCAGTCGATGTTGCATTTGGTCTCGGGCTGGTGGTCCTCTCCATATTACAAATTGTTGGATTCTCAAGGCCATTCCATATTTCGAGTCTGTTATGATCGTGTGAGGATATGGGTAAGCAGAGAGTCCCGGATTTCTGGGCAGATCCAAGCCTGTAGCGAACTGTAGGACATGGTACTAAGTTAGGCCCAGCAAAACCACTTCATCAGAGCACTATGCAGAATATGTCTACCCTGAAGCCAATGAAGGAATTTCCAATTTATCTTTTCTAGATTTCTCATCAACTCGTTCCCAAAAAAAATTCTACACAAGGAGGAGATCGATATGACCTTTTTCCATTTCCTGAAGGAATCGGTAGGAATGATGCGGAACTTGCAGTCTTATCATACTCGCCATTCTTGTGCTCGCACCTGCTCGAGATGACCAGAGGAGAAAGGAGAATGAAAAGAACAGTAATATTTTGCAAGTAGTTGAGTGATTACATGGATTTGAATTTCGGTTACTTGGCAGCAGCAGCTGCTGTTGCTTTGCGAGAGGAACAGTAGACGGATGTGCGTGAAATGAAACCCCCACCTTACAGCAGATGCTGTTGATTGCATTTCATCTGAGTCTTGAGATAAACCTACAACGATGATCTTGGAGTCAGTCTATGCAGACTTGTAAGAGTAAGATCTATAGCAGTCACGGTTCTCACGTAGACCACAAGCCCTTGATCTCTTACCTTACGATCTCTGACATGCTCACGCATGAGTTCACACCCAATTGAAGCATACTCCACTGGAAATGAGTTTCGAGCACTCACGTCGTAAACACAGATACTCGCTCGCTGCACCACTCCCGAGTTCTTACAACGCCAAAGTTCTTGCCCTCTGCCCATAAGAAAGTGGATCCCATGGGTCCGTCTGGAGGGCGACACGAGAGTTCATAACTCTGCAGATAACCATGACTGAGAGGCGGATGTCCTCCCTCACTCTCGTGCAGCAATGTAGATACGTTTGGAGTCAGCTCGGGAAAACTTGAAGTGTTCGTTCCTCTGGCTAGGCTCAGAGACGTTGGTGTCCCCGTTCAAAACCTAGACGTTCTAGCCAGAACAATCTCTCCACCTCCATTTGAATCGGTACCATTCAGAACATGAGGTCTGAAATTGACCATGTGCTACATCTGTGTTTATCTGACCGCTTCATGCTTGGAAGAATGGATCTTCACATATGGTCAAAACAGGATAGTAGAAACATGGTCTGAAATAAATGTATAACGGAGAGCTCAGTACGTGTAAACTGCTGAAAATTTGATGAAGGTTTTCTTCAAGCAGATGACGGGCATTACAGTCTTGCAAAGCTTGAGAGAATTGTGATGCGGCGGGTGAAAGGTAAGTTGGGTCGGAATTCAATTGCTCATAAATTTCATATTGGAACTGTACTCGGAAGCTTTATAGCTCGACCAAATCTTTCGCGTAGGACGTCGTGCAATAACTGAAGCGGCCCTTCAACATCACGTGAACTACCGAGATTGGCATCACATCCAATGCATGGACATGGGTGTGACATTCCAACCTCGATACCGTACTTAAGACAATTTATAAGCTTATTACTCAAACTGACGTACTGTACTCATTTAATGAAAGAAGCCCGTTCAGGGGAGGAGACTGCTCTTACGGCGATCTGTAGACACAATGTGCCCCGATTAGAATCTCCAGTGGAAATGGACAAGGAAATGGAAATAAGTGCCAGCACAGGAGGCGCATTGATAAAATTCAGGAAGGCAGAAACTTGGAGAGGGAACGAACACAAGAAGGAGCGATCAACTCAAACGAAAGGAAATTGGCCACCTTATCAGAGCCACGTAACGCTCAACTTGGAGCATCCATCGATACATCAGTCCTCCCTCCGTGGCGCAGGATAGCATCTGTCATTGAGCCAACCCGTCTCTCGAACTACAATCTAATCCGTGCAGCTGTAAATCGATTGCTCATTCATCAGTCTTTACTGAGCTCCCTTCAGCTTGGCTTCGGCTGATGCAACGACTCCAATCTCCAGGCGCGGCGCAACGCAGTCCTCAAAGCGGCCTTCGTGCGCTTACAAAGGCGCCGCTAATTGCGAAATTTCCATGGCTCAATCCCTTTGTCTGGAGCTTCGAAGTTTGAAAGCAATCTACATTTGGCACACCAGGGGATCGACGGATTGGAGAGGACGAGCCGTCTGACTGTACTATCGCTATCGTCGTGCATGTGCTCAAATACACCTAGAGGGCAGAAGCTCGATCGTATTTTGTACGCTGGTGCGGAATTGCAGAGCAGATTTAGAGAAGAATGTCGAAAGTGCCACTGAAACCAACACAAACGGCATCCGGCTTGCATGTTGGTGACACCATACACTCTGCCATCCGGATATGCAACAAGTAATACGAAAGTAATACGAAAACTTGCCGCATTTCATGTGTCTCGCATTCCTTCCGTGTGGCTCGTGACGATCCTGGAAATTACTCACTCGAGTTTCTTCTCGTCAAGAGGCCTGGGCTGAAAATACGACTACGTGAACAGCCTCGGATGTCTGTTTGTGACAAATGTGGTATTCTGCTGTTTACATCACGAACCTCAAAACGAAACCGTACATCCGAATTCGTTGCTGTTCGATTTTGTGTGTGTGTTTCTGACGTGAAGGATCTGCTAAACAATCATCAACATCTTGGACATTTGAGGGTACTGATTTCAGAACTACACTAAGCATCTTTGTATCAACCAAGTCAGACGTGAATATCAAAAGCCAATTCCAAGTATTTTGATGTTTCTGTCAAACATTCCCAAGATCAACTAGACAAGTTCCCACATTTTGACTCTACTATCTCATGAACTTAGAGCATTGAAACCACCGGATTTTATTCAAATACTTTTGAATTATCAAATTTGGTTGGAAGTTTCTTGGTAACTAAAGGTCATTTATCAAATAGTGTATGAACACAAGCAGCTTTTGATCTGCTTGCAATTACTTGCAATTACAATTTTAACATCAATGAAGTTTGGAGTATTCCAGGAATTAAGAACAAGTTTACTTAAGTTTTTTTTGGAAGATTAGTCTCTTCATTTTCAAACACTTTGAGTGTCTAAAGCTAGTATTCAGTGCTGAATGAGTATTGGATCTTTATAGATAAAAAATAATACTAATAATGCTTGAAAAGTAATATTACATTGACGTCAAATTAAGAATTTATTGAAGAAAATATAAAAGATTTCTATCAACCTTAGTATATTTCATATTTTGCTTTGTTGAAAATCTTTATTTTACATTAGTATAGAACATAAAAAAGATTCACTATATATACAGGTCTATCTATAATTCTAGCATGTTATAGGTATTCCACTAACACAATGACATTTCTTTTATGTATAAAAAAATGATTACATGAAATGATATAGCATCTAATGCTTGTCATAACTTGGTTATTTTCTAAACGTTTGATTTGTAGGGTATTGCCCAATGTTATACATGGTTGAAAAGCCCAACCATCAAGATAGATTAGCACGCACAACACCGAAATAACATGGTTCACCTTTCTCAAGCTATGATATCAAGCAAGAGTAGAAACTTCACTAAAGCACATGTGTATACACGAATTCCATAGCCAAGTTTTCAAAGTTCACTCTCAACCCCCATTCTCTCTTCTTTACAAGAAGACATAAGATGCACATCTTAGTTAAGCTAACCACAATTAACTTCCTTAGCCATGAATATCACTAACTAGTAGTAATTCAAGATAGAATCAACCTAACAAATTTCCCTTTGACTCAAGTATTGAAGTGCTAACTAATGCATACTACATATATCTCTGCGAGAAATTCTAGAAAGTAAAGCTAAATCACACTTTTCATCTATAGTCAAGAGTTAACTAGAACTAAGCCGTAGTCGGCAAAAACTAGATGGAGAATACATGTACAAAAGTTACTAGACTAATTACCCCTATGCAAAATTCATAATTTTGCACAATACTTGAAAAAAAATTCCAATGCAATCACTTTGGTAAATTGCAACCATATTTAGTTAGTTAGAACTAAAGTAGAGGTTTCTCTAAAAATTGATATAGATACTTTAGTGTGCACTAGTAATAGCTGCCACGTCAGCGATCCGTGCATTTGGTAGGTATAGAGTGGATGTGTTAGTTGACAGTGTCACGTCAGCAATCCGTGTGCTTGTTGGAAAGGATTGAGTATGTTAGTTAGTGTGTTAGTTGGGAGCGCCATGTTAGCGATCCGTGTGCTTGTTAGGATTATTTGCCACGTCATTCATTCACTAGGAGTGGGATGGATGGCGAGGATAAGATCTTATCTCCTTGTACTTGTTGGGGAGAGCTATATAAGGGACTGGAGAACCATTGTTGGTATTTCTCATCTTCAGAGTTTATGTTTTTATCTTCGAGTGAGCTTCTCTCTAAACCCTAGTGTTACATCCACAAGGTTGAGTCATCAAGCAAACTTTGTTTAATAACCAACAAATACCAAAATGGAACATAATAGTACAGATTTGTTACCAAGGAGATAAAGTCAACACCAAAGAATCAAGAATTGTCATTAGTTAATATTTTATTGAGAAGTTTTACTTTTCAAGCACATGTGAATCCGAGAAGAAACTACTCAATTACGGCCGAAGGGTCGAAGAGCAGAGTATAATCATCCACACAACTTGAAATTTGTCCAATCAAAGCATGCGGAAATCGCATCCGACCTCACACTCAGAATTGAGGGGGGAAACTATCCAAAATTGCACATTCTCAGCCTACTGACCAGAATACCCAGACTCGAACTTGCTTAAACCCCGAATAGCTCCAATCACGTTCGGAATATCCAAATCGGACACTCGCAACTTTCATGCGGTAGCTTTGACAAACTTAAGCGCACCGTGCACGATGACAGAACACACAACTCACAAACGCGCACGATAAACACAAATTGACAGCCAAGATGAAACAATAAACAAAAAAGCTCCCCAAGGAAAGAGCCTTCTATCCATTCATTCAATTTGAACTCCTAGACATCTCAACCGCCCAAGGCGAACTACTCTTAGGCGTGGTGCCATCTGACGCACCGTTTACAACGTCTTCTGAGCTTTCATCCTCTCCTAATCTACGCAACACGCCCAAAATCTCTATCTCTAAATTCTCCGGCGCTTCTTCTAATCCGGAAGAGAAAGAATTGACTAATCAAACTAACTACTTGTAGTTCAGTTGGTCTTCATGCTCATCAATTACCGTTCCAGCGAATAAAATTTTAGCCACTTCAACGTTTGAACTTCCCACATAACAAAACCGCGTAGACACTTATCAACCCTCAGACCCAAATTGTCAGTTGTCTACTCCTTCAGCTGACGAAACATCAATTCCACCGCTTCCGCTCTGGTACGCGACGTGTCTAACTGCTCTGTAACTGCCTTCAACTGATCTCACAGTCAATCGCAATCTGCATCCAACTTTATTCTACATTCGACCTTCGAAGGCTTGGCCGTTTTGCAATACGTCAATCTCTTCGCCCAACTAACCAATTCGACTTCATGCTTCTTCATCTGCTCTGTCAAACTCACCATAAGCTCATTCGCGCGTTGCAACTCCTTGTATATGAATGGTATAACATGGTGAGTGATAATTAGCCAAAACTAAAATATAACTAGTCACTTCCTATAATAAACTACATATGTCTTTCAAGTATTTTTACATTAAATTTTTGCTGTTTTTTTTCATAATAAAACTATTATCACAACTAGCATGAGCTTTGAATGATATATTTCAGCAAGACAAACTAGCAACAACTTTCAAAAATGAATAACACAAAAATGACAAAATTTGATCTATAAATAACTGTAATGAAGATTTAATCACATTGTGGTTTAACTCATGAAAAGTTTGTTCAATTCAAATTTTGATTCAACATTATAAGTTTTTTAAATATTCAATAATTCAAATTTTTTCCATGCAACCATGGTAAATGACAATTCTTTCTAGAGAAATTTTGTAAACATCATTTCATAATGTTTTTAAATCTTAAAGTATATTTCAGACTTTCCAAAAGACGGCATGAAAATTCAGAAAATTTTTAAATTCTTCCGCCTGTGCTTTTTCATTCCCTTCATCACAATGCTCGCCTTCACAAGATCACCGCTAAAATGTGTCATCTCATCATGCTGGCGCATCATCCTCGGCGCTGCAGGCTCAGTCCGCTTCTCACCTCAGATCGGCATCGGCCTCTGCGGCAGCATCCGGATCGGTTGCGGCATCGACAACGACATCGGCCCCCGGCAGTGCGCCCAATGCCCCTAACACCCAACAGCACACGCCTCTTCAAAAGAGGAAGTTCAAGCTCGTCGAGCAGAGCGGGGCGCTAAGCGTCGGGGCGCTGGTCGTGGGGGCTCCCAGCGCCGACGATAATCTAGCCGGTGTCAGGGATGGCGCGATCAGTTTTGCTGCGGCGGCCTCGTCGCGGGCCGCAGCGCGCGTGTCCCCGGCTGCTCCATTACCACCACCGGCCAAGAAATCGCACAAGGTGAGTGAGCGTGGATTTTATGCTTAGAGCTTTTCCGACTCTCGAACGAATTGCGAGGTTTTATGGACACTTTGGTGCCACTAGCTTTTTTTTCGCCGTTGCTCTTCTTCACCTTATTTTTCTTGGTCGTAAAACCCATCGCTGTCAGCTGTTCCTGCCGCTGCTGACAAGGCTCTGAAAGTTGTATGTCAGAAGCCGCAAAGTCACCCACGCTGTTTGCATGATGTGACTTGTTGAACCACAAGTATCAACACTTGTTTCTCCTAGCCTGTGAAGGTAGCTGTCCCTGAAGTTGTACCCACTCTCTACACAGGCGTGACGGACGGTTGATTGCTAGGTCGCCATGTTCCATGAATAAAATGTTGGAAGTGAGTGTCGGACTGTGACTGCTGTAAGGAATTTTGCTGTACCTGCAGGTTAGCTGCACGAAACCCTACCTGCGCCATGCGGCCTGTGTTCTACTTCTCACCCTTTATCCTACCAGAGAACCGAGACAAGTCCAGGATACACAATCCCGACATCTCGGAAGGACAGAATGAGAAACGTGAAGCGAGTGATGGTGCCTGAATCCTATAAAGTATCTCTCTGCCGATGTCATGTTTTATCCCCTGTGTACACCACTGAAGAAAATTCATCCACCACACCAAAAGCAAATTTTCCCACACCGAAATGTCGAAAAATCATGCTCCTACTCTTACCTGTAAGCGCCTGAGAAGCTTCCGCGCTCCTTCACGAAGGCCTAAGTTATCTCCGCTCGATACCGCTTTTTCTATATTAGGGGCTGTGGTTCGAAAGATATTTTTTGGCCTTCAGACTACTCTCTGTCACAGCCTTTTCTTCCTGCTGGTGTGGAACCATCGCCTTAGTTGTAATTGTACTGGTCGTCAGTGGATATAATCTGTACTGTTAGTCATTCCTGGTGTCATTGTCTCTTTGTTGCCGAAACAGGTCAAGCCGGAACCTAAACCTGAAGTGCCTGCGCCTGGGGTCGGGCCTAGTGTCTCTCAAGGTAGGATGACATGCCAGCTCTCTTTGTTGGCTCGACTTGAGTTTCAGTGAGTGAGCTCCTACTTGTACTCTGCTGTTCGAAAATTTTGATGAGTAGTTAACGCTGATCGAGTTTACTGGTTACGAACGGCTGCGCAGGCCCACCACAACAGACGTAGCTACCGCTGCAACCGATCTCCAAACCCCTGCTAGAAGGTGTCCTTGACAAGCTGCAAAGGTATTTCCCTGGCTATCACATTTGAACGCGGATGTTGTCTGTGTAGGATTTTGACAAGTGATAATTACTATCAGGTCACATCATTTCACTTCTGTATGCTTGCCGCTTGCACTGCGTGGAGCTTTTTAATGCTTCTCTTTAAATTTCACATATGCATGGAGCATATAATGGAGACGGGAAGACCATGTGTCCGTAGTGTTGGTTGTTTTCTTTCTCTTCTCTCGTAAGTACGATGTGCATGATGTGCTGCATGCTCAAGCTGATTTCTGGTTGTGTTCTCTCTGCCCCCCAGGAAAGACACCTATGGAGTTTTCGCAGAACCTGTGGATGCGGCTCAGGTAATCCGCAATCTGATGTTTTAGAAACGAAGTCATGGGTGCAGTAGCTTCTTCTGAATGCACGTTTTAAAGTTTTTTCGTCTTTTGGGAAACTCATATCATATGATCAACAGTCTCAATCGTAATTTGATTGACTTTGTGGAGGTCCGGACAGCAGAGTCGGTCGCACCCTCTTTCAGTCCTGACCATTTTTTTGCTGCTGGTTCTTTCAGGTTCCGGATTATTATGACGTTATCAAAGATCCGATGGATTTTGGAACAGTGAGGAAGAAAATTAACAAGAACGCTTACTCGACCATGGAGTCTTTTGAGGTTGGTCCACGCGGTTCATAAAGCGCCTCTTGATTTTGATGAATATAGTATGTACACGTTGATGTCGGTTGCTCATAACTAATATCGACTTCTTCGAGTGATTTCACCTGAGGAAGTGGCTTACCTCCAAGTTATTTAGAGGACGCCTCGAGGGCTGTCTTGTATCGAACTGGTTGACTCTGTCAGCGCCGAGACTCGTGATTGTTCGGTTTCGTCCATCAATTGTCTTGCATCTTCTATATTGTTGGTTCATCATAGTGACTGTATTGTTGCTGTCTCTTTCAAATGGAGAAAAACCCTATAAGCTTAGCGGTTAATGCATGTTTGGTGCATATAAGGGATTTGCAATAGAAGGTATTTCATCAGCCATCCTCTCCTTCAACGACGGGTCACGAAGCAGTCGTTGAGGGAGAGGTGGTTGAATTTTGCCGAACAGCTGTCTTACCGTGTGTCATCAAGTGTCTTGCAACCGATTTGATTTTGTTTCCTATCCGACTTGTTTAATTGATTTCTTGTGAGCAAGAGTGTTGTCTTACCGTGTGTCATCGAGTGTCTTGCAACCTCTTTGATTTTGTTTCCTATCCGACTTGCTTCATTGATTTCTTGTGAGCAAGAGTGTTGTCTTACCGTGTGTCATCGAGTGTCTTGCAACCTCTTTGATTTTGTTTCCTATCCGACTTGTTTAATTGATTTCATGTGAGCAAGAGTGTTATCTCCAAGTGATTTAGAGAACAGCTATCTTACCATAAAGTATCTTGCAACCGCTATGATTTTGGTTCCTATCCGACTTCTTTAATTGATTTCATGTGAGCAAGAGTGTTATCTCCAAGTGATTTAGAGAACAGCTATCTTACCATAAAGTATCTTGCAATCGCTATGATTTTGGTTCCTATCCGACTTGTTTAATTGATTTCATGTGAGCAAGAGTGTTAACTCCCAGTGATAAAGTTTCTTGCAACCGCTATGATTTTGGTTCCTAATGACGACTTGTTGAAGTGATTTCATGTGAGCAAGAGTGTTACCTTCAAGTTGTGTAGAGGAGGCCTGAAAGTGACTTTGCCAATCAGTTTCCTCACCTTCGCAATAGCTATGACTTCCGTTCATAATGTCGGCCAATACACTTCATCTGAGCAAGAATGGTACCTCCAAGTTATCTAGAGGACACCTGGGGGCTGTCTCCTGTTGAACTGATTGCCACTGTCAGCGCCGAGGGTTGTGTTCGTTTTCGGTTATCGACTATATTGCGACTTCTATGACGTTGCTTCATACTGTAGACTTGTCAAAGTGATTTTCTTTGATGAATAGGGTTCCATCCAAGGTACTTAGAGGACGCCTCGAGGGTTGTCTTCTCTCTAACGGATTGCCACCGTGAGTTCTGACACTAGTGACTGTCAGACTGACTAGTTTTCGTCCATATCGCGAAATATGGGTCAAACATTCTCAGGACTTTTTCGTCGCTGTCGCTTTCAAATAGAGCACAATATGAACCCAGATGGTTTGTATTTTTAGGTTTTGGCTTAAGGTAATCTGCCGGGGGAGTGGAGTAGTTGAGGTGAATCACGTCATTTTAAATACGCGTCATGCTTTGAATGAACTATTTCGGCACGGGGACATTCAAATGGAGAAGAACCCCATAAGTTTAGCAGTCAATGCATGTTTGGTGCATACAAAGGACTTGCAACGAAAGGTATTTCATCAGCTATAGAAAGAAGCTATCATCAACCACCCCTCCCCCATTTCGTAGGGGAGGGGTGGTTGATGATAGCGGTAGATTTTGATTGGGCGGAAACAACCAGCGTGCTGAATCTTACTGTGTGTCATGAAGTCTCTTGCAAGTGCTGTGACTGATGTATACGGAATTGGAAAATTCTGGAAACTTTGTTGATCTAATTTTGCTTTGGCTTGTGGTGATTTCTATGTCCATCGATGGAACTGGTTGCCATTGTTAGTGCCGAGGCTTGTGATTGGTCGTTTCGTCCATGAATTATCATGCAACTGGTATGTTGTTGGTTTAGGAAAGCGACTATGTCGTTGCTGCTCGTTGAAGTGGAGAGAAAACCCATAAGCGCAGCGGTCAATGCAACTTTGGTGTATATAAGGGATTTGCAACACATGTTATTTCAGCAATCACTCCTTCTCTACGAGGGGACACGAAGCTGGTGCCTCGTGCCCCTTCGTCGAGAGGGAGTTGATTGGCTTTTGCCGAATCAAACAATTTTGATTGGGCGGAAACAACCAGCGTGCTGAATCTTACTGTGTGTCATGAAGTCTCTTGCAAGTGCTGTGACTGATGTAGAAGGAATTGGAACATTCTGGAAACTTTGATGGTTTAATTTGCTTTGGCTTGTGGTGATTTCTATGTCCATCTATGGAAATGGTTTCCATTGTTAGTGCCGAGGCTTGTGATTGGTCGTTTCGTCCATGAATTATCATGCAGCTGTTATATTGTTGGTTCAGGAAAGTGACTATGTCGTTGCTGCTCGTTGAAGTGGAGAGAAAACCCATAAGCGCAGCGGTCAATGCAACTTTGTTGTATATAAGGGATTTGCAACACATGTTATTTCAGCAATCACTCCTTCTCTACGAGGGGACACGAAGCTGGTGCCTCGTGCCCCTTCGTCGAGAGGGAGTTGATTGGCTTTTGCCGAATCAAACAATTTTGATTGGGCGGAAACAACTAGCGTGCTGAATCTTACTGTGTGTCATGAAGTCTCTTGCAAGTGCTGTGACTGATGTAGAAGGAATTGGAAAATTCTGGAAACTTTGATGATTTAATTTGTTTTGGCTTGTGGTGATTTCTATGTCCATCTATGGAACTGGTTTCCATTGTTAGTGCCGAGGCTTGTGATTGGTCGTTTCGTCCATGAATTATCATGCAACTGGTATATTGTTGGTTCAGGAAAGTGACTATGTTGTTGCTGCTCGCTGAAGTGGAGAGAAAACCGATAAGCTCAGCCGTCAATGCAGCTTTGGTGTATATAAGGGATTTTCAACACATGGTATTTCAGCAGTCACTCCTACGAGGGGACACGAAGCTGGTGCCTTGTGCCCCTTCGTCGAGAGGGAGTTGATTGGCTTTTGCCGAATCAAACAATTTTGATTGGGCGGAAACAACTAGCTTGCTGAATCTTACTGTGTGTCATGAAGTCTCTTGCAAGTGCTATGATTGTTGTCGAAGGAGATGGAAAATTCTAGAAACTTCGTTGATTTAATTTGCATAGGCTTTGTGCTGATTTCTATGTCCATGTTGTTGTCCACAGGGGGACATATATCTTTTTCAGCAATGCGATGCGGTATAATGGGCCTGACACGATCTACTACAAGCAGGTAGTATTTTGTCTTTGTACGTAGCTTGGTTTATATTTGGTTTTTATCGATGCGTGTGTCTGAGTGTAATGCTCATGGTTAACCCCGTTTTAGATTACCTTAGATGGAGGTGATTTTTGTTTGTTACAGTTGGAGAGAGTTAAGACGTGAAGGATTTGTCAGGACTCGGTCTTACTCGAAGTTTCACATTATCGCAGGCACATGCAGCGAAAAGTACTGCAAACGCTAGCCCCTCTAACAAAGTGGAGCTGGATCTATTGCCGCAAGCACAGTACAGGTGACCACTATTCAAGCACCTGCAGGGTTGGTTGTTTCACCTGCTGCACCTTCTCACAGCTCCAGTTCTGCTGCTGCTTCCTGTGCATCTCCCGGGAACTCATCTGCTGTGCCTCTGAAAGTGACGAGTCAAGCTGGTGTTGACAGTCCTCCGTCTGGTAAAACGGGACAAGTATACTCTTCTGGAGCTTTCGGAAGACCATTCATTTCGTCTTCTAAAACCCCATCTGGTTCTGCATCTGTTTCAAGCGTGGCTAAGTCACCTCCCAAGCAGTCAACTTTGTCGCATACTGCGAACGCCGGTGCTGTTTCCACTGCCTCAAACGGAGGGGTCGTGACTAGTCCCGGAACGATGGCCGCATTTTCGTCCGCAGTGTCACAGCAGGTGCTGAGTGGTGTTCAAGCAGGTTCAGGATCCCTGAGTTTGCCAACTTCTTCGAGCCCTGGACATCAACCTGGCTCCTCCAATGTACCTACATCCGTGAGTGGCCAATCCGGCCATGCGCCAACGTCATCTAGTCCGATGTCGGGGGTGT
The DNA here is from genome assembly GCA_037833965.1 of Marchantia polymorpha subsp. ruderalis. Classification (NCBI taxonomy): domain Eukaryota; kingdom Viridiplantae; phylum Streptophyta; class Marchantiopsida; order Marchantiales; family Marchantiaceae; genus Marchantia; species Marchantia polymorpha. The sequence continues at coordinate 13,376,707 of AP031357.1, forward strand.
CCAAGCCCAATCTGTTCCTTCTGGAGGAACAATGTTCAACAAACCATCTGGCATAGCATAAGGACCTATGAGCACCGGCAGCCCGGTCAAACTTTCGCCTGGCCCTTCAAAGTTGAGTTCTGGTGCTGTAGTCACTCAATCAGGGCACTCTCCAGCAGGTGCACAACAAGCCTTAGGAGGCGGTGCAAGCTCAGTGCCGAATAGTCCTGCCGAAGTCGGGCAGCTTGGGATCAGCTCGGGCACAATGACAAGCTTCTCCCCGGGAGCTCCCAAATCAAGTCTTATGGGAGGAACTTTCCCCAGTTACACTTCTGTCAGTGCCCAAGCCATTTGCATGGGGCCTGAAACGATCTATCCCTCACTGTCACAGACGGTATCAGCTGGCAGCAATATCTCCAGCTACCAGCAATCATCAACCAATAAGAAAACGGTTCAGGTACATGGCGTCTTGCCCAGCTTCGATGCAAGCGCTGTACAATCAGGTCTAACAGTAGGATCCATGTCCGGATACTCTTCCGGGACAGTCCGGACTGACTGGGGCCTCTAATATGAGTTTTTCCGCTGGCCCTGGTAATCCGGGCCCAGCTGTACTTATGGCGAGCTTTCCGTCCAGAGTTGCAGCACAATCAGATCGTCCTGCAGGTCTTGTAATGAACTACCCAACCGGAGCGTCCAAACCAGGACCCGGGGGGCTGAGCAGTTTGTCATTTGGAGTTTCTCAAACCGGCTTAACGGTCTACTCTCCTGGAGGGGGCCAGGGATCGGGGCCCATGGCCCAGTCGGTGCAGCAGCAGCAGGGTGCTGGTCCTTCGGCCGGGGCCGGGCAATTAGGTGCCATTGACATGAACCCCGAGAAGGTCTTACTAACAAGGGTGCATATTAGCGGAATCGCAAATGCAAAATCCGAATCGCAGGCACGAAGCGGGAGCACGAGTGGGACTGGCGCTGGGGCTGGCCCGTTGGTTGAGACCAAGAGCTCAGCGCTGACGCAGAATGTAGGAGGGAAGCAGAATCGGAGCATGGACGGCGCCGGTGGTTCGGCCGAAGGGCTGGCTGGTGGGGTTAGGTTGGTGTGGCCGAATTTGGTGGCCACGCAGGAGCAGGCAGTTCGGGCTATGAATCTAATTGCCGGGGGAAAGCCTTTTCCTAGGGACTGGACTCCCCAAATGATCCAGCACGCGTTCGCCATGTCAGCGGGAAGGGAGGACGGTTCCATGCAGGCCAACGTGCAAAAGTGGGCTCAAGAATGGGTCATGGGCGTCGCCCAACAGCAGGCCCAACAACAGGTCCAGTTGCAAGCCCAACAGCATGCCCAACTGCAAGCTCAGCAACAGGCGCAGTTGCAGGCTCAGCAAGAGGCCCAAGTGCAAGTCCAACAACAAGCGCAGCAACAGGCTCAGATGCAAACAACACCCAACAAGCGCAGCAGCAGGCCCAAATGCAGGCCCAACAACAAGCTCAGATTCAAGCTCAGCAGCAGGCTCAAATTGAAGCTCAGCAGCAGGCCCAGAACCAAGTCCAGCAACAGGCCCAAATGCAAGCTCAGATGCTAGCCTAGCAACGGGCCCAAATGCATCTCATTTAATTTTGAATTATTCTTAGTAATTCATGTATTAATTTATTGTATGTTCAATCATAATAATACTATGAAGTTGTATAAATATTTCAAATATTTGTCATTTGGCACAACTTGAAAAATCGTTTCATCTCGTTGCGGCCCATCATGAGAAACTTCGTGAATTTTTTTTTAATTCAATGGTGTGTGGGAAATATAATTAGTCTTCGTTAATAGCAATATCACCAATGTCCCATTCTTTTAGTGATGTGCATTCACTAAAAAATATATAACTATTAACAATATATTTATAACTTATAGGATCCCAAATCTTTATCTTGGTTAACTTAATATTTGAGTTAAAACATCACATCCAAACATTCTAAATAAAAATAACGTTTATGTCACATCTCAAACATGTAAACATCACATCCAAACATTCTAAAACAAAAATAACGTTTATGTCATATTTCAAGCATAATCTTGTAATTCGTTGCACTACAAGGATACATGTTTACCATTCCGTCGAAGGATTAATGGCTTCAATCCAAAGTCGAAGGATTAATGGCTTCAATCCAAAATCCGTAGTAAACAAGCATGGCTCAACATACTATGTGATCTAACAACGTTCGATTTTAGAGATTCAAATTTTGAGTCTCTAAAACACGACATTTTGCTATGGAGTATAAACATTGATGAACTGATGGATAACTTCCTCGTTTTCACAAAAAGCGTCAAACTTCTAGAATACGCACTTCCCGTTGTTAGTTGATCGCAAGAATTTCATTTCTCTCCTGTCTGAGTTTCAATTTGAACTTTCCACTTCTTATAAACGACAAAAATATTAGACTTGCGTGGAATCAAGTACATTTATAAATACCTTGAGTAGTTATGAATATACGGAACATAGTATTCTTTATCAGAATGTAAGATAACATGAGAAGTACCTCACACATCAAAATGAACATACTCAAAAACGGTATTGGAACTATGAACGCGAGTTCCAAAAGCACGTCGCATGTGTATTCTAAATACACAATATTCTTACAGTTAAACTTCCAAGACCTCAAGGTAGAAAATAAATTCTGTTTGTGTAAAATGTTCATAACTTTTTCACTCATGTGGCTAAGATTAGCATGTCACAATCTGATCTCATACTTCAATGATGTCGTGGCATTGGCCTCATAAAAAGTTGTAGACCTTTCCAATATGTATAACTTTTTTCGCTCGTGAGATTTCATTATCACGTTAGAAATTTTCTCAATAGTGACAATATCCATCAACAACTTTCCAATGAAAGACTCTCATGTGAATCTCCATGAGTGATATTAAATCTTTACACATACTGGTAATGTGCATAACATTCATCAATGTTAGTACTTTGCTATCAAACATTTGAATTTGAATGAAACAAATACCATCAATCTTACAAAAATCATCACTTTACATTAAAATTGAACATTGAGATGGTGCGTAAATAGTAAAAAATTCTTTGATAAAACACATGTGATAAGATCAAGCATAGTTCAAAATCCATTCATCTCTTCGGTGAGCAAAGATGTTCACAAGATATAACCTTTATCATTGTTGGTCACAACATTTGCAAAAGTACCAACATATTGCTCTCTTCTCTCGCGGTTCACTACGATAATCTTTTTTCATGTGATCCAGCTTGCCACACTTCTAACACTTCATCTCCTTTTTGTTGTCTTTCCTTGACTATGATAGATTTTGCGACTTGCTAACGCTAGTGGATCATTTCTCCAATCTTTCACGAGTGACATCGAGAGCAGTTGAAGAAGAAGAATTTGTTGAAGAAGAAACGAGTTTTTGTTGGATGTCGTCCGTCAACAAAGTTGTCACTACCTCGTTTTAAGTGATGTTTTTTTGTTTCAATAAAGCAACACACAAGATCAAGTATGGTATGAGGCTGGCAAGGAATTACAAAGCTGCAATGACTTTTTCTCATCATTGAGATTCTCACCTAGCTAGGTTCAAAAGATCCATCAATAAATCATTGAAATTATCAATATGGTTATGATATTTGTACCTTTGATCATTTTGAAGCTCATCAACTTTTACAATGTGACAAGTCGATTTGAAAACTTCTTCATGTGATGATTTGTTTGAAGCACTTGAAACATAGCTGTCACAGTCTTTAACTCCTCAACTTGTTTCAACACATTTGGATTCAAATAGAGAATCATAATATTCACAACTTGATTTTGAATCTCATTCCAATCCTCGTCATCAACATTTAGAGGTTTTGATATGAGAACCTTCTTCAAATCCATTGCCTTGATCACATTCTTGACTTGATGTTTCCATAGTAGATAGGCGATTCGACCATCAAAACATTCAATTTCAGACCTCGGTACATCAATCTTAGATAGCGCCAAAGATTTGATATGTCAATTTTCAATATGAGGAAGTTCCGGAATGACTTCAACATGATTATTCAAAAAAAAAGCTTGACTCCTCACTTTTGTTATCTGAATGTAGGGGTTCATCACATTCCGCAACAATTGGAACAAGTTTTGCTTCTCGCTCCAAACTACTCATGCCCAAAAAGCGCTCACAATGTTAACAATTCTCAACACTTAGCCTTAAAAATTGTCAAAAAATGGAATGTTTTCAAAATTGAAATATGAGATCATTCACGCGTAGATCACAAGCTAAGCCACTAAAATGTGAATTTTTTTTGTCAAAATCATCCAAGAGTAAAAAGTTAGTAACTCCATAGTTAAATGAGACAAAAACTTGAATCAAGACCCCCAAGGAAATCTTTACTACTTAAAATTTACACAAAGTTTATTTCCAAAACCGTCACTTGTATCGGATGGTCAACTTGTTTGAAAATCATCCTGCAAAATTTGAGCTCCATCGTACATAGTTTGCTTGGTCTAATTCACCAAGATTGTCAAAAAACACGCTCTCTGTTTGATTCCTTAACAAGAGCGTCTTTCACTTGAGCGTTTTTTCTTTTGAAGCCTCTTCCAAAATGAGTAATCCAGAGCCCCGTCCAAAACTCCTCAAACCCTAAATCTGCGGTTCGTCACTTCAAATTTGTGTACTTGTGAAACCGCCATAGCCAAATTCAACCTTTATCTTCAAACACCCATAACTTCGCAACTTCTAAACAAACTTTAGGTCAAAACAATCGTCTTAGAAAGTAGATCAAACATATGTGTGAAAATCTAAAAAATACAATGATGAAAAATTCAAATTGAGAAATCAAAGTGGTTTCTCTAACAGTAGAATGCAAGATATCTATCTGCTTTAAATTTGAAATTTGAGGATATCAAATTTGTAGAATTAGAGTGCCAACAATCAAATAATCTACTCCAACGTTATACAAGTGTGGCATCCGCTGCCAAGGTTTCGATATAGAAGTATGGAAAGAGATCAATTATTTGTTCACTTAGCTCTGAAGTTATGTGTATAGATTGAATTTTTTACATATTTGTTAGAGAATGCATGGAATTTGGCACATTACTTTCTCTAGCCTACATTAGAGATCGTGTATATTTTTTATGTAGAGAAAGCGCATTTGAACCATATTACACTATAAACTTAGGAAGTAGATGCTTTTGCTGTATGTGGATAGTTTCATCTTGATACTTGAAACAAATAGATGTGATATGATATACATCGCATTGGAACTAGTCCATATGTTCATTATCGTTTTATGTCCTATCCTGTTTGATGATTTCTTCAACTTTTTTAATATATATATGTATATATATATACATACATATATGGCGTAATGGATCAGTGATGCAGGCTTCGATGGTTCCAATAAAGCAGTGGTAGTGTTTAAAATAAAGTAATAGATGTATTATACATATATGTATAATTACACTCGTTGGATTTATACTCAATTTACGGGAAATTCCATTATGTATGTTTAGAAAAAAAAGTATCATCTCGTGTGTGTCTCCCGTTTTTTATATTTCTCGAGGTTTCAAAGTCTTACAAAGGTTTTCTCTTTTCTAAACCTTATATTATACCATCAAGGACGGTCAATATATTACGGACGTGACCGCATCTTTCACAAGGCCTTTGTGTACCTAATTCATGACACCCTTCAAGTCGCTAGATACTAATCATAGTACAACTAGAATTTGGATCACGAGGTCATTACCAGCTCAGGTTTTGCTAAGACTCCTCATTGACAGTGACAGCACAAAGATCCAAAGCATCAGGATTCTCTTGCGGTTCACGTCACTGACTTGTATCTGCACCACAAGCTTGTCTACAAAAATCCAATTTTGCATGAAGCTCTCCAAGGTAGCTTCTGGCATCTGCGGCGTCTCAGAATTTAGAGCCCCGAAGGTAGTGCTGAACTTCCTAAGGCGGCTTGGCACTAACAGATTCCTGCCGAAGTCCTCCTTTTGGTTGACGGCGACAGATACTTTACGACTTCTCGGGCCCTATGGGCGGGCGGGCAGACGGCATGGTACCAAATTAGGCCGGCGGCGTTGGCGATCTTTCCTCGTGAGATACTTCAGAGACGGAACGCAGCGCCAGCCTTCAACTGAACCATCATGATCTCGGCCAGAGGACCACTCGGCACTTCTCAAGGAGGGCAAAGATTGCTTCTTAGCCAACAGTGTGTGCTCGTGCTTTTCAATACACGCGAGATTCTATGCTTCGTGAGAAGTACTGCTCATCCACGTACAGTATGTTTCATCGCACCAACGATTTTCGTAAGATTCGCAAATATCCGCTTCCTCGTTTCAAGTTGATGCCTCGTTTCAAGACACTGTCTCCACCAGACAGTGATCATCAACAATGCAGGTAACGTGCAGATGCATTTGATGAGTTCACTGGTACTCCATGTACTCAGAAGTCGACTTGAACACAGAAATGGGAGCCTCTGTGTTCAAGTGGGGTCTGAATGACTACGAGGATTGTCAAGCACCTTCCAGAGCAAAAGGACCTACTGTGTCCCTTCGCATTCCCACACGCGAGTCCGTACTTAGTCTAAACTTACTCTAGCCAGTGATACTGTATATAAATAATTGCAACCAAACACAAAGAACATCACTGCAGAAAGAGTTTATGTAGCAAGGGTTTCGCTGTGGCTAGGCATCTTCAGAGTTCAGTTTGTTTATCTTCGCCCATTCATGCGGCTTCACAAAAGATGTGTATTCACACGATATCTTGAGAAGTGCCATTGTTAAAAATATAGTCGTGTCCTTTCAGTTATAAATCCTGTTAAGTTCCAAGCTTCTTTTCGTTTGTATAAAATCTTTAGGCGACAATCAATTTGCATGTGCATGAAGGACTGGAAGATCTTTGGTCGACACCTGGAAGAAATCTTCCTTCGTCTCATATATTACTTCTTTTCTCCTTTTCTCTCATGTGTCTTCTATTTCTTCCTACCCTTGTTTGTTACCAGTTGAACCAAGGCTTGTGGTCTACGGCTGCCAAACGATAGTGAAATGCATACTCGTCACGAGCTAGGAGGGAACAATGCGAGTCCACACCCAGAGAAATTCAAATACCGATGTGGAGCAACTCATGTTGCCCATGAGTTGCTCCACATCTCATGGGCAACATGGGCCTCGATGTTTCAAACTCGAAGTTGTTCACGCTCGGTTGTAGTGATCACTTCAGTAGTATGGGAGTTGTTATCTGAAGGATGTGTGCAGACTTCGGCGCAAACCACTTTATACTTAGGACAAGCATGTCAGCAGTCTCGAGGCTTTTTGTCAACATTGATGAGAGGAAAAGACAGATAAATTACTGCTAACTTCAAATTTAATTCGAGGCTGGCGACAGATTGTTCCACAAGCAAGAATTAAAGCCTATCATCGAATCTTCACGGCCTTGTGGTACTCGTCGTGTATTCATAGAATGCTCTTTTGTAATAAGATGTGGGAAAAAACTATGACTTTGGATGGATCACCGAAGGAGGCGTTCTAAAAACAAGGTCAAAGGCAAACTACCTTTAAGGGTTTAAGGGTTTAGGCTTTAAACCCTAAACCCAGCATATGGCTACTGTTTCCAATAAAGTATTCCATCATAAACTCCATCTACTTTGTCACGATGTTGTATTTATCATTAATGTGAAAGTACCTCTTTCGGGAAGATGTTAGCTCTATCCAGAAACAAGTATTCTCACGTTAACATGTATTCTCGTTACACATCTCACAATAATGTAGTGATATCATCATTCCGGCCTCTTACTGTGATGTCTGCAATTTTCAAATAAACTTTCGATACACAATAATAAATCGAGCTATTGCTACTTTGAAAGCTAAGTTATTTATGTCATCTATGTTAGCGTAAAGTACATCAACATATTACAAATTAAATGAAATATACTTTATTGTGATATTATTGATGACTAGCTTAAAGTTACTCATTTAATTTTATCTTTATGCTATTTGATGAAATTCTAACATTTTTTAGCATCTCCTTGATCCATCCAAATTTAACTATTGAGATTTAGTAATGTTTATCACAAGCTATACATACAAATACTTAATTATGCTTTAACTATGTTTGAAGTATAATTCAAAACTTGCTTATTGTGACATTCATATGTTATACTTAATTTAAATCACGTAGAGATGTTAATGTATGAAACTTTCTATTGAAGGTTAACATATTTAATTCTCCCATTAATTATATATTTAGTTTTTTCTGTCCTATGACATTATGAAATTTAAATTATTATCGATATATCAAATAATAAAATTATTTTAAATAAAAAATAGGATTTATGTTTCATTTTATACTCTTTTACTCTAAAATTGATTTTCATGTGATTTTTATAAAAAATTTCAAAATTATTAGAAATGTAAAATTATAATATTATACATTGAAGGTTTTAAAAGATTTCCAAACAGAAAATTGCAAATGGTTTTTGAAGGTAATTCTGTAAGACTTGCAATCAACAAGCATCATCATTTTATCAGAATGTGATGTTTGCCGACTAATATTAATCATAATAGTCACAAAGATACATCAATTAAAAAATGTAACACCTATCTAGAAAATAAGTCCTAATGACATGAAAGTACTATTGAAAGACTAACAAGTAAACATGATCTTTTCAATATAGGAGAAGAAGAAATCTTTTATGCTTTCAAGATTCTTAAAAAGATTTGTTTGCTATATACTGCCAATCGAATATTGCAAATATTTGATAGGGTGCAAAACAAACTTGTTTGATAGATGACTGACATGGACCTTATAGGGTCAACGATCAAAGCCCTAGCGGGTGACTTCTTGAACACATAAACTTTACAGGCTATCAGTGTCCACATTCGAAAAGCTGATCTGTCTGGCAAGATACACGAGGTGACACCAGATCTGCATAATCCATGTCTTGGCTCATTAATCGGAACATCCAACATATCTTGAAGCTATTTCTCATTGTTCCTCGTGTAGAACCAGGGGCACAGATGTGGAATTATAAAACGGTCACGTAGAATCTGATTTTCAGCAATGTGCACACTGGGAAACCATGGCATTGTTCATCCATCAGTTGACAGCTCAGACAATCGACTCCATGCAAGAAACAGTTATATCTGCAACAATAAGCTCAGATTGTAACATCAGTGGGTCATAAACAGTCATAGTCTAAAGGCCAGATTTGATCTACTTGTGATTAGTGTGACCTGCCGCATGACTTTGTACACTCACTTCCCCTGCTTGAATAAGGATCTATGAGCTTGAAATCAGTATGAACGCCAAGAACGTGAGATGGGCACATTCTGGGCGTGATCCAGTTCATAATTACAGAAAGGAAAAGACGAGAAGGACTATTGACAATTCCAATCAGGAATGAGATTAGCACACACGAGCATAATCATTTGACAAGTGTCCAGCTTGACACTACAGTACATGCTTGTTGTTGTGACCGGCCGTGAAGAAAATTTAAGAACGTAAATCTCGGCGTGATTCCTAGAGCGTGCATGCGCTACACCAACTTTGAGTAAGGGTGGCTGCGCTTACCATCCGAAGGGGACCACAGCCAGACTCCTCCGTGAAAAGGATTCGGCACTAAGAAGATTCCAAGGTCACACACAAGGGGGTGTTGCTGAACTGTGGAAAATGACAGAGAGAAGTGTACCGGTGACCGGTCAAATTGTTTCTACTTTGACAGCCAAATTCCGACATCGTTGACGTTACCACCCGGCAAGGGGTGACGAAGAGAATGAGGGCAGGTTTAGAGACTGAGAGTGTTACAAGCCTGATTTCTCGGATGAGCGAGTTTTGAGAGATTACACAATTCATTATAAAGCCATTTCAGCTGAGAGATTAAAAGTACAAAGTTTTAGGCCAAAGCCGTGCATCCCAATGTGTCCCAAGTGCTGCTGTTGAGACCATTCTCCAGCTACTAATCCATGCTGAGAAACCACTTCGAGAGTAGTGCAGATCTTCTTGGACAGGGAGATGGAACGGTGGCTTTGGAAAAATTGCGGCCTGATCTACATGCCCTAACGGGGGCTTCAGCCCCATTCTGATTGAGAAATGAACAAGTCCACACCCTCTAACCTAAGGTCCACTGGCAAGAATCCCAAATTCATGTCGTCTCACGGCTTATGAAAGATCTCATGTTTGTACCGTGGTGAATGCACAAAAAGCAACGACGTTCCATCTTTTTCCGCAGTGAGGTTACCAGATCCTCCGGGTCTTCGAGAGCAGTGCTGGTCTGGTAGGTGCTTAGACGTTAGCAGCAATTTCATGGCAGTTCTTTGGATGTACTTCGTAAAATCCACGTATTCTGCAGTAGGATTCATTTCGAGTAGTCCTCTGTAATTACTCAAAGAACACCCACAAAAACTCGGGGTTCACATGCATGCGAGGGGTGATGGGTTTGGTGAAGTCCTTCAAATTGGCGCATTGCTTTGAGACTTCCTCGAGCGCTTTGGGTGATAATGCCGTGCAGCAAGCCAGGTTCAGTGACTCGAGCTGGCCACAACCTCGGGCTAGATGGGCTAGTCCAAGATCTGACAAACTCGTCTTCTTCATCTCCAAATGCTTCAGTCTAACCATGTGCTTGGAGACGACGATGGCCTCCTCGTCACCGCCGGGAATCGGTCCAGTGGGCATGAAGTCCTGCTTCTTGAGCATATTGCGGCCCAGCCAATTCAAAGCTGGGCAATTGCGGCCAAATGCTTCGAGCGCCTGGTTCGAAATATTGTAGCAATCGCTTACGTCCAAGATTTGCAGTTTCGGGCAATTGGCCGCCAATTTTGTGGCAGACTTGTCGGTCACCGAAAGGCTGTTAGGCATAGCTAGCACTGTAAGAGACGGACATCTGCAAAATGGAGCAAATCACGGATCAGTTTTTGTCCTGAGCGGGCAGAGGCTGCAAGTTTCGAGGTGAGTATACACAGCCTGACAAACAGACTACAGATGTTGACCGTCGGATGGGCTTTCCTGCTCTCAAAGCAACAGTTCAAGAGTGGGAAAGTTGCCGTAAGAGCAAAACGAAGCACGAGAAAAAAGGGGATTGAGTTGCACGGGGCGGGGCACTACCTTTCGGCAATGTACTCAATGCTGCCATCCGAACAATGCATAGTTCTGAGTTCACGGAGCTGGCCACAACTCCGATCCACGACTTTCTTGACGAGGAACTCGACCTTGGACTCGCATTCGAACTCCCACCAGTAATCTTCTTCCACCCGTTTGTGGAACCACCCATCCATGTCTACCTTTCTCCAGCAGTAAGGATCGTACGATGCATCTCTCCAGTTCTTGCAAACCAGAGGCACCGTTTTCAATCTTTCCTCGAACGGAAGCCGGCTGAATACTTCAGACAAAGCTTCACCGAGGAGATTGGCCCACGGGCCCTCAGGTGCTACGGGATCTGGTCTACCCTCCCCGAAGTCTACCTGCATCTCGTCCATGTCGTCCTGTTGAGCTTTGCAAGTCATTCTCTTCGCAAGGAGACGGAGTTTGCTGAACAGCCCAATCTTGCCTACTAGGTGAAGCGAATTTCTCAAACTCGGACGCACCAGATCAACCCAAAAACAGGTGAAATCTGCTGCCAAAATCACAGAACACTCTGCCTGCTCCTCGGACTACGACCTCGTTACCTAAGCAAATTGTCGCAACTATATCGCACGCCTCCAACGGCTAGCTCTTGTTCTCTTTGCAATGAAAACCTTTCAATTTCTCACGCTCTCGACCTCTAAAGCGTACAAATTAATCAATCTTCCCCCACATGGCCACATCTCCTTCTAGATGAGTCAATTGCAACCACTGACACTAACGCAAATGCTCCGTGCTTCGGCCGGAACTTCCCTGTGCTACTCCTCCTCCTCCTCCCTCCTCTGCCAGACTGCGACAACTGCTCTGATCGCCTGGGGGCACTCTCAACGCCAACAACATCGACAACGTTTCCTTCCCGATGCTATCACTCTCTCTTCTCGCTCCCTGCGCTGAATCGCAGAAGCACACGACCTAAAATGATCTTCTGGCGCACAGCGAACGCACATGACACAGCTGACTCTTTGTTCTTGTATATAGGACGCTGCATGCATCTGGATTGTCTGGGTGCCTAAAGTCCCAGCAGGTGATGTTTATATGTTGCTTGCACTTGCTCTCTCTCAATCCCAGCGCGCAGGACACCGAAAGCTCGCCTCAATGATAGGGTCGCATCCAGGGGAGGAGTAAAGAAGAGCGCGGTAATTCCAAGGGATCCGAAGCCTGGAGTTAGTCCACTAACTGGGCGGAATTTGGGCCAGCACGCAGCCTATTGCGTTGGGTCGGGCCTGTTCCTTCCGGCCGACCGGGACGTGGAAGATTGTCACTACTGACCACGTGGGGTCTGCACATCGACCTCAGGCTAACCCGCGGTTAAAGTATTGATTCATGGAGACCTCTTGCTGTATTGCACCATCGTTGTTTGAGCTTTACGCGCTTTTATTTAAAGAAATAGTACTTTATTCCGCTGGCGATTGTGTTCCATGCTTTGTTTTATTTCGGCATCTCTGGATCCTCATCGCCTCGCCTCACCTCACCTCCGTTTCCTTCAAATTGAGGGTACGCCTTTTGAAAGTCCACATAGTCGCTCCGGCGTCCGGAGAATCAGATACTTTGGGCGTGGGTTTGGCAGCGGAACTGCTCCTTTTTCCCCAGAGCATCAAGACGGATCTGGGAAGAACCGATGAGCGAAGGCTATGGGGATGTCTCGATCGCATCTGATTCGCCCTTGGCTTTATCGGCTCCAGGTCACATGGGGGCGATATGCTGTAATATAAAAACCTAATGCATTCTTTTAAAGATTTTTGAAGGAAAAGAAAGGGCAAATCAAACACATGATTGGCATAAGATTGAAGATGCACTTGATGCCATCTTTTCTTTGATGATCAAGGTCGCACATTTGACAGAGCTCAGACAAATCTGTCGAACTTGTGGCAAAGCAGTCACATGCAGTTGACCTTCACTTGATGATCGATCCATGGGCAGCGTATTGATACGGTTAATCAACAGTGACATGTTCGCCATTATGCTGCCCTACAATCTAATCGTATGAATATCAAGGCACTACGAAATCGCAACAAAACAAGGGCATGTGACGGAACTCTTGTTCTTTTCAACAGATAGCTGAATACGGGTCAGTTCGAATATTATCCGAGAACTTGACTGCTCAGTTACCCTGCTTTCTCTTCCCGAAGATCCTCTTTCTCGGTTGCCCACTGTCCGCCTTCCTCCTGATCCGTTATTTGTAGCCCTGTCCTTGTGTGGAACTTGTATGCAAACTTTGCAAAGCGACACCTTCAGTCAAGTGCTTATCCCTCCTTGACTTTCGAGCATGCAAGACGGTCGAAACTGATGTGGATTTCTAGCTCATCCCAACCGACAGGCTGACAAGACTCATCTTTGGTTACGGCAAACCATAAAACAAACCAGAAATTGGGAAACAATCTCCACCTTGCTGAAACCGTATAGGGAACCAGACCGGAGCGAAGTTGATGGCCTGAGTATTCAACGCCTGTCTACCTAACAAATTAGAGAGACCCATGCGCAGTCATCCAATAGTGCTCCTGCGACACCTCAAAATCACTGCAGTAGCTTGAGCGTCAAGTGCTACAAGTCGTGCCTAACCTTCCATGGAGGGTTAGGCAGTAACATTCTGTTGGTTTCAAGATGTGAAACCAGGACGAATTGCAAGAGGCTACAAGTTCTTCTGTGTGCCAATACGACTGCACTAATCCACACTTGACTTTGACATGACAATGCTCGTCGCATACTTGAAATGTCCATAATTACGAAGCCTTCGTGTTCAGTTAGTATTCAGGATAAAACAAATTCTTTTGATACTTCTTTGGGATTGGGATATCATCAGTCGGATAAAAATGGTAAATGGTAATAGACTAAGCCCGGGGGTCAAAAGGCTGAAAAACACACTGCAAGCGAAAACCACAAACAAAGAGAAAATACCCCAAAGATCCCAAAGATAAGACTGAACACCACTCATCATTTAATCCTTGGGCTATCTCCAAACCTCCATAGACCTCATATCTTTTGAACCTGTCCACTCTGATTTGCTCTTTAGCAGAGTTGAAATTTGCAGTGCTGTTTTCTAAAACAGTAAGAAGAAAGCAGATGTTGTTTAAATGCAACCGACTTGATGGGAATCATTGCCATCTTCATTAACGCATCATTTGATCTTCTGCGACATTCACGGTGATATTTTAGCTTCAAAGTCTTGCATCGCTTCGATCCACTCGGACTAAGTTAGAGTGTTGCTAAATGTATGCCTCTTCATTGTGCAAGTACAAGGGGAGCCTCTATTTAAATGGTACAGAATTTGAATTCAACCATGAGGAAAGCAATATTTGCACCAGAATTTGTATCCTTGGCGTGGAACAAACATATGCTATTGGAGGCTATAATGTCATATCTTTGAAATCAGTCTGAAATTTGAGTTTAAAGTCACTAACTTCGCTTAGTACGAAAACTCATCTATACGACTCATTTTTTGATATTTAAAAATGTGGAAAATATTTCATATGCACTGTCTTCGTTGGGCCTATAATGACTGGGACCCTGTAAATCATCATCGATATGTCATTTTTCATATTTATCAATGCTAGATTGTAATCATTCGATATGTTTTACTGTCAAGATATTTAAATACTTACTTACTGTAGAGAAATAATATTTATGGAGTGTTGTATAAATATGGCATACTTGTGAGACAAGAAAATATTTATTGATAAAGAATTCTTCAATAAATCAGTACTGAAAATGCACGAATAAATATGAAAACTTTGATTTCATAATGAGCGTAGGTATTGAGAACTAACAATCACATGAATCGACTACGATTAATGAAAAATTATATCTATACATATTTGGTCTATCTAAAAACTTCTTATGTTTAGTACTTAGACCAGCAACGGATGCTTTCAAAATATATCGCAAGTTTTAACTCTTACTGTTTACAGAACACAGATTGGAATCAGCTTCGTAGTTGGTACCTTGCAACCTCTATAGGCGGGCAGAAATTAGATTTCTCACAGAGATCCAACATATTATATTACAACAGTGTGAACTTAGCAAGACGGCGAGGTGCTCTACTGAAGAAACTGTGTAAGAGAAAGTGGATACACGATTCTTGCGATGGGCATTTGACAGAAAATCCGCCTACCAGACACTGATCGACTGTTCTGCCTGGATCATGCCATTAATCACAACAAAAGTGTACAGTACCAGGAGTTCTACTTGGCGTTCCGTACCCGTAACACAGTGGCTACTTGGGGCCCCTAAAAACCCGCCGTCCGTACTATTAAATTTTGACACGATCGTCGTAGAAAACGGCACGAATGAAAACAGTGATACACTCATCGAATTTTAACCAAAGGTTTCAATGTACAGTAAGTGGAAGGACAACTCGGATACAGTATTCCTGTGCAAAACTAAGAACACGCTTTAAAATTTCGACTGTAATATACAATACATATATTCATATGTTTTGACCTCTTGTCGACCATCACTGGATTATCACCCACTTTTAGATTGTGTAAAGGTATTTAAAAAACCCAGTCACCCCAAACCACGTACAGTATAGTTCGATCTAATCCTATTCGAATACAAGATATATCCTTACTCTCCTCTCACAGCAAAGATCACAGCCTTACTTGCATCGTTGGTCAAATAGCAGTGCAGAAATTGTCATATAGATATTTGCTGCATATAAAATAACATTCACATGTAAACATATATGGATGGACTTATCAAGTTAGCAGAGAACCTCCTCCTTGTTGGAAAACTAGACGGTGCAAATCAAAAAACCATGATGCATGATCTAGTCAGGTTCCGGAGCAAAGAGCATGATTCCAAAACCAATTCTAATAGCAAGATAAATGTCGGATCCACGAAAAATGTGTGAAAGGTCCATCAAAGATAGAATATAGGTCTCAATATTTGCCAGCCAATTAGGCAAGGCGGAAGATAAGAGATTCATGTTGTACCTAGGGGCTAGAGTGTCATTCATATTTATTGAAAAATGACCTTGTATTAACAACCCTCTCATGGACATATATGTGCCATGAGTAAACAAACATCTTGAAGGTAACAAGGGTGCCTTGAGGTCCGGTTAACATAACACCTGGTGCGACAGGTGCACGCACTCGTAAATACAATTTGAGTAGAGAAATAGTGCAGGCAAACCCAATGATAATAATAATAATGTGTCAACGTTGCACACGCAGCTTGTTTCGTCTTCTTCGCTTAGCCCCAACGAAAGATTCCATACGAACTCGCGTCTTTTCTCTGAATGAACGCAAATCTGACCGAGGTACGAGGCACTGTTGAAGGACGTTGGGGACAAACGGGAAAAGGGATCCAGGAAATAACAATGGGGGAAAACGCAAAAGGTAAAAACGAACAAGTAGGTGAATACATGTGAACTGATTCCATTGTGATTCTCTGGGTGCATAGCCCATCTTACAGCAACGGGTTCGACCGGGTACTGTTTGATGGGGTCTTCTTGTCCCTTCTGCTACGTTATTGTTTCCCATTCATGAAAGGAGAAAGATTCTTCTAGAAGCTCTCGGCGCATCGGCGGGACAAACTCGCGGTCTCGGTTACCCGGTCATTTGCATCAACCGCAAACGTCCTAATGAGTCGAGTTGCCGGAGTCCAGACGCAAGACAGCAGGCTGGCAATAATGCGCGCGCAGTTCGTACGTCGAGGCGTGGTTCTTCCCTCTGTGAAGACAGGAGTCAACCGATGTCGTTATGCGAACTCCGAAGTTCCGCAAAGCCGCAAAGCTAGAAGCAGCCGGTTCCCTGTACACTGTGTCGGTGCGACAGGAGAAGGTTCAATCAACCTGCTGGACCGGGCAGAACGGCGATTCTCTCGGGCGACGTTAAACCACGTCTATTCAACCTACTGCGAAAAGCGACGCGTAGTTCAAACAACTTCCGATTTCGATTTCAAATCGGTGCGGAGCAGAGATATTCTTCTAGAAGCGGATGCAAGTCGTCCGTTTGCCTTAGCCATCCGTCGGAGCGAAGTTTTCCGATGAGTGCCACCTGCGGGAGAGGGCGAATTCCGTCTCTTGCGAGGCAAGCCGACGACGACGTCGTTCCGAGTTTCCAGTCGAGCGATTTCGGAGAGGTATTTGAGTTCGGACTGTTAGTCAACAAACGAACTCAAATATTGAAGGCCGGGAAAATATTCTTCTAGAAACACTCGTGTGGCAGCGACTGGGCTAGGGCCTGTGAGGCTTGGCCTACTCACAATCGTCTCTGGATAGAGTCAAAGTCTACAGACGTAGAGGGCGTCCGTAGCCTGGCGAATCTGCGGGCAACCGAACCGCTTTTCCCGTGAGTTAGCGAGAGGCGAGAGGCGCGGTTCAGGCCTAGGCCCGAGTCCGCTGCAAGGCAAAAGGTGGTGGAATCCATCTGGAAGTTCCTCATATGGAAACATCAGATCAGTTCCCGCGTATTCCTCCTGGTGCCATGCATCTTCGCTTTCCTCTTCGAGAGGGGGGTTGCTCCAGCTGCAGGTTACGAATGAAAGGACTGCACTCGAGGTGCATGACCATGATTGGGATGATGCCCTGCGATGTGAGGTCGACCTACACCCTGATCTCCCCTTTCTTGAGACGGACGAAGAGGTCTGAAACATGGAACAAAGGCAGGCGCATGGACTCGGGGACCACTGACATAAGGCTGTTCGTGACGGAAGGCGCTTTTGTCTGCTTTGTTCCGAATCCGGGCCCTGAGGGAAAAGATCTAGCAGACGAAAGCCAGTAGAGTCTGGTAGCACGATGTAATTAACATTATCCGTATGGCAGAAGAGGGTAACCTGAAACCGAAGTCTCCTTCTTGTCAGGCATTGTCCAGTTTCTGGAAGGGGGAGAAGATTCACTGTCCTTGAAAAGTCATGGATGTCGATAATGCATAGCATCCGACTGTGCGAGGGTGAACATAATCCTTCTACTGGACTCTGGAGTAGACTTGGATCATGTTGTCTAGTCCGTGGTTGAAATACTTTTCTCCCCCTTAGTTTTCAGCTACTTAGATACGTGTTGGTCGTTTACTGCTTCGGACTGAGTTCACAGGTCATGGGCAAATTTCCTACGTCAGGTTTTTTTAAACCATTATTGCAAGTAAATGTTTTTAATTGTCTTCATTCTCATCCTCAATGATAATTCACAATGGGATATATGCATTCTTGATAGTATATGTTCGATTTTGTCTTCTCAATTATGTTTCTAAACTTATGCATTCATTATATATGTTGTTAATTTTTACAAGTTCAAATTGTTTTTTTGAATTCAAGTATCTTATAAATCATTTCGTTTTAATATGTTCCAAGATCTTGTGCAAATTCATGGATTGCATAAAAAAATTTCATTCATTTTTTGTTTTAAAATCTTAATTTTTTCTATTTTCTTTCCAATCTAGTTCTTGCACTTACATACATACAATATTAAATTTGATAGTCAAATATTTAACCTATGAATTGTATGGTGACTTTCATTTGTGTGGGAACAAAGCAACTATTAACCAAGATATATTTTCAGTTACCACATTATCTTACAAACATGCAAGCTGTAGTATTATCTCCGGCAAAGGTAGGGAAAAGGCGACCTTTTTTCGAAGATGGCCACACAACGCTAGAATAAGAAAAAATGTCCTGAAGAGGTGAGCAACCATTCAAAACTACAGAGCTAGAGAGGCCAAGAGTAGTTAAAAGCGAGAAGGAAAAGTCGAGGGGCTAGGGTGCACAACAGACAGACGACCGGAGACCGGAGATAAAGTCGAGACTCCACTGTCAAACTAGCGGAAAATAGAGATGGAATGGATGTAGTTCAGACCAATCCATGTCTCACAAACTCCAGCTGTTTCAACGAGCTTGCTTCAAGCTCAAAGGAACTGCATGGCTCAAATTGGCATTGATACCATCAGATGACCTCAATTGAAACTTATATTGACAGTTTATTCTCATGAATGTGCATCCTCGTCTTCGAGGATGTTTCCTGCTACAACCGTACATTTCCACGCTTTCGTGTTGAGCTTGACTAGCCATGGTGGAAATCTTGCTGTGACCCATCACCGTGATTACAGTTTTGAAGAGGAGATATTCACATGATTCGTTTTCTAACCAAGCACAACATCCATCACACAAAATTGAAAACCGGCGACGAGATAAACAAGTCCATTCTCACAATCTTTGGCTTTGAGAAACTAACATTTGCTATTGAAGATGTATAAGAGAGATTAAACTGATAAAAGAGTTTAACTAGATAATGGGGAATAAATCTATTAAGTTCAGCCACATCTCCAATTAAAGGTTTGTGTTAGGGTTGACTCCTGTCGGTTATGTTGCCGGGAAACTCTCGTTAAGCGTCAAGGCTCGGTTCTATGAGTTTCTAACTACTAAGGGCGGCGAGACTTACCTCACGCCCTTGAGCATTGTCTCAGAGAATCGACAGTCAATCTCTTGTGTCCCGGGGAGTAGTCGGAGACGAACCACGTGTATCTTGAGTCGAGCATGTTTACTCATTGTGCTATTTTGTTCTCGTTTTTTCCAGCAACAGTTTGTGCCCCCCTTCAGTTGACAACTTTTCAAGAATAAATCAACAAGTAATACATATATCAAAGTAATAAGGAGATGCATTACTGAAGAACCAACCCATTCCGCAGTCAGAACCATGTCTTCAGATTTTCTAAACAAAATGATATGATTAAAGCTTCTATATAAAAATTTGAAGAATACATCATTATTTAAAAACTTAAAACTTAAAATTTAAATTTATCTATTTATTTAGGAATTATTATTTTTAATTTAATCATGAAAGTAATTAAGGAAAATACGGTCATTAATCATATCTTTGTTTAATTCTAGATTTTTTAAATAATAGCAATAATGATCTATTTTTTTAACCAAATTTTTTTTAAAAATATGACATGAATATTTGAGATCTTAATGAAATATTAAAATTAATGAAAATGATAGTTATTTGATTTTGGTATTCTAATGAAACTGTGGTCTTGTTGGAAGAATAAACAAAATAATTTTGTAAGTTATAAGATAACATTCACGGCAAAAAAAATTTATTTTGGGAAAAAAAGTAAACTTTTATTTAGAATTGATGTGTAATTTTAATTGTAAATGATTGTTATTAGAATATTCTTTTATGTCCAATAGATATGATCAAATATGAATCAGTTTTGCACCAATTTAAATTCATATTCATGAATCTAAGCATATAACCAATTGGGTATACTGCCTTTTATTTTGTAGGAAACTTTTTGTGTTACGAGAATGTTTCACCTGATTTATTAAATAGTTGGACAACCGTTTTGACATCATATTGCAAAAGGAGAGATGATCAACAGATCACGCGTTAATACGTTTCACACATAAGAAGCAACAAGGCCGGCAATGGGTTTGTTTAGAGAGAATTTTATCTGCCTAAAATTTTCTCAAGGTTCAACGATGCATGAGAGTTCATCTTCACGTTTGCAAGATTTTCCCAAGCGAGTGTGGTGAAATTGGCTCAAGTGAGTGGCTCTACAATTCTAGACTCGTCCTGTGAACTGTCGATCTGAACACCCCGGTACATACATGTCAGACCATGCTCATAGGCAATAACTAGTTCTTGTCTCCAACCCAGTAGGTCGCAAGCAGTCTTTTCCCCATCTGAGATTGCGTGTCCATAGCTATATCCACCAGGATAGAAATCCTCCCCGTCCCTGCAAAAGTCACGATTCTATACACGAAGCGGTCCCATCTACTCCCACGGTAATGGAAACTTAAAGTCGGTGGTGATCTGATCCTTTTGAAACTTCGAATTTCACATACATCTACAGCGTTCGATTTTGCGAAGGCTGAGAATCATGGAAGATGGCGCCGAGGGCCCGAATACCTGCAGAAGGTTCTAATTTGTCAAGAATCAAGATTGACCAAGCGGACCAACGAACGGACCGTTGTGGAGATCAAGAACACTTTTGGGTAATAAAATCTGCTCCTGCAAGTAATGATCTCTTGCATGCAACTATAATGATCTAGTTTTCTCTAAGCCTCCCGTTCGTTGCTTTCTCGTTGTCACTGTTGTAAAATCTCGTTTCCTCCTCGGATCTTCTACGAGCTTTCCTCCTTTACTTCTGCCTCTTCAATTTCCTCTCGTCGTACTGGAAATGTTCTGCACATGTAAAAGTCGGAAAGGTTTCCAAGAACTATCGCGATAATCCCGATTCCCGGCACTGCACTCGCACTCCCAAACTGTCTAGCAGTGTGTCTGGCCCACTTCGAGGTCTCCGACCCCGCAATTCGAGGACCGGCCGGACCGGCCGGATCAGCCCGTGGGTTTCGCATGCAGGACGCCGTCGTGAGGTAATAAGAGACATGACCGGATACCCACCCGGTGACCGGTAGAAAATCATCCGTATTCACGGGGCCCACAAGGGGCTTCGTCCTTCATTGGCGAATATCAGCGCGCGAGTTTATGAAAGCTGAAGTGCTTCGATTCGAGCTTTGCTGACAGTGCCCAACGAGGTAAGTGTTATCTGCTCTTCAAACTTTCTGGTCTGCTGACTCGGCAATGAGCTTCAGGTCGTTGTTGCAGTCTATGTGCTCATGGCTTTGACCTATCGGTCTCCAGCATTTGACGATGCTTCCGGATCGATGAGAAGAGCGCGGGTGGGGGCCAAGTGTTAACGACGAAGCGTTGGAAGACCCGTCACGCCGTACGAAGATGAAACCATGAAAAGGGTAATAAGGGCTCGGCCTCATCGGAAACGACTAGAAGCAGAGACTCCATACGTTTGTGTGACGGGATATGGGTGTTCTATTGTCCTCTTAATTTGGGCAAGATACTCCAAATCCTCGGCCGCATCTACAGTTTCTGGGCAGGCTTGTGGAGTTTTACCTTGCAACTTACAACTTTTATTGGAGATCAAGTGTAAATTTCTGGTTCGCTGTCTCATCAGTCATGGCCTCGCTTCCTATTGTTCCATGGCAAAGCTACATAGCTGTACTAGTTTCGCTTCGGTATACAGGAGCAACTTTTATGATGAATGATACAGAACAAACACAAGTTTTGGATAGCTGGCACCAGATAAGGATCAGTTTCAGTAACAATATAATACTATCACGGTTCTTCAAGTGATTATTGCAAAATGGACTTTGGTTAGTGCTACAAGTGAACAACTATTGCTTTTGTCCTATTTAAAAATATTATTTGAATTGTAATGCCCAGGAGTTATGACCTCATTTGAACAAACCCGACATCTTGGATCCAAGAGGTCCGATAGTTGGTTCGTTTCGATCTGTGTCTAGACTTGAAGGGAAGAATCCGCTGTGGTGATGAACACCTTCGGAGTAGGCTGGAAGAATTACAGAGTATTCCCCATACAGAGATACAAAATCAAGTGGAAGACAAGTTTGCACAAAAATATGGAGTGGTACCTTTCGTTGTTTGTTATGTGTTTTTAAGCTATTATGCATAAAGAAGGAGAAATTAATAGTAGCTTTTGGAGTTATCGCGTTTCTTTCGATTCTGCTGACAAACATTGTGACTCAGCCGTTGAGACTTTCTAGCAGGAGTAGCATGTTGAGGGCGTCTGGCGCCTAAGGTGGAAGGGTTGATATAGGATAACTTGATGAGTTGGCTACATTCTGACGTACTTCCTGTAAAGTTGCCAGAAGCCCACTATACAAACCTTTAATATGGTGTAGCTGTAATACAAGATCTTCTTCTAGAAGGTGTAGGTATAAGGGGAAAAAGCAAAGAACAGTGGTACTGTGGTAGACACCTGGTAGAACGATTTTTAACGAACGATGTGTGAGAACGAAGACTCCGTGCTGACTATTGAAGACCACATTTTGCTGTACAGCACCTTATGCCCCGAACATTCTTTCACAGCAAATCTCTAGTACGCAGCATATTCTGATCTTCCTGTGACTAGATTGCTTTTCAAATTCGCAGAGTTCTCCGCCTTTCGGCAGACGCAACGCTGTGAAGTTTTGAAACTCGTAATATTCCGAAGGGAGATGTAAAGTAGGTAGCTACACAGTTCGATCCACACGACGCAGTATCTGTACTCTTGACGAACTTTGTTTTTCCCTAGAAAGATATGTTCAAAATTCGCAACAAAAAAGACAAAATATATATTATTATTGTTTCGCCGCTTCGGAAGAAAGTTTGTGGCAACAGACTCTTCGAGGGTGCCGGAGAAATCTGCCGAAAGCCACGAAATGATACAGCATCAGATTTTGGAAATTGTACGTCATTGGGGGCGATCTTTGACCCTCAATGTCCCATCTGTGTATCCAAGGTTAAAAAAAACAGAAGCCGCTGATGCTGTTGACATGCTGAGGGTCTGCAGATCGAGCTTCTGGATTGAGCGTCTTCTGACTTCAATGGTTTGTTTGTTCTTGCCCAGAAGGTTGCAGTTCATTATAAAGTCTAGAATGAGATGAACTAGCTCTCGCGGAAATTTGAATATTTCTGAAGGAACCATTTCTGAATGGGTGGTCAGTTTAAAAGGGAAAATTATAGTAACCGCATCAGACCGTACAGGAATGAAACCAAACCGGTGGCCAAGTCCCCAAGATCTATAATAAAATTACATCCGCTACTTGCTCCAAGATGCTCGCAGAGACTGCAATTTAGATAGGAAATATAGGTTAGTGTATGTCAGTCTCGACGGCAATCAAAGTTGAAACTAGAAAACGGCTTTATCGGATCTGCAAAGAGTCCGCATTGCTCAACATTCTGAACCCACACTAGCAGTGACCTTCGTAGCAGTAACTCAAATCAAGACTCCGTATATAGTGTCTCAGATGATCAGCCAGAATTCGTCGCTGGAATAATTAACTCGGGTGGTGAAATAGGTTTAGTCAAGTGTCTAAAAAAGAGCTGGATAAAGAATCTTTCTCAAAATCAGTCACGCGCTAATGGCTTGCGCTGGTGCCGTACAGAAGTTTAAAACAATGAACTGTTCAAAACTTGGGCTGCACTATGCCCTCACGCAACATACCGTCTTAACTGTCCACTATCGCTGATATTTCCAGCCAAGTTTTGAACAATTGTTGGTGATGTACGAACTTAAGATCTAGTTTACTCCCTGTCATAATAGGTCGTTTCGCAATCAAAATACTTTACCTTCGGTTGTTGAAATATCCTCAAAATATGTGTGCGTAGATGCGTAGAATCTTTTGATATATCTATCATAAGATTTTGGAGAACAATTTATACCACATCTAGAATTATTGTGAGATTTGGCGTGAGCTTCCCATAATATGAATCTCCATAGGAAAGTGCTGCATATACGTGTTTGGATTTAAAAGTTAAGTGATCATGGAATAAGAGATAGCTGGAAAGAATTAACGTTGTCACAAGTTTTCATAACTTTTTCTGTTTGAAATATTTGAAAGTATCAGTTTTTGTTTTCACTCTTGCCAATGTTACTACCTTCGACACACACCTAGTCTTATACACTCAAAACAAACACATGTGGTTTGCCACTATGGGCAACGTCAAAGGAAACATCTCTGTTTTACTTAGAAAACCTAAAAAGTGTCATTGAGAGCTTTTGTGAGCTCTCTTATATAATGGCAGTTTAATCAACTTTACGATTTGAGGTTAAATTAATTTGTGTTACAAAACCTGAGTTAACTCATAACAATCTTTTCCAAACTGATGATATGGGGACCATAACTTTCACAACCTATATAATTACTCAACCGATAGTTCTAGACTGACATCTATCATAGACTTCTCTTTAGACTAGAACTACCTAGAACTAAGATTTATCCAAAACATGAATTAATGTTCATAAACTGATCAAATTTTGCATGTCATTGCTCAAGAGGTTACATCAATCCATATAGCAATTTCAGTAATCTACAAATCAAATTCTCTTATTAACTTATGGGCTTGGATCAATTTCAGTAATCTACTGATCAATTTTTCCAAGGCCATAAGTTGTCTTTAATTATAATTTTTTTTCTTTGAAATTCATTCAAAAATGTTGTAACTATATCTTATTGATCCAAAAATAAACTAGATATTGTAGCAAATTCACATAAAATTCAAATTCTAACATTTTTTAATTTAGATGAAATTTTTAAATTTAAATCCACAAATTTTTTTGTGTCAATACTCAAACGATCAATCTAGCTTTAGAGATTATTTTTTGTCATATGCTTGATTTTCCTTTATTTTGTACACCAATTTTGAAGTATAAAATAAAAATGTTGATTTTTTGAAAACTTCATAAACTTTCACATCCTGTTATCAATTAAAAATAGTATCTCACACTCCATAACAATATTCATCTTAAGTTAATTGACAAATCCTTAAGCTTATTTACAGAAACAAGATTCTTACCCCAAGATTAAACATTAAAGAATATACCAAATGTTGATTTTTGAAAATTTCACACCTTTCACATACTGTTATCAATTAACAATAAAATCTCACACTACATAACAATATTCTTTTTAAGCTTATTTATAGACGCTTGAGCTTATTTACGATTTATTTATTTACGCTTGAGTTATATCCTTAAGCTTATTTACGAGAACGAGATTCTTCTTCTTTCAAGATCAACACATTGTTATCACTTTATTCAATCTCAATATCATCATCTTAACATTTGCACGAATCAAACAATATTTCATATCTTAGTACGAGCTATATTAACTGAGATTTAAAATCTACTTGTAGAAAGTTTTGATTAATTTTCATTATCTAAAGAAATTATTTGAAGTTTATTGACAAAAACTTGCGTATTTTATTCATGTCGTTCAGTAATTTGCTCAAAATATATCAAAAGTTCTTTTTGTGTAATATTTTTCAATTTATGATGATCAACACCTTTTTCAAAAATAGTTTTCAGTGAAAATTTATCCTTGTCAATATAGTACGTCTAAATGTTTGTCCACTCTATTAATGATCCAGGCTTATAAAAAAACATTCAAACAAACAATCAATTTATATGCTACAAGATTTCTGAGCCTATAACTCTTCAAATTAATAGCATATCCAAAAAATCAATATTCTTAAAATATCAATTTGATTTTATACTTCTTAGTTTTGAAAAAAAGCTATACAATAAAACATTTCAAAGAATCATAATCAATCTTACCTTTGTGAATAAATTCAATGATGATAAAAAATTTAAAAATTTAAAAATTAGAAAATGCATATAATCACATTTAGTTAATTAGAATTAAAATAATAAGCCTTGCAATGAAAAATTTCAAAGAATTATAATCAATCTGCCGTTTATGACTTCAATGATGATAAGAGATTTAAAAGTCAAAAGTTTCAGCATATACATGTAATCAACTTTAATTACTTAAACCTAAAAAAAAATTTATTCATTACGAACATCGTGTTGTCTCATAGTGGTCTGAGTATGTAGATAATGGGCTTAAAATATAATATGTTTTTTTTTTCATTTGTCTCCTTTCGAAGATTGTGAAGAGTATAATAAGATCAACAAAGATGTCAATGTGATCTTGGATCTTTTTGACTTCATGAAGATCATTAGGTTTAAGCATGCACAAAGCCTATTAGACAATTCTTTGTGATGAAATTGTTGTTCAAAAGTCTCAAATAGCAAAATAAGTTTTTAACATACTCATTTACTTACTTAAAATCAAAGGTTGTAAATATATTATAACAATATTCATAACGAACTCTTGAAGATTTTTTCCATCATTGTCGTTGTAGATGGACGATTTTGATCTCAATGTCTTACATTGTTTGTAGCATTCAGTTTGTCTTTCATTTGTCTTTCCTAACGCAGATAGTCATCATGTTCATAGTTTTAATTATGTCATATTCTGCTACCTTAAATTTCATGGTCATCAAATATTATCAATTGTTTCTTGTGAAGTATGTAAAATTGCTTTTTTTTTTTTTTCATGTAAAGATCACTCATAAGATTGAAATACTAAAATTTAGAATTTAGAATATATGAGTTAAGGATTATGATTTAATTTCTTAAATATAATTTGTCTTAGCTATGCTCCTCCTTGAATGAATTGCTTATAGCTACATAAGATAACCGTTATTTAGCTTCTTCAACCAAGTGCTTGATGATAACTAAGAAGCACTACACAATGCAGTCACACATTATCAAAGAGCATACTTACAAAGAAAATACTCTATTTTTTGCTAATAAAATAACTTAAAATATTCTTCTTTCAATAGATAATTTTTTTCTTACTTTTTCATTCAGATTTTAGCCAAATAAAAAAACAACAACATAATAAACAATATATAGATTTTTTTGACATGAAATAAAAAAAATTCATGAAAGATGAAAATAGTTTTAATACATTCTAACTTATCTTTTGACAAATACATCCGCATGTATTAACTCTTTCTTCTTGAAACAAAATTACTTAGCCCTCTTTCTAAGCATGTATTAACGTTCGTTGCGTCTTGAAGCAAGTGAATTGACATACGACATAGGCTTTAATTTTTTTTGATACTAGTAGATTATAATATCAATTGTTGCAGATTTTGGCAAAAAATACAAAAGCACACACAGATTCCAAATACATTAAAGCGCAGACACAAGCATATACAAAAGATGCCAACACAAAGTATGTGGTTTGCCACTATGGTAACGTTCACAAGAACTCATAAATAATCTTTACTGATAAAAAATCAAAAGTGCTAGTTGACAAGTTTGGCTAGTTTTACTTTATAGTTTTAGCAATTATAAATTTCAACTAAAGTTAAAATACATAAGTAAGAAAAATAAATTAATCATGCATAAAGCTAATTTTTGACATCATAGATCATTGTCAAATAAGTCATATTCATTGAATCAAACTCTTTTTCACATTGCGCACAAAATAAAAAATATGTTATCATGAATTTTGTATGTGATTTCCTGAAAATATTTGTTAAAAAATAATTAAGTTTTGAATTTTATAGACAAATTAAGCAAGCTGATCAAACAAAAAAGTCAATGTATCTATAGAGCATATGCTTTCAGATTAGAATAGCAACAAAATTAAAAAACCCTTTTGACTCTTTTGCAATTTGCATATAACAATTATGTTTATGAATTTATAAATATATCTTTATTTTATATCATGTACTGTGTTCATTCAATAACTCCAGCAAGTTTGATAGCCTTATCAAACTTTTAAAAGAAGAGGATTTTTTCTTAAGCAAAATAGAAGTACTCAATAATTTTGTGGTACATATTCACAAATATCTACATTAAATCCAAAATAAGTTACTTATCATTCATAATTGAAAAAAATAACATGCAGATGTTAATTGCATAAATTTGATTGATTAAATAAGATATCATAATAGATTAGCTATAAAAAAATTATTTTTTCTAAACTCCAAAATTTAATTCTAAATTAAAATATTTTTTTGTGATATTGAAAATTTTGATAGTTCAAAAGTTTTAATGTATATACAGGTAGTATGTTGTATCTTTAAAAGAAGGAAGGTTTTTAATCATTTTCAATTAGTTAAAAGCAAGGTAGAGGTTTCTCAAGATGGAGATACAATTGTCTTATAGTGGATTTTTTAAGATTGTCATATGTTTGATAGGAAAGACTCAATGACTTTGTGAACACATAAGAAATCCTTGTACTTGTTTGTGTAAACCAGTCATATATTGAATCCATTAGTAGTTGAATGAATGATGTATATCACACCTTATCTTCTTGAACTTATTAAAAAGATCTATATAAGAAAGACTAGAATTATCTAAGAGATGTTCATCTTTAAATGAGCTTTTTTCATACTTCCTAGTATTACATTTAATAGTTGAATTGATAATAATCTATTTTTTTACTTAAAACATGAAAACTGCTTTAAATTGTATGTTTGACATTCAAATTTGAGTTTGTATCTACTTTTTGCCTTCAAACAAAAAGTTGGAAAATCTTCTATGTCCAAAACCTTCAACAAAGCAATGTTATATTGTATGCAAACATCAAAATATAAACAACTTTGTTTTGGAAAAAAATTGTTTTGGTTCTAACATGTCCATCATTTCACTCCGTATAAATCTAAACAATGAAGAGTTGGTTAAATAATAATGCATGATGCTTCTGTGAAAGATAAAAAACTCCAAAACAATTATTTGAATCTCATAGCAAAATTTTCTATTTGATCACGTGTCATAGTATTGCATCTCCACTATGACTTTGCTTGAAACAATATCACTAACAGAACAATTCTCATCATCTATCGTATGTTCCAACAATTTTTCTCAGTTTGTTTGAACTCTTTCACAAAAAGCACTTGTTTGTTCACTTACCTTCAAAAAAATGCGTTATTCCTTCTTTGATTCTAAATTTGCCCTCAAATCTTTAAATATTGAATAATCTTTCAATGATTTTCTTGAATCTTGCGAGTAATTTTCAGTTTCAAATATAACAGTGCATATCTATAAAACTTCATTAATAAGCACTCAAAGATTGAGTTTATTCAAGTGAATTGGTTGCAAATATTTGCCAATGTTTTTCAGACCAACATCAAATTCTAACACCAAGTTACTTTAATTCTGTTTGAGAGCTTCTTTCAAATCTAGACATGATTTAATTAGTGTTAAGTCAATCATGTTGATGCTCAATATTTTGAAAGATGTACAATGTTCATAATGGGGTTTAAAACTTACACACTATGACATCAATTGATAAATCCTAAATGTTGAACTCACAAACATATAGTTACATGCACAGCAACCATACATGATTTGTTAAATGTATTATGTCCATGAAACAACTCAGATTTTATTGAAGATCTATCAAAAGTGTTAACGTAATTTTTTTTGAGCTCTCTTATGTAATGACAATGTAACAAACTTTAAACAGAATTTTGAAATCAACATGGTCAAATTTAACAAAAAATGAATTTTATGTTGAATAATAAAAATATAAAATTTTTTAAAATAAATATGTCAATTATCATTACATTATAATATGTTAACTATATATTTTTTTCTTCTTTTAAAATTTTCAATACATATATGTTAATTAGATGTGTATTTTCGTAAAGACAAAATAACACAACTAGTACTCAATAATTCATCACTTCCAAATTGATATCAAATACTAAAGAAATAAAAATGTCTCAAATTGTCATCAAGTCGTCAAAATTCAGAATTCAATTGATAAAGTATGAAGTGTGTGTTATTTTGATTGAAGGTAAAGATTAAATCTAAAAAAGAATTTTGCATTAAAATTTGATAAATTTTAAATATAATAAATAAAAATTTTTAAATATAAATTTAAGAAACATCATATAATAATTTTACAATATATATCTTTTTAATTGAACATAAATATATTTGATCGTCAAATTACCTTAAAAAATATATGCAAATTTTCATAAATTTTTTAATTTCATTTTAACTTTTTTTAAAAATATATTTAATTAAAAATTTTTATATACAACTCTATTCAGGAATTTTTTAACTCACATGAAATTATATTGATTTTTTAAAAATTTAAGTTTTATATCGCGTATGTATTTAGATGAGGTTTCACATGTTTAATATAAATAAACGTAATTACAGAGTGTAGATATATTTTTTACTGTATTGTATTTTATGATAGTAAATTGAGATCAGTATAAATAATATTTGTAGAAGTTAAAGATTCAATTATTTCATAATAGCCATTCATAAAGGTGGTCTTTCTTTAGAGTTGACATTATGTCATTTCAACTCTCAGCGGATTACATTCATGTATTGTAGAACCTCCTCGAACTCGTAAAACGTAGTTTCCAAAACTGTTACTGACGTTGAATCGAATCAATGGAAAATAGCTCGTTCACAAATCCAAGATTAGAGTAAAAGTTGAACTACCTACAAGTCCTACAAGAAGCGTCATCAGGATGTAATTGTTAATGTTTTTAAGCGGCTGATTACGAAAGAAATCTAGAAGATCTCATTTGTAGGAGTCGAAATGAGCGGTCGTATTACAGTAATATCGCATGCAATTCCACAGCGCGGAGAAAGCGACAAGTGGTGACTGTATTGCGTGCATTTCACAATTTAGGTCTTCTCCCTCCGACATACATACAGAGACTCGCTGCAACTTCCTCCTTTTAGCTTTTGCTTCTGCATTGAGTTCTAATAATAAATATCTTGTCTGCCGTCGGACCCGTACATTCACGTGAATGAGGACTTGTCCGATTATAAGGTAGATGCAAGGTAAGTGTCAAAACTTCATAATTCTATATCCTGTAGACTTCTATTCCCTTCTTTCCATCGGACTCCATCGTCGTGAACACTGTACAAACAGGGTTTCACTGCTCTCATCCTTGGGCGAAGTTTCCTCCTACCAAGTCCTACCAAGTCCAGCCGGACGATGTCTACTCTTCCTTTTTCTTTATCAGTGCCCTCTGCTCACTTAAAACTTTCTCTCTTTTGCTTTTGAGAGAAGTCTGCAATACATGATTGCGTTAGAAGCTTCGAGACAGAGCCATCGAATCAGTGGACCTAATCACTACCGTTTGTCGATGTAATAAGAATTGAGCCTTGCACTTCCCTCCCTCCCCCTTCCCCCAGTTCAGGCGGTGACTCAGTCACAGTCTTACTCGTTCGCTTAGGGTGCTTGGAAGTTTTAATATTGCACCTATTTTTCACGAGTTCAGACCCTCTTGTTAAGTATTACCCCTTTCTGCCGTTAAAAATCTCAAGGCTCAAGACTGAGTAAACTACCGAGTGTCGGAGATTTCTCACTCCTGTCTGAACAGGGTGGAGAAACTGTCGCTAAGTGAGGGCGGAACTTGTTTGCTTGTACGATCAGATTTTTTTCTCTCGAGTGCTGGTCTGTGTCAGCAATTCATCGGCTTACTGCGAGTGGAGACTCGCACAGAGCTTTCTTTCTCTCACTCTCTCTCATTTCAGCCCATTGGCCGGCAGGTTGGGCTAGTGTGACCCTTAGTGTCCGCCTCCCTCTCTCTCCTCATGAGGAGGATATCACTCGAGACGGATGTGGATTCGGGACTCTTGATGGTATACTTCCCATTAAATCTTGGCGCCTTGGATTTGCTTTGGAGCCTAAAGCTCATTCTATGCTAGGTTGGCGACCTCTTCCCTCCTCAAGGAGAGTCCTGACTGTTTGTGGATATTTTATTGGCTGTGTTTCACTCTTTTAGTATTGAGTAATTGCGCCTCTTGACTAAAGGTCGTGACTGAGATTGACTGTCTCCGCATGCCTTCATTTGCGCTAGAAGTTCGGTCTCTACTGTTTGCGCCAGATTATTGCACCATAAGTGCCTGCTTCGGCCCACAAGAGACTTAAGTGTTATACGCCCAAGAAGTCTCAACTAGAATCAGATGTGTCGCGCGTTCCACAACGTTCCAAATTTATTCTTGATTTTTCCGCCCTCGGATTGCCGCATTCTAGACGGTATTCCTCCAACACTCAAGTTTGCTAATTCTAACGCTTGGTTCTCACTGCGATCGATTGGCTTGGTGAGAACAGGGTCAGCTGCTTGCTGGCGCTAAATGACCATCCTGCCACACGGTCCAGCATTGCTCCAGCACGAAGCCACAACTTTGTCCATGAACTCGCCAATTCTCCCAAACTATACTTGTCAGGTAGCTCATGTTCAGGTCGTCTCTAACACTGTACTCTTTCATAGCTTTTCTTCCTTTATACACAGTATTATTTCTAACTGATAGTGGTTCTCCAATATTTCCCTCGTGAAGTTATGTATAGCTGACGCCACGTTAGGGTCATGAATTTACCACTTATTCCTCGAAGAGAGTTCCTCGTGCAAAGTTCGACACGCTTCCATCCGGCCTGATACACACCCAGCTGATAACGACAACAGTGTTGAATCCAATCCCATCTACTCCTGTACTACAGAGTAACCTCCATCATGCGAAAAGGGGCATGATGTGCTGTGTCTTATTCCTGGTTGCAAGGGCGTACTATTTTCGTCGCGTCTGTCTCAGAAGAACGCAATCCTATTTCATTGCTACTACGGAGATGGCAATACAATACGGTGGGTGTGGAACCATCCTCTTTCACGTCCTTCCAGCTTTCAGTGGACATATTACTTTGCTTTTCAGATGCTTTACTTTTCATACTTGTGACATGACAGACAAAAAGTGCATCCTTACACAACCTAACCTAAGAATCTCGTAATGCAGCGTACTGGAGATGTCGTGCCCATGAGATCTTGTATGTGAAAAACGTGGATAATCTAAGGTATTCATCAAAAGTTACTGCTATACTGTTCAGAAGCACTATGGTTTCCCAGCCAAACCCGTATATTCTCATTATCCAAACCTGATTAGAATATTGCATACAGGTTCTTGTACTGCTCTTGCAAACTGAACAGCTTCAAGACAATATCTAAATAAGTTAGACTCTTACGCTGCCCTTTAATTATATAGGTCTTATTATATTTCAAGAATATCTCTTTTGCTCCAAAATGTTGCTTCTGAATTATTGTTCGGCATCTTAAAATTCTACTCTATGAACATGCTTTATACAGTGGAAACCCAGCTCAACCAGCCAACTTCAAATATATCAATGACTTCAACCTTTTTGAAATATTGGAATGCAAGAATCATAATACATTTGATATGGCACATGCTGCAATTCTACTCGCTATAAGAACAAAACTAGGTTGGAAAAGCTTTACGAACCCATCTTTCAAGCTTTATCAAACCTGCAGATTCTAGCTTTGATTATCAATTACAAGGCGCGAGCCCTCAATATTCCCATCTAAACCCACAATGAATTGCATATACAGTTGCCATGTATTTCTTAATGTCAATACTGTTTGTATTCCTTCTAGCGACTAGATTGCTAACCAATCTGATGCTAATAAGAGTGATGACGCATGGCAACAAAGAGAGTAAGAGTTGAGCGAACGTAGGGTTGAGATTGATTGCTTACAATTGCAAAGAAATATATTTCGAAAAATAAAATTAAATGGACGATTATCTTTTTTTTTCGATTGCATCGGTAAACAGAATACATAATACGGAGATTGTCAAGGATAATATTGGTGACTGTTTGAATTTTTTATTTTAAGTGTGAATTTTTAAAGTAGTATGCATGAGTTGGATCTTTTTTTCTTTTCTGATTCCACAAGAAGCTATTTAAAACATGTGTACATTGGAAAAAGTTTTTACTATTATGAAATATTTTAGGGAATATTTCATAAATATTCCCTACAAGTCAAATAATATTAAATATTATTTGGGATGAGATATTAGTGATTTTGAAAATGAGACTAGATAAATAATAAAAATTCTTTCTTTATTATTATTAAGTCTATGCTAGCTACATATTTTTTGTTTTCATCAAACCACATATAACATGATTTATGAATACATGGAGAATTAAAATAGCCAATATGTATGTAAGGAACTTCGTCCTTGGAAACAAAGATTTAATTCATTTGACATCCTCTAAATGTGTAGTTGAAAGCTCCAACTAGCCTTTTTACACAGTAGTAATCTAACTGATCCAGTTAACAAGAGTTATATATACTTCTAACAATTCATCTCTTGAACCATGTACAAGGTATTTACTCTCCAATATCCATATAATTATATGGATAATGGAGAGTAAAATACACTACAAATACATTATACTACATTATACTCTACAAAAATTCTAAATAATAATCTGAGACTTAGTGTGAGAAATTAACTCAGATTTTTATAAAGCCAAAATAGCTTGAACTTAGTTAGTAAAGCGGGTTAAATTGTCACTATATATGGTAGCTTACATAATCTTTCTATAACACTTTTAAGGTTTTTTTCAGTAAAGTTTTTGTTTATGTGGACGTAATTTGCAATGATGAATACTATATGTCAAGTATTGATGCTTATGCTTATTCATGTTCTTGACTTTTCTTGTACTTTTGCATGTCAATTGATATCAAATATAGTTGAGGGGGATTTGAGCCACTTATTTGGCCTCGTAGACAACTTTTCCAATTGTAATAATGTTCTTGTGGCACTTGGAACAGCTATAGTGAGCTTTTAATAGTGGTGGCCTAGAAATACCCACAAAATCATGAGAGTCACAAGAGTAACACAATACTGATGAGGTCTTTACAAAACCGGGGATCAAATACAGTTGAGATAATCTGCGTGCCAAGTTGGAGCCATATTTTGACAAGGATAGTTCTCCGAGTTGACGAGTTGAGTCAAGTACCACAAAATTTCTTGTAAAGAGAACGTATGTCATTTCTTGACAACTTGATCCCACTGAGAAAGTGGGTGCTTCGCTCAGGTTATTAGTTTTTTGTGCACTGGTGCTACTGCATATGATGTTGTCGTGGAACAATATGAAATCTACATTCCGAACGAAACAATTGTTATCCAGATTCATAGAAATTCAATCGAAATGAACCCGGTCGCGGTTTTTGCTTGGGAGCAATGAGCTACATGATTTTCATAATTTGCATCTTCAAAAACCAGCGTGACTTCGGCTTGAGGTGACAATGAGAAAGTGGATACTCTCCGCGCCCATCCTCTCTCTCACAATTTTATAGCAGGAAATTCTCAGCTTGAACAATGGAGAGTGGTCCCGTTGCTTGGAAGGATAGTGAGTGCATGAATGAATGATTAGAGAATTCACACAATTATTCTACTTGGAAAATTGCTTCCGATCGTCGTGAAAGATTGACTTTCGTCTATTGCCAGCTAGCAACGTTGAGTACCGCGGCTAGCGCCACACCTTCCTTCTCAACGTGAGATCACCACCAACAAGTTTTTGATTTTCCTTTGCAAATCTACACAATGGATAAGCGGAATGTTATCTCTCTTGCTTTCATATGTATTTTGGTATCTCGTATCATTGTCAAGAGACAAATGAAGGAGGAGTAAATTTTTTTTGCAATTCTTCTATGTGTTCAAGGGAACGTTGAAGCAGTTATAAAGCAATTGTTGTTTTCACCGTCGGGCTTCAAAACAGATTTGACGTCAGAGAAAACACCAAGGGTTTGCAAATACTGTTCTCTTGGAAACATATTAAGAGTAGGAATTTGTGAGAAGATTTCAAATTCAGCCAACAAAATTCAAATTTATCGTATGATTAGTAGGTCCGGAGATGAAGAAGAATGCACGAGGTGGGGGAATTGAAGTTCAAGACAGTATAGCTGTTGCTCTAAATTGACTAAGGATAGGAAATTATCTCACGATGTGTGGTGATTTGTACGGCATCAGTGAAGGGCTTGCTTCTATTATTGTAAGAGAATTTTGTGCAATACATGTACAAATATGAATTTTGATGTTTGTGCCGAAGTGGATTACAAGTAGTATTAAAGAGGTTGCTAGTAGGTTTGAAAAAAATCATGGGATTTCAAATATTAAGGGGGCTATAGATTGCAGTCACATAGCAATAATTGCTCCACCTCAAAACAAGGAAGTATTTCACAACAGGAAAGAAATTCATTCATGACTTCTGCATGGGGTTGTTGATCCGGAGTGTGTCTTTTGGAATTTTGATTTCAGTTGGGCAGATTCTCAACATGATTATAGTGTCTTCAAAGATTCTGTATTAGGGAGACGAGTGATGAAAATCATGTATTTTGCTCACAAATTAATTGGCGATGCAGCTAATCATGTAAGTCGATACATGTATGTTCCTTACAAGGGAACCAAGGAGGATCTGGAACGGTGGAAAGCTCATTGGAATTTTGTGCAATCGTCTATACAAATGTGTGTGGAATGGACGTTAAGTTTACTAGATGGTCGATGGAAAATTTTATTTTGCATAATCGAGATGCCATTACGACACATTGCAGATATCGTCGTTTTATTACACAATTTGTGTATAATGCACAAAGATTGAATCGATCATAATCTGAATTTAGAAGGAGAGTAGTGTCTGAAACAAGATGGGATTAGTCGGTATGGACAATTGAAAAGTGAAACAATTCAAAGGATTGCATATTATGGAAGTCAACAACTACATGCTGTTAGTGATGATAACCAAAATGCATTTTCAATACAGAACGGTGAGGAGTAGATTGAGTATTTTCCTAATGTCAATATGAGAGAGTAGCTAGATATGCATTTGTTAAAAGAATGTATATATATGCATGACGTATTAATTAAAGTTTTGTTTACAGAGCATGTCATGCAAAGCACAGGAGAACATGATATTTATTGGGATTCGGACGATAATGTTTGTTAGGACAATATCATGTATCACAATTTATCCAAGTTTTTTGTGGTTGAGGACAATACCCATCGTCGCTTCGGAATTAAGTTCTTGTTCTTTGTGAGCTTTTACCTGCCGGATACATACATTGATCCTTAGGCCATTGTCTATTTGACTGATCTCCATCTGCTTAAAATGTGTTCTACTATTAGGTGCAAACACTGCAGGTGGATGGGATGCGCAGAAACAAGTACGTATGGTTGTGATTAGATTGTCTGAGGCACCAAGAATGAGTGCACGTTTTACATTCTTACTGAAAGTTATTTTGGAATATGAGCTGACCGGCAATGTAGAAGACTTGCATAATAAATAAACTAAGATATAATATATATATATATATATATATGAGATTACAAATTCACTACCTGAAAAAATAGTATGTCAATTGCTAGAAGAGCTATTTTTCCCCTACACTGCGCCGATAAGTTGACACATCAAAGATGGTATGTCCCAAGAATCTATTCGAGATCCATTCTTCTCTATCTTTTTCTCTATGTTTGCAAGAGCATCAACTAAATTTTCCAAGATAGAGAACATCCTCTCTTGATCTTGTTTTATACTTCGGTTGAGGTTTCAAACGTGGTACTTCAACATCACTTGTTACTTTTGAACTGGAGTACTCCACATAATCTGGATTTTCAGTCCTCTCGGGAGGATTGTCTAAAAGCAAATCGTCTTCAACCAGACACGGATTGTCACTACTGGATGCATTTGCATAAAAAGATTTCTTCACATGGATAGAATTTCCACAATGTAGTTCGAGCTCATGATAGAACTAACATGTTATTTTTTTGTCATTATCGCTTACAACATTGTGCAACTTGTCTTTCTTGTACTTGCTGAACTCAGCTAAATACTTCTTACAAACTTCTGCAGTCTTGGTGAAATTGGCAACTGACCACTATTTTTTTCTGCAGTTTCATCCAAGTATTCACTCCTGACCATCAAAACAAATACACAGGTTAGTCTGACCATCCAACTAACTTAGTTCAATAAACCAAGATCTTGTAAACAAACCACGAAAGCTACAGATTCTCTCTATGAAAACTAAATACAGTTTATCATATTGGAAGAAACAGAGCAAAAATTCTAGAAACTACATATAATGAAGAATCTGTACATAATCTATAACTCGTCCCAGAATGACAATCCATCAAAATTCGTTTGTCTTCGACTTCATCACATCACGTATAATGTAAAACTCTATTGGTGCATAATGCAAACATAAGAGTTTAAAGTTCTATGTCGTCAATCAGCATTTGCATACTTGTTCACAACATCAAGATCTAACTTCCCAGATTTACGGAGTCATCCGCTAATTATGGGAGGTTAAACTTTCCGGGAATCTAATATGGAGTAAACCTCTTGAATGAATTTCACTAAAACTCATATATGCTATGATTCTATGCAAGTAACGAGGAATAACACAGGCTATGAGCTCAATTTTGTGGAGTAAAGAAAAGGTATTACAAAATTTTGCAAGTCGGTTTATGTATGTGTATTAATTCATTATCCGTCTGCAGAGCTCAGAGCAAATGTCTTTGGTTTCTAGGAGAAACCTCATCCGATTATGCGACTGAATGATTGAAATAATAACCACTAAATTTCCAAAATAGATATGGCTAATGCTAGTTGCATTAACTTTCTTATATGAGAAGTTCACCATAGAAGTTTTACCGAGAGATTATGAAAGTTGCAGCAATGCACTCTATATCATTATCTGATCAAACATTAAGACTTTTGACTCGTAGGCAGAAGACCTCTACATAAGACTCAATTCAATAATACCAAGTCCATCTAACTACATAAATTTCTAAATTGCTTAAAAAATACCTTAACATTTACATTTGCGCGACTGCAGAATGAACATTATCTCGAGAAAAGAATGTTTGAAATTACCTTGCTTGCCGGACGCTGCTGAAAACTCTGGTACCATCTCCTGTTTCAATGAAATCAAAGTTTTCATCTGTTCGTCAGTCCATAGAACCTTGTTGTTAAGATCATCGTCGTCATCCTCGTTCAAAATCACCACCTACTTTGACTTTTTGTTACTAACTCTCATCGTTTTGGGAGGATTTTGCTTCTTTTCTCTTTGTGAACCTTCCGTATTTTTGTATCTCTTCTCCTAAGTCTCAACCAGTGCTTGCTCCTTCAAAAACTTTCCCACTGTTCTGAACTTCCATGTCACGTTCAGTTGATTTTTGTACATTCTTGAAATGTGGTTCCTGAAATGAAGATTAACAAGAGAAAGTAAGATTTGACGAAACTCTCAGTTCTAAGGCAAGAGGACACCTAACCGCTGACGGTAGCTTACTACACCAGAAATTGAACGCTGCATTCTCACTCCTTGCCACTGAACAAGATTGCTTTAAAGAGTGCCCATACAGTATGCTCCAAAATTGAATTTCAGAGTCTAAATCTTTGGGCTAGGAATCAAGCAATCTGTCAATTTTTAGCCAGACTGCTCGATCTATCCATCCAATCATTTCGAGGCATTGATCTCCAAGAAGAAAAATTATCCATGGTGTCTTCCTTGAAACAACAATCTGATTGTTGAATGCTCAACGACTCCTTTCGATATCACTTCACCTTCTGCGCACGGAAGTATTTCTCCATTTTTCAACACTGTTGAAATATTTATAACAACTTTTTCCACCTACATCAATTCTCTCAACAAGAAATTTCCCTCCTTGTACCTACGTCAATAGTACTCACGCCCATATGCATAGCATACCATATTATAATCCTTTCCTCCTCGTCAGAAAAATACAACAAGAATATAATGATAGTCACATGGTTCTCCGTCCCAAATCGCTAGAATATCTCAAGAGTTGCTCTTGGAATATTACCCTCAAGTAGATACCAACTCAACGCCAAGTCATCGAGCATTTAAAACAAAACTTTGTATTAGTACTTGATACTCCGATGTTTTGTAAAGTGAGAAAATACGTGTTCTCAAGATTAGACGGTTCTTGTTCCTATAGACGCGCAATGTGAAGAACATTACTTGACTCTCGCTTTTGTAAAAAATCACTGAGCTTCTTATGCGAGACAATTATTGAATCGTATTGTTGCACTTTTGTCATGAATTGTCAATCGATTAATTCACTAAATGTCTGACTGAGCTTCTTCTGCGAGACAATTATTGAATCGCATGCGATTTTGTCATGAACAGTCAATGGATTAATACACAAATTGTCCGATAGAGTTTTGCTTGATTATTAATCAATGTACATGTAGAAGATGTTTCCCCATTGTCGGGAAGTGCGAGTTAAACGAAGTGGAAATGAAATTCTAATGCTTGAAATGGGGTAAGGATTAGTGACAATTTGGCATTAAACATTCATGAAAGTGCGAGTGAATTTATTCAGCAACAAATATTTGAGTATTGCAAAACTTTGTCATCAATCATCATACTCCTCCTCATGATGAGTATGATGATGAGCAAGTTCAATGCGGATTGATGGTTTATATTAAGGTTTGACACGATTTATGGCAATGAAAAGAAAATGAAAGGAGAGACATAATTTGGAAACTAACCTTTTGTTCAATGTTGAAATTTGGTCGAGGTTTGTCAATCATTTCAAAGTCATGCAAAATTTGCAAAACTTGTATCTTTTTTTTCTTATTCTCAATGACTTTAAACATCAAAAAATCTTTTGTGCTACAAATCTTCAAAGCAAGACTTTTCTAATCATGAAATGATAAGATTTATTCATTATCTTCTTTTAGATTTTCATTCCATGTAGAATACTTCTTCAATCTAACAATGTAGTGATCAATTTGTAGCAGCTTTTTTGTATATTTCTTTTCAAATACTTTAAGATCTTTTCATTCTTCTTATGCAATAGCATGCATGAAAATTCTAGTATCTAAATCTTTGATCTACTAACAGAACTCATTTGTGAAATCATGTCAACCAGAAAAAGATACTTTTTCACAATGTCGATCAATTTTAGATTGAATTATATAATGAATGTTATCAATCTAAGCATTGCAATGTCATGTGTACATAATTTGCTATCATGACTAACAACAATAAGCAATTTCTCTTCAGCAAGTTTATCTTAAGCAAGCTATCTTGCTTGAGTGCAATCTTTGCATCTCACAACTTTCTCTTTCTTTGTGCATAAGAATTTTGTGCTTCATTAAGATCTTAATTTTGAACATGATTGCAAATTTAAAAATTTCTCATCATCTTAACTTACTACCAAATCAATTGCAAATTGAATCAATGATAATGATAATAACATAAACATCATATCTAAGATATCAAAGCATAAACAAATAGAGTATCATCTTATTCATTTATTGCATTCTCTTTGTATTGAAATCTTTATAGAAAAAATTGACATTTTTTTGTACTAGATTTTACAACAGATGTGCAATATGATCAAAGTGTGAAATCCTAATTTGAAAGAAATTGCAAGCTCCAAGTAATCTTCTCTTTTTTAAAGCATTTTTACAATTCATGATTTTGTTGATCGCATCAACCTTTGTTCTACTATGAATACTTGCAAAACAATTCTTGATTTGTCCTATTATCAACATGTGTTTGTTAATGGTACTAGATATGTAGGAATTAGAGTGTCTCATAAGGTTGTTTTTGAGAATTTTATTCTTTACTGCAGCTTGAGACTTATGATTTAGGTTGTTTTATGAGGTATGTTATAAGTTTCTGATCTAGTGCTTTGAGCACAAGCTAGGGTTTCTTTTGGTTCTATCTTGGTTTAGAGTTTGATTGTTTGTATTGTGTTTTTTAGCCTTTTTAGCCTTTGGGCCACATGGGCTTGATCAATTTACCATTAACCATTTACCATCATAATTTATTTCAAATCAAACAAGAATTTTTCTCTCAATCAATTAAAACTTGCTTCAATAAATCTTTCTTTTAAAGTTTTCAAATCTTGCATTTTCTCCCACACAAATTGTCTTAATTTTTTGCCCTAGTAGTTTCATCTTGCAATTCATGATAACAACTTATGATCAAGAAATCATCTAAAAATGACATGGTATTTTATGAAACAAATGCTTGTAGAATCCTATTCATTGCATGTTGCACATGTGCAACAATTTCTTTGCAACTCTAAAAAAAGCAAGCTTTCTTACTTATTCAATGTTGTAATATTTTTACTATTTTAAGGTAGTTGAAATTCATCAGAAGTTGAGCAAAAATCATTAATTGAGTAGATTGATCTTCATGTAAACTCATCTCAACTTATCCATAAGAAATTATGTTATCATATTGTTGATTGTGACTTCATTTGGAGATTCTGTGTCTTGAATGAACCATAACTTTATATTTTCTTTCTCATTGTGAAAAAAACTATTTTGATACAATACATTTAATCTTTCTAATATACTCGCATGCACTTTCTTCTTCACTAACTCATCAAAGCACAACATACAAGTATGGGTTTTAGATATCAAAAAATATAAAGTATTGTAAATAGAACCATTGATGTAATTTTGTGTGGATCTACGGAGGAGATTTCTTCAATAGAGAAAAAATTATTTCTCCATGTTATCATTTTTTTTACACCTCCTCCTCAACTTGTATCATTAGTACATACCCTCCAATTTGCAATATCTTTGAAGTCTTATATGTAAATTTATGATCAATTTTACTTTGATCTCTACTTTTTGTTCTTGTTTTGCTGTCTCAAGCACACACTTAGTTTCAAATGGCAAAGCATTAGCTGAGGCCTGTTTAAATTTGGTAATTATCATACTTAAAGAAAATTAACTCATTTTCATATTTTTTGGGTATTATTTTTTTGTTAAATTTGGTATGCTTCAAAAACCCACATTTATTGAGGACTCAACACACCAAAAATTGACATTTGAAGTATTTCAGCTTTTGATGTGGCTCAAATTGCTTCGTTTGCATAACACCTTTTAAAGAAATGGATGACACAAAATTTGGATGCTCATATTTTTCCAACCCAAAACCAAAAAGTCTGAAATATCCGCAGCTGTGTTTGGAAAAATTGTAAAAAATGCTTTCCACGTTTTGGTCCTCGATTTCTGCTTCCGGACACGCTTTTGTCCAACCTCTTCCTCCCTCCCATTATAGACGCAAAATTGGCAGCAAACGTACAGCAACAACTTTGTGGAAGGATGTACTTACATGACTTTCAGGCCATAATTCAGCTCATGCATCGTTTGGAAATTGGTGCGAGACATATCGGGCTTGAACGACTGATTGTCAACAGCAAACGCAATACCAAATGAGTCAATAAGAGTTTTATTGACTAATGACTTCAGGATAAATCCTAAACCCTTATTATAAAACAAATGATTGCGATATGGAGTACACAAAAAAGAAAACGCCTTTGAAAATTTCCCAATTAATTTTGGTAATAAATATTTTTTATTTTAGTTAAATTTGGTATATATAAAGAGATTACCAAATTTAAACAGGCTTGCATTAGCCGCTAGTATGACCTATACATCGCTCTTTCAAAGGTAGATGGCAGATCTTGCTCCTCAATTATACCTTCTATAACTTCATCAAACTCCAAAAGTTTTAGCCAATTCTATTTCCTTTCTTTCTTTTCTAGAATTTTATCAAACTTCTATGTACTTTAATCTTTTTTATACACCTCAATGAACTAGATCTGGTTGCTTCAACAAAAAGACTTATCATATCTATAGACAAGTCAACAACCTTGACATCTCTCTTGGTCACCTTTTTCCAAAGAGCCTTCTATTCAAAATCCTCCAAGTAATTGTCATTCTTCAGTTTGTTCCTTAGTCTCAACTTTGATCGATACCTAAAGTTTTCTAGTCTAAACTTTGGAAATTGCACAAATCCTATATTATCTTTGCTCTTGATTTTTGCAAAATGAGTTTTGTCAACAAGCATTATGGTCTGACTTCTCAGTTCAGTAATGAAAGCAGCTCCTAAAATTAGCAAATAAGAAAGTTTTTTAAACACAAAAACATTGACTGTTTTCCAAAACGTTACGTGCTTAACAATGAAATCTGAGCAAGCTCTCCATATCAGATTATAGCCTCGTCCCACAAAGTTGATGTTCCACTTGATATCAAGATACATCATCCACTCTAATCTCTCTAATCTCTCAAGAGGAGGAGACAATCATCAACCTAGCAATCCAAGAGATTGAGGGTGTTGATGTGGAACATAAGAGGCCTATCTACAACTAAGTATGTGAATGCACATCCGATTTGGAAGATGGCGGACATCCTCAACATTGTTGAGACTTGGGAGCATGAAAGTAATGTTATTGGAGAGATACAAGGGTTTACTCTGGTGGGATCTACTTGGAACCATAGAAATCGACGAGGAGGAAGAGGCTTTGGAGGCATTGCTACTTTCATCAGATCTGAACTTCTTCCTATGATACATTTGGAAAGCCAAGATATTGGGAAACAATATCATTGGCTTCGTCTTGGATTGATTGGAGTATCTTACAGTTATTTGGCAGTTTGTTACTTTGCACCATTATCCATGCAGATCTACTCCACAAGCACTTGCAATCAAAGTCAACCATTCCATCGGCTCATAAAAGATGTTCTCAAATATCAAGACAAAGGTGAATTTTTTCTTGTTGGAGACTTCAATGCCCGCATACGTTCCGCTCAATTTACACAGTTTGATAGTTCCTTGTCTTCTCACTCTTTTGAAGAAAGTAGAAATAGTTTGTGGTCTAGAGTCTCTTGTGATTCTTGTATAAATGATTTGACTGAGCATTTCTTGACTTTTGGAGCCACTTGTAATCTGAAAGTTCTCAATGGTGTTTCTTTCTTTTCCAACTCT
The DNA here is from genome assembly GCA_037833965.1 of Marchantia polymorpha subsp. ruderalis. NCBI lineage: Eukaryota > Viridiplantae > Streptophyta > Marchantiopsida > Marchantiales > Marchantiaceae > Marchantia > Marchantia polymorpha. The sequence continues at coordinate 13,421,682 of AP031357.1, forward strand.
CACTCCAATAATTGTTTTTCCTCTACATGTGTTAGCACTATAGATTATCTTTTGTCCTCTGCCACTAATAGTTCATTTATCTTAGCGTTTGATATTCTAGAGCCTCAATCAGAATCAGATCATACACCTCTTTTATTTACTCTTTTGTTGTCAACGTCAATCCCTCTCCCTACATGTCACTATGTTTCTACTTCCCCCAAGTTTTGTTTAGATGCTAGTAAGAAGCAACTTTATAGTGAACATTTCCAAGACCTCTTGACTTGTACTACTTGGAGCCTTGATCCACATACATCTAGTTTGCAACTAATTGAGTTGCTCCTAAACTCTGCTTCTAAGTTCTTTTTGAGACATAAGACCAGGAGAGCTAGAGGTCTTCCTTGCAATGGATGGTTTGACTTTGATTGCAAGCAAGCGAGGGCGAGATCATTTGATAAATCCTTGGATCTTCACAATCGGTTGATTATGACAAGACTTTACAAAGACTTTGTGAAGTCCAAGAAACGAGCATTTTTGAGGCAGAAGCAAGAGTGCTTGACAAAGGAGCTCTTGGAGAATCCCAAATCCTTTTGGAGGCGGTTGGCAGTACGATCTTCTAAACCTACTCTTGATCCCAAGTCTTTGATTTCTTTTGCTGAAAAGCTTTATTTTTTTCCCAATGTTGCATCTATGCCACATTGTGAAGGAAATCCGGGCTTATTTTCAGAAGTTGAAGTGATGACTCAACTCAGACAATTGGCAAATGGTAAATGTGAGGATTTGGATGGGCTTTCCATTGAACTTCTCAAGTGGGGAGGAGATGCTATTGGGCCTATACTCACGAAAGTGTTAGAGTATGCTGCTATTCATGGCTTTCCTTCATCTTGGTCTCTACGGAAGATTGTTTCTATTCACAAATCTGGGAGCAAGGCCTTGGTGACAAACTATCGCACTATCATGGTTGGTAGTATTTTTGCCAAGTTATTTGGCAAATTGATGGAGTCAAAGTTGAGCACATGGGCTGAATCTTGTCAGAAGAGAGCGCGGTTCCAAGCTGGTTTTCGTCCTACATTCAACACTATAAACCATATCTTGGTTTTACGTGTTCTATGGGAGAAATCCAAGGGTAATGGAAAAGCTTTGTTTTGTGCCTTCATTGATTTCAAGAAAGCTTTTGACGCAGTACCTCGTGAGCTTTTATGGCAAAGATTGCAAACCATTGGAGTACCATCAGATCTTTTAGTAGCGGTGGCTGCATTATACCACTCAGTTCGGGCCAAGATCAACACTTCTCAAACCGAAGAGATTATCAGCACCATTGGAGTCATTCAAGGTTGTCCTCTCTCTCCCACTCTCTTTGGAGTTTTCATAGATGATATAGAAAGGTGGTTGGAGGATTGTGATAGCGAAGGTGTTAAACTTGGAGGCTTTGTCATCAAAGCTCTTTTGTATGCAGATGATGTCATATTACTAGCATGTGATGCCACTAGTTTACAGAAACACCTTGACACTTTGGCTAGCTTTTGTACTCAAAATCAGATGGAAGTCAATTTGGAGAAGTCCAAAGTCATTCTTGTGGGCACTAGATCCAAGCTCTCTTTCTGTTACAAAGGATTAGAGTTGGAACAAGTGAAAAGTTACAAATATTTGGGCATTGATTTCTCATCTGATTATAGTTGGGCACTTTGTGTGCAAAAGAGGGTAGAAGCTGGTTTCAAAGCTCTATATTCATTGCTAAATAGATGTAGAGGAGCTCATCTAGTGTCTTGGAGTCTTAGGAAATTCTTATTCAGGAGCTTAGTGTTTCTCGTTATCTTATATGGAACACAAGTGTGGGGTCCTGGTTGTAAGAAGACAGGTTGGCAGCATTTGGAGAGGGTGCAAAAGATCTTCTTACAAGAAGAATTGGGTGTGAGGACCCAAACTTCTTATGCAATTCTTCTTGCGGAAACAAGTTGTCTACCTCTTGAGGCTGAAGCTCTCTTTTTGACTATCACTTACGTCAAAAGAGTGAGATCTCTTGATGCTTTTCGACTTCCTCTTGAAGCTTTGCGTGGCACACGTCCCAAGGGTTGGTTTGCAGATGTGGTGACATGGTCTTTGAGGTGGAATGTGACGACACTCGATTGGAATTTGCAACCTATTGCCCTACGCGAGCGTATTAAGGAGGAATTTCTCAGCATTATGTGGAGCAGGCAAGGCACCAAGATGCAGTTTTGTCAACTTCATGTGAATCATATGCTTGTTTATTGTGAGCAAGGATACTTACTTGCAGAGATATCTACTTCTTTACGTCATATTATTGCTAGACATAGAACAGGATCTCATAGTCTTGGGATTGAAGAAGGGCGTTGGTTGAACATTGATAGGAGTGAACGTATTTGTAGGCTATGTGATGGAAGAAAAGTTGAGGATGAAGAGCATGTATTTCTTACTTGTACTAGGTATGTAGAGATAAGAGTGGCTCATAAAGTTGTTGTTGAGAATTTTTATTCTTTGCTTCAGTTTGAACCTTATGATTTAGGTTGTTACATTAGGGATGTTATTAGTTACCGTTCTAGTGCTTTGGACACTAGCTAGGGGGTTCTTTTGGTTCTCTCCTTGTTTGGAGTTGATTTCTTTGTATTGTGTTTTTTAGCCTTTTGACCCTTTGGGTCCCACGGGCTTGATCTATTTACCATTACCATCATGAGTTTCTTTTGACATCAAATTGAATTCTGATCTAGAATACAACATTGCCTGTATGCTCTTTTAAGCCCCAAGTAATTGTACTTTGATCTTCGTACATGTCTTTGTACAATAAAGCTAATAAAACTTCCATAGTTAAATTAGACTTCACCTTATGAAAATTGACATTAGCTTGCTGAAATATCTTATTTACATATACATTTTTCATAGATTTATCTTTCTGGCTGCGCTTTTATACGCCATCGAAGTCTTGCTCATAGCTCAAATGCAAGAGAGAAGTTGCATCTTTCTAAATTCTCTTCTTTCTTGCTCTCTCGAAGATTTAAATTTAAAACTCTGGTGGTAAGTTTCCAAACACATGTTCATCTGTGAAGCCTTTGGTCTCTTGCTATCACACATTTTTAGCAATATCTTTTCCTTCTATAGTGATCTCAACCTCACAGATCAAGCAAGTGGCTTGATACTTTCTTTGCTACCATCTTGTTATCATCTTGCGATGTAAAGGCTTGAATAGAAAAATTCTGTCTTCAAATATGACGCATTTTCAGACAATTATCATGCTTATTCATCTGATTTAAAAGTGAAAATTGTTAATATACTATAACAAAGATTGATAAGAATAAGATATAATCTCATTTTCTACATTTAACATCGGAGATTGATGTTGAATGTAGAAAATTTGAACCTCAACATCTAAATTCATTTTGTTTTTTTTTTACTTAGTTCTTAATTGCATCTTTCATAAAAGATGATTATTACGTCCATTGTATTTGACAATGTCAAATCTAGTTATATTAATCTTCAATATAAAATTTTTATTAAATCCAAATTAAAGTGATGTTTTATGAAATGTATAATTATTTTTACTTATATGAGAAAATCAGAAAACCTAAGAAAGATAAATATAAACGATGTCAATCATGATAAAAATGAAATATGATTGCCCTGAAGTAAATACATGAGAAAATATACTTCTTTAGATTTAAAAATCTAAAGTTAAAAAAGTAGTGGATTAAGTTTTCAAAAAAAAATCAACTATGTTGATTAATATTTCCATTTATTAAATCATGTGCATTGCTCTTATAAAATTTTTTTCTGATTTACTTATAACATTCTAGCAATATCTTTTGACTATTTCTCATTGCTAATTTATATTATAACGGGACTGTTAAATTTACCCCCCAAGTTATTAAGTTTTTCCTCCCACTCTAATATCCTCTGAATTTCTCATGTGGGGGAGAAAACCCTCACTTTTTGTGGTCAAATGGAATGTAAATCCAGATGAAATGTCAATTATTTCTCAGACCCAAATTGCTTCATAATCACTGTAGAGAGATTGTCGGCTTCTCTCTATAAGAAGCTTTACTTGTACAACCGAATGCTTCCTGAACGAATGAGGTAAGTGTACAAATTTTTTTTTAAATTATTTTTTATTATTGTTCTTTTCTGATATTATGTTTTGAACTGTTTTGAAATATTACTCATATGTATATAAATTATTTTCTTCACATTCACAACGTATTATATAGAGATGAAAGACATATAAATGTTCCTATTTAACATTCTTTCGGTATGGTTTTTTTCGCTTAAGATTACTAATATTTACATGAAAAAATATTTAGATAAACTATGAGATACACATTGATTGAATTCTTAACTTTCCGAAAATATTTCGATAAAAAACGAACGGAATACATTAGCCATTACCGTTCAGCTAACGTATCATCGAATATATATCAAGTAATATTTGAGCAACACAAATTGTCATACAATTTACGTTGATATAAAAAGGCAAATTCGTGACATAATTTTATTTCAAGCTACTCTATACACAAATTTTCTTCCGTGCGGCATTTTCTTCTCAGGCAAGAAATCTAACTCGGTTTTGTACATCTGCAGTTCGAAACATTTTATAGGTGAACAAATCGTTCAAAAGGATGACTACTGTTTTTCGACATCAGGTAACTAAACTCGCAATTGTACAAATCGGAGTGGGCAAAATGTAGTGTGAAAAATGTGCAAGCGAAATTTAAATTTCGAACGCACTGCTCATGTCCTACCTACTGAAGGTTGTTGTAAAGTGATTGTCCATCCATAGGTCCTCTTGCTGACGTAAATCCTCCCTTATCATCTTTCTCATTTCCAGCGTAATGACCCACCAGCATAGTCTCAGCCAAAATATGTCCCTCCATAGCTTCCACCAACTTTTCTTTCGTCGCCTGTTACAAATTCACAGTAGGTATGAAGTTTTAGTATATGTTATAAAGCAGCTGAACAGGTGAAAAGAGATAAAAACTAAGAAATTCGAGTCTAAACATTTCTCTTTTCTTTCTGTTTTACAGTTCATGTGTACCAATATTTCAATATTTGACAAATTCTATTTTCCCAACGATACAATTTCCGACCCACACATATTACGAGAAATTCTTCTTCGATGTTTTTTTTTTTCAAGATTATTCTGCTTTATCATTCCCGACTTTTTACTCCAGACTCAATACATTGACAAATCGCATTGGACGCTGGAAAATTGTATAGTCGGTGCATGTGGTTGTGTAGAAAAACTGCTAGTGTAGATGCTAGTAGAAGTGTGTAGCATACCTTTTTGCCGAGATTCATTTTGCTGTCGAGTGCGTACACTCTAAACTCAATTCTCTGTTCGCCTGTGGGAGGGCTGGGGCCTCTGTACCCAGGTACCTTGAAGTCATTCACGCCCTCTTGGATGTCTCCATATTCTTTCTGTCCTTCTACATCCTTGTGATGGAATCCTTGTGGTAACCCTGCAGGGAAATTCAAGTTTGGTACAAGTCAGTCCACTGACTATGAACGAAATATACGAGAGTATCGGCTACAGCCTATGATAGACTTGACAATAACTAGGATCCTCATCAGATCAATGTTCCATAGAAGATTGACAAGTGTTTAAAAACGGTAGATCAAGTAGTAAAGCAAAAAGTATGTGAAGAGCCCCATCAACCCGTAGAGGGATGCAAGCAACAAGGTGCAACTTGGGGCTTGGTCCCATTAGCATGTTGGATAGAAAAATGTTACCTTTCAGAGTAGGAGGGATGTTCACTACCACCCTGCACGCATGAAGTGAACGAAACAACGGTTAGATCAATTAGTGTGCACGCTTCCAAGCATCCACATCATGAAGGCTAACCAGTGTTCTCACATAAACTAGTCCACTTCTTCTCAGAAATGCTTACATGAGGAATGTAACCTCTCACAGTCAAAGAGACTCTACTGACTGCAAGGAGTTAATTAAAACCACATACTTCTTATATCTTCTGTGATCAACCACACCTCTTTCTGCTAAATCCTGACTGAAGTGCAATAAGTAATGAGGTTTCCATACTAATACAAGAATACTTCGCTAAGAAGCATGAGATGACGTTACTATAGCAGATTCCCATTGCAGACTAGAGGTGGACATCATATCCAGCAGGACAGAAGAACATTCCTCTATCCAAGATTCCGCCCGCCTTGAGTACATCACAGACTCCCCAAGTCCACTGCCAGTGGTTCTAGCGAGGAGAGTATGACGATCTAGACAAGGTGATCCTAACATCTGAGCAGCGCTTCTGCGCTGCTCACCTAACAAGCATATCTACGGACAACCCACGGATAGAGCGGGATTTCGCATTTTGGTCTGAGTGCAGCGGCAGTGCAGAGCGTGGAATTTCTATGGGCTGATTCTGAACAACAGCTACTTATCCAAAAGCCAAAAGTCCACACTGCGCTGTTCGCTGACCTCGTTCTATTTCTTCGTGCAGCATCCCAGTCCAAAGACCTGTGCAAGGAGGGAAGACGCAGGAGCCGTGGAGGTAGTGAGAAACGTACCAGTGGACGAATGGGACCGTGCTGTCAGGAGACTCAGAGACATCCTCGCATATGATAGCCAGACTCTCGGTTTCTTCGGGCACATTGTGCCATTGGAGGGGCGGAGACATATCATGCTGCGCTCCGGCACCGTCGGCGGTGTGCTTGCGAGGAATTCGACCGTCATTGCCGAAGGCGGTCGATGTTACGCGGAATTCGTCAGCCATGATTGAGAAACGAAGATCGACGATCGGAAACTAGCCTACTGAGCGACCTTAGACCTGTGCAAATCTGAACTTTGGCCTCGGTACAAAATGAAGAAAGTAATATAATACTCCGAATGCGCAGTCGAACAACGATCTTCAGACTTTGATCGATCTTCAGCCCATCACCTCAATTATATATATGTCCGCGCAGCGACGGATCGATGGAACGACGATCCCATCTGCCATGGATCAGCAGCACGATCCTTGGTGGCAATCGGAGCATGAGTGACACCTGCCCCATCTGTTGGCGGCTGCCAAGTGGAGGTCGCGGTGTTCAACGCCACGCGTCGACACGCCAGTAGTGCTCGGACTTCGTCGACCGCTCACGGTTAACGGGGAATTGGCGCAGCCCAGACTGCGATGGAAACTGCGCTCTGGAAGCAGTTCTGGTCTCTGACCGGATGAACCGGGACAGGACAGGTGTACCGGTGTCCACCGAACCCTAAAGCAGCCTACACGATCGGGATTCAGGATGCTGTCCGCTCGACCTTCGTGTCCTCGTGTTCTCGGATAGCGATAATTATGACATCACTCGGAAAGTGGCCAACACGCTTCGACCTTTGCCTGTCAGATCGTCGCTTCCTTTGCACTGGAGAGTGCGTTCGAGATCACGGATAAGCTCCATCGCCAGCTCAGGGCATAATATCTGCTGTTTGAGCCGGCCATGAGTCCCACCCATCTCCGGCTTTCCGCTTCCACAGAAGGTGATCCTCGGTGAGGGCAGACGTTCCCATGATACATTCGCACAGTAGGTCTCAAACGAACAAGTCTCGGGCCCTGTTCGTAGCGCGTGTGTAAACGCAATCTCAATGTACCCTTGGAGTGTAAGGTTATGGTCCAATTTCTAGATCCTCGCTTTTGATTTCCTTTGTGGTGCTCTAAAGTGCTTCACGTTCTGAAGAGTCCATGGGAGTTCAAACCTTTTCCTTTCTTCATTTCTGTGAAGCCCCGTTCCAAAGCCGGGAGAGATTTCGTGCTAGCTTTTAAAGCACTGTAGATTTCGAACTGGGTGAAGACTTATGTCGCGACAAAGCACTTTAAATACGAAGTTGGTTCGAAAACTAGAATGTCTCGAAAGTTTTTGGGATCTCGAACTTGACATTTTCAGCAACTTGTACGAGGGTTTGGTAAGTAGATGTACATTTGCTGACTGACCCTTTATACATTCATTTTTTCTTTGCTAAGTTTATATATATTATGTAAAAGTTAACAAGAAATAACCTAAATTTTGTAGGAAATCTTCAAAAATTATAAACCTTATAAACTTAAATACCCTTAAAAAACGTTTGTAACAAATTTTAATAATCTAATCAATTAACTTGTATAAGAATTAAAGACTTACAATCAATGAAAAATCTATAGATGATATAGAAATTCTGTCACAAGAATGAGTTATTTGTTCTCCAGAACAAAAGTAACTCATTCTTACACGAAAACCTTATGATGAAAAGTTTTAAATCTGTATTATTTCTAAATTACAAATGTCCTGTAAAATGTTACCTTGTTTCATCTTTGGTAGTAGTAATTGCATTCGTTCCCGTTTTACACCATTTACAATCTAGATTTGAAATGACCGTTTACAGTAAAATAAAATACTTCTCGGGCATGCAGTTCTAAGTTTTTTCTGTCGTATAAAGTCACTTTAGAAATGTAAACATTATATGACTAGGCTGTGAAACTTAACATGAAGGGTTGAAGCTAAGATTAGGAGAGCAAAGTTCCCCTCTGAGCATTAACAAAAACCACTTCAATGCTTGTTGCTTCAGTCTTAACCTCCTCATTGGCTTTTGTTATCATCCATACGTCGAATACGTTCCCAAAGTCATACTGCTTAGAAATGTTGCTGAATCACGACATTCCTGTCATTTTCTGGTTGGTTGACAGCATGCCATAAACCTTTGCGTTTTCACGTTTCAAGGACCACGAACTGAAGCGCAAAGACACGAAGGAAGAAACAAGTTCGATGCAATTCAGCGAATTCACCATACAATGAACAATAGCTTGAATATCTTAGCATGCAGAGAGGACTTAGAGGCCTCCCTACCTCACTACTTACACCGCAGTACAGATAACTGTAGAACCTAAACGAGACATTAAAAAAGAGATCAACAGATGAGGATCAAACAAGGTGAAAGCAGAGTATGGAAAACCTTGAGTTCAAGCTGACAGTCTGATGTTCGTGTAACTTTGATCCCAAATGAAGGGGCAGCACAGAGAAAAAAGCTCCTGCAGAACTTGCCAAAGATAGTTTGATCGTCCATAATACACAGGTGAACCTTCAGGTCTAGGTTCACTATTCACAAAACTTCTCTAAAGACTAGTGCTCCAAAGTGACTGCTGACTTCCGCTTGAGTGACAGCTCCCAATTTGGAACCGTCTGTCACTCTTCTCTCTTCCTCTCCTATTTACGGGATAATTCAGTGACGATGATCTGTGTAACACGTGCCTACTGTTTCAAGTACCTCTACTTAAACAAAGACCTGCTCTTTTCAAAAGGCATGTATATTTCTCCTTCACATATTAAGTTGGACCCAACTAAAGGTACAAAAACTTTTAAGGCAGCATATGGGAGTGGGGATTCCACTAACAGCAGGTACCGTCATCATTGAGAAGAACAAGCTCATGATACCAGGCCCCATAGGACAATGAAACACAATGAGTTTGCACTCATGTAGGCTTGGAGAATAGATTAAGCTCCAAGAACGTGTAACATGACAGCATTTTGAGCGTGCATGCGGTTCTCGGCCTGCGGGAACACGATAGAGTTGGGTGCTTCGATTACACCATCAGTGACCTCCACCCCTCTTTCCGCAGGTAAACAGTGCATAAAGAGTACCTGGGGGCCTGCCTGCTCCATCATTTTCTCGTTCACCTGTCATTCGTCAGGCGATTGCAAAAATCAGTTGATATATGCTAGCCTTCGTCATGGAGAAATAGATAAGGTGGCTAGCAGGCGTTGTTTAACTTATGCTTAAAAGAAGAGGGGGTTTGCACCTGAAAGCCTTGAAATCGCTGCATTCTTAACGCAGCCTCTTCCTTTTGACCCATACTAGCCCATACATCGGAGTAAATCACATCTGCTCCTTTGACGGCTTCCATTGGATCATTCACTATGTCGATCTTCGCACCTTTCGCCCTCGCTTGCTCAACAGTTGTTGGATCGGGTTCAAAACCTCGTGGGCAAGCACAAACAAAGTGGATAGGGACGACCGCTGCAAACCGCAACCAAGAGTGTACAACGTTGTTTCCATCTCCGACATACACGACCTGCCCCACCCATTTATCAAGAAAAGAGAAAATCAACGAACTGACATTTTGCTGAAGTGATCAGGCTTGCACTGACAAACAAAATTACAAGTTAACCTGGAGAGAATCTAAATCTAAATCTATTAACCTTGAAGGACTAAACTGATTGCTTCACTTTGCGTTGGCTGCTCCTGTAACGATCACTAGTATATTACTCTAGAAAGGACGACACACAAGTTAAAAGTGCATGCACTTTATGGCTAAAAGTAGAGAAATATATGGAGCTCCCTTTACAAACCTTGATGTTGTCGATGTAGCCTTTGTGTTCAATAATAGTCAATGCGTCAGCCATTATCTGGCATGGATGATTGTAATCTGTCAACCCGTTGATGACCGGCACGCTACCAAACTTAGCCAGATCAATGAGGTCCTGAAAGAGCACACAGACATGATCCGATCAAAACCAATAACCACTTGCAAGTAGGGCCAAATATTAGAGTTCAAAATCACGTCTAATCAACTGCTTCATACAAAACAAAAAAAATTGCCTTGTGTTCAACAATTGTTATCACGTACTTTACGAAATGAGACCACAATGTGGTTGCTAGCAGGAACAAGACTGCAAAACTCATTGTGTGCATATCTTGAAGTAGTACGGATAAACATTCTCCAGTATATTCAATCGTCCAAGGAAGTCTGTGGTAGGGAGAGGTCTGTATATCTTGATCTGCTTTGCAGATCAGTATATACAGTTGATGAAGCATGACGAAGGCCAAACACCAGGCAACAATAACTAAGTAGTACAAGAAGAAACAGCACCACTCCTTGGTCCTTCAAAGATTAACTTCAATGAACATCTAGCCCAATCTCAACGCAGTCTTGACATTTCCACTTTCGGTAACACCGAGTTCCAACTGTCTTCGTAGGTATTCCAAACCATGCAGGAAGCGCACTCTCACGCCTTCGATGCTTCCTTAGAACCTGCGTTGCTAACTACATACAAAACAGCATACTTCACTGCATGCCTACGGCAGTTTCCACTGGCGAGGTTCTAAAAGTGACAAATGCACGTGAGCAAACGTGATGCTGCTCTTATATGGTAAACTAATCAACTATTTGCTTTATGACTAATCGTGGCCAGAGTGGAAGGGAATATATTATAGAAGAGCGTTCATTCAGGTGAAGAGATTTGATGGACTGTAGGAAGTAGATGAGCAAGAAACAACTCACACACAGCAGTTCATTCGAATAGAGGAAACCAAAGGGTTGGGGGTTGGGGTCGATATGCAAGAGATCTAACTGAGAGGAGAGTGTTGACAAGTGTTTGCATCAGCAAGACTTGTAACATCTTCCAAACTTCACCTTCGACCAGAAACCCATAAGTAGAACCATGATCAGAAACTTACGCGTTAAGTTGATGAATCTTTATTTCTGGCTGAAATATGAGATCTGAAAAACCGATTCTTCTTTAACCTGATGAAGGGTTTTTGAAAGTCGATCGACGACTACATCTTGTTACCAATTTATAAATCAAGTACGAGTCCCGACACAACAATAGTCATTATTGAACTGGCTTCATACATTATCATTTCCAATCTTAGTCAGTTGAATACCTAGAAACAAAAGTTAGAGAGAATCAACCAGATGAAAGAGCTGAAGTAAAAGCAAAGTAAAGTAGACAAGGCCGTAAGAATTCTCGTACCTTGTGTGCAAACAGGCGGGCCATGATCACATCGTTGTATCCTGACAGAACACGGGCAATATCTCTGGTTTCTTCCCGTTTTCCCAGCTGTATGTCATCAGGTCCCAAGTAGATGGCGTGACCTCCAAGGAGATGAAAGCCTGTTTCAAAAGATACTCGAGTCCTCATGGATGGCTTGGTAAAGATCATGGCCATAGTTTTCCCAGCAAAGGGCTTGAAACTTCTATCACCACTTTTTAGCTTAGCCTTCACCTCCGCGGCCCTCTCAAGAATATTCATTATAGTTTTGTTGTCGTAATCATCGATGTGAAGAAAATGCTTGACTCCTTGGCCTGCACAAGTTTTGCATTGTCTTCAGCAAATGATGGAAAAGGTCCCATGTTTTCAAGAACATGCAACAATAGAAACAAACAGAGGGAACGCCACAATTGTGAAGGGAGCTGAAGCGCATAGGCCACCAGTTGGACCACCTTCAGTTAAATAGGACGCCACATGGCTGATATGATATACATGAAACAATGACCGTGGCTTGATTGTTTGAATTTAAGGCAAGTGCAGATAAACCGATGAACGAGGCAGACCCTCTGCAACTCCATTCAGTGCTTTGAGCTAGTCTGAAGTTCGAAAGCGCTATGACTGTGAATAGTACCAGTCTCTAGTGATGAAAATGCGTGGACGGTCTCTGGTTTGAAACTAAAGAACAGGTAGCAATTGAAAATAGCCAATACCGATACCAAGACTTTGCAAGTTCCAGTTTCACATTGCACATGCATAAGCTGTGAAGCAACCACCCCCAGGCAGTGAATCTGCAAAACCCTTAACATCAGAAGGAAAAGCTATTACATCCCAAGTCTCAAGCCATCGAGGACGAGACAGACGACTCTAATCGGTTCACTAACGGAAACCAGCATGAAAGAATTTGGCATGTGAGTTCAACTCGAGCAAGGAACAGAGCACATCGGGAAAAAGCAGTCGTAAAAGACGGTCAGACTTTTACCGGCTTGAGACTGAGACACAGAAGCATCATTTTGCGTCGCAGTAGAGCTTTTGCACACGATCTTTCCACGATGAGAATAATCACCGCGTCTCTCAGAATGCAAGCGAACGACTGAAAGTCGACAAATCAAAGGAGCTCCGCGAATCTGGGAAGGCGCCAGAGGCGTCAAAGCCTTGGAGCTCCTCGGCGACGACACAAGACCAGCAGCAGCAGCATTGCAGCATGCGAGAACTCCACTTGCAGCAGCAACGACCCCCATTGCTCAATCCACCTCCTCCTCGCCCTCCTCAGACTCCCTCGGCAGGTCAATCTCAACTCACGCGCTAACTCTCTGCTGCTATCTCCACCATAAGCGATCAAAACTTTCCGCCTCTGAGAAACAAGAAAAGAAATGCCGGTCCTAGAACGCAAATGCTTGTTCTCCTCTCGCACAAACAACCAAGTGTCCGTGATTGTTTTCCTTCGCTTCCTTCCTTTGCTGCCATTCCCTGTCCATGGGCAAAACCCTCCCCTTCCCGTCCTCCTCCCCAACTTCCTTCACCAACTCTCCTCAGCTTTTCACGTCTGACTTGGGTACCGTACCCGAAACCCATACCCACGGCCCCACCCATGCTGCTGAAAAGTTCAGCATGCCATTACTTTACGGGAAGCTGTGGTCTCCGGATCGGGTCTTCGCATCCATTCTGCTATATTACTTGGTATTTTCAATGGGGAGGAAGCATTGAGAAGGCCTACTGGAATGCATCCCTATATCGTGGATTTGGCGCTCTCATCCTAAATCGATTTTGGAGGTTTGTTATAGAGTAGCTGCATGGGTTTGGACCGTGAAGATTAGGATCGCCACGGTTGGTCCAAGTGAGAGGATCTTGAAAATGCTATGAGTATCACGGGACATAGAGATATCTCCACGCTCTACCGCTACCTTTGGATCACATCTTGGATTTGCTCATGAGGACTTGCATGTACTCTTGGGGGTCTGGTATAAAGAATGCAAGTTATGGATATGACTTTGCATTATTTTATCACTTCATTCGAGGCCCTACATATCAACAGTCAGCACCCTTTGAACATCGAACAAGTGTATGGGTAGATTTTGATGGTCAAACATCTCGTGACGACCGAGTACAAATCTTCGAGCATGCCTCTCCTAGCCTTGGAGCAGGACGGCATTTTTCTTGGATTATACCACTCAAGACTGTCATGAAAGTCAAAGTTTCCCTAAAAACTGACAGAAAGCTTCAAGTATCAGCAACATATCTTTAAAAAAATAGCACTCCACATTCTTGACCTTTTTCATTTTCCTTATCAGCTCCAATGTTTCAAAAACAAGAAAAGGCTTTACGTAAATGATTTAAAATCTTCCGACCTTGGGTTGTCTTGTCGTGTCTTGTCTTACTTCCTTGTCATTAGAGAGCAACCTGCAACAGCGGTGCGGTATTCGGTACGAGAATGAACATAAACTGCCTCCACATCAGTCTGCACAAATGTCTGCTGGTATGCTTGCACTACTTGTGACGCAGTTCTCGTTTCATTCGGTCACTTCTCGTCTCATAGTTCTTCTCTGTTGACATACTTGCTGCAGGATGGTAGAACTGCATAACATTGAGTGTCAAAATCCCATTGATTTCAAGACTCGTGGTTAACTCCATGTTGTGATAAAAAGTGTCAAGTTCATGGAAAGCATTTGTCCTCTTCGACGACCTTCTTCCCGTGAACCCTCGTCAGTAAATTCTCCTCTGCAGCTTTTTCCTGCATCTTTTAATCTAGCAAGAAATCGAGCAGAAGAAAGATCACGAAATCGAGGCGACAAAATTTGGGTTTGTTGCAAGACCCCAAAGAAGAGAGACACATTATGAAGGAAGAACTAGGAAAAGATGAAAAGGGCTGGTCCAGGTCTTAAGCTCGAGAAACTCAGCCCAGTGCGAGGAGAGGGAAGGAAAAGATTTAGAAGTCACTATTTTCTTAGTACTACTAATCTGCAGCTGTGTTAAATGCCTTATCATAATAGCTTCAAGAGAGAAAACTAGCATTTGCAAATGACAAAGCATCACATGCTCAAATCACATCCTACAACTCCGCTCTCTTCAGTGGAGGCTATAAGCCTTGCAGCGCCACGGAACCGCGAATTTGATTGTGGATAAAGGAGTACAGTACTGTACATGATAAGGTAGAAAGTGATGCATGGCTCATTTCATGCTCAATAATCTCGTCCATCTTCCAAAACTCTTTCATTTCTATCTTCACGAGGATAAAGATTGTGTTCTCCTGCAGAGTAGAGCATTTATACATTTCAGATGAGTGCCCTAGTACAGCCGCAAATCCCAGTAGTAGTTTCGTTCATGCAAGTATCACATATGGTTTAAGATACATTGTAGTCTTGTGAAGGGAATGGCTAGTTATCCCTCACTTAGGGCTAATTAGCCTTCGTCCTAGTATAGGGTATTATCTAATTGATCGAACACTTTATAATTGCTACTGCATCGACCAATAAGAGAACTGAGTGAGTGCTATATAACCCTAAGTATAACTAATCGCTCACTCTTGTAAAAAATGAGGTTTGCTATAAATATTACATAAGAGAAACCGTTCTAGAGATAATTTCTCTCTGATATCCAGGAACGTATCTTTGATGAAGTTGTAATGAACTCATCATTGTACCTCTTACTTTGAGTCTAATGGGAGGATTATTGTGACGAAATACAAATTCACTCCCGAAATTCACCAATTTTGAGTTTGTTCTCAAGAGAGTGTAAAGATTTTACACAAAGATAATAATTGCGTGAGACTTATGTATATTTTTGGAAAGTCTGGACATTTGGGGTCCGAAGAGAAACCAAATTGATCAACCTTATGCGACCTATGTCTGGAGATTAAGACATTCAAACAAAAGTCAATAAAAAATCTTCCAATCAATTATTGGGATTTTGTTAGATCGAATCATCTTGACAATTTTAGAAGATGGATGCATATAAGTCGCCTTCTAAAGCTATTCTGAACAGCAATTTGATCAATTCATGCACAATCTCTTGGGTAACTTTACAGGGCTATGCGCAATCTACGTCAATAGAGAGTTGCTCAATTATGCTCTTTCATTACTTGTTCTATCCTATACTCTGTTAGTATTGACTTAGCTTTGAACTGAACTTAGTAGCTTAGCCCTAATTAGGATGAGGTTATGCTGTTCATCATAAAGGAGAGATCTCCATAGCTCTCCTCAAAAAAAAATTATTAATTTTATTTTTATCACTTGTTCCATCCGCCACGTCGAATTTCTCACTATGTTAGATTTTAATTTAAACATTTGACCTTCTTCGGGAAAATTTTAGGAAAATTTTAGGGAGAGCTTAAAGCAAAGAATATAACCTTTACTGTGTCCTTACAATGACTATTGTATTTACATCTGATAGGATGAACATCCACTTTGGTTACCAAATCGATTTGATAGGAGAAGTGGATATATGTCATATAGAGGCATCAAAAGCCTCGTCAAGTTTATTTTCTCGCTCTTATCTCTCATGACACAAAAGAGATTAGCGGGCTGACAAGTTGCTGAATACATAACAGGGCAGTGACAAGTCTAACCGATATGCTCCAAGTCAGAAACTAAATCTGGATTTGAAAACGTTTTACAAAATATTCAGTCTTCTTAATAAATTTGGCTGGTGAGAAAATCTGAAAGTCATTCATTTTCTCTTACCAATAGGAATATTTTGACCCCTTGCCAAAGGAGGTTATTGAGTTTCAAAAAATAATCTTAAGTGAACTTTCCAGAATATTGATTTAATTTTATAACATCAAACATCAAATCAATTTTTATATTTGTGTACGTAAATATGTGTATAAATACACAAAGAAATAAAATAATCCTTTTTTGGAAATATGTTGCTTTTTCTTCACATCCATGGGAATTAAAATATGTAATCGTTCATCATATTGTAATGAAGAAGTAAACCATAGTATTGATGGTGAGAATAAACTAGTATTACATATGCAACTAAATCCATAACGCATACAATTGAGACATAAAATTATTCTTGTACTAAATGATGTCAATTTCTTGTCAATTTCTACGAAGTTACAAATTATGATTGAAATTTCAAAGCTAAACTGGGTATTGTTGAAAGGATCGACTGTTTGAGCTTCTTCCAGTTATGGGGCTAGTAGTCTCACGATTGTGTTTGTTGTTATATCCTCCAGCTTAAGTTGTCCATTCTATGGTGTGTTATGTCATTTTTTCCCTCAACATGATGTTTTTTTCTCTGTGCTGTTGAGGAAGTAGATGCTGATTGCTTGAAATTAAATAGAATTCATTTTCCCCGACTCCAATCGCTGACTTTCACAAGCCAAAAAAATGTTAATATATATTGTTGGGTAGCTTTTCGATGATTACTGCGTCTATCGAGCCTCTCGGGATGTAATACCTCTACGGGCTAGTACTGGAAGTAAGAGGATTTCTTCAATGAGGTGATATGAAACTTACTACGAAGTGACAGGACAATTGTGACCAGAGTCAATCAAACGATTCTTAGTGAGTTCTCCAATACGTGATTTCTTGATTTTGCCCCTAAAGCTGTCATTCTTACGTACAAAATAACTTACTAATTCTTCATGATTTTGGACATACACCGTTTGATCACTATCAAATATTGACAATAAAACTTAACATGCTTGTCTTGTTCCATTACCGCAAAACTTCGTTAATCTAATAACAAGCATGCCACAAAAAGTGAGTACTGCTCATTTGGCACAGTGACAGTTCCCTTGAAAATAGGGTCTAGTTCCTGGTTGTAAGAAATTATAAGCTCTTGACCATATCTGGCTATTCATCCCGCCAGGGAATGGATGAAACCCATTTTAAAAGTTCAGTATGTTGGAATTGATGGATCCACCTTCTTGGAATATGCATGAATTCCACCATGGATGTTATACAAGCGCCTAAAACCCTGCAAAAGTCCAACATGTCCAAACAAAAGATCCAGACCAAAGTAATTGAATATCCATAATTATACTTCACACTTCAGACTCGTTCAATATCGAAAGTGCAGAAAGAAAGTATTATGCTGATATAATACACCTTTCTCTTAAATGACTATAACCGCTCATGGATAATAACTCTGATGAATAAGGTAGTTGAACTTCAGGGACTTCAGATTCTTTAAAGTTCACATACTTCACTAAGTTCTTCTGTCAAGTAAAGGTTTTTATGGTAAAAATAACAGCTCTGTTTTACAACTCTAAACCATATTTCTGATCTGTTCCCTTTTTTCCTGTCAATAAAGATACTGACAGAACAATATCAAGTACACGCTTGATGTCCAATCAGAGACAAGAGAGGACACATGAAGCAGGGAGTTCTTTCGGATAACCATCAAAGGAGAAATCTGTTCAAGCACTACTAAAACAGAACGAGAGGACTAGAGAAAGCATACCTGTGTTTGAAGCCATTGTGCTGCCTGCATCGATCTCATCCCATGGTGACACTGAGAAGTTTTTTCATGTTAGACACACACACCCGATCTATGAGGAAAGATAAAGAAACAACCCGATCTTCTCTGTGACCACTAACCTAATATGCAACTTCATACCAGCTTTCCTTCACCACAAATCACTTCCCTCTCACTGGAACAACCTCGTCGTAAGAGCTAATGCAGTCCAAGATATTATTAAAGCTAGATGCTGAAACTTACCAAAACGTAAGTATCTTTTTCTGGATCCAAATCATCTGCGATGCTTGGAGCCCATTGACCGAATCTACTCAAAGGATAGGCCTCAAAGCCTTTAATGGAAGCAGTAGAGCTGTCCATATAAACATTTCAAAATAACTTAGTAGTCCAGCACAGTGCAAAAGCAGCTTTTGAGAAATCATCTCGTTTTTTGTCTACTCCAAGACCAAATCCATGGAAAAGCATTGCTCATCTGGTAAATGGATTCAAGTCAAGAATGATGAAACTTATGTATGAAATGTAGACTAGCATGGTATAGGCAGTTTGTACATTTCATCCGGTTCTCGAACATCAACAAGTTGAGCTTCCTCAAAAAACGAGGGGTCTTGCATTCGCTCATGAAACTCCTCAGCATCTATCTGCTCCAATTTCATCGCTGGCCTGTTGACCCAACAAGTGAGTACAAGCAAATTTAACTCAAGAATCCTAAGCAGTATCTTCGACGATTGTAAGCTAAACCTTCATCGCATCAGCATCTCTGGTGCATCTTCCAAAAAAATGGTTGTGGGCCCCGACCAAATTTTCAAAGTCGAATGAGGAAAGGACAACGAGCTACCTTTCGCTCAGCACTTGCAGCAAATGCCACCCATGTTTCGTTTTGACGCGGATCAACTTGTTCAACTGAGCTGTGAATATGGCCTCCTCAAACGCTGGATCCTGCAGACAGAATTTGATCACTCATCAATGTGTTCAAAAGCTGCAGTAATTCAACAACCTGAAAACTAAGGAAACTCTCCACAAATAGTTCTAAGCGCAGATTTCCAGAAAAGCCAAGAATCGATGTTCGACGTTCTGAAATATAATCCATTTTAGGATGAGTAACCTTACAGTTTGGCCTTCTGCTAGCCATCCTAGCATTCCTCCTTCGACACTTGATGGACAAATTGAGTGTTCTTCGGCTATGTCGCTCAAGTCCAAACCCTCTGCATTTGTATGAATCGATTTAATGATGCTATAAAATGTTGGAAAGTAGACATAACATGACATAACTATGTCCTCTATAACAACCGCTCTCGATTTCAGAGGAAAAGCTAGAGGCGCAAAGAATTTAGACGTCCAAAAATGAAATCATATATGAAGAGCTTGAAATTCGGTCTTCACTGTGATGATGATGATAGCAAATTTCTTGTAAGCCTAAGTGCATTAGCTGAGGTCAGCCTATTATCGGGGAAATGAGAACAGTCGTATCAGATACTTGAACACTAACTGATTTATAATTATCAATCAGCAGTGGTGAGTTAATTGAGTGCAAGGATTCAAACAATGAGAGCTACAGATCACTCTCATCACACTTATGAAGATGCCTTCGATTTGATAGATGCCTTCGATACAAAGTCTTCTCAAAGTACCTTGAGTTATTTTCCGCTGAAGCTCCAAGAGCAGTTGGAGCTGGTCTTCTTTCACCAGAAGATGCTGCACCAAAAGTTCTCGATCTTTAGCCTTTGATGGACTACCTCCAACTTCTACGCTTGATGATGCTTGGGCCACAACTGCATTCGACCACACTCAAGTTCAGCGTCTCGACAAATGCAATCAATGTAAATTTCTCACACATACAATTACAAACCCCACAATTTAGAGACGCATATAGATTCCAAGAGATCGTTTGCAGAAATGTACATGTTTATCCTGTTAAACTAAGAAAATCCCAAATTTCATACCAAAATCTTTAGTTTCACGTTTTCTTAGGCTATTAACCACGAATTAAGAATATAAGTCCATGACAGACAGACAACGACAGAAGATAGTACTTTGAATCATCACGAGAGCGCAATTTAAGAAAACGAAGTAAAAATTCCTTTCTGGACCGAGACGACGTCCAACCTTCCCAATATTGAAGTCACATTCTTTCGGAAATGACTCGATGGGTAGTAATCTACGACAACATTTGCTTTTTAGTGGCAACAACCTGTTGAGATGTGCTCTGTTTGCATTTTGAAACTTAAATTCGAAGCTGAAGCGCGCCAGCTTAAATTGCTGGAGTGGCCAGCGAACCCAGCAGCGCCGAGAGAACGGGTGAAAACTCGCTTCACAGACTCAGGAGATGAAGCACACCGAGGTGAATGTAAACTTGCGAGCCTCGAGGTAGTATTCCAACTACTACGTTTTGTCAGTGCTTTGCTTGCAAGTGGAATTGCCCATATGACGGGAGAACTGCCTTGCACCAAAATTCTAGCCATTGTATGTGTAGAGAACTCGGATGGTATAAGAAACTATCTGCAACCGATTCAAAATTGGCACTCAGATATGTCCATAACCTCGCTCGAGCAGCCAATTTTCCTTCGCAAGGAAAGATGGCAGTCTCGCCAGCGAACGCTAGACTGTCCCTCACTTATCTTCCTATAAAGGCTCTTCAGCTCATGGGTTCTCGCGTTCGTGAGTGGTTGTTGGATTCCGACAAGCCATGTTACAGCAGCTTTCAGCGGAGTTGGTTTGTATACGGCATACCACAACCGGATACGTCGTTCCCTCACAGGATTCTCGCCACTTGGTGTAGATGAGGTGGTCACTCTATGTCTTGTCCTCAAAACTGGACAAAACGCCCATGACACATGTTAACACTGCAAACAGGACGGTTGTTCGTTCACTGATGAGATTTTCCCGTTACTGGTGTTTACTCCTCGCCATTTCGGAGAACTTCTACTACTACAGTCATCCAGGCATTCCCGCCCGATGGCCTTTGGTGGAGAGAGTAAGCCTCCTCGTCTTTAGATTCGTATTTAGTTGAAGTGGCACTTCAATGCTTCCATCGTAATATAGAACTAACACTACTCTCAAATTGGGTGTACTTCATCTGTCCTTCGACACGATGTTAATCCCTTCTTCAGAAAAAAGGTACGGCCTTGAGATTTGCAAAACAATTTAAAAGAATAATGTCGTGCGATCATTGCTGTAAATGTTTAGTGCCCCCTCGAGCTTTTGACACCGCGTAGAGAAAAACCGTGGATACAAGTATCGGATGGCGCATGTAAACCCACGTTGTGCGGGTACTACTGTCGCTTGGGGATAGAACGTTTTCTATTCTCCTTATGCCTTAACATATTATTGGCCGTCACAGGCAATCACATAATGTAACTCATTCTTCATCAAGACTTTAAACACACAGAGAGCATCTTGGAGATCACCCATTCGAGAATATTTTTTAGTTACATGAAGGGGTCACTTGGTTTAATAAAATTGTGGGTCAGTATGTCAGAGATCTACAACGAGGCCTCACTCTTCCTGGGATGGCGCAACATTAGGGTATATTGATAATACCTCGAGCCATGCTAGATGACCCTCAGATATATCCCTCACCACTGATGCTATCAATTTCAAGGGTACACGTACTTGAGCCCTGGAATCTCTTTCACGCAGAGTAACATCATTTGTTACATCTGTCTCAAAGTCCACAGTGATGGCAAAAGGCACTCCTAACTCATCTGTTCGTGCGTATCTCTTGCCGATGGAGGTTCCCGTGATATCTATTTTGTTCGCCACTCCTGCTCTCGTCAGGGCAACAGAAAGATCCTTGGCCACCACATTGAGCTTCTCATTTTGTATCAACGGGAACACAGTGCATTTGATAGGTGCAACAATTGGAGGAAACTTGAACACGACCAGCTGTTCGTCACCTCCTTTGCTGGGCCGGGTGTAGAAGCAGTGCTCGTACATACAGTAGATGATTCGCCCGATGCCAAAAGAGGGTTCGATGACAGCAGGGGTGAACTTCCTGCCTGCTTCCGTGACAGTTTCTTTCGATATTGATACCTGCTCTTTCTTAATGGTAAAAGTTTTGCCCGTTGTGCACACTTCCAGTGGAGCCTGTCCATCTGCCTCGAGCTTCGCTTTCATGTCCAGCGCTTCTTCTTCAGACATAGCCTGTAACACAGGCAATACCCAAACATTATTTACTAGTCCTCTTGAAGTCCAGTTCTTGAAGTCAGACAAGTTGACGGACTAACACCAAACTAGACAGGATAAACACAATTGGTTAAAAATAGCCTCGAGGACCATAAGAAACCATGTCCGCAGAAACATGCAATAACTTACGAGCAAGGCCTTGCCGACAGTATCGCCATCTTTCTTGAATGCCGGTCCGAGCAGTTTTAGATGTGGTGTGATCTTCAGTCTCTGTAACCAAGTGAGCAAAGACGAAACTCTTCAATAAATACATCTGAGCCATAACAAAAAAATGGCGATTCTCTTTTCAAAGGTAAAATCAACAATCTCTGATTTCCGGTCAAAACCCCTTCGGATGAGTGGAAATCAAAATGTGCCTTACCTCGAAAACTTTGGATTCTGCATATTTCTCAAAAGCAGACAGGTCGTGATTGCTCTTATCCTGAGAAGGTTTGCATATAACGAATCAGTATCGAAAGAAGACAGCAGTGAGACGCTGAGCACGCAGAACAGATATCGTGATCCCAGGAGGAAAACCCTTCTGTACTGAGAGCATCACAGACTTACGAGTGTTTCATATGACTACCGCCAGTCTACTTGCACTTGACAGCCTTTCTTTGCCCTCGGATGCAAAGAACAGTTTGAAAAGAGCACTTTATACTTACGGAGTGAGCTTTCAAGTCGTAGGCAGACCGGTCAGCCAATCCTGTAACTTCTATCCACCCGTAAGAACATTCGATTTCCGCATCCCAACAATCGGCGGCATAATGGGCCATTTCGTTGGGCAAATGTTGACGGAAGCGTAACCTGTCCTTTTGAATACCAAGACTTGTGAGAAACAAGTACGTCCTCGCGATAAAGTAGCCCAACGTCTCGTTGTTGACTACGCCCTGTAATAAGCAGTGGCACGCAGTGTAATAAGACTTTTATTCTTACCAACATGAACGGTCATTTCCAATCAAACTTCACTTTTACAGGATTACTGTGAGAGATGGTCCATAACGTGCGTCATAATGAGTGAATGAAGTGAAGTGGAAAAGAACTCTGACAAGGGTGCCTAGACTCTCTCTAATCAAGGGAGAACCATCGATTGCGAATCTGAGTATCCATCACGATTGCAAGAACGCGTCAAATATGCATAGTGAGAACAGTTCATGCCAGATAAACCGCAACTGCTTACCTGGCTTACGGCGTCACCAATTCGTGTCTTCACGGGCTTCTCCATTGACAGTTGTTCTTTCCTTGGATACAACAAGAATTCGAGGTCTGCTACATCCTTGAACTTCGGATGGGATTTGTCTTCCGGGTCAACAAAGTGTTCAATTTCAGCCAGCGTGAACTCTCGAACCCTCAGTAAACCTTGTCGAGGGGCAATCTACACAAATCAGAGACAGAAAGTTGAATCAACAATTTTGCAACATAGATTGTCTACTTTCAGGAGACGTATTTCAGTGTAAAAACTAAAATAATAATGAAAAGCGTTACTCATTGCTCACGAAGAGTTTGAAGACTTTGTACCTCGTTCCTAAATGCCTGGCCAATCTGTGCCGCTGCAAAAGGTAGCTTGTTACCGTTGTAGTAGTACAGCTTGCTGAAGTTCACGAAAATTCCCTGAGCAGTTTCTGGACGCAAGAATCTTCGGAGATGCCAGATAATATTAGTAAACACACAGCAGCCAACTGGCACTTCTCTTGAAAAATGAAATTCGCAACAGCCCAATACCCGTAGCTACAAAACAGGACAGCTTAAATTCGCTCACCCTGGGGCATTTCCTGATGGACCGATCGATGTAGAAAACATTAGGTTGAACGGATAAGGATCAGACACAGGGTTCTTCGAGTCTGGAGCGGTAATCTTGTACTCCTTGATTTTCTCACCAAGCTGTGCAGCGTTGAGCTCGTCCAGAGTTGTCAGAACTTCCTTCAGTTCCTGCCTCTTTGCGGATGTCAACAGGGGGTCCTTCTCTAAAGCTTCCGTACAATAATCCTTAAGAAGATGATCTGCTCTATAACACATGCCAGTCTTCTCATCCTTCACCATGAAATCTGTAAATTTGTCCACGTGCCCGGAGGCCTTAAGCACAATCTCCGGAGTAACACAAGGGCAATCGATTTCTAACATGCTCTCTTCGAGCACATAATGCTGCAAAAAAACAAAAAACCGCATAAGACTCAATCCACCATCCAGCCAGCCCGTCCATCTGCGTGGCCCTCACAGATGGCTTGTGCAGATATGAACAAGATCATCCACGAACCCGACCCTTACATCGAACTGGGCTATCGATTTCAAGCACATGGATGAGAAATTTCGAACGAAGCGTTACAAGATAGACAAATGAGTCACTCAGCGTCGATCTTCGGGTCTAAATTCACCTGGCGCCACAATGCGAGTACATTGGCCTTGATAGCACAACCGGGAGGTCCATAGTCATAAAGGCCGGCGACACCACCGTAAATTTTGAAAGCCGGGATGAAAAACAACCTGCTGGTCAAAGTGTCATTCAATTGCTGTCTAAAGCTCTCCTTACTATTACCCTTGCCGTCCGATCCAGCGGCCTTGGACGTGATTTCCTTCTCTTTCGCCTGCACTTCCAATTTCAATTTCATCAACAGCTGCAGAGCCTCCTCGATTTCTTTCTTGTCCACTTTGTTGCCTTTCAGGGCTCTCACTACTTCGCCCTGCTTCTCCGTCTCCGTCTTTTTCTCCAGCAACTCTGTCCTCAACACTTCCAATTCCTCCTCCGTCGCCGCCATTTTGACAACTCACTTCTTCTAATCCAAACGACGAAGCAGTCAACACTTCGATCGACCGACGAGCGTCCTTCGGATTTTCCACGAAGCAAATCGATCGATGAAGTTGAATTTCGCTCTCTCTCTCTCTCTCGCTCTCACATTCCTCCCTTTGCTCAAAACCCCTTCCTCACTTCTCCTCCACGGACAAACGCCAAGCAATATTCCACAATATCTATATTCAGATAATTCACTAAATCCCGTGGTCGTCGTTCTATGCCGTCCGATCTAGGTTTATTGCGGCTCAGATATTTCGAACTATGATCCCCCTTATTATCAATTGCGGGTAAAGAGCTGCGATGTCTTCACCATTAGGGTTTTGCAAACCAAACCTTCGGGCCAGTTGCAATCGATTAGATAACCAATAACCAAATAATTTAGCAATAAGCATCGGATATAGCTCATGACGTCGGACTTTTTCAGAAAGAAATGGATATGATGGGGCAGCCACCAATAACATCACTGTGGCAAATATATACTATCTCTTAAGAAATCTCAACTATCCTCATACAGAAACATGAGAATATTGAATAAAATTCTCAACTATGATATTACTTTCTCACCGACTTAGTAGCAGGTGATTTTGGTAGAGAAATTTAACAATGTATACCTCAATTAATACAATATTGTCAAGAAAATTTTAATATGATATATTTTAGAACTGTATTCCAAAAAATTATGTATCATTCAACATTCATCCCTTTTTTTAATTCTTGATTTTTCTATAAATCTCTCACCGATAAATTTCAAACAGTTTTTATTGTTTTCATGTAATGATTAGAATCTTGAGACAATTTCAACATCTCAACATAGCTCAATGTTTGGATTGTTTCAACTTCATTTTTTTGCAATCTATGATTTTCTTAAATCATTCATTCAAAATTTAAATATATGCTTACCATATTTATTACGTAATTTAACTTTTTAGAACAAAATGCAAAACAACCAATTCAAAGTGACTGCAAAACATAAAAATGTTGACAAGATGGAAGTATTCAACATCTCATGAGCAGTCAGGGTACATTTTAACATACTTCAATAATTATATCATGCCACAAACATTCTACATTTATTCTTAATAAATAAGCAATACCATCAAAATCACTATCTGGTTTGAAATGTACTAAAACTCATATGAAGTTAGTTGATTGGTTTGAGTCAGACAGTTATTACAGGAGTTAAAACTCCAGCCCATGGAACCGATTTAGCAAAATATAAAAACGTTGTGAATGTCTCAATCTAACAAAATAAAATAACAATTTCCATAACATCAAGATTTAATGTATTTCTATATTTTCATGTATGATAAAATATTGCCTTAACAATAAATTAAGTTGGTTGAATGAATTTTGGTTTATTAGAAATTGAACCAACATTTTTTTTGATAATATATTTTACATATAAATATATCAAATCTACCTCAAAATATATCAAATCTTCAATCACAAAAAAAACAACACAACGGTTCAATTAGCTAAAAATGTCACAATCTTTATATATTTTATCAGTATCAAGCGTAATTTTTCATATGTTAGACATGTATTTTTTAACACATAATTGCAAGTTTAATAATCTCATTAGATCGTCTCAAATTTGTAATAATTATTATTAAAAATCAGTTTATATTTATTACTTAAAATAGATTTATGATTTTAAACTATTTATATGTAAATTTTAATTTATATAATATTTCACATTCTAAAATTTAATTCAATATGCTACTCTAAATCACATATGTTTAAGTTATACATATATTCAACACCATATTATGTTGTAAATTGCAATTAACTTCATCTGTCGGTAATGTATTGATTAAATATGTATAACACAATTATTCATGCTCATGACATGGATTATTACACTCTTCAAAAATTCAAGATATATTCAAATATTATTTTTTATTATATTTGCTAGTATTTAATATATAATCGAAATTTCAAGAAACATTTTATCTAGTTTATGTGTATAATTCTAACTACATATTCAATAAAACATAAACAATAAATAGTCATGGTATAGTAGGATAAGATATGAATAGTGATATTGAAGAAATTATTTTTGCTACAGTACAATAAATTAATGCAACTATTGAATATTGTTTCAATCACTGATAACATGAAGAAGTAAACAATATGAATTTAGAAAAACTATTCAATAGAATATAAGGAATTCTAATTTCTAACCATTCAAATAAAATCTGAGTTCAAACAAATTTTTCTTGATTACTTTGAGTTTAAATTACTTTAAACTTGTTACTATTACCAGTTGATGATAAATTAACAAAATTATTCGAAAAATAAAATTTTTTAAAATAGAATTCTTTTAAATTTACTTTAAAAGTGTAGAACAAATCATAAGAATCTTTATTTGCGTGATCAGTTGAGATTATTTTTAAAGAACCCAGTTAAATTTGGGATTTTATATATTAAATATGATGCATATACACATTAAAAATTTGATTTCAATTAAAATTTTATATATCAAAACTTTTAATACAAGAAAAATATAATATTCTAAAAATAGTTGATAAGTTTTGTAAGTCTTATTATAATAAATAAATATAACATATGGCCATTTTTTCCTGTAACTTTTTTTATAAATAAAAGTTCAATTTCATTTGAAAGTAGAAAAATATTACCAAACAAAACTTGTGGATACTTAAATCAAACACAAAATTTATTACAAAATCAAAAGATAGGTTAATTTCTTTTATCATGATTTTGATTTATGAAACACATCACATACTTATTAGTTGTATGAATGATTATTGTTAATCTAAGTAATAAAACTAGTGATGTATCACATTCACGAGTGAGTGATAGGTTGCAAGAATATTGATGAAGTTAGGTAGAAAATCATTGAAAAAATGATAGAAATTATATAACTTTTGTTTGAAACTCATATGCATAAAATATATTCTAGCTTTAAAAGAACTATATAAATGACATGAGATAAATGATATATCTATTTGAAAATAATAAACATGCTAAATTATAAATTCATTAACAAAAAATGTAAATTTATGATCAAGTTGATCTGGTTTAGAAATAATGAGTATATGTATACATGATTTTTTCTTTTCCATATAGCTTGTACAAACGTTCATTTGATGCATACCCAATGATGAAATCATTACAAATTACTTTCTACCATCTTCACATAAATAAGTGTGTGATGAATCTAAAGACATAAAAATTGAAAAGGAATAAAGCTCATAGTGCATAATTGTCAAAACACCATATTTACCAAAATTTACATAGTTTAACGAAATATAAAAATTCAAAAAAATTGAAACAAATTGTCAATTTTAAAAATTGAAACATGGTTTTTGATTTTAAAAAAAGATTTAAATCATAAAAAACTTCAAATCTTAAACTCTATTTAGCAAATTGAGTATATCGACGTGCATAGTTGAACATATTTTAATACATTTTTTACTAAGTCAGCAAAATTCACTAAATAGCATACATAAAAATACCCAAAAAATGCATACAATTTGTCAATTTTAGAAATGTAAACATGGTTTATGATTTTCTAAGAAGATTCAAATTATTTACAATTTTTATTTTTTAACTCTATCTAGCAAATTGAAGCTATTGTCGTGCATTAAAGCTCATTCAAATTGGATTTGCAAAATTATGAAAAATATAATGGAATATATTTGGAATATTTTAACATAAAAATACATATATCCTTTATCAACGATATGTTTCACATTTAAAAACTTGAGACGATAAATAATCATCACTTTATAATTTTTGATATAAAATGTATAAAAATGAAACTGATAAAAATAAATTGAAGTCAACTTTATTGCATTAAGTTTATATCATACAGCTTTACTTGATACACACTATAAACATAAAGGATTTAAATTAATCATATTGAGAAAATATTTCATATCCTGTGCATATTATGCACTAACATTATTACATATGATAAAATGATTAGTGGTAAAGTGGTTATGATTACTTGAATATACTTTACAATTTGATAATGTTACAACATTTTCACCATTTTTACTATGATAGTTGAATTGCATTACAATTTACAGTAAATTAAATGATAAATGGATGTATGAAGCATATCAATATCAAAATCACTTTACTAGATATGCATGTAAACATGAAAATTAAGCTTTTAAAATTTGATGGTGTATTCAATCAATATATGCATGATAGAATTATCTGCTTAAAAAACTTTTAGTATGTGTTAACTACTTTGTACCTATCTGAAAATGATGATATTGGTTTTAGATGTCACATAGTTTAAAACATTAATCAAATAATATATTGTTAGAAATTAAACTGAATCTTGATAAATTAGGTTAGTGTTATTATAATATAAGCTGATAAGTAGAAGTTAGTAATAATCTAATACCATATATAAAACTTCATTGAAATTATTAATGATTTGTCATAACGTATATGTATCTATGCAGATGCATCTTCAATGAAATCAACCATGTGATTTTTGTGATAGTGTGTATTTTGTGTAAGTTATATGTGATTGCTGTATGAATAAAGTATGAGAAATATACAAATATAAAAAAAGTATGAATAAACCTAAAATTGGATTTTTTTATTATCATAGATCAAAACATAATAAATTGATGAAAATTCCAATGAAATTTATGAGCATATAAATTAATAAAATAGAATTTATTTTTCAATAGAATTTATAATAATTAAAAGATGAAAGATTCATATGTAATGCTTTACACTGAAATTTCACATTGTAACATCAAATTTTACTTCATACTACTTATTTATTTTTCAAATATGTCTTTGATAAAATAATTAATATAAAATTTTTCCAAAAACCTTTTACATCTTAATGTGTAAAGCATGATTACCTTTATAAATAAATCATACGTGATGAATTTTTTTGCTCTTGTAATCTAAATATAATATGTTAACGTGCCAATGTTATAGATTTTCATATCCATGTTTACAAAACATGAACTTTGGACTTACTAAATGGAACTCTTTTCATTCCATAAATACAACATTATATATCATCAACACAAATTAATACTAAATCTTGTGATATATCTAGGGTCCGATACTTCCACCGTGCTCATTTGCTATTCCCACTTTCTAGGACATTGCTTGATGGTGACGTTGTAGAGATTAGCGGCAGCATGCTACATCTCATATGTAAGCACGCAGCCTTCAAAACTTCAACATCGATGTAAGTGGTCTAGTGAGGGGTGTTCATGGCAGCATGCTACATCTCATATGTACGCACGCAGCCTTCAAAACTTCAACATCGATGTAAGTGGTCTAGTGAGGGGTGTTCATGGCAGCATGCTACATCTCATATGTACGCACGCAGCCTTCAAAACTTCAACATAGTTGTAAGTGGTCTAGTGAAGGGTGTTCATGGCTTGGCGGTACAAGGAAAAGTGGAGTGTGAGAAATCAAATCAGCAGGGCTTAAATATCAGACGCTATATCTATTTATTCAAAATAACAAAAATTTCGAAGTGATCATAATTATGAAGTGAGCATGAACATGATCTAAGATATGTATATGCTTTGTGCATCTTTTCCACTTGGATTACATACTTTGTAAGATGAAAGTATGCTGATACAATTTTTTACATGATAGATGACACATTGCAAATGATAAAAGTTGAAGTTATATTTAGCAAAAAAAATATGATATATTCCACAAATTTTTTTTCTTTCACTTGCATGCTAACTATCAATCCCTAAAATCTAATGATATACATATCGATTGTCATAATTCCAACCATGTACTCAGTTGCAAGGCGCTAAAAGGAAGAAATCGGATAACTCAGTTTAGAATGGCCTCTTAACTTTTCAGGTTGAGCATAGTACAGCTCTAGAGTGAAAGACATAGATTTACCATAGAGTGAAAAACTGATTGCAGATTTCTGATACACTCTCCATTCTCTTCTTCACTCCCGTGAGACTTATTCCACTAATCCACTAGAAAGTTATACTCAATAGCTACAAGTTGCAGTGACCAATTCCATCAGTGTCAATCAGACGAAGACTAACGGGGACTGGTGGTTTAACCGTGCATGTGATTGCCGTGCAACGTAAGATTGTCGAGAACCGATGGCCGTCAATATCCAAAATAGGTTGATAGTATGAGGCGACTCCATGTTACAAACTGTGGTTCCAGTCTCCTAAGTGGGTGCTGCATCGGATTCCCATAAACGGGAGCTCACAGACAGTCGCATTATCGACGGCAGGGAACCCAACAAGAATTTTTGAGATGAACGGCCGTCGGAAACAAGGCCAAAAGGGTGTTGGACTTTTCTCGTGCGGAGCCGTAGACTGAGGTAGAGGATGAGCGCATCGCAGCCAGAGCCTTGAATGCGCTCGATCGGGTTCTTGAATTCGATCTGCCGAAGGTTTGAATCTTCTTTCTTCTTCGACACGCCTGGCGTCTTCTTGTTTTGGCGAGCTCGAGGCCCCAGGATGCCCGTGTGAGCATAATTGTGAGGAATTCTCGACCTTCAAAGGTCAAACGTCCTCATGCTGCATCCGGAGTTTTACTGCTCGAAAAATTATCGAAAGAAGGCGACCACACTGGTTTCCTTGTGAAATTGAGCAGATCTTGAAATGCTGTGCTTTTGCAAGTGCGCGGAACAAACGCGGCGGAGCTCACTGTATTATTGCCGGTGCTGCCACAGTACGTAGTTGCGTTCATTCCGAAGCTCGGCTAGCTAAAAAGGAGCGAGAGTTGGAGGGTGGGCTTTTGATATGCTGACCACGATGCAGGCGTGGTTCAAAGGAGGTCCGACTAGTGAAGCCGGCGGACAAGGCTCGTTGTTAGATGACTGGAATAGCTATGCCGGTGCTCAGCAGAGCACCGGTACTGGAATCGATCTGGAGTCTGCCGTTCCAGAGTCGTTCGCACCCTTGCTTAAAACTGCCAACGAAACGATGATGGGAGCTTTCAACTCGTAAGTCCCAACTTTTGTTCCTTCAAGGGCTTTGCGAAACTGTATCAAATCAGCAGAGAAGTCGTATTTCTAGCTTACCAGGGAAGATCTATCGATTAACAATATTATGTGCAATCTACCTTCAAACTTGCATTGGTATAATCGCAGTTGACGTTGGATGTTCGATTCTCTGAGAGGATTTTCTTACTAACTATAAGTTGGTTGGTTTTCTGTATTGAGGATTTTGAAAAGGAGAGTACTTTATGTGTTAATGAATACTTGAAATCAGTGACCTATGTGGTTAGATTTTCCTGCATAATCGAGAGCTGCATGAGTGAATAAATATCAATCAAATTGCTCGCAGTGTTGAAGGAATGAAGTAAACATGAAAGGCAGCTGTGCTGTATTGTTCCGAAGGCAGACATGATGCATGTAGTCAGGATTGCGGGCTACTTTATGGATCGGGGAGTTATTTTGTGGACGAACGAATGAAGGGGAGACTCTCCGAGCTTTTCAGTGATAGGTGACAGACAGCCTGTCATAGTAAATCGTCTTTGTAGCTAAAACATCCCTGCCATTTGATTTTTGACATTGATAAGTTCTTTCATCCAGTATGGACTATAATCGCTACTTAAGGCTTTGTGATTTTGTGAGTAAAGGTAGTTGTTGCCCTTTTACTGCTCCGATACGTCTCCACGTGCTCGATACTCCAGATTACTTTCAGTAAGACTAAAGCTGGAAAAACCTGCAGCACGGAATGAAAATCGAATGAAGAGTGAAAGCTGTCCTAAGTTTCTACCGTCAATCGTCCCCGTGGATCTTCACGCTAAAACGAAACAGCCAGGAAAAAGTATACTGCAGATTATTAACTGGTGGAAAAATTGTAATTCTATCCCATTTGTTGAATTCTCCTAGTGGGTTTTGAGGTCTAACTTCTACAATCCTGAGGGGTAGGAAGCAGCTAGGAGGTGCTATGCTGGATGGCGCCTCCAGATTTTTACGTAGGAACTTGGAAAGGTTTCAAGTCTTGTGTTTGGATGTACCAATGGGACTAGCAATCAGGGCTAAGTCCAAATTTCACCTCAAATGTGCACAACACTCAAGGTACATGTGGAAAGGTCTTGACAAGACGTTTTCAACACCATCAAGATTGAATAAAACGCCCTCAGGTCTAGAATTTATAATCACTTAACTGTTTGGAAACTATCCTGTCACAAACATGTTGGTTATAAATTTTTTAATACCAAAGAGGGAGGGTCAAGCGAACCCGAGAAGTATATAGTTGGGAGTGTGTCTATGAGTAAACTTATGTTAATGACTTAAGACCATAATACAAGTCTGCCCCAAACCACTAAGTGATTAGATCTTGGGAACAGCTCTTGGGCTTAGTTAACAGTCGAAGTCATATTAAGTCCCGTTGAATATTCTCGAACTCTCTGGGTAATAAGAAGTCGCTTCGAAGGAAAAGTCCCACGCCTCACGTTTGTACCTCCTTGCAGAATCGAAAACAGCAGATGCTAGTAGTGCCTATTTGAGCTCTAGGATCTGAATTACTCTGCTCCTCTTTCTTAATTCATCACCGTAATTTAAAGCCGATGCGATGCAGAACTTGAAGCGGATCTGTTCATGTTTATCGAGTATTGAAGGAGCCGCTGCGTTTTATTCTAAGTTTTGTTTCTATCTTACACTAGCTAGGTTGGATTCGTGCAGGGTAACAAGCCGAGTACGAGAGCTGCCGGGAAGTGTGTCGAGTGTGACCACAAACATGCCTTCCACTAAACAAATAATGTATTTTGGCCTTCTGCTGGCGGTGGGAGTGTTCTTCGTTTTCCTGGCCTTCGCGCTTTTCCTCCCTGTTATGGCTTTAATGCCGCAGAAGTTTGCCATCACATTCACTCTTGGCTGCCTCTTCATTATGGGTTCATTCTTCGCCCTGAAGGGCCCTAAAGCTCAGCTCTTTCACATGATTTCAAAAGAGGTATATCTCCATCACGTCTCTCGTTTTGAAGTTATCAGTTCGAGCAAACTTGGTTTTTGGATACACGAGTGAGGAGCCGTTATGTTGGTAACAGATCTTTTACGTGCTGGTTGGTCAAAACGACTGTTATCGGGTCGTTGTCAGCAGTCTGTGAGGTCAGTCCTTGTATGAAAGGACTGAGTGTCAGGCCTCCGATCGAGCGCTTGTTTGGTATAGAAGAATATCGCAGTGGAGTCGTTGTAGTGTCTTACGACGGTTCAGTAATGATCTTTGATGACATGAAGTTCTCCAGATAAGAGTTTGTGGGCTGAATGAAGTGTTTACGATGTCGCTAAATTGATAATTTTTTGTAATGACGCAGAGACTCCCATTCACTTGTGTTTTCTTGGCAAGCATGTGTGCAACAATTTTCGTCTCCATGTATCTTCACAGCTATCCATTATCTCTGCTTTTCTCGATCATCCAGGTACGTTTTAGTTTGTGAATGCAGTACCGTCCTTGAGTCAAGTTCACCTTTTAATGCTGCAGATCGTTCTGTAGCTCGAAGATCTGCAGGAAGGATGCTATTGAAACAATTACTCGGCAAAAACAAGATAAAGCAACTGGGTTTTACTCGCTTTGACAGAATACAACACTGTTCTTACAAAGAAGCTTGTGTTATAAGCTGTGGATGACTGGATGAGAGACGAGATTGTCGGAACACCGCACTTCTATCAGTAGTCTAACGGCGTTGTTTCTTTTTCAGGTATTGGCTATGTTGTATTATGTCTTATCATACTTTCCAGGAGGTACAACTGGGCTGAAATTTATAGGCACCTTCCTTACCGGATCAGTTACCAAGCTTTTTGGACAGTAAGGTGGAGTTGGGTTGTTAAACAAAGGTAGAGCTTCCTCTTTGCAAGAAAGAGCCTCAAAAGGTTTGTGTGATATTTTCTCTTCATAACGATGATTGGCACATGAACATTGGGTCTACTTGGTAATGTGAACTTTTCTTCAGATGTTTGTGCAAGCAGTCTTTATTCTTGGAGTTATACCCCGTCTTCGCAACTACTATCACCGATGATTTGTCTATGGATATGACAATTTCAAGGCGCTATGAATGTTCGGAGCTTGACTTGGACCACCTGCAGCTTGAGTAAATACAACATACAGCATTAAGAGAAAATATCCCACATCACATGAAGATGAAAACATGATGTATACAAATTTTTCTATTCATCTCCTATACGTTGCAGGACAGTTGAAGAACGTTGGCGACTCTGGTCAGTCTGTTGAATTGCAGTAAAATCCATCCAAACTAGCTTACAGTTTTCGGAAGTTACGGAAGGACGTCTGTTATTGGGTGAGTCAGCTCCGTGGAGAACGTAATATGCCCCATCTGACAGAACATAAGAAGCATGAACCCGATCTACTCAGCGTGCTCCACTTCGCATTGTGGTATGTTGTAGCACGAAGGAGGCTCTTTGGTCAAATCACTGGAAAGGCGGAAATACTCTGCAATTTGCAGTGACATTGTGCGCAGTTTCGCACTACTTGTCCATCCTAGACACGCGGAAACTGGTAACTGACATTGATAAAGCCAATTTAGAGTTTTGCAAATATTATGTCATGGGCAATGATCATAGATTAGCTTTTGGTGTTAATATGTCGGACTCTATACAAATATGGACTTCAATGTGGAACCGATGCCATTGAAGAAGGAAACAAGTCATGTGTTGCAAGGTTTGAGCAGCGAATGAGCAACTTTATATAATTCATGATGTGCAGAAGATCTGAAACTGACCTAGTGATGGGTAAATGAGCTTGTACAAGTAATGAAATATTATATTCTAAATGATTTGAAAATAAAACTGAAAATAAAAAAATGTTCAAATATATATATATATATATTAAAAAAACTGGTATAATGAATATTTAAGTAAT
Source organism: Marchantia polymorpha subsp. ruderalis (assembly GCA_037833965.1). Lineage (NCBI taxonomy): Eukaryota > Viridiplantae > Streptophyta > Marchantiopsida > Marchantiales > Marchantiaceae > Marchantia > Marchantia polymorpha. Next base: position 13,457,592 of record AP031357.1, read on the forward strand.
TCTTAGTGATCAATGATAATGTTATCAAGTATCATTGTTGTTCGTTCATCTAATTGGACATACTATAAAGTTTTATGTGGGGATAGGACGATGTTGTTGTGCTGCAAAAGATTACGCGGCTCACACACAACATTACACAAATCGGAGATGAACAACGAAACTATTTCTTGACGTTGCAACTTCGCCTTGAGTTCACTTATAAAGTCGGAAACCTTCTTGCACAACTAGACTTCTTGAAATCCGCCATTAAATAGCCAAGGTACCATGGCAGTGGATGTCGGACAATCAATTTAGACTTGCTTTTGCTCAAGACGTTGGTTTCACAGTCCAACTCTAAAACAATCGCCACTGCATTGGCCAATGATTTACACACGATGGCCTGCTGGATGTCATGTATACTGCGTAGCAAGGTGGTGCCGATTGCTGTCGGATTTGGCGGCTTTCAAAATGGCATGGTCATCTATAAGATCGTCGGCCATGTTAGATGGTCGAAGTATTTGAAGTAAGACGTGGTTTCATGCAAGGCCTTAGCCATCAACTAGTTCAGCATTTCCTTCTCAGTTGATGTTAGCAATGGATACACTTTGGTATCCAACAGTTCCGCTACAGAAAGTTTCATGAATACTATCTTGGAGAATATCGTGATTGTTGATGTCATGGCCAACTACAGCTCCAACACGTTAGTCTTGATCTGTTTTGAAAACTCACAGTATACTCGCTAGATGTATATTCCAGTTTGTCACGGATTTCTTGGAGTGAATGCATGTCATTCGTAGCGTCTTCAACCTATCCATGGCATATGTATCAGAGAAATTTTCCATGTTAGAATCTTAATAACGACCACACGCACTCATGATTCAGCAAGAAGCAAATGTTCTCAAGATTCAAGATTTTCCCCCATTTTCTACTAAGACTACAAGCCAATCATTTAAAAGTAACTTTTTAAACATTTTAAAATGAATAAAAAAACATTTTAAAACTTCATTTTCTCCAGATACATTAAAAATGTTTTCTTCTCAAATCTTTACATGTCAAATCCAAGAAAGATGCATTGAAAGGAAATGAAGTAAATTTTTAAATTTTTCAATAATTTTTATGGTTTTCTGATTGATAATTTATTAGACAATGACAAATTTTTGTTAGACTATGTTATTGCTAATTTTGAACAAAATCTAGATCAGATAAAATCTACAACTTATCATGTGTTTACATTTAATGGTATATGCATTAATTGAAGATCTATCTTTTAGAAGTGTGTAACTTTAACCATCTTTAGTTAGTTAGAACTAAAATAGAGATTATTGAAGATGAATTCATAATTACTTTAAAATGCACTAGTCATAATTGCAACTTCAGCGATCTGCATGCTTGGTAAGTAAAAAAATTAGTGTGTTAGTTCACAACATCACGTTAGTGATTCATGTGCTTGTTAGGTAACAATTGAATATGTTAGTTCAAAACGTTTAACCAATCGAAATGAAATAATTGCTTACATTCTCGGCAAAGGTCATAATTTGCAAGAGCATTCTGTGATTATGAAATGTGTTAATTGAGAACGTCACGTCAACAATCCGAGTGCTTGTTAGTATTATCCGCCATGTTATCCATCCATTAGGTATGAAACTGTCGATGTGGATGAGATCTTATCTTCTCGCGCTTGTTGGTAAGAGCTATATAAAGAAAATGAGAATCATTATTGATATCTCTCATTTTTGAGTGAGTTTTTTTCTAAACCCTAGTGTTACAGTAGTGCATTATACAACAAATGCTGACTATGTAACAACAAAAGAAACAACAAAGTAGACTATTCGGTTGGATAAATTTATCATTGAGATAAGATTAAACCAGTAGGTTGTTAATTTTCACTGTGATAACTAGAATGCATAACATCTTGCTGTAAATCAAATGATGAAAAACATATGAACATCAAGTATCACTTTCTCAGATATGTAATTTTTGATAAAAATATTGAACTAGCCAAGATGATGTAATTGATATGTTGATCAAAGTTATTTTTCTAAGAGCTTTATAAGAAATTGTGTTACTTTTTTTGACATGTAGTTTTTGATAAAAGTATCGAACTAGCGAAGATTGATAGTAAATTTGATCTAGCTAATGCATTGACCAAAATTATTTCTTTGAAGAACTTTAGAAGACATTGTGTTACTAGATGGATTTTGCATGAGGAGCACAAGTAAATTTTAATAGAAATTTATTAATTAACTCTTTATATTTGTTACTTAATCATGTCTTGAGTAAGGCCTAGTTTTAGTTAGTTCTTGTCTAAAGACCAACGTTTTGATTAGATTTACTTCTAGTTATTTTTGCACAGTAATTATATACACTAAAGATATTATTGTTAACTTGACATGTGTTAATGAGTAGGTTGTTAGCAATAATCAAAGTCGTTATCCTAATACCTAAACCGTTGATGAGAGTGATGTCATGCACATAGACAATAAGTTTAGGGTTTCAGCTTTCCTAGTAACTACTTAGCATGACAAGTCTACCTGTTGCACTGAACATATTATATGTGTTTTGATGAATTTAATCAAAAAGTATGAATCACATTACCTTTGTGTCTAAGTCTATGCCGTTGATTCTCTCACTTGTATTTTCTGTCAGTTTTACTCATTAATAATTGATATTTGTAAACTATTTATTCATCTTAGTCTAACATGTCTCAACTCTGGAATTTTGAAGCTTTTATGAACCTTGTTGCATTCCAAAGCTTTTTGTAACTATAGAAATACATTTATAATTTTTCTTTCTACCTAAATCCGTTCATGATTTGAATAAATCAATATTGGAAATAGCGTATATATAAGCTTGTTATAATCCAAAGTTTTTTTATAACGTTGGAAATACATTTATAAATTTTCTTTCTACCTAAATCTAAATCTGTTCAAGATTTGAATAAATCAATATTGGAAGTAGCATATATATATTGAAATGACTGAATAGACCTGAAGAAGCCAAGAAATAAGAGATGAATGTTCATAGTGTTGAACCAATTACTAAATTTGCAACCCCAAGCTCAACCAAATTGTAGACTTTCACCATGTACTCATATCAATTGAAATCTTTAAAACTCATGCTCTATTTTCAAAATGTTGAGTTTAGCCAATATAAAATCCTTAAATAGGACAATTATTAAAAATCGGAAGTAATACTGATTTTGAGAAATCTGAAAGATGAAAAGTTTCTATGAAGCAACGGATTTTTTTTTATTTTTCACTATGAATATGTATTTTATTCCAATATTAACCAAATAGTGAAACAAATGAAATTCCTAATACTAAGATAACAAGGGTAAATAATTTTAACATTTTCCAATAATAAAATGAATATCATGCCTATATTAGGCATATAGTGATAAAGATGAATTTCTTAAATTATCCTCCCACTTTAGGTTCATAACTTGGAACGAAGATTAAGAGTTATGAAACTCATCCATAAGCCATAACCACGGTAGGTAAAACTCAGCCTCCCCCAACAGTGAACAACGAGGGGAGGGGCGGGAGCAGGGTTCTCCCAAAAACTCATACTTCGCACCGCCACCTTAGGAGGAACGGTTCTTATCACAATAAGAATAAGAACTCACTGCACAAGAACCTGATATAGCATTAGTCATCTCTCATGATCTCCATCCTCGGACAAGGCAGAGTTCGCTTTACTGTGAGAACGCTGCCCGCTACAAGGGCTTGTGGTCTCATCTCCGGGAGCAAGAGAGCACAAACGGATGAGAGACGACGACGCGATGGAGCTCACGACGGGAGCTCGCGCTGCGCTCCCCCACCGTCGACGGGCGGACGCTCAGTCATCGAGGGAGATGCAGTGGTGATGGTAGTGGGAGAGCAGGGGAGGGGCAGGAGCTTGGCGGATCCATTGGTGTCAGCATCGATCGATCGATGGATTGAATGAGCAGCCGGAAAGTGCTCGAGCTTATATACTTGACGACGACGAGGCGCAGGAGACGGAAGACGCGAGCCGGTTGTGGAGTCAAGGGGAGCCGGGAAAGAGATGTAATGACCAGTGGATTGCAGTGGCAGCGGGGATCGATTCTTGGCGATCGGATTGAATTGGAGAGGGCTGAGTGGTTGGATCGTATGCTGGAAGTGGTGGGCGAAGAGGCCTGAAGAGCGCTTCTCGGACCGGCCTTCCTTGTTGGAAGGGAGAGGGAGATTATGTGGAGAGGATTTCCGTTGTAGATCGGTGGAAATCAGGGGACGACAATTTGGGAATGAGGATTGGAGCAGAGCTTATTTCGTAGAAGGGGAAGGATCGAGTTTTCAATCACAGGAGGAAGATGGAGCTCAGCAGATCTGTTGTTAGGAACTGGACGGAAAGTGCATTGTTGCTGGTTCGCTGTTGATTCTGATAGCGGAGAATGAGTGAGAATTTGTAGTTTTGACGTGACTATTCACGCCTATGTAAGACATTGGCATTTCATCGCGTCATCAGGCGTTTTTTGTTGTCTCGTTCATAATGGCTCCTACAGAAATACAGACTGCCTATTCTGGTCCTCATCACAAGTCTGTTGCAGCATTGTTCGGCGATGACTCGGACTCTCAGCCGTTGTGGTTCAAGAAAGATGCTTTTGGAGAGCCAAATTTTGACACAGAAGCATACATTTCAGATCTTCGAAGGTTTGTCCCATTTGATACCTTGAGGGCGGAGCTTCGGAGCCATCAAGCAGTCTTGAAGCACGAGCTTGTTGAACTTATCAACAGGGACTACACTGATTTCGTCAATTTGAGTACTAAACTTGTCGACGTTGATGGAGCTGTGCTGCGCATGCGGATGCCTTTGAATGAGCTCAGAGGAAAGCTGCTGACTGTTAGAGAAAGTGTCAGTGGATCTCTTGCATCACTTCAAGACGGACTGAAGCGTAGGGCTGAAGCTTCAGCATCACGAGAAATTTTGGAGCTCCTTCTTGACACCTCACATGTCGTTTCCAAGGTTCTCCTCTTCCCATCCTTATGCACAAGACTGATGTACATTGACAGTGCTCTATAATCAGTGGCTTCATTTGATCTGGTTGTGAATCCTAGCGGTTGAGAATGGAACTTCAATTTAGGGCCGGTGGCTCTAAAGGCGGTGGCACTAAAGCAAAAGGAAAGACAAAAGTCAAACTGCTAGACCCGTCGTTCTTTGCTACCCAGTGCAGGGAAGAGCTAGGACAATCTTCGTTTAAGATAGTGTCTGGTGGGCAGCTACAACGAATAAAAGGGGCAATTAAGTCACAAAAAACTGTAATTAGTTGCTGAAATCATATATAAGATACAATTTCAGAACCCACATGTCCAAATTCTAGAGGATGAAACTGTTTTTCATATTTGTGTGTCGTTCTTTGCTACCCATTGCAAGGAAGAGCTAGATCAGTCTTCGATTAAGATAGTGTCTGGTGGGCAGCTACAACGAATAAGAGGGGGCAACTAAGTAACAAAAAAGTCATATAAATATACAATTTTAGAACCCACATGCCCAAATTCTAAAGGATGAAACTGTTTTCCATGTTTGTTTCAAAGATGAGTGCATGAATGTACTGGCCTACTTCGAAATGATTCTGTGCCTAAAATGAGGTCCTCACTGAAGTGGAATTTGGTCGAATCAGCGCACAGGAATAGAGTGAGTGTTCAATGTCTTGCAGGTTTTCCTTCTACAGGATGATGCAATATCTCATAGTTGAAGACTTCTCCTATAGAATACGCAGACTCTCACATCTTTCTAGCATGCTTGGAAGAAGAACTGCCAATGGACATTCATTAGTGATTCAAAGGATTAAGCTGAACTCGAGTGCACGGTTTAGCCGATAAAATGTTAATAATAGCACGGAATTTTGTGAGCTCTTTTTCTACCGTTTTTTCTAGATGTCGCATACATCTAATGAGTCTTGTGAGCAGGAATTACTTTGGGATTTGTTTCAAATTAGAAACTATCGTGCCATATGGAACCTGCGCAGAAGTTCTGCGGACTGGTTATAATACTTGGTTAGGTCAGTTGCGCTGCTGCTCATGCTTGGTATTAGCTGATACGTAATTTTGAAGCTGGTCCATAGTCTGCCTATGTACTTCTCCCCTTGATTGATTAGGATAATACAAGTAGATATTATTTTCCTGTATTTTTTAGTTCACATCGGCAATCGTCTCAAGAGTTCTAACGTGGATTGAAAATAGGAAGTTAGCGCTTTTTATGAAATGTATTCTCTCACCTGAGTTTGGAAGAAAGTTGTGGTGTCTCGACATAATGAGACGACAATGATGGTTAATTTTACCGGGTTGTCTTCTTATGCTGTTATTATCGGTGTAGTCGTTGGACTCATAGTGTAGGCATCTTGAAACGATCTACATTTCCGGTTGCAAATAAATATTAGTGTATTGAAACCAACGAGTCAGATAACATGAAGCGTTTTTGCCTCACCAAGGGAGATGCCAATTGCTAAATTCAGTAGGTGATAATGTACCAATTCGCTTCGTAAGTGATGGAGCCGTGGTTAGTCTCTCTCGTTTTCCTTGCCTTGTCCAAAGTTTAGACTCATCTCCAGGAAAAAGACGTTATTCAAGTCCTGCCTGTAGCGTTCTTTTCTTAACATCTTCAAGCGTTGTTTATTAATGTTTAAGCAGAAGATAGCTGCACCTCATATCCCTGCAGGTAAGAAAGGGTTTTTTCTTCCTAGTATTCATGTTGTTTACAACAACATTTGGAGCAGTTTTTCGATATTAAGAAGCTTAACCACACTACAATACTTCGGTATCTTGTTGAGGTTGTGGAGGTTCGAGTATGTAGGGTCGTGGAAAGAGTTCAAAGACATATGATTGTAGAGGTCGTCTGACAGTCGGGTATATCACTCGGAAAGCAGTTGATTCGAGGAAGAGGACTTTTGACAGCGAGGATTTCTAGCTTTGAAGAAGCACAGTTTGAATGTGTTCTGTACATTTTTTTATTATAGACTTTGTCTGACAGTCAATTATATCACTTAGAGAACACGAGGAAGAGGAGTTTTAAGGAGAAGATGGAGCTCAAGAATCAGAGCTGGCTTAAGTTTATGTGTTATTTGATTAAATTTTCTGAGAAAATGATAGAAACATTCCACAATACTCAAGGGGTGGCACTGGATTTGGGGTATTTATATGGATACATACTCCAAATCCATAAGCCTGGATTGAGATTCTAATTCTTAAGCATGCTCTTTTGAGCCTGTCCCTATGGAGCCAACAAACTCTAGAAGAGGATGAGGTAGTGAACGGTCTATTGAATCACGCTTTGAATTTCTAAATGAGACCTGTTGGTTGGGGAGAAATAGAACGAAAAGAGAGACCTCTCCATTCCGATTTACTTTTCCCTCTTTTGCCTCACACTTCATTTCATATTAACGATATGTAAATAATAGTACGGTTCAGCTCGGTGTCTATGATTTTCTAGCTACTACTGAATAATTCAAAGGAAGAGCTCTACTGCTACAAATGTTCGACATACGTTTGCGTTACTGATCGACTACAACGTTGCAATGTACATAGGTTGAGAAACTACTCGTTGAGTTACAAAGTATGCCAGAAGACGATACACATATTTCAGATGAGCCAGGAAAGAGTGATTTCCAGAGGGATGCTAAACTTGGAGATGAACACGTGGAGCATGGTGCAAATCTTGAAGAGTCTCGAAGTCGACTTCTGGAGAGAATCGCTAGTGAAATGAATCGACTTAAATTTTACGTAGCTCGTGCCCAGGTTTGTCTTTGCTCCGTCCACGTCTTCCCATGTTGTTACGATGCTCGAGTCATTCATGGGAGGTTGAGCCATTCAGTCCAATTTGTTACATCTCTCTTTTTGGCAGTTTATAATCAGTTGCAACTATTTCTGAGTTATAACTGTTATATGTTTTAGACAGCACATTAGCTTATAAGAAGATTGAAAGGACGGTTCGCATGGATATAATTGTTTGTTTTCAGTTAGAAAGTTGTGTCGGGGAGTCGCGCTTACTATTTGCTCGCTGTGATGCTTACATGATATGGTTCTCTCTTCGAAGTGTGCATTTAAACTTTACTGGTCTGAGTGGCAAACTGTGTTCTCTTCAATCACTCGTTGCCGTTCATTCATCTGGCATCTCTTAACTTTTCAGGATCTACCGTTCATTCAAAACATGGAAAGAAGAATCCAAAATGCAGATTTCTCCCTGAATGCAAGCCTACGCCGATCTTTTGAAGGTGGCTTAGAGCGTCGTGATGGGTCCGTAATAGATCACTGCCTTAGAGCCTATGCTGCGATTGACAATATATCTGGTGCGGAGGAGGCTTTTCGCTCTGCTGTGGTTGCCCCATTTGTGCAACAAATTATACCCACAAGTCCGGAAAAAAGGGTCGTCGGCGGTAACAGTGATCAGCTATCTGAGGTTCTGAAAGAAATAGAGACTCGTATACAGACCGACTGCAAGTTTTTGCTTGATATATCAGCAGCAGGTACTTACTAGTCTTAAATCTCAATTTGATAGTATCTGTTCCCGTCCATTAATTCATTTCAACTCGATAGTCTTTCAATTACGTAACCAGTAGCAACAATTGTGTAAGAAGCTAACTGCAAGTTTACTGGTTATCTTCAGCAAACTCCGGCCTCCACGTCTTTGATTTTTTGAGCAACTCCATACTTAAGGAAGTGCACTCAGCAATACAGAAGGGAAAGCCTGGGGCCTTCTCACCCGGCAAGCCAGCTGAGTTTCTGGCCAACTACAAGGCCAGCTTGAAGTTTCTGAATTTCTTGGAAGGTACTATAAATGACTTTTCATGATTACCTTTCATGATTTGGTCAAAAATTATATCTTCAACTTTTCAAGTCTCGTTGAAAGGAAATATATTCTATCCGTGAGTTTCGGACCCGTTAATTTGCTTTGGGAGTTATTTCTTTGAACTAGAGCCTCTTGACTTTTGAAGCTTTTACTTCAAGCAGGACATTTGGCCCGACATCTTTACTCACATTTATCACTACACTAATCTGTTCGGAAAGGTGTAGTGTTATGAGTCCTATCTACAATGTGATTTAGTAAATTTGTGACGGCAAGCTGGTCTGAAGGTTTCCTCGGGTCGATTCAGAAACATGAAGTTGTGTTTCATATGCCAGGTTGCAGTTGTTTCTACCAGCCATAGTCAGGACATGACATACATTTCGTTTAAGTGCCACGCTTCTCTTGTATGTTCAGTATTAAAGTAACTCATTGTTGTAGTTTTTTGTTCTGATAGTAGAAGTGTTTAGACTTAAATGTGTGCATTGTTGATGGGGATGCAGGTTATTGTCAATCGCAGGCAGCTGTCGAGAAGTTTCGATCTCAGAGTGCGTATTTCGAGTTTATGAAGCAGTGGAATCTCGGTGTCTATTATACACTTCGGTAATCCGGGCCATTTTCGAGTAAATTACCTGTGTTTAGCATAGTCTTATGGTTTCTGATTGTATACGAGACTCTCGTCTCTTTGATCGAGATACTTTTTTTTGCATGAAACCCTTCTTTGTAAGGGAGACCTTCATACAACAAGCTCTGCTCACGATTAGAGTTCCCTGTGTAGCCTTCAGGAAATAGCGGGAGCGCTAGATATTGCAGTCACCACCACCGTCACAACACCAGCACAAGGTGTCGTTAATTATGATGAAGATGGCTCGTTAGGATTGGCATTACATCCCAGTTCCGTTCTCTGGGATTGTCTTCAACGCTGCTGGCAAGAAGATGTTTTCATTAAAGCGGTGTCCGATAAGTTCCTGAAGCTGACGTTACAACTTCTTTCAAGGTATGTGGGACCCCCATCTTATCTTTGCGGAATGTCATCAATCTACCGAATCCTCCGTCCTCTGGTTCCTGATATGAAGCTTTTAGGTACACATACTGTCCAAGTCATTGGGGCAAGTCGGCTTTTTCTAGATCATTTGGCAACATTGTCTGGTCACAAATACGGTAGTCAGAATGGTGTGGTGTCAACGATGAAAACTCAATGCGGGATCCAAAAGTTAGTCAGAATTAAGCACAAAACTAGCTAATCGGAAGTTCCATGTCTTTTGGCTTCCTGTGAACAGTGTGAATACCTGTAGACCAAACCTTTAGCAATTGATGCTTCAACTGTAGAAAGCAAGTTAGTCGCATTGTCGTTCAGAGGCAATTTTTCTCTCTGAACGCTTGCTTGATTGTTGCTTGGACTACATGTCATTTCTGTCCTGCTCTTAAGCAGGTATTCAACATGGCTATCGGCAGGTCTTGTAGCACGCAGAGCTGGAAATACAGAGAAACCAGCAGGAGGGAACTTCGCCTTGGTAGCTACTCCGGAAGATTTTATTCTTGTACGTCATGTCTCATACAAGTGAAAAGAGAGCAGCTGAAGAATTGTGCTTACACAAAACCATGAGACGAGACAATTCATACCAGACGCTAATTAGTCTAAGAGAATCTTGGTTTCCGCTCTTGTTTTGTTCCTCTTTGAAATTGATGGATGTTTCGCGATTTGCTACCTTAGACTCGTTCTCGATCGACGGTCTGGTAAGGTTCTTGCAGCTGTTGTCTTTCCATTTCGAAAAGAGTACGCTGGATGTGTTAGTTAATTTCTTTCTCACTTAAGGATTTAAAGTCTTTCGCTCCGGTGTTTCAGGTGGGCCATGATGTAAAACTATTAGCTCAGAAGATAAAAGGTCCACATCTGCAGCACGTAGAAGCTGCTCTGACTCCAAGCGCCCCTGAAGTATTCGCATTAGTAAAGCAGAGTATATTCCAGGCAGCTGATCTATTACTTGAGCTTGTTCCAGCTCTAACTGATGTTTTGACGGAGGCCTTGGCTGACAAGTGTGCGGAGGTCAGTTATCCACTCAGGTCATCTGTTCTTAAAACTTTCATGCAGTTGAGCTGGGTTGATGAATGCAAGCTGAAGCAACAATTTGGTTCTTGGGACTTGGGACAAGTACTGCATGTATTCCTAGAGGCTTCAATCTCATGATATGTAATGGCCTATCGAGTACTTTTGCTAGTCATTTCCAAATGCGGTTGCTCGGGGCTTTTTGTACATTGAACAGTTCAAAGCTAGTTCCTCGAATCATGTCTCACACCTCTTTTCATTTGCTTATGGAATAACTGGGAGCATTGTAGTCCTCTACTAATTATTTGAAGTGAACATTCTCAGCGCGACATCTTCTTATAGTAAGAATAAACTGACCTGGCGCTTTCTATTGACTTCTGGACAGGCATTGAAACAAGCGAAGGGTATAACGGCCACGTTTCGGATGACAAACAAGCCACTCCCCACGAGGCATTCGCCCTATGTTTCCAGTATACTACAGCCTCTGAAGGTTCTTTTCGAATGATGGATACTCTGCTAGTCGTCTAAATCTGCTGGCCTTGTTGGTCTAATCTTTCTGTAATGCTTTGCCATGCGATGGCTGTTTCGTCATAGGTCCGAAGTTTTTTTTCAATTTTCTTTCCTTAAGGATCTTAGGTTGTCAGTTTAATCAACGAAGTTCTCCTTCCTACAGTTTGTGCATTCTAGTATGTGACGGGAGACAAACAATGGAGATTGAACAGAAATCAGTAGCTAGAATATGTAATCTACATGGTAGAAGGCCTTATGCATCGTATTAAGTACTCGTCTGGCGTCATAGCTACGCAGTATTTGAACTGTTATTCTATGTCACGTGTAGGCCTTTCTCGAAGGAGAACGTATCATTTATCTTGCGCAAGATGCCCAGGAGGAGCTACTTGGAACTGTTGTCGAGAAGATCACCACTCGATACAACGACCAAGCTCGTGACATTATCAACACCGTAATACTTGAAATTCGAATCTTGTGAAGATTTCAAAACTTGAAAAGGAACAATGCCTGTTAAGGAGAAGTAAAGATGTACGTATGGACGTTCTACATTTTGTATTTTGCACGAAGGAAAAACTGAAATACCTTCCCATTGATATGTTCTGCAGGCCCGGAAAACCGAATCAACGTTACAAAGGTTTAGGCAGGGAGCGGCACGACAAAGAGGAGGAGGAGCAGATACAAGTGAAAACAGTATATCGGATACTGACAAAATTTGTGCCCAACTCTTCCTTGATGTCCAGGTATGGAAAGTCTTACTTTTTGGTATACTTGTCTTTTTCTAAGCAATGTATATTTCAGAACTCTGTCGATATGCGGCAGAATTTTGGCATCCTGGAGCGTAAAACTTTGATACATGGTGTTATGCAAATTGGGTTGGGCAGTCCAGCATCCATGTCTTGGAGGTTCGATAAGGTTTCTGCTTGTATGTTGCTTTTTGCTCACTCATTATTGCTTTCTTAACTTTCACAATATCTTCGTTTTTAACTCAGGAATATGGGAGAAGGCTTTCTGCTCTTGGAATCTCTGCAGCAGATTTGCCCGTTTACGTATCGTTGTGGCAGTGTGTTGCCACCGTCGATAGGCAAAATGATATTAGATTCTAAGCGCAACCAATTTATTTTCGAATAGATAGAACAGGCCCCCATCCAGACCCGGAAGGAGCTCGGGTCAGATGGATATTTTTAGACAGTTCAGGCTATGAGATGGTACAAAGAAGTATTTTCCCGGCTGCTCTTACCAAATTGACTGGATCCTCTCGGACAGAATGTGCCTCACCTGCTCTCTTACCAGATTGACTAGATCCTCAGGAACTCAGATCTATCAAGTTACAGTATCGAAGTCTGTTCTGGTACCATTGCTGCCTCGGCTTTGTCGTGGATTACGAAACGCAGTTTTGATTGCTTCATGAGTAGTTTGATCCATGGGCAGTGAGGTGTTGACCGGATATTGGGTCAGCGCACAAAAGTGTGGATGTAGCACAAATACTCAAATAAATTATGATAAGTACATCTCATCAATTTCATGTATGTATTGTATACATCGAGAGCCCAATACGACTCATCAACACTTATCTGATGTGTGAATGTTTCGTGTGCACCATCATTACCCTATGACCATGTTGGAATTGGAGACACCGGTAAGAACCGATGGCATGTGACCTATGAATTCGACATGTCGTTTTTTCAACATCATGCGTATAAATGATTGACCTGAAGAAATATAAATGAAGAAAAAGAATATAGAGAGAGAAGGAGAGTCAGTCTCCACCCAATAAGAAAACTCTGAAAATCTTTGAGGACCACTGAGTTTGATATCTCGCCTTGTCAGCAGCTTGAGGCAGAGGGCTCTCCCAAATGCTCCCATTACCTTAGTGTTAGTGTCCTTCTCAGTACAACTTAAATTCAACTCCTTTTCGAGCTTACTGTACCTTCTTCTGCGGGTGCTGCATTGCACATGAACCTGGGTTGATGACTGTGAGAGGCAGTAAGTTCTTTCCTGTCTTCTGATCCTGGGAATTGTGCCCATCATCTGTACGCGTGAAGGATGAAAGACGATGAAGGAAGTTCAAACTTCTGGCATTCTCGATTTCGTTCCTTCTGTATCTCTGCTCCAAGTGGAAAGTAACTGTACTATGAATAATCAATGCACGCCATGTTCTCGAAGTGATTAGATTTGGCCACATGTCTGACTGACAGTGTTTGCAGGCAGAGGTTGCAAGCAAATGGAGCACTGTGGCTTGGGCTCCGCTCAACTGACAGATCTGAACATCTGTTGTATTCGTCCCAAAAGAGAGAATGAGCGAGCAACGCTTTGCACTTTTCCTACTTTGAGAATGTGAGAAGGTACAACTTCGTTACGACATGGGACGAGATGCCACCGGAATGGGATGTTCGCAGCACTCTCAAGGAGCTAGGAGCTTCTCAGACTCGAGATGCATATCGAACCCAGGCGGCCTGGCCTGACTGACCTCTGGGTCCTAATGCTGATATTAATTCTTTTAAATTTAACCGTCGCGTATCATGGCTAGCCACAACTCTAGAGCTTGCACGTATAGAGACATGTGGTAAGTAGCAGGTCACTCAGAAGATAACACTTCACCAGTCTCTACGAGCTCAGCGTACGCACTAACTGCCCATAACCATAATCCCACTCCTTTCCCATCTCACCTCATCCCGTCCTCACTTCTCGCGCCTCCTCTCCAGCCTAACAACTGCTTCCTCTGGTCTCATTCCATTACCTTCCTAATCCCCAGACTGCAACTAAATAAAGAATGCTCCACTCTCCTACACCCACTTATCGCCAAGCCCACTCCTGTGCACCACCATCATCATCATCAACAACGCCGGGGGCCTGGAACTCAACTCCCCATTACTTCATCATCAATTACAAACTCACTCGCAAAAACTGCCTTCTCTTTATTACTCGCATGCCATGACTCCTCCTGAGTCCTGACCGTGGTCGGGCTGATTGCCAGCAGCAGAGCTGCTGCTGCATTCTCCCCTTTTGTGCGCAGTGCCCAATGATGCTGCTGCTGCAGCATTTGGGTGAAGTTTCTGAACTGAACTCTGAATCATCTCATCATCCATCCTCAGAGGTTGGAGCAGTTACAACATCCGTGGCAGTCAGGAGCTGGCTACTCAGTCTGCCTGGCATGGCGGCCCTAATCCCAATTACATTCTCTCTCTCTCTCTCTCTCTCCCTCCCTCTCTCTCAAACCCCCTCCTCATACTCATAGTCCATCAGAAGCATTTTCACAAGTTTAATATGCAGGAAGATTTCAGGCTTCGGTTCCCAGAAGATCTCATCATCGCCGATCGCATGAACTAATCAGCCAGCTCCTTCTACGTCCCAAGGACCCAAGCTCTGGCAGGCCCAGTTTTCATTCAATTTATCTCGAATGAATACTCAGTCCGTGCCCCCAAACTCTCTCTCTCTCTCTCTCTCTACTTCTCTCCCCCACCCCCAAAGTCTCAGTCTCGGAACTATCAACGCCTGCAATGGACCTCCCCCTTTACACCACTCCCAAATCCTAGCATTAGCATTTGGAAGTTGGCAACTGCTGCTGCCGCTGCTGCTGCAGCAGCAGCAGCATTCCCTTGCAATCTCAGGCCCTGAGGCCCTGAGGGGCCTGAGGCCAGGCCACTCGCTCGCTCGCTCGCTACTAGCTCACTAGCAGCCGCTGGCTGTCCCTGATAATCACTCTAAGTCCCAAGTGTGTAGGAATGATGTGAGAGAGAGAAGAGGCCGAGCTCCAGAGGAATAAATTTATGATTTCCACAGACGTGGTTGCTGCTGCAGCGTGAGGTGGCGAGGGCAGAGCGAGAGAGAGAGCAGTTTTTTAAGCGCTCGGGTGCGGAGTGAGTGAAAAGGCCACCTTCTCATGCCATTAAACTATTGCCGAACAACACCAACAAAGTGCCCTCGACATGTGACCCCCGCCCCGCCCCGCCCCCACTCCCCCTCGGCTCCGTTATGTCAGCGATTTCGTTACTGCTCTGCGCAGCGGACGGACCGCAGATGGACGTCTGCGGCCATCGCGCGTTAGCTGGGGCACAATTCCCGGGACGGACGGACGGCCGGCCGGTCAGAAGGAAGGAAGGCACGGACTTTGACAGAACTCCTCCCGTCCGTCGCCGCGCAGACGGGCGGGCGACTGCAGATTTCTCTCATGTTCTCGTGAAGCGCATGCGACGCCTTTTGGTATTTCTGAATAATAATGCGAGTGTGGACCAGGTGCCATAAAACTGAGTCGCCAAAGACGAGCGAAGTGAGAAGAATTCCGAAACCGAACGTGGTCGAGAGGAGGGCCTTGGTGAACCTTTCCGCAATGCCACACTCGCACTCACGGCTTGATTTCCGGAGAATATCCGGTCAATCTTCTCTGCGGCAACCGGAATGTTTGGTCAGCTTCGCCACGGAAGGAGCTGAGGCTTTGTCACAACACTCCCAGACATCCGTCGAAAACTCGGGCATGTGACTCTTGCGGCTGCCCCGCAGGACCGGTTCCCGTCACCGAGCTCCTCCATGCGGAGGCTTCAATTCCGTCCAACTGCAGTCAACACAGTGAACGAGAATCAAAATGAAAGATTCGAATATTTCAATCTACGGCGGGCAAGAATGCCAATCTCTCGCTCGCTTCTCGGCGACCGAGAGACTTCTCTGGTCATCCATCCGACCGGCGTCTCGTGAATGTTGGGTGCGATATATGTTTAATGTATTGGCGCGATTTACCGTTCGAGGGAGCGATGGCCGAAGTGGCATGCCACGTCAGAGGTGCATGTCCCGACGTGGGAACCCACCATGCAACCGACCAAGCAGAGCGCGGCCTGCCGGATTGGTCTGGGCAGGATGCAGCCATATAATAACACTCTGCAAAAGCGGCACGCAGAGCCGCGGCTGTGCAAACCATACCTTTGCGGAAAGGAATTTGACTCTAACCACACAGGCCATCACATGGTTAGGACAGGACTCTGCAGTCCCAACCGAGTAAAGATGGGGATGTTCGGATGAGCGAATGAGCGAGTGGGAACAGCGCATACATGAGTCATAACATGTGATGGGAGATGCATGCCGGCGCTATGGACGATGAGCCCGAGCTATGTGTGGGTGGGACGCCTTTTTCTGACATGGCATGATATAACGATCGGCCCGCCCGCCCGTCAGTCGGTCAGTCGGTCATCGTTCGATCCAAGCAAGCGGAGCCAAATTCAAATGCCTGGACATCTGACCGCAGTACATGCCAAATCCAGCGGCGCGGTCTCTCGGCCCCGAGGCGAGTGGTTCCCTCGGGCGAGATCCGCCACGGCTTGAAGTGGAAGCAATGACGTAAGGCCGGGCGGCCATTCGAGGACCTCGCTCCGCAGGCTCTGAAGCGGAGGACGAGGGCTGCAGGCGTCCGTCCGCTTGGGCCAACATTCCATCGCATTCATGTTCATGATGTTGGGTGGGGCGAAATCCGGAGAGAATGAAAGAAAGGCAAGCGCCTTGAAGGAGGAGGCGAACGAACTTATTGTGATGTGTGCAAAGCATCGGTTCGCTTGTGTGGAATCGAGCGCACCGGAGTTGCATGTTGTACCCTCTCCGGATGGATGGAAAGATGTGGTTCGACTAGCTGAATTCCATAAGCCTCGAAATCTCATCACACTTGGAGCCAAAGCTTTGCATCTCGTGTTGTTTGTTTATAGCCAGCAAATGCTAGCCCTGTAGCGCGTGCTGTGCTCACAATATTCCCCGCTCAACCAGTCGACTGGATCCGCTGGAGGAGAAGGATTGCGACGCAGCCATGACCTGGGGGGACGTTGACTATTTTTCAGATACAAAAAAGGGTTGACACTCCCCCCTCTCCTCGAGTCGACTACTGTACTACATCAAGCAATGGAAATCAAAATGAAAAGGTGACGCGCGAGGCATTGAGTATGTCAACACCTTAACCCACACTCAACCGTTTTTCTCACTTTTCTCCCATTTATTCCCTCTTTCTTCGACACCTCCTCATGTTTTCTCAAGATTCCCAAGTTTTTATTCCCTTGTAAATATAGAAGTACACGGAGGAGCGCGGGGAGTTGGTGCAGAGTATAGGGGTTGTTGTACGCAGTGTTTGAGTTGAGGACTGATTACGTCGGAGAGGAGAACAATCCTAAGAAGACATGAACGCACAAACTTTGGTACTTGCCAGACGAGTCTTTTTGGTCTCGTATCCACAACGTTGTGGTCTCGCCTTCCAGACGTAAGCCTGTACCTTTAAATATGCGCAAAAGGGTTGACATAGCCTACCTCTGCTATACACTCTCCACCGTCTGTACATGTCAACACCTTGACCTACACTCCACCATTTCTCAGTTCTCTCTTTTCCCTCTCTCCTCCGAATTTTTAAGAGGTCTTTTTCGATGCTTTGGAGTAGTTGCAAGGACTTGAGTTGGAATCAGGTAGCTTCATCTCTCTTTTGCACATGCTGCCTTTGAGTCATTATGTGATATATATAGCATCATCCTCTAGAATCTTGGATTGCAAGGCTGGCTTGGGTTAGGTTGCGATACTGATCTCTCTTCGCATTCCTTGCGGCAAGAAACAAGAACTGATGTGATATACAAGGAAAAGATGAGGGGAGAAGGAAGAAAGACGTTTGTGTGACCAAGAACATTATCCTCTTCTATATAACGTACTGGAATGGCGGTTGCGAGTACGGGGAGATTACGATACTTATTAACATCACTCTAGCCTCCTTTTGCACCCCTCTTCTACTCGACAGTACGTCCGCTTTGGAAGGATAAACATTGATTTTCCTGCGGTACAAGTTCCTTGTCCTAAGCACGGCCGGCCCTGTCCAAATACTTAGAGTCAAGGATAGAATATTTGAGCAGTCGTTCATTCTGAATGTTGTCCAAAGTTGTGAATTGATTTACACTTCAAGTGAAGTTCAAGTTCCAAACCCGATCTTCCCAGTGAAGAAAACCGTTCACTTAAAAGTATGAAAGTTTGCAGAAAATAGGAATACAGTAATCAAAAAAATGTTCACGAAGGGCTTAAAGCTTTGTCAACAAGCACTACAATGCATTTACTTACTCCCAGATGGGACCAAAAAAAAATAAATTTAAAAATGAGTTCATTAATTAAGTCAGGCGTGTAACAAACAGACAGGGCAGACTGTTGCTAGAAAGTGCAGTTGTTTCTGTTTCTGTGTACTCTAACAAGACCTGCCATTATCTTTCTACTTGTCGGTAAGATGACTTCATAGCGTAACCGTGATTCCAACAAAACAATTGTAGTGAGAGAATGGCTGCAAGGCAATAGCTCTGTAAATATCCATCGAACCACATACAAAGTCAAAGACCGCCCACTTAAACAATGCGGGAAGTGCCCCTTTATCCAGCCCGAAAAGTTAACCTTTTCACTGCATGATTGTCGTAGACTCTTGAGGCAGAAAAGGTGTGATTATGTGTTTAGTTTCGACACTTTAACAGGATCGTCTAGCGATCCTTCCTTCGAAGTCATGCGCAGTACGAGCATGAACTAGAGAACAGGAGCGGAGTAGGGAAGGGGAAGAGACACGGTGGTTAGGGAAACGCGGTACTCGGGTTGTGGACTAAAACTGAGCTTGCTCTTGGAACGCGGTTAGACCAGCACCAGCCCCGCCCCGCCCCGCCCCGCCGGCTCGAGAAGAGGACCGGTACTCGGGACCTTTTGAGGAGCTCCGAGGTCTAAAATAACAGAGAGGGGAGAGTGGAAAACCCCGAGACGGGGAAAAGGCGAGAGCGAACGTGGAAGTTTCTTTCCATCCACTTTTTGCTATGTTAAGCAATAATATAAGATACGAGGGAACAGATATGATTTTTGTACCATACTTTCTTCTTTCATTTCTCCAGTCAAAAATAGACACGAATATCTCCTCCCCACTTCCCCCTAGAATTTATAGTCGACAACTTGATCTCCACAATACCTGCTCCATCCGGACTGCACTAATAATTCCGAACGTCCAGCGGGAACTAAAACAGGATTGCTGATATGATTCAATTCTGCTGGTGTATGGGCCTACTTCATGCTCTAGGGCTATGGCTGGCTGGCTGGCTGGCTCACTGACTCGGGACCCGCTTTACCTGGCTGCGGTAAAGCTCCAGGCTCCAGGCCCATCTACGACTCGAGAAATATGAGAATTACGCAAATCAGGCGCTGCGACTCACCCCCTGATGCGGATGGATGGGCGGCAGACGGAGACGCGGCACCCTCGCGGAGGTTAGCACGACCGACAGAGCCTAACAGAATTCAGAGCTGAGTCAAAGACAGGACCTGGACGGGCGATCTGCTGGCGCCGGAGCGGGAGCGACGTAACAGTCTTCAATTCTCCGTTAAGGAGGAACTGCGTACGCGCGGTCGGTCCCCAACCAGGACGCGACGGAAGTTTGAACTTGACAAGGCACGGCACGGAAGCGATGGACCGAAGGCCTATGCATGGGCAGCATGCATCCTAGGCCATGCATACGAGTCCTCACATGCCGCGTGCTGGGCATGCACATCTGTATAGTGCTTAACCTCCATACGAAGCTCGGCCCATTAATCATAAAATATGGCGCGTTTAGGAGTAGTCTCGTGACTCCTAATTAGCCTTCCGGCCCGTAAGCATCTTCGGACGTTAGAGATATTTTCGCGCTGCTCCACGACTGGGTAAGTAAAAGCCTCCCGTCCCTTCTCTCTGCGCCTAGCGAGCGAGAGCGCGAGCTTAGCTAACCGCATTGAATCCGTCCGAACCGGACATGGCCCTTTTCGTCCACTTTTGCTGATAAAGGCGCCATTACTCTCGGGGTGCCCTTCTTTCTCGCCCCTGGAGAAAATCCCCTTCTTTCGGCCTCTTCTCTTCTCTTCTCCTTTCGACTGGACATTTCTTCTTCCTCTTCTTCTTCGACTTGTGATGACGGAGAAAGCAGCACTTTCGCGCCTCTCCTCTCGCTCGGGCCGAGGACGCCAGTACAGTACGCTCGGTACAATGCTCGCAGAGTATGCTTCAGAACTCATTTCGTCTCCACTTTACACGATCGTCAGCGCATCTCTCACTCGCTTTTCAACGAACTTTTACAGTTCGCTCCCTCTTCTCCTCTCCTCTCCTCTCCTCTCCTCTCCTGCTGCAAATCCTGGACCAGTTCCTACATCCGTTTCGTCTGCGTCCTTTTCTTTCCGAGCTCCTCTTGTTGCGGGCATTAATGCTGCTGCTCTGGACGGAACTCGGCTAGAGCCTAGCATTCCCTCGCTCTCTTCCTTCCTTCCTTCCTTCGAAGTTCGGTCCGTCCGTCCGTCCGCCCTTATCGAAGGACGACAGCTTTAATGTCATGGCTTCTCGGCAAATTTGGACGCTCTCGTGGGAGTCCATGCCGTCTGTACGCCGAAGCGAACATTCCATGCGCCGGACAGCGTGCGCAGAGCTCCTGATGTTTTCAGCAATCCACGGACCTATACATCGTATGCATGCGAGACCATTTTCGAGTTTGGTTTGGTGTAATGCGAGATGACATTTCTTTTCCAGTATCCTTGTTCGTCGACACAAGCACCTCGATCGTTGACTTATCTTATCCACTGCCATCATGAACTAGATTTCTTTCTCCCCTGGAAAAGGATCATTGCCATCCTCGTTCGCTTGCTGTGACATTCGCGATCCACCGCAAGGACGCCATTCTGTTTGACTTTGCCACACGCCGGGCTCCGACGTGATCGACACCTGTCCACCGATGGGTAGAGCCCGTCCACATTCCCCGAAAGACGGAAGCCTCCTCTCGCCAACGCCTTGTCATTACATTTCAATGTATGTCAAGTGCATCGCGGTATGACGTACATCCCGCGCATCCATCATACCGATTTGCAATTAGGCATTTAATCATTGTTCTTCATTTTCACTTTTAGTTTCTGCGATAATTATGATACTCTTCGAAGAATATTTTGAGTAGAATTAACTTTGATCTAGTTAAATTGTTTTACTGAACAAACTTACTAAACTTTTCTAAGAATCAATACTATTTCAAATTGAATATAATCATTTGATCTAAAATTTCAACCTCATATATGAATAAAATTAATGTAAATTTGCAGTTAAATCATTTCAATATTAAATTTTTTATTTTCAATATCATTTAATATATATGATTTTTTAAAATATCATCATAAAATAAAATTTTATGATTATTTCTTTTATTTCTTAACAAAATATTAAGAATATTTTTTTAGTGTATACTTGATGTTGGATTTATAATTAATTTTTATTCTTAATATTTTATTATTATTGATTGAAATTCTAAAATACAATCAGGACTTCAAATTGTGAAATAATTATTTTATTATATTGGTTTTATTTTGCAAAAAAAAACTAAAATTTACCCGAGAAATGATATTAGATTTGAATCTCACATAAATCACAGTGAATTTTAACTATTACTTTACAAAATTAATATAATAATATTTTTATTATATTATTATATTAAATAAATCATTAATGTAATGATAACGATTAATCTAGCATGAAATTATTACATTAAATGTATTAAATTTTAAATTTTGACCTAAAAATTAAGTGTTAAGAAACATTTTCAAAATTATAAATAATTTTCAATCAATACTATGTTAAATGTACTTTACGTATATTCTTCGCTTTATATCATTTGATATAAAGCATCATCAAGGTGTACAGATTTTTCATTAAACTGTAAATATAAAAATATAGATAGATAAAATTAAAATTCATTTTTACACTTGAGTTTTATTCTAATATGATTTGAACAATAATTTTTTTATTATGATTGTTCCAAGTAAATTAAAGATTAATTGTTTCAGTTAGACTAAAACATTGTGTATATAATCTTTTATTGAGCATTTTTCATTTTAAATATAAAATTTATTACCTTCCTATGATATTTAAAAAAAAATTGTTATATTGAAATGGTTACAAAATTTCAACAATATTTATGGTTAATAAATTTTGAAATATTTATTCACCTTACATTGATGCTCAAATGATGTTGATATTTTATTTTCATTGAAATCTAAAATTCATTGTAAAGAAATTTTTGTCACACAAACGTTCAAATATTGAGATTATTTTTTACTTCAAAAATCCTTGAAATTATAGAATTATATGACAATTATGTGTATGCTCAAGGAGATTCATCATATATTTGTTGTGTTGACTATGTTGGTATCATTTAATATTGTGTATTTTTAATTTTCACAGTAAACGGTATTAAACTTAGAGATAAATTAATTACCATTTTGAGCAAAAAAAACTTGCAAAGAACTTGTGACAAATCAAAGTGCATAATTTTATGAATAAAGTTGAAATGGGTAATGAAGAAGTTTAAATTGTTAATTGCGCATAAATGTTAAAGTGATGAGAAAAACAAATATCAAAATGACTCAATACTCTCAATGAGTATCACATCAATTCTAGATGACCAAAAAAACTTGAATGATGATAAATCAATCAACGGTTATTATGTTCAATTTGAATATATTTGTTTTAGTGTTGATATTTTGTTACTGTAGTGTTTGATGAAAACAAAATGACAAATATTCTTGTGTTCATCATGATGCTCGAATTCACTTATAATTATTGTAATTATCATAAATTTTATGGTGTTATATCTTTAAGTTCAAGATGTACATTTTTAAATTTTGTATCATTTAACTTAAAATCTATATGAACACAATTTGTATGGAATTCTTATGATTGTATTGTTAACGTTTTATGGCCAATAATATTACTAAAGTGATTGAGATCTATATATGATTACTTTTTCTTTTCTATGTAAACAACCTTTGTTGATAATGATGATTATTTTTTAATTAATGATCTCTATTTTATTGATAATAAAATTTAAAAGTAACATAAAAATAGCATAATTTTAGTAACATTTTTTTGTTATAATCTATTTTTTTCTCCCCATAGTTTCATTAATCAAGAAGAAGACAAAAAATAATGTGAAATATTAGTTATGTTTCTGAATAGAAAATATTTTTTCTGTGATGGTATATAAATCTATGTATCAAACAAGAGACAAAAAATGATGTATGCAGAAATTTTTTGGTTATTATGTAAAATCAAATCAAATCATATGAAGTTATTAGTCAAGCAACAAACTCAAAAAATGATGTTTGACATGAAATTTCACATACAAAATTCCTTAAAAAAAATGCAGCATGTGTTATGCAAGGAAGAGATATGATTGATTTTAGATTAATAATATTTACATTTGTGATGGACTTGTTTTTTTGCTCAAGAGGATGGAAGCTATGTGAAATATTATATGAAACATGAAGATCAATCAATGTTAATAAAGCATTTAACAAAACAAACATTAAAACTAATGGTATCTATGTACTTTACAAATAATAGCAAAAATGAAATATCTCATTTTTCTTTGTTGGTTTGAAATCTAATCAAGGTTACATCATGTTCAGAATTAAATTATATTTAATATCTATCAAATATCTATGATAAACAAGAAGTAATCATTTATGTTGATATAAGTTGAAATCAAGTATGTTGAAAATTTTAAAAGTATAAGTCGGAACTTTTTTTATTTCAATACTGTAGACACATTCACACTCATGAATATTCGATAACGTTTTAATTTTATATTATCAAATATAAGCAACATTTTTAATTACTTCGAACAACTATAATATGAGATTTATGATTAAAATAAATCTTTTGACAACTTTGATATGACAAAGACTGATAGAATGTTAGCATGTGATTGAAATAACATTGTTTTGATATCTATTTGCTACTATCGATAGAATAATTGTAATGGTAGTCATTTATTCTTAATGAACTCTAGCATGACTTAATTTAATTCACAATTAGTCTTCACAATTGTTTCAAATCTTCTGAAAATTAATTTAAATATTAAATTGATTTTTTTTTATGAATGTGTAAAATTTTGATGAATTACAATTCTTCTTGTATTAATTGAATTCTTGTGTTATGTCATTGCTTATGACAAATTTTTTTTTGATAAGACTAAGTTTATCATTCAAAATGAGATAATAAATGTTGTACTAATAAAAAAATAAGAAATTATGTTAATTTATCAATTATTGAGGTACTGAGACGTGTTGATTAAAAACCATGAAAAACTTTAAGAGGAAAAAAATAATAAATGAATTAAATTTAAGATCACATTAAGGTCTACAAGAGTAAATTTGAAATAATATATTGTATTTTGTTTGAAAATTTGGCAAATTTTGCAATGGAAGAATTGATTATTTATGAAAAACCGAATCATCCTCAAAATATTGTTACAGACAAATGTAATAAATATAAAAAATTATGATAAATAAAATAATGATAATGATTGATAATATAAATAATAAATGAATTGGATATTTTTCTGATAATAAATTATTTTTTAAAGAATGTCTATGGTGTGCACTTTGCATTCCATATCAATAGATAAGAGATATATATATATATATATATATATATATATATTAATACACTTTTTATTTATTTATAATCCAAAGTCAGAGGTTTTATTTCTTACATAGTTTTACATCATAGTGAAATAGATGTATTGTTAAAAATCAATATGAAATCATCTTTGCCACACATTGATAAAAGTTGTATATATATACTTGTCATATGAATATATTTGATTTCTTGGATCTCAAACTAAAGGCTCATCAATTAAATGTAATTGGTGATGTATTTTGAATAATGGCAAAAAATATCAATTTTCTTTAGAAATTTTTTAATAGAAATTTTTTAATTGGATTTTTATTTTTTATTTTTTATTATGAATTAATAAATTATATGTGCCTAAACACATGTTTAGCTATATGTCATATGATATATTCACTAAATAGAAATATCATACTTATAATCAAAGAAAAGTTTAAATTGTTAACAACATAATGTAAATGTTAATTTAATGGGAAGTATACAATTGTAGTATTTAACAGAAACTATAGTATAGATTGATCACATCACTTGATTTCTTTTCAAAAAATGACTTATATTGTCATAAAAACATGTGGAAGAAATAAAGTCAATCAATCTATAAAACTTCATTTTATCACATTTTCAAATATCAGTTTTCAGTCAACATATATAATTATTTATACAAAATAAGAATAAAAGAAAATAGAATGTCTCAATCATAACAGATTTTATGCTGAATTAAGATATTTCTCAGCCTATCACAATGAACTCCGTAAATTTTGAAAAAATATTTAAATAATTTATAATGCAAAAGTAATAAACTAAGATTATTTGCATGTATTTGATTTTGTAACAATTCACATGTATCAAGTAATTCTTAGTCTTTTTATACATGAATCCTTTAAAAAATTATTCATCAATAAATACAAAACATATTTTTGAAATAGATTTCAAGAAATCATAATGTAAGCGAAATATTTATTTATATCTAGTGATTTTAATTAAATTTGTATAAAAATTCAGCAAAATATTTGAAATTGATTTTTTAAAAAGATATAGGAGATCTTATATATTATGTTATCTCAAATTACATGTTATATTTATTCCTTGGAAGACTTGGACTAATGTCAAATTCGTTAATATATATATTCGGAGTAATTATATGAGAAAAAATACTTAAATTTTGAAAAATCAATTTTAAATATTTGAGATTTCACAAATACTGAATTTAATTTATTCCCATTAAAAAATTAAAAAACCAAATCATTATCAAATTCGAGAAAATGGTGATTCAAAAATTTTTTGCACAAATTTTATTTCATTCTTCATCACATAAAGATTAGATATCATCTTTCGCATAAATAAATAAATAAATACATAAAGAAATATTGATTGTAATGAAAATCTGTTAGCATATGAATATATATCAATTAAAGATTTCACACAGTTTATATTTGATTAGAATATAGTACTTACAAGAGTATAATCAACACTTATGTAATAGTTTGTTCTATTCATCCACAGTTAACTAACTTTAGACATGATGATAAAACCTTTCACTGTTTAAATTTATGTCCATAAGACTATAAAAAAGAAACCAAGTAGTATAAATTATAGCTAGTTAGAGATCTTATGAAGCTCAGATGTTTATCTTCAGATTCCTGATATTCAATAATATTCTAGATAGTCAATTTGTTTTTACAGTTTAAATTATTTTCTTACAAATTATATATATAAAAAATATTCAACCGAAAGATTTCAAGTCTCACATGTATTTTGTTTGAAATCTTAAAAAATTAATTGGGTTTTGCAAGAGTTACGATCATTTTTATTCACAATCATTCACCTGAGATAAGGAGTCTTTTTTTCCTCATGTATTACATGTTTTCAGATATGAAAATCATGATTGTCTATGATTTGATAGACTGATTGTAGAGGTATGGTATTTGATTGGTTCCAGTATCGGATTAATTGTATACACCTTAGGTTATGTGTTAAAATTATAACATTTCCGTAAAAGTTAGAAATAGATCTTACTGTGCTAAACATCTGGAAACTTTAGTTACTTTAGAAAACGTTCAGCTTAAGTTACATGCCATTTCCAAGGATAATGCCATGATGAGTTGAATGGATTTTTCATGAGAACACTCGTTTCCAATTGGCTCTGACTGCACATCATTATTATAGGGAGAAGTGATAATAAACTACAATTTCGAAGGGCAAGTGCTTGATTATGATGGATATGAAACATGTTCCAGTACCTCCGTCGTTGCTCGTGAACAAAACCCGTCCGCACCTTCAATTTGGTGACGTCCGGCCAGTTTCTAGAGCAGCCAATGGCAAATATTAGATCACAGGGTAGAGGCTATGATAGCGGAGCCGGCTCTGGGATCGAGGCGCCGCCAAAGGAGCGTCTAAAACCCATCCCACCAGTCGACCAGGGTTTGAGCTAACCCCGGCTCCTCTCGACGGTCCGGACTGGGGCCTCTGGCCACCACCGAGGCTCAGGCGCAAGTACACGTCAACTGGACGCACAGCGGATCGTTTCATTGGCGCCGCACCGGTTGCACGTCAGTGGGGGCTCGACGACTGCCAGTAGCCAAGGCTGGAACCGCGGCCTCGGTGACTTGCTATTGGCCGCTTCCGGTCGTCAGCCAGTGGCCGAAACGGCTGTACCTCGCCTCGGCCGGGCGAGAATGTTCGGGTATCTTCCACCTCGAACCAGCATCAGCAACGCCGACACTCGTCGTCAGCGGTTTCCGTTATCCACTTTGTCAGGCCACATTATCCGACCGCACCCGTCCTGCGCTAAACCTTTTTCCCCCTAACCCAAGATTCACCGCAGAATGTCCTGGGGCCTCTTTCCGAACCGAGCCGCACCGGACCGGACCGGACCGGTGGCAACCCCAACCCCAACCCCAACCCCATCGCATCCGTTGGAAAGAATGGGCATAAAGAAGCGGCGAGACAGTATGAGGGCAGGCGGCGGCAACGCGTAGATGCGATCGACGGGCCTGCGCGGGCCACGACGCCAGACCCCCGGGGAAAATCATTGCACACGAGTTAAGATACGGCCAGCCCCCTGCCCCAGCCCCCTGCCCCCTGCTGCTGCTGCTGGGCCTACGAGGAGGAGGAGGAGGAAGAGGAGTTCGAACAATATTCAACGAGGCCCAGCAGGTCGGGCCAACGACGACGGGCCTTGACTCGCTGCGCTCGCGACACCTAACCCCGGTTGCCACCCGGAACGCGGGTTTCGGTCTCCCAGGACCGGCTATCACACGCGTGCAACCCGCGTATCCCTTGTAAGTCACCCAGTATCGCTAAACTAACCGGTCGGCCTCTCACTAGTGTAGGTCTTAAAGTAGTGTTAAGCACCCAGTCGCCTGTCGCGGCGCTGATCTGTGGGTCCGCTTTGATCCGAGCAGGCCGTGTTCCCGATATGGAACGAGGGTGAGGGGTGAGGGTGAGTGGGAGCAGAGGTCGGCCATTTGCGAGAGAATTCGAGACTTGCGATCCACTTTTCTTCGGTGGAGGACGAGGACGAGGACGAGGGGAGGGGAGGGGAGGGGCGGTGGGCGGCCGGGCGGTCGGGGAGTGCAGGTTGGAGTGGGCTTCGGGCAGAGGAAGGAATGCTTTGAGAGGGGGCTCGATTTGTGCAGCAGGAGGGAGGGAGTGGTGGTACCAAGGAAGAAGAAATGGCGAGGGGGGGTGAGCAAATAGTCGCCGAGGGGGGTGGTGGATTCTGACTGTGGCGGGATATGGGGATTATAGGGTGGATAAGTAACTGTAAAGTGGATAGATTATCTGCGATGATGTCATGTTGATCTTGTGTCCACATGCGCCCTTGCATGGAAGGCTTTTCGAGTGAGACGTGTAGGTGGAGGTCGTCGAGCTAATTAGCATCGCTTTTAGCAGAAAGTAAAGGTGGGCTAGTGGCACTAGCAAAGAAATCCGCACCATCGTGGTTTTGTATGTGATCTGATCTCGCCCGACCGAAGTGAACGATTCGAATACACACAGGTCAAAAGATGGACTCCAAGCCTGGCTAGACAGAAGACCGTATACCGTAACCCAACGAAACTCTAGGGTCTGCAACTAATTTCTGTAACTTCCAAGAACTCGTGCAAGATTCTTGCAAGATTACCCCCCGTCCCTCCTAAACTGAACATTTGACGGCAGTCGTTCGAAAGTCCTCGCTGAACTTGGGTCACAAGAAGCTTCATTGTGGTCATTACTTTGGTCATGAGTCGGATTGTAAAATGCTCGGATAATCAAAAGGTGATTAAAAAAAAATAAGCAAATTCTTGGAATCGGGGAAACATTGATTGCGGATAGAAGTAGGATCGTCCGAAGGAAGGGCGTGTCACACATCATTCACTAGTAACAACTGGCTGCTCACATAGATGTGAGAATTCCCATCAGGAAGGCGGTCAATTACTGCTCAAAAAGGTTCACTCGGAGCAAAGCTGGTGCATCAATTCTTAGACTTGTCCATCGCAGCTCCTACTATTTCGATCGTTAGAATACAAATAAAATGGGGTGCCCGAGGAAGATATCGGTTGTTGGGATCTCATGTTCGTTGCCGAGATGATTCGAGGCAGGATCAATAGTGCCCAGCCATTGCCTCTGTATGTATCTGGAATTTACTGCTATAGCAGTCGAACTGCTCATTCCCTTGCTCCATGTGGATATTAGATTCATCTCCGAGAGAGTCGATGTAAGACGTTAGCTTGCTGCTTTCGAACCAATCCGATTTTGCCGTTGAAGAGTGCTGGTCAGACATCCAACCCCAGTCCCTCGGAGGCAAGCTGTTGGAAAACCTCGAAGCGCATGTTGGTTGGTTCGACAAGAACTTCTCGAGCAAAGTAACAGCGAAGAAAGAAGATTAAAGAAGAAGGCTTTGTGTGGGCACTTCAGCTCCTACACCACATGAGCCGTTCGTTCCTTGATGGCGATGTTTGATTTTGGAGGGCATGCGTCGCACCTGGTCCCAGGAATTGTGGAGGGACATGGAGCGCTATGGATCACCGTGTGAGTGTGAGTTCAAAGATGTGTCAACGTGACCAGACTCGGATAATGGAGAGCTCCCGTCATGAAGTGACACCGTAGGCACTCCTCGAGGTCTTCTCGCGGACAAGGTCATGGTCAAATGCCTCCACCAGGTAAGGTATGAGATAGAGGCCTGAAGCATTGCATCCACTTTAGTTCCAAATTCAGCACAATTGGGAAGTAAAGAAGTTCTCAATCCACTCGATTCTGTTACCCAAGCAGAGAATGGATGGGAGACAATAATGAACATTTGGCCGTATGTAAAGTGCCCAGAGAGATCAGATTCGAACGTATGTACATAATTTTTAGCATATTTGCAAGCAGAAAGTGTGGCCAGCAATCGCAGTTGCCAACAGAAGACGATGATGCCAAAATTTGTTTTTGATGGAGTCAATATGGTGGAGACGGAAGGCAGCAGGATGTGATCCAGAAGTCCGTGTAAAAGTCAGTCGCCAAGTCACCTCACGTATGGAGACAAAGCTGAAAGTGCTGCGAGACAGATCTTTTTGGTTGTTTTGGCTGAAACAAAAGTGTCTGGCTCGGTCAGAGGTGCCATGGGAGTTTGCATGCCTTCTAAAAGGGGCTGGTCAGGAAGGCTTTCTCCACACAAGTGAAGCAGAAGAAAGAAACCATTACCGCTTTTCTCCTCTTTCTTACGTGCTGAGCTGTTGTTTGTCAAAAGCTGATGACAACTAAGATATTCATGTGATTGCGAAGCAACAACACCTGGTGCCTTTCCAAATGTGGCTAGCGCGATCGGTTAGGCGAAAGAGACACCTCCTGGTAGAGCTGGGAACTCACTCGAGTGGGGAGAGCGAGCGAGCTCGGGCGCTTTGACCCGTCCACCGCAAGCCAAAGAGTGACATCTTGTCAAGATCGTGTTTTGGCCGCGTCTGGTCATGTGGAAAGTTCTCATTAGCAACGAGGAAAGGGGAGCGAGATCTTTCCGCGCGCAAACCACAAACCTCACTATCGGTGTATCTTTCTGGCCGACGACCCATCAGGGCAGGAGCTTGAAAACCGAGATGGCCGCAGGGTCACAGGTGGAGTGGGTTGTGTGGGTGGGTCGTCGATCTCTAGCCCCGTCCCAACTATTTGGGAGGTCAGAAATATAATGTCTTTGCGGATCGTCGAATCTTTGGGGTTTCTCTAATCCTGTCCTCGTCCTTGTCCTCCGACGTTGCGCTAATCAGGCACCTCGTAAGTTCCTGCTCTCGCTTATGACATGAGCATGATCGTCTTGTCAATCTAGTGTCTGCGGGTCTAGATTTTCTTAATCACCCATTACCCAGTAAGCGCAGCGTCAGGACTCCGGGCGCGACATGTACTTATTCTTCTCGGCCCCTTTTACTCTCGGGCGACTGCCACAACTGCGGTACGCAATGGCGTGGCCTGCTCTCGCAGCCGCGAGGCCGCCAGGCCCCACCCTCATGTCTTTAACGCTCCGTCTCTTTTCGCCCTGCGCTCGAGCTTTTAAACTTCCACTAATCAGCTTTTGGAGCTCCGCCATTGGAGCGCGCTCTGCTGCACACAGCATAACTACCCAATGGAATTACATGCGTTTTCACGCCCAATCGCTGCAGGTCACGGCCGAGCCTGATTCGCCCGCATTGGCCACTCTCACCTGTCTGTCGTTGAAAGGATGTAACTCTCGAGAGCCCATGTCGTTCCGCCTTGTCTGGTCTCCGCGGTAACTCTCTCGCCCTCGAGACTCGAGTCTCGCTCCAGTCTCGAGACCCCACCCCTCGCCCTCCCTCGCCCTCCCTCGCCCTCGCTCCATGCACTGCGACTGCTCGTCGCGAGCTTCTTCCTCCTGAGCTTACCTTACCACCCGAGGGCTTTGACCGGGCGTAACTCCTCCTCGTCCTCGCCGCTGCACGAAATTTCGAAGCGCTTCTCGTCGGCTATATTCCTTGCCCCTGCCTGCCTTCTCTCTAACTAAGCACAGTGCGCAAGTAGGCCCGAGCCCCCAGATGCCTCCTCGCTAACCGAGCCCGCTATTTTGGCTGCCCTCCGTTGGAGCCGCTCAAAGTTCGAGTCATTGACTTGGCGGAAGGAAGGAAGGAATGAAGCAAGGGAGGAAGGAAGGCGGGCAGGGGCTGGGGTAGGGGTAGGGGTAGGGGCAGGGGGGAGGGGCAGGGCGGGGGCAGGCGGGCGAGGCACCCGGACCAGCCAAAGTGCCATAACGCCCCTAGGATTTTGACCTAGGATGGCATGGGCCAATGAATGGACGAGGATGGCCGGGGGAATAATAATACAGTCAATGGACTTGGGGCCAAGCAAAGCCATTGTCAGCCGCATCCTGGAATCACTGTTCTTACGCTGGAATTCGCAGAGAGAGAGAGAGAGAGAGAGAGAGCTCGGGTGCTTGACCTCGTTGGGTCCGTGAGGGAGGCGGAGGGCGGGGACAGACATGAGCAGGAGGAAAATGTGGCGAACTTGGGCTTTGACTTAGCGTGGCCGATGTGCATCGATCGAGCCCTGGCCACCCATCGATCGTCCACTTTCTCGGCGGGTGGGAGAGCGAGAGGGAGAGCAGCAGCATCATTCATCCTTGAGCCTTCAGTCAAGAGGGACTTTGAGGCTTTCCCCTCTCTCTCTCTCTCTCTCTCTCTCTCTGTGTGGCCTCTCCAATGGCCTGGCCTGGGCTGGCCTGTGCTGCCCCGGTCCTACTGTTGCAATAGCTCACGTTCCGGACGACGAGGGTGGACGACGGGGGCTCTAACAAGATTCTCACCGGTGTCCTCTGACCGAGATTCGTCTTTTTGGTGTGCATAATTTGCAGCCTCCATTCGTCATGAGGCAATTGAACTCTTCCTCGAACTGTCGTCCGATGCGGATGTCTTTAGCAGCGCATGCGTCCAAGTTGCAGCCATCACATTTCTTCGTGCTCGTTGAAATGTTCCATGATGGTGGGGGTGATACTGGGGCGCCCTTTTTCACATCGTTTCAGAAGGGCGAAGTTACCGCGGGCTCGGCTTCCTTGCCCCTGGCAGTGTCTTATTGCGGTGTGCCAACATATCCATTGTTTTTTCCCCGGCTCATGCATTCAAACTATGTTTATTGTGTGGACGAGCGCAAGAGGGAGCTCCAGAAAACCCATAAAATACTCACGATTTCTTGTTTGGATTTCTTCTCCCAACAACATCCCCCACTCTCAAGGCGCTCTGTCTCTCGGAGGCCGACCGGCCGAGTCTATTGCGGTCATCCTGCCTTACATCGACCCAGTGCTGTCGAGAATCCGATTTAAAACTCATTTTTCAATTCCACTCCGCTCACTCAAAGAATGGAAAGGAGTGCGAAGTGCGAACATGTGAGACGTCTATGGCCTCGACGGCCTACGAGCCCGAACGAATTCCCCCTCCTCCGCCCCGCGAGCCATTCAAATGCAGTGAACCACAATCATTTCGGGGACACCCGCTAGATCCTCCAGCCGTGGCTCCACCTATTCTCCCGGCCCCGGGGGAATATTCGCCCCACCGAACGTAAGCAGGCCAGGCGGACGGGGCCAGAGGCGGCAGCACAGTGGCGGAGCTTTTCAGCGCGCAGCCACGGGAAGGGCATAATCTGGCGTGGCACGGGTGGAAGCGAAAGTCTCGAGAAGCTGGCGTGGCATTGGTGGAAGCGCGCGAGCTGCCACTCTGGACCGAATGGTGGAGTGCCCAGGCCCCGGGACAGCCACAAACTCGCCAACTGGTGCATGGAACGAGGGCCGGGCCTTTCCCGACGCGCCCTGCCCTCGGAGACAAGGCTGGGCCTCGTGCCTCCCCCACCCCGCCCGGCGCCCGGCGTCCGGCATCCGCTTCCCGGGCGCACCGAACCAACTCCCTCGCCTCGACAGGGCAGGTACCGGACACGCCAGGAGCTCCGTCGGGGCCGCGATCCGTCACTGACTCGCGCCGGACACGCCCTGCGGGTTAAGTTAACGAGGATCCGGTTACCACAGTACTCGCCGCGACGGAGTGATCGGATCCTCACGGATCCTGGGCGTCCGTCGACATCCAGCGTCCACCGGGTCGTTGGAGCTCACTGCATGAGTTGTTGCTGTTGCTGGTGTTGTTGTTGTTGTTGTACGTGGTAGGATTCCGTAGGAGGTCGAGCGATGATGGTACTAACTGCAAACCGGGTTGGGATTAAACACCCACCGTGTGGTTTACATCGAAGAGTACACGGATCGGAGCCTGTACCCGGTTCAGTACACCGGTCTCCGTCGTGTTGTCCGAAAAGATTTGCGGTCTTTTGGATCCTTTCGGGTGCACTGACCTCGGTTGTCGCATCCCGACCGGACGTGAGGTCACTGCGCCATCGCCGATGGCCCTCGTGGCCGCAGAATATGCCCCGAACGAGCTTTCCGACGCCGCGCATCGAACGACACGGACGTTCGGCGCGCGCGCGGCCCTTTCCCGCTCGGGGCTCTCCGGCGGCAACAGACGAGCGAGAAACGGCTCCGGGCGTGGCTGCTCCGGTGTCGTCCCCGCGCGGGCGGATGCGAATTACTGTGGTCGACAGTGATCGGGTTCCGATCTGCGCAACAACCACCTACACGACAACGTACGCGGTCGTAGGGCATGCCCCCGCTCGTCAATGTTTCCGCATTGTTGTTATTCCACGTAATGCAGCTAAATGCTGTGCAAAGATTCTCTGCATGACTAACGGTCCATGTCCCTTTGCGCGGCGAGATCACTGTTTTCGCAAGTTAATTTCTCTCTCTCTCTCCCTCTTTTGGTGTAACCCATTCCTTCGACCGAGGCCGAGTTCTGTCGAGTGAGTGCATGGAATCGCACGAACAGACGAACGAACGGACGAAGATGTGATGATGTAAAGGGTAGTAAATGAGCGAGAGTTGGCTATGTTTCATGGTAACATGTGCGAATCTTGGGAGTGTCTGGCTGCCTCGACACTGAACATGGAGTAAACATGGAGTGAATGGAGGAGAGATTTCTCTTGCAAGGAGGGAAGAGGTAAAAATTCAAAACCCGAAACAAATTCGTGACCCGGCAAGCATATTGACGTGTGAACGATGGTGTGCAACAGAAATCGGTTCGATTCCATGGATGGAAAGAAGGAAACGAACATGAACCAACATCGGAACAGAAGCGATCAAAGTCCAAAAGAAGAAGGAACACATTGAGCATGTGAATAGGAAGCGGATAGATGGGAATAACAAGCTCGGCAGCTTAGCTGTAATTAGTCGTTTACACACTCCATTCGATCATTCGCCTAGTCACCGCGCGCATTTCCGCCCCTTTTCTATTGCCTTGGTCGGCTTGAGAATCTCCATGTTCAGGCCCATGGAAAGAACCATGGAGCTCCCGCGCGCGCCTTATTGGGCGCAAGTGCACAAACTTTCCATGTCTGCTCTCCTTTTCAGTCCTCGGTCGATGTTCAGTTCCAACTGAACCCCGCTCCTTGATTCCGGGCGACACTTTCCCAATTTAGAAAGCGCGAAGGGGCACATCGAGCTCCCCGCCCGAGGCCCGGTCGCTCGCCATGTCATGCCTTCGCCCCGACTGCAGCTCTCGCCGGCGGTCCCCTCGGCGGCCCTCGCAGCGCGACTGCGTGCCCGTCGCAGTCACGCCTCGAATCCCTCTCCCGTCCACGATGGCTCGGTTGGTTATTCCCGCCTTGCAGGATTGATTTATTATTGTATGCGGGGCTCCGAGGAAGGACAAGAATTTTCGGCGTCCCCAGTTCCTTCCATAGGGCGCCCAAAAGCTGGACCATACAAAGGAACCCTCATCCCAAGGCGCGCGAGCAGCAGCGATGGTGTGCGAACAACACGATTCATTGTTGTCGCAGTTTGAGAGTGAACGATCTTTTGCTCACATTTGATAGGCGACGACGCACTCCGATGAAGCCCTCCCAGGAGCCGGCGACGTCACCGAGAGACATCCATCGACAGGCATGAAAGAAAGCCAGAGCAAGAGCCCGATTCTTGCCATGGGGCTCGAAAAGAAATACTTTCGATTGCTTCCATTGCCTCGCGAGTGAGCCCCACACTGCGACAGGAGCATGGAGACGCAGATATTTGCGAACGTGTTTGCTCAAGCGCAGGAAAGAATAATCGCTGGTCTGGTATACGCCATCTGGTGATGCAAGAGATCATGAGTCCAGAAAACCGGAATAGTGCGAAACTGATTGAAGAGCCATTTCCACCTTCTCTGGCTCGTGACGTCCACACTCTTCTGACTCGTTGGAGTGTCAAATGGGGAAGATATTTTCCGGCCCATTGTCCAGTTTTCCCCAGCCGGCAGGCAAATTATTTCATTTCCACTTCCGTTGCTTCCTCTCCTTTCGCCTCTTCTCTCTGAGGCAAATAGACAAACCCAAACATGTTCATCCTCCTCACTTTGCCGTCCCCTCTTTTTCTCTAACAAGTTCATTATTGGAAGTGCTCGTTGCATTCTTGCCCAACTACTCTCGTGCGAAACCCTCGCACTCTTTTTTAGCACTTGTCACCGACTATGCAGCGTCCCCATTATCTTGCTAGTTGCGTGACCTCACCTCAATCAGCACCGGGAGTGACGCAACGGCAGAGCTCAGATCGTTGCTCAAGTCCCTTGAGTTTCACGGGGTTGAAAACTGGAGTTGTGCGCGCACAACTCCAGTTTTCAATAGCACATTGAGAGAATACTGACAGATTATTGTTTTTTCATGCCGACTCTAATATCCATAAATTTTAATCAGAATCTTAATCGAGCGCTGATGGGCTTTGTTTACACCAAAGTACGAATCTCAGCGGGTGAGAACGGATCGTGTATTGCATTCTTGCGCAATCCGGGTGCGATGAAACCAAATAGCTAATAATGTTGGTGCATCATCTAATCGTGTTGCTATGTATGGTGTGTTGATGATGCCACTACTGAAAGAGATTGGGTCAAAATTGCGATGGCATCCAATTAGAAAAGATCTGGTCAAATATTGGTATTGTAGGACGATCTCTCAAGTACTATAATATTATTGTGACACATTAGAGTACCTGAGATGAATCTATATGTAAAATAAATGTGGATCCGTAAGATTCGAACCGTCCAATAAGCAGAGGACTTTTGAGTTTTTGGTTACATAAAATGATGTTGTGAAATCTGTGCATGTGGTTTCAGGTCACCTGAAATCATACAATAATACCTCAACCTACAATCAGAACAGTTTCATGTCGACTTACCATTATGAACCCCATTAGTCTCTCGGCATGGACTCTTTTTGTCAACAGGAGAAGAATATTGGTGCTGGTTGCATGGATTTCTTGAATGAACGTTGCATGATTATATATTTCTCTATATGTAATGCACCGATTTTTTTGAAAAACTCCACAATCCCCTTGCAATCTCTCAGATATTCTTTCCAGTCCATGAAACATATAAAGTTAATTTGAAATGACTATGGAGGTATGTAAGAGTAACAAGATGTATCTGAATTCTTAGTTCCAAGTGACCTTTTTTCTTGTGGAATACCGGCTTTCGTGTGGCTGAAATCTTCCGGTTCTGTTCCAGCTTGAGGTTCCATATATCATTTCACCACAAATGTATGTGCGCACAAAAGGAATTGTTCGCTTGTCTACTTTGGGACGTGATCATGGGGGTTAATGATTGCTCGTGAGGAAGGCTTCGGTGGGGTCAATGAATCGAGAGTGAATGATATCGAAGAGAGCGAGAACATTGAGGCGGGGGACATGTTGTGTGTAGTGAAACTGAGTTGTCCACAGGAAGCCAGCCAGCACTCCAACAAAGCAGAACATATATTTTCGCTGGTCTGTCTTCGTGAGAACGAACATACAAAACCAGGGCACGAATGGCGCCTGAGCCTACGACGGGGGTCACAAAACGGAGGAACAAACTCAGACCCACAAGCGAACAGCAAAGCCCCAAAGTCTACAGAATTCTGAAAAGCGAAGAAACGCTAGACAAGTATGTCCGTCACCACCACAACCACGAAAAACTGAAGGCAGGTTTGGAGAAAAATCGCCCCGGAAAAGCTCGCGATTCCACACCAACAACAAAAAAATCCAAACAAACCAACCAAATTCCTCGAAAGCAAATCCAGATCCGAGAACGACTTACAGTACTCCGAACTCAATCGCACGCGTTCGCCAGGTCCGGTACCCGGGTTCTGCAAGACATCGAGACAGCCTGACGCACAGCGAAGATTCGCCTTAGCCATTCTGGCCTTTGAAGCATATGCAAGGGCCGGAGACGATTCGGCCCCCGATTCCCTCCCGCCTGCCGCCCAGTGGCCGCGCTCCCTCCCCTCGCCCAAAACGAGTGCCCTGGAAACCAGAGCCCCACCGGAGCGCAGATTCCTCGTCGAATATTCCCCGAACCCAGAACGACCTGCAGCATTTCGAATTCGAACTCCACGTCCAAGCCGCGGACGGACGCATCCTTCCTGATCATGGTAAACATGGACCCTGGGCCCGGGCGCTGACCTGTAATGTCACCTCCCCCGCGAACCGGACTCCGCGTCTGCGACTCGGATGCGGGGTTAGAGCCGAGCATTACATTAGCGGCGCCGAGCTAATGGCCTATAATATGTGCCCTCGTCCGTTTAACCAGCCCAGATCCATCCATCCATCCATCCATCCATCCATCCGTCCGTCCAGGACGACGGGTGAGCATGAGCATCATGTGGTAATTTTGGCTGTTGGAGCATGTGCCGGATGAGCGAGACTTACCGCGCGCGCGCTGGAATATTGCGAGAGGCGCATGAGAAGCTTGTGCTGCGAGCTGCGCTCTCAGATGGCACTGTCACGGTTCGGTTTAATTTGGACCCCGATCTTTCTGTTTTTAGCGTTGTTTCCTGGAGTGCAGTTTTGAGCCTCTGGTGCCTGCGATACTCGCTTATCCCCGGCGCCTTTGTTGAGCTGTGCATTCGATGTCACGCCGAATCTATCCTCCTTTTTGAGCTGCACACGGACGACCGACCTCGGGTGCTCGAGTCCCTCGATCTGCATTTGCATGTTTCCTTCTCGTAGATTCATGTGAATATATATGGCCGACCACGCTCGCATTATGCTTTATTGAATTTCTAGGTGTTGCGATCTAAAAATAGTTCAGCAATAAATGGAGGATCGGGCTATGCTGCAGTGGATGCTGAGGAAGCAAACGCAGGCACTGAATGTCCGATTGGCCCAAAGGCGGGCAACAAGAGAAATACTAGGTTCCGTCTTTGAAGCATCGTGAGCTTGGGCAACAAACATCTCTTCTTTGTATTAAGTTTCAAAGGTTGAAGGTGCAATTCCCGATTGTGCAAGTTTCATTGCTTTGCAACATTGACGTGATCTACAAACAAAGTAGAACATGAAGATGCCATGTCTACAAATGAACCAAGTCTCATTGCACCATGGAAATGTCGAATTTTTTCCACAAGAAATACGGCCGCAATTTCCAGAAATTTTCTTTGCCCAATATTAGAGTCTAGGGCCTGAGCAATAAATGCTCTTCGTGAAGAAATGCGCGTAAGGAAAGACTGTGCAACATTCACCTGTCAAAAGTGGAAAACCCGGAAGAACATTCAGTAATGAGACGGACAGGACGAAAAAGTCAGAGCATGGACTCGGTGAGTTAATGCTTTGTCCTCTAGTAGCTTGCAGAGGGAGGCACTCTTCTGAGTAGAGAGCGCCTCGAACCACGAGAGAGAGAGAGAGAGGGAGAGAGAGAGAACGGAATCGTCTATCGGTGCAAGACTGCGGAAGTCTTCCATCGCTTCCCTCTCCCTCTCCCTCCCTGTCTCTGAAACAAGAGCCGGCCACGATTTCGCATCGTTCGAAACGGCTTGCGCCGCTGCGTGCGCGCCTTTAGCCCTCTCGAGTCCTCGACAGCACTACCTTTTTACTCTTCATCGTCTTTCTTGACTCGTAGGCTCAAATCAAATCGAGCTCGCACATTTTGAAGTAAACCGATGCCGGTAATCAGGTAGATGCTTATAATCACGAGCACTCGTTCTACTGTTCGCTTCGCTTTATTCATTCAATGCTTTTGTATAAAACTCAAAACAACCGAACTGTCAGTGCCAAGTCAGAAAAAGACGTCAAGTGAAATGTTCAACCTTTTCAGTTGGCCAGTGACTGAGCGTAGCTCGATGCTGCTCTCGGTAAGCTGAGCTGTCAGCTGTAAGATGGAGAGAGAGAGAGGGAGAGAGAGGGAGAGGGGAGTGTGTGTGAGAATTATGGAAGTTCATTTATGTAATTTAGCTGTAATACCCATGACATTTTTGTCCGATAACAGGAAAGGTCCAAAAGCCGTTTCATCGAAGTACATTTCGTACCCAGGGGTTTGATGTAATCCACATTTACAGCAGAGCTTTTGAAGATGTAATATTCGACCTACTTCCACGTGAAGTGATTAGTAGTGATTCTACAAGGTAAAACGAATCGGGGTGAAAGGAAATGCTTCGGGGCTTTGTTTCGGTGGAACCATTAAGTGTCGTCATCTTGCTAACAAAACGGAGGGTTCTGACAGTAATGCTCAGCAGCAAAGCGTCCACGCCGGTGCTGCGCATTGGCTTGGGCTCCTATTTACCTCTGGCTACGGGTTTATGCAACAGATTTGCTGGCCCGAATGCTAGTGGTCCCCCAAGCCAGAACGACAAGAACTCGGACTCGCGAATGTACGTTTGATGTGAACTTTGCCAAATTTAAGCTAGTGACGACTTTGGACCAGTCGTTGTATGTGGTCGAAGACTACGACCTGACCATACAATGAGGATGTATGGAAGTCAATATTTTCGATTTTCGTCCTGGAATTAAAACGGCGAAATTATGTGGAGATGGATCCAAAAATTGTGCGACCATAAGAAAATGTCAGGCTATGGGGAATATATGCTCCTGAGGAATAATGGAGTTCAATTGGTTCCCTTTCCAAATTTGGCATAAAGGCTGCGATCTGTATTTTTCATTGATCATTGGGTGTAAATTTAGTAGTTCAGTTAATTTTAAATGCAGGTCAGATCTTGCCCACTGTAGCATCAGATCTTCCACCTTCTTCATGGCCTTCTTCATGGTCAGTGACGACCCATTTTGCTGGATCCACGTCCAAGGCTGATGCCACCCTCGCTCTGGAAAATTAATCCGTAAGGACCCGTATAGCGAGTCCTGATCTGGGCTGTACCGAGTTCTTGTTTGTTAGAGCCGGTTGACTTGGGGATGTCGACGTAAAGGGGCCAACGAGGACAAGCGGACAGAATAGACATGAATATTGCAAGTGATTGTGATTCCCATGAAAGAGCGGAACCATTTGGAAAGAGAAGAGTCTATGAACATGGATTGTAGGTTCGTATTATCATGCAACGAAATTTGGCCTAGTCTCGATATCTTCGTCGTGAAACCCGACAAGGATCACCCAAAGATGTCGAGAATCTTTACTATAGATTCGCATCAACGTGCATGTGTTCTCGATCCATCGATCGGTGTATTTCATTTACTCTTGAACCATGGCGATGTACCTCAACTGGAACTTGCTTTGCATTGTAGCTGGTTTTCATGACGTGTTTGAGAGTTTCTCCGCTGGCCGAATTTGTGAGCATCCGCCCATGTGCATTCGGAATGGTATTGCCGAGTTTCTCATTCCTTACTCATGGAGAACCCACGGTGCCCGTGTGAAAAACATGGTCATGGCCATGGTCTTTCTTGCCTATAATATCAGTCATAATGTCCCTCCTATGCTGTTCATCTATAAAAAAACCAGGACTATGTCGTCAACTTTTCATCTGGAATATTGCACAACATTCTTCTTGCTCGATCCAATGAAGTGTCCTAAGTCGAAAGGTGTTATGAGAATGCGCGTTCTGTCCACCGACGGGTGTGATTGCCATATGGGAATCTGAATCGGACCATTTGTGCATGCGTTCCGTGAGGCTCTGTTCTGTTTGGGATCGATCATTTTTTATTTGCATCGACAGAATGGAGTATGGAATGTGGAAGCTTAGGCCATTACTCGAAAGGGCGTTGAAAAGGGAATTGAGCGAGCGAGGTCGTACTGGAATCATGTTGACCACAAATGGCAGGGAACATGTGCCCAAGAGGAAGTTATCTGACAACGAACGAATAAATTGGTGCAGCTTGTACACAAGGACGTTGCACATACTCACGCAGCGGAAAGCGGAAAGTATAGAAACGGGGAGATCGAGGGTAGCAACATGTGCTAGGCTGAGTTCGGACCCCAGGCCACGCTCGGTTATGAATGGAAGAATGTACACGGATTATATCTGGAGCAACATGCGGCCGGGGTGTCAACATCGACACCGCTGGAAGGCCATTGAGGATGGTCACGTCTGGAAAAGTATCTGGAAAAATCCAAGATGTGATCTGTTGCGACTTCCAACTCGGATCCAAGGTCTTTCGATTGTCATTGCATGGCTCCATGACTTGTCCTTTGGGCGGGTGATACTTTTGGAGCATGAGACGTGGTGATCGCAGATATGAAGTGTAGGGCGAGGGCGAGAAGGATGTGACACTTCCCATAGAGGAATGGATCGGTTTTTATAGAATTAGCCTTGGTGGCCAAATGCCGCACGAAGTGGTTGTGTCGGTACAGTAGTGGTGGCATCGTTACCTGGTTTGGTCTAATCGCGAAGTGATGTGCGAGCTCGTTCTCCTTCATCCTGCGGCGACCGTGACCGACGGAGGTTTGTACACAGCACCACCAGAGCTCGTCAGCCGCATGACGTCCGTGAAAATGACGCCCTCGGTCTCGCAACCAAGCTTTATCAATGGCGCCGCTGTCACGCGCGCAAAAGAATTGTTCAAGTACTCGCCCAGGAACATACCCAGTCAGACGTCCCCAACATAGCCCATGTCCAATTGATCATTCCGGGTCTCGGAGGTGGGATAAAGAAACATTTACTGAACGATGGAATTTCATGCAAGCTGGCCAGGGGCCGGCGGATGCTCATGAGACTTTGACCGGTTCCATGTTGCATGTTCATTTTCATTTTCCGTCTTCGATTGTGCAGGTCCGTGGGCGAGTCCAGACGGTAGTCGGGTCCTGTATCCA
Source organism: Marchantia polymorpha subsp. ruderalis (assembly GCA_037833965.1). Classification (NCBI taxonomy): domain Eukaryota; kingdom Viridiplantae; phylum Streptophyta; class Marchantiopsida; order Marchantiales; family Marchantiaceae; genus Marchantia; species Marchantia polymorpha. The sequence goes on from AP031357.1 coordinate 13,500,379, forward strand.
TGTTAGGGTCCATACTCGTACGCATGATCGCGAGGGGTTTCTTTCGATGTGCTGCGAAAAGAGAGTGCAATGAGAAAGAGAGTATCGGAGGAGTCGTAATCGCGGGCAAGGGCTCTGACATCGACAAGTCTCGTACGCAAAATAGTACTCTTAAATTCACACGGGATGCGGGTCAATGTGGAAAGCACAGCTCGCGGCTGCACAGATGATTGGGAACATGATGAACAATCGTCCCGGCGGTCGAAATCGTAGCAATTCAAAGGGAAGACTAGCGATAGTCCGTCCGCTGCTGCCCTACCGGGCGCGGCTCGGGAGCAAGCTTCTCATGCACCGGACACCATCGGCCAGCCACGCCTCGCCCACTGACGCGTACTTGGGGCACTGCATTGGTCCCGATGAAACCATGCAATTGTCCATCACCGCGAGCGTACGCTGCTTCAGGAGAACCTTCGAGCGCGCCTGGTACTCTCGCCCGCTCGGGCCAAAAAGTGCCCCATGGACTCATAAATCACTGACCAGGAATTGTTTCTTTCGCTGCTCCGGCGAGTCAAAAAGGTCACTCGCTGAACGTGATCGAGCCCCACCCTGTCCCCCATCGGATCAGATCTCTCAGACCGCGAAGAAAATTCTTCCGTTGTACCGAGCGCTGTACCGCCCGGCATGATTATGATTCCCTCTGATTATCAACTGCTCTAATCATGAACTAATCTCGCATGAGCATGAACACGTTCGCAGGCCCAGCTCGGTTGGCATGGCCATTCTCTGCAAATCCTTAATCATGAAAGCATGCGGAGCCTGGATGGGATGGGATGGGATGGGATGGGATCCAGCCGAACAACAACTCCGATCAGGGATTAGCGGCGAAGATAAACACGGTGCGGTTAAGGGCGGACGGGACGGGAGCAAGTTGAGCTCGGACAGAATCGCGGAGCAGCGGGACGTCAGTTGGCCCAACGGGACGAAGGATGGAGCGGAGGCGGGGACGGACGGACGGATGGATAGAAGGATATGGATGAAGGATGAGATTAGCGGGCGACGAAAATAAAAGGGGATTAGGTCACGGGAGCGCTAAGTAGCCAACCGTTGGTGCGTTAGGTTTCGACAGGCTAAGTGTTTCGTTGGGGTAATCAATCAAGAATAGGACGGGCGGTGAAAATGCGCGAGGGCCAAAGCTATTTTTACCCGGTTAGGGTTTTTATAAATGAGAATCGGCCGAAGGGTGATGATTGCGCCCAATATTGTTAATCAGCAGCTACATAGATGAAGCTTCTCCCTCGCGCTCCATTGGCTCGAGAATTTTCCCCGAGCCAGACCGACCACATTCAGCTGCCCGGACCTGACATTTTACTCTACTGTAGCTCGCTCAGTCACGCCGCCACGTGTATCTCCTCCCTCCTCCCTCCACTTTTCACTACGCCCCTCGCGGTTCGGGGCCCCGGTGGTGCCCGAGCAGGAGAATCAGGTTCGGTAAATCCCACAAGTATGGAGCGCGCCGCCCCGCTCGGTGTCCGTGGAAAGGAAGTTGAGGGCGCCGTGAGCGGTGGCCTGGCCTCCGTCGGCCCGACTAAGGACTAAGGACCCCAAGAGGGGAGGTAACGAAGGACGAAGGACGAGAGGGAGAGTGGGGGAGTCCGTAGTGGTCTAGGGTTGGTCGTTTGGGAATCGGTTAAGGGAAGGGGAGCGAAGGGAAAGGAAAAGGGAGGAGGCGGTCGTCGGAAGGGGGGACGCCGGCGGGAGGCAGCGGGGGGGCGACGGGAGAGGGCGAGAGGCAGGAGGGCGAGGGCGTTGTAGCTACAAAGGCGGGCCTGCGGTCCTCTCTGTGTGCGGTGATCTCCGCTCTTCTCGCCCTTTCCTCCAGCCTCACCCTCTGCCCTCCCTCCCTCCCTCCTCCTCCTCCTCCCTCGCTCTGGCCCTGTTGCGACACCGTCAACTCCCCTCGCTGCTTTGTTAATGTTCGTTTGGCTTTCTGTTCTCAAGCGCAATTGGTTCACACCCAGGCCACCAGCCACATACCAGCAAGAGAGAGAGACGGACAGAAGAGAGACAGGCCCCCACCCCCTCCCCTGAGAGAGAGAGAGAAAGACACAGAGAGAGAGAGAGAGAAGAGAAGAGAAGAGAAGGAAAGGAAGCTCTACCATTCTATTCTACACGCTCGCACAACGCCCAGACAGACATACAGGCAGACAGCAAGCCAGACAGACAGACAGACACGCCCACTGAGTCGAGTACAGAGTCGAGAGAAGAGAGAGAGACATAGAGAGTGAAGAGAATTCTGAAAAGAAGAGCGATAGAGAAGCTACGACCGGCCTGCGAGTTCGAGATTGAGAGAGAGATTTTCGTTTTTGAGAGTGGAATCATTGATTGCCTAGAGAGAGCACCCCCGAGAGAGAAGTGAAGCGCTGAACGGCGCCCAGGACTATACTCCTTCCTTCCTTCCTTCCTTCCTTCCGTCATTCGTCGACTCCCCTCCGCTTTTCCCTGTCCTGCCTCGTTCGTCTTCTCCATCTTCGCGTATTACTACTAATACTACCCCTACTGGGAGAGAGAGAGAGAGAGAAAGTGCGGAATTCGTGTGGTGCGGTAGAGGCATACACGTATATTTATTTTTAGCGCGTGTGGTGGCAAGAGTCTGCGCAAGATATCGCCAGAGATTGCCTTCGCCTTGTTCGGCCGCGGAAGAAGATAGACTCAGGGAAAGAGGAGAGCGAACGCGCGCGCCAGCCAGCCAGAGAGAGACAGAGTCTCTGAGAGAGAGAGAGAGAGAGTGAGAAGGGCCCAGACCCTTGTTGCCGCTTGAGAGCCTTGCATTTTCTTTCAGTTGCCCGCCTGCCAGCCACCGTGTCCGGAAAGCCTGCGCGCGGACTTCGGCGACTAGTTTCGAGAGTAGAGAGATCTGCCCATTGCAGACGGGAGGAGTGAGCGAGAGAAGAAACATTGCGATTCATCGTCGAATCCAAATTAGATATCGTAGCCTTAGCTGTTGGGAGCTTGCGTCGTGCGAGGATCTGATTTTGATCGGAGAGGCGTAGTTGCTGGTCGACGTGCCCCAATTGAGAAGACGAAGGTCCCTCCCGCACTGAATTTCCGAACCCTGCAAGCAGTCGAAGAAGAAGAAGTCGAATGTCGCGGCGTCTGCAAGCGCGCGAGCCCTGAATGCCCGCCCTCTGCCGCCGAGTGTCCACCCTCGAAGAATCCGCATCACCATTGAGAGAAATTAGTAATCTCTGCTGAGCAGTCGGTGCGGTCCTGCCCTTTGTTGCACCGTCCTTCCCCACTTCTCCGAGCGAGAGCAGCACCCCTGGATCCTCCACCGATTCCATCGTCCGTCCCCAATTACCGTTTCTCATTCCCGCAGCGCTCTTCTCCCAAGTGTTGGCCATGAGCCTGAATCACCTCTTCTCAAGCCTCGATGTCGGCTACAGAGTTGCTGTAGTGCTGCTCCTGTTGATGTGCCGGTTCCTCACCGTGCCTACTAGCAGAGCCCTACCCGTTGGCTTTGGTCCCATCCCCGCCCCAGAATCCTCGTCCGCCTCGAAACCTGCAATGCTGGATTTTACAACGTCTTAATTGCATCCCGAGCACCGGTCTATCAGCGGCGGAGAGTCCTCCTTGCGAATTCTGCAGCATCCCGTTGAGAAGCGCGCCCGCCCGAGCCATGAAGAGCGCCTATCCGAGTTCGCATTCCTTTTTCGACGCATCGTCCGATTCGATCAGAGCGAGTGATGCGGAGAAATGCCGCACCAGTTCATCGTTCAGTTCGCTCTCGGACTTGTTCGCCCGAAATCATAACGGCACATCCGACTTGTTCTCCAACGTCAGGACGCCGGTCTTCGTGCCCTCAGAGGTGACTTTCCCCCCCAGGAAGATTCGAGAGTGCGAGGATCGTGCCACCACCGAGAAGGTGTCGCTTTGGCACGAGTGGGGTTCCGGTGAATGCCCCGGAGAGGAGAGCTCTGGCCTGCTGGCGGACAAGTCCATGACTGCGGGCTCCGAATTGTACAGTTCTCTGAGCTCCAACTTGTTCCCGAATCTGGGTTCTGCCAATGCGATGGTGGTGCCCGAGGAATTCACCTTCCCCGAAAGAAGAAAGCGCGAGGATGAGTCGTGGCGCGAGCGGCGCGGATTCCGGCCCGACTGGATTCCCAGCTTGCCCACGGTGGAAAACAATGTGCGCGAGAGCACTGCCATGATCAGCAGCGTCGCCGATTTCTTCGCGAAGAATAATGCCAAGGCCTCGAATTTGCTCTCGAGCTCCAAACCCAGTCTGTTCTCGAATCTAGGTACTCCCATGGGCAGCCAGCCCGAGTTTCCCGCACGAAGGAAGCGAGACGAGAATCCGTTCTGGAAGGACTACTCGAGTGGTGCGGATTCTACCCCATCCGAGTGCACGACATCGGGCTCCAGCACAAGTGGTGTGAATTCGCTGTCTGGATTGTACTCGACGAGCCCGTCGACCGGCAATTGCTCCAGCTTGTTCTCTAACCTCGGAACCGCCCTGGTCAATTCCGAGGAGGTCGTTTTCCCTTCCAGAAAGAAGAATCCCGACAGGAATGCATGGAGAGATTGGTGCAACACCGGATACAGCGACTGGGCTCAAGACGACTCGGACGACGAGATGGCGCAGTCCAAAGGCGCCGCTCACAAGGAGGCATCGGCCGAGACCGCCCGATCCCTGGCCCGACCATCGCTCTCGGCCGTGTCGAGGAGGAGCAATTCGGCCAGCGAGGCAGGGATGGCTGCCAAGGAATTCTCGACCCCGAATTTGGCTCGATCAGGCCCCGACGCACTGCACCCCATCGGGGCCGAAGCACCAAGAAGCTCGGCCCGATTCAGCCTGGCCGAATCACGGCTGTCAGGCAAGACGGACGTCGAATGTCAAGCGGTGGAGGCAGCTGCCCTCATCGGCGAGGGCGATGCCCGGAATGCGAGCTCGGACAGGCTCGGGCACTCCGAGAGCGCCGAGAAGGTGCGCAGGGAGAAATGTGTGACGGAGGAGCTGGAGGACGATGAGGACGACGTTCATTTGGAGGAGAGGTACAGGACGTGCAGGAGAGACCTGCACGAGCAGAGAATTTCCCGACAGAAGGTTCACAGCTTCCCTCCTCCCTTGGGCTTTCTTGGCAGGCAGGGCTCATTGCGAGTCCCCCACCATCTGCCATGGGTCCAGCTGCAACCAGTGCGCACCGAAGGCCGGTTCATGTTGCAGGAAGTGAAAGTCACGCAGCCCGTGGTGTTCGAGCCCATTCGCGAGCAGGGCCGCCTGGTGCTGCAGTTGATCCGCCAGGATGACAAGAGCGACTCGACCGAGCGCGAAGCCCAGGGCGGCGAGATCGTCAGGGACGATTCGAGCACCGGGGTCCTGGACGAGACTGCCGCGGCCGACGAAGCCCTCAAGGGCGAGGAGACGCGCGAGAAGGATGCGGATCCCGAAGCTGCTGCAGGCAGGGAGCTGCCGGTCAAGAACTGCTCGTCGAGGAAGGTGAACAAGTGCCCGAAAATCTACCCCGAGGGCTGCCTTCCCACCGCGCCCACGGACGCACGGGCTGCAGCTCCCAAGCTGGCCATGGATGCCTCGGCGGAGCAGAAATCTGTTGACTCGCAAGAGTCGTCGCAAGCGTGGCGGACGAAGCGTGCGCTGAATGACCTCAAGTGCGGACGGTTGGAATTTCCCCGAGCGTCGCCGATGGATCCCGGGCGCTCGGACAGATTTCTGATGCAGAGCCTGGCGGCCTCGGCCTGCGAGAAGGGCGCCGAGGCTGGTTCGCACGAGGAGAAACCGTCGCTTTTTCGCAGGGAGGTGGAGGCGCCCAGCCCGCGAGCGCCCCTGTGGAACGCGCCCTCGAAATTGAGGGAATTCGACCACCCGGCGCCCTACAAGAGCGCGTTTCGCAGCTGCAACCCTCGCGCTGCTGCGACCTCCGAATGTGGGTCGCCTTTTGCTCCGCCATTGCATCGGAGTCGGAGCATCCGGAATACGAATTTGAGCGACTACGGTCGAGTGGACGGCGAGAAGGACGAAGCGAGCAAGGATCGCTGGCGCGCGAGAGATGACGAGGGTTGTGATGCGCGCCCGCCCTTGGGCTCATCGGGCCAGGGATACGACGGGGCTCTGGGTTTACAAACGACGTCCCATTTTTTACAGTGGTCTCAAAAGAAGAGACACGAAGCCCCCGGTGACCCTGAAGCGAGACTGGCAAATTACGCGCAAGTTGCAGCATCGTTCTCGTGCGCTGATAATGTGGGGAAACGGCATCACGAGAAGAGCTTTTGGGAGCAGCCCTGTGTCTCGTGACCTTGACAGTCGTGCGTCTCCTCCCTCCCCTGCCCGCCCACCCTCCGTCGCTCTCTTAACCTCACTCCCTTTACTTCCAATCCCATTTTGCTACCACCGGGATTCATTTTCCATGTCCTCTGCCGCGCCGCAGCGGTGGTGTTTCGTCACATACCTGCAGCTCCTCAGACGATCGAGCATTGGAGCGTCGCCCGGCGCGGGGATTTTGGTGACGCAGGCAACCGAGGACTGGAATGTTGCAGCACGATCTTCGCAAGCAACTCATTTTGCCCAGATTAGCTTAGCACCCTTTCGGTCATTCTTCAGTTCAGGTCAGATTAGTAGTAGAAGTAGTTCAGTTGCTCTAAACTCCATTCTTACAGGAGACGGAGGTTAATCGATGTCTCCAATTCCACCAGCCATGAGAGTTCGCCTTTGATACTTAAGTGTCTATAAACTTGTGTCCATGCGGAGAACTTCAGAGAGGATATCAAAGCGGTCTGAGCAAATTGAAACCCACCCCAATCCCAGACTTTGTACATGTGCCCCCGTTTTTGTTCATAATCTCAATACTCTGCACTTTACGTGCGCCCACAATCGCTTGCGTCGTCTCGATTTTTCGTTTACTTTCGTATCGATGCATCGAGTGATTTTGTGATTGGAATGTTGCTCTGGATACTGTCACTGAGTTTTGAATGGCTTATGAGTTGGTCCGTTTTCTCGACCTACACATCGAGAGGCCCGATTTATGCGTTTACTGCCAAGGCTGTGCCTCCGAGCTCGCAGCGGATCAGAATCTCGTTCCGGATGTTTTCTAATCTTCGATTTTAGAACTTGTCCCAAGGCTCGGCACATGGAATGGAACGCAGAGGCAGGCCGGCGGAATGGATACAATGCGTCGAGGCTTCCCTGCAGGAACAGTCTGGGGTCGAGCTGGTGACGACGCCCCGACGTTATATTTCACAGGGTCCGTTCGGCTTTTTTCGTTGGTACGGAACCGTACGTGATCTGGATAGATCGAGATTCACGAGTCCCCAGTGTGCCTGCATGAAACGGGAGAGCGATGTGATCGACATGAGGGTGCAGCACGTTGGTCATACCTCGACGCGGGGAGGGGAGAGGTGCGGCACCGAGGAGGGAGGGAGGGAGGGATGCGATAGCACAATCCCTGCGCACATGTGGGATTGTTATCCGTGTGGAGAATCGATCAGTGGCAGCAGCAGTAGTAGCAGTAGTAGTAGTAGTGGTACAGTTTGGGAAATCAGGTCACTTGCAATGCGGGAATTGTCGGTAGTTCAGATAGCTGGGTCTTAAATCCCACTGTCGCGATTACCTGTTGGTCGGAGGCTGGAATTCTTGGGCTGGCTCGGCCAGCTGTGATGTGAGAGCTCGCGTTGATGCCTTCCTGATTTAGCACCGGTCTGGTGTGAGATTCTCTCGACGAAATGCGCCCGTCGTCGACGAGAAGCGCAGAGGTGGTTCACCACTGTAGGCACTCGACGGTGATTGCACTCGCGAAGGGGCCATATCTTGTCACACAGTCGCCGCATGCAAGCCAATGGGGCGCGGGATTGCGCACTGGACGAGGTACCAGTGCCATATGGTGCAACGCTTGGGCGGAATCTGTTATTCGCCCGCAGGAGAATTGAACAGTATTACGACCAGATATCTTTCGGCCTTCCGTCTTTCCACGCGCGCGGAGCTGGCGCTCTGTGCGGCGACCATGTCACAGGCCCTGCGCGTCCCCGAGGGCACCACCGAAAGCTCCGACCCGAAGCCGGGCCGGGCACCGAAAGCGCCACAGTGCCCTCCAGGGAATGATCCCCCGATTTGCTGTTTGTCCGCTCTCTGCCGCTCTCGCCCCCGAAACCTGGTTGCCAAGTGGAGTGATGATTCATGCGCCTGTACGGCCCCCAGGCCCCATCGAACCCAACCGAAAGCCACCGAACCGCAGCGCACAACCGACTAGCCCGGGCCTGAGCCTGAGCCACAGTGAACGCATCGAGCCTCGGGCTCGGTCATTCTTATTCTCCGCTCGCCCTTTGTGCCTACGCGTGAACTCCACAGTCACGTAGCCGCGAAGCTTCTCGCGAGGAGGCACCGGGCCGAGAAACGGCTTTTGTCCGTCACCGCGGTGGTCATATTCCGGTGCCGGCCTCGCACGCACCCTTCGCGCTGGGCCTCGGGTAGGGCATCTCGACATTTGGGCACGGCGAAGTTGACAAAAGCCCCGGACAGTCGGGTCGGGCGCCGGTGGTGGCATGACGACGACGGCCGGGCATTTTCTCGTCCCAGCTCCACGGACGACGACGACGACGACGACGACGCACATTTGGCCGGAGGTCAGTTCTACGGAGCCGAGACCGACCGACAGACAGACGACCGACCGGTCGCGCCATGTCGTCGTGGACGTTAAAGAAGAGCAGAGAACAGAACAGAACAGAAGAGAAAAGAAAAGCGCTCCGTGAATCGAGAATCGAAACTGGGAGTCCGGGTCAATGCCATCAGCATCATCATCATCGATGTCCATGCCCAGGTCATCGTCCGCGGTCACGATCGCCGATCATCCCACCCGCAGCGATGCCATGCCATGGATGCCAGATGCCCTGGCTCCTTTTCCCCCTCCCCTCTCTGCTCGTCGACGGCCGCGAACGAGCTCTGGAGCCCGGAAGCGGAAACGCGAGGGAAATCGCTGAGGGCTGGCGGGGGAGGACTGTCCGGGACGATCAAGCGGTGCCATATTCGCGGGGGCGATGCACAATTGCGAGAGGCGAGAGGAGACGGGGGAGGGACGCGGTCCCCCACCTGGAGGAAAAAGGAACAGGCGATGGCGAAGTTAATGCGCGGAACAGTGGGCCGTATGGTGATACTCATCAGAACAGCTTCTGAGGTTGTCGCGAATGAAGGGAGGCCGAGCATATGATACGATATTATAAGGCGGGGGGACATTATCATAAGGCCCGGGGGAATTCTTTATTCGTTTCTCTGGGGCCTCCTGGCGGGCATTGCTGCTGAGGATGAGCGACGGAAGACAGTTGAAATCTCCAGGTCCGAAGGGCAAGGACAGGCCGACGTACGATCGAACAACCAACCAACCAACCAACCAGTCACAGACTTTTGCTCGGCTCGGCTCAGCGCTTCGACATCGTTCCTCCTCCGTTCCGTTCCCTGCAAGGATCTCTTGCACAATCTGCACTGCGATGCCGCTGTTGCTGCTCCAGGACGACCCGAGTGCAATGATGGCGTGGTGTATCCCTTCAACTAACCTTGGGCCTCGGCGGTTAACTGCGACGAGCTGTGCGGCTTCCATCTCCCTCTTGCGACTCACCCTCACCCTCACCCGTCCGAAGCACCGTAAAGCTGTCCTCCCAGGCGCGCCATTCTGCGCTGGCACCGTAGCTAGCCGAGGCTCAGCTGCAGCAGTCAGATCAGAATGCAGGCCGCAGCAGCTGCAGAAGCGAGGGTCACGGACTTTCCCCTCGCTTCCGATCCATCCCATGCTGCCTCTGTCTTTACTTACAGCGGTCAACTCTCTCTCTCTCTCTCTCTCTCTCTGCCTGGGCAGTCAGCGCAACTCGCTTAACGGAGTCTGTCCATCGATCTATCGATCCATCCATCAATCCTTCCATCAAATTCCTCTCGCTCGTCCTCGCACTCGCGACCAGCACGAGCTCATACAGCATTCATTATCCCCCGCACCGAACTGCACTCACGTAGCGTTACGGCCTCGAGACTGGCAGCGTCGGCTGAGGCGCTCGCATGTGCTCTCGTTCGGATCGTATGCTGCGAAGTTCGGATCGGTCGATTCCTGCAGCTGGGGCTTGGAAAGTGGTTCATTCCTGCTTGGATTTCGTTGCTGTCTGTGGCCACTCTTCAGTGGCGATCGGTGTCGGTCTGGCCGGACGTTACTCGTCCACACGTTCCGTATTCTGTTCCAACTCACTCCCCGCTGCCTGCCTGCCTGCCGGAGGGCTCTCGCCTCCTCCTCCGTATTCCTTCTTCCCACACGCGTGCACACGAGTGACAGATCTGTTGGCATTGCCCTTGGCGCCAGCCAACCAGCCAGCCCGGCATCCCCCCAGTCGCCCCAGTCCCACAGGAGGACACACACGAGTGACGAGATCCTCGATCCGTTCATGCGTTAGTTCCTGCTCTACATACGCTCGGTCTTTCGTCCGTATTTCTTTCGCGCGGCCCTTCCTCTTTCCAACATCCTTCGTGCCCTTCGACCATCACGGCGTCTTTATGATCTCCAACGAACAACCTGCTGTTCCGGGGCATGTCTGATTCTCCACCTACGCCCGCAGGTCATCATCCGTGGAGCACTCCCACGAAAAGAAAGACCGAACGAACGCAAGCCAGAAAGAAAAGCGAGTCCCCAACCTCGACCCGTCGTACACCGTACCCACCCGCTCCGCTCCCTTTAAGAAGCTTGATCTACGACCGGGCCGGGACGCCGCCTCTTGTGCTCCTACGCCTGGGAGCGCTGTCAACGCTGACATGCCGCTAAAGGGGAAGTGGACGATGCGCGCGCGGGAAGCCATGTGAAATCTACATCGGTTCCCCCTCCTCTGTGTCGCGACGGTGTGACTGACACCTTGCAGTCCATGACCTCCTGTTCCCGTCCGTTCCGTCGCCTTGCCTTCGTTCGAGCTGACCTCTGGCCTCTGGCGCCTACATGACATCACTGGCCTGCCTACCTGCCTACTGTACCTACCTGGCCGCCTCGCGGATCTGATGGCTATGGCGGCAACGAGCGATCGAGCGATCGAGCCATCCCACCTTACGACTTACGAAACGAACGAAAGCAAATCTGTAGAGTCTAGTCTGGGCCCCCTCCCCTCCTCTCCCCTCCTCTCCCCTCCAGCAGCAGCGCAGTCGAGAGTTCGGAGTCAACAATCGCCAGGGCGAATGGAACGAATGACTGAAGTGAGGTGCCCCATCAACCACGTTCGCAGTCCAGTCCACTCCAGTCTGTCCATTGGAACTACTTACGCGGTCAAGCCCCCAGTGAAAACTGGGAACGCTGCTGCTCCATCGTCCCCGTTGTTCGTGAGAACATCTGCGAACGCTTTTGACCGTTTTGTCTGCACCGGGAGCGGGCTTCCTTCGTTCCTTCCGGCCTCCGTCCTCCGACGGTGGGCAACACTACCGCGTGACCTCCAAGGCTACTTACTTACTACATCTACTCCTACCACATCACATTTTCTTCTACTGCGGCGTAGAAGGAAGCCCCACGCATTCCAGCCCATTCCTTCCCGAAGGTACGGTGCGGTGCATCTGCGCGTGACGAGGCCGCAGAGACCGGCCTGGCTTCGTCCCTTACTCCTTACTCCACCACGCCTTCGGTCCGACGACGTCTGTCGAGGTCCGTCTGGTCTCCTCACGCGGAACGCGAATTCGACGTCGTCACTCGCTTCGCTTTGAGTTAAACAACGGCAAACAATTCGGTTCCACGAGCATTAGACTCACGTTCCTAAGCTACGGAGCGGAGTCGAGGTTTAGGCCGGCGGAAGAGTGAGCCCTGCGCAGACCGACTTGCGGGTCACGGACTTTGCGTTACGAGGGTGACATCCATTTTGGCACTCGCATGTATCGCCTCGGAGAGACTTCTCGCCCAAAGTCTATCCAGGCCCCATCGTTTCTTGCCTGTACGACATGATTAGGTCTTCCCATCCTGCTCTCGCTGTATCACTTGGGTTTGGTTTCCCATCGGGTCCCAAGGTCTCGTGTACGGTCTCACAAAACCATCACAATGACTTTATTCTTACGATTATTGACTCGAGGTTTCTTGCGGTGCGTTGAAGGAGCTTCTGTCGATGGATGGATGCGGCATCTGCATTTGTACGCTTCTTGCCTACAGTGTCCAGAAATAATCAAGTTTCTTCGTCTAGGAAACATATTCCCCTGGTCATAACTTGTTCACTACTATAACGTGTTGTAGGAGTTGGTAGCAGCAGCAGTAGATGCAACAGCTTTTTGTTTGGTTGGGGTGTCATTCCTTCCCTCCAAAGCCAGAGGCTCACATACATAGAGCAAGTATATAAGGCAGGAATCAGACCTATTGGTCCTCCAGGCAGAACATATAGCCTAGTGCTAGGAGCTCTGATGGATATTCCACTGGGTCCAAACTACTACTACTGCTGCTGCTGCTGCTACTACTACTGGTACTGGTGCTAACGCCTTTTCACATCAAACACAATACAACTCACTAGCTTCACTACATACATCCTAGCTTGTTGGATTTATATTTTCTTTTCTCTTAAGAGTCAACTCTGTGGCAATCATGAGCATTCTCCACACCTTCACCATGTGGAAAGTAGTGGGGAATGGAAGCTCAGTCTAGGCTATGTCTGACTGCAAAAATTTGCATTTTGGAGTTGGTGTTGGATTGTTGATACAGAATCTTTGTTTGTTGGCTCATTGATATATCACCTACACAATGTCCAGCTGCAAATAGGAAACACCTCGCCACCGGCACCGGCGCTAGCAGGACTATCGACTATGGAAGATGGAGAATGCAGAAAGCACCTTGACTTGAGGATGAGAGAACTAGTGGAATCGGAGTACTAGTGAAATCCAACAGACCTGGGGAAGAAACTTCCTAGACTTTGTTCATGTCAATCGCCTTGGCTTTACTTGAAGCACCATCCTCGCCACAAAGCGGTCTCAATGCTCTGAATTTCCTTTACCTCCGGTTTTGCTTCATGAAGGTCCACCTGCTTCCACCTGCTCTGCACGTCATTCAGTGTGTTGTTTGCTACAGCTAACAACGTAGCAAGTCTACTACGTCGCTTAAGAGTCAAATCTTAGATCTGAGTCCAATGGCAAATGAAACTTATCCTATTAAAGAAGTAGTATCATTCCAAATTCGGTTCACATTACGCAAAGCATCCATATCCACTATTTAACTTTTACTATTTGGTTTGATTCCTCATTTTTCGCATTCTGGATTACGATGATCTCATGCACAATTTTGAGGAGACATTCATCTCTTGATAACTAAAACTCACCGTAATACTTAAGCACATACTTCTAAACAGTTTATCCAAATTCACTGCAGTTTTCTTCCCGTATATTATTTTCCAAAGCATCCTCGTCATTACACGTTCAATTTTTTATTTTTTTCTTCAATTTTGAATATCTAAAAGTGGAATCGTCAAAGTTATTGGTGCCTGGTACGCGAGGACGTCTTGATCCATTTGGGCCAAATCTGACAGAAGTTTCCAGAGTGTAAGTTAAGGTCATGCACATACAACCCTCCTTGTACAATGGGGATTCGATAGGCTTCCATAAATCCCAAAGGTTTGCAGAGTCCAAAGATTCGGAAGCACAGAAGAAGAAAGTTCAAGAATAAAGATTTCAAGCATCTCTTGTTGAAGATCGAAACACGAGGGCGGGACTGAGTAAACAAGAATCCGTAACTGTATGTTAGAAGCAAATTTGTTCAGAATACTCTTTCTTGTAAGGCTTTGGAATTAAATGAATCGGACAGAAAACAAGACTTTGACACTTGCCATACGCAGGACGAGCAGCAGCACAACGTAATCATTCATCTGATGCATTTACAACTTTTCTTCTTTTCCTGCACCTTTTTTTTGCTGGAAATCTGATTGAAGACATCATAAGTAGGTTACTATCAAATCTAGTGTATGCCATGCCGACGTCATTTCTGCATCACGATCCATGGAACAAATCAAAGTCCAGCTTTTTACCGTCATTGTCATTCCCCAACATGGGGATGGAGAGAGCACGTTTTTTTCCCATGAATTCCCCAACGCAAGAGCATGGTCATGACGCGCTCAAGTCGCAGATGTTGTGAGATGCAAAGCATCTCCTTCTATGTTGGTATCATTTGTATTTTTCTTGTTGTTTTTTCCCAAATATCTTCGTTGTCACTCTATGGTCCAGGTCCACTTTAGGCTCAGTCGCCGAGTCCACGATGACTTGACTAGGGGCTCATTAGCATTAAAAGTATATTAGTTCCTCTTTCAATTGCTATGCCGACCTTTCTCGCTAGAAGAAGGCAGAATTGCAATTCAGTTCCGCCTCCTCAAGTACTGTAAGTTTTGTAAGTATTTGGTGCCAGGAATCTGGATTGTTTCTTGTGTGGTGAGGGGATGATCGAATCGACGGATGAGTATGATGCATGTCCAAGCATCGACCCCAGCTTTCTGGCTGTCTGAACATAAATTCTTGTTTGTCATGCAGAGCAGGACTTTTGATCTTCGAGAGAATCTGCTTGAGAGGCCAGGCATCTCCCATTGAGGTGAGGTTTTGTGGGCATGTAGTATTGCACTTCTCTAGTCTTCAGGTTCACCTTCATCGACTACTGTAGAGAAATTTGGATGCTATAACTCTAGACTTTCCCTTTTCTCTTCTTTTGATTGCGCAAGATTGATTGACATCGACGGTAAGTCGTTTAATACATCACAACTTTTTGTGATCCCAAGATGTAAGTGGGGGGATTACATGCAAAAGGGGAGTTTTTGATCTTGTAGGAATCTAGTTAAGAGGCCAGGTATCTCCCTTGGCTCAACGGGGAAGATTGCATCTTTGGATGCGTGAAGTTGTATTCAAGTCGTGTGCACGAAGGTTGTTTCTGAAATGTTTGGTGAATCTCTTTAGAGGCTAGACATTTCCAACTCGAATCACTCCAGCATTCTTATCCTCACGCTTACGTTCTGTGAATCATGTAGAGCGAACATTTTGATTTCCTTCATTTGTTTCATTCAACCATTCCTTTCGTGGATAAATTTTCTGACAGTTATGGAAGTCGAACGATTTGCATTGTTGTTTCGACACTCAATGAGAGGCTGTGATTGCTTCATTGATATGGCTGTGGGTCAAAGATTCGATTTGGCTGTGTGGTAGGTCTTCGTCAATATCGAATATGATCTTGTATGAAGATGGTTTCCTATGTATGATTGAGCAACAGATATTTTCATATTTACATTCCAACATGAATGTAATGAGAGAACTTCAAGTTGAGCATTTCAGTGAGTTGTGGAGGTACCACTGGTTTAATCGCTTGGAGCATTCGACTGCTAGTGGCTAATAATACATCTGGAATATTCTCAGTTTCAGTGGTTTCCTTACAACTGATCTCGGATCTCTAGATATTGGATGTATATGGACGAAGCTTCAGTTCCACGATCATCTGTACGTCTTGCAGGTTTATCTATTGAAAATCTACATCGTGGGATTTCTAATACCTTTTCTCCATGCCTTTGTGTCAGTTACTTTCATTTCTATGGTCTTGAGGCTTCCATGTTCAATAATGGGGGAAAAGATACATGTTCTTCCGGTATAACAGACTGGAGCCATGACTGCATCCAATCGCTATCTTCATTCGGCTCATGATAATATTAAACCTTGAAATATCAATCTGTTTAAATATAGATTTCGGGAAGCGAGACATATTCAGGAAATCTTGCTTCAGCATACGATTGTCATGCACATACCAGATCCTTATCTACAATCACACAAAATTTGCAAATGTTATGTAACTTTATCATGTACAATCCTTGCAACAATTTCTAGTTATAATCTTGAATGTGCTCTGGACCCAATGAAAGGAAAGCAACGGTTAATTGATCAATATCGTAGACATTGATCAATCAGTGACTTAGGCGAAGGAGAAAAGTGATCTGGATCAGGCATCATAGCTTTGGAACCAAAAGGACGTGTATCAAATGAATTGCTTTTAATGGATAAGGTTTACATATGTGAAAGAGCCTCTTCTCAGGTAATTCTGATCCGCCGTGCTTGACTCTGATCCATAGCCAGTCAATACATTTTTATTTTTTATTATGCAATATTTTTGCTAATGGTAAGCCATCACCACCTTTCAGTTAGGTCCAAGTTACATCAAAAGCTGTAGTGCAATGGAGATGGATGTGGTTGCTTGCGAACTCACAAACTTTTGATTTGATGAGCCTTTTCATGAAAAATGGAAGGTCCTTGTGCATTTGTAAGTTGCGAGCTTGTGCTTTGTTGGGCGTGAAGGGGAGAATCTTCGCTGCTTTTTATCACTTCCAAAAGGTCCAGAAGACTCGAGGCATGTGCATGTTTTGGGCTCATACGTAGACTAAATTATTAAGACTAGCAGGTCCACTCCTTCCCGATTGTATATGACCCTTTGCATCGATGCAGATTTGAACTCCAGACAGAAGAACATGTTGATTAGATCTAGCACAAATATATACTTTGATTCCATAAGGCTAGTAACCCCGCAAGAAGCTACACTTCAACGCCCATTAGTAATATACAATTCCATCTACATCTCCCTTCCTATTCAGCTTTGGTACAAGGAGATCACCAGGCTGTCTTTTAATGCATATGCAGTACTTGACATGCAAACCCCTTCATATTCCATCGGGATTAGTGATGGAAGAGAGAGGAGCAGGTCACTTGCTTGTTTCCTTGTTCTTTCTCTTCAGGCCACCGTTAAACCCGTGTGGTTCAGTAGACACTTTAGACTAGTCTGGATATTTGGTCCTCTTAGTACTACTAGTTAGGACTAGGTGCATCATGAACTTTAGTGATGGGAAAATTTACTAAAAATGAAGTAGTAGGTTCATGTCTCGTTTCGTTCGCTTTTCTTTGAACGGAGCAAAACCTTAACATTCCTTCTCTTCACTTCCTCGACAAGTAAGGAAAAAAGAACTGCACTAGGCGACTGTATCAGTATCGGTGTTTTTTGTTAGTACAACGAGCACTACTACTAGTAGGTGTAGTCATGAAGATGATAGGAAAGAAAAAAAGAATGAATGAATGAATGGAACCAAGGCCACGGAATCTGGGAGTTGCTCCATCAGCTTCTCCTGTTTCGAAGGTTTTACTAGTGGAGTAGACGGACCGGCCCATGCCATGGTGGTGGTGAGCTTGAAATGCAGTCTTGGATGACTGTCAAAGTCGAGTTTATAGGCCCTATTTGTCTTTTACTTGCATTGACTCCAGGTTCATATTTCTCTTTTAAGTACCTAGAGCTAATATAGCTCCTGAGCTTTTACTTCCATGAAAAGATCTGTGCATTTGGACACTTCTGTAGGCTAATCAAGATATAGCAACTCATGATCTATAAGCTCATAGCTTGCTCTTTCAAAATCTACCTTCGTTACTTTTCATCTAGTTTTTGGCGTGTTTGTCTTATTCCAGACATTATAGATGTAATCTTTTCTCAAACCTGTGTACACCTGGCCGTGTCCATACATGCTTTCAAGCGCATTACAAAAATTGGCTTTCTAGCTCCTGGCGAACGTCTTGAGCAGTTCATCGCTTGAACTCATCTTGCTGACTGGAAGGCATGGAGAAATGAATTCTCGACACATGATGCCAAGAGAATCTGCATTCATAACTCTTGTTTGGTTCTTGTTTTGTTCGATATATGAATATTATATGGGCCAAAGCATGTCATGCCTCTAGACCAAGCCCACGAGTGAAGTCATATGCTTAACCTAATCCATGGAAGTCTTCTCTCTCTAGACGGGCATAATATCTCAAGCTGGGGCCGAGAAATGACAAGGTCACAAGCTCATAGCCTAATGTCAAATATCTTGCTCTCATGAATGCTCGCTAAATTGCATCATATAGTCATAGCTCTTATTTCGATGCTCCTTCGATTTGCATGGAGAGTAAAAACGAAAAGGATGTCCTTTTTCTTTTTAAGAGGCAAGAAGTGACATATGGCAGGTCGTGCAAAAGGTGTCTAGGCATAAAGTTCGACCACGTAGAGATTCGTAGTTTAACCTCTGAAACCCAAGGTAACATGATAGAGGCAATAGTCACATGGTTTGTGGGGATCTTCGCGTTTACTGAATGATAGTTTCCATTCCGAGATGTTTCTGTTGCATGCACGATGACTGGCCCGTGGCTCATTTCTGATGCACAACGTTGACAATGAAGTTGTATGTCACGAGGTTGAGGATCGTTTACCAATCCCACCTGGTTGTCTAAAAAGTTCAGCAGGTCGATGTTATTTCATAGGTGTGTGATCGAGGAAGTAAGAAAGAGGAACAGCTATTTTGAGCAGCCAATGCTTTTGTCCACGGCAGCTGTTTAGAGTAAAGGACCATTAGGAACCTAATGACCTCCACCGTGTGAAACAACGGTGAAGGGAGCAGCCATAGAAAGACTGAGAACAAAGCAGAGGACGAAATCTCCGACTTTACATGCATATTCATGGTTTTTGCCTAACCGGGAAACTTCGTCCATCCACCGCATTGTAGGTATACTTTAGTCAAATGGGTTTGTATGATTCGATGTAGCTAGCTTGCGAGTAGATTCGAGTCGGTGCATCTGGAGTGCATTACAGATTTGTCCACATATAGAAACTGGATTTTGCGTTCATGGTTGCGGTCAACTAATTCCAGCCCACAAACCATGGCCTTTGCAGACAGCATGTTTCTTTTTATGCAGTCCTGGGGTGCATGAAGGCGGCGCAGTTGCACCCCTAAGGCTTCATTTTCGTCCAACACAGCTCAATCATTTTCAGCACGAGAAAGAATAAAACAACAATGCTCACACAGGCTCAAGGGGCCTTTGGATTATTGGATGGAAGCATATCTTGTTGAACGCCCAAGTCTACCTCTCATTTGAACTCGAACTCGGTTGGTGCTCGGTACCAGTATATGCGCTGGAGATGCTCACGCATAATTGCGAGCATCTGAAATTGCTCGAGAATCTGGGAACTTGTGTGGTCGGTCATATTTAATCTCCTATGATCAGAAAATCGATGAGAATATGATGTATTTTATTTGGTCACCAACCGTCCATGTCTGCTAAACTAACGAGATACTTGTTCTAGAAATGCACATAATAATCCTTTCTGTCAGCTGCACACGGACAAGTAAAAGGATTTTCAATTGTGATCCAGTGCTTCGTGAATTTCACGGCTTTGCAGATGAGTATGAAGATTTTGGGTCCTAGTAGGTAGTTTCGTTTGACATGTAGCGGAGCATATGCTACTTGTGCATGGTTTCCCACCAATCCCATGACGCCTTTTGTGAATCTCAAGAAGACATTTTCCCGTTTGGTTACGCAAATGGCATCGTTTCGCTTCAATATCTTTGCAAATGTGTGAACCATTTTCGAAAGATTCTCATCAGCTCTATACTTGACTTCATGGATATCTAATTGGATAGTTGACTTTCATTGTACGACCGCCGTCCATCGGGACAGAGAATCTTCGACTGTCCACGAGGGGGGAAAATGCTTGAAATCTTGATCTCAAGAAAACCGTGGGAATATGAAGTTCATTTTAACTTATGAGCTGTTGTTGCTCGGTTCGTGGCTGTATGTGGACAATGAACATGTCAGCGAAAAAAGCACTCGTTTCCTTTTCTCCTTTTCATCTTCAAGCAGAGGTGTAGAGGCATGTTGTTTATGCAGCACATCTCTTATAGTATATGGGCTCTCTTTTCTGTTGGGGCTGATTTGTGCTTACGTCTTAATACGAACAAGTAATCTGGTATTCAGGTAGTATCTAGTGTAACGTCTTGACAATCCGGAAGCGAGACTGCTGGAGAAACGACCATACTTATTGTGACACGATGGAGACTGTGGGAATAGATAAGAGTAAAGTATACAAGTATCACTAATGGAGAAACCTCAGAAGATCATCATTTGAAGTTGTTCAACACTAGATGCTGATCTTCGTTTCTATGATCACCAAATCCGGTCGGGTTTTGAGAGAAGAAGACAAGTCCTCATTTTATCCTTTTGCCAATCTGCACCAGATATTTTGCATATAACATGTCGATAAATGTGACTGGCCGAATATGAGAGGTCTGAACGATATACATGGTGTCATTCATTGCAATATCCAGTTACTCCATGAGGACAAAACAGGAGTCATGGAGGTCAATCAGGTCCGCAATGTGATAATGAAAGGCTCGATGATTCTCGAGAAACATTTGCAGCAGGATAACAGTCAAAGTCGGTGCATTTGGTCGGTATTAGGGACCCAGGTTCGTTAGACTGCTGATGTGATAATATCTACAGCACCTTTGTTCTTTATATACTTCTATGCTTAATCTTCTTTCTGGACATGCTTCCACACCTGCAGGCTAAACTTCATTCTCGGTCGGTTGGAAGGCGGTGCATCTAGTATGAAGGAGGTGCAGGTAACAGACTCTGAAATTCTCATTCTCATTTATCTCGATATTGAAGACGAAGATCTGAGTAGGACTGAAAAGGTGGCAATATATATATGTATAAATATATGCATATTAAACTGCGCCAGATCGAGAGCAAACAGACCCATTGTGGATCTTTGGGAAAAGGAGTACCGGCACCTCGGTGGCAGTTCATGCGAAAGTGGTGCATTGGGATGAACAAACCTGAGGCTTAAAATAGAAGCACCCGTTGCATCACTTCTGCAAAAGAACAAATCAAAGACCACTCAATGCCTCCCATTCGGAGGAATGGTGGTCGACGAAAAGTCTGCAGGATTTTGAGATCAGTGCAGTTGAGCCAAGGTCCACAGTCAACTTGGGGGCCTCATGAAAGCTCTGGAGCTCTATACTTTATGTCTATTCCTTCTCTTCCCCCACCTTGTTTCGACATGCTGGAATCAGAATCAGTGCAATTTGGGTTCCTCATTCCTTGGTGGTTGGAATCCCAACCAACTGCGCTGAACGTTTTCAGATCCTGAAGCACGAAACCCTTGTACTGTCTCTATCACTCTTTTGTTGTTGAACCCCTTTCGAGTTGATATTCCCAACAAAAGTCATGCACGCATGACTTCTTTCTTCTTCTTAGGACAAGCCTCTTGTTGCTGAAACCCTGAAGAACAACCATCAACATTAAGACGAAACCAGAATGACTCGCTGAATGCACGGCATGTCTCCATGGGATGATGCTCATGACAGGCCATACTTCGTTGGCATGACCCAAGTTAGAACGACTGTTGTCGTATGTCCCACTGGATTTCCAACTAGACTCGCACTGCATGCCTTTTGTCTTCAGAACGAAGCTGATCCCATCTTCTGCACCACTCAAGTAGCAGTGTCTCTCTCTAGAAAAGATGAACCAGGAGATTTGCTTTTATTGCTTCATCCTTCATCCATTCACGATGCAGTAATTCAGAGAGGATAGGCTCAACGAAAAATCAGCACAAATTGAGGACAACAAAAGTTGGCAGCAAAGTGCTTCCGTCTTCTTGCTGATGCAGCATGAGACGCATCAGTCGGCTTAGTTGGACTCGAGAGATCTGTGGGCTTGCCAGGGTGATGATGACAACATGTTCTCGGGTCCGAATTCGCTCAATCCTTCATATCCTTAATTTGTTCACGAAAGGGTGTGTGTTTTTGGGTGCGGATGTGTATTATTGGCCACTTTTTTATGGTTATGATGGCTATGTGGATATCATCATGCACTAACAACTCCAGTACCGGCAGATAAAAGGAGAGCGGAGGATGTGCATAATTTCATCCAGCTATGTACTACGATCCCTTTCTGGTATAACAAGAAGGATTCCGAGGGAACACCCAAGCTACCTCCCAATGTGTGGGAGTAGACCTGAACGACGGATGCCTCCTCATGCTTTCCCCGTTAGGCTTCAGTTTGGTAACTGAAGCCTATCGGAACTCTTGAAGCACACGGCAGGCGTGGATTTAATGTCCATGACTTGCCTCGGAGTTTTCACGGACATCACACTTCTTATTGCCTCTCGGCGTTGATCTCAGACCTCAGATCAGTGTGTGTCGGTAAGTAGATGGGCCATGGGGAAAACATATTATAATGTTTGCATGCATTGCATTTGTATCCCAAGGGGCGGTGCTATAACACTTGCTCTGCTCTGAAGGAATTACAGGAAAGGGTTGACGAGCTCTGATGTTGTCGGTACACTCCTTGGGAAGCTCCAGGGACTCTTTGCTTTGGAAAAGGACGTGAGTTCAGTTCATGCATGAGTCTATGGAAGAAGATCGTACCCGTGACTCAGATCCCACTCCGCTCACCTGGGAGCACATGTCGTGTCAAAATGCACAGACATGAAGCGGGCGACATGTTGCATCCACACGATCTGCGTTGCGTATCGATGGGTAAAAAGAACGAATGGGTCGTCCACATTGAGAGGACGAAGGAACGAAGGCTGAGGGAGGGAGGGAGGGAGGGAGGGAATAGATAAATATGCGCTTTTGGTCGAAACGATACGATGGTCCCCACTGCAAGTTATAGAGTGCCTTTTCTTCGACCAAAAGCTTGGATCGTGTCACGAACATGTGGAGTTTCTGGAAGAGGTCGAACAAAAGGCAAGCCAGCGAGTGGAAAGCTTTGGGCCGCTGCAAACCTTCGACTTCGTCAACGACACAACCGCTTTCGAAGTCCGATGGTTTTGTTTCGCTTTATGGCGCAAAGCGAGCTCGTCTCCACTCAGCCTCGCGTGGCCCGAGTGCTCGCACCATCACGCATGATGCAGATCGCGTTGCAAGCCTCGGAGCCACTTTGCGCGAGCGCGAGTAGTACGAAGACGAAAGTCGATCGGTACGACGATCGATCGGTTAGGCTGCGCTGGCTTACGTATCGCATAAAAAAACCTCCTCCCCTGCTGCTGCTGCTGCTGCTGCATGGCCATGACGGGCCTAGAGCTGGCCGAGATCTACCGCCTGCAGGCACAACCCACTGATCGTGGCCGATTCACTCCGCGGCTCCGTGTCTGAAAGACACGATGATCCGATCGGGCCCCTGGGGCTCGTCCGTCGTGCACAACTGGGTCGCATGGTCTGACGATGTTCCTTTTGTCTTCTCCTAGCCTCCCCTCGAGAATCTTCCGGCTCGAGCCGACGCAATTCTGTGCGAGTCGCGATGCCATTCATCGTCGAGTGCAGTCAATATTTAGGGTTTAACGAATGGTCGAGCGCGCGGCCATGGATCCCACACAGGCCCCAGCACATGCACTGCAGTGCACTGCAGTGCTAGAATAGCCCGAGCCCAGAGCCCAAAAGGAGAGAAGCCGGAGCGTTGCGGTCTGCTCTCGAGCGGGAACAAACAAAAGCCACGAGGCTAGAGATGGGTTCATGCGAGTCGATAAGACGATGATGTGGTTTGCAGCGATCGAAGCTTTGGTCTCCCATTCGACGAAAATTCCAGATCGCCAAAAGACGACCCGCAACAACATTCTCGCACCGGCCATGTCTCCATGGCAGGCAGGCAGGCAAGCAATGTTCCGATGGTCCCCTCGCTCCGTCGACGAGTGCCCACTCCGGATGATTGGACGGCAAAAGCAACATGTCCGAGCTGCTCCGGTCAATGTGTGCTATCGAACTAGCAGACACAAATTCCCGGGCTTCAAAAGATCGGCGTCGCTGCGAGCGAGCGAGATTCAAAGCTCGCGTTGTTTGATTCTTCGCTCCGTCACCCACGTCCCTCAAACGTTCTCTCGACCCTTCCATGCATCGGCATCGAGCTCGGCCGTCTTCTCCACTTGTTCGCCTCCATGATATTGTGCTCGTCCAACGCTCCACCTTCCCTTCCCCTCCCCTCGCTGCATGTCTGGCCTAGTGCTTTCTCTTGTTGTATCTCTATCTGCGTGCTGCAAATAGTCCCACTTCTCCATCTCCCCTAGAGCATCTCCAACTTGATAGCTGCGATGTATTTTGACCATTCTCTGTAACTATCAAATCACACCTGATGCCAATAGTTGAACAAAATATCATATCAATATTTCTAGTTGTAATAAATTGCTTTTTTTTTTATAAAATCTTTTTATTTTATGTATATATATATATATATATATAAAACACACATGGCAGTTATCGTAACAATGACTCCGTTGTTAATTTACTTGACCTTGATGATAAATATTTTTTTAGAAATATAGTTTCGATTAGATATAAATTTTACACTATGACCTGTTATTTCCTTCAGATTTATTTATTAACTTGAGTTTTTTATTTTTGTTCCAGAGCATGGCCCTCCGCGACATCTTTGCAAAGGTTGACGTGGCATCCTTTGCAAGTCACTGGACAGGTGAACTTTAGGTGCTCTTTCATTTACCTTCGGAATTTCCGGCAGTTGCTTCACCTCCTTTCCTCCCTTTAGACATGGAGCACGAGACGAGGTCATGTGTTTGGTGACCATTTCAAATCCCATAACATTCAATTGCCGCGTTTCTTGATCCTTTGATGTGCAAGATGCACTGATGCAGAGAAGTGATTATGATCACTATTCTTTGAATCAGTCAGCCTCAACTGTAACATTTGCATTTGCACCTTGTTTACATCTACATATTTCATTCTGATATCAATGTGGCGTTGGTTGGTTGTGTGATAGCATTGTCCTCTATCAAGTTCAGACAGTAAATGTGCATTGGTTACATGTGTTATACTTACTACTCTTTGTTGTTTGCGCTTATTTTGATTGTTAGTATTTGCTAGTGTAGAGAAGATCAATCTAAGTTAATTAGTATTTTTCCTCTCTTTACTTCTTCCAATTTGATTAGATTATGTGTGGGTTTGAAATATTTCTCTATATCTTCATTGATCATCTATGAGCGTGAAATCATTTTGGAGGTAGGATTTGATTTAATGTATTTACGTAGAATCATCTTCTGCGTATTATTTCACTTGCCTTATAACATCATATTGACCTAATACTTTTTCTGAATGTAAATTGTTTTTGACAATGTTTAGTTGAACATGATCATTTTTTGGTTGCAATTTCATCATGGTTTACTCCCAAAAAATTTCATGTGCCAGTTCAAACGTTAAAAATTGCATTATTCCACTCATGGGGCATGAGATAGTTTGTTGAAGTAGAGTAATCACACTACTTCACTTGTACACTGCTACTTTCTTGTAGTATACACATGAATAAATTTAATAAATCAAGAAAATTTGGTTATATAGTGCTCTTATGGACCTCTTGAAAAAACAACTACCACACTTTGTCTCCTCGTTACACTTCATTTAGAAAACTCAAATGACTAGAATTCCACCATGTTTAATTTACAAACTCTTGTTATTTGATATTTGTATTGTTCAAACTTCATCAGAAATTCAAATATATTTTTATAATGAATTCTGTAAAAAATTCCTAATTTTGAATTTCAATTTTTTTACAAAAATTGTTGTATCATTTCTTTCATCTTTGTTTGATATGAGTATCATTGATTATAAAAATCTTCATAGCTTTTACCTTGTTGCTTCAAATTGTTTTTACATTTCATACACACATGTTTCACATCCAAGTTTCAATTCAGATTAGCTTCATATCCAACAAAATATTAATATATTTAACTACTTTTCAAATTAATAAAAAAATTATAATCTTGCAAATTTTTATGTCTATTTTTTATTTCACCTTGCGTAACAAAAAACATTTAATCGATTAAAGGTACAAAAAAATACATTTGGATTGCAAATTTCTTAATTGGCTGAGTTTTATACTTAAATAAATTCATATTGAAAATAAATTCAAACCATGAAGTATTTTATTTAAAATTAAATTATAAAAAATTCATGAAAGTTCCAAATAAAAATTTCAATGATTTCTATAAGAACTTTCAATGAAATTAATCTACATCATTTTTAATTCAACATAGCTTTGATTTCTGTTTTGAACATGTTAACATAATGAATCAAATGATTCAAATTTAATTAAAAATCAAAACACAACTTCAAACTGATTGAATTTAAATGATTTTACTGATAAAAGTGAAAAAAAATACATCAAATAGTACTCTTTGTAATGTATTTACAAATTAATTTTTAAAATTTAATGTCATTGATGGTGATCAAGTTAAATACAATTTTTAAAAAAATCGACATAAATAAATTCAAGTCAATGATAAAAACAAAGTCATATCTAGTTTGTGAAATTTTTTATTATGACACAATAATAATAATAACATACATTAAAAGAAAAAAATAGTTTTTTTAACATAAATATATATCATAATGAAATATTAATCATATTATCTATAAAAATAATATCTATGAATGTAATAAAAATATCAAAGAAATTTTGCAAAAAATATTTTTTGTTGTTGAAGTTATATTTTATTTATTTCATACCATGTAAGTTTTGAATCAAATAAAATTTCCAATAAGTTTTTGATATAAAATAATTAGGTACTATTTTTAATTATAATTTTCTTGATGTAAATTTAACCTTTTATTATCTTTGCTGTAAATTCATATTGTCATATTTACATATCAATAAATCACATTTATTACTTTTTAAGTAATTGTGTGATAATGTATAACTTTATTTTGTCTTAATTTTCCAATTTATGAATGATATTTAAATTAAGAATTCATATTGCATTCTATTTTTAGACGTCATATTTACAAGTTTTAGCCACATTGAATAAAAACGTACATTTTTGCCAATTAATGTCCCACTGCGCATTTTTTGCTTCAGATGTTGGCTTTGATCATTGACAATCCATCACAATGTTCGGCAAGGATTCCTCTTGCAAAACGTCTTTTCAGCATCATCATGTCCTTGAGTTTGCATTGCAAATCAATGGAGAAGACGTCAAGTCCCAAGTCGTGTTCGTGATATGTCGTTTTTGCACGATTTTTTAACAAACCAAGAAGTAAAACGCAAAGTGCATCAAGTAATATATTGCTTCCTTTTGGAGAGAGATTTGCAACAAGCACAACTCTACTCACATATCCTAGAATGACAACGGTACAAGAAAGTATAAAAGAAAAAAAAGATTCATTTCTTTAACAAAACAAAATCGACTGTCATCTTTGATTACTTCGATATGGACAACAACTATTATCAACGTGGTTTTTTATAAGAACATTGTGGATGAAATCATTGGAAAACTGTTCTTTTGTGCGGTTGACGAATCGCAAATTTTCATTGAAGAACATGGAGCTTTTCACCAAAGTTTTCAATACCATGTTCTCGTACCAAGTCTTTATTAAAAATGTGAAACGCTGTGAATTCTTCCTCGATTACACCTCTATTGGATTATCTTTTTGTCAAACTGTTGGTATTATTGATCAACACAAAGAAACCTTCAACAATACCAAACTTATTGGCCTCAACGATCATCTTGTTAGTAAATGGGTCAGAGTATGTATTGCTATCAATCTGCAACGCATCTCCGTTGTGTCAAAATCTTGGCAAGTTTACTTCCAAACTTGTGATGCAATCATTGCTTTTACCACTGATGGTGAGAACACGATGACATAACTGTTTGATTGTTCACAACACCGGAATGACCGGATACAATTCTGATGGTTTGACGGTGAGAACACAATGACATAACTCTTTGATTGTTCATAACAACGGAATGATGGGATACAACTATGATGGTTTGACTTGAATTGACAAGATTGATTTCAATTTGATGCGGATTTGATGTGACCTAATTGGGTCAATTTCATCGTCAAGGATTGTTTTCATTTGATCCATGATGAGTTATTATACAAGATTCTTCATAAATTCAGCGATCACTATCCCGCCAGCACAATTTGCAAATGCAAATGGGACACACATGCTCAAAAGATACGAATTGATGAACTCAACTTGAGCATATTCTATCTTGGATGCTTCAACATCGCCGTCATCTCCTGGTTTGAATTGATGAGAAGAATCCAACTACGCTCCAGAAAATGGATGATGGATGATGATGGCCGCTGTTCTATCAATATGTAAATTGTCAACATCATCTTGGTCATTTTGCAATCTCAGAATCTTATTTTGTCATAGCAAAAAACTAAATTCAAAATTTTTTCTTCCCGTCTGATGTTATCAATGAAAATTAAACTACTAAATTTCAATCTAGAATTTTAAAACTTGTAATCCGAGCAATATATCATTGTGGAGCCCTTTGTAGTCACTATCGACAAAGTGGAACGCAACATATGTGGTTATGACTCATGTGCTTGTGCTCTGCTGCAAGTCTTAAACGTGACTGATCAAAAATCCATTTTGAAAGAGTTAGTTCTGTTCGGATTAGAATTAACGAACAAGATGACGTGAGTTAAGGTCGAACGCGATTGCAACAACTTTGGCGACTAAAGACTTCGCCCAGCCGGCGATGCCGTGCAAATTTGTGAACATATATCCATGTAATTTTATCGACAATATGCTTGATAAGCATCGAGCATAGAAGTTCAAGTCTTGGCCCGTTGAGAAGATTGACTGCATAGAAAAAAATCAACAAACATTATACAACGCTTACCAACATGAACCTCACAGCCAAACCATTATCGATAATCATGACCACACCATGTCTTTCAACAAAGAATGGATAGATTTGGAAACAAATTGTTTTGCTCCATTGCGAATGTTTTGTGGTGGATTGACAAACATTTTTGTCAATACGACTAGCGTTGAATTTGATTTCAGCATTTTGAAATGAAAAAAGTACAACTTTTTTCAAACCATGATCAACCTTACATTGAAAAGCATATTTAAAAAAAAACAGCGCCGTATAGTGATGGAAATTAAAATTTTTGATCCGTTCTAGTGAGCAGATGCCAAATATGTTGCCGTGTTTATGGTGAAGTTGAATAAAATGGAGAAATAATACACTTTTTGCTACTTTCTAATCGTGATCAATATTTGACATTTTTGAACGCCCAATCTAAGATATATTTGTTAAATGCAGCATATGCCAAGTCTTGGAAATCCTGATTTAAACGCTCAAGTGGGTCAATTTTTTAAAGCAAAATTGACAAAGAGAAATGAACCAAAAGTCAAAGTATGGCTCAAAATTATGCGCTAATGCAAATCTCACAAAAGATATAATTCTAACTTTTCAATGCATATTTTTTTATTTGACATAGACTTGCTCATCTTGTACATTACTAAATCAATATTAGGTTTTATGCATACCATTGAATACATGAGTCTGACCACAGTTTTATTATGAGGAAGTCATGATATCTTTACTTTTTGAATGACATTAATTATACATTGAGGTGTAGAAAGTATAAAGTGTATTGTCAAAAGACTTCAAACTCATTTAAAGTCTATCATGTTAAATGTACTTAAGTAAAGTAAATCCTAGTTTTCTTTTTTCACCTGATTTCTATGAAGCTTCATCACCAATATACTTTTGAACTTACCCAAATCTTTCTCAAATCCAAATCTTAAATGTAAATTTAGGTTGGTTCTTACATCTACCGATTTTGGATTGATATAGTACCAAATTGAATATATCATTTACATAAAATTTCAGATTAATAAAATTAAAATTTTCATTATTCATCTTCTTGTTTTTGTATAAACATAGATCATATGCATTTGTAAATAATCTTGTGTCTTCATGAACTCATAAAATCTAGTATTGTATTGTCTATGAGCTTTTTTTAATTTGTATAAAAATTTAAGCAATCTACAAATCATCTTTCCTTGATTTTTTTTCCAAAATCAACTTGTTGTTTCCTTTAGATTTCTTTCTTAAAAATCTATAGAATTGCTATAATTACTATCATATGTTACATAATCAAATTAAATATTGCAACAAATGAGTATAATAATCAAGTTGTAATATACTTTGCAAGAGATGAAAAAATTACATTGTATTTCAAACCTTAATTTTCTGTGAAATCTTTAGCCATCAATCTTGTTTTGAAGATAAATTTCTCCTTATTTGTTAGATTGTACTTCAATTCATATAACTATTTGTTATCAATCAAATTTTGATTTTTTGAAGCTTCACAAATTCCAAAGTCTTGTTATATATATGGTAATATATCAAGCCGATGGCTCTAAAGAGTTAAAAGGCCAAAAAACATCATACAAGAAAAAACCACAAAACAAAGGATCAAAGACCAATTCCTAGCTAGTGCCAAGAGCACTAGAAAGATAACTAATAATGTCTCCAATATAACAACCGAAATCAAAAGGAACTAACTGTAATAAAGAAGAAAAATTCTCCACATTTATATTATGAGCAAGTCTAATGTCTTCGTACCTAGAACAAGTTACAAATACATGCTCTTTATTCTCAATGTATCCACCGTCACATTATTTACAAATAAATTCACTTCATCAATATTAAACCAACGTTTTTCCTCAATTTCAAGTTTTATTCCAAGATCCAATTCTATGTCTAGCAATAATATGACGTAAGGACGTAGAGATTCTTGCAAGTAGATAATACTATTCACGATAAACAAGCATAGTATTCACATGAAGTTGATAAAATTGCATTTTGTTGTCGCGCTTGCTCCAAATAATGTTGTGAAAATCCCCCTTTAGACGTTATTGATCATCAATTACATATCTATTGTCATCTTATTGGTCATTAACGATTGCATCTTCATAGCAGTATTCAAATGAAATTTATTGATAGAAGTTTGAGTTTCTTTATATCGAGAAGATTATTATTTGTTGAAGATCAACGCAATATCATTACTATATTCAATGTCAATATCATCATCTTGAAAAACGTATGAATCAAACTTTAATCCAATTCTAATATGAATTCTATCAATCTTTTTTGACGATCAAATTTGGATGATCTTTAATTTTTAATGTAGTTATTTAAAGCACAGCAGCTATAGTTTGATTCTCCAATTTTTTATTTTCAAAAATTTACTTCATAGGTTAATAAAAAAATTGTTCAATCATTAATTTCATAACAATCAATTTTTCATTCAACAACTTTCATGAATATAAACTTGTATTCGTTGGTACAAGAAGCCTACAAAATCTTCTTTGACTCATAGATACGAGAAGATTATTTTTTTAATAAACTACTGGTTATCTTTTAGTTTATGCTAATTATTCCTCACCCTACAAAAAGTATATAAATTGCTTAATAAGGGAGATATGTGATTGTTTAAAGGGATCTTATTTCAAAATGAACACGCTCGTTCTACCATCAAAGATCCCCCACGCAACATATGACGTTGCGCTATTGATAGTGCAAGTTTACACTTTGAATCAAGGATACGTTGTCGTGATTAAGCAAAGACATAGTGTTGGCAACAAATTCTATGTAACCATTAGAACAATCTGTTTGTCCTAAATCTACAATTAGAATGAATGATAATTAGCATAAACTGAAACATAACTAGCCGCTACCTTAAAAACAATATTTTTTCCATTACTCATGCAAACTACCACAACTAAAATATAATTGCATCCAAATGACAATCAAATTTAACTCAATTTGTCATCGCTTCAAATATTTTGAAGTGTGCATGGACAATCCAATCTAAAGCTATGGATTTTGCTCAATTATGCTATAATCAATGATGTCATGACATCGATAGAGAACTTGAATGGTCTAGAATATGGCGAGAAAAACAAACAAAAAAAAGAAATTTTGAGTACATATATGAAAGACAAGAAGTCCAATGTGATATATCACAAAATGAAACTAGAAGGATTAAACGCAACCGAGACATGTTAGCAAATCTGCAAGTTTCAAAGATTTTAATGCTTTCAAGCTCGTTTCGAATAAACAAAAGTTGAAAGAAGAAGAAGTCAAATGCTGTGCATTTTCAAAATGCAACTATCTTCTACACAAGGATCAAAGTTTTGATCAAATTTCTCAACTACAACATTTACGACTTCAAGAACAAAACATCTTCAAAATCAAATTTTTTGTATGCTTTTGTTTTCAAATTGAGAGTTATTGCACAAGAAAATTCAACCACCAAAAACATACATCAACTCAAGAAAAACTAGACATCTTTATCAGCCGTCACGACTTGATGATTTGCATGCTTCAAATTTTACATCATATGCACAAATTGGGAAAAAAACTACTTAGTCATTGCATTTTTTTCAAAATTGAGTATTTTTTATCTTATTATGATTGACATTACTCAGCTTCTGAAAGCTCTATGGTAAAATCACTGCTTTTTGCTACCAATTGTACGATTAAATAACAAAATTTTCACAAAACACACAAAATTGAAGATGCAAGAGAGCAATAGCTCATAGAGAATATATGGTTTGTCATTGCCAAGCTACATTAATAAAAACGAGAAGATTATACTTAAAATGTAAAAAAAAAACCAAGGAGAACTATTACTAGATTTATTGTATGTGGAACAGCAAAAATTATAACAAAGTAGTAAAAATCATAAAGCTAATCTTAAATAGAGTTTATCTTATCAAAATATAATTTAGACTTGTGTTTATATCAAGAATCATGTCTTTTTGTGTAAGAACATGTGTTTGTGTTTTCTTGCATCTACTTTTTTGTGAAAAGCCTAAAAAATTGAAAAATATCATCTTTTTGTAAAATCAATCTATCATAATAATTTCATATTAATATTGAAATATTTTGCTATCAATGATGGAAATTTTTTATAAAACAAATTCTTATATTTTATGTTCATTTGATATTAATTAATATTTCCAAGATTTATGTATGTTAAATTTTGGAAAAAGTTATATTATAATCTGATCATTAAAAAATTATTCTATTATGTTATAATTAAGATTTTATTTTCTTATTAATTATAAATTATTCTTATTTCAGTAATTTTAAAATTTTCAAAAATATAATCTATCAAATTTGTATATGTTCCAAATTTTATTTAATTCTAAATTTTAATTTTAATATTCAATTTTCTTTTATAAATTTGATGTTTTATCTTCATCAAAAAAAATAATCATATATAT
Source organism: Marchantia polymorpha subsp. ruderalis (assembly GCA_037833965.1). Classification (NCBI taxonomy): domain Eukaryota; kingdom Viridiplantae; phylum Streptophyta; class Marchantiopsida; order Marchantiales; family Marchantiaceae; genus Marchantia; species Marchantia polymorpha. The sequence goes on from AP031357.1 coordinate 13,533,209, forward strand.
GAAAAATTTTCTTATCATTGTGTAGTTGTCTACATCTAAATTGTGTATGGAATTACTTAAAGATGTTGTGTCTTATTTGAATCCAAAAATTTCAGATTTTTTGAGTTTGAATCTATAGCAATATAATTTTCAAGTTTATTTTAAATCTTATTATACAAATTATTATCAAATTTTTTTTTAAATGTATCATATATTTATGTAACAAATGTAACAAATAACAGATTGCCTGATCACACAGATTTTACATGATTTCCTAAAACATATATATAAATTACTGATATCTTATTTAAAATTATATGTCAAATCAACATCTCTAAAACGTTTATCAAACTTATCATGTTTACATTCACTTAAAAAATTTTATCTTCATAATATCTGTTTATACCCAAAAAACTAAAAAATGATTTATGCTACTTATTGAAGGTATTTTATTTTTTATTTCAGCATCATTTTACATTATCAATTCTTATAAAATTCATAAATTAGATAAATCTGAAAATTAAATGAAAAATTCAATCAAATGGTTATATTTCTCTGAAAAAAGGAATCTATTTGAAAAATATTTTTTAAATAATATCTTTTTGAGAAAAGAAATATTTTTTTTTGAAATTAAGTCTTTAATTTTTGGATTTTAATTTCAAGATTATCTTTAAAATAGCAATTTTTATATTATTTATAGATTATTTATGCTTTTCAGTCATAAAAATCATTTAACCATTTATTGAAGTCTCAAAATTAGTAATAATACATATTAAGTTAAACTTGCAAATGGAAATAAGTTCATTTTATTTCATATAGTTTTAACTAATAATTGTTGATTTGAATGAAAGAGTTTTTTATATAACTAATATATGTAAATTGGACTTTGCATTGATTTTCCTAGTTAGACTAAAAGTTTAATCGCAACATTCCATTGAAGATTTTGGATTTATCTTTTTCATCAACATGAATATCCAACATCCATAAACATCAATCCACACGTTAGATTTTTAGTAGAATCTCAGCTACCTCAGACAATCTATTTGATAACATATTGCGATGAAAACAAAGGATGCTATTTTGTGTATACAATAGAATGGCGCGTTCTAATTCATGTTCATCTCAAATATTCAAATGCATCTCGATTGAGAAAATCATTTTTTGAATATTGGTAGAAAAAAACAACTCTTGAAACGGTATGACTATGAAGAATTTGTAATATAAATTGTTGCATGCATTGTCATGCAAAGAGAGAGTTCTTTGGTAAGTGTAGGAGTGCATCTTCCATATGTTTGTTTATTGTGAACTGTATTACCTTTTTGCAATAATCTTTAAGTACTTACATTATATTATTGCTAGACATAGGTTTGGAATTGAGTAAATTATTTGGCTTAAAATTGATAGGAGTGAACCTATTTGTAGATTACGTGACGGTGGGTACATTGAGGATGGAGAGCATGTATTTGCTACTTGTTTTAGGTACGAAGACATTAGGCTTGCTTGTAATATAGATGTAGAGAATTTTATTTTTTTTGTTAAAGTTAGTTACTTTTGACTTAGGTTGTAATATTAGGTACATTATTAATTACCATTCTAGTGCTCTTGGCATTAACTAGGGATTGGTTTTTGGACACTTTTCCATTGTTTGTTTGTGGTTGTTGATTGTATTGTGTTTTTCAACTTTTTGCTTGGGTCCCGGGCTTGATCTATTACCATTTACCCGAGAACCAGCTGCTTCCAGAATATGGACGGAGCAAAGGGAAGAGAATGGAATAGCGGATGGATGCACCCAGCAACTCTTCGGAGACGTAGAAACGCCGCTTTCCGACCGAAACGTCAAGACGTCTGCAAAGAGGGTCTTATCTGCAAAGAGGGTCTTATCTGCAACGAGAAACATGTTGGGATCGACAGAGGGATTATCTTATTGACATGGAGCGAGGCGAGGCAGCGGCAAGAGCAACTTGCAAAGGCTGCATGAGCTCGCGATCATTCATTCGGTCAGGAGGCGATGTGATCCTAATCCTGGGAGGATCTGAAGACTTTGAGCAGACAGGCGTTCAGGCTGTTGGGGATCACATCTGCAGACGCCTAATGCAAAACGCCTTGACAAATGGAGCCGCGCACAGTCTGCGTGCCATTGGGCATTGGTGCCGAGAGCGAGCGAGTTCCTGGCCAGACGATGGTCTTATCTAGAGCGATGCAAGAAAGATGGACTAACGAAACTCGCAGATCCGGAAAGAAAAGAGCAGAAAGGAGCTCGTTCATGATTGGAAAGTGGAACCTGAGCATCTTTTCCAAATATAAGAAAGCTGCAGCCTCGTCAGATGCACCAAACAATAATCGTCCGGATTCTAGAACTGCTGCTGCTGCTGCTGCTGCCCAAGCAGTCGAAGCAGCGCCCAAATACAAAATGCCCAACAAATCGAGCAGCTGTCGAGCCTTAGATGGTGTGCTCGTGATTGGCTCGAGCGCAGGAGGAGCAGGAAAAAATTCACACTCGCGAAGCTCGCCAAAAGGTGAGCGTGAGTCACGAACTGCAAGCTTTTGCAAATAGATTGCGATCGAAGCCGATGAGGCGATTCATTGGACCTCATACTCGCAAACACGTTGTTGGATTGAGAAAAGCCTGACACTCGAGTCAGCATGTCCATAGCTGGGATCGATCCACAGCCAAAACTGCTGTTGTTCGCATGTGATTCGCCTCCCCCTTCTATTTCTTTCCGCGCTTTCCCCTTTCCCTTCCCATCCCATCCCATCCCATCCCATCAGCACACAGCGAGCAATACGAGCCCGAGCCTGGGAAGGCTCAGAGAGCGAGAACCGTGCGAGAATCCAAATGGGCGCGCCCTCTAATTGGTCTCCAGGAACCTCCTCCTTCATATTTATATATGCATGCAATAATAAATCGATTAGTTAATTGGTTGATTGATTGATGGGCTGTACATGGATGGGGTGCGAGCAAGTCGTTCATGCTGAGCTGATTCACACTCGGGACCCATCGGCGTCGGATGATCTCTCGGTGCACACCATTGGTTGCATACGATCCAATCCGCAATCGAAACAAGCTCGCACTCCCTCGAGCAACCGTTCCCTGCCATTGGTGGCTCCATGCTGGGAGCTGGCGCAAAAGCACATCCATGTTCGGTACCCAAGAGTGAATCGTCCGTCAGATTATTGAGACCGAGCCGCGGTGGATCGACGAGAGGCGAGAGGAGCAAGAGAGCTGGAAATAAAGTTGAGAGAGAGAGAGAGAGAGAGAGTCTGAGTCAATTCGTCATTGATTCCTTTTGAGTCCAAAGTGTCAACATTTGCTTCATGAAGAGGAAGCAAGGGACTTTCGGGGGATGCGATCCATCGAGCGAAGTCTGAGGCCACGAAACACGCGAGGACTTTTTGGTGGATGTTGAACAATCGGGATCAGCAGCAGCAGCAGCAGCAGAAGTCAGCTCTTCTCCGCTCAGATCAGATCAGATCAGCTTATCCAGCGGGAGGGAAAGGAGGGCAATGATCGACGGCGATGGCGGAGACGGAAAGTGTGGAACGCTCACATTGGCAGCAGGCGGGGGCCGTCTTCGCGACGGAGCAAGTGGCCGGCCGAGGCGCAGGCACCATTCGCGTCCGTCCACATCCGTCCGTCGCCGGAGCGCGAGAGCGCAACACATCGACCGGGCCGAGCCAGTCACCAGGCCCTGACTGAGCCCCCTTCCTTCCTTCCGGCTCCAGGTGCTTCTTCTGTGACTGCCTTCGAGGGCGAGGCGCTGGCCGTCTCTCGTCCCTCGCTCGCACGCGCGAGCAGCCCCCACCAGGGCCGCCAATGGGATGGATGACCCCCCCTCCCTTCCCCCCCCATGGATGGATGGATGGATAGATGGAGGGAGGGATGGATGGATGAAGCACGGGCGAGCGAGGGGGGGGGGGGGGCTAAATTTATGCGCGGTCCCAGCTGGACAGGGGTTGGAGGACTAGGGGGGCTAGCTGGGGGGGGGGGCTTTACTTTTAGGGCTTTAGGCTTTTGGGGGCCGGGGGTTCAGGCACTATTATTAGCCCGCAGGGGGCTCGAAATCCTGGTGCCACCAAACCACGGCGAGCGGAAAATAGCCGAGCGCTGACAAGCCCAGGGCTCGCGCTTTGAGTCAGGCCCAGGACAAAGGGTACACTACGGTCAGTACCTACCGTGCACATTCATTGCTCTTTTGCGCCCCGGCTAATGAGCTCCGTCCCTTGCTTTCCGAGTGCCCCATTCGCATGCGGGGGCTGGGCTTCCAGTAATCATCATCACCTGCCGCTGCTGCCCCTGCAGAGCGGTTGCTGGCGACTTCTCTCGGCCATGTCAAGTGACGCTATGATTGCCGAGCCGAGCTGAGCTCACCGAGATCCGCCCTCGCTCCTCGCTCCTCGACCTGCTGGTTCCGTTCGGGCCAAGGGCTCGCGTTCCGGTGAGCCAGTGTTATCCTGAGCCCGGCCCAATGTCGTAGCGTCACCGACTGGATGAGCTCCGAGGTGATCATTGTTTCTGTCTGTCCACATGACATTGTAAGAATGCAGCCCTACACTTCGGTGGCAAGTTTTCAGACATATAAAGTGGGATTGGATTGCCTTCTATCCTTTTCTTTTGCTCATCATATGTTCCCTTCCCCTCACCCTTCCCGAAGCAAGTGCATGGCCGATCAAGTAAATCGGAATTTCTGAGCAAATGCAAAATGTAAACTAGTCCGATCGAGAGGGAAGGGAAGGGATGGGATGGTCGATCAAAGACAGGCAGGGAGGGCTCGGGGAAAGTACGGATTTCAGATGTGCTCTCTCTCGCTGCTGCTGCCTCGACAGGCGGAGAGGAAAGGGGCATGGATGGCATCGACGGCTGCTGCTTTGGGCAGGTTGGTGCCTTTTTCTGGCACCGTCTGCTGCTGGCAGCAAAAGTGCAGCAGAGCCATATCTCGCATCGCATCGCGGAGACTGGCGGCGAACAGCGAAGCCAAATCTATCGAGAGATTATCGAAACGGTCGGTTTTGCTGAGCGCTTGGGCCAAGTAATAATGAAAAGGGGCGTGGGGGGCTTTTGGTCGCTCGCGTCTGCGTCTGCGTGCATGCTCGTTCAGTGCGGACCTTCTTCGGCAGGCCCGAGGTCGCAGGAGCAGGAGCAGGAGGAGCGCGATGCACGCCCAGATCTTTTGATCCGGCCCTCTGACCCACAGGCGCGAGGGGCTGCCGTCGTGGAACGAGGGCGAGCGACGGGAATCTGCGCGGCCCTGTCCTCTTGCTCCTCTTGCTCCTCTTGCTCCTCGTCTTTTGGACTCGAGTCCGAGTCCGAGTCCGCGCGAGTTCGCAAGCCCCCACCCTTCGAGGTCGCCGTTGCCGACCTCGATCGAATCAACCCTTTTGCCCTTCATTCCTCATCACAAGCCTATACTCCTATAATCGCTAGTCCTCCTGGCCTCCATCTCCATCTCCATCTCTCTTCTCCGTCCTTCCTCTCCAGCTGGCCGAGTCTAGCTACACTACACTACACTAGAGCCCGCGGACATGGAGCCGAGATGAACACCATCGTCTCCGTCTCGCAGACCATGCTCGACGATGACGATGGTGACGAACGAGCGAGCGAGCTCAGAAGCTCTCAAGGGCCCAATTCGAATTTCATGCAGAGAGTCGAAAGTGGAAGACTCGTTCGTCGCTCGGACCAAGGACCCGGGGGGAAGGGGGGGAGAGAGTTTGGAGAGTGGGGGGACGTCGCCATGCAGCAGCAGCAGGAGGGGCGAGCTCTATCCAACGAAGCGCGAGCCCTTGAGCAGAGAGGCCCGAGGCTGCAGAAGATCCGCAGGGCAGGCTTTTCCGCTTTGGCGCGGGGACTGCACGTGGCTAAAACAGGCCCTGCGCCCCTCGCGCTCTCGTAGGTGCTAATGAGTGGCGAGATAATCAAAGTTCGGGGCCCTCGAGAGATGCCCGAGAAGCCTTTCTGACTGACCGAGCGAGCGAGCGAGCGAGTCGTACATTCATACGGATCGCGGTACTGTACGAGGACAGAATACAGTAGCGCCGAGGGGTGGGCACAGGAATTACCGCCTGCACGAGGATGGAGAGCATTGATGATGGAGGGGGAGAAAGGCCTTTCACCTCTTCTATTCCTGTCTGCCGGGTCTGGACAAGCACATGAGCTGGTCTGAGCCGTCTGGGCCTCTGGGCCTCTGAGCTACAAGCAAGTAAAGGCCAAAAAGCGAACCGATTTCAGATCACACACACCTTCTGGTCCGTCTACTCGTAGAGACGAACAGCAGCAGCAGACGAGATCAGACTCATCATCATCATCATCGGAGCCGATCCCAGCAGTAGCAGTAGTCGTCGTCCTCGTCCTCTTAGAAGGAGGAGGAGGAGGAGGAGGAGAAGAAGAAGAAGAAGAAGGGAGAAGGGAGAAGGGAGAAGCGCCACCGGCCGACTGCTTGCTTGCAGGCAGACCTGGTGCCTGCTGGAGCTCTTCGTCCTCGTCCTCGTCATGGCCCTGGAAACGGTGCTGCTGATGGACTCGAGCGTGAGAGGGAGCCCGAGTACCACGTCACCCATTCTGGGCATCTGGTTTTGGCCTAGCCCTCGTTAGTTCGAAATCATATCGGATATTTTTATCCTGGTCGGTCAATCAGAGTGGGAGGACGTGCAGGCCAGCAGAGGTTCATTGGTTGCAGCCCAACAGATGATCCTCGCTCGCTCGCTCGCTCTCCTCTCCTCTCCTCTCCTCTCCTCTCCATGGACGAGCGAGCTGATCTCTGCTGCTTTTCCGAGCCTCGATCCCGGACAGAAAAGGGCTCCTGGGGCGCAAGCGCGAGGGGAAGCGAGGGATCGAGCGTGATGTAGTTGAGAGAGTGAAGGAATCCTCGCCTGCACTCATGAGAGAACGAACGAACGAACGAACCGACGGTCGGTCCGGGGCATCAAATGATCCCGACCATACATAACCGAGGTCGTTGTGCAATCGAGTAGTCGCCAGGGCCTGCCGGGACTTCTTCACCCAGAGCGGCAATCAGTGGGTGGGTTCGTACCGCCTACACAAGCAGCAGCAGAAGCAGCTGCAGCAGTGCGGCCGGATTTAATGAGATGTGATGCTGCTGCTGGGCCAGGGCCAGGGGCCAGGGGCCAGTTCGAACTCGTGTGGCTCGATGGGCCTCGATCGGCCGGTCGAGACATGGAGGGCGACGAACGAGCAGATCTATTAAGACAAGCATATCTTTGCAAAAGGTTGCTCCTCCGGTGCCCCACCCCAATCATGGAAACCTGGAGTAAGAACATACCCGGACAAGGAAAAGCAAGATGCCATAGAACTCACGTGAATTACCTCCTGTATGGCCCTCGCCTTGGCGCTCGAGAGATCGAGCCCACATGTTCGAGGACTACGATACGCGTCCCCAATCCGATTGGTCTCGCCCCCAATCATAGGCAAAGTATCAGAGGATGGAGGTGGGGGTAGTCAAATGAGCAAGATGTGTGCCAACAAAAGGAGACAGACGATCAGCTAGCTGCTGCTGCTGCTATCTATGCTCCGGTGTGCTGTGCTGTGCTGCTAGGAGCACTCGAACGAAAGTTGTAAAATCCTTCAGTGCCCTGCACTGCATGGGTAAGGTTCTGCATGCTTCCCTTTTGGGTCGCGCAAGACGGGAGAGTCATGGATTGAGAGAATGCAGCTGGTCGACCTGCTCTGACCTGCTCTGCTCTGCCCTGTCCTCCTATTCACTACTTACTACTGCGACGATTGAGGTAGCACCAGCAGCCCCAGACCTAAAGAAGCTCGTCTGAGTTCCGATCGATGTGACATACCATTCTGAGGATTGAGCCTGCTTTCTTACCAAATTCTTTGCTAGTCCTGAGCAGCAGCAGCAGGAGTAGTAGCGATGGTAGTAGTAGTGGTAGCAGTGGTAGATCTGAGCTACGGATCAATCATGTATCATCATCTATCATCCATCAGCGCTCTCTCACAAGCGCTAGGAAGAGCGATGTCGTTTGAAAGAAGTCTCGCAAGGCCCTTGACCTTTAGCCTGCCTGCTGCCTCTTTTCCCACCGAATCGCAGAGGCTCTTGATTTTTGTCGCCCTGCTGACCTCACAACCGAAAAGATTGCAAAGCAATGGACACGACAAATGCATGTCGCTTAAATTCCTAAAGGTCTCTCTTTTCTTCAGAATGTGAAGAGTGTGACCCAATCCACCACATTCTCCTAAAAAGTGCTGTCCAGCGCTGGCAGTGAATATCCAAATTCAGCGAGCATCTCCGCCTCGAGCGAGGATCTCGCGGTGATGTGACTGAGCTCATTCATAGCCGAGCGTTGTTGTTGTTGTTGCAGAGCTGCTGGAATCCATGGTTTCTTTTCGCTCGGCCATGCCATGCCATGCCATCCCACCCCACCCCACCCCATGGCCTCGCGTCACCCGGACATGACCGCAGCACTCGGTCATTGCAGATTTCATGGAATCTCGGCCTTCATGAGTGTCATGTTGTGGCCCTTGTGGTCCGAGCAACCGCTGGGCTTCATTTCCGTCTCCAATCTCTCCGCATGCGTTCGCAAGTCAAGATTTTCTTTTATCTGAACATCATCAGCATCCTCTCGAGCTGACACTTCTGTGCCGAATTTCTCCTCTCATCCACTTCCACACCCACTCACTATTCGCAGCCCTGCATGCTCTGGTCTGGTCTGGTCTGGCCTGGCTGGTCTGCTCTGCTCTGCTCTGCTTTGCTTTGGCTTGGGTTGGTTTGCTTTGGTCCGGTCTGGTCTACCAGCTGCTCAATCTTGACTCTGCTGCCAAATCTCATGAGCTGGATAAGCTATTTAAGCTGCCCTGGCCTGGCCTGCGCTGCCCTGCCGTTTGGGTTGCACCTCGCAGCGATGGCGGACTCATGCACATCTAGCTAGCTGACTGGCATGTGCATGCGAAATCCTCGTTCCAAGGGCAGACTGGAGATTTGAAAGGGAGGCCTCATGCTCGTCGTCCTCGTCCTCAACCTCCTCCTCATCGTCCTCCGACAGTGGATAAGCTTCAGAAAAGGTGTGGTTCTGTTGCAACATTCCCCACCCTCAGAAGGCATGCACTTCCATCTGTTTGTCGCCATTGCTGGCATTCATGACGCTCGAAGACCAGCCGAGACCGACCGACCGACCGACCTCCCGAGGACTGCAATTGTCAACATGGACGTCACGGACGGATGGATGGGTTTCGGACCGACCTTGAATCAGGCCATTTAATTCACCACCCGGTGCAGATTGCCATCGTTATTCTGTTGCATCGCAGTAAGCCCCATATGATCAACATCAGAGCTCCCCTGCTGCTGCTGCTGTTGTGCATCGGACTTCTCAGCATGGAAACGCTCGCTGGGCCCTCAGTCTGACACAGCGATGAGAAATTATGAAATTAGTCCTTCTTCCTCTGGACTCTTGGTCAGAGGACGAAGGATTAGCAGCAAGGACGCGGCGGCCCGAGTGGCCCTCGCACGATTCGCTGTGCTCTTTTCGGCTGATGAGCCCGTGGACTCGTCCTGCATGTTCCTCCTGCTCGGCCGAGCTCGCTCCGTGAACCGTGAACGGGAACTCGTGCACCGAGTTTACATTCTCGACCTCTATCTGCAGACTGGGCATACTTCACGTGCTCTCGAGCAAGGGAAACACGCGTCTCGTGGACTCTTGACATCATGGCTGCATTTGCCTTTGGCTTTGGCTTCAATTTCCCACCATGCGTTTCAGCAGGCCAGATTCGAGCAACGTGATTATGCGTATCCTTCTGCTTCCCCTTCACGATCCGCTGCTTTCACCGACTAATGAGCTCGTATCATCGGAGTTCAGTTCCCATGCGAAAACTAACAACTGGAAGGTCTCCTGCACTCTTCCTTCGTGCTCACGTTCAATCAACGCGATCCGTCTGCGTGCTCTTGGCAAATTCGGCATTGACTCCCTCTCATTGCTCCTCATGGGTACATGAACAGCCCACGTTCTTCAGTCTACGTGGGCCATGTCCGGGTCTATGATACATCGGGGATTTGATCCGGGTGAGATCTTGGAACACACTCACCATCATACCAGGGGATGAGGCTCGACAGGGCGCTTGAGCGTGGGCAGCGCCGTAGAGAGAGAAGCCTCACCTCGCAAACGTGGCTTTGTGCAGGTATGATACTGAAATGGTCGCGTGGATGTACCAGATGATTTTTACAGTCTTGACTGTTGGAGATGTGTCTTTACATACCGCCATTGTCAACTCAGGAAGTCCTCGGCCAAACTCGTGTTGGAGAAAATCTGCTTTAGTTTGTGTAACTTGTTTCACTGGCTTCCTCCTGCAGTCGTCAGCCTCTCATACGCTCCGGGCAGGGGAAGACAAGCACACATTTGCAGTTCATCGTTTTCCGGCTCTTCACTTGATGTTTTAGTATCCTCATAGGACCAAACAGGAACCGTGCCTGCGCATTCTCTGAAGACTCGCCATCGTTCACACTCTTGAGCGTCAGTACGGTCTTCGTACATCAAAATAAATGAACTAATTTGAGTCTTATTTCCATTGCAGCCGAGTTACACCGACTTGGCCTCTTGGTTGCAGCAATAGCTCACTTTATCAGTTTAATGGAAAGTGTGATACGAGCTTCCAGTTCAGCCACTAGTGTCATGGTTGTTTACAGACCATCATACAGACTCTGCTGTGATTTACGAGTCCCAGATCTGGTCTTGAAGGATACTACTGAGGCTTTGCGCCCAGCAAATGGTTGTTATTCCTTCACTGTGAGGACTCGTACCACAGCCTTTTAAGAGAACAGACTTTCTGAGTCAACTATTTGAAGAATCCTTGGACGTTAGTACATACGGACTAAACAAAATGCCTACCTCTTGTTAAACTGGTTTCTTTATGTTTTCTGTATGCGATGGATGACAACGCCAGAGATGAAGACGATGTTTTATGGAGAAAACATGTAGACAGACACCGGCATGACGTGAGCGAGAAATATACATTCAAAAGACACTTGGAACATGCAAATTTCGGTGGGGTATTTGGAGATCGTGTACGACAAAATGCCACCATAAGTAGAGACATGAATCACGGAATCGGTAAGATTGGAGAACTGAAAAGCGACAAGACAACCGAACAAGTCACATCACTACAATGACAACAAAACGTTGAATGACCTCGGTTGTCAGCCAATTTACCAAGCAACTAACCTTCGCCACAGTAAGCAACGCCGCCTTTCGAAAAACCCATCAAAACAAAAACAGTGTCATACAGAGCGTATGGGAGCGGGCGATCGATTTCTCGCAGCCAAACCTACACTCGTGCATACTTAGCCTCTTACCACCTGGTCAACAAAGTACCACACGACTCACAATTAGAAACGCGCCGGAAAAAGATCCACTGCAATCCCCACTTCGTAGATGCTTGACGACAAGCCAAATGAGTTTCTGTTTGGGTCCCCAAATCACTTGGAAAAGAGCAGATAAGCGTTCGGCACGACAACGTTCTGGAGCACACAGAGGAAGTCCAAACAGAATCAAAAAGATCACACTCAAAATAGGGAATTGCACTCAACAGATACAACCGGACGTAAACGAGAATGGGCTAGATACCAGTGTACGCGGACACTTCTCTGCAACTATCTCGCTTACGTGTACAAACTTCCTCCTCAAAATCTGATCGGGATCATACCCAGAATGCTTTTGGGCCACATCTCCTCGTAATTCTGTATATCTCAACATATCACCTCAAGTGTTATATGCTCCTGCTAGAGAACTTCCTCCCTGCAGTAGATATCAACGCCTCTCCAGAAGAGGGAACAGCTTCCTCCATATCCCACTCACGTCTCACTGCTAATCTAAAGGTGCTGTGGAGTGATGCACAACGAAGGTGCTAAACTTTCAAAATTTCATGATTATCGGCAAAAACTCTAACGTGGCCACTCTAGACTTTTGACTGTAACATGAGTCTGATGACATACAGGTGGAAATTTTGCAACAGCAAACAAGGATTTCAAGATATGCATATATTCTAGCGTAAATGTATCAGTCAGACCTACGATTCTGTCTGCAGTTAATACTACGAAAAGTAATCTCATAAGACAGACATGTGAAAGAACAATAACAGAAGTACACGTTTTGTACTCGTTTTGTACGCATTTCATAGTAAAATGCGTACAATATTGAAAATTGAAATGCGTACAATTCCATTTGTGTGTATAGACCAAAAGCGAGTTACCGTTCACATTGGAATAGAGAAAGATAGGAGAAGAAACGATACAACTTAAGAAAGACCAAAGAAAGTTTTCACGAATCTTCCTCGCGTCTCGGTTCCAAAGTGCGGCAGGACCAGTTGCAAGGGTTAGCTTCAAGGGTAGCACAACTTATTATGAAGGACGATAAAACCGACAAGAAAAGTCATAAGAGCAGATACGGTGGAAATACGCCCAATTACCAGATGAGTAAAAGGAATATCTTAGGTAGGTAGAGCGCCATGAAAGGATCAAACCTGCCTTGCTCTTGCACTCTTAACAAACAGAATTGTATCTGAATTGAATCTGAATCTGAATTGCAACAGGATAGGCAGTGAAGCCTAGAAAACCTACGCGAACCTAAAGAATAAGAATGTCCACACTATGTTCTGAATGATCTTAGTCAGTTACTCGAACAATAAAGTGGATCACTATGATTTATAAAAGGTAAATAGTAATTTACTTTAGGGTTAATTCAGAGTCACCAGCCACCATGGTTCCGAATTTGTGTACACATGTTAAAACTGAGACTGAAAGGTGTATATATTGCTGCTCAAGAAACTATTCAGGCCAGCGAGTACATCTTGTCATTCCATCATGTACTTAATACAATCAAAAGCTGTAAAATTACTAAGATGAGGGGGTGGTCATAGCAATCTCGGTAAAATTCAAGTTGGACTTCAGTTCAATCTGGTGAATGTAACAGTGAGAGTTCTGATCTCAGGAGCAATGGTCAGGATCTAATTGGCAGTATTGAGTATGCGCAACATATGGCAAATGCAAGAGTCCACAAAACCATCTGTGGGAGGGGAGAAATCATTTGGAGGAATATCACATCTATTCACTGAACTTCATTCAACTCCAAAACATTGACCACAGATACTAGTATCAGTAGCATTGAAAGTAAAGAACTTGAAGGTTAGAATGAATGTGGGCAAGATATGGCAATTGCAAGAGAGTAGACAAGGAGCTGCTACAGTATGAGAGATATCGTCTGGAAGTAGGTAACGTAAAGACACAAAATTTACAACCACTTAACAAACTAAAAATAACAATAGCATTAAAAGCAAAGAACCAGCGTAAATCCGACGGGAGCAAGTAGATGAAACTATTCAGGTATACTAATGTTTAAAAAAACGTCTTCCGGAAACACAGCGACTTCATCGCTCATCAATTTCCAATACGCTAAGTAGAGCCAATGATTCTCATGTGTGTTACTGAAGAGAAAACACGTAAAATTTTCAGGTAACTCTAGACATAAGATTGATCGTACAAGTTCGCAACTCGAGATGGGGGATGCGGCAGACAAAAGATTGAAACACTCTACTCAATCTTAAATTAATAAAGTATCTACAAGACTCATGGACATAGTACCAATGACACAGATGGATGGGAAAAGCAGGTGAAAGATATATTCAGGAAGCGAGATTTAATATGCGTTCGCAAGGACAATGACTGAATTTAGAAGTATGCAAGGCCTGTGACGTTCTAGTCTGACCTGAAGAGTTTCAAGATGACTAGACACGTCGGTATATTTGAAAAAAGTCCAACTGTAACCTGCTTGAACGAAGGTAATCCCATGCAGCCAAGTCGATGCCACTTGGACGCAGTTGAAAGCGAAAGACCATACGGAGGACGTCAAACATGAAACTCAGAAGAAAAGAAGGGAGAAACTGGAAGAGAAGTGTTGGCATGTACCATGAAATACAAAGGAAGGATGTGTTATCTTCGATTCTCTGCATACTGAACTGAAGACAAGAGACCATAACCAACGAAGGAATTGAGCAATATATATTTCCTTCTATAATTGAAGCCTATTCTTCTTGCAAGTTCAAGTGCAAGTACTCAGTACGAGCCGCAGAAAAAACATTTTAAATCAAAAGTTGTGCCATTACACTGTGGCCCAATTGAAGATTACAAAGACCACTAGAGATACTGCAGACGTGCAGCGGACGAATTCTTACCCATATGTAACAGGCTTGAGGAAACAAAATCCAAAGCAGTAAAGTCTGACAAAAGTTAAATATTCCTAGAACAGTACAATCTCACGCAAGGTGAATGAAAGGAAGCAGCAGGAAGAGGTACGACGTCGAGGCATCAATAATATGGCGGACAACGAAGGACCAATATGATAGAGTAATGTTAACAAGAACCCTAACTGTATCGAGTAGAGGATGAATAATCTTGAGCTCTATTGATGATAAATAAAAGTCGAGACGCTAGCAATACTTAAGTGGCATCAATCGCTGCCACTTAAGTAGAAAAAATATGTCATATAATTAACAATGAGTTGGTACATTACTGAATACGAGCAGACATAAACAATGATCGAAGCTGAAAGGCATGCCAGTACAGTAAGGAAACTTAAGTCTGCACATTACCTCCAGTGTTAGGGGTTGCTGCATATGTGAAAGCGTAGAAGCAAAAGGTGACTTACTTGACTGACGCTTGAAGCAGAATAGATAAATGCAGCGCAAATCAATATAATCTGACTAGAAACAGAATTCCTACAAAGAAAATCAATCGACACCAGAGATTAAGAAACGCTTATCCTATGTCCGAAGAGCTAATTGGAGATTTACAAACTTGTACCATAGTGGTACATAAGAAGGCATTCTCTTGCTCTAAGGCAATGATAATTTTGATCTACGCCTCAACTTGCAGTTTAAACTCATCACATTCTAAAACGAATGTGATGCAATTGTTCATCTCGAAGCCAGTTCTGTTCGTAAAATAGTAGTCATAAGGAGTTGAATTTAGTTACTAACTTTGACTATAGGTTCGATACTTTAGGGTTTGAAAGCCATTAGCCACCTCACGGTGTTTCGAGTTGAGGCCTCAGCTTCAAATGTGAGTCATGAGTCTGTACATATTGCTAGAACACAATTCACAGTGAACACCTTGCCGGTGATCACACCTTTTGAGAGTTTCATTGCTTTGAAGTAAAGTTGGTGCCAACTCCAACTTTACTTCACTCTGGCTAAGTTTTGATTTGTTTTCAGTTGAAGCGAGGGGGACGTAATCTAGAGTTTGATCCTAATGCTGCTTCTTACAGACCACCAGAGGGTAATGGGGGGTTGGAGCAAGCTATGATGAAACCATGGGAGTAATCGGATTTTGATGAAGATGAGATGTTGACAGTACAGCACACAGAGACCAAGAGGACGTTCCGGAAGACTGAGGATCACGTCAACAAAGACGTGGTGGCAAATATCCCATATGCTCAGGACTTCGGGCCAACCTGAAGGCTATCAGTAAGATTGGTATTCCTTTTTATATCAGACTTTGATAGGCAGGGATAATTACCTTGACCCTTAAAGATGTTGGCAATCCTGACAAACAACTTCACCATAAGTGATATCCACATGGGACCAAGTATAATTTATGAATTTTCAGGGTATGGTGAGTTATGCAGAATCGTTCACCCTCCATCTATTAACAAATAGGTGGAGAGATTGGATGTCAAGACAACTTTCCTGAATGAAGAGATGGAGGTCAATATCTACATGGATGTACCCGCCATTGCTTCAGATGAGAAGGTGTGTCTTTAAAAAAAAAAGACTCGGCTGAAGCAAGCACCAACGAATTGGTATGAACTGCTAGTTTGTTATTCTCATGAAACAAGGCACAAGAATAATTTGGATGTTTACAGCAAGGATTGAATGCTTTACATCATACTGTATGTAGATAATATGCAGCTAATGGCGCAGGGAGTTAAGCCAGTGAAGAAAGTTATCTCTTACTCTTGCTCTATTTTCGTGATGACAATAGTAGATCTAGCTAAGCTCGTATTGCGGATCAACATTTTGAAAAACAAGAAGGAAGGGTGGATCAACCAGACCAAGTACATTGAGAGGGTTCTACAAAAGTATAGTACAGAGGATGCAAGATCTATTACAACACCCTTGGATCCTCGTTGTCGATTCAGAAGAAACACGGAAGAATTTGGCAACAATTGGAGACATGCCAGTCCTTTACCAGAATGTTGTACGTTCACTAATGATTGCAATGGTTTGTAACACCCAGACATATCTCATTCGATGGGAGCTTTACATGATACACTACCAACTCAACTCCAGCTCATTTGGGATGTGTTAAAAGAAGAACTCATGTACCTAGAAGGCACTGAGGGCATTTACTTGAAGTACAGGAAGTTAGGAACTGAGCCATACCACGAAGTCATGAAGGCCAAAACAGAAAGTGAGTCTGTGAGATTGATATATGTAAAACTAGGTGGGTTGATAAAACTAGCTAAATCCCTGAAGCAAGTCAAGCGGGAGAACTTGAATGCATGCTTCAGTGATCTTGCAAGAGGACAAACACATCCTATCTAAATGTTCGTACAGAACAAAACACCATCGTGACTAAGTAGCCGAAGCAGGATGAGAAACATGGAAATTAATTTGCTGGAGAAATCTCACACGCAAGCGACCGGAGACACAGAAACAGCTCAAGCGGGCAGTAAGCAGCTCTCCAAACATCAAGGTACATCTATCATCTTCTTGATGTTGTAGTAAATACTTCGGTAAATGACAGAACCTAGGAAACCATGCGGAGAGCAATTCACCTAAATTTCTACATCTCAACGGATGTACAGATTTTATTACATTCTTAATTACAGCAGATCCTCGCCTTCGAAGCAAAAGAGAGACACCTCTTGTTTAAAAAGAAAAAGAGGGTACCGCAGATAACTTGTAATATCACATAATAGTATATGCACATATTTATTTATATCGCGAGAGAGGATACACGTTCAAGGCGGCAAGACGAGGACCGAAAGTCAGACGCCTCAGTACAAAAAGTTCCATCCAGCAGCTTAGCACGATAGTAAAAAAAGTACATACTACATCTCAAATACGCATGAAATGAATGAATCTTGAAGAGAATGAATTCCCATGCAGCCCGGCCCGACGCTCGTTTAACCTAGTTCGCGACAGTCGACAAGTGAATGCATATGACGTTCCGGCAAATAGGAAACTGTGGACAAATATTCACAGGTGTCACAGGAAACCCAGGAAACGATGTAGAAGCTTGGATAACATGGATGTATCATAGAAACTCCGAGGCCATAGTTACCGCAGAAAAAAAGAGTGTATCATCTACAAGTCAGCCCCTTTCAATCATCTCCCTTCAGAACAAGAACAATTACATATCAAGTTTTGATTGGTGGTCGTCACGCTGGTTTCCTATCCAATAGATACGGATCCAGTATTGGTGGTTTAAAGGCACAGAGGCAAGAGGTAATCCAACTGAAGGCTTCTCTCAAAGTGGCATTATTTATAGACGAACTTTTAGAAGGAAACTATGCAAGGTGGGAAGAGTTTAGCACATGGCCAAGCATGTGGTACTGAAACCGGTGAGTCAACATTTGTTGACAGTGAGTAAACGAGGCAAAAGAAATAACTCATCGATCCAGTTCGCAAATCACTATTGTAAAAGTAAAAACTATTATCATTATTAACATAAGGAACAATCGAGCTTTATCGGGATAACGTAGCCCCCCACTTAACCTGGCGGTTCAAATATTCCTTCATGATGTTAAAAAGTAAAATACATTGATAAGCTGGTCTAGTTGGTTGACAGGTAGGAGCTTTAAGTTCGGAACAAATGAAGACTGGTTCAATTCCCAACTATGGGAAGGATATATCCATACACCCAGGGCATTGTTACACATACAATGATTTGCTTTGGGTACTTAGACTCGTATTACGTACTCAAAGCAAGCGGCGGGGCTACAACAAAAATCAAGGGGCCTTTGAGTTAGTCACCGGAACTGGGTTTGATTTGCATAGATACTGAATATGCAAGCAACTTAAATACAGCCTGAAAATGAAATGCTGCCAACTTCCGAAGTAAAGAGCAACATCACAACAGGTGCAATTATCAATTCAAGAATCTGTTTCAAAATTCAACAGGAACAAACGTGGAAGTGGTCCAAATGTGAGGATCAGCAAATTTGTCAGAAAAATACGAGAAACCAGAGAAGTATATGCAATGGGGAAACGGATAACATAAAAAAGAATAAGTACACAAAAGAGATTACAAAGAACCAAAAGCGACAAATTGATTTTGGTGTACGCGCAGAGTAGGACATTGTAAAAAACTTCAATTTCAAATAAACAACGAAAATTGATGAAAAAGAAGCGCAGATATGTAATATTTGCTTGTGAAGCACTTTGGCGGATCTAACAGAAGTATCATCCAGCAGGAAATTGGAAAGAACAGTCCCCTCGTTAGCTGTCATTCTCTCATACTAGAGAAATGATACAAGTGTTGCAGAAATTTGAGAAATAAAAAATGAGAAATTACAGTTGTGTATTAAAGGAAAAAGCCTCTGTTGCAATTTAAGAGGATAGAACCCGAAAGTAATACCAACTAGGTGAGCTACACGAGTTACCCTAAATGTTCGTCAATCGCAGTGCAATTGGTTGCAAAATCTAATGTTTCTTGACATAAAAAAGTTATCTAGATAGTGCAAGGTGTACAGATGTTAAGACATTTTGTCTCAGTAAGACATGCCCAAGAAATCGAGAATATGTCGTGCATTCAACTTATTTTGGTGAACATGTGAGTTCTTCATCTGATTCTATGATGATGGTCTAACATGGTGTTTCATGACGAAATTAATATCCGTGTCAAAGAGATGTAAAATACGCGCGGAACCAGCTTGGTACCATAAGTTGTTCCAATAAAATATTGAGGTTAAAACAGGAAGAGAAAACGATAGATTGTCTCCAAGTAGAAAATTCGAATCTGTACGAGTTATTCTAAATAAGATGCGAAAGTGTAAGTGCTAAGTATATATAAGATATTGTACACAAAACCGGAAAGGGACGCCCCCACGAACATGCCCTCGTTTCTTTTACCAAATCTGATAATTTAGAGGTCGTATTTACAAATAATAATAATTTAAAATAAGAGGACTTGCAATATTGAGACCCAGGGGATGAAACCAGGGATCGTCTAATCCAACATTTTCGTGGTAATGTCCACAATATATTAGGGGTTTTAATACAAAGGGAATGTTATTGACTTTTTAGAAACCTGAACAGGATATACCCTAAGCACGTGAACAACACGTTTGATAACACATGCGTGTAGAGGATACCGATCTACAATTGATGTTGCTGTGCGTATAGCTGCAGTAAAGGTGCTGCTGAAATATGTAATTGGCACGTTTCATTTACACAAAGGAGACATCATAGAGGGGTGAAGGAGATGACCTAAAGTCACCAAGAGTCCAAGCAAGGTTGTAGCAACGTAGTTTGATGAACAGAGTTTCTGTGTCTGTAGTGTATGTATATTACACTATTGGTAAGAACGAAAACACGTACTCAGCACGCAAGGTTGGAGAACCATGACGAACTTTAATAGGCATGCTTAAGCCATATTGTGAATATTATATGCACAAGGCGAACGTAACTAGTGGTGAAAGCTCCAGACATTACAATTGAGACACTGTACATACACTCCAGTTCGAGCGTACAAGGCAATCATGTTGTACATACATTCAAATAGCCTAAGAAGCAGTGGAAACAGACGAGATTATAACTGAAACATTTCAACAGATGTGACTCAACGGAGTTAATTTTTAGTTTTATGAAGTACATAACCAGATCTGCTAGGTTCGGACCAGTAATTCTGGATATAGGTTTCGTAATCAGGAATCGGAATCTTGAACTATCCTAGAGAAGAACCTGAGAACTTCACAATGTGTAACCCAGCGAACCACTGACCTTCAACTGCGAAAAGTGTGGATAACTTTATAGACTTTCACTAACGGACGACTGCAAACGTTCCACTCATTGGCTTAAGTAGAAGGTAGACGCACAAGATTCAATTAAGCAAGGAGTCTCCAGTGTCCCAGGCATCTGCTTTTTCCAGAAAATCGAAACATGACAAACGAATATTCCTTCAGAGGCAAGTTAACACAAAAGTAACACCGTCATGCAACTTTGAAACACAAATATATACATACCTTTTCTTCAGGTACTGAAAAACGTCGGTCATTACGACCATGCCCGCCCGCAAAGAAGACGGACTTAGCTGTTGACCTCAACCACTGAATGCGGACATCACCGTATTCTCCGACAGCACCTAGCCCAACTAGCCACATGTGCGGACCTCTTGTATCTTTGAAATTTGATCCCTTTATTGCCAACTTTGAAGACACAAACCAGTGGTCAATCACTGGCCATACATTTCAATCAACAGAGTACACGAGGTACATATTTCGGCTGGAGCAAATCACTTGTTTGAAAAGGGGGAGGCAAGTAAAGGTCATGTATCTACATTCCTGACCAAAATACTTGGTACTATTCAGAGAGTGATTTCCAGGAGATCACAATGGCAGCTCCTTCAATTTTCCATACTCATCCTGTACATGCACTTATACCTAAAACCTTACTATGGCCTCTACCACTACAAACAGCAGAAGATCATCAAATCTCAGTAAGTAGACCTACAAGAAAGTGTAGGCCACACTGCTAGGTATTGGTACTTCAGTAAAAATACCACAGGCCTCCAGCTCTATTGCTAGAGGTACTTACAAAGCCAAGTTATTGCGGCTGAAGACTGAGTCTTATGATGTTCTGCAATTCTGCTACCACCCTCCCACTGTGTACTAAAACGACAGGAACTTTCGTAGTAAATTCTGCAAAGGCACATGTGGGCCAAAAGTGCTCTACAGCCTGACCAAGGCACCACATAATCAAGCTGCTAGATAAGGAGGAAAGGGGAGGATGACAATAAAGCATGACAAAATCACTGGGTCTGGCTTCCCAACTGCTGCCACCCTATGCAATAAACTACCATACTAGCAATTCCATTCACTCGAACTACTTCGCAAAGGCTTGATGAGCGTGTTTATCTGTACTATACTGCTTTGCACAACTCTCTCGGGTAAACTTCTTCCCTGGTAAATCAAAAAAAATCCTCTTATGGAATATTTACATCTGATCCTTTGAATCATGAATTCGAAGACCAGACTGATCTCCACTCAGAGCTTCGAACAAGTTGTTGACTCGAAGAGCAACTGCGTGACACCTTCCATCAAAATTACAATAATGTGCCATGCAGTTGCTTGTGCGAATCGAGTTGCTAGTGAGGTAATTGACTATCACTGAAACAAATTTAATCCTAGCAGGGGATCTCTCTTGGCGAAAAACAACCTAAAACATCACTTAGATGCAAATGAGAAGCACCAAATGTGTAATGGACCATCTGAATCACAGAGCATGTGAACGGGCAGTCCATATGTGTTGATTTCAATAACGGACTGCAGTTTCGCAGAAAGATACTAAGTGACTGTCAGACATCCCTGTACAACCCTTTTCCAGACTTTCTAAGCCCTGCAGATTACAGCGCCACGCCAGCTTCAGGTAGTTCAGGGACAAATTGGAAGTTGCTGCTTTAGGTCCTGGCTGCACTGCCAACGGGAAAGCAGAATACCCTGCTGCTGCCTACATACTTCGTCAACAGTGGTCAACAATGTTAGTAAACGAACAATGGAACACTGCAGTTCTTCTTCTTGCAGGTCCTTATCATGGTTTCCAGTAGCGCCCAAGTAGCTTGTCGCAGGCAGCTTGATGTGCATCCATGCATCAGAAGAGATGCTTCGACAAATATCTTTCCTATCAGAATATCTTCGTTGTTTTGAAATAGATTTGTATGAGAGGCAAATCAGACCAATACAGCTCGTCTGTCACTAGCTCCAAAGCAAAACCTTGCACATGGTGTCTGCACAAAACAGATATGAAGCACATCAGGAGATCAAAAGCGGCGGGAGAAAGTGTAATGAGTAATTATACTGTCTACAGAATTACTCAGATAGGTGTACATGGCTAGAACAAATTGGGACAACAGACGTAACCTCAAAGCCTCCTTATCTGAGAATAACTGAAGAGTATACATATATATTCCTCATTTCAAAGTAACAACCTCTATATAACCAAACCAAACGCCATAATTCACTTTTGATTGAACTTCAGTGACGAGGAGGTGGTTAATACACCTACAAAAGAGTCTCAACGACGAAATAAGCAAGACACAAAAACTGATTGTTGTCAATTTCCTGTGACGCTGGATAAAAAACGTGAGTGCTGCTTTAAACCTCAAACGGCACTTGAGCAGACGATCGCAAAGAATTACACTAGTTTCAAGGAAACGATATAAAATTCCTGAGTTCAAGCCCAAAGTTAAACACTGGCTAAACATCCTACAGACGCGTGCTAGAACATTTACTAGCAGTAAGGATAGAATTTAGGACAAAAATGGGAGTCTAAGATACAAAAGAAGAAAAACCCCTCTATAATGGGAATCAGTGACAAGGTCCCTCCTCGGACGGAATACTATCCTATTCAAATTTCTTGCTATTTGATCGGGCACTTTAACACGAAAATAAAATGTTTGTAGGATCGACATAGACATTTCAATTTTGGTTATCACCGACATGGAAACACGGAAAAGGACTTGCGAACCAGATATCACGAAACGACTGGTAGCGATAAGTTCCGCTTCATGTCATGCTTTAAGGCTCCATCGAGATCCGTGAGACAATCCTTAGACGCTAAACAGTGATGATTAAAATATTATGACTAAAATAGGAAACGTGTTATGAATAGTTATTAATTCTTTCCTGCGTTCTCAGATTTGGCAGGTGAGAAAGGAGCATAATAACGAGACAAGTAATCCTTGCCTGGTAGACTAAAAAACTGATCCACAAAAAATAATTGACATATTGATTGATGAACACCTCTATCTGTAACTCTTGGCTAGTTAGTATCCCAGTTATCCCCGTTCTCTCGCCACTCGCCTTCATTACTCGCTGCTTGTAGCTTCAATAAGAAAATCTCGTAGAATCCAAAATCTTCCGAAAAAGGTATTGGAAACTTAGTCTAGAGGCTGTCTCATGACTGCTGGCAAAGATCCTAAAAAGAACACCAAGGGAACGGGACCAATGGACCGCCTGAAATTGCTTGTTGCTAAATCCACATCTACTTCATACTTCGTCTCGACGCGCATGTCCTGGAATTGTCGCTTCCCTACTGCCGTAACCGTACAAAGAGATTCCACGCATAAAAGAAGGTAAATAACGTGTGGGAATACCTATATATGTAGATTTGCGAGCTGGCTTTCCACAACCAGCGAAGGCGGCGGAGTTACTGGCATTTTAATCTGGGGATCAGAAGGGATGCTTGGCAATCTCGCTTGAGCAATAGAAGCTCTCGCCTCCTTAACCGCCTGTGCAGCAGCCTGTGCAGACGCTTGCGCTAGTCCTTGCAGAGTCATGATCACCTCCATAGTATCGTCAAGGTAATACTTGGCTTTACTAGGCTTCCGCCCCACAGTACAGGCGAAAACTTTAGCTTGAGAGTCGGGTCCCGAAATTGTAGTTGCAATACTCTCAAACATGTCTTCGTCAGATCGATCATCTCCTATACACAACACGAAGTCGGGAGGTGCACCCCGCGCCGTCATGGTTGACAGGAGTTGTTCAACTACCATACCTTTCGTAGCTCCCTGTTCAAGCGTAATAAGATGACAAATCATTAATCCCAGAACATCGCTCCCATTATCAGGACGCACAGGCAGAGGTGGTACAACCGGGGCCAAAACTTTACCTGAGGTTTAACTTCTACAATATGTTGTCCGCTTTTCACAGCAACTGGCTCATTGGCCAAAACACTTTCCAAGTGATCCAACAACTCTTTAGCTTGCCAAGATCCAAAGTCTGGATCTGCATCTCGAAAATGCCATACAAGCGCACTTTCCTTGGCTTCAATGTAAGAACCATCAGTACACTCAGTGTACAGCCTCATAATTGGCTCAACTAATTCCTTCCAATCGAAGTCCTGGACAGAGATACAAGAAGTCCATTCTTCATCTCTACACCACCTGCAACAGACGCTCAGAGACATACTTTTGCATGAGTATGACTCTCGTCCTCTAGACAAGAAGTTCAATGATGCACTCGTACAATACATCGTTACACTGCGGAGCTTAAACTTCACACTACGTCTACACACGTGTGCACTACAGGTATTCCTCTTATTCAGCATCAAAGGAAAAATACTAGTATCAAGAAATCACCTGTAAAAGAATCCATGCTCGGCAGCAATGCCTAACTTCTCACATGAGGAAAAACAGTCACTTAAAGTTTCTCGACCTCGACCACTCACAACGAAGACCACATTCTTGGGGTCAGCGCAGAGTGTGTTCAGGAGAGACAAGACTTGAGGACTAGGAGTCTTGCTGTGAGAGTTCTGGGGGATCATAGTCCCATCGTAGTCGAGTAAAATGGCACGGCTAGAGCTTCTCTTGTAAGCAGACACAATGTGCTCGGTTAAAAGCTTCCTGAAGTTAGGGCCGAGAGCGACCACTCTAAATCCAAGACCAAAGCCGATACCATAACACCTCCTCTGTGAATGCTCTTTGCAAGCTCGCTCCAAGTCGGTCACAAAGCTTTGTGCCCAGTATCCAACGTCGTGTGTACTGACGTACTTGAAATGCTTTTCGTGCCGGATGTGCTTCTCTGATTCAGGCATAGTTAAGGCGTGATTCATAGCCTCTGCCAAGGCATCGATGTTCCATGGATTTACACGTATTGCTCCGCTCAGTGAGGGAGAACAACCAATGAATTCCGATATCACCAACATACTCTTCTTGGGATGCTCAATCCCATCAGACTGGGTGTCGACAATCGAACTACCTTGCCTACATACGATGTACTCATAGGGGTACAGATTCATCCCATCACGGACAGCTGTCACGACACAACACTCTGCAAGTGTGTAGAAAGCAATTCTTTCCCACAGTGGAACATTTCTCTCGATGAACATGACCGGCAGATAGTTCTTGGTCCCAAACTCTTTGTTGATCTTCTTTACCAGGCCGTATATCTCATTTTGAACCTCGGTGACATCCTTACCACGACCTCTGGCAGGATGAGCAATTTGCACCAACACCACCTTTCCTTGCCATTCTACGTGTTGCTTCAAAAGTGCCTCCATGGCCAGCAGTTTAAGACTGAGGCCCTTGAATATATCCATATCATCCACCCCAAGCAATACTACTTTCCCCTCCAGTTGTGCCTTCAGTTCTGCTGTCCGCCACTTCGTCTCCGGCATATTTAACCCAGCTTCCAGCTGTCCCATGTGAATTCCTACAGGCATAATCTTGATTCCAACCATACGACCGTAGTACTCCAATCCTATATATCCTCTTTTGGATTCATACTCTAGCCCCAACATTCGACTGCAGCAAGATAGGAAGTGTCTCGCATAGTCAAATGTGTGAAAGCCAATCAAGTCAGCATTCAACAGCGACCTGAGAATCTCATCACGCACTGGCAAAGTCCTGTAAATCTCAGACGAAGGAAAAGGACTGTGCAGGAAAAACCCCATCTTGATCTTGTTGAACCTCTTGCGCAAAAAGGTGGGCAGAACGAGCAAATGATAGTCATGTATCCATACGTAATCAACATCCGGGCTGATCACCTCCATCACTTTGTCGGCGAACATTCTGTTAGCTGATACGTAGGCTTGCCACTGGGCGCGGTCAAACCGGCCTCCGTGACCCGCATTCAAAGGAAGCATGTAGTGAAACAGCGGCCACAATTGACCCTTACAGAAGCCATGGTAGAAATTGCTTCTTACCTCGGCCGGCAGGAATGCCGGCACGCAATTGAAGTTCTCCAGCAGCTTTGCTGCCACTTCGTCTTGCTCATCCACACTCACATCCACTTTCAGGCACCCTATGTAAATCACTTCCCTGTCAGCCGAAACACCATCCTTGAGCTGCAACATCAACGAATCGTCATCCCACTTGAACTCCCAGCCGTGCCCATCCTCACTTCTTTCTGCGTGCAGCGGCAGCATATGCCCTACAATGATCATATGCTCCTGCGCAGTGCCTCCGGAGGCCGTGCTCCTGGGGCTGGGACACACATCCTGCTCGCTGCACAGCCCTGCCACGGTCATCACTCGCGGCATTCGCCTGCCCCATCGCGGCGACTCCGCCCCTGTACCTAGATCCAGAAGGTTTGCGTAAGATCTCGACACCATCTTTCCTCCCTTCCTTCTCCTTCCCCCAATTCAAAATCGATCGATCGATCTGCGCTCGCTCTCCCTCTCCCTCTCTCTCTCTCTCTCTCTCTCTCTCTCTCTCTCTCTCTCTCTCTCTCTCTACATTAAGAGGACCAAAAAGTCCGCTCTCCTTTTTCCCATTATCGTCCTACTAAGACGACCACTAACAACCTGTCCTCTATTCCAGTGTCAATCGACTCACCCCTGTCTACTCCTCCGCCACGCTTTCATTTCATTCCCCAAATCTTTCGCTCGTCTTCGTTTTCCTAGTCCTCACGTAAACCACAAAACCGTATCGAATTGGACTCCGTGCTATCGGAAAGGCCCAGATGCCGCCGGGCTAGCTCGTTCACAGGGTGACCGCGTCAGGAACGAGAACACCGAGCTGCTGAGACGAACCCACATACACTCCTCGCCGTTCCTGCTGCTGCTGCTCCTCCTCTCGGCGTGGCTGCTGTAGAGTCTTCGCACCTTGTGACTCGTGTAAACAGGCCAGAAAACTCGCTATGGCCTCCACCCTCCTTCCCATCGTCACTGAAGCATAGAGTACAACACTTCTGGCCTTGCCACATTCTCTCCTCTACCCCCCACCCTCTCCACTCTTTCTGCCTCCCACGACCCTCCTCCTCTCCTCCCCCTCCCTCCCTCCCTCCCTCCCCGGCAACCCTCCGTGCCTCGGCCTCTCTCCCTCTCTCTCTCTCTCTCTCCTTCCTCTCTCCTCGACGAGCCGCTCCGCCTTCCTGCCTGCCTCCCTCTCCCTCTCCCTCTTCGCTTCTACGAAGCAGCTATGGCTGTCACCAGCCTCATTGCGTCCCTGGGGCCTCTCTCGGCGTGCCTGCGTGTCTGCGGGCGGTGTAGGCCTTGAGCCATGGGGCGTGGGACGCCGACTGAACCCCTACTTATCCACACCAACAGAACCAATGTCCTGTCCTACACTGTGTGCGCGAGAGTGCGTCTACCTCTCTCTCTCTCTGTTTATGGAGTGCAGTGAGAGCCCGTGCGTGACTGCCTACTCCTGCACCACCTCACCTTACCTCACCTCCCCTCCCTCCCCTCACCTCACGAAAATCACCGTCAAATCACTCGCTCGCTCCCTCCATTGGAAGACAGCGACAGAGGCAGCAGGAGGAGGAGGACGACGAGTCCGCGGCTCAGGAAAGAAGAAAGAAGAAGAAGAAGCAGAAGAAGCAGCCGAAGGGCGGAGGAGGAGGAGGAGGGGGGAGGAGAGAGAGAGAGAGAGAGAGGAGGAGGAGGGAGGAAAGAAAGAAAGAAAGAAAGGCGCAGCTGTTGCTCTTGCTCTTGCTGCTGCCGCTGCCGCTGCGGCTGCCGAGAGAAAAAAGAAGAGCAGGCGACCTCGTGGCCCGAAGACCGCCTTGCTCGCAGACGCTGCTCAAGCGCAGCGCCACGAGTGAGTCGTACTCACCAGCCTCGCGGGCCCCAACATCATCTATCGCATCTGCTGCTGCATATTCCCCCGAACCTAGCCCCCCTGCGGTATATTTCTCTCTGGCTGGCTAGCTAGCTGCCCCGCTGGCTGACCGGCTCGCTCCGTCCCCTCTGCTCAGTCGGTCAATCGATCCATCCGTCCGTCCACCAGCCAGCGACCGAACGGTAAGCAAGAAACGAACCACGGGCGAAAACTGAAAAGACGGGGGCCCCCTTTGCCGAAGAGTCTAGGTCTCGGACGAGTCAGCCGGTCAAGTCGCTCGGTCAGCGAGCCAGCCAGCCTCCCTGCCTGCCTGCCTGCCTGCCTCCCTCCGGTCTTTGAATAAAGGTCTTCCGCCGTGGCATATCCAATATCCCCTCGGCAGGTGCTTTCAGGGCAAGCGACGGGCAAACGCGAACGCCAACCTGACCGGAGTGGACCCAACCCGACCCGACCCGACCTGACCTGACCTGACCTGGCCTAAGCTCACGTCGTTGCACGGTGGGGACCGAGCGGAGCCGGCTGGACGACGACGACGACGGACGGGAGGGCGGGTGAACTTTTCCGACGATCGCCGAGTCAAGAGAAAAGCGAAACACGCACTGTCACTGTCATCGGTGCCGCGCCCGTCCGCTGGAAAAGAAAGCCTTTGTGGCGGGCGGGGCACGGCGGATGCACCGGCCGGCCGAGCTGTTGTCGGAATGGGCACAAAGGAGGGTAAAAGTAAAGGTTGTGGATTGCGGGCGAGCTGATGACGCGACGCGACACGGGGGCCCGAGCTCGGCGGGATATAGACAGGACTCTCTAAATACGTAACTCGAGGATCCCATTTCCGTATTTTGTATTCAGAAATTTCCGTATTTAAAAAAAATTGTTATCTAGGTGGCCCTAAACTAACGGAGTTACTCGATTAAAATTTTGAACTGATCGTTTGTGACAATATATTTCTTCATCTAGGTGTCTTTATTAAAGAGACTAACGGAGTCACTCGATTAACATTTTGAGCTGATCGTTTGTGACAATATATTTCTTCATCTAGGTGTCTTTATTAGAGAGTATAACGGAGTCACTCGATTAAAATTTTGAGCTGATCGTTTGTGACAATATATTTCTTCATCTAGGTGTCTTTATTAGAGAGTATAACGAAGTCACTCGATTAAAATTTTGAGCTCATCGTTTGTGACAATATATTTCTTCATCTAGGTGTCTTTATTAGATAGTATAACGGAGTCGCTCGATTAAAATTTTGAGCTCATCGTTTGTGACAATATATGTCTTCATCTAGGTGTCTTTATTAGAGAGTATAACGGAGTCACTCGATTAAAATTTTGAGCTGATCGTTTGTGACAATATATTTCTTCATCTACGTGTCTTTACTAGAGAGAATAACGGAATCACTAGATTAAAATTTTGAGTTGATCGTTTGAGACAATATCTTTCTAACAATAACTTTACTAGAAAAAACTAACGGAAATACTCAGCTAAAACTTTACAGTAACTTGTGATAATTTCTCTGATGATCTAGGTGGTTTTACTAGAGAAACTAATGGATTCATTCAACTAAAACTTGGTGAGTTCAACCAGTCAAAATCTAGTATTTTCTCTCCTTGCTTACCTTATAAACGTGTAGTTTTAAAAACACCATAAATTAATCAACTATTCTTTAAAATATCAAGATCATCTCAAAAAAAGTTGGGAACAAAAGTACATAGATAAATTAGCGAAAGAACACCAAACTTTTTGTTGTTGTGAACGGAGAACATTACGAAGTAGATGTTCACAAAAATCTGTTGATTGAAAAGTCTGATTCCAAGTATTAAGAATAGATTTTTTCAACTCGTAGAGTTTTTCGGAGGACTAGTTTGAGCATTTTCCAACACTACAACCGGGTGGAAAGTGTTTTCTCAATGCTGAAATGGGAAAATGATATTCACAGAATACGTTACATACGGAATCCGCCCTATATAGAGAGGCCTGCACATAGAACGCCCGAGTCCGATCTGACCGAGCGACATTTTTATTCGATTCGATTTTTCGATTCGGGATGTAGTGTTGTTATGGTATTCGCGGAAAACCCAAAAAAGCCAAGTATTCACGTATTTCTTCAGCATCCACTCATCTTCGGATCCGGAGGTCCTAGCCACTGATTTCTGCAACTAGGTGCATTCCGTACGTGTAAAACGGAAATATCACCTAATTATAAAAATCACCACATGCTGTGCTTTGGTTTGTAACTATGTTTTTTTAAGTCTTGTCTCGTGACCTCACTTGAACAACACATGCGATACTGTCTTCCTAAACTTAGACTTCCTCCTCTTTTCTCAGCATTCTATATTTCTGTTCTCAATAGACGAAGTACCGTAGTCGCACATTATCCATCTAATATATGAACTGCACGACATACATTAGATCCTCTGCGCTTTTTCCATTCCGGAAATGCGAATTTCCTCTCAGTTTCAAACGTCTTCCACCGAATCGCTTGGATGAACATACAGGGAGAAAGTAATCTCTGCACTATATCTAAAAGGATTATGTCATCAGTACATCAATTGCGATTTTGATTGCTTCCAAATATACCACAGTTCTCTTTTCCTTTGACCCTGCTACCGTGGAGCGAAACATACATGTGGAGATGCAGTGGCAAGTATACTTTAGTTTATCTCATCTGCGCGTTTGAGTTCAAACAACTCCGCGCATCATTCCAGTGATCATTCTCCGGGGACTTTTTGAATATCTCATAAGAAAGGAAAAAGAAAAGTAGGGCAATGGAGCCAAATGTATGACAAAAACGATGATCAAATCGCCACAAGCTTTACCACTAAGTATTCCAATGGAAGCCCGAGTCCATGCCCCGATACTTTCATGATGTGAAATGTGTCCCACATCACTTACGATACCTGGAATTTCATAATTATATTGTTTACAAACAACATCAACATCTGATGGTACATAACTTAATCTTATGGATTATATGTCTGTACCGCTCTCCATACTTTTCTCCACAACAATTAACATATACTGTATAAACCTCCTACCTATACATACAATCAAAACTAATATATCTTAATCAAATTTTATTCTATTTTAAGTTTTCCCGATAATCTAGTCTACTTATAGACTGCATCCGCTAAACAAACAAATTTTTCAGTACCTTCATCTTTACTTTGACAAGACTTTTCTTTTCTGCCTAACTTTCTCGCAATTTAAGTGTGAGAAAATTACACAAAAACAACAGGGTACCTTAGATTACAATAGTCATAGATTGATTTGATGGAATTTTCAGTAATTAGAAATGAGACCAAAATATTAAGATTACTTCATGTATAAAATTTTAATTCATTTTCAAAATGTGGTTCATTCATTATTTTATATTAAACTTATTAATTCAATGTTTTTGTTTGGAAATTAAAATTAAATAATTTTAATCAAATCCTATGAATAATTCAATTAAATGCAATAAGTTTGAGTTCCTTTTTTTGAGTTCAAGATTAAAAATCCATACAAAAATTTATTGATTGCGTGATTTAATTAAAAAATTTCAAGTCATACAACTTTCACTATGTTGAATAATTAAATGGATAGCAAATCATTTCATCATGTACAAATCAAAATATAATGTAATTTCAAATAAAATATTATTATATCTCATCTGCATGATTTGCATCAAAATAATAGGATTTATAAAAAGGGCAGGATTAAACTTCAAAAGCTTCTCAAAATCTATCTTGAGATCTGCGAATAACTATTAAAAAAAGATTACTTTATTTGAAACAATAAGTTGATACAAGTTATATTTGTGAATATAACTTATACATAAGATGTATTTTATATATAATTAATATTCTTAGTTAAAATCAACATGCTTCATCAAATCTTAGAGGAAACAAATACAATAGATTGTTTCTGAATAATATGACACTGCAAAAATTAATCACATAACTATTCAAATTTTTTTAAACAATCTAACTCTTAATTACGCTCCTTCGTCTAAATCAATCCATTTGTCATCTTATTAAGTTAACTAACATTAACTTTCAGAAAACATTCATTAAAATGCATTACACAATGGATGCAAAAATATCATGAATGATTAACTTGTACTCTTTCAAATATACAAACTTTCATACATAACAAGATAAAATTTAAATTATAGAATAAAACACAATAAAAGTTCAACTCACATATGTACTTAAAGTTCATGGATGCTGCTCCATCCTCTATCCACATCATTATTTTAAGATGAATAATCTATTGAATACTAGAAGCTTCAAATACTCAAAAACATATAAGAATTAAATAACAATATTATTACTATACTTCGAGTCATGATATAACAAGAGTTAATCAAGAATCTAAGAAATACAAATTTTTCGATAAATTTGTTCAAATAATTATTAGAAGTATATATATAAATATCATGAATCGCATAAGTTAAATTGATTTTATTGAAAAAATAATAGTTTTGAAATCTAAATATAAATAATACAAGAAAAAAATGATTAATTTTTTAAATATGAAATGAATTTATTCCAAAGCTATAAAAAATTAGATAAAACAAAGTCAATATATCTTATTTAAATTCAAAAAATATACAATCTAAAATAATAATGTTTCAACAAAGTTGAAATGAAATGAATATTAACATCTACAAACTATACATTTTCAATATATTCATTAAAATTTAGAATTTATTTCATAATATGTATATATATTTATATTTTTATATATTTAATTTATTTGAATAATCAAAATTTTCAACAAAAAGAGGTAAATATATTGACAAATTTAAAATTTATTTATTTATTTTTCGTAAATATGAATAAATTACTATTATTAATTAAATGTTACATATCTACATATAATATAAATTTTTTATTAAAGATAGATTGAATTCAATCATGTTTTAAAAAAATAGTGATTGCAAAATAAAGGTGTATATAATATACACACATATTGAATGATTATCTCAGCAAGAACAATTTTCGAAATTATCAAAATATAAGAAAAATTCAAACATTTTATATGATTGATTACGATTTAAAAAATTCAAAAATATAAAGCAAAGTTTGTTTAAAACATATACATTCACCTTCCAACTAAATGATTTAAAAAAAATTCATTAGCTTTTGTATCTGATTCCAATTTCAACATATAACAAAATATAAATAATGCAAACAAAATAAAGTTTAAACGTTGTTCATTCATGTTGTGCGCATACACATGGCTTACTAACATATGATCCAGCAATGATCCAATCACAACGAACATACATTTCTTTCATGATTGAAGCCAAACAAATGTAAAGAATCATGAGCATATTCATATGTACATCCAAAAATCAAATTCCAAAAGAAATTTAATCCCACTTGTAGACAAGCTAATACTATCTTCAACCCAATATACTACAAAGGGGCTTGGAAGCACACTCACACACTAAAGCACTCACACAAGCTTCGGCTAGACATAAGAAGTCTCTTGACTTCAAAAAATGATATTTTATGCTCTAGTGGCTAAGCTATAACTTCAAAATTGCCTAAGATTGAGAAAATTACTTGATGAACATTCATCGTAACACAAATAGCTTATTGGAACCCATCATAAATCGTTTTATTTTATGAGATCACAAATACATCACACTATCATCAAGTTTTAAGAAAAATTCATGTAATTACATGCTGTGGAAAATAATGTGAACAAATTTCGCTTGTAGTTTTAATTCAATTTAATATATGATATTATTATGCGATCAAGTACACAAATGAGCTTGAAATCAACGCAAAGTCCAAGACAAAACCTAGCACTAATGTCAAACTAGATTTTTTTTAAGATTATGTGAAGCTTGTTCAAGTCGACTTGACAGTGCGTATTCCAAACCGCCTCAAAAAAGGAGAGCTAATCAACACTCAGTGAAAAAGTCATACGATTATACTAGGACAATGTTACAACAATACTTTAATGACAATCGTGTCAATGGTCTCAAACACAATTTTCATGTTCAAAATGGTGAAACGTCAAGTCAAAGTGCTAATCATACATCTTTTAAACAATTCCTCCATAAATAGAGTTACTACCATTGTAACAAGTACCAACTATATTAGACTAAACACTAATTTGACAAATACAAAGTCTCAATCAACTAACAACTCTGAACTTTATCCTCATGTTTTTTCTTTTCTTAGTTTTCACAATCTTTTAAAAATCTTGAATGGTATCTGATCCTCTCTTTTCAACAGATTGTTTCCAACTTTTCATGTTGAAGCTAACAAACAAACAATTGACAAAACATAACTCACATCATAAATCATCTCAAAATTTAAACTAATTCACGAATACTTTCTTTGCATTAAAAAATATACTTTTTTGATCAATGAACTTATCTCATCCTTTGCTTATGCTAATTCATACTCTTTTATTGTTGATCTACATTAGAATATTGGTGATTCGTTATTTTTTCTCATGCTTCGCTACTAGTTGTTCATCCTCATGCTTTGTCAGTCAATATTAGAATGTTGGTACATGTTTTGGCAATGGGGTCCCATTGGATTAAACGATACATGATGGATTCCAGTAAGCTATTTGGATCTCGTTGAAACATAAATGTGTTTCAATGAGATCCAATCAAGTAATTTTCTTGCTAAAATACTGAAACTATAAACATCTAAATTTTGATATGTACAATTATTAATATATACGTTTGGATTTGACAAAGACGGTCACACACAATTATTATGCTTTCCTACTACCTCATTAACATGGAATCTATGCTATTTTCACAAGGTCTGCCATTCATTAACTTGCAGCTTGCACTACTTTTACATGATTGAGATAATCGCTATTCTAACTTGGAATGACATGATATGTATAAAAAATAAAATACAACATATCATTTTTGTTGAGAAATTAAAAGTCAATTTTTATTCATTTTGAACAAGTTTATTTACAATAAAATACAACTCTAAAAAAATAAAAGAAAAGAAAAATAACCTGTAAAGTATATTTAAATAAATCTAAAAAATTAAAAAATATGTTTGAAACAAATATTGTATTCTTAAAATAAAACCTGATATTTTTTTGTTCCTTTTTTTTACATATGAATTTTTTATAAACAAAGAGACATAAAATTATTGCTCATTTCAAAGTTTATGATAGCTTGCACTATAATCTGAAATAAATGATCAAAGATTATTCTATGCAATGTATTACTTTCAAAATAATCAAATATTTTTTTCAACATGTATTAATAAAAATTGTAAAGAAAAATCACTCTACGTGCAAAATTGTTTGACTTAACTTTATAAAGTCTTATATAGTTCGCATTTTGATTTTATTTCCATACAATATAGGCAAAATGAAATAAGTTTTGAGGTTAACTCCAATTAGGAGAAACCTGGAATCTTAGCTATTTATAGCTAAGATAGTCACCTTGACTCGGGATAAATATCTCGGGGTTCTTCCTGTATTTTAAGTCTTTTTTATGACAAAATATGCAGTAAAGTGCACAGAGTTCTAGGTGGACGTAGCACTCTCCCTGAGGGTGAACCACGTTATTTCTATGTCGATGTGTCTCTGTTGGGTTTTTTATGTTTACAATTGGTATCTGAGCCAGTTTTCAGTTTAAATCTGTAACCAATCGATTGTTACAAATTCAGACTGCTGACCGTTGTTTTAGAAACAGTTACGCTAATGGCTTTCTAGGAAGAATTCCTGAACTTTTTTTTCAAAATCGAGATTTCTTGATGAGTTTATGTAAAGTGACAGTTTTTAGACGAGATTTAGTTTGGACTCTGTATCAAAGCGTTTTTTCTAGACAATGGTTTAAGTTTCTCGAGTCGAACAAAATTTTTGTAATGAGAATTGACGAGGTGAAGCCGAACAAAGATAGAGGATTAAGACACCTCGCAATATTGTTGCGAGGTTCTTGCCTTTAAGTAGCCATGGTTTGAAATCAAGGAGCTTGGTCATTCAGGAGTGTATATCTATATAATACACGTGATCATGTGAAATGTCTGCAGCCGGCAACGATCTGATTTTATGATATGCAGAATAGAGTAGAGGCTGTAGGTTGTCGGTGCATGGGGAGGCTCTTAGTGAGGACGTGCGCATCATGGTGCTCGCCAAGTTTCCCGTCTTCAATTTCATCAGAGTGCGAGGCGTGTGCAAGAGGTGAAATTATCTAATCCGGTCTCATCAAATGTGGGCTACTCGACACCCGGGGCCGAGGGCAGTGCCCATCTATTTCAACCACAAGAAATTGATTGTGTTCTATCATCGGAAGAATTGTTGGAAGTAGCAAACCCTGTACTACGTGAAATTTTTCTCCCACTCTCTATCGCTGCTAGATTTAGCTTGGGGCTGCTATGTTTCAAGACGAGCACAACCGGAGAACTTATAGTGTGCAATCCGATCACCATGGAATGTCAATACTTCCAACTGCCACAAGGCTTCAGCGTTGAGGTCATCATAGATCCATTGCCCAACCTTTTGAAACTCGTGGTCACTCAAGAGGGCGGCAAGGAGGCCATCGAGGCGTTCCAAAGGTACTTCAAAAAGAAGGTTGTGGTGGGCTTGATCGCAAAGCGGCACAAGCAGTGGTACAAGCTCGTGGTGGCAGGAATCCGCAGCGAGGAGAGCACAACAACAGCAAACCAAGAGGACCACTCTAGTCTACAATTTGTTCATGTACAAGTGGAGCACGGGGGCCGAGGTGCCCAAGGGAGCTAGATTTTGAGAATCCGGCAAGACCGTGAACGTTGATGGCTCGCTCTACTGCTTGACCTTCAGAGCCGGGCTGTCCAGCTTGTTTCCTCTGAAGCCAAGAAAGCGATGCCCCATGATTATGCAGTTTAGAGCGACCGAACTAGTAAGCCCCGAACGACGAGGACGAGCGAAGATCCCCCACTTCCGCGCAGTTGTCTGCAACACTTGGAGGATCGGTGAGCGAGCAAGGCGGAGCGGCAGCTGAATCTTACCCCAGGCGCCGTTGGCAGGTCAATTTAGGGACTCACCGCGGTTCACAGCGCGGTTTTGCAGCACAATTTTCAGCACAATTTTTGAACACAACGCGATTTGCAGCGCAATTTATATTGGATGTGGTTTGGATTGAACGTGATCAACACGGACGCAATCAGTGAAGGCAAACGTGGTCCGGCTTAACGTGGTTGCAGTTACAATCGGGGTTACAATCGTAGTTGGTTTGAACATGATTACGGTCGTGGTTGGGCTCAACGTGGTTGCAATCCTGGTCGGAGTCCAACGTAGTCAACAGTGTCGGTCAGCCGTAATCAGCCAACGGTGACGGTCGGGAACGATGGTGAAGGAATATTCCATCAGAATTATTTTTCATTAACTTTTTTTATCAGAATATTGTAACCATCTTTAGTTAAGTTAGAACTAAAGTAGAGGTTACTCTGAATATTGATGTAGATACTTTAGTGTGCACTAGTCATAGCTGCCACGTCAGCGATCCGCGCACTTGGTAGGTACAGAGTGGATGTGTTAGTTGACAGTGCCACGTCAGCAATCCGTGTGCTTGTAGGTAAGGATTGAGTGTGTTAGTTGGGTGCGCCACGTCAGCGATCCGTGTGCTTGTTAGGGTTATCCGCCACGTCATCCATCCACTAGGAGTGGTATGGATGGTGGGGATTAGATCTTATCACCTTGTACTTGTTGGTGAGAGCTATATAAGGGAGAGGAGAACCATTGTTGGTATCGCTCATCTTCAGAGTTTACGTTTCTATCTTCGAGTGAACTTCTCTCTAAACCCTAGTGTTACAATGGTATCAGAGCGACCTTGCTCTTTCCTTGAGTGTGGATTACCCCTCATGGAATAGCAAGTGAGTGATGATGGAGTGTAGTCTTGAGAGTGTATAGAGGCTGGCAGAGGTCATTCATCTGCATGTAGAGAGAGGTGGAAGGGGGACATTGTGTTTTTGCAGATATGGACGGGATTGACAGGAATCCAGTACCGCACTGGCCAATTCCTAACCTATTCGATATTCACCTTCGTTGCATGGAGAAACATCATTTTCGGATGTACCTTGTGGCTTGTTGGGGTGCAGATTTTATGACTAGAGTGATGGAGTCAAGAGTGCCACTGATTCTTCCAATAGTTACTTATGGAGAGACTTGGGATTGTACTATATACATTCTATACTGATTGTTTCATGGATTTGAATCGCGAACCACCTGTCCCGGTTCGATTCAGCACGTATGTAGAGATTAGAACAGTATATAGACAGAAGAGGATATGGAGAGATTTTCTTGTGAGAAATTATGGAGAGGAGTACTATAGAGCTGTGATAGAGTCACCTGCACCTTTTGTGACTCCTTTGTTGAGAGGTCACATAGTGATTATACTCACTTTGTATTAGAGGGAGTGTGAAAAAGCATGGGAACATCAATTGATATGGGTGAGGTTCTCAATGCAATCATGGCAGAGATGAAGGTCTAAGATGGAGAAGAACCTCTACTTTAGTTCTAACTTAACTAAAGATGGTTACACTTACAGAGGGAGTAGAGCAATGGGAGTGTTAGAGGGATGGATTATGAGGATGAATATTCATTTATCCCATTTTCATGTTTCTGATTATATTGCAGTAATGTTCATGAGATCTTATCTTACAGATAAGGCTCTCACATGGTACACAACATGGGAGAGAATGCTTTCAGAACGAGGTGCTACCATTTCGTGGAGTGGAATGCAGGAAGGACTTCTGCAAAATTTTCAAGCGGTGGATTCTCTTCAAACTGCAAGAATGAAGTTGTGGGATCTGAAGCAGAAAGGAGTTATTCATGAGTACATTGAAGAATTTCGTGATCTTCAAGTATCTATCATGGATATGAGTGGAGCTGAAGCCTTGGATGTGTTCAAACGAGGCTTGAAAGATCGAATTCGAAAGGAGGTGATGGTAAGCAATCCATCTACTGTGAATGAAGCAATCGCAATTGCTCAACGAATTTCAGGTGCTTTTGGTGTCACACACGGTGAGCAAGTGAGCAATTTTAGAGATCCATCTGGTCCAACACCGATGGAGTTGGGAAACCTTCGACGTAGAGAAGGTTTTGCACCAACAAGAGGACCACCACCAAGATTTGGAGGTGAGATTAGGCGACCAGGAGTTCCAAATTTGCAAGAAGGTTATGCAAATAATGGAATGGTTTGAGGAGGAGCTGGAGTTCGTGACAATCGCCAATGCTATGCATGTGGACGAATGGGTCACATAGCCAAGTTTTGTCGAGTTCGGCCGACACAACAAGGAGGACGGCCCATGCAGCGACGACCGTTCAACAATATGGAGGGGATAAAGTATGAAGAGGTGGAGGAAGTAGTTTCGGGAAACGAAGATCACCAGTAATCTTGCCTCGCGGCCTTACTGGTTCTACAAAGGGAAGAAAAGGCGAGGTTGGAAGAAAGCAATGGTTGGGAGCTCATGGAAGGAGTAAGAAGCAAGCTCAACTCATTGTCACTGATGGTTTCATGGAAGGACACAAGGTGAGAGTTTTAATTGATCCTGGAGCAACTGAGAATTTTCTATCAAGGAGTGTTGCTATGAAGTTAGGTTTGATGTTGATGAAGGACGTGAGTGAAGAAGTTGAATTGCCAAACGGGCAAACTGAAGTGATAGAAACACTACCACGGAGTGTAGAATTATCCATAGGTAGATACAAGGAGAGCATTGAATGGAGAGTAATTCGTTTAGCTCGGTATGATGTCATCCTTGGAATGCCATGGATGAAACAATATAATCCGAAGGTAGATTGGAGAAGAAAAGTGATTACAAGTAGTGGATGGAAGATCTATGGAGATAGAATTAGATCTCAGAATAGGAATTTACCCCTCTTTGTGATGGGTACAGCATCCATTTCTAGAGATGATGTATGTTTCCTTGGACTTATAAGAGATATTGGGTCCACAGACAAACCTTACATCCCGGAGTCCTTGAACGACATTTTTATGGAGTATAAAGATGTTTTTCCAGATGATCTACCTGCAGGATTACCACCAAAGAGGCGAGTTGATCACAAGATTGAGGTGATACCTGGAAGTACACCAACTTGCAAAGCTCCATATCGTTTGGTTCCAAACGAATTGGAAGAATGCAAAGCTCAAGTGGAGGAGATGTTGAGCAAGGGATTCATTCAACCAAGTGTTTCACCTTATGGAGCTCCAGTACTCTTTGTGAAGAAGAAGGATGGATCCATGAGACTATGTATCGATTATCGCGGGTTGAATCAGCAAACGGTGAAAAACAAATATCCATTACCTCGTATGGATGATTTGTTTGATCAACTTCAAGGAGCGAAGTACTCCACTAAGCTAGATTTGAGAAGCGGCTACAATCAAATTCGAATTGCAGATGAAGATGTTCACAAGACAGCTTTTCGTACTAGGTATGGACACTTTGAGTATCTGGTGATGCCTTTTGGTCTCACTAATGCACCAGCTACATTCATGGGATTGATGAACGATATCTTTCGCCCTTATCTAGATAAATCTGTCATTGTTTTTCTAGATGATATATTGGTGTATAGCAAAACTTTGAGTGATCATAGAAGTCATTTACGAGAGGTACTTCAAGTTTTAAGAGACAATCAATTGTATGCCAAAGCTTCAAAATGTGAATTTGGCAAGTCAGAAGTAGATTACTTGGGTCATAGAGTTACAGCTACAGGAATCCAAGTGATGAGTGAGAAGATAGATGCCATTCAGAAATGGATAGCACCTGAGGATCAAACTCAATTGAAGAGTTTTCTAGGGCTCACTGGATTCTATCGTAGATTTGTGAAAGGTTTTGCTCGACTAGCTCAGGCCTTGACTTCCATGTTAGGGAAAGGTCAGAAGTGGAGATGGGGAACAGCTCAAGAGTTAGCTTTTCAAGCATTGAAAGATGCTTTGTTACACGCACCTATTCTCAAGTGGTATGATCCTAACCGTTCTATCAAGTTGGCCACTGACGCATCAGGTACAACAGTAGGTGGCATACTTCAACAAGAATGGGAGGATGGATGGCATCCAGTTGCTTTCTATTCTCGAAAGTTGGTGGCGGCGGAACAAAATTATCACACGACAGAACGGGAGGAGTTAGCTATCGTGTTGGCAACCAAACATTGGAAGCATTAGTTGGGTGATAAGGAGTTTGTGGTGGAGACTGATCATAAACCCTTGGTTTATTTGGAAACTCAGAAGGATCTGTCCAAACGACAAATTCGATGGGCAGAGTGGCGTCAACGCTTCAACATGAAGATTGTGTACGTGGAGGGAAAGAAGCAACTTGCAGATGCTCTCACACGCATGCCTTGTTTGAATCATGTTGCAGAAGTGAAAATTCAGGCGGATTGGTGGAGCAAGATGTCACAAGCCACAAAGGAGGATGAAGAGATCACTCGAGCACTACAAACTGGAAAGGTAGAGAAATCTCGAGGTTTGGCGTTTTACAATCAGCGTATATGGATTCCACAAGATCAGGATTTGCGCACAATGATTTTGGCAGAAAGTCATGATACAACCATTGCAGGTCATGTGGGAGTGGAGAAAACCGTGGAGAGTATACAACGAGTGTACTATTGGCCCAAAATACGTGAGGATGTGGAGTCTTACGTTCGAAGTTGTGTTGCTTGTCAACAAAACAAGGCAAGTAATCAAAAACCAGCGGGTTTATTACAACCTCTTCCTATTCCCGAACAGCGGTGGGAACATGTCACCATGGATCTTGTATGTGAGTTACCAAGGACTTCGTTAGGACATGATTCAGTGGTGGTTTTTGTGGACAAATTGAGCAAGATGATTCACATCAGGCCAACCACAAAAACAGTAACAGCTCCACAACTAGCTCAATTGTATCTAGATGCAGTTTTTGTGAATCATGGCTTAAGCAAAGTGTTAATCACGGATAGAGGTACTCACTTCACTAGTTTATTTTGGAAAACTTTGTTTAGTTTTTTCAAAACAAAATTAGCAATGTCAACGGCCTATCACCCTCAAACTGATGGACAAACTGAGAGGGCAAATAGAACCATAGAGGATATGCTACGAGCATTCACATTAGAAGAGCAAGAAGAGTGGTACAACCTTTTGCCACTTGTGGAATTTGCATATAACAATTCTGTTAATGCATCCACAAAAGTGTCTCCATTTTTTCTTATGTATGGAGCTCATCCGATAACTCCTTCAAGTTTGATGAGACTTCCGAAAGGAGAGGAGTTTTCGACCAAAGTTGCAGCAGTCAACGAATTCGTGGAGCATATTCACCGAGGACTACATCAGGCCAAGGAGAAGTTGGTGATAGCTCAAAATCGGCAAAAGCAGCATGCCGATGCTCATCGTAGAGAAGTGATTTTTGAGGTTGGAGATCATGTTTGGTTATCTACAACGAATTTGTCTCTTGTAGGAACACCAAAGTTAAACCCTAGGTTCATTGGTCCATTTTTGGTTTTGAAGCGTGTTGGTGAAGTGTCATACAAGTTGGAACTTCCGTCACATATGAAAATACATCCAGTATTTCATGTGTCACGATTGCGAAAACATGTACCACGACCAAAACAATTCACCAACCAACTAGCACCACCTCCTCTTCCAACCTTGATAGCAGATCATGAGGAGTTTGAGGTAGAAAAGATACTCAAGAAACGTATTCGAGGTCATAAATATCCCAAAGTAGAGTATTTGATTCAATGGAAAGGCTATCCATCGTATGAATCAACTTGGGAACCAGCTAAAAATTTAGCAAATGCACCTTTGATAGTTCAGGAGTTTGAACGTATGTGCAACGAGGACGTTGCATCTTAAAAGGAGGGAGGTTTGTAACCATCTTTAGTTAAGTTAGAACTAAAGTAGAGGTTACTCTGAATATTGATGTAGATACTTTAGTGTGCACTAGTCATAGCTGCCACGTCAGCGATCCGCGCACTTGGTAGGTACAGAGTGGATGTGTTAGTTGACAGTGCCACGTCAGCAATCCGTGTGCTTGTAGGTAAGGATTGAGTGTGTTAGTTGGGTGCGCCACGTCAGCGATCCGTGTGCTTGTTAGGGTTATCCGCCACGTCATCCATCCACTAGGAGTGGTATGGATGGTGGGGATTAGATCTTATCACCTTGTACTTGTTGGTGAGAGCTATATAAGGGAGAGGAGAACCATTGTTGGTATCGCTCATCTTCAGAGTTTACGTTTCTATCTTCGAGTGAACTTCTCTCTTGTCAAATTGTATATCGTTGATATGATCTCAACGCAAACAATACATTTGGACATTTTTCATTAGCTGAACGATGACTTTGAATGAGGAAATTGACTTGAAAGCCAATCGCGAGCCACGGTTGTCAAAGGCGACGGTAGTCGTGGATGACATACCGTGTAGTTGCGGGTGATGGTAGTCGAGGGCAACGGAAGTCGCAGACGATGGGAATCACGAGTGATGGACGTTATAGTTGTGGCTGACGGTTGTCACGGGCAACAGTGGTCACAAATGACGGATGGTAAGTTGTGAGTCAACGTTTTTTGTGAGTAGTGGACACAGTCAGGCACGGGCGATAGTGAGGGATTGTCATGGATCACAAATGTCTTGAAAGCTAGTCGTGAGTGCAATTAGTCGGGGTCGACCGTGAGTGATAGTCACTGGTGACAGTCAATCGTGAGCATCGTAGATTGTAAGATTCTTGTTACTATGTATGTTTTTTTCAATGATCCGGGTTCATTGAAAGAAGGGGAAAATTCCCATGATCTTTTGTTCTGTTAATTGAAGATTTTTGTTCATAAATATAGGTTTGGGGGAGTTTAATCATAATGTGATTAATGATCAAGATGTGCAAGGTAAAACTTATTCACACTACCGTGAAGCACCACAATATTAGGTATTTTATCAGACAAAAGTGTCTGATAAAATGATTGAGTTAGTCAAGATGAATAGTAGACTCTAGTGATTGACCTAGTCAATCTTGATGGTAAACTCTAATGATTCAACTAGTCAAGATTAACGATAAACTCTGGTAATTGAGTTAATCCATCTTGGTGATAAACTCTGATGATTGAGCTAGTCAATCATGACAGTAGACTTCGATGATTGATCTAGTCAAAATAGATGGAAAATTTAATCTAGTTGATGCGTTAGTAAAAGTTATTTTTTTGAAAGTTTCAGGCGACACAATGCTATTATGTATGTCGTGCAAGAGTAGTAGAGTTTGAGTTTGCTAACATAATATCTACATTTATCTCTTTATATATTTATTCCATCTTGTGATGGCTACGGTGTAGTTATAGTTAACTCTCTTGTAAAGAGTTACCTTGTATTGAGTTTCTTTCTAGAACTTTCTCAGGAGTAATTATATATGTTACTAGATTTATGTTCTCTCTATGCTAGCTGGTTTTTAGTTATATCCTATTATGACTACGGCTTAGTTCTAGTTAACTCTTGTGTAAAGATGTACCTTAGGTTAGGTTTCTATCTCGAATTTCATACGGAGAAATAATGTAGGTTATAGAGTTTACCATTCCGTAACTTATGTTAAGTGTGAGATTGTTGAGGTTTAACTCCAATTAAGTATTAACCTCGGGTCTTAGCTATTTATAGCTAAAACGGTCACTTTGACTGGGGATAAATACCTCAAGGTTCTCCTTGTATTTAAAGTTTTTTTCATGACAAGACCTGCAGTAAAGTGATGAGAGTTTTGGGTGGACGTAGTCATCTCCCCGAGATTGAACCACGCTATTTCTGTGTTGTTGTGTTTCTGTTGGGTTTTACCGTTTACAATAAGCTCTGTAGATAGAATAATAGATTTTTGAAAAAAAAATACGTATCATATATATTTTTGATGTATTTCTTTTTTTTTCCAATATCTGGTCAGAGACAATTGTTATTCATAAACGTATTTTTAA
Source organism: Marchantia polymorpha subsp. ruderalis (assembly GCA_037833965.1). Lineage (NCBI taxonomy): Eukaryota > Viridiplantae > Streptophyta > Marchantiopsida > Marchantiales > Marchantiaceae > Marchantia > Marchantia polymorpha. Next base: position 13,577,772 of record AP031357.1, read on the forward strand.
CTAATAAATATCCTCAATTACATTCAGAATGAAAAATTAACTCATTTAACATTGAATAAGATTTTGATTTTTAGAAATTTTTACAAATAAGCATATGTTCCAATTCAAAATATTCCTATTCATGCAAACTTTATGTGAGCATAATTTAAATTTGGAATGAAGTTTAGTAAGTGGGATTTATTTTTTATTGTGCTTCGTCTTTTTCTATTCTTCATGCAAGTTTTGTTGATCGTTTCAGTATTTGTAAAGGAAGAAAGATAATAAATTTTAGGTGTTTAATATTCTTTATCATTGATTAAAATATGCAGAATAAAAAAATCTGTTAACTTTGCAGATGATTAAATATAATTGCATTCAGGTTCGTTCTTCCGTTATATATTAAATGTTTTTTAAACAGACAGTATATTCTTCCAACTTATAACCGTTTGGATCATTTGGATGAATCATGAGTTTCTCAACAATGAACCTGAAGTAATGAAACTGAAGTTATATCCAATTAATACTCAACGATGCATAATTTCCCAATACAATCATTCCAACTATATGATTTATATCGCTGATATGTTGTGTGACACTTATGCATAATATCATTATCACCTCTTCGTGGAATTTTGTACACGACCATGCTAGAAAATCCTGTGATGATCTTCATGTTTTGCGATTTTTCCTGGATACAATAAAACGTAAGATATCATGATTTTAGTAGGGATGCTGTTTTTATCTGTAGTTTTTAAAAGTAAGCAGAAACTGCATAATACTAAAGTAACTGAATGTCTGAAATCCATCGACTTCTTCAAACAATGAATGTAGTTTTCTATATGTTGATATTGCATTTCAACCCTTGCTATAATTTAAAATCTAATACTACCTTCCAACACCTAATCTTAAGGAAATCGAAAATTATTTCATATGTCTTACTCAAGCTACAAAGTTACGCTAGAAAAGGCTAGAGGAACCTACAATCCTGAGTTTTGGAAAATGTGGGTTTTGAAAGCGAGTCCACTCTTCGACCAATTTTGATTTGTTTGTATATCAGGGAACAATGGTCGACTGACACGAAGATCAAATGATTGAGACTGGCAATGTTTGGACGCTCAACTCTCAAGCAATAGTTATATAATGACAGCCAACGTGATAATTCCATGACCCGACTTTTTGGCCTTAAATTTGGATTGCTTTAACCACAATAATCATCATTCTCAAGGTTTCAAACGATCCAAGGAAATCAGGGTCCGCTCCACACACAAACGCACACATTCTATTCTCCCATTCGTCTCAATTTTTGACTTCGCTCTTCTTCTATGCCCCACCATTCCTCAATTCCGATATTTCTTGTATGTACACCCAAGATGAATAAGTTCATCACTGGTGATCAAATGTCAATATGCTTCAAATCATAGGAGAACATAGGAGGAAGAAGGAAACCAGAAAAATAGTTAATGCTTTAACAGCGCACACAAAAAGTTCCGTCAAATTAGCATGGGGAAAATCAGAAGCTTAAAAAAATGGCGGTGATAATAGAAGAATAGAAGAATAGACCTTGTTGGCCACATCAGACCAGCACCTCGAAAAGAAAATGGCACATACTGGACGAAACCCAGACCAGAAACGACGACAATGTCACATGCCCAAAGGAGCGACTGCAACAAGAAAAAGCGCGAGAGAATTTGTGCAAGTACCAACTGGAAATCAGAATCCAGTAAGCTAGCGGGGATGGAAGCCATGACCAATACATGCGATGATGACCTGCAATGTTTTCATCGATCGCAGCGGATATATACTCGCGCTATGATAAGCAGTGGACCGAGGAAAAATATCCGTGATTATCGTGATGTATACAACGTTGCGGAAATGTTACTTTAAGATGATTCCTGATAAGTACAGCGCTAGTTGTGAGAGGGCTACTTGCATTAAAAGCCCAAATAAGTCAAATGCTATACTGGTATGGCTTGCATAGGCTTACCTGGTAGACTGTGCTCCGACCTCATCTCATTCCCTCGCCTCGCCCGTTCCCTCCCTCCCTCCCTCCCGTACACCTCAAATGATCTTCCAAGTGACGAGTGTCACATCAAATGATGTTCTGGCGCATATTTTCCCTTTTAAGCTTCCCTGCGGTGTGAGCCGAACCCACTACTACAATATGTCACACATTCCCAGTCTATGGTGTTTGTGTGTGGTTGTGCACTCACTCGCAAATTGTTGAAGCGATCGATGAACTTGAACGTCCAAAGTCTCTGTCCTGTCCAGTGCATTGACGTCTGCGGGCGAGGCCAATCATTTGATGCTCGAGCATTTGCGGGGGATAGGGGAGAGAAAAGTTGCAGGAAGGGCCGATGCATTTCTCTTGAATTACTTCACGGAAGACGAAAGCCCTAGAAGTTTCGTTGATACCCTCGTGGATTTAGTGTGTGATGATAGGGGGTGGGTTTCCATGTTCATTCTTGTTTTTGTGTTCCCCACTGAATGGAAGGGCCATGAATCAAGCCGCCGCTTATGACAGATGCCAAAGGAATAGCTGTCCGTCCGCTTTCCATTAGACCGCTTTTTCAGTAGAATGGAAGGCAAGGCCTGCGACAAGTGCTTTTTTGTGCATAAATGTTCGGTAACGTACACGCATCTTCATCTTACGACGTGTGCAACGCAAGATTCGATTTAAAGAGCCGTACTTTTTCACTAAACTATCCATTTAATCACCGAGATTTGGCGTTGCACTTTGGGCCATGCCTCCTGTGCTCATCTGATCACAATGGGGTTTCACTTGCTACGCCGAGGTGGTTGATGCATTAGAAAACTGCTGCGGGGACAGTGACCTAATGCCGTTTAGATTAGCAGGCTAGAGGACTCGTCTTTATGGCCATAGGCCTCTAATCCAAACAGGATTTATTAGCTGTAAAGTGATCAGAATATGCAGGTCAGAGTCTGGCAGGCGAGGCGTGCCTCGATGTGTTTGGATGAGACTCATGTGTTCTTCGTTTGAGATCGGGTTGACGGCCGAGGTGGATATTTGCCGGTCGTAAGGGGAAATGTTGACCATTTTTGGTGCGCCACTGCTATGCACTAGAAACGTTGCCGTTGATCGTAACTACAAAACAGGGTTTCCTTGGTACAGTGTGGAGAATGTACCCAAGCTAAGCTCTGACAGTAGTTGCGGCGTCTTATTATAAGCCCAAGAGAAGCAACCAAGCTACTGACACTCGATTGTCGATATCTGCACAAAAAGATGATAGCTTTATTGATTGTACAAGATGGTGGTAATGTGCACAACAAGATGTTGAACATATTCAGAAGGACATGTGAGTGGTGTTGGGACGACCACCGAAAGTAGAACTCCACCGAAGTCATTCAAGTTCGGATATGAGTCCGGTTTGACAGCGGTGAGTTGAAAATTTAGAAGGACAGGTGTCGATGCTGCTAGAATCAGAGAGGACAAGAAGGTGGGGATGGTCCAGTCTCTCTCGCAGTCCTACTACAGTTAAATTTGTACGTCAGTAAGAACAGAAGATGGAGCTCCTTGAGACTTGAACCAAGCAGGCAGGCTTGTGGGCGTGGTCCTGCGTCTGTACGAGATCAAGAAGAGGACACGGTTCGAAGACCATGAAGGAGATAATGCTAGTACAGTCGACTCTTAAACGAATTCGTACGAAAGCTAAACTCGAGATACTGGATATACCTCGCATTGATTAATGACTTAACTAAAGATACATAATTTACAAGAGCGCCATACTGCGAGGTTCATTAATTCGGTGTAAGAAAAAAGCATTGGGGGTCACCGTGATCCGCTCGAAACGAAACGCCAGAGCAAACGGTGCTGATCCGGAGATCATTGATTGAGACCGACTTTCGTCTGTTCTTTTGTCCTACACGAGACGCCGAGATACGAAGGATCTCTAGTTTACTCACCGCTTTATTCCGCTCCAAATCCGGTTTCTATCAATTCCAACCGGTAACTTTTCGATTGCAGGGCTGGATGGGGTGTGGTGACAGCAACCTCTAGATCCGTGCTGTAGGTCATCGTGTTCAATGAAGGATGAAGTCCCTTCAGGAGAAGCTTCGTTTTTCATGAGCTGACGCTGACCCTCAAGACCTGGTAACAGTTGTTTGTTCATGCCCGTCGGAGGCCGTCAATTCGCAATCCCCCATCAGATCAGGGCCTTGGAGCAGGCATCATTTGCTTCTTCAACAAAGGCGATGCCGCCACCATGCTGCATAGAAGTCATGATCGAAATCTGATGGTTAAAGCAAAGTAATACCATGAAAGGATTGAGCTACATATGGAAAAGATCAACGTACAGCCATTACACCTACGATCCGAAGCAAACTTCTATGCACAACAGTTGTGCCGCGTGTCCGATCATGGCTAAGTAAGTGGTGATCCAATACTGTACGTAAGTTCCTTCCAGAATAGTCATAGACACAATCTGGAAACCAAGTTGAGTTCAAGTAGAGCAGTTGCAGACTGAAGAAGAAGAAACGGAAAGTACATTCGGTAAACGTCGAACCGTTTGACAACACTCCAATCCGGCAGTCCACATGAAGGGACAGAACCTTATGTCATGACGAAGTCTTTCAATAGGAAGTATAGTACCTTATGTCATGAGGAGTAATCAATATCCACTGCGAGCCTTCCGATGTGGCAAATTGGACCACAGAGTCCAAACTAATTTTTCGGCTAACAGGATCCTGCAAAAAGCAGGAAGCATTCAACTTGTTACACTATTTGCAAGTGAGAAAGAAAGCGACAGAGTGTGCAATACACAAGGCAGTGACATACTGCGGCAAACTAAAACAAGTACTAACTGATGAATGATGTTTCGAGATCCACAGAAAGAATATGTTAAGCCAAAAGGGGCTACTCGTAGGGATCGACATGCCGCAGTAGGATTCATGTAATCTCACCATAAAAATATCAAATTCATCCATCGCACGAAACGGAGCTTCAGTCATCTGATGGACAGCTAAAGCGAAGGCAAGGGTCGAGTATGATCTCTCACCACCTGTGATGCGCAGTACAAAGGAAATGATTGAAACTTAATTTTATCGTCTCCTAGAAATTTCAGTTCTAGAAAAAAGTGCAACTATCGCTACAAGAAGACCATTCTGTGGAAAGTCAGTGCAACTGATTTGTAACTAGCAGACGCCACTATCCTCTTAACCAAATTGAGATTAACCGGAAATCGCTACGTCGCATTTTGATACTTCCAATTGTAAAAAACTAGATCTCGAAAAAAAACATCGTTAACATATTTTAAGCGGAAAATTGTCTAATTCATCGTTGGAAGAAAATCTTGGAAGAAAAACATCATCGAAATTTCTACACTTAGAACGGGACTCAATTTTCTGGAAATCATCCAAAAGCACGACAGTTACCAGAAAGAGCTCGAGTATCTTGCACGGAAGTGTGTGACTCGTCGTGGGGCATCGTCACCTGATTTCGTTTTACAGACATTAGCACTTCGAACGATACGTAAACGGCAGGGGAACAGCTACAATTCAGACCTTCTGCACTTTGTGTGTGGAAATAGACAAATCGTTTCGGATTGAAGGTTGCACTTCGTAATATGGGAGTTGCACTCTCTTCCGACTGCTGGTTTCATAAAAAGCAAAAGCTAAACAAACTAAACTACACCAGTTGAAATTATTCTCAAGTTTGCTTCGTTCCTGTCACTTTCTCAATTTCCGTTTCTTAATTCTTCATATAAACCGTTGATGCCGAGCGTCAAGAAGAATATAATCAGCCCTTACATGTAGTGTGAGAGACCGCTTTTGGTAATCAACATTGACTTTCCCACTAAATCCTTTTTTCCGCAGGTGCTCGTTAAACCTGCAGACAAGAGCCACAAATGTGAAATACTGCTCCGGCAAATATCATTCTGTAATTTATTGCCTCAGATCAAATTGTCTTATGCAAGTGTCGAAGAAAGATTAAGAGTCTACAAGAGAGAGGGCGGCATTGGAAATAAAGTTTTATCAAAGATATTACTGAAAAAGTCAGTACTTCTTACTTCCATGTGAGTTCCCGTTTCTGCATCTGCGCATTTCTATCGAACTTTTTCTTTCTTCTACCCAGCCCCTCGACGAGAGTCTGCAGAAGGCTAAATCATGAGTTCACGTCACAAAGTTTCACAAGCAATAAATGTATAGCACAGGTCGCTCTGCAAACACTGAAAATGACGACCGCTGTAGAAATGTGATAGGCCACGCCAGCGAACTGGATCAGATCAAGATGAATATCAATCACTCTCCACAACACCTAAGTTCTTTCAGTATCGATCAAGTATGAAATGCCAAAAATGGTTGGTGCTTACTTCCAGTTTCCTTTTCAAATTGAGGAACATATCTTCCTTGGACTGTAACCTCCTTTTGATTTTGCTTCCTTTCTTCTTCAACTGCTCGAGTGTATCGCTGTCACTGCCAAAGAAAGCACCGTGAATTAGCATTCGAGGAGTACCACAGGTATATTACTCAATCCAAAATTTAACATACAAGGATCCTTCAAATGTACACAACGTCATCATAATTGTCCACAACTCCCAACTTTAGAGAGACTGGATGGATATGCCCATGTTATTACATGGGCAATTGTTCAGATGCAATAATTGCGGAAAGCAGAAGTTCACACTGATCACATCGTACACATTTTGAGAAATACATGAAAAACAGGGACTACAAAGAGTATCTTACTCTTCTTCCTTCCGGACCCTTTCTCTAAGGCGATTTAGTTTCATGCTCAGCTGGTCAGGTTTCAAATTATCAACACCTGGAAAGGGAACTTCGTCCCTCGCACATATTTGGGACGCTTTGGCCGCATTCACCTTCAAACCATTGATGAGTGAAGAGGGTAAGATCAGAAGTGAGCAATACAAGGCATAGTTAGCACGCACCTTCTCTAAAGGAAAAATGAATCACTGTTGGATTTGTGAACTAGCATATATTACGCATGGAGCACATACAAGACTCAAGTTGGCGGACATTCTAGAAAAACCACAACATTGTAAGCTGCAGTTACTGTTTTCTATGTAAGAGAAAATCTGATACTTCGCGGCGGCATTTTCAAGAAACCGACCAGCCAAAACACAAGTTGATTAAAAGACACACCTCTACTTGTTTCTGCATATGTGCGATTTCCATTTCTTGTGATGCAATGACAGCCAGCACTCTTCGGTCCATAAGTTCCTGATAGTGACGAACTTCCTGAGAAACATTTTTGCGATGCTTCGAGTGGTTAGACCGAAGACATTCTAGGCAATTTGTATGGTGTACAAGTACTCAGAGTGATCTGGCACGAGACTTGGTATCGATCTTTCATTTCTTTCTAATGGTGAACACCACACACTAGACTCTGGTTCCGTAGACAAATACAACCAAAAGTCAAGAAGAGACGAAGGCATGTTCAAAGGTGGCAATTTGGACTTACACTGGCAGCTTCGCTCATGTCTTCTTGAAGAGAGAGCAGATCTTGTTCGGCTGTACCGAGGGCTTCAAACTCACCTCTTGCTGAGTCTGAAGGTGTAACACAGTAAGCTTGCTGAAAGCTGATGTAAATAAGCTTGACCTGCTACTCAACGCTCATACATACTAATCACCAAGACGGATCTACATCACCGGAAATTCAATTCAAAACAATATTGCACTTACCCAAAAGTGCCTCAAGCTTTTCTTTTGCATCCTGACAACTCTGCTTTGCTTCGTCCCATTTGACATTTAACGTCGAAAATATGTCTTGCTTTCTCTCTATTTCTTCACGTATTTTCTATATACACAGGAGAACATCGATCCTTCAGACTCGTTACCCTGAAATTATAGTTTTCCGTGATGCAGCACCCAGTCTAAAACAGAAAAAAAGAACACATAACTTTGGCTACAACACAATGTGCAATTATAGACCACCAGGAGCCTGACACAAGATGCAAATGAACATGAATGGACACCGAAAATATATTTCATGAATGCATGAGTCACTATGGAAATGTTCAGTGACAATTATCTGAACAGCTTCAACATAGATAGCCCCAAAAAAAATTGCTTCGCATAGATATCTCAAGTTTTTCTATCCAAAAAAAATAATTTGTACTTTCTAAGTGGTACTTGACATGTGTTTTTTACTTTTGTCCTAAAGAACTTCGAACACAAGAAAAGGCATATTTACGACAGAATTGCTTCAAATAGTAGATTAAACTTGTCCAGTCTACTGACAAGCACTGTATAACTTAGTGGAAAATAAGACCAAGGTTGCTTACAATATCCGACCCAGAGATGGAAGACACTGAAATCTAGTAGTCTAATCACCAGAGTATCTACGACACCCATTGGGTTAGTACACCTGAGACAGCTGACGGAGACACCGAATGAGGACGATGCGAGAAGACAAAGCGGAGAGATGGACCCAGAAGGCCGAAAGAGGATGAAATTGGAAACGTATCAACACCAAAAGTCTAAATTATGCACGAATAAATAGCCATGAAGTTGTCCAGAATGAAACGTCTGGGCTATATATATGCACCTATCACAAAGTCAAGTAGCTCGGTACAAGAGTCTTTTCATCATTAGGTTTGTACCGATCAATATAAATTCCGGGCCTCCCAAACTAAAGTCATTGTAGAAAGACCTAGGTAACTGACCACAACCCCCCTTGCAGCAGCAAGGATGAAAGAGGCCCAACACGAAGGAAGCAGGAAGCAGACAGAGAGAGATTCTCCTCAACGATCTCTGACTTGATTCCTTCCCTATATGCGAGCATCGGGATGTATGAACCACAACAACGAACATCCAAGAGAAGAGACACACTATCCAACAATTATGGATTCTTCGCAGAATGAAGTAGGAAACCGAATGACCATAGAGGAAAGTGACATCTGTTAGTCAAACTAACAAGCCAATGTCCATACGCGGATATGAAACACAACACCATCACCGAGGTGTTGCGAGCCATATACGTAGTAACATGCGTAATATTATGGTGCCTGAAAACAGGATTCAGCTGGAAAACGGAAATCTCATACTTACATTCATTTCTTGCTCAAGCTCATCAACGTTGGCATCAACATTCTTCTCAAGTGCTTCCCTTTGTTTCATCTCCTGTAGCGTTAATTCCAGAGTCTTGACTTTTCTCTCGGTTCCGATTCGTCGTCTCTGATGGTATCAGCAGAACCCAAAAATAAGCGACACATAACATAGAACTTCCAGAACTTGAAACCCAATATACGATTAAATCATTTTTCAAATTCCAGATGAACATATCAAATTAATTTTAGCTTCTGAGCAGGAACCAAACGACGCGAATATACAGCTCACCTTATATTCTCCAGATTCTCTCGCCAATCTGCTATACTCCCCTTCTAATCTTCGTTTTCGAGTTTCTACGTGTTCAAGACTGCTTCTGAGTTCCTTCTCTTGCTCATGTGCCTCCTGAATCTGGTCACTCACTCTGACTCCTAGCCTTCCTCCGCGAATCCACCTTTCTTTCGGGAGGGTTGTTTCACCACCTGCTCTTGAATACCTGTACAGGAGATTGAACTGCTGTTAGATTTGGTTCTACGAGGACAAAGGTTCTAATGGACAGTTTGTCTCCAGTAGAACATGCACGGTTGATGAGTACAGACAGCCAACATACAAATATGATGGAGAAGTGGTTTCTTGGTATGGTCATTTACAGGGTTGGTGGGAAGATGTATGCTGACTCCGCTGACTTGAGGAGGGAGGTACTACAAGGAATACATCTATATTCCACGATGGTCCGGTCTGGCCCTCGCATAGCATGAAGACATTCACGAGAACAAATATAATATGTACGGAATTGTGCAGCCGAATATTTCTCTCAGCTAGATTACAAAAAGAAAACGAATTATGTATTTCACAAAGAATGATTCGTATGTACGCATAACTTTTCCTGCAGCGATCTCTTAAGTAGTGAAAACAAATCAGAGAAGAGAAAGAGTAAAACTTTGCGCAGAGCGTAAGAGTCGGAAGCATATGAAAAGGTTTAGGTGGAAGACAATTGACAGGCGGAGACGGAAAATGTGTACTCATTCTACGAACATCACCATCTAGGTTCGAGGACAAGCATAAGCATAAACATACAATCGTGTTCCGTCAATTGTGATGACCTCCTTGACGTTTTTAGAGCCACCACCAAAAGCTACAGATTTCGCTGATTCATAATCTTCAGCAAGCACAAGTCTCTCCACGCTTCCCTGCCAGTCACCAGCATTAATGGAAATACAGAACTAAGAGAATCAACAATGAAATATTGGACCTGAACTCCTTCGCAAAACCTGGAAACATGGAAGAAGCCTATGCTTGAAAACATATTCTGGACTAGGAGCATTGAGGTGGCTGGGTCAAACTCTGGAGTCAGTTTAACCTACAACAATTACCAGAGATTCCGAAGTTATGAAATCTCATTGCATGAAACCATGGTATTTAAACTTCCTTGGAAAGTGTGATAAAAACGAGGCGCTAAACAGTTAGGCAGCATGCAAAGAGGACGCAAAATATTTTGAACAAATACTTCTAAAGACGGGAGGCAACTAACCTGATCAATAAAAACATTCATGATTGTTGGATTTTCTGTTTGCAATGTAGTCATCACAGTTGCAAGGTTTGGATCTGGGAGTTGCTCATCTGTCGGCTTTAATCTGCATAAAATAGAATGAACGTGCTTCAGAGAGTTCTATGTGCATACAGGTGGGTGATTCCCAGTTACTATTAGAGACAACGATGAGAAAGTACAAAACGAAAACCACGAAGTCGTACATCAAACAGATGTCACATGAACATTTTGTAATGTCTCCTCCTGTTTTCTCCTCAAACATCTTGAGGTAGCGGAAGCACAGAGTGGAGTTAATAGAGCCAGCATGAAAGACCACTTACAGGTGACGGTCAAAGTCGTAGATACAAATGTTGAGATTGCGACAATTGGCCTGATTGGCCAGTCGCCTTAAAAGGAGCATATCCTTTTGGTTTGTGACAATGAATGAGTCCAATAAATTTCTTGTCGCAACTTCCACAGCCAACGACCATCTCTCGTCTATCAGGGTCTGGCATAGATATACAAAACAGGTGATAAGTATCCAAGGGCACATGTCCTTCTTCCCACAGCATAAAATATAATTTCCTGCATGGATTCATACAACATATAAACTGTCCTAGTCTGAGCAATTTTAAAGAAAATCCCACGAACTGGGTGCAGACTATGTTGCGGTTTGTACGGGCATATTATAGTATAGTATGTGCTAATGAAAGGTTACCACATGAGCACCAATCGGTCCCAAGGGTGGGCACGTGAACCTTCTGTTGTTCTCTTCTATGCGTCTCATCAAATTGAGTATATTGTTACCTCCAAAAGCTGTCATCTGCACGCACAGATTAATAATAGATTTAGATAACTCAATCCGATACAAGTATATCTTAAGTTGTGAAAAAACCTTACGGTTTGTTGCACACGAAGTAGGACCACGAAATTCAAAGTTTGGTAGCATGGTGTGAGCCTCCTTGTTTTCTAATTACTCTCTTCACAATGATGATTGTGACTAATTTATATCAGTAAAGTGGAAAGAAGAGCCCATGCCTGACCATGATAAGATCAAGGATTTGGTGTATACCACCTGTGAGAGTGTTACGTATGCCAAGCAACTACGATACCCAGCAGATCAGAGGAGCATTACTAGCTAGTACGAACTCTTAGAGATCTTACTACTTTACACAAAGCCTTGGAAAAAGAAAGTAGATTGAACCTGATTTCCTTGTCGAGATGAAAGCTCTCTGATGTACTTCTCCACATCTCTTATCTGGAGCACTTTCTCACGGCACTGCAAATACCTTCTCTTCAGATTATGTTCCTTGGACGACTTTTATTGAAAAACTCACGCGAACCAGCACAAATTCCAAAGCGTGATTCGTATCTTTTGTGTTCACGATGCACACCTACTGTACACTTTCGGAACAAACACTGTCAAAAGGATAGATGTTCTTCTATACAATTTTCTGTGTCCTACAATTACAATGGATTTACTGATAACGGAGATACCTCAACGTCGCATGCCAGAATCATTGCTCGCAACTTTTCCGCCTCAACAGTCAACCGTGATTCTTCCTCACCGAATCTGAAACATGATGATCCGTGTTGTAAAGAAACAATACAGATTAGAGACTGGCTCAACGTCCAGCCTATGGCAAAGAATATCAGTATCACATTCTAAGTCGGTGCTGCGTACTTAATATGACCTCGTAATCTGGAGGTTATGCGTCTTTAAGATGAAGGAAATCAGGAGAAGGATGCAGAAACAGAAACGGAAAGCCAATGTGAGGCAGGTCATCGCCACTAGACCTCGATGAAGACAACCATCAAGGACATGCATTGCAAGGTAGAAATCATATCACAACGTTGATGGTGGTGGAAAATGAGGCCTTTAATGATCGATCAACTTGACTGCACAATGACTAATTGTTGGCTTCCTTATAGGCAAGATAAGAATTCCTCTACTGTGCCTACGAGTTTTGGAATCATAAACAAATGGCGAAGACTTTTTAACCAGTAGGAGAGACAATATAATCTGCAAAGGTGTGACCGCCTGTGTGATACACAGAAGACAAGTAAGGTTTCCAGATAAAATGCGATTAGATTACTCAGTAGCTGGCAAATTTAAAACCCTAATTGGAACACGATCTTCCAAAGTTTTTCTTACCTTTGAACCTCTGCAGTTGCAGTAGCAATGGCATTTTCAACTTGCCGTATTTCTTGGAGTCTAACGTCTTCTTCGGCCTGGGTAGTGAAGAATTTTAGTTCTGTTAGATGTAGGACAATACTTTTACAAGGCTAATACCTGTACAGCAGCAGCATCATTATGTGCTTTTTCCTCATTTCAAGGTCGAAGAATCGATTGATGCAGCTGCCAAACCTGAAGCAAACTAGTGCTCAGAGCTCGAGGAAATTTCTAGTAACTTAATTGAGTGAAACAATTATCTACTAAAAGGTCAGTAAATTTCCATTAGGTCTATGAAAGCAGCAGTAGTAGAACGTAGCCTGAACAGTAGTTGGTTCTGAGATTACCCTTCCGAGGAAACACGAAGTAACAGAGAATGATAGAGAAGAACGATACGGAGGCATTTGAACTCAGACGAAGGAGGAGAGAAACTAAGATGCAGTTAGATGTCAGTTTCTCAAGTTACAAAGCGCAAGCACGCCTAGGACACAAGGGAACCCTGAATATCGAATTCGAAAGGACTTGTGGGCTTCATCTTAGTTGTCTGGAGAAGACAGAAGTGAAGATCTGCGAGTTGCAACCTCTCCATAGGGGCAATTTCCAGTGTTATTAAAGAAATGACCTGAGTATCTTCCAGAGCTCGCAGCTGCATTTCCTGGACATTCAGCTGAAGAGTATGTAATTGTTTTCCGAGCTGTTCAATGCTTCGTCGACAACGGTTTACATTTTCTTCCGCTTCAACTCTCTGTTTGGTGACCTGCAAACGAAGAGATACTGTGTCATCATTATATTCGAGTCATAACCTGAAGATCACAGAACCTGTGCATTTTAAGCAAAGAAAGAGCAAAAAGGAGAAATACTTGATTAAAGAAGCATCAGACGCTCGCTGTGAGATCTGGGGTAGTTAGGAGTTCGAGATAACCGCGTACCGAATGCAGATCACGCTTCAAACTTTCTTGGGTGTGTTTTAACTGTTGTGATTCAGTCATCATCCGATCAATTTCGGACCTCTTCGCTGAGTACAAATCCCCAATAGTGCTCACCTTTGCCTGAATCAGACACAATCAGAAAATTGAAACTGGAAACCATTAGTGTATGAGTAGAAACCAGTGCTGCAATCGATAGTCTTCAGTTTATGAGATATCAAACTACTGATTCGGGCAGGAAAACTAATCAGAGTGGTCACTCTGGATGCTTTTCCTGGTATTGTCCGCAGATTTTAACTTCTCTTGTTTTCCAGCTATTGTACAAGTACAGCGTCTATCTTGAATTGAAGAGAAGCTGGTAAAGATCCAGCTCTGCCAGTCTCGCTTAATTGATAGAATGCAACTGATGTATCTCTATCAGAACCCATTTACCAAGATGCGATTTTATACCTTTGCTTCGTCAATCTTCTTTTGACATTGAGGAATCCGCTTCTTGATTTTTTCCAGCTCCTCCTGCTTTGTAGTCATCTCCCTCTCAACTTCATAGACCCAAGACCAGGCAAGCTTCCTCTCAAGTTCCTCGATCTGTTCGTGTAACTGCTCCACCTGCTGCTTGTATTTGATCTGCTCCTCTACCTGCTTCAACTGATTTTGTAAAGGTTGGAGTGCTTGCAGAGATTCTTCGATGATCCCCCCTAGAACATTCTGTGCCTCTTCAGCTTGTACCAATTTTTCACTGACTGTCTGTTGTAAAGTTGCTTTGAAGAAGAACTGGCGAGCCATGAAGACACATGAGCATTAGAAAAAGATCACCTTCATACTAGAAGCAGAACCCTGAAAAATGGTCATCATGAAAATACTTCATTTGAAAAGATCTTGAAATCGGTGTTTGTGTTTGGCAGATAGATCATACCATAAACTTATCTTTTTCGGAGCCGGCGTGGAGGAACTCTCGACTCTTATCTTGAGTCATCAAAATGCAAGGGTTTTCCACATCTATCTGAAAACGGATGACCAGAATATCAGTTCGCTTACTTTGAGTTCACAGCTTGCATCCAAGAAAACATGTTCGCGTACACGCAGGCATTTGACAAATTGACTTTACAAAACTATGTACGTGAAAGCTCAGAGTCGTGGGAACATTCCTAAGATACTAATCGCCACCACAACATTTCTGTCTTCTTCCATGCAAGTCGTAGCAAAACTTTGAATTTTTACAAAAGTCCAAATTGCATGAGTATTGAAAAATGGCCATCTTACATTAAAGTGTTCTACTATGTCCAAAACATCAGACTTTTTGGAGCCGACTTTTTTCCCTGTGTCACAAGCAACGAGGTCAATGACAAATGATTGTTTCCAATCTACTACAACATCAAGCCCTCTTCCAGTCAATCGGATAAAGTGTTCAGAACTGATAAACAGTGAACCTGGTGTAAAAACACAAGACAACAACTGAATTGCATGAATAATTGCCTTACCTTGAGCGCCACTCACTTGAAAGTGGCTACCGTTTTCGGTAATTCGTCTTTCGATCATGATTGTGTCGCCGTATACATCGGGCTTATATGCATCCAAACCTTCATTGTTGAGCTCTACAACGACTGATGCGGTCCTGCAAAGAAATAAGGAGCCTCAAAAATAGTATCTACAATCTCGACAACTTTTTCAGATTAAAACTAAGTCATGTAGTTTTCAGTCACTCTCGTTTCTGAGATCCAGACACAGACAAAGTACTCATATGTTGAAAGCCCTTTCTATTTTCTAAGAAGAAGAAAGAACTCTTCTATTCAAGATTTCAAGTACGAGCTGCACGGTTTCTGAAGGAGAACAATCAGAATAGTCTTGGATATACTTTTACGCACTTTTACATCTTAATATTAATTTCAAGCCTGGTTGTTTCTTTCACAGTCACATAATCCTTAAGAGGTTGTGGTGGGCCTTACACTCCATTCACTCTTTTAACATACAACCATGATAGCTTCCTCGACACGTTCTTCACTGCTGCGGAGCTACTAATAAAATTGAGGTAATGATAAGCATATAGATTGTGAAACTGTGGAATGAGATGTTGAAAAGTCATTACCGGCAACCATTCTTCACGAAGTCTTTGATTGAGTTCGCTCGTTGTGTACCTTTAGCTTTGATTCCAAATGCCACTAAGATCGCAGTAAGGATCGCACTTTTGCCACCTGCGAAGCACAACCCATACGGAGGAAAAGCAGATTGAAAATCCATGACTTTTCATCACCTGATGATACCAATTTATTCGAACATGGTTGAAATCAAGAGATAGGTGTGAACAACGTAAAACTTACTCCCATTTTGGCCGGTTATAAAATTCACTCGATCTATGAAATCTATAGAGAGGTTACTGTGACACATGAAATTCTCGACGCGGATCCTCCGAATTGTGCCTGCTCTTATATATTGTGCACTACAGCTGTCGAAGTCAGCATATCCTGTATCGTCTTCTCCTCGATCTGCATGCTCCATGTATAATTCTTCTTCCTCTGCCCCATCCATGACTACACCCAACTGCTTCTCACGGTTTCAGAATTCCCCAGGTGGGTGGGGGCAGTCCGCAGAGCTGGCCAGACCAAGCCTCTACATAGCCTGATTCAGGGTAACAAGTCCATCACTTCATCGCTTCTGATTCAGGGATTTCCAATCTTCTATAAGTCCACGTGGATTTGAAAACAGTTAACGATCGAAGCCACACTTGTGGCATGCCAAGCACGTAAATTCGTTACCTTCGTTACCTGTATCTCAGCAAAGGACAGAGAGGGCTCCCTGTCTGACTAGTTTCCGTTTTATTCCCCAACATAAATCTGACGTCGAGAGAAACTGGCAATACGTAGGCTAGTAAACAAACAGAACGAGTAAAGCAAAATCGAAATTGACCTCAGTTAGAAATTCGTGATTACGCTCATATCACACACGCGCATCCTCACGATCCGACACCTCGCACCCCCCAGAAAATCACACGGCAAAGTCCGTCCTTTCCGACATCTGAAACTCCCAAATTTCAGAGTATACAAATCCAGAAATCACCAACGCGACCAAGTCTCAGTTCACAGGGCTGATGCAGCATGTTCAATTTATCAATAATTCATTCCGCCGGCGTCCACAGTCGGAAGACATGTCACAAATGATCGCTCAGAGGACACATATCACTAGCGAAAGCAAGATTGTTCAACCAGCAAGGCTGAGGAAAACATCACAGCAGCGTTGGCAGGGACCGAAGAAGAAGAAGCAGAAGCAGTAGGACCTTCGAATTCAAAACTAGAGATGAAGCAGCGCCTGCGAGCCCGGAGGAAAGAAAAGGCGGGAGACAGAACGAAGGTGCCTAGCGTTCGTCCGCTGTGCTGCGTGTCTCATACGTATGTCATGTTTCCGTCAGCCACAATCACAATCCCTCCATGGCAGCATGGCTTTGTTGTGCCCCGTGTCCGGTCTCGACCAAGTCGGCGGTGACTGCTGGTGCCGGTCGTCATTGACAGTGACTGCTTCGAGAGTGGCACCATGCTTGGAACCGATAGTTACAGAGTTATTTCCATTCCAATATTTCCACGCCTTCCAAAGTTGCTTTTATTTCTACTGCATCTTGCGTCACCGTTCGCGAACCTTAAAAAAAAAAACAAAAATATAAAATTGAACTGTATGATTATCGCACTTATCCGGCATGTGTCACATTTACCATTCCAGTCACATCGACTTTCTCTTTCAGTAGAACACGTCAATGAGACAAGCATACTCCACGATCATGCAAACAATATATGGTAAAATTTCCATCGAAAATATGTCAATGTGACATCAGGATGTCCGGTTAGTGTAACGATTTAATCGGTCGTCATATATATGTCGTTATAAATCATCTTGCGCGCAATGATAGCGAACCTATTTCTTGGGATATATCATCACACACCTTTACACAACGAGCCAGTTTATATTCGAGCCAAAAGTCTACGTTACTGATGATAAATATGTTAAGAAGTTCGAGTTGAACGAAATCTGAGGAAAGAGAAACATACAAAGGTGTTATTGGAATCTGCTCTATAGTTTGATCACAAAATTAAAATAGGAATTTGACTCCAATTTTAGATAACTTTCATAACACTAATAGTCGAATTCCAATCTAGTCCAATACCAGCATTTTATTTGATCCGCCAATGGCATAATAAGTGAAGTATAACAAATTTGTCAGGAAGATTTACTGCTGATTACCTCAAATAATATATCAATAATCTCATGCAATTAGAATTTAGATAACTTAAGAGATCATTAAAAAAAAATTGTAATTGACATGTTTATATAGCCAACAAAAATTATTTAAAACATTATCATACCTTGTATTTTTAACACGTTTTGTTTATATTTAAAAGAAGTACATCAACTGAAATCTATAAATTGAAGCAATGTATTTCATTATTGATTATTGAGAGTACATCTCAAAAATTTATCATAATCTGTATATTTTCTTCATATGCAATTACAAACAAAGTGCACGAATCTAGACTCAGATGAAAATCATATAAAATTTAGGAAGTGGCTAGTTATCAATCACTTTTTGGCTAATAAGACCTCACCCTACCATACGCTTCTATGTGATTAATCAATGCAAGGTTATAGAATGAATCATATCGACTTCTAAAATAAGAAATTTTTCCTAAGTTGGCGGTTTTTTTTTTAAAATCCTGCATCAAAACTGCCTCCCTAACTCAATTCTCAGAAAGAACTAAATTTGGTAGAGATCCTTAGAAGCAAACGTGCTTCTACTATGACTTCATTTTGAAACAAGAAACTACGATATCAAGAGACTAGTATGTGACCGTCAAGGAAGATTGCCATCATGAAGTAGGCAACAATTTGTTGATGTCATCATCAGAATTGGATCATGAAACTTCTGGTCTGGATGCAAGCATTGAACATGATACATCGATGATCTAGCCTTTTGTAATGGGTGATAATGAAATGGGATTTGGTCTCGAACAGGGCTACCATCCTAGTCCAATTGTCATAAGGATTTGAACTGAACATAGTTAAATTTCAACAATGTTTGTAAGAAAGCAGTGTGCTTGTTAGCTTCAATCTCCTCCAATCGATGTGAGAAGATGTAGAGCGAGCTAAAATAAATGTTCAATAAATGTTACAAGATTATGTCCTTGTCGCTATGCATAACTTTGAATGAAGATGTTCACTGTATTTTGGCCACACAAGATTGAACTACTTCGGAAAGAATGTTGCCTTGATTGCATCCAAAGTAACTCCACAAGCATACTAACTCAAATCATCAAACCATACATCTTTGCGTTGTCCCAGCAAACATCTACACCTTATATCATTATCTCTGCAAACAACGCAATCTTACCACTATGTGAAGGTGCAATTTGTGCCAAAACAAAATATGAAACTTTTTATTTTGAACTATCAAAATTGCACTTACTCTGCAAAGCTCAGTGATATCCAATACTTATAGACTATTATATGAAACCATACATTATATGAGAACATGGACGAGAATATGGTGAAGATTACTCATGCAGTTTCTTTGGTTAAAATGAATCTTGTTGGATTGCATCAAGTACTTTGCATTTTGTAGAAATTGCAAATAATCATATTGTTAGTGTGTGAGATTAAACAATCTTGAAGTACTTAAAATTGCAATATTGTGAGACTCTTTGAAAAATTTAGTCTTTGTTATTAGTTTTAGATTGAATGTACTATGAATTAACAAGTGTTGGAGATTTTGTGATCATATTTGAAAATACTCTCTAAATGTTATCTAGTTTGTTATCCTTGTGCTTACTGTGAAATGAAGCTCAATTTGCTAGCTCTTTTTAATTATTTCAATAGCCAAAAGGATGGGCTAATACTATATTTTTTCCTCCTTCTCACAATGCAATAAATAGATTTTTTGCCAAAGTTGTATAACACAAAATTATGATCAAGTTTGTGACGAGTACACAGATTTATTACTTGCACCATACAAGCTTGTTGTATTTCTCAAATGTATGTTCTTGTGAATTAAACTTATTAGTCATCTTACTGCTAGAGATGATGACACTCTCTAAAATTCAATTGTAAATCTGCATGCTATATTTACGTGAATTTTAGAGTCACTCCTTGAGTTTCTTTATACGTTTAAGTATTTGAGATGCACATAACTTCAATTTTTGTGACTTGGGCATATGAAAGAGCCAAAATTGGATGTTCGTTTTAGATTAAGAAAAACTAAAATTTGAACTTTTGAGGTTTAAAATCTAAATCCTTTAATGATGAAAAGTATATGAAATCTAGTATATATATCAACTTAAAACACGTTCACAATGAAAAAAAATTAGCTTTGAATATGAGTAACAATAAAAATATTTTTCAAGAGATTTTTTAGTGTGCTCTCAAAGAAATATTTTATAATTGATTGAAATGTCATAGCATTGTTGTTGTTACATATTGATTTTTTCTTTGTGCCAATTTCACATCTACTTTCATAATATAAAAATATAGTTGATTCTGCAATTCAGTACTTTCAAAAATTAAACAAATATGTACGTTCTCAAGCATTTAATTTCACCAATATCTAATTATGTACTTCTTTTTTATTTATGAAGTAAAATTTAGCTGGGGAAGTTGAACGAGTCCACATATTACAAAATAAAATTACAAAGCTCTATCACCATTCTTGTTTCATAACATACAAATACATTTAATTATGCAATTCCTCACTTTCACAAATTAAACAAATATGTAAGTTCTGAAGAATTTAATCTTGTCATCATCTCATTATGGAATTCTCTTTGATTTATGGAGTAAACTCTATCACGATCTTGACAAGATATTGATTTCATCGAGATCTTGCTAAAGTTTCACAATGCTTTACTCCGTCGCTGGAATTTTAAACCCGATTTCTTGGATGGAACACTATCCACTTAATCAACTAGAGCACAATTGATGATGTTCATGAAATGAAAGATTATAGCATTGTTACACATCAGTTGCAAAACATGGATTCATTTGATTTCTTCATTATTGACTTCTTGAAATTGAAGATATATGTAGGCTCTCAAAACTTTACTTCTTACAAGATATAATTATGAAATTCAGCATGTGTATGCATGCTTAGTTCTGATCACTTTGAAGCATTTAGCACTTGCATCCATTAATTATTTATATTTTACAAAATGACGATATTGTAATATTGAAATTTTTACTCTTAGATGAATCAATTCACTATATATATATATATATATATATACACACACACGTGGTAAAAATTAATAATTTGTTATTAATAACACAAAATGTTTGAATTATTTATTCAAAAAATAATCCTCAGAAAAAACTGAAAGTTTTACATTTTTCATAATTCATGACTAGCAAATATTCTTATAAAATGTTTGAAATTAGCAATTAAACTCAGATCATTGAATGAAAATTGGGATTTTTAAGGAAAAAAATTATTATTTTCATTGAATTGGTAATTTTAACATAAACATATTATTTTACTTTTGAAGCGAAAATTAATTGAAAACTACATATATTTTCATTTTTGTTATTAATGATATAAAATATATATTAGATACAACCGTAATTATATTTTGTAATTGTTGATCATTAATCAAACTGTAGATATAAATAAATCAATCAATAAATCACTCATTTACGATAAAAAATTGTTTTTAAATTTCTTATTTAATTTAGAAAATCTACATTATCCAAAATAAACACATCCATAGAACAAAAAAAAAAACGATAAAATAAAACTCAGGATTTGCATGTATTTTAATAATCATATATTCTGAAGTATATATATATTTCTAAATAACTCTATTTTTAATTGTAAATTAAAATAAAGAGATTGTAGAAAATTCAAGTCTTGTCAGCAAGATTTGATTCCGATTCAAGTAAGAACAAATCTAAAAACAATATCATGAATTTTGCATACAAGGTGTAGTCAGAAATCATAGTATATGTATTACGCTTTGCTGGGATTTCTTCCCGGTTGTACAAGATTCCTTCACAGGATACAGCTCTCAAGTCTACACGTCACAAACGGGATCCACAGCAAAGGCTGTTTAATATGGGTTTGTCAACTCCGCCGAGCTCAATGACGCTGAGTAAAGCATTTAAAACATTTGGCCCTTTGTCATTTCCTTCTAAATTAAATTGTACAATATTTTCTCTCAATTCTTTGCGTGCCGATGATAACCTCGTGGAGACTTTCTGATCTTATCCTGATACGAATTTAGTGAATTTAGTGATTTGAATAGTATTGGCTTTTAAAATATGCTAGTTGAATCAACTTCAAGTAAAGTTTTGACTTTTGCAAAGAGTGGTATATTGAAGCGTCATGTCATATGAAAATTAAATATGTAAATTTTCTTAAGAATAATATCAGTAATAAAGAATGTTTTTGAAAAATCTACAGAGACAAAGTTTGTTATGAAATTGAAGCATAAATTATTTTAACCATATTGAGTCTTTTTAGAATTAAAAATTTATATGTTGTGAAAAAATTATTTTTTTACATGGGAAAGTGCATCTTAGTTTTGAATTTCTGAAGCGAGACAAATGACGGAAAAAAAAACTTTTTTTTTTCCTTGCATAAGTAACAACATTATTTAATCCTTAGTGGGCACGAATTGTATAGTCACTGGTCAGACATATTGACGATATCTCCATGGATGAGGGATAGATAGAGAAACAAGGATAGAAACTACTCGGATGGCTCTCACCATTTCGGAGGCGATGAAAAAATCCTCTAATTGCAGAGCTTTCTTGGCGTTTGCAGGCGTCGGGTATCTTGCGGTATGAAGATGATTGATCAACATTTCAATGTTGGCGATGAAACCGCAAAAGTTTCGGCTTCAATCTATCACCTAAATTGTCACATAGTATTCTAAAATGGTGATTTACAAAATTGTATGAGAAGAATACCAAAAGGAAATGTTAATCGCTTCGAGTGGCCTTTTAGACCACCAACGCATCCACAGTCTCATACACTGGTATGTAAAAGAGCTCATAGTGGTAGAATCCGAAGAGCTCATTCTATGTTTTACATGGTCGATTACATGAGAATCTACAAAAATTTAAAGGGAGAAGCCGAGCATGCAGAACTGCAGAAAGGACTTGGTTTTTAGCGTAGAGAAAGGACCGAAAGAATCAGTACACTGCATCTCTTCATAAAACTTGTTGGCATAACAACGTGCTAGAAGTGCACATATATCGAATATAATCACTACACTTCTCCTGGTATCCATTATGCAGAGAAGCAGCTGAACTTCACACCGATTTCGAACATCGCATAAGAGATGGCGATAAGAGGAACTACATCTGCTCCTCTCGGTGATGGTAAAAAGCAGCGAAATTTCAGCTGCTCTTGTTCCAACATGTGATCAAGCCAAATCTACAGCCGTACGCAGCAAAGCACAGTATGCCGATGACCGTCGTAAGAGTGATTCTTGACGTCGCCAGAAGAAGTTGTTTCCGAACCCAAATTTACATCGACCATGATTAACTGAAGGGGGATCTCCCCTGTGTCCGGCCTGAAGCCACAGGTCCCGCTTCTAAGATTGTGACCATTACTTCTCCTCGCCCCGCAAGCAGCCCCAACGAGGACACGTAGCTTCAGGGCCACGTGGCTCTCGCCGAAGCCCCCCTGCACTCTGCCGGCAAGTGCTTCTGCGTTGTTCGGGATATCGACCTCCCGCTGCCGTGGCCCTGGCATGCCGAGGCCGCAGTCCACCCGTCGCGGAGTCAGTCGCCGGCACTTTGCTCGCCTGCGAATGGGCTGACTTTCAGACGCCGGGGCCACGCCCTCCGGGAGCCGGCGCCCACAGCGGTCCTGGCCACGCTGCGCGATGTCACATTATCCTCGCAGCCGCTCCAAAAGCTCGATAGCACTGGAACTCGTCGACCATTCTCTTGCGGAGCAGACGAAGGCCGCTGGGAGAAGGACGAGAACCGAGAGGAGCGACGAGAGCAGCGCAGCGCCATGGCGAGCGCGGTGGTGGCTTTCCATGGGCAGCAGCTGGCGGGATTGAAGGCGAATCGCACCGCGAGGGTGGAATCGATGCGGTCCGCGGCGCTCTCCTGCGCTGCAGCACCCGTGGGCTTGCCCAGTTTGAAGAGCGGGGTCAGGATGAGTTCGGAGTGGATGAGCGGAGGTGCTGCCCTGAATCTTCTTTCGACGAGTCGCGGAGCGGCTCTGAGAATGAGTGATAAGAGAAGGGTTGGCGGCAAGACGCTCGGCGTCAGGTGCAGCGCCTCGGGTTCTTCCACTGCCCGGCCAGCCTCGCAGCCCCGGTTCATTCAGCACAAGCAAGAAGCATTTTGGTTCTACAGGTTTCTGTCGATCGTCTACGATCACGTCATCAATCCTGGTCACTGGACTGAGGACATGAGAGAGGATGCCTTGGAGCCTGCAGATTTGAATGACCCGAATCTGGTTGTTGTAGATGTCGGTGGCGGTACCGGATTCACTACTCTCGGCATCGTCAAGACCGTAGACGCAAAGAATGTCACCATCTTAGACCAGTCTCCCCACCAGCTTGCCAAGGCGAAAGAGAAAGAGCCTTTGAAGGAATGCACTATCGTTGAGGGTGATGCCGAGGATTTGCCTTTTGCCACGGATTACGCTGACCGATACGTGTCTGCTGGAAGGTACTGTGAAGCCCGAAATCACTCTCGTTTCATTCAAGCCCTCTGCAGTGCTATCTTTTTATTCTTCCTTTCATGAAGTATGACCTTTGTTAATGAAAGCTTTCGGTGAACGTTGTCCGTAATCTGGAATCATAGGCTGTGAGTATTGCGTTGTCTCTCCCATTCGTGTTCAATTCTTCTCTTCTCACATATCTTCATTTTGTGTCGTTTGTATCTGTTTACCTCTGTCGTTTCGAGCCCTGTGGTTTATTTTATGGTGGCATTTCAACGAATTTTGACTATTTTGACAGTATGTAAATATATGAGAAACAATATAAGTTTTTCAGTAAATCAAGTTGTAAAACTAGTCCGCTGTAAGATCCCTCCTTGTGAGATCGACCGCTTTAGGAAGGAATGTGCAGTGTTAATCATCTACTTTTTGCATTCTAAGTGCGTGCATCTTTTTTGTTCCCAGTGGTATATTTCGATCTCCTCGATTCTTACTGACTCTTTCGTCGGTACGTATACACTAGAACGAGAAAAGTGGTTATCAACTTGCATTTGCTTTTATTAACAAAGAAATGGTACGAACCTTTTGTCTTGCTTTTGCAGTATTGAGTACTGGCCCGATCCTCAACGCGGAATTAAGGAAGCTTATAGAGTAATCAAGCCAGGCGGCAAGGCCTGTCTGATTGGTCCAGTTCATCCCACTCACTGGCTCTCTAGGTTCTTTGCCGACGTCTGGATGCTCTTCCCAACAGAGGAGGAGTATATGGACTGGTTCACCAAAGCTGGCTTCTCTGATGTAAAGATCAAGCGAATTGGGCCTAAGTGGTACAGAGGTGTCAGAAGGCATGGTCTGATTATGGGATGTTCAGTTACTGGTGTGAAGACCGAGGCTGGTGACTCACCCCTCCAGGTAAACATGCGCCATTTAAGTGCGTTTTTTATGGGTTTTCCTCTTATTGCAACATCCGCCTGTCTCTCTTTCATGAGGTGAGTGTTTAGGCTGCATTGAGGGTTAAATTTTCCTGTTTCAAGCTCCTTTCTCAAGCCTACTATTTCTTCTGTTCTGATGCAGATGGGCCCGAAGGCGGAGGACACTCGAGCTCCATCGAACCCCTTCGTGTTCGCCTACAGGTTCCTCATTGGAACTATTGCCTCCATGTACTATGTGCTCGTACCGATCTACATGTGGCTGAAAGATCTTGTGACACCGAAGGGTCAACCCATCTAAATCAGCCAAGCGCTGGCACTATGACGTGCACAGGCATTAATTCCCTCTACCAGTAGATCAAGGGATGAAAACTGACAGTCCCATTTGAACGGAAAGATTGGATGTGAACATCAGGCAAAGTTGGTGAGCAACTGGAAGAAGCCACCAAGATTCTGTACTTTATAGGATATAAAATTTGATGTCTTAGGAGCCTCCACTTCACCTAAGGTGGTCTGTAGAGAATGACAACGACTTACATTTGTAGCATGTTCTCCCTGTTGGGAGTCTGTATTTAGTCTCTAGAACTTTTCGTTGAGGTATACCGGGAGAATGCATGTTGGTCTTTTTTCCTCGGCTGATTAGTGAGATAGAGATTTTTCTCGGCTAATTGGTGATCGATACATTCTTGGATATTCGAACCAAACCCACATTTATGAGTGCAATGAAGTGCCTTCATGTATCTTATATCAGTCTGACCCAGTGCCGCGTGCACACTTGCTACTCCCGAGCATAGAGAGAAGCATCTATTGCGAGAAGCTCGCATGTATTAGTGTTACTCGTCTCGAGTTCATACTCGTACGGTCTTGTCTTGTCTTGTCACTTACAGTTGACTCTCCGTGTTCGATCTTCTATTTTCGGGTCTATGTACTTACAAGTGGTCAGTCAAAGAATTTTCTGAAATGCCCTGCTTACGTATATGCTGTCGAAAATGTGTCCATTGTACGTGACAAGTTTAGTACCTCGCATGCCATGAATTTATGCATAGGCAGCATGTAGTATTCCGCAGAATTCCGCAGTACGAATACTGCGGAAGGTTTCGTCCATTAGTTGGACTCGTCAAATTATAGTTTTTAATGCAGGTTGCTTATGAGTTGGGGATTAGTAAAGCTTAGTTCTGTTTAGTGTAGGACTGTTTTACAAAAAAACTAAAGTGTGATTGGTAAAATGGACCAATGGAAGAGGTAATTGATCATGAACTCGTTTCATCACGATAAAGATAAATCGAATTAATAAGGCAGTTAAATAAACTCCTGGAGTAACCCCAATTAGGATATGTTCAAAAATATGAAGTGAAAACCATGTAAGGACGAAGTATAGTGTGATAATTGGGGAAGGATAAAATGCGATATATATTGTGTCGAATCATTCACACATAAATTACCGATTAATACGCCGAGCAGGGTAGAACCTGACCCGTCTATCAACAGGCAGTAACTATTTATAGTTGAAACATGAATTTCCTGTAACTGGCTTCGCAAGGCATATTACTTCAACGAATACAGAAATCTCCACTTCCGAGAAAGACGGTTTTGGGAAAAGCAGTTGTTTGCAATTTGACAGCTTCCGAGCCGGTTTAATTGGTGTTTATTGCGTGAAAGTTTACATTATTCTATTTTCAAATTGAATCTATAGAGTGAATGTGAGATGGAGTATTCTATTCTTCCATTCTTTGAGATATTTAGTTGGTGAAACCCATCTGAACCTTAACTGCTTGATAGTACCGTTTTATTTTACCGGATGGGCCCCACCGACGTCATAGCGTCGTGAGCGTATACAAGGTGTTCTTGTACACTTCAGTGAATCTTTGCTGTTACAAATTGCACAACGATTTACTTCGACAGACATTGTCACAAACGCATAGAGGTTTTGGGTTTTGAGCTGTCAGAAATTCCACTCGGTCAGTAGCAACGGGCGTGTGGAATCTGTGGAGCAAATTCTCAGGGAGAGAAGTCAGGTAATTTTACCAATTTTGGTGCCATGGGGAAGTGTCGGACGAAGAAATATCCGGGTCTGATTGGATTGAATGGAGATCTGAGCGACACAATGATGGACGACGAGGACAGTTTCGCTGTCAAAGTTCCATTGTTTGTATCGTATGTTGATACAAGAACATACGCGACATGTACCTTTGGTGGGGTACCATTGGATAGATTGAAACTTAAAGGGTGCAAGTAACCAATTTAGGTTCCAATGGATCCGATCAACTAAATATCTCTCCATTCGTTAGACTTTGTGCGAATCAGAGTTATGTAAAATTACTATAGGAAAAAATGAAAGCCATAATGAGTAAACTAAGCTTGAACTTGAATTAAACCTGGAGCTTAAATCAATGTCGATCAATACATGATTTAAGTGAAGTTGAGCGTGATTTAAAATACTAGCCACTCACATACCCTTCTTTCATTTGCAAAGATAACATATCTACACTGTCTAAATACTCCCACTCCATGAGACAATGTGCAAAAAAATTGGATTTAATCACATGATATGAAACAAATTTCCTTTTCTAAAATTGAGTTTTTTTTATTACAAAGTTGAATTGTTCATGTTGCACAACATATTCTGACATTTAATTGATGTAAAAACTAATGGAAGAGTTATGTAAATATAGTGTAGAGTTGATATCATTACATAAGTTATGATCAGTGTTATGAAGCTGAAGAGAAATTAAGTATTGTTTATACCATTTATTTAATATCATTCAATTTAGTATTAAAACATGTTTGCATTAGTTTGATCTGAAATCATATGAAAAGATCACAAATAAATAAATAATTAAATGATATATCAACACATTAATTTGAAATTTGGAATCATTTTATTATAATTTAAATTAAAAATATATAACATATTCATTTTTTTAATATCTTTACTATCATTTTTGACAATGATTGATTTTAATTATAATGTTATCACTAGATTTTTTATACACACATACACAGCTATCAACATTATTTCTAGTGAAAACAAGTTATGTGATAAATACCATGATGGTTTTTGAAGTGTCATAAATAGATACTTTAAAATGTGTCAGATTATCTTGTGTGAGTACTTGTTTCATCAATGAAAAGTTTGGATTTGCAAAGTATTTTGAAATGTAAATGAGAAGTGTAATGAATGAATAGATTGCATAACAGATGTACAAACATGGATATGAAGATGAAATTTCAACCTTCAAAAATCATGATGAAGTATCAAAATATTATATGAGTTAAATTTTAATGAAAGTTAGCTTAGAGATCACAACACATGATTGATGCGGGATATTTTCATGAATAGAATGAAGTGTTTGTAGACCAAACAAGTGACAATCTTGAAAATTTAAATACAAGATAAAAACTATGAAGTCTTTGAAAAATAAATTTGATATAGATAAAAGAAAATAGATGTGATGAATATTTGTTTAACAAAATCCATTCAAAATCAAATTGCATTTTATAAATTTGGGCAAGATACTTAGATCTAATTTTTTCACCTTCAATCACAATTAGAAATATGTTTAAAAGCACATTATGGATATTATTATATTAAAATTATAACTTGATTTTGAATCATGAGAGCAAAAATATAATACTCATGAGCTTACAAAAAATTGTCACAATTGAAAGTAGGGATGGGCACGTAGTCGGCTAACTTTCGACTAGCCGTCTGCTAATTGGCTATCGGATGAAAATGCAATCAACCGAAATATTTGGTCAAAGTGAATGTTTATTGGATACTTTTGGCTGAATCTGAAGAAATAATCAACCAAAAACGTAAATTTGGGACGAATTTACGTTTTTGGCCCCGGATAGAGATGGCAATATTTATCGGCGAGCCACACGCTATTCGGCTAGCCAGCTAACAAAAAATATTAGCCGACTAGCTATTAGCCAAGCCGTGCCCATCTATAGTTGAAAGGTATGATTTACAATAAAATTAACTATCCAAGAATGCTCTAATTTGACTGATATGAGCATTTATCCAATCTTTTAATAATAAATATGAATAAAATTAACATCCACAACAATTTTTTTGAAGATTTTTGGAAAAAATGTTTGCATGAGACAATTGGCTTCAAAAAGATTGATGAACAAAATTTAATATGTAGATTGTTGAATTCATCAGATTGATTGAAACAAAAATATAGTTAATTAAAACAAGATTCATGACATATTTTTCATTATCTACAAAAATTGAATGAGATTTTTACATGAAGTCTAAAATTGCAACTTCATTACCATTTTGAAAATTATGTGAATTTTTTTATAGCAAAATAATTAGTTTTTTTAAATAAAACAATGTTAAAAAAATAATACTTAATTCTATCTCATTTTTTCTAAAAAATGCAGATTTTTTTGCACGATATATAAAAATTAAATTAAATTGAAAAATATATAAAATTTAAAAATAATATATATATTATATTTTTATTTAAACATACTATTAAAAAATCTTTGTTCCATAATTTTATCATAATCATTCTAAGATGAAGATAATTTATTTAGTTCTATGTTATTTTTATTTAGTGTAGAATTAAAATGTAATCTTTCATAAAGGAAAAATTTATTTTAATTATTTTGGATTTCTTTTATTCTTATATAAAAAATACATAAATATTGATAGCACTTAACTCAGAACCAAAAATAGTAAAACACAGAAATGAAGGTAAAAACACCAAGGATATTAAACAAGTCAGCAAAACAAATGCATACAAAATACACTATGATTTAACATGATTGACCATAGAGTGCTACATCCACTACCATGGAATACAATGCGTATAGCTTGATAAGAAGAGTAGTTGAATATAGTGAAACTCTTAGCTTAGTTACTGCAAGTTGGTTAAAAGATAGCTACATTTTTCTAGCAAGAGTTTAACCCAAAACACATGAGTTAACCTCAACAATCTTTCCCTTTTTTCCAATTGCGAGAATAGTAAACTCTGTATTCTATATTATTCTTTCGCAAGAAGTTATAGTTATAGAAAGAAATAATGAGTTAAACTCATCAAATATTAGTTATCATTACATAATCTTAAATGGGAGGGGCTAGTTATCCATCACTTAAGGCTAATTAGACCTCATCCTAGTATATGATACGCGTGACGTGGCTCACGCTTGCCACGTCAAACAATTTCACCCATCACTCATACTTTGATGTAGAGCTAGATGCATGTTAAAGAAGATACAGTTTCTGAGAGGCCTTGGATTCACAAGAGAATTTTACGGCAAACGTTTTGTAATAAAGAGGTGAGTCATTTTGAAGATTTTTTCTCGGCATATGAACTTGAGCACAAACCACCGAAAGTTTCGGTGTAAAGCTGTAATGGAAATCACAATATTCTGAAATTCGGACACTTCAATTTTGAAACAAGTTGATGATATGGACAAATTCAATAAACTTCAAATTGTAATCACCTTTACATTGATTTTCCATGAATCGAGCAAGCAGCTTCCAAAACGATACCGGTCTAGCAGTGCCGCGACACATACACGCCTGCGATAGGACTGATGTCACATTCGCCGAGTTCAATGATTTCGCAAGCTCAACTCTTTCTAGTTCTGGAGTTTGTTCAAAATTTAGAATATCCTGATTTCCATTACTACTTTACACCAAAATTTTTGGTGGTATGTGGTCAAGTTCGTATGCTCACGAACAATCTTGGAAATGACTCATCTCTTAACTACAAAATGTTTACCGTAAGATACTCTTATGGATTCATGGCTTTTCATGTTACGGTATCTTATTTAACATGCATCTAACTCTATGCCAAAATATGACTAATGGGTTAAATTGTTTGATGTGGCTAAACTTTGATGTGGCAAATCTTACGTGTCAACATTTTGTACTTGGCGGAGCAATTTCAAATCTTCCAAAATTGTCTGAAGAAGATTCAGTATGTTGTCTTGAGAATCTATAATATATCCAATTTTGCAAAGTTTTAGACTGTGTTGTGATTGAAATTTTGCAAGCTAATGCGCCTTGCCAACCTTCTCCATACCACAAAATTTAAGCTCCAAATGACATTCCACCACGAAGTTATGACTACAACAACATCCAACCTCCACAATCTAAACTCAAAGCTCAAAATTTGATAACTTCTTCAAACCGCATCTATTGTATTAAAAACTTTGCAGCCATGTATGCGCGGCCAAATTCAATAATTTCACACAATCTCAACTCTAGTTGACTCTCTAGGGCCAAAGTTATGGTTAATGCAATATACACCTTCCACAACCTAAATTCAAAGCTCAAAATTTGACAACTTTTTCAAAACTACTTTTTTGTGACTAAACTTTGCATGTATGTGCATATAATCAAATGCAACATATATACTAAATCTCAGCTCCAGTTGAGACTCCAGCAAGAAGTAATGGCTACAGTCACATCCAACATTTACAACCAAAACACAAAGCTTCAAATTTAACAACTTCTTCAAACCGTCTTCGTTGTGTTTGAAATTTTGCACGCATGTCAGGCTAATCAAATTCAACAGCCGTACAAAATCTCAGCTTCAATTGACACTCCAACAAGATATTATGGCAATTGCAATATTCGGCCTTCTCAAACTAAACTCAAATTTCAAAGTCTAACATCTTCTTTTAACCGCCTCAATTGTGTTTAAAACTTTGCAAACATGTGCAACCAACAAAACTCAATAAGCGCACAAAATCTTAGCCTCAATGGACACTTCAGCAAAAGTGAAATGGCTACCGCCACATCCAACCTCCACAAACTAAACTCAAAGCTCCAAATTTGACAACCTCTTCAAACCGCCTTCATTGTGACTGAAACTTTGCAAGCATGTGCGCAAGAGCAAACTTGATAATGCCACAAAATCTTAACTCCAATGTGAGTCAAAAGATTTTGAAAATGTTGCATGTAAAGATCTTTCTTACTAAAATAAACAAAATTTGGAGTAAGCTAAAACTTGTAGGAGCAAAATAGGAATGTGTTTATTTGATTGAGGTGAAAAGGTGTGCATTTGAGTTCATTGTGAGAGTATTGGAGTGCACGAGTTGTAACTTTGATCATTTGAGCTAAAATGGATTCAAATTGATTGATTGGAGTGTGCACTTACCAGTAAGATTTGAATACATGAAATATAGGATTTGATTTTGAGACTGTTGGATCTCAATTCTATTCTTAAGACAAGCTCATACATACAATACCCCACAAGAATCACACATCAATATACATGGTTCAACTCCACATGAGGCCACGTGCACGGTTGAAATAAAAAACTTCACTAAAGCAAGAATGTACATCTAGACTCCATAGCAAAACTCTCCACAATCTCTCCAATGCAGTGTACATGTGAGACTAAAATAGAATTGTGCTTATTTTTAGATTAAGTGTTCCGGACTCTGACTAGAATTCAAGACCAACTAACGAGGGTTAGATTAACTATGAGTAACAAGACGCAAGTTAACCTTGCAAACTTCGCCTTAGTTCAAGTCTTGGAGTAGACTATTTTTATGATCCATATATAGTTTTAGAGGGAAGTTTAAATAAGTAAACTTAACCATAGCTTTTTTCTATAAACAAGGGTTAACTAGAACCAAGTCCTAGTTGACATGTTAGAAAGAGTTCTCATGTAATTTAACTCAGTGCTGCAGAATTTGCAAAGTTGCACAGTGTCGTGAACACTTATCCGAAGGAATCACCTTGATAAAACTATCAGTTGCGTTTAGGCTTCCCATCAATCTTGATGAGCTTAAGCACGTTCTTAGACATAGCCTGCTTGATAAAATTATATCCGATATCAATATGTTTACCCTACTATATATCACCTGATTCTCATTAAGACAAGCGCACTCTGACTATCACAATGAAGATTGACATACTACGGAGGCAATTTCATATCAATTGTAAGCTTGTTCAACCATATTGTTTACTGTGAAGCCTCTACTGATGCAACAAAATAAGCTTCCGTGGATGACAAAGAAATGCACTTTTGAAGAGAAGATCTCCAACTAACGCAGCCACATGTAAGATTGAAAACATACCCAGTCGTTGATTTTTTATTGTTCAAGTTTCCTCCATTATCAGCATTCACATATTCCAAAAGTGACTTGACATTCATTGCTTTGACATCAAAAAATAAGCCATGTTGTGTAAAACTATTAAGATATTTAAGTATTCACTTCACTGCTTTCTGATGCATCTTGCGTGGATTTGACATATACATGCTCACCTTAACTACATCAAAAGCTATATCCAATTGAGTGCACACCATCAAATACATGACACTATGCACTGCACTAGTAAATAGAAGACATCAAGTACTTCTCAACCACATCTTTAGTACATTGCATTGCTGAAAGTAAAAAATGAATAGCCAATGGACTATTCACATGTTTAGTTTCTGCCATGTTAAACTTGGCAAACATCTTATTTGCATACTTCTTCTGAGATAACCAAAGCTTCCTTGCTTTCTGATACCGAAATACCTCTATTTCAAGAATCTTCTTGATTGGACATGGATACTTTATGTTTAAGGTTGATCTCAACTGAGACTTCAACTTATCAACATTAGATCTTTTGGTAGTTGCAATAAGCATGTCATCAACATACATGACAAGAATGATAAGTTCAAATGGCTCATCAAAAGCCTTCTTCAAGTAAATACAAGTATCATATACACTCAATAAGAATCCTTCTGAGTGCATGAAGTCGTTGAAGCATTTATTCCACTGTCTGGAACTTTGCCTTAAAACTGTATAATGATTTAAGCAACCTACATATCATGCCTTCCTTTCCTCTTATGAGAAAATCTTTGGAGTTGCCACATGAATATCACTTCATCAAATGTCTATAGAGACCAGCTGTGACAACATTCATCTTATCAAAAATTATATTATGTAGAATCACAAGGGCATATAGCAAATGTATTGTACAGTACTTTCCTACTGGCGCAAACCTTCATTGTAATCCACACCTTTGCTTTGTGTGAATAACTCTTCATTTAATTTGTGATATAAAATGTATTATTATTTAATATTTTTGCATGCAATATTAATTAATATTCAAGAAATTTATATTAATGTTTTACCTATGTAACTTAAATTTAACACTCTTAATGTTTGGTAACTTTTCATAATGAAGAACAAGAAAATTTGAATTTTAGTCTTTAAAATTCACTAGTTTAAAAGTAGTATGTATCATTAACTATCTTGTAGGTATATTTTACTATTTGATATTTTATGAAGATTTTAATTATGATGCAAATTGTAATTGATTTACTAAAAATTTTTGATGTGTTATTTTTGTTGGACAGATTTTTTATATTGAAATTTAAAAAAACATAAAGTTAGCCAAATTCTTTAAAGACAAGGAGCATGACAAGTCAAACATGTTCATATATATACAACCTAACCTCAAAAATATCACACCCTTCGTTTCATCATAAAGTGTGATATAAACAAGGTGTGACATTTTTGATAATGTTACATTTTGAAGATTTGTGCATAATGTGTTATTATCAAAAAAGGTAATAAATCAAAATAAAATTACAATGTAAAAAAGAAAATAACAAATGGAAGGCTTCAAAGTTGTTAAATGTAAAATGTAATTCAAAACTCTGAATGACAACAAAAACACATTATAATGTGTCATTGAGATCCGGTAGAGAACGCTCAGTTAAAACGAAGAAGTTTCTAATGTCACATTGTTTTAATGATGTTAAATGTCCAACACCAATTCTAATGAGTTTGTCATGGATTTTTTCCATTCGTAATAACTCTTGAGTGTTGGAAATCGAGAACCTTGGCTAGCCATAAAATTTAAAAGATACATAGCATATTTTTGTGCCTTGCTTAGCTTCACTACTTTATACTCATCATCATTGCTATCAACAATCATTGAGTCTTCTTCCATGAATCAAGTACTTCTTTGCCATATTGCACTAATTGCACAAGCTCATCATTGGAATATTTCACCTCAAAATCATATTCATCTTCCATGTTTATGTACTCCAAAGATTAAGCTTTTCAATAGGCTTCCCTTCAACATCCAATCTCAAATTCAATGCAGTGATGAGATTGCCCAATTCCAAAGCCGTTTCCTCTATTTTGGACTTTATACGTTCATCAAAATTGTTGATATCTGCATTTCACTCTGCAGGCAATATGGCGGACTTTATACAACAATTTCTTAAGGTTTGATCATCTTATTCATGCCTTCTCACCGCACACCATAGCATTGCTAGAAAGAGATCAACATTCAGTTTCTCCAAATCTTCATTTGAGTTATCAATTTGTTGCATAGTCTAGGCAACAAGCTTGCGCTTATAGCACATTTTGATTGCTGCAATCACTCCGTGATCCAAAGGTTGAATAATTGAAGTCACGTTTGGTGTAAGAATCAAGATAGTGATATGGGAGAGTAAAAAAGCATTAAATCAATCTATAACTTTCTTGATCTCACCATGAATATCATGGCTTCCTGCATTAGTCATAAAAATATAAATCTTTCTATTTTGCAATGCCATTCTTCGGTTCTCACTCTTCACTCAATGTGTAAAATCATCATCATTCATCCAGGCTGAACTGTTAGAATAATAATGTAATATATCATTTAAATCAAACTTCCGAGAAAAGCATCTGAGACGCGCCGATTTGTGAATGAAAACAAGCTTCAATCGCTCCTTTCCTTAGATGTTAATGCAAAGCCCCAATGTCACACGATCCTTCTTCTTCTTATTTCTTTTTGCCTTTCCAAAATTCAAAGTCTTGCTAGGAGGAGCTCTGTAATTCAAACCTGTCTCATCAAAATTGAAGATGTCTTTTGGATCATATTTCTTCAATATGAATGGCATCTTTGCCATGGCCAATGCAACTCCAACCTCATCTGCAATTCCACTTTCTTGATGCAAATAATAACACTTAATTTAATGTTGAGTTTTGCATTTTTGCAACCATCCATGAGAAAGCTTGAACTCAGTGTCGCATAAGCCAAATGAATCCCTCAATTCCATAGCCTTGGGCATAATGACGTCATTAGTTACAACTCTCCTTTGTGCCATGACTTGTCCAAACCATGAAACCAAAGCTTTTTCAAGCTTAGGCCATTTTTCAACTAGAGCACGTCGCACATTGCCTTCACGCACAGATATATCCACACTCAGCCACTTCTCTTTTCCACAAAGAATCTTGGAAATAGTGGTCCGATCCACAAGCCTGAATTTATGTTGATCCACTATAAACTGTGCGAGCTCTTCCTGTTTCAAACTAGGATGAGCTTTGTGGACTTCACAGATTTTTTCTTTATCAGAAAGAGATAAATCCACCCTTTTGCGCATGGATTTACTTACCATTGGAAGTACTTGTATCTACAAATGAAATTGGTCGTATACTAAGAGATGTGAGTAATCTTACATCATTGGGGAGCTAAACATGTAAAAAGTATCAAATGATGGGCTTATATGGATTTCAAAATGACCGAACACGTTTTGAGGACTTAAAGATAAGGCATGCAAACAACTATTTAGAAGAGCAAATATTTCCAAGGAACAAACGAACGAATATTTATGCCAGACTAACTCCTTAAGGTAGTGCAAAAGGAACAACAGACTGATTACAAGTGTCATTTTATTCGATAAAGACGCTGCAGGAAATGGCTCGGAGACATCTATGCAAACACATGGTATCTGAAAAGATGAAACAAAATCGCAGCAGAGATATTGAAAAATATTCAGAAGGTGTCACGTGCATGAATGATCAATATTCATTCATCAAACGAGCTCCAAAAGCCTTTGCCACTCCAGCCAGGATTACGTCACAATGCATCGTGCCGACCCCCGATCATAATTACCAGCCAGCTTCATCAGTTAGTTCTTAGTAGAAATCATCCGCACCTGGCAGTATTGCTGGACTAGACTCCTTTTCTCAACTCGTAGACAAAAGCTTAAAAAACCGTCACAAGATATAATCTATGTACTGTCAGAAGAAAAAGTATGCCTTTAAAAAGTTGAGATGAGCAGCAGATGACTCTAAAAAAGTTGAACATTGACTCAAGAATGACAAAGATACATGTTTTCATGTGCTAGTGGAGATGTCTCGTAAGCTCTCAAGAAGAATTCACAAGTAGAAAATGCAACGAAGTCTTGTGCTATTCAGAAATTTATCTATGCTGAATTCCATAATGCTCAGGAATCACAACATAATAAGGGGATTGTCGTAGAGACTTTTTTAAATATTTGCATGCCAATGCCTTGACAATATAGACCTCCCTCCCACCCTTGTTGATTGATGCTAGTAATATGAGCCTGTACAGACAAATACAAATATCAGGGTAAATAAGAAGACTGGCTAAACCTTCAGCCACGACATATCTCTTCCTTGAATTTTAATAGAGAGCTCAAATCTATTGTTAAAATTAGAATATAATAGTTGTAAAAAAGAAAAAAGCTTGACAAAAGCTATGCCTCGCAAATTCTAGTCATGAAATGTATTGACAATCTTATTAAGTACTCATTATGTCACAATCACTTGCACGGTGCTCAACTTCCTCAGAGATCGCATCAATCTGTATTTTGCAGAAGTTAGTGAGATGATTCCTAATGAGTCATCTTGAGGCAATACAATACGGCTCCCTTTGCACTGCTTATCTAAATAGGAGAACTAACAACATCGAGCGGATATGGACGGCGGTAATTTCTTGTTCATGATCATGAAGTAAGAATGTCAAAGATTTATATTTATACTCTATCGGTTTGATAAACTTCACAACACTATATTGACATGAAACTCCATATGAACATAGTCATCTTGTGCACAATACATGAAACTGGTTGTGTACTAAGAGATGTGAGTAATCTTACATTATTGGGGAGCATTGCTGGACGAGTAACTGTCTAACCAATGGAGTACAGCTCCTTACTCAAATGCATTTTCAGTATGTCATCTACATCAACTCTTCTGCATCATTCGCTCCGGAACACGTTGTCAAAACTAAATTCCTACCATTTAGTAAAACCATTGACCGTTGAACAATATCACTCGTTGCAGCACAACAGACGATGCATTATCCTGATGTATGGGACATAGTGACTTATCCTTGACATAGTGAATTCTGAGAACTTACTATTCTGCAGATATCGAGTTGCTTCGATATCTGCAGAATAGTAAGTTCTCAGAATTCAAGAAATATAAACACACACATGATATCTCAGTGTTATATTAACATCCTTGTTCCAGGTACGTGTCTCTACTAGACGTTATCAAAGTACATGAAAGTCTATTTTATCATTTGATATGTACCAATGCTAGAACAACCAGTTCAAACGAAGTCTTAACAAAACAGAAGTAAACATAAACTTACAGTATCTCATCATCAATAACCAAAATTGCAGCTGCAAATAACCCATTCATGCCGGTAAGCCCATTGATGTCTCCGTTTTCTCAAAGACTATCTATTCTTTTAACTTTTACAATAGCAAAGTTCTTCAGCCTTCCAGCCCTCTCTAGACGTCCATCTCGAAGCATATATGTAGGCCAAAATTTCCTATCCGGTGCTGGCAGTTTCTTCTCCTCAGCCGCACCAGCAGAGTTTACATCACTACTTGAATCATTGATGCACAAGGCGGCATTGAGAAGAGTGATTTTGATGCTGGAGGTGCATGTCCGCTCAAGTTGGCCTTCTTGTTGCTCCGACTGCAAGTGACGGGAGTGAAGCAAGTTCGAACATTGAGGATCGAAGCAAGCGCCGTAAAAAACTCCGCCTTAATTGTGTGTAAGATCGAAGGTTGGTGCAAGGGGGCGTCTCATCATCATGTGAATAGCATTTCATTTATCACAGGGACGGCTCATGAACTTTTTGCTACTATACAGTCCATCCATACTTGATATTATTACACTTACATTAAAGATTTTGGAAAAAAGTAGTGACATTATCAAGGTGATAATAACGAGGGAGTTTTACGCAGTAAAATCGGTTTCAAACGTTTAGGTGACAATATCGAGGTGAATTATTAACAAGGGTGACATTATCGAGGTTAGGGTGTACAGCTATTGTCTATGTCTCAATGTTTATTTGAAAGATTTTGTATTTAATTGAAAGAAACGTCACATGATATCTGTTCTCACTATTTTGCTCGTTATATACTATCACCGCGAAATCTTTTAATTGACTAGTATTTTTTGAAATAATAAAAATTAATCAAAGTATCATAAGCAGCCTCATCTACCAGCTGCTCTGCATAGTCATCGCACTAGTTAGTATCCTAGACATATAAATTGGAACATTTTGTACATATTAGGTTACAAATATATATTATTAGCTATTGTTGAACTATTCACCGCTAATCTTGTTGTATGAGATAGCATTTACCTCAAAACTATGTCAGAAGAGTGCGATACTCTCGACATCAAAATAACTTTAACTTAATCATTGCGAGGGCTGTGAGGCTGACTGTATGGAAATAAATAAGTAATTAAGTATGTATATGTTTATGGCAAAGTCCACACAAGGGTAAATACCTTCAATTGATGTCTGTGAGAAGAGGCGAGCTTTTGTAGAAAGGTTGGTTCCTTTCACAGTGGTCGAGACTTGGCGATGTGATTGCACAGAGGTTGTGATGGTTTCCGGCTGGAAAAAACTTGACAAATGTTTTTTCCACGTGGTCACACGCTTTCAGAAGGGTACGAGGTATTATCAACGGCCTGCTAGTCACGGACGATCTGACAAAACAAGTATGTTTTACATCACTCTAGGATCATGTATGCGGGGCGAATTCCTTTCGAGAAGATGTGCGTACAGTTTGGGGCGAAAAGGTTGCAATCTTCTAGCTCGGAAAAGCCATACGACCTTGAATATATCGTCTATTCGACCGACAAAATTCATTGTTACTGGACAAGAAAACTGTTACTCTGACTAAAGTTTCGATATGAGTTTGCGTTATTTCTTTGGTTAAAGATAAATCCTATAAACCATCCCGTTAAGCGCAGGGTCAGGCTTCATACTTGCGTCCATTCTAGCTCACGTGTGATGGTAAGACTAGAGGTATATCCTTTGCGAAGACATTTGTCGCTGAAATCCGGCATGTACATGCGCAAATCTATCAATGTTAACTAGATACAGAATCGGTTTGCTTTACGTCTGTGTCATAAAGTGCTTCATCTGATAGAGAGCATCCTCCGACATACTAGTACGTACGACAGGAGAGAAAAACATGCTACTTGACTAGAACATGTAGATGAAGCCAGGACAGTCGAACCCCTCTGTGAAGACACCACTTTCTCAAAACGATTCAGAGTGCCGCGTACTGACCACACTTTTACAATTCACATCGAAACTGCCTATCGTGCGAAACAGAGTCAAAGATGTAGATCAAGCACTTTTACTAACCTTCCCGAATAGTTGTACAATCTCTATTCGATCTCCATCGATCGACATATCTCACAAGAAAATAAGGGACAGAAACTACGTTACAATGTCCATGATCTATCCACGACTGTACACGTAAATCCCAGCTTCCTCTCTACCGTAACACAGGAAAGAAAACTTACGATCCAACTGCGGTTTAAGGCCTTTCTCTCTCTTGACGGCTGGTAACTCGCCCCTAAAGCCTACGACCGGTGTACATATCCTTCCAGTGCAAGGAGCTCCAATTCTTCGAAACCAAAAGTATGGCACGTAAGTTGCGTCGAAGATTCCACAGCTATTAATCTGAGCTTTGCACTCGTACGCCAAGATAGTAGAAAATACAGAGCAGAACTGAGACGGGTGGAAAACAAAGTACACTAACTTCAGAGACCGACTCGGGGTAGGAGTGAAAACGCATGTCTACAACCCCTTCACGTCGTGCGCTTTGCAGAAACAGGATCGAGGAGGCGTACGATGAAGTCGGCCACCTCGAATTCTTGACGGAGACAAGTGTGGTATGTACATTTGTGGCGCGCGGACTCGGTCCGTCGCGTAGGTTCGGTTCGGCTCCCCGACAGTCGTGGATCTGCTACCGGCGTGTAGGGGTAGAATCGGAGATCAGGGACACCGCTCATGCTCATCAGAGACTGCTGAAATTGGTCCTCCCGCAGTCATGGCAGCTGTGAAGTGTCCGCGGAACATTGTCTCACCACTTTCCTGACCGTGTTGATGAACTGCCATTCGTCAGTGCCCGCTACGAGATGGTCGGTCGCAGATACCGAGCCGACCAGTCCTTCCCTAGAGAAATCCGAGAGATTCCTGCCCGCTCACAGGTCCTCGGAATTCCGCCTCGAGGGCGAAACTTTGGCTGCGTTCCTCAGTCTCTCCAGATGCTCTCGTTGGAATCTGCTCGGAGCCAGCGAGTACCGCCTCGGCCGAATACAAAATACAACATACGGTGGTTGCGATGCTCCTGCGGCCATTCCAGTCACAGCATGCACATCAGAAACAGGCAGCTAGCTTCACGATCTCCCGGACTCGCCTACACCTCCGAAACTACACGAGGAAGCTGACAGATGGCCATTACGACCATGGGAGATGTAAAGGATGTTTCCCCCCACTCCACTGCACCCCCCGAACCAATCTACAGCTTCTCAACGACAGCGATGTGCGCAGCTTTCGTGTCGGTACGAGAGAGAAGCTTCGATAGTTCGGCTGCCAGTAGACGGAGGTGCAAAATTTTATGCTACCCTTCGGCTGTCCGACAACGCTACAGAAAGAGAGGCGAGTCCATTTCTACTCACCGCCATATTTCCTCAGGTACGAGTCGTCTTCCTCCATGCCCAAGTCGTCGTCGTCGTCTTCCTCTTCGTCGTCAAAATTGTTCGGAGACGTAGGCTGCTCTCGGGAGATCGGTGACAGGCTTCGCGTGGGGCTCGCGCCCGTCGTGTTCGCCGTCTCCGTCATGTGTATCCTCTCGTCGTAGACGGATGTGTCCTCGAGACCGAAGGGGCACGCTTCTTCGGACCGCGCGAGGGTCACGGGGGGGGACATGGGGCTCGACGACAGAAGTTCCCTCCCAGGAGTCCTCCTCGGACTCAGCTTCGAGGCGGCGCCGCCAGATTTCGAGTCGTCCTGAGTCGGTGCATCTTTCTTAAACCTGACCAGCGTCACTGACCGCTTTCGCTTCGAGAAGAGCTTGTAACCTCTGGGCCTGTGATTCTGAACACGATGGCATCGCAAGAGTGACAACTGTCAGTGTGAAAATTGCGTCCTTGGTGATCACAGAGCTCTCACCCAAATACGGCTCGTTCTTCAATCATCTTCTCACCGTGAAGGGTCGACGAGCAATCAAAGCGCGCACTTCAGCTGAAGTTCATTTAGTCCACTCAATCAAACGACGTTTAGGCAGTCAGGGTCCATGCTTCTCCCTCTGGTAAGTCTAGAGGCGCAGAGGGCGCGAAACGATCGCATACTGCAGCGCAGGGAAAGTGGCGCATTCCTTAGACCTCTCTACATTGTTCATTTCCGGCAGCCTGTCAAAAATTTCAGCAGAACCCGAGTCTTAATGACAGCCCGGACGATTCCGACTCAGCTCGAGCACGCGCACGAGCAAGAACACGAGGACGAGAAAGTGCTCCGTGTCGAGCTCTGAAATCGGTCGAGCTTCCCGTGTACTTGTTAGTGTGAATTGAGTGCAAGGTGGCCACGGTGAGAATTGGCACAGTGACGGTGAAGGTGAAGCTGGATGAAGGTGACTACAGAAACACGAGCATGCTTCGGGCTCTGTCTAATGTCTCACTAGAAAGCGCAGTGTGTTCTGCAGGGCTGCGTACCCGTGTCTGAGAATGCAGCTATGGACAGAGTGGCTGGGAGGATGCGTAGGGCGATGACGTACCTGTAAGTTGGAGCTCCAGTCCATTCCCTGGATGCAGGATACAGTCCCGGCGCGTTTCCTCCCGAAGAAGTTGGACAGTTTGCGTAAGATGGGAGCGGCGCAGAAGATCTTGCGGTTCGGCTCGCTGGATTCTGCGTCCCGGAACAGAGTTTGAAGGGACCCATCTCGGCACATTCTTCCCTTGCCCCCATCGAAGGTTCGCCTCCTCCTCCTCGGGGCGCAGACGTCGCTCCGACGGCGCTTGTACTCCACCAGCGATTCGGCAGAAGGCTTGTGATTGCCGGTGGTGGAGGGCGAGTCGACCACTTTCAAGGATTGGTGGCTCGTGATAAGTCTGTCGGCTCCTCCTCCTCCTCCTCCTCCAGCTCCCGGCCCTGCTGCTGCTGCTGCTGCTCCCATTCCCATCCCCATTCCCATTCCCCGGCCCTTCTTCTCGAGAAAAGAAGGGGGCGACTTCGCCTGCTTGAAGTCCGCAGTGCAGCTACCAGGCTCCTGCGGATGATGCTCGTTCGACCCGACTTTCAAGCTTCGGCATCTTCGAATTCGCAGGAAAGGACTTTTCAATCTGGCCACGAAAGTGCCCGCCATGGGCGAACGCTCTCTTCCTCCCCCTTTGCGCTCAGACCTTCTCCGAGAGGGG
The DNA here is from genome assembly GCA_037833965.1 of Marchantia polymorpha subsp. ruderalis. Taxonomy (NCBI): domain Eukaryota; kingdom Viridiplantae; phylum Streptophyta; class Marchantiopsida; order Marchantiales; family Marchantiaceae; genus Marchantia; species Marchantia polymorpha. The sequence goes on from AP031357.1 coordinate 13,621,420, forward strand.
CAGCTGTTCCCGCACTGCGCCGCCGAACATAGTGTTCACGGCTCGATCGACATAACACTCAGAACCGGCCCGAATCGAGCAGGGGCTTACTGCCAAAGGCTGCTGTGGGCTGCTGCTCCTAATCCTCGCGTTTCCTCCTCCCCATGAAGGCCCTCTTGCTCCTCTCTCCTCGGTCGCCCCCCTCCATGCCGTTCGGCCTGCCTGCGTCCTCCTACCGTGCCACGGGAGCAGTGCAGGGAGTGGAGGACTGGGACTGGCACTCGTCGACGAGCGGCTGCTGCTGGACCTGGAGTCGGAGATGGAGTGTGGCCATCGTATTTCAGCGGACGTGGTAGACGAAGGCCAGGCGAAGCAGGAGCATCGGGGCAGGGTCTGGGGGTTGGGGGCTGGGGGGCTGGGGGGCGAGGGGAATTTCAGCCGACGGCTTATCTATGGAGAAAGAACTTCGAGCTCCGCCATCGGCGCAGCCAGTCGAAGAAGCAGAAGCTATTTTCGGAATCTATCGTCGGAGCCGGTCGAGCTTTTCCAAGTAGCGAGCTCCGATTTGGCTTTGGTCAATCATGGCACGGCCTGGCCACGGCCAGCGCGTGCCTCCACGAAATCTGCGCTGGGCTCAGTCGCGCCTCGCTCTCTGCTGCCTGCTGTTCATTCGTTCGAGTCAGCCTCATGATTCACTTCTGCAGCTAGAGCGCCATGGTGTGTCGCTCTCTAGCTCGCAGCTTCGACGACCTCTGTCGCCCGAACCGTCCCTATCATGCTCCCCAGTCCACTAGTCGGCTCCACTTCCACGACCTCCAGCGCCATCGCCAGAGGACGACGATCCCTCCCCCCGGGGACTGGTGGCTGCGACAGCCGCAGCTTTTCGCGGGGTCGACTCCACGTCACCGGAATCCGCCCCCGGCATTGATGAGCGGCCACTGGTTCGGGGGCTGGCGGACACTGGGCCTCGAAAGGGCCGAGGAGGAAGCTCGGGGTCGCTCCTTCGGGGAACTGAAACTCGCCGCGGCATTAAATTGCGCCTCTTTACTCAAGGTTCCGCTGAAATACTTCCCCGCCCTCGGACCGGCAACGACCACCGTATGCGGTATCGGAGCAGTCGGCCCCACGGCCTGGATCGTACTCCTCGGCGGTCCTTCCGATTTCTCCCGACGACCTGCAGCCGTCGCAGACCGGTCCCTGATCCCGGACCCCTTTCCGGAGATAGTGATAGAGAGAGGATATAGAGAGCGAGGAAGGGTGGTGCCGGTGGATGGATGCCGCCCGAGGATCGCACGGACGGAATTATAAAATATTTATAATATAATTATCATTATTATATAAAACATCTGTGGACAGGCGGACGACGAGACCCACCATTGCGGCTGGTTCGGCGGGCGGGCGCTGGAAAGGGTTTCCTTTTCTGGAATGGGAAATGCTTTCTCTTTCGGGGAGGGGGGAGGGGTCATCAGGATGACGTGGACGGACACTCTGGACACAGGGGCGGACAGGTTTGGGAGAGGCCGCTGAATCGCGTGAGACGAGGGCGGGATAGGGTGCGCGGCCCGTGCGGAGCTGGCGTGTGATGCGACACGGTGGCAGCCGCGGCCGGGCTCATGGTCGTCGTCGTGTCCGCCATCAATGACTTCTGATCCACTTCACTGCAATGCAGCGCTGAGGCGGAGCCGCTGCGGCTGCACTGTTGGGATTCACAGTGACCGGAACCGCCAACCGCGCGTCCCGTTCGCACGCTTGACTCGGGCCCTGGCCTTGACCGCAGCAGGGCCCCTATCCCCATGCTCGTTGCCCTTGGTCATCGCGGGCCCCGACCCTCTTACTTACTCCCCTGCCCAGGGAGGACGGGTTTCCCGTTCCTTTCTTTATTCTACGGCTCTGTATTATCCTCCTACCTTGGCCGTTCGATTCCCATATCCTACAATACGGGGTCCCTCGTTATTCTTCTGCATCTCTACTCATGATTTAATTTTTTTTGTTCCTTTCAGTTATTTTGGTCTTTTGAAAAAGAAGGAAAATTCTATCCTTTCACTCATGGTTACCTACGTTTAGGTTTAGCGAGAGCTATGGTCCTTCATTGTAGGCAAAACCCCGTGTCTGCTTTACATCTTATATTTTTAAGTGTTACGTGCGGTAGGTACACATGCAGTCCACATCCACGAAGTAGTCTTTGTACACAGCAGATTTTATTTTAAAGGTGTTGTACTTGCTCAGATTTCTAACTGTGCAGAGGAGAGTGCTGAAAGTTCCTTCAAGACTCACCACTTGGGATTTTTTCTGCCCTTCATTGTAACATTGGGTCAATTAATGTTGTGAAGCAAGTTGGAGGCAATCACAAGCTTGAACCCTTTGAACAAAAAGGTCTGAAGATGGAGGGACATTGAAAATGGAGAGTTGTAATTGTAACGAAGTTATAAGGTCCACCTTGGAGGTATCCACAAGTAGGAAAAGTCTGATACGGAGAATGTCATTTCGGGCTAGTTGAAAGTGCAACAACATATGTCGCACTTTAGACGAGACGAGGTGAGAGTCGTTTAGAAGCACCCAATTAGTACTAACTATAAAACCTTGTAGTTGAGAGTGAGTAGGCAGTTAAGTATTTGTATTTTCGATACCAATCTCATTACTATTCGTAATGAACAGTCATTTTAAAAAGGGGACTGCTAGTTATCATCACTTAGGACTAATTAGCTCTTTCTCTAGTATACGCGATTCTCTAATTGCTACTCATCCGAGTAATCTATAACACTGTATATTCTAATGAGAGAAGAGACGGGAATAGAATGAGGACTAATTAGCTCTAATTGAAGGATAACTAGCCGCTCACTATAAAAATTAGTAAGATGTGTTAGTTTTCTCTCTATATATATCTCTATGTTTATAACTTGTAAAGTTCAATTGTTTTGACTAGGGGAGGGAAGGGGAGTAGTTTTATTTTGAAATAATATTTCATTCTTAGTTTGAAATTATAGAAAATGAGATAAATATTTGGAATTTGATACTGAGCATGTATTGTGTTATGTTTCTACATGTATTGTGTTATTAAAAGCATGTGGGTTTAAGTAAAGGTACATACATACAAAGTACATAGTGTCATTGTTGTTGTTTTTTGGTAGCTATGTATTCATATCTTCTCATGGACCGCCAGAACTGTGAGTGATAGACCGAGTGGAGTGTAGAACTCTATGGAGTGTAGAACCTAGCAAATTTGCAAGAGCTTTATGCACCATAGCAGATAGGAATCTCAGGAAATACAAAAGTTATAGATCGGTCGAAGTACAGAAGAATAAATTGTCACAACTTTAAGTTTCTTCTATCCTCTCATCACGAATGAACAAGGAATGTTTTCAACGATTTTCACTTACAATTAGGAATCTTGTCAAAACTAATGATCGACAGAATACGAATCATTTGGAAAATTTGCTTCATCCCCATTCACTGCGTCTCACTGATGCACGAGACAATACAATGCTTGACCGCAAGGCAAGTCAGGCATACAATGAATTATGGCGAAAAAGAACTCGTTGAAAACGATCTTCCTAGTCTGGCATAAACCCACATGACTCTAGCCACCGAGTACGGTAGAGAGAGAAGTCTGACAGTCATTGGCATCCATCCGTCCGTCCCCGTGGGAGTCCTCACCTGACGTGACCTGAACTCCAGTCAACATGCGTTAGTGGGGAGGATAACCACTGAGCTGTATATGGTACGAGCTCATCCCGTACAGTATGTACGCCCAGAAAGTGGGTAGGTCATATTCATTCCACTCTCTCGACTGTATTGTTGTCGGGATTTAGCCTTTCACCGTACTTCCGGACATCACTCCCGCGACTGGGTACCGTCGATCGGACCATCGGACGACTTCATGGCCAGAGGTATCTTGCCCAGGTCATGAGTTACCCTCGGTAATCCATCATGACCGGCTAAACTTCTGACGCAGACCGGCGCGCGGGTCCCATGCCGCCATCCTTCCGATCACAGCCCCTCGTATATTTAGCCCCAGCTACGCCAACGTCGTAGCTGTCGGGAATCCCTCCCTCTCTCCCCCGGATGAACTGCGGTCCAACGTCGCGTGCTCCGGCGTTCGCGAGGCTGAGGAGGAGACTTACGTGGTTTCATGACGTGATCACTGCAGTAGCGAAAACTCGACGATCTCTACTGCACAGTCGACGAGCGTGCTAAGGTCAGGGCCCGAAGACGGGCCGTTCAATTTTCTGTGGCCGACTGTGACCTTCCGTGGTCACTTTGCAGAGATTCTACTGCAGAGGAAAGAGGTGATCAGATGATGAAATTGGTGTTTGAAAGATCGTTTATGACAGGTACCGGCTCAAAGATAGAACTCCTGTTTCATTTCGTTCTACGATTCGATGCCCTCTCGCGTCGAGGTCTGATTTATGCTGCTAATTTTAACTCTGTCGGAAGTACATGAATCACTTTCGGCAGGGTAGAGGCCTGCACTATTGCGTTGACCGATTGTCAAATCTTTCCCTCCAATTCTTCATTCCGGATTGTTGGCCTATTTTCTCTCTGCATAATTTTAGTTGCATAATCATGCAACTAAATATACTTTTCGGGAGATTTTCTGCAAGTTGATCGAATATTTCGCAAGGCTTGGACTATTTTGTGAAATTTGAACATTTGAAGTTTTTGCGTCTTCACCGTCGACGAGGTTGCATGGATGTGAAGGAGTGAAAGGTGGGTGGTAGAGAGAGAGAGAAGCTTTTGTGCTAGAAGGAGTAACTATTGCTATTACCATGATCAGATGAAGTGATGGTGATGAAAGCGAGAGAAAGGCGTCTTTGAAGAATAATAGTCCAAAAGATGGGAGCTAACAATTGGAACAAAACACGTACTTTTGATGTGGCTGGGTGTCAATTATACATGAGGCAATGCTTTCACTTGCTTTCGACCACTCTTTACTCCCAAAAGCCGTGAAAGCAGCAGCTTTGTGTGTGTCTTTTCGAACCAACCATAGTCCAGACCCAGCTCACCTCGACTGGTTCTTTCTCATTTGTGACAAAGCTTGCAGTTTGAGGAACAACAAACTACTGCAAAAGTGGAATCTTCATGATCAGGGTAGCGAGCAACGATTTTCATTGGATGGATGATAGAAATGTGACATTGCATCATTGTGGCCGAGGTTGCCAACCAGATTCGTGGCTTGCATATTGCCAGCTTCCAGTGTGCAGATGCAACGAGGTGTCTCAGTCTTAGATGCCCTGCAATGGGCTTGTCCCTACGGCTGACTACGAGAGCAGACGAATCGAGAGCTACTTGATGCCATTGGAAAAGTTGAGAGAAAGGAGAAACATCACTCGGAGGATTTTGTGCTCACCCTCGGAGTGAATTGGAAGCCAAAAGCCTGTGGTTCAAGAAAAGCTGAATTTCAGACATTTAAGATCCCTACGAGAGAAAATAATTCCTTGGTTCTTGTGCCTTGAAGACTTCACTCATGCTCAGCCTAGACAAAACATATAAGGGAGATTCTCAAATCCTTTTGGAGATCTATGAACAAAGGTGGTGCTTCTTTCCGTAGCCTATTCATCCATAAGCCTGTATCTTCATTGATTACAAGTGAGTGTGTTATCATTTTAGATCCATCGCATGTTTATATGACTCTGTATTCATTCGGATGTCACATGATAGCTACCTATGGTACCAAGCACCACATCCCTAATGGGGTGCTGGCTATGTCCCCAGATCGTGTATATCTCACATGAGTTAGCGATCGTGTATATCTCACATGCCTTCCATCACGCAGACATTTGTTTGGTTTAGATTTAATAGTTTACTTTGCCAAAAATGATGGTTAACATTGCAATTATGGGTTCAAGATTACCGTATTACTATCCCATGCATCCCTTTGAACTGTAGGCTAGTGAAGCTGCAACAACTGGGTACATTTGTAAAGCGCTGTGCATGGAGACCACAAATTTATGTTGTTTTACTTAAGAGTTACATTGAAATATGGCCACAGATTTTGATAAATTCATCAAGAAATGCAAGAAAATCAATTATATTACTTGCCTCATATCATGTTCCTTAGTTAACTCAAAATTCCTCTTAAAGATCCACGGGATAGTGTCAAGGTAACGCGAGGAAGAGCTCATCTTGATGAAATAAACCGTAGTTTAGAATTAGTCAAACGAAGTCAAACGACAAGTCCCATGGTCCACCACAACACAAAAAATACCGAATTTTGAGTTCTGATCTCAAGCTGATCGATTACTCTACTGAATATTCCAGCTGTGTAGAGGAGACCCAGAATAGCTTTCCAGCAACAGACTTGTTATTATAGCTACCGTTTCCACCACAAAAGAGATAGATACTAGTGACCACAACTTTTATCTTTGACCGTCCATCAGCATGCCCTTCGAAAGGAGAAAGTGTCAAATTAGACGTTCACTCCATGGCCGGGTTATACCGTAAGTAGAGTTTCTTCTCTGGCTGACCTTTATATAGAAATACAAACTCAATATATCTCCCTCCCGTTCTAGTCAGGGGTCTAATTGTGTTACGTTGGCTTTGTTGTCATATTCATATTGCTGTTAATACAAGCTACAATTCTGCTGGTACCAAGGCAGGAACCCAATGGCGACTGCATCTGATATGAGCGCGGGTTTCGAGAGCGATGAAAGCGATGGGAACTCCAAAGTTGAATGCAAACTCCAAGAGTGCAATGCACGACTCTCTCGTTACGCTGTTAGAAGGGCTAAGAAGGGGTGGCAGACGAGATAGATAGCAGTCAGTCAGGGCTCGAACTGAATCCACAGATGTACAGCAGATGGATCGACCTCCCAAATCTGAGGCGGAGGAGCAGTTGGTTCCGAACGGATGCATGTGCTGTTCTCTCCTGGAGGGCAGAGGGGCGGACCCACGTCAAGAACAGAGAATCATAAAACAGTAGAAATGCCCAGCTTCGTATTGTACATCGTCTGGTGGTATGGGGCGAAGAGCCGCTTACATACGGAGTGGGACGATGACTGGTCGAGGACTAGTTCGCGTACAGAGGCACGACTGTCCTGTCCGCCGTCGGCGAGGCGAGACACTAAACTCTGAGGAATGTGTCAAAAACATCATCCAGGCTGGGCAGATGTCCAGAAGAAACAACAGGCAGCTGTAGGAGAGCAACCTGGCAGCCAGTGAGTGACTGGCTGCGTGCGTCTTACCTCTCGCCTGGACAAGGTCGAAAGTCGATCTGGAGAATGTGATGTTATCATTAGCATTACACACAAGGCAAGGCAAGGCAAGGCAGAGTAGACCTGCATTCCAATGATGCACAAAATCTATGACTCTAATATTAGAAGGACTCTGCACTGGTTCTACGAAAGGTCGACATAAGCGGCAGCAGTCGTGGAACCCAATGGTACAATCCTTTCCCGTATACTTTTTTGTGTAGCGTCTGTCCGAGATAGATCTCGCTCAGAGCTCGAAGGGTGCTCACCAGAATACCCAAATTCGAGTCGCCCGAGCGCGAGGTAAGAAGTTTCCCGATCTAGACTTCAACCCAGACCGATACGGAGTCAGGATATAACTGCATACGGATTCGGAGGTTTAGCATACTCCATGACTGACAGGTTTAGCATACTCTCTCTCTCCCTCCCCGTCTGTACCCTGAATGGGGTTTGGACCGTGGAGCAGGAGGAGGGTTGTCGAGATAAGCACTGAAGCTCTAAATGTTCAGAGGTTCAGGGTGGTCGGTGCTCAGGGTTTGGACGAACTCGCGCACCCTTGGCGTTTTCGGAGCGAGTGCAAAATCCTCAGAGCTTGCAGACCTCTAAGGCCTATGTGGTGCTGGGAAATCGATACTCATCTCGATAGGCAGGGTTGCGTTCAGTATCTTATCTGTTACTCATAACCTCAGTCTCTCATTGCTTCTGAAGGCAGAGAAACAGAGTGTTGCACGACATTCAGTCGCACGAGCTGTACAGTTCACCATCAAAAAGCCTGTGGCTCCTCCCAGTTGCATCTCTATTTGGGTAAGGTACGTTTACGATAGCCCTTTCCTGCGGCAGCCAGCGTCTGAGGGTCTCTCTCTCTCTGAGACTGAGTGATGCATGGATTCTGGATCAGAGTTGTTATCTGGGTTTAGCTGTTGTAATCTGTTGTAATCACATGCCTGCCTGTAGACAGCTTGGCGCTTCGAAACGCATGACTTCAGGGTAGGTGGATTCACACACTCAGAGACGATCTATGCTGCAGAACGCTAGGTCTCTCAGCAAATTTTCCCTCACTGTGGTCCAACATTTCGATTCCACGAGTTCTCTGCCTCCACACCGGAGCCACATAAACCCGTCGGGACATTTGAGTCTCGTATCTTTTCCCATCGAAGGGCCGAAATAAATTCTCATCATTAATCTGACCGGCAGCTATCCACCTGCAGTCTTTGCATATTCGCCCTTCAAAGTGAGCACTACTGTGCCCACGAGCAAATTTGATGAGAAAGGAAGGAATGCAGCACGCATGCATGAGCGCACACGGTTCCGAAGGTTTGTTGGAAGAGCCGTCAGAAGAAAGTGTGGAATCGGTAGGACCTAGAGGGGAGTTATTGGGAATAATGGCTGCCTGTGGTTCATGACGTGAGTTCAAATTTCATGCATTAAAGGGCCGACGATGGGAACAGAAGGCAGTCCAAAAGCTTGTCTGTCCAGTTGGCAGGCGGTGCTTGCAGGTGGTGGAGACACTTTGGGCTGCCAACCACAGGAGCATAAAAGCGCACATGACACCCAGCCCCATGATCTTACTCCATGTGCCAAACAGTCTCTTATTATACATATACTCCAAGCACTCTTCCAAGCGAGGATTTCCCCGCTGCCATCAGCGTTGGCGATCAAAATTTCTGCTGCTTTTCACGTGGGCCACAAGTGAGCGTGAGCTTATGTCCTCCCTTCACGCTGTGTTGCAAACATCGATCTCCCCTTTCCCGAGGAGCCTCACCCAAAGGCTCTACGCTTCGTTCGTTCATACACCTGTCGTGAACCTCGATCCCGGAGAGACTTTGTGGCACCTTTCCGCTTGACAGGGAAGGTCGCCTTTCTGTCCCATTCAGCCCCACTCGGTCCGACCCAAGTTTCTACCACCGTCCCATAGCCAGCTCTTCAAGTACGGCAGTTCTAGCCTCGATGAAGGTTTCAGCTCAGTTTAGTGTAAGGCTTGTGAGCAGGAACTTCCAGCGCTTGACTCGATCGAACTCGATATCCATTGACAGCCTATCGGACATCGATTGTCTACTGGGTCCGACGTGATGTAGAGGGACCACGTCTGATCGTCGAGAAAGGTCTTCTGAACTGGAGGAGATGACTCCCCGAAATGAGGTCACAAGGTCCTCCATCACTTGCTTCACTACCCAGAGCCTGGACTTCCCTCAACTGACCGATCGGAATACGAAAATTGGCACACTGCATCTTGGCTCTCGTCACTGCACACGTCTCGCGCTTGACTCGATTTCATTGGACAGCGAAACTAAGTAAGATGTTCTCGTGGCAGACCTTTTCATGATAGAGGAAAAGGTTGGCGACGCCATTGTATACAAGAGATCTGATTCTACCAGTTTCGAGCAGATGATCATTCGGTACAGAATTCAAGACTACTGAAGTACAGCCTGGTAGACCGCCCCATGTGCTAATTAACTGCTCTTCGTAGGAGGGTGCCAGGTGAAAGAGTGTCTTCGAGGGAAAAAAGAACTGCAAAGCGGCGTCCTGGAAGTCTGTGATGGTCATTTGCATGTCTAGCTGTGCCGGAATATGTGCACAAAGCTTCCAGGACGTCGAAGGAAGAGCGAGCATGTTTTGCACCAGGTGCCCCTAGTTTCCACTTCTGTTGCCTTCGTAGGTTCTCGGTGTCCATTTTATGATGCTCTCACCCACTGACGGGGTCCCTCACCTACTCAGCCGCGTGAATAGTTGGAGTCAATCATTGCCCGGAGATAGATGTGCAGATTTACAAATTGAAAGTAATCTAGAGTCAGAGTTTGATACGGGGCATAAAGCGCCTTTTTTGTATTGTAGAAGACGACTGGAAGGTCTCTGTTTCGTAGCTGCCGACTCCAAGGCCTCACATCCTGCATAGCCTCCAAATTCCATGCAGCATGTAGTTCTCTGATGCTGAGTTTCTTCTGTGTCTGGGCGAAGTGAGATTGGAGGGCGGAAGATTCAGCAGCAATTGGCAAGCAATGGGCGAGTGCGTCCGAGCATTTCATTCTCCCGAGTGCGTCACAGCAACAGTTCTGGGTGGGCCACCACAATGTTCTCAGATATTCATATCTAGTCATGGCAGAACGACCAACTGCATCCATCCCTAGCTAGCTAGCTAGCCACTGGCATCACTCAATCCTGTGTACAATCGCAAGTGATTGGCAGCAACTTCCAGCATTCTTACACGGGGGACGGGCATCAACACACATGACGGGTTGGGAGGTAGCCCAAGAGTTTATTGCCCTGTGTCATTTGTTACGCCTGAACAGAATATGCGTCGTTGGTTTGTACCATTGCTTGATCGGTCGCGTCTGTGTACTTCCTGCACTTGCCAAAAGCATCTCGTCAGTTCAGGACGAACCACTCAAACATGGATGATTGACCATGCAGCCAGTCCACAGTATCTTTGCAGCTGGGTAGACCTTATTTGCACAAAGGTGCACCAGTCACTGCCTCTACCATTGGCTGCCATGACGCACCAAAGAAGTAAGATGTAAGGTATGAAGCCCATCACGTATGGAAATTTGTAGAGATGAATCTAGCGTGAAGCAACAGATACGACCTTGCACTGTTGTTGCAGTGAATTTGGGTTCACGTCCAGATTTTCTTTCGAGGGGATCTTCCCTATTTCAATGTGCTTACACTTATCACCAAATTTTTCCTTCCTATAAATATGTATGAGTTTACTTCGCGCAAAATTTTATAAAGCTTGAACTCCTCATGAGCCACCAGTTCATGGACTGCTGAAGAATCGTGAATACTTGCTGATGCCGGCCATCAGGAGATAAAGCTCATTCCAGTAAAACTAAAGGAAGAAATCTGATGACTACGTAGACATCAAAGTGAGGAAAAAGATCGCAGTCCTACAGGCAATTGTAGACATTAAGACAGTAAATGGGTAAACAACGAATGTGCAAGGACCAGCTAAAAACATATACCATTGTCACTGAGCCGCCCTTGAGGTCAGTAATAAGCCAGTGTCTGGAGGGGACCCAAAGCCGAGTCAATTGCTCCAGTTCGCTCCATATATACTTCGAGAAATGAGTTGAGTCGTACAAAAGGATCGAACGATCTCAAGGTATGAGCATCTTCTGTCACTCCAAGTCGAGTGGCTATCAAGTTGCATGCATGCCATGCCAATGGTCGACATGTTGACATTCTTTTAATTTGCATAACTGTGTGCAGGGATTTGACTGTCCTAACACTTCGGTACCATGGTGCCCCACAATCGTAAGAAAATGTCAGTATCGGAGCACTTGCACTGCTTCTTCCGGCCATCACGGTCAGTTGAGTGAGACAGCAGGCTTGCGTTTGCGTCACAGAGGAGCATCTCCTACAAGCAAATGCTCCAATGTTCACATGTTGGCCCACTCCCTGGTTGAAGCAAGCATTTCTACTGCTACCTCATTAGAAATGTGGAGACATGATTGTTGTGAGTAGTATGTAAACGTTTTGGTAGCGCTGTGATAAATAGGAGTGTTGTACTATACAGGAGTGTTGTACTATGCGGGCCAAAGATTTATTATCCATTATTTTGTCAAATTGTTTTTCTTACCAAGTGCCATATCTGAGAGGTGTTTTACACAAAGTCTTGTGTTACGTCGAGGTACCTACTGCATGGATCCAAATTTCTCAAAGGGCCCTTCATATCGCAAAGTGCATGATCTCAAGCGGTTGTAACACATATCTACATCTTACCAGAGTAGGTCAACTTCTCTATCTTCAGGTTTGGACCTTTTTCGATACTTGCGACGAGGAATGTTGCATGGACTATCGGGTTGCTTAGATCCAGTATCCAGCTCTGTAGTGAATCGACCTATCTAGCATGATTTGGAAGCTGGGCTAATGTTAAGCGCATGTGTGATGGTCCTATGTAATTGGACCATCAGGTCCAAAGGCAAGGTATGTACGTCAACAATCCAGACTAACGAGAATCACGTTGAGGAAGAGGAGGCGAAGAACCATAAGCTTTCAAATGAAACAGAAAAATAATCACAGAGATAAAGACCTGCTGACATGTGTGCAACTTGTCGACCCTCTTTCTAAAAGACGCAAGAAATGCCCCAGACAGCCAGGAGAAGAAGAAACCATGGTCTAGGATGGGAGACTTTCAGAAGATTCTCAGCCTACTTTTCTACGGTCGAGTCCAGCGAGAGTTGCGTATCTAACACCCTGATTTCCAATTACCTCATACCTTCTGACAAGCCCTGATGATCACCTTGAAATAGGAATCCTCTAGATTGGCTTCTCACTTTATGAGTTTAGTCTCGTGTACGAAACCAATCAATAAGAATTAGACCATAGGTATTTAGGAATTTGAAGAATATGCAGCTCACCCGATACGTCTTTACTACTTATTGAGTTCACCACCTGATCCAGGTTCGAGTAGCTTCTTAGCTACCACTCGAGAGCTGAATACTCAGCAGATCTGCAACAGCTGATCCTTGAACCTTGGGTGGAAGTTAGCGAAGAAGTTGAACTGTTTCACATTAATATAATCCTTTCCCTTCAAACATGCAGAATATATCCTTCCAACAACAAATTATCGAGCATTCCGGAATGTCCATCGTCTCTGCATTATTACTCGCCTTCTCATTATGCTCAGAGTCAGACACTTTACTTTTGGTGATAATGAACGACTGTCCGAAGCAAATCCGATATATACCCCTCCCAAACTGACTTGTGACACAAGGAATCGTGAAACGTCGGGTAGATAGAACCTACGACCTCGAGACGGCTAGACAATTGGAAATCAAGAGTAGGGCCATCATCATTCAAAAGATCCATGTGCAACCAATCGCATTCGACATCGCGATTGACCCGGTCAAGCAGCTGCAGCATGAGCTTTCATCTCAACTGCTGCTGGCGCAGTATATATTGTTACCAGAGGAGAAACTTTATATGGAAAAGGTGCACTAACGAAGCAAGTTACCCGAATATAACTGGCGTCATGGCCATGCAAGGTAGAAATGGCCAATTCGTTCAGCTCCTGAGACTTGTAAAAAATTGCTGTGGACGGATTATTCACCTACTCGCTGACTGCACATATATACATCTACCATCCTGTTCAGGCGTCTTCCGAATGCATCTTGTGACTGTGGGTTTGAAAGTAAATGGCAAGAGTTGATGAAACAGAGTTCGCATTACATCCCCACCAAACCTTGCATCGTCTTGCATCGTACATTTGTGTGGTCACGGGGTGAAGGCCTGGGTGTGTACAGTTGATGAAGAGAAAGGGACGGAGGGCGTGAATGAACGCAATCGAAATCGACAGCGTGGGAACATAAACCTCAAAGTTGCTGGACGCAAGCACAGATGAGGAGAAACAAGAGGCTCAGAGTTTTCTTTCGTCTACAATTACTGTGACCAGCAGCACTGCAAGTGAGTACGAGTAGTAAGTATGGATCTGAGTGAGTTCTCGTCACAGCACATGACAGGGAGTCGACCTGGAGGAGGCGAGGTGATGATTAGAAGCTCAACAAAGTCTATACCTGCCTGCAAGATCTCATGATTAAAAGTAACTAACGAAACAGCCCAGAGCATATTCATTCGTTCATTCGTAGTTCCGTGAGACCGGATGCAGCATTTGGCTCTTGCTTGATCCGAGTGAATCTCAAATGATGAAAATCGGTCTGCTCTCAGGACGTGGTCCGCTTCTGCTCAGAAGGACAGCTCAGCTCACTTTCTGTTGTGTTTTCTGGTTCCAGCCTTGACCTTGACCTGACCTTCTAGCAGGTTGGAGTTCAAAGCCTGATCCGGCCCACTTGTAGCTCATCCTAGAAAGGAACCAGAAAATTGTCCGAGGAATTGGAAGAAGTCACCTCAATCGAGTCAAGGTTACAGACTGAATCGTGAAGTTGAAATTATTCGATGCCTGTAAATGAGTGCACCCCGATGGGGCGTACCGTGATACAGACAATAAATAGTTGAAGGGGAAGGTACTACAAAACCACGACTAGAGGCAACATGCGGAGGATCTCCTTCCCCTTCTCTCTGGTTTCGTTGAGGCCCCCTCGGCCTCAACATAACGACCGAGCCCAGACTCGTCCAAACCTGCAGAAGGAGATCACTGCAGCTGCTCGATGCAAGCCATCATCCGGCCGATCGAGCTTATCCTCAATACACAGGCAATTCGACGGCCAGTGAGTCTGATCTCTTCCGTGCAATGATGAGTTTATCGATGAAAGCCAGCAGCCCTGCAAGATTCCACCGAATATCTTTCGGCCCGAAGCACAGAACACATTGGAGCCACACACAGCAACGAGATCTTCACAGTGAAAATAAATAAAGAGCTGCACAATGTCTTTCAGCAACTTTACGCGCGAGCTCACTCATTCTCACCCTAGGCTACGACCAAATCAGAGCTTTTCATTCTCTGTCCTTGACCTGGCCTCAGTTCCGATGGAAGACAAAATTACAAACCTAACATATTAAATCGTCAACCTTCTCGGGACGCGCGTCAGTGGTTGTCTATCTCGAGGCGCTCCTTCACTCCGTCCCAAAAATGCAGTCAGAGGTTGAAACTCGAAGCAACATACAACTCGAGTGACTCGAGAATCCGAGTCCCTTCTATGCATGATGCATCCATCGAATCCTCAGACCGCCTGCAGGGCTTGCGTAGAACCGTTTTTGTGCAAATCCATGGCGGAACGGCCGAGGTGTCTAGAGAACCGCACTTCGGTTGCGGAAGGCCGTCACTTTCAGGCCTACCACAAAAGGAGCTGCTGCTGCTGCTGCTCGACGAATCGTTGTTTGATCAAGGCCATTGTTCTGTGCTGCGTCACTCGTTAACGAGTTCAGAGTGTGTGTCACTGCGAGCTGCTCGTCAGTCGGTTGCTTGGCGGCCTTCGTTCAGTGCAGATGAGTTGTCTGTGGATATGCTCGTCAGTTCGTCACCTTGGGAAGCTCAAGAGCTCTCGAGCGTAAAGTGAACGTGAAGTGCCCACAGCAAGTCGAGTCGAACTTCTCGCTCTCTCAGTGGGCTACACTATCCACAGAGAGTACATTTGAAGGTCCTAAACTGTACATGCCTCGACCTTAATTGGCTTCAATCACAGTGAAACTTTTTGCTGGTGATCTTTTTTATTTCACTGAAAGGTCGACCAGTCAACGGAAGCCAGGTCATGGTCGAGCACAGGACGTTCGTTCTATTGGAAGCAGTCTCTTAAAAAGCTATGTTTTACTCGTAAGCAAACGTAGCCCAAAGATTAAGAAATGTTTCAAGGAACCTGAGGCGCTCAATATAGTTGACACTTTGTGACTAATATCATCCCTCAAGAGTAAGGAAGATGTGTGTCGTTGAAAACTTGGTCACACTAACTTGACTAACCCCACACGCTGGGCATAGATTTCGGAACTTTAGAGCCATCTTCAGTGAGCATTAGAATTCATACCAGGCTCGCTGTAGACGGCTCAATTTAAAGGTGACCTGTTTCTCTTTGGGCTTTTGTGCACTCTGCCTACTCCTCAGGTTTCCATGGGGGTCAGGAAAGTGAGAGGCATTCTGCAGCCGCTGAAAGACGCAAGTCTCGGTCGCTAGAGTATTATTGCGATCTGATTCCAACACTACAAAGCTTTTTCCAAACTTCTCTCTGTTCCATTCTGCATGCATGCATACCTTCTGTGCACATTCTGTAGATTCATTGCCATTCCCCCGAGGTATATGCCATCATCACATTCTAGGGTGTTAAGAATATGAGCCGGGATATGTTCGTGATAGCCTCATAGCGTTAAGCAATATTATTGTGCATCACAAGAACAGTAGAATCGATCCGCTAGTTAGGCCTGCTCCGCCTACTGGCAGGCACACCATCTGCCCTTCAGGTTTCTATACCTTCATTTATCTCAGTCCGAGCTTCGCTTTACAACTGAAGCTCATGTATGAGTCTGAACCTGATCCTTCGAGACATTTGACAGAACGTGATCATGGACACGACTCACGACAACTTTGACATAATTTGTTATTTGTGTGAGTAATAACCTCCCTCGAGGTCAGGCCACTTGTAACTGGTCTGAACTGGTTCACGAAACCATGAGAGACGGGAGGAAAAAGTTGACTTCAGTTGACTTGACTGCTGGAAGAGGAGAACTTTGGAAAGTCTCATAAGCAGCGAAAAGGTTAACTGTTCTCCCACAGATCCTTCCACTGAAGACTCGGATTGAGCTTTGCAAGTCTTCTGGCTTTTTAGCCATGTGCATCAGAAAACTAGAGGCCATCTCCACTCAGAAGTACACCGAAACGAAACTTCTCACCTCGAACAAGGTAACGAGAAAAAGTAGCAATGGGGATTTGAGCAAAGTGAGGCACCTTAGACACAACCAACCGTGGCTGTCACTACCTACCTAGCTACCTGGAGTGAAGCTTCAGGGAGGCTAAGCACTTTCACGACATTCACCATCAATCACACAACTACAACTCACACACCTCAACACATATTTTATTACTTCATGCAGGGCCAGATGGAAGACATGACTAGGACTTTACCGAATTTGATTCCCAAAAGGTTTGTCTCTTCCATTGCCCGTGCCCAAACTCTAAACTTCGAACCATCCCAAACGCAAGATTTTGATCGTGACACGGTGGAATGAAGATGAGCACTTGTAGAATGTAAATTGTCAAAATCGATGCTCAACAGAGCCTCAGATGACGATCAAATAGCCGCGCCAGTCTGAAAACAAATGGAAACTTTCGCCTCTGGCGTGGCCTGATGCTGATCTCTTGAAGGCTGTTGCTCTCGAAACAGATGATACTCGTGAGCTGATTCTTGCACATGGGGCAGATGGCCTTGATCTTCACCCACGTCACGAGGCAATCGAAGCAGAAGACGTGGTCACAAGCGTGGAGAAAGGCTCTTCTCTCCTTGACTTTCTCTAGGCAGATCGGACATTCTTCGAAGGAAGTTCCTTCCACAGCTCCGCCACACGCTGACATCGATGCCTCTGAAGCCATGCCTCCTCGCTTGTCTTGTCTTCTCCTCTCAAGTGCAGCTCCCGGAGTGAGTGACCTTCATGACGTCGAAGAAGAGAGTCGTCGTGCCACCATCCCTTCCTGCTCCGGTGAGCAAGAGAAGTGAAGTCTGCAGGCGAAGCGCAGAGGCGAGATTCGGCTCCACTGCACTGGAATGGGCGGAGCAGGGAGGCTCGAGCTGGCTCTACTCCGTTCAGGCAGAGAGACCGTTTCATGCTCGCCGGTGCTTCGTTGCCGAGATGCGCTGCATTCAAATCGCATTGGCTCGAGGTCCATTCGCAGGAATTTGATTTCTCAAAGGTACGTTGCCGAGTTTGAAGACCAGCGCACGAGAAGTGTCAGCTCGGCTCTTCGCCCGCTGCCGACGACAGAGCCAGCTCGAGGTGACACGCCCTCGCTTTCTGCTTTGTTGAGAGAGAGACTGGATCGTGAATTCTCCATAGGCCGAAGAAGTTAATCTGATACGTATCTGCAGTTGCGTAGAGTTCACCTCGAGCGATCCATTCGCGCGTTTGAGCTTCTGAGACAGGCTGCAGAAACTGTCCAAATCTTCGTGTGGCATGGGGCCCGTGGACTACCGACGGGTCGGGCTCCAGTTTGCATGAACTGGAGAAAATTGTCATTTTGCAAAGACTTGAAGGCACTCTTCTGCATCTGCAGCTTTTAGCTTTTAGAGCCTGACGGAAGCTTACCCTCCGAAGCTGCCGTAGCACAACAGAGCGTGTCGAGGTTGGCAGCTTGTGACCTGATGGTTTATACTCTGCCCCGTTATGATCATGCTGCCGAGCTTCCGTTCTACAGCAAGGTATCGAAATTCACGTCTTTCGTGCTCTGCACTCTAATTTCTCGTGCAATTGCCGCCAAATCTAGAAACTTTTTCAGTGGTTGCGAATCCGGCGAAGCCTTGGGACTTGCAAGTGACGGTGCTTGAGTGGACTCCCTTCCCTCACTCGCCTTCCCTTCTCGTCGTCTATGGCACGGTGCATCATCCTTGAGATCGAGAAACTTGATCGAGCACTTCGCAAGGAGAC
The DNA here is from genome assembly GCA_037833965.1 of Marchantia polymorpha subsp. ruderalis. Lineage (NCBI taxonomy): Eukaryota > Viridiplantae > Streptophyta > Marchantiopsida > Marchantiales > Marchantiaceae > Marchantia > Marchantia polymorpha. The sequence continues at coordinate 13,639,602 of AP031357.1, forward strand.
CTTAGAATTCGACGGAGATTATCCCCACGGCCTCAGCCTTCCTCACAGGTTCTAACTCCGAGGCTCTTCTGCATGACTGTGATCTCACCTAACCACGATGCAGTTGTTGTCACCCATATCTCGAGGTGTTTCCTACTCCCACGAGCATGAGCGCATGCGTTGCCCACCCTTTTCTCAAAGGATATGATAATATTTTGCATTCAGACTCATCGACGAGAGAGGGGAGTAGCAGCCAAGTGGATAGCAGAAAGAAAAAAGATGGCGGGGAGTACGAGAGCATGTGTTTGCTAAGAGATTACTGATTTGAGGACAACGCTTGAATCCTTTGGAATGTTTGAAGGATTGACTGTGACATAACTCACACTTGCAGGGCCTCAGTATATGGCAGCCAACAACGTTGTTTTCTAAGAAGAGAACATCGCCGGAAAGATTGTCAGTAAAGAATACACTTCTTTACTGACAGGAGACAGAGTATTGTACCATAGCTCTAGAAACACTAGCCATGACCGAAGGTAAAGACAGAGTTGGTCAAAATGAATCTCTTGGTATATGAAGCAACGATGTTTGTTCGATAATGGATCTGCAAGGTCCGGAGGCTCGGGTGAATCCACAGTTGTTTGTAAGAGAATGATTGAAACTTGCGTCAGTGAGAGTGGATGTGTAGATTTTTTGCGTGCTTTATTTTACTCTAATGCTCCAAAGGTACTAAAAGAGAAGGATATGTAAAGAGTAACACATGTATATAGTAGGTTTAGTAAGAATATTTTTACGGAATGTTAAAACGACCACATACAGCGAATATGTAAAAAATTGACATATTGAGTAGATCTATAGAAAGTAGACATTATCGGGCCAATAGCAGGTAAGATTTGGTTGGTATGGATGCCAAGGAAGCTACCAGGTGCGAAGAGCGCACCCAGGGTCCTTTGACAAGCACTCCAAATCGTTTTATATCATGATGGGAGGGAGGATGGAGAGGCCTCCAAAATGAACCTGGGAGTGATCTAGTAGCCATTTTTTGCTAGCAACGGCTGGGTCCATGGTAGTATAACCTCTAATTTTTTTTAAACATCTTTATGATAATTTATCATGGTTTTAAATATTAACATTATTTTTCATATTTATATTAAATATTTTTTCGCACACTTATTTAATTTATGAATCATATACACAATGATACTTTAAGTTGAAAATTGTCATTCTTTCATATTTAAAATGAATATTTACATATAAAATCTTTAAATTTGTTGGAAAATCTATTTTTAATTCTATATATGTATTATTTGAAAATAACAACAAATTTTAATTTTTATGTTATTTGATTTTATTAAAAGATTAGATTTCTATATAAAATAAAAATTCTTATTCAAATTTTTTAGTTATTCCGTAAAAAAAACATTATAGATAAATATAATTATAATATAAATTAAGTCATTACAATTAACTAAATCTAGTCATAACTAAATTAATCATGATTAATTCCTTGGTTAATTTTAGTTCTATTTAACATATGGTCTTACAACCTGCCACGTGTACCCTTTGATTGACAGGAGAGTGATGTCGTGTAACCATCTTTAGTTAGTAAAAATTAAAGTAGAGTTTACTCTAAATGTTGATATATATACATTAGCGTGCACTAGTCATAGTTGTCACGTGAGCTATCCACGCGCTTGGTAGGTAGAGTGTAGATGTGTTAGTTGACAATGCCACATTAGCGATCATGTGTTTGTTAGGTAAGGATTGAGTGTGTTAGTTGGGAGCGTCACGTCAGCGATCCGTGTGCTTGTTAAGGCTATCCGTCACGTCATTCATCCACTATGAGTGAGATGGATGGTGGGAATCAGATCTTATCTCCTTGTACTTGTTGGTGAGAGCTATGTAAGGGAGAGCATAACCTTTATTGGTATCTTTCATCTTCAGAGTTTAAATTTTTATCTTCGAGTGAATTTCTCTCTAAATTCTAGTGTTACATGTGGTTGCACCTAACGCGCGTCACTCTGGTCGCGATCCGAGAAGATTGGTGTAACACTAGGGTTTAGAGAGAAGTTCACTCGAAGATAAAAAAGTAAACTCTGAAGATAAGAGATACCAACGATGGTTCTACTCTTCCTTATATAGCTTTCATCAACAAGTACAATGAAATAATATATTATTTCCACCATACATACCACTCCTAGTGGATGTATGATGTGGCGGATAACTCTAACGAGCATAAGGATTGCAGATGTGGCGTTTCCAACTAACACACTCAATCTTTATCTAACAAGCACACGGATCGCTAACGTGAAACTTTCAAATAGCACACCTATTTTTTACCTATCAAGCGCGCGGATCGTTGGCGTGACAGCTACAAATAGTGCACGCTAAAGTATCTAAATCAACATTTAGATTAACCTTTATTTTAGTTCTAACTAACTAAAGATGGTTACAATTGGTCATGCAAAAAAAAACCAGCTTGCTCCGCAAGAATAGAAGAAATACGCGCGTCGCTTGGTCTGATCTGATGGTTGGGGAATGGAGCAAATGCACGAACAAATGACAATCGATTGATCGCAATTTTCATAACGTAACTTTTGTATTGGTTTCTTGAAGTACTTCATTATTATTTTTAATCTATTCGGATTTGAAGTACTTCAGATTTTGTCGAACCACCGTTTGACGCCTAAACTCACGTTCAAAGTTCGTGCGGCTGCGCGCATCTATGATTACTGTAGATCAATGTTCAATTCTTGTGTCTTGGATCATCCAAATCTGATTCTCCTCCGCGCTTGATCTTGCCACTGCCTGGCAACTTTTCTACTATATCATTTGAACTCATTACTTTTACTTGTTCCTGGTGTTGGGTATATAAACCGCAAGGCCTCTGCTTTCAGTTGTTAGTAATTTCTCTCGCTTGTTCAAACCGTGAACGTAGACTTCTGAAAGATGAACCAAGTCATCTTTCAGAAGTCTCGTCTACTCGTGCTTGTGTCTTGTGGCTTTCAGTTTACCTATAACACAAACCATAGATTTAAAAATGTAATATGGAAAAAAAATTAAGACACATGACTCATTTGATAAAATTGTTAAAACAAAAATTTATTATTGAATATCTTTCTCGTTCATGCTACTTGAATATTAACATGGCATACAACATGAAAAATTTAAAATCAAATATATAATACAATGTATCATGAAAATATTAAAAGGTTTAAATTTGGACTTTTCTTTTTGAATTTTACCTTTTTCCATATTAACGATATTTTATATTTCAACATTAACTCTTGTACAGAGTACAAGAGAGTACTTCAAATATATTCAAAAAAAATCAGATAAAATTTTTTTCACTTTCCAATAAAACACATTATGATTTAGTATATGCATGATCTCAAGATGTTTCACATAAAATTGAAAATTATTAAGTCAAAAGAAATTAAGAAAAAATATCAATTTCTATTCATTTAAAAAAAATTCAAACATCTATCATATAAATCATCATGATTTATACTCACATTGTTTAAATTAGATTATTTTCCAAATTAATTCAATTAACATGACTTGATTGTGTAAACATGTATACTTTGAGATAATAAAAATAAATAAATAAGATGGTATGTCAATTGTTTTTATTAAATTTTTCCATGTAATACGTTATTTATCATTATAATGATATTTTGAAATAGCAACCAATTAACTTGATAGTTTGATTTATATGCTATACTATAAAAGTGTGTTACATTCGATTGTGTTATTCAAATAAGTATTATGATGATTGACTAGTAAATTGAAGTATGAAAGCATATTTAATTTGATAAATTTCTTCATTCAAAGCATAATATATATATTTATATTTATAATTGAAGCAAATTTAAACAAATGAAGGTCTATTTACAAAGTATAAGTTTCTAATAGTAATAGACATTGTTATTGGAATTGGACGTCAACCGTGAGAGGTGTCACTCACAAAGATAAACATCTCATGGAAAGTTTCATTGATCTCATAAAATTATGTAAATGCATTGTTAGGTTCAAGATTGTATTCATTCATCAACATTGTCATTTTCAAAACTACAATGTCGATAATATTAGCAATTTCAAGTCTATATTGGAATATCATAACCAAAATAGTGCTACCAAATCAGATGACGATGATGTTGTTTAAATTCCAACTCTAGAGCTCAAAAAAAAATCTAATCTATCAATCATTAATTTCATCAACTTTTCCTCTCTTGAATTGTTTTAATCTACAAAATTTCAAAGAACTTGCTCTTCAAATTCGAAAGAGCTCATTATCCATTATCTATCGACAAAAAATTGAAAAAGTTTGTTCGTTGAAACAATGTACCTTAGAATATCTAGCAAGATATCTAACTGCAGTCGAGAAAGACTGGACTTAAGTAGACGTCTAAATAAACATGTCACATTATACTTTTTCACAACTCTTTCAAACCAGATATGTAAGAACTAACTATTTTACCTAACTGTTGATAACCTATCACTTCGTTGGCTTCCAATCCCCTCTACGCTCTAGCAATTCTAATTTTGTTCACTTCGTGTTATGAATCTTCCAATCTATATAAACGCGAAGTCATTGTTTTACTCTAGCTCGCAAACCAACATTTGTAATCTGTTTGAGATGTCTCATGGTCGCCTCTGTCTCCGCCAATTACGCTTGAGCCGCGGCCAACTGCTCCTCAGCTGTCGACAGTTGGAATTGCAACTTTCTGCAATCTGCATCCAACCCTCTTCCGCACTCCAATTCTAAAGATCTGTCAGCCTCGCAATTAGCTAATCAATTCTTCCAACAAGCTACTTTGGCAGCCACAAACCGCTCATGTGAAGCCAAATGTGCTGGCGGCTCCTCCGCGCGCTAAAATTTTCTCTGAAACATTGCACAAGACTCCTCCAATTCGTCTTGAAGTTCTTCCTTCGTAATCTGAGCTGTGCAAACTTCAACCCGAAAGGCATTGCACTTTAGTTCTTGCTGCCTACAAAGTCTACTCTCAGCAACTAACTCTCGCCAAAGTTCTTCATACTCCAACTTCTTCGTCTGAAGTTGCTCTTCCCGCTCTTGCAAGGTTGCTATCATGGTCACACACTCGGAAGTCAAGCTTGCAACTCGTTCTGTCACCCCAATGGTTGCGGTCGTCTTGGCCTTCGTCGTGTAAGACCTGATGTTGTATGTGTGAATTAGAACTAGAATTAGCCAAGGAGTTAATCATGGTTATGATAGTTATGACTAATTCTAGCTAGTTATGATTAAGTCTAGCTAATTTAGCTATGATGTCTATACTTGGCCAAATAACTAGAGAAGTTCTAGAAGATTTGAGTAAGCACTTCTATTTTGTCTTGTACAAAAATCTAGATTCCAAGAAAAAAGACTTTTTGACTTCATGTTTAGTTTTGATTGGTTTGACTAAAGTATGGAATACTCTATTGGTTAGACTAAGTCTAATGTTGACTTAGTGGAAAGTGAAAGTTCTAGAAGTTGGAAAGGCACAAATGGCATGTCGCCACCTCAATCTACGGATTACTAAACATCTAGAAGTTTTAGAAGTCCAATGGCATGTTGCCACATATTGATAACTAGTCAACTTAACTATGATTTATCTTTGTAAAAGTAAGTTAGATAGAAATTACCATTTGTTACTATGGTAAATTTTCAAGTAGTATATATAGAGAGGTAGTGAAGAGACTCTTAGGCAAGTTTGGAGAGTTCATATGTAGGGACTTGTTTCATATATGAAACAGTGACGAATTTTCAGTACCTTGGAGTGTCAATGAGTGTGTGAGTTGGAGTGATACCTTGAGAGTTTGTGTGAGAGGGTGTTTGAGCTACGAGTATGATGCAAAATCCTAGTCTTCTAGAACCATGATGAGCTATCGAAAAGCCATCTAAGGTAAACCTGAGTGAGAGTCAGCCCGGAGGTTGCAGTCCATCTGTGCACCAACCCTACATAAGATCCCGCCAAAGACGCTCGCACCGAGTACTTAACCATCTTTCTATCTAAGTACTTCACAAACTAAATAGTCATATCATTCAAAAGATCCGAAAAACTAAACTTTGCCAACTTTGGCTCGCAAGCCAAAGATCCTTCGCCACAGTCAAATTCCATTGTTCTCGAAGACACTTGACACGAAGGCAACGTTGGTTTCTCGGTAACAATATTTCCAATTGTCGCCGCAAATCCGAAGTCACTGGTGGTTGACCCGAAGGTCGAAGACGTTGATCCAAAGTCTACGTCTCGGTCTTATCTTCTCCTTCTTTGCTTTCTGCCAACGGCTTCCTTAGGCACATCTGACGGTCGCCACTGCGAAGGTCGAAGTTCTTTTGCCGAAGGCCATTCGTCTTTCGTTCTTACATCATGCACTCCCACTGCAATACAATTATCCAATAACAATCTCATGATTTGATGCGCAAAGACAACATAGGATATGTGCATGAGTAAGTATCTATAAGTAAAACTCAAGCCATCGTTACTCTCTGGCTATACTAAGAAGATAATTTTGCTACATGTGCTGAACAATGTGCACTTGCAATGAACATTTTATCTCTTCCTTTGAATCATAACTTAGAAGTTATTAACGTTGTTGGGAATTCAAAATGACAACGGAGATTCTTTGAACTTCCATGCAGCCTGATGTTCATACAAAATGTTGCTACTCATCAACTTACAGAAGCTGCGATTTTCACATATTTGGAGCTACTACAAGAATAATCGACAACTTTCCGTTCAAGACTTGCATGATTAAGTATTGCAAGTCCACGGTAACTTAAGTCACATGTTTCTTAACTTGAAGAAAAGTTGAGAGGAAACAAACAATGATGAAACCATCTCCTACAATCCGTGATTGTATCACTTCGATGGTGATCGTTGATTGTAGCTATTATATGATAATACTCTAACCTTGTCAAGCTGGTAAGTTATCTATTTGAAACCCGACTTGTCTACAAACTTTATCTACTTGTATCTACTTGGCAGAAGATTGCTGGAAACTTTCCCTCCAACAACAGCTACTTATCTCACTAATTCTCAACTATGCATATATAAAATGGGCTAGCAACTTGTGGTATCTACCTATACTTCAAAGTTCTTCACTATGAAGTACTTTTGTGTTTTTCTGTCTACAATCTGAGTTATTGTCTTTTTTTTTTACATTCTTTGATTGGAGGTACGAACTACTGCCCCAAATCATGTGATGTAAGATTATGTTTTTAGTATTTTGATACAAAAAATTGCAAAATGTAAGCAAATTTATCGCGCGAACTCGAACATGTGTAGCGTAGCAAATACTGAACAAAGAGCAGACTCGAGCTGCCAAGGTGAAATTGGAGGGGATCGCGCTTCTTCAGGACAAGGATTTTTGACATTCTGGCAAACTTTCGTAGTCAGAGCATCCAAATATCCTTGGACGTCAGACGTGTAATCCTGTGTTAGTTTATGATAGCAAGTAATCCATGATAACATGTCACGTCCTCTGCATCTTGAACATTTCGCGAGGGTGAAGACGATGCCACACTCATAGGAATTTGACTACAGAGCTCTGTATTTCCAGTAGTGCACAGCCCCTGTTCTTTTGTTCTCCAATGCGCACGAATGTAGCTACAACTCGTAGGTTGCTTACGAAGCTTGCCTCTCATCTGTAAGGCGCTCTCCAATCTTCATACCCTCGCTATGTTGTGCTGGTCATGGGAATAGAAGAAAAGTTGTTGAGGAACGTAGGAGGTGAGAAGTCAGCGAGGGTTGCGGCTCGAAATTGGGCGAAGAATTTCTCCATCACCATAAATCATCATGATTTATCAACTACTGCCATATTCTCTCGTTATTGATATCTTAACATACAACTTAGCAAATGTTTGTGAAATAATTCAGGCATTAGTCATTAAATTTGAAAAGAAGATAATTTGCAGAGATAATAATAATAATTTGCAGTAATAAAATGCATTAGAAGTTTTCATGTGATAATTTATCCAAAATAAATGTACTTGATAGTAGAGAATGTTATAAAATTTTTAACTAATTCATTAAACATCAAATATTAAACACATTTAAATAATGAAAATAAGTTAACATGTATGATATCACAACAAATGTAAATAGTATTATTTTAAAATATGGTATACATGAAATCTCTTGATTGGAAAATGATATCGTTTTGAAAATAAACATTTATATTTGAATATCTTCTAACTAAATTTACAAGGGATTCTTTTTTTAAAAAAGAAAGTGAATTTTTTTTTAATTTTTAAGATATCATGGGAAAATTAAAATTTTCAATTTTGTATATAAATATATATATTATATGTATAACATAAATAGCTATAAAAATTTTATGTGTGTTGTATGCTTGAAACTTGAATATCTAAACATGTTACATAACATTAGCTAATACATAAGAGTAGAAGAATAACCATTACATGATTTTGCTATTAAATGTAGTAGTGTGTAGTAAAACCTATAATGATATGAGTGTATATGTCTTCATAATCAATTCCTGATTTGAATATGATTTAAACTTATACTTAAATCTAAATAGTCATGATTTTTATGTACAAAATTTGATTTCAAATCTCCTTATATCAAAAGTTTATCTAATAAACTATCAAATGTGCATTACTTAAGTTTTTTGTTAGTTTCCATGTTGATTCATATTATACAAATCTTTTTACTTGAATCAAATACCATATCTTGGAATATTATAGATTCAAATACCTTTTTAATTATTTTTTTCACTTCAAATTTCTCATAATCAATTATCAAGTTCGTTAGAAAAAATGATAATGATGTATTAGTGATTTGTTTTGATTGTGGTTTATGTATCACAATCTTGACCATGAAATTTTTTACTTCACTGTCATGAATCTAGTTATAAATTTTAGTGTTCCTACAACAACAATTTTTTTTATACATAACTATATATAATTTCCTAATACAATCAACTCTTTGTGATAAACATATTGATACTTATTTTTTGCAATTATACTATTTGTAAGATATGTAGTTGTATGGTACATTATTTGGAGATTTAATCAAAAAATTGAAATGAATAAATTAATCAGGACTAAGTTTATTATGACTAAATCTATACTTGACATATCAATTGAAATTTCTCTATAATTTATAAATGAGCATTGTTATCTTGTCTACTATAAAAATGTAAATTTTAATCAAGAATGATCTTTATTACATGTTAATTTTGATTACTTTTATCAAGTAATATAATTTTCATTGATTATACTAAGTTTAAAATTCTATTTAATGGCAATTTGAGTATATCAAACTCCTTATTAAATTTAGAAACAAAGAATTTTGTATTTGAATCAAATGCATATTTTTAAATATGCATAAATATAAATGACACTAGTCATATTTACCAAATTTAGTTGCTTTAAAAATAAGTTAGGTTAAAGTTAAAAATGTAAATTTTAAAGTTATTAAAGAATGGAAGATTTGATTAAATCTCTCATCCATGTTTGAAAAGATTTGTAGATAATTTTGCAAATATATATGTCTTTATCTTTAACTATAAAGATTTGAAGCATATGATATTAGAAACTATTCACATTGAGTTGGAAAAATAAAATTATTTTGGCAAACATAACTTTAGATAAATCCGCAGATGACGATGCTGAAGAATATTGCAATTGAAAAGATTGGTCTCATTGAAAAGATTTTATCTATGAGATAGAAAACTTTTAATTGATATAATTTTCTATAGATTTAGAATACTAAAATACTTGCATGTGTGGATTATATGAAATTGAATACTATCACAAAACATAAATATTATAATTAAAAATTCAAAAATGAATTTTTTATTAGAATTAGGCCATGAATGATACATATATATATATATATATATATATATAAGATAGTTATAATTATAACAATTAAAACTCAAAGCAATCAAATGCTTTAAAAAATGAACTTGAAACTAGATTTATCACATCATGAGTAATATTTTTTTTAGAGTGTCAATTTCATCTATGCAACAAACTTTGTGATGATTTTTATAGATTTTTTAATGTGTGCACAATAAAAAATTATATGATTTTGATCATTTTATCAAAATGGTATAAAATTTCAAGAAAGTTTATTCAATATTTAACCAATATGTATTTGGATGTAAAAATGTTTGTTATTTTGTCATATAATCCCAAAGTAAGTTATAATAATGACTATGAAAAAGTTAAAAGAGATAGTTGATCTAAAAATTTTTTATGGTATTGACCAAGTTGAAACAATATCTTGATATTATGGATTAAAATTAACATTTTTTTTTGTTATTTCAATAGAATTCATGATTTCACAACCTACAAGCTCATTTTAAAGATGGAAAAGCAATGATTATGTTTGATTTTGTGTAACCATCATTAGTTAGTTAAAACTAAAGAAGAATTTACTCTAAATGTTGATATAGATACTTTAGCGTGCACTAGTCATAGTTGTCACGTCAACAATCCGCGCGCTTGGTAGGTATAGAGTAGGTGTGTTAGTTAATAGTGTCATGTCAGCTATCCGTGTGCTTGTTATGGAAGGATTTAGTGTGTTAGTTGGGAGCGCCACGTCAGCAATTCGTGTGCTTGTTACGGCTATCCGCCATGTCATCCATCCACTATGAGTGAAATAGATGGTGGTATAAGATATTTTCTCCTTGTTGGTGAGAGCTATATAAGGGAGAATATAACCATTGTTGGTAACGCTCATCTTCAGAGTTTACGTTTTTATCTTCAAGTGGACTTCTCTCTAAACCGTAGTGTTACAATGGTATCAGAACAACCTTGTTATTTTCTTGAGTGTGGGTTAACCCTCATAGAATAGTAAGTGAGTGAGAATGAAGTGTAGTTTTGAGAGTGTATAGATGCAAGAAGATTTCATTGATCTGCATGTAGAGTGATGTTTTTTATGCAACGAAGTTGAATAAAAAAAGTCTAACGTCTAAAAGTCTAAAAATGATTATTTTTTTATTCAACTTCGTTGCATAAAAAAATATCATTTTTGGATGTACCTTGTGACTTGTTGGGGTGTAGATTTATGAGTAGAATGATGGAGTCGAGATTATCACTGTTTCTTCCAACAGTTACTTATGGAGAGAGTTGAAATTATATCATATATATTCTATACTAATGTTTCATGGATTTGAATCGCGAACCAACCGTCCCGGTTTGGTTCAACACTTATGTAGAGATTAGAATAGTATACTGAACGAAGAGATTATGAAGAGATTTTCTTGTGATGATTTATGGGGAAGAACACTATATAGCTATGATAGAATCATCATCATGATCAATCTATACATTTTTTGACTCCTATTTTGATAGCTCAAATAGTGATTATACTCACCTTGTATTAGAGTGAATGCAAGAAAGCATGAGGGCATCAATCGATATGGATGAGGTTCTCAACGCAATCATGGCGGAGATGAAGGAGTTTTGAAAAGCTATAATAGATGGGCATACCAAGTAGCAAACTATGGAATATAAAATCTTTGCATTGGAGAATGAGAAAGTAGAGAGAGAAAAAGTTGGAGAGATTGAAGTTGAACCTCAAGTTCAAGCTTATCAAGTTCAACCAAAACCAACACCTATTGATGTAGCAGAGTTAAATAGAATACGTCTTCAAGAGATTGAAGATCAAACAATCTTTTGCTTCGAAAGGAAAATCTTGTAAGGTGGAAGTTTACAAATGGAGTAGAGCGATGGGAGTGTTAGAGAGATGGATAATGATGATGAATATTCATTTGTCTCATTTTCATGTTTCTGATAACATTGCATGAATAATCATGAGATTTTATCTTACGTATAAGAATCTCACATGGTACACAACACGGGAGAAAATGCTTTTAGAACAAGGTGTTATCATTTCGTGAAGTGGAATGCAGGAATGACTTCTGAAAAAATTTCAAACAAAAGCGAAAGACTCATGACTCCGAACCAAAATCAAAATTAAGGATGATTAAAAGTATATTATATTTCTTTTTAATTTTTTTTCCTTCATTTATATCACTTAATAATATATTACTTGAATTTTTAAAATCATAAAAGAAAATAAATTCTATTTCTATATATGTTTTTTGAAAACATTCCATCATTCTGCATTGTAAATATAATATACACCTCAAGCTTTTAATTTCTTTCAAATAGTATTTCAAGAATTCACTGCTGTTTTATAGAAACTATTAAATATTTTGGTATACTTTTTTTAGATTTCTAAATAATAGATTATTATTTTTTGTTGAAAATAAAATTATTCATTTTTATTCTCTAAAATATTTTTCAAAATTTCATTCATTTTTCTTCAAACATATACCAACAATATATTTGGATTATCCATATGGTCAAAATGATATATTGATGTTGATTTTAGTCAAAATGAAACAAATGAGGTTCAAATTAACTATGCAATTATAAATTGAGTCATAAAATCCAAAAGTTTCAACATCATATCAGGCATCATTTAGGATATTATTGATCATATAAAAAATATTCAAGTCAAGTTTCAATCTGAATTTAGATGAATTTGCCATGATTTTACATCTTTTTTTTTATACATAGTTATCTTCATTACATTTTCTTCTGTTACTTTCTCTTTAAATATTTTGTCTGTTTCAAAAATCAAATCTGACCGTTGGATATTTTCAATATTTATTTCACATGAAATATACACATTAAATTTAATTTTGAACTGCTAAGATGTTTTTTATGTAATATAAATGCATACAATGATTTTTTCATTCTCTTTTCAGTTTAAATTCTAAAATTTTTTATCGAAATTCCAATAATACAAAAAAAGTATTAAAAACTAATAATCATGTTATAAGAATTTATTTTCATTTTTAAAAGAATTTTGAGACTCTTAATTGTTAGAAAATAAAATTTCAAAATATACAAAGTTATTACAATTTCTGGATTATCATCAATCTGAAAAAAAGTAGAGTAATTTCTTTTTTATTACGTCTCTAATTGAGTGAAATCAAGTTATGAAATCTGAAATTTATATTATTTGGGTTTTTTTATTTTTCTAAATTATATTTCATACTTAAATATTAATGAGATTCCAATGAATTTGAAATTTTTTCTACAAATAAATTTATTTACCGTAAATTTTTTAGCATTTTTTGAATTCAATTATTATAACTTTTTGATAAATTGTATTTCAATAGTTAAGTTTATATTTATATTTATTGATTTTTCATTCTTCATAAACATTGTATAAATCTACAACCTTCCGGCAAAACCAATAGCGAGTGAATTCATAATGAAGAATCCACCGTGTGTGACCGCTATATAATGAAAGCGCTATATCGCATGACGTTATAACCAGCTATATCGCATGACGATATAACCAGAGCAAAGTACATAGTGTCAAGTATACTCCGTTATCTCCATGATCTTGTACACAAAATTTCATTTGGAAAACAGTTTGGTCTGAAAATAAAATGTTGAGTCAAAGTGTGACCTAGTGGCTATATATCAACAGAATGTGCGTTGAATATTCTAGCAAAGTCATCATATTATTCTTCTTATCTTTTATTTCTAACCATATTATTCATTATTTAGATCATCAATATAAGTAACCTTAATATCAACGACTATTTACTTCAAGCCACTTAGACTTTCAAGAAATATCTTCTAACAAAAAGTAACACGAATAGTTTCCAATACAAGAATAATCTAAATTTTTGTATGTATAGAATAAGTAAATGCATCAATTGAAAGAGATTGCAAAATATCACAACATGCAAAATTGTTCACGACAAAAACAAATTGTACGCTTTATTTATTGTAAATCATTTCAAGACACTTTTTCCAAACATTAGAGCACTCAAAGTTGCGGAAACAAGAGAGTGTCTTTGTATACAATCACATTGCGTCTGCAATTGAAAATATGTTCAACTATCACTGCCAAACCCGGTAAAGAAAGAACGTCCTTTGCAAGTGCACTGATAAAGGGAAAAAAATAATCATGAACTTTTCAATATTTGAGCGGATGAACGGTAGTATCTTCACATCGCAAAGATAAGTATCTATTAGTTTCATCTTCCGTTTCATTATCCGCATTGCAATGAACAAATTACAGTTAACAGTTGAGTTTCATGTGACATATTTGAATTGATCTCATTGGCGCCATGAAATATTTTTCTCTCAGTCACCAACTTTTTCAAAAGCGTAACAATAGCACTAATCAATCCTGGTTAAAGCGACTTAAACTCCTTATGCTCAAGGTATTTATTTTTGAACCTCAAGTTCAAAATTACAGACATCATATAGGATTTAAAAATCATCTGTGAAAGAATAGTATTTGGAAAAAAGTTGATGCGCAACGACCAGAGCGTTTTTCATTAGATTTACATTGTCAAAAATAGTCACATGTACTTCAATATACAAGAACAATTCAACAAACGCATGCGATCACAAAGAGCAGCGTTGGGTACTTCTCCCTTGACATTAATCTTAAGGCCTCTTCAAACTTTTCAAGTGATCACAGATGTTTTGAAACCTTCGCGATTAATCATCATTAAATTGAAACTTAGCTAGCTTGATGTTTCCGATTTGAGAATCGGTACGGAGACAATTCTTGAGTCCATTCTAAACTTTAATTGCTCTTTCAACCATATAATATGTTGAATTCTAATGGCTTGAGACATCCAAGATCAATATCAAATTTTCACAATTGGCAAGATTGCACTATCCTCGCACTTGCTTTCTTTGCTTATGACAAGAATACAACTTTTTCACTATAAATCTCAGTTTTTGGATAAGGTTAGAAGCGTTATTGTTGAGAATTTTGTTGTCGATTGAAATAAACTCAATTTTTTCCAAATATTTCAAAAACGCTTTCACTGACAGATTGATAATATGTGGCAAACATCGGATACTTGAATCATCTACGTTCCAAGTTTTTGATATTTTTTCCTGTATGCAATAATCGGCAATAGAGTTTTCCAGAGTAACATTAGAGTGTCGTTGTTTGAGGCATTTTCCATAATCAAACATACAATATGTCTGACAATTTCAAATTCCTCAACGTTGGTTTGACAATATCTATCAATCTAGCTCCACTATGATTAGTTGTGTACTGTAAGACCGGATGTTGCACATATGTACTAAGTCTTAGAAGTGGTCAAGTGATTAAGGATGATCAGCCAAGGAATAGCTATGTCTAGCTAGTTATGACTAAACTAATTAGTTATAATTAAGTTTATCTAGTCATGACTAAGTTTAGCTCCAATGTCTATAGTTGGCGGAATAATTAGCGGAGTTCTAGAAGAGTGGAGTGACCACTTCTATTTTGTCTTTTACAAGGAGTAAACACTTTTATTTTGACTTTTACAAAGGTCTAAATTCCAAGGGATTAGATATTTGACTAGAAGCTTAGATTTGATTGGTTATAAAAGATGATTTGGCTAGACTAAGTCTAATGTTACTTAGTGGCTAAGAAGCTTGTAGAAGTTTAAAAGCTTCCAATGGCATGTCGCCACCTCAACCTCGGATTCCATAGACTTCTAGAAAGTTTAGGTAGTCCAATGGCATGTTGTCGCGTATAGTGGATTAGTCAAACTTATCTAGATAAAAGTGAGTTAGGAAAAATTACCACATGTTAATATGATAACTTCTCAAGTAGTATAAATAGAGAGGTAGAGTAGCAACTCTCAAGCAAGTTTGGAGAGTTCATGTGGAGTGACTTGTTTCATATATGAAAGAATGACGATTTTCAGTACCTTGGAGTGTCGATGTGTGTGTTAGTTGGAGTGCTACCTTGAGTGATTATGTGAGTGGGTGTTTGATCTATGAATGTGAGGATAAATCCTAGTCTTCTAGAACCATGATGCGCTACTGCAAAACCATCTGATGTAAACTTGAGTGAGAGTCAGCCCGGAATTTGCAGTCCGTAAAAGTCAAAAGTTTTTTGTGAAGGAATCCAGTCCGGCCCAACAAAATGGATGATTATAGCCAAAAAAGAGAATGGATTTGGAGATGTCCACATGTCTAATGACATATAACTGCAGAATTGCTTTTAGACAACTCCCTCTTAAGCTTAGTATTCATCCCTTTGATTAATTTCAATATACCGTTTTGAAATGCATCAACTTTTGAAATAATTACATTGTCATTTTTGCATTTGAGTAATATTTTCAAAAGCGTTAAAAATGACTTTGACTCAATAAAAGTGAACGCTTCGGCCCTTGAAAACACAAAATTCTCAATCGACTCACGAATAAGATCATCAAATATATCTAAGGTTGCTGCTATTTTTTTCTTCAAGGCTGAGAAATTCTAAAGATAATTGTCTATTGATCCCAACAATGTGTTACTGCTTCAAGAATATTGAATGTTATGATGATTCTTAAGATGTTTCATCTTATTTGATGTACTTGACCCAGTCTTCTTGAAGATATCTTCAAATTAGCATTATGATTTTCTACAGTATTTACAATATATCAACGTTTTTTCTTCTTCGTCTACATGATTAATGTGCTCATAAACCGCACCTCTTGGTCTTGTTACAGATATTTTTGCAATAGATGGATAAAGTTCTACGTATGTTGACTTCCAAGCATGTTTCAGATCATCATCTTTCAATAAATGTGCAATGTCATTATTGCTATATAAATTCTCTTGCTCATTTTCAAAAAATGAGTCATCAACTTGACTTACAAAGGCAAGATTCTCTAAGTCAACGATAAGAAAGTTGTGGGCAAAATTTTTTTCTCTATCCTAGACCTGCAACTGGAACAATGAATATGAGACTATATGCTTTGTAGGAGTTTTCATTGTTACCACGATGGAGTCTGACACTTTAATCAAAAATATGAAAGGTAAATAGCAAATTTCAATGTCGCAATAGTTCAATTGCTTGAGGAGTATTCTTCTCGATGAATGTGGCATGTTGAAATTTGCTTCAAGAATTTTCCCTGCAGCAAGAACAAGTAAGAAAAAGATCACTATGTCAATGAAACTTGATTTTTTATTAGATGATAAGCCGAATGTATTTGGGACCAAGATGCAGAGATGTTCTTTTTCAAAGAAGTACAAAAGTGAAATTTATAACGATAGAAACGTATTTTTGAAATTTAATTTGTTCTCTGAGATTTACATATAAAAAAAGAATATGTTAATGAATCTTCAAAAAAAGTACTACAATGCATATGAGCAAAAAAAAAGAATTTACTTTCTTTTGAAGTATTATTTTTTATTATACTATAAATCTCACTTTAAGAAAATGTGATGTTGGTGTCTTAATTTTATGAAAAAAATTGGCCATATAGAAAACAGAAGCTGAACGTATGTCATACCACAGAACTGCTCAATTTTGGTTTTTTTGGGATTCAGTCCAACGCAACTAATTTCTATTCCGAAATCATTTTTAATGTGTCAATTTTTGTCACTGTTTCTAACATCCTCTGGTAGACATCACGCTTTCTCTTAGAAACACCACATTCTCTCTTAGAACGTCGCGGATCACACACTCGTTCCGCGACACTGTCTCTCTAAAAGTCTGAGATCACTCTCGGATTGTCTTGAAACACTCTCAGATCACACACACACTCTCAGTACGTTTCAAATTAGTCTCAGATCGTCTCAGATCACACACTCTTTCTCAAATTGTCTTCAATTGTGACACTCTCTCTCGAATCACGATCGTGTTTCTTAGAATGTCTCAAATCCCGTAACTCTCTTACAGAACGTTTCGGAACACTCTCGAATCACAAACAATCTCTCAGAATGTCTCAAATCGCGACACTCTCTCTCAAAAAGTTTCGAATCGCTACACTCTCTCTCAAAATGTCTATACTCCTCTCAAAACGTCTCAGATCACTCTCGGATCGTCTCGAAACACTCTCAAATCACACACTTTTACTCCCTCAAAATGTCTCTCTCTCACAATGTCCCGGATCACTCTCGGATCGTCTCGGTAGCCAAGATGTGTGCTCTAGCGCACTCCACTCCTTTTGTATTCTACAATGTCTAGGGTTTGATTCCACCGCCGCCAACCAGCGGATGACTTTACCCTCTAGGTTTTGGGTCGAGTATAGCCCTTGATCTGAACCCGATTCGAACTCGGATTTTCAGGTTCTACCCGAATCAGATCGGAGCCCTATGCACAACTGGCTCGCTCTTGCGACGACAAGTACTTGATGCCGATGCTCGTCTTTGTTGCTCGGCCTTGCCTCTGCTCTTGCTTCCTCTCTCTTTCACTCATCAAGTAGACCGAGCAGTAGATCCCATATTAATCAAGCGTGTATGTAATGGCCATCTGCCAAAACTAGAGCTCATTCTGTCCTTTCTAGTATGTAGCAAAATGCTTTGATGGAAACTTCGTCATCACAATGCAATCTTGGCCATAAGACTTGCTTAAATTGGACAAAACCAAGACAACAAAACTTGTGTTCGCCTCTAAAATCTAATTTCTCCGACCTCGAAGAATTTTCCGTCACATTTCTCTAAAAATGAACTTGCTTTACTGACAAGATTGTCAATAACTTGAAACAAACAAACAATGTTGTTCAGTCAAAACTTGAGAGTTTTGTTTTATCGAATTTGAAAGTCTTGTCGGTCGAATTTTGAGTATCACTTTGATATTAACTTCTTTCACAACTGTTGTAGTCAGAATACCATCAAAAATAATATGTCATTGCTTCTCTGCCTTCACAAGCTCTATAAAAAACTCTGAAGATTTTGTCTCGATCTGCAACCTCCGGGTTGACTCTCACTCAGGATTACCTCGAATGTCTTTTTGATAGCTCATCATGGTTCTAGAAGATTAGGATTCCTCATCATACTCATAGCCCAAACACCCTCTCACACAATCCCTCAATGTATTATTCCAACTCACACACTCATCAACACTTCAAGGTACTGCAAATCATCATTCTTTCATATATGAAACAAGTCTCTACATATGAACTATCCAAACTTGCTTGAGAAGTTCTTCACTACCTCTCTATATATACTACTTGAGAATTTACCATGATAATTCCTACCTAACTTACTCTTACAAAAATAAACCATAGTAAGGTTGATTAGTTCTCAATATGTGGTAACATGTCATTGGTCTCCTAAACCTTCTGAATGTTTACTAATACCTAGATTGAGGTGGAGACATGTTATTTGTGACTTTCCAACTTCTAGAACCTCCAGTTGCCACTAAGTCAACATTAGACTTAGTCTAACCGATGAAGTTTCCCGTTACTTAGTAAAACCATTCAAAACTAAACATGAACTCAAAATTCTTTTCTCTTATAATCTAGACTTTTGTACAAAAGAAAATATAAGTGATCACTCGAATCTTCTAGAATTTTTCTAGTTATTCAGCCAAGTATAGAAATTTTAGCTAAACATAGTTATAAATTGATAATTTAGTTATAACTAGCTAGACTTAGTCATAACTAGCTAAACTTAATCATATCTAGACTAACCATGATTAACTCCTTGGCTATTTCTAACTCTATTTCATACATAAAAAATTCGGTCTTACAAATTTGGCTTCCACGAGCTCAAATTCCTTAGAGAAAACCTAGAGACTAGAGAAAAACATAAAACAGTGAGAAAAACATTAAGTTCAAAAAAACGCTCACATTGTCTCAAACACTTTATACTCAAATGTTTGCCACCGTCAAAAACAAAAAGAAACATTAGAAATCTTACATCATTGTCAGATTTCTGGCACAGTCATTCACTAAAACACTATCGTCACTGTCAAAAAAATTTTCAGGTATAGAAAAAACTCATCATCAAACAAAATTCATGTTGTGACACAAACTTCAAATCTGAACCTGCACTGATACCAATTGTAAACGTAAAACACATCGACACACTCAACCAAACCATCAACACAAGAGATACGAACATATAACATGGTTCATCTTCAAGTGCTATGTACAAGCGGGGGAAGAGCATCATAAAATTATATTGAACGTTTCGTCTGGTTATACAAAAACCTTGGATATATATTCCCAACAATCAACCTAGCTATAAATGGCTAAAACATGAGATTACTTCTTCATATGAGTTTAAGTCAACAAATAATCACCCAACAATTGAAATCATTCATTTTGATTTCAAATCTAAAATTGAATTTTCTTTAAATACTTATATTCTTTAAAATATGTTTTTAGAATTTTATATGAATTTTTTTAAATGGAAAATCTGACTTTTCAATAGCAAAAATTCAAATTTGTGTGCAATCTTTATCAATCAAGCTATGATGTATGTTTTTGTTATAATGAACACAACAATGAGACATGAAAACGAAATATTGTATGAAAACAAAATATGATTCTAATTAAACATATAAGTTTTGACCTTGTATATCATGATCAATCGATATTATACAAGCTATAGTAATTAATTGCATCCCACAACAGATACATTGAACAAGTTGTTGATTGAAACTTGCAACGTTGAAGTGAATTTGTGTATTTTGTCAATGAAAAACTCATACATGTATAATTTCTTTGTCTTAGAAAAATCGAAGTGGCAGATGCATGAATTCTTCACTTCATGCTCTTTATATAAAATATGATTCATGGATTTTTTATGAAATGAATGAAGAATGTAACATGAGTAGAATGTGATACAAAAACTAACTTGCTAAATTTTCTCATATCATTTTATCATGTCGAAGTATCGTATGCTACATACCTATGTTAGTACATACATTTATGAAGATCAAGCCAGGAAGACCAACAAAAGTTATTCCAAAACGTAAAGTGGTATACTCCAGTATACCACTAACCACGTTATGTCATGTTAATAATGCCACGTTTAGTTACATCATATCATATGAGTGAAAGAACATAACATTGGTAGGATGGAAACAATAAGCCCTTTGACCTTTACTGTCTATATCTTTTTCTTTATTACTATTACAAACTTTGTTGTCTAGAAAGATTGTCATCTTGAACGAAATAATTCATTATAAAGTAGCCAAGTGGCATAGAACTTTGACATTTTATTTCTGTGAATGTCTTCGTGCATCAGGACACGCGAAGTTGACATTTCAGAGTGATTACACTTGAAATCTGAACGGGAAGTTAAAAGATCGTGAACTTCTCAACTCCAGCACAGTCCACTAGAGATCAGAAGTACTAGCTTTCAGTTGACTTCTTATCAAAAGCGACCCTATAAGAACCATTTCATACCCGAAGTCTATGTACTGTATGTGCTTTCGAATTGCTAGCTGCTGCCCTCTGCTAGTACTCAGCTTCAGCTGAAAATTATCTTTCCAAGCTCACTGGACCGGAGTTCTGCGGATTCTTGCACAGAAATGCTGCACAGCATGATTTCAACAAGGACCCTGTGTCTGGTTGTGGCTCTCATGCTTGTAATTATACACTATCAGGTTGCAATCGAAGCCCTCCCAGGGCGAGAGATGATAGAAAATTTTACTGGAAAAGCATTCTCGCTTGTTGAGTGCGCTTGCAAAGGTACTTTCTGTGCAGGCAGAGGATGCGTATGCAACAATCAGTGCTTTTGTAAATGCTCATAGTTGCAACAGAGACTTTTATATTGCCTCTTACGTTCGGCGTGAGTAACTATGAACTTCGCAGAGCGACAGGCTTAACATGAACATCACCGGCAAGTTCAGAGCTGTGCAGTCGGGATTGCTTTGGTGCTTCACAAAGAAAATGTAAT
Source organism: Marchantia polymorpha subsp. ruderalis (assembly GCA_037833965.1). NCBI lineage: Eukaryota > Viridiplantae > Streptophyta > Marchantiopsida > Marchantiales > Marchantiaceae > Marchantia > Marchantia polymorpha. Next base: position 13,661,221 of record AP031357.1, read on the forward strand.
GACGACTCACAGGAAGCTTCATCAATTATGTTCAAGTTCGATCTGTACCTTTGATCCCACCTAGGCTCATTTAGACATAACATGCAGATTTCTAGAAACTACACATAATCTTATGGAACACTACGTCTCTGACCACAGTGTTCCAGTTAGGACGGATGATCACACTGAACTTTGTAATCTGCTTTCAAGCCCGTATGAATAATATGCCCATAAAAATATTGACAAGAATATTCGTATACAATATCCGCGACTCCACTTCACACTCAGTCTTCTGCACTATTACATGCACACGTCTTATGAGTTACTCGTGAAGTAAACATTATCTTGCTGAGAAGGCGATTAAGCTCTTGGTTTGAAGGAACTCAATTTGTTGTGAGTGCGACCCATCAAGAACATGAAATCCAGATGGAAGCAGAGTATCGAACCCCACTCACAGCTTCGTTAGAAAACTTCGGACGGTATCATGTTGAACACTTTGACAACGTAAGCCCTTCACAGATTTGAAAAGATACAATTATCTTCTCTAGAGACTGTCCTGACTGTGCGATGAGTGTAGATTAACATTCGTTTGCACGTCTGCGAGTCTACCTCAAAATAAGTGTCTGCTCTGAATAAATTCGCATGCAACCCATGTCAGTGATCCTGTTCATGTACTGCAAACTTATGTCCCAGATTTGTGAGTTTGTGAATTTGGATGGGGTGATCGCATGGCCCCGTTGGTTTTTTCGCTTGTGACAGATCTCTGATTCATATATGGATCCGCTTTCGCTTCCTAATCTAACCGTCAGTTCGATATGTGCATGCCTTCGTTGTCTGCCAACAGCTTGTTACAGCAATGCCGCAACTTTATCAGCTGGGAGTCTTCGGTGAGCAGTAAGCTCTGTTCCGAGAATTGATCCACGAGCTTTGGACTCCACGCATGGCGCCACACGCGTGGAGATGAATCTCAGATTCATCGCCAGACACACCACATTCATCGCCAAACACCAGATTCAGAATCTGGTGTTCACGAACACCGAGCGGAAGTATCCAAACATAAATTCATCCTTGCACAGGTGCCTTTCCTGGCTTACAGAGCAATTCTTCGCTCACATTACTACTCTGTTCCTGTGATGCCCCTCAGGAGTTCCGACCATTTTTTTAATGAAACCACGGTGGCGACTCGTCCACTCTGGATTCGTATAACACTCGGAAGCGACTATGGTACAAATCCAGGATCAGACTTCACTACGCACGCGATAGACGCCCATCCATTGAGCGAAATCGATCGATGAAAGGAACCTTTTTATGAACTCCAGCCGGGTTGGTAAACATTTGCACAACAGTGAGGGTCCAATTTTAATGCTCACTACAGGATTACCTCACTTCCATTTCCATTATTAACGTGACCAGAAAGGGAACTAGCATCATCTGTTCAGCAATATTTGTTTAATTCAAGTACACAACTTTAACACGATTAATATGATTGATTTTGGACTCAAAAGAAAGTTGTATGAATAACTCTTTTTGAATCAAAATAGATTTTGAATCATGTATTAAAATATATATATGATGATTTTCAATATTTTTTCACGCATATGAACTAATATCTCAATTTAGAAATTTTGTATTTGTAAAAATCGAAAGAAAATTTATTTTACATTTAGTATAATAGATCTATACAAGATAAGATTTATTAAAATGAAACAACATCAGAAAATTTGATAAAAAATGTGATAAACCTAGAAAAATTAAAAATAATTTGAAATTTATCAATATTTCCAAAATATTTGAATTTTTTTGAATGTCATAAATATCAAACCTTAATTTATGCAAACACTGAAATTATGTTAAAAGCATGCATCATTCAAAAAATTGAAGAAATCCATGAATATTTTAATTTAAATTATTCTTTCTTACACTAATTATGGTATTATTAAAGATTAAATTTAACCAAAAAATAATAGAAGAATAAATTTCAGAAGTCTTATAATTAATAATTTTGATAAGATTTGAAACAAGAAAAATTATTATGGAGGAAATTTTAATTTATTAATTGTTTTAATATTATTAAAAATATTTTATAATTAGAATTAAAAATATTGAATTTTATTATATGGGAAATTTTTCAAACATACGTTATTCTATCTCAATCATGAATTCACATTCTCATCGTGATTAATAGCATCATTGCAACAATTTCATTTTATGGACTTTTAGCTAACAATTGACCATCAATTTATAAATAATCTACATAAAAATAATTTTTTGCTTTCAGATTTAAATAAAATATCATATGATATAAAATGATAATAAATTCTGCAAAAAAAATTCATATTTGCACACATATATGAATTAAAAAATAATTTCCTATCACTTGCATTTGTTATTATTAGTTTTACTAACATCAAAGACAAACAAAATGAAATCTATAGTGGCTTTAACAAAATAACATTTTCATATACAAGCAATTTTGATTGTATAAGATAAAAATACATTAGATACAATGAAAATTTATGTGACATAGATCTTTATTTTACATTTGTATCAAATGTGTTTTTATTTTTATTTTTCCATACAGTATTTTTTATACATAAAATATTCAAAAATGATATTTTTATCAAATTGATAAGTATCATATGTATTTTCTAAGCATCTAAAGTTTCAAGATTCACAATTCTCATTTTAAATTTATGTTCATCACTTAACATTGTGAACATATACTCATTAACTAAACAGTTATATAAGAATTTTGATATTTTGTTCATTTGCATTAACACAAAGAGTGATGAGATATATCAACATGCACACATAATCTTTTATCCGCTGGCAAATAAACACTATGTTACAAAGCTTTATGATTGATGCGGATGATAAATTCACAGAAAATGAATCCAATATATATATATATATATATATATTTCAGTTTAAAATGATATTTTATATCATATGTTAACATTTTTTATTATATTAAGAATATTATTATCATCTTTGGGTAGATTAAAACACTACAAACATAAAGATTGTTGACCTGTAATTCATATTTGGTGATAGTTCAACAAGTTGAAAGTAAAGCTTTAATCAGGATACCAACAGTTGTAATGACATCATAAAAATATCAATTATTTTATAGGTAATTTCACATTGCATTATGTTGATATTTATCTTAATTTATTTAATATAGTTCTAATCAGACTATATGTAATTTACGAAATCAAATAACTCACTCTACAAGATATTTTATTCATGTTGCAGTTGGATGTTGCTATAACAAGAATATAAATATTGGTTACGCTCATTGTATTTCAAGCAAAGATTTATACAAAATAAAAAAAGTTTAACAATGACATGATTTTGAAGTCCTGAAAACAAATTCTGATATATGAAAACTAATATTGTATGATAGAGATGATAAAAAATATTTGAAATTTCAAACTAATTAACATAAAAGTGAATATGACGATAAATTGGATTCACAATTATGAAGAAAATGGATTTGATTTGAATTGGTAAGGTTCGAACATTTTGAGTATAGATTGATTTCTTTTGACTATCATTAGATCATGTTAGAAACACAATATGGGATTTTGTGGTTTATGTTCTTATTACTTAAGTACGCATAGTACGGATTAACAAATGTTAACGTTTTATAAATGCATTATAGAATATATATGTAAGTATTTAATTTGCACATAGATTTTCATTATTAATTTCCATTACCATTTACCATGGTTTATGTTTTATCTTTACATTTAGTCATTTGCTTCAAATAAACATAATATTTGAATTCCTACATTTGAATATTGTCTATTATTCACAAAATTAAGAATCTTAAAATATAAAGAATAATTCAATGCTCATGTCATGTATAGGTTGGTAAGCCAAATAGCTTTAACTTGTCAAGTCATGTAGGAAGTTTATTCATCGAGGCACTATTGGAATTCCTATTGGGAATCATATCCGTGTAACACATTTGATTTCGGGGTAGTTAATTATTCATCACTTGGGGTTAATTAGCCCTCACCCTACTATACAGAAGTCATTCATTGGTTCATTTCGGTTATAGTTTTTGTGTGGTGAAAACTAAACTTCGTGAGTTTCTTTATGATCGATGTTAAAGATGACTCCCTGACTTTTGCCACGAAGAAACCATGACGGCCACCTCCGCCTTCGAGTAGCCACGTCGAAAGCCTAGCAACGGAGACGGGCTCATTGGAATGAATTTCTACTCAACCATGAAGAGTTATTCCCTACCGAGAATAACTACACACCCTTGGGAGGATCAGGAGAGTTCTTTCCTAAGTTTTAGCACGTCTCTACCATAAAGTCCAGCCTGCAATGTCACACAAGCCTGCCATCGCGAATGTCAATCTTGATTAGAGAACAGGTCATACATTCATACGGACTAAACGCACACAATTCTTGCACTCCACTAGACCATCAAATTCACGTGTACTCAACATTATTTTGATCCCAATCAATGTCGCGTCGCAAAACGCGAAACCTCATAAGTCTCATTCATAGTACACCCAAGACTCAAGAACAAGTCCAAGAGTATGCTCCACGACCGAAGCTGAACTTTTGGAACTGACTCGACACAGCGTTGGTAGTGCCCTCCCCTTGAGCCTGAACATATTCTGAAGTGGACGTAGTTCACGAAGAACTCTCCATGGCTAATCATAAATTCCTTCCATTGAGTCAATCTTTGCTGCCAGACTTTTGACGTGGCTACTTGAACATAGAGATGGCAAGAAAGATTAAGCGTACATTGGAAATTTGCTAAGTTTAGTTTTCATCACACGGAACCTTTAACCCAAATGAACTGATGAGTGAACTCCCTATAGTAGTGTGACGGCTAATTAGCCACCCGGTGATCCGCCCCCTTGATTTCAACCTTATGGTAATCATCCAGTACAGTACTACCATCCTTTTGTATTCTGTACTATTTTGTCTCCCGTTGAACCGTCTGGTTATTCTGCTCTGTCCATCTATACTGTAGTATACGCAAATAGTACATGTAAATACTTGCAAAGCTCTAAATCTCTAGGCCTTACAGTGTAAGGACAAAAGGAGATGGGTCAGCGTCCGCTTGATAATGAAATTATCATGTGGGAACGTATGTGAAACTCACGAGCTTCCCTTTTTCGATTAGCCAAATCGATGGTGAGTTTACACGTTGAGATATTACCTGAAGCAGCTAGGCATTCATGTCACGCAAAGATAATTCGGGTTTAGTAGATGGTGGAGAACATATTTTTCGATTTGCCTTTCCCATAGTGTTCTCGTCCATTTTCCTTTCCTCTGAAGTAATTCCCGTTGATGATTCGGACCCAACCGTTCTCTGATCTGACACCGCTTCTGCGCAAAGGAAGTACTCGATACACGACGTATAGAGAGTCGTATACGAGTAGTATAAAGGACACAGCAAGTCCGTCAGGCAGATCATGCGGCGCCCGATCGGTGTGGATGGTATTGGGAAAAGGACCGTTGCCGCGCTTTACCGTTGCCCAGAATTTAAACTCGCTCGGGAGGCACGATCTGGTGGGCGACAGTGGCCATCAGATCAAACATCGACGATAGAAGGCCGGGCCTGGCGCTCTTGCTCTTCCCCCCTGAACTCTCTCTCTGCAGCACATCGAGCTTCCCTCTCTCTCTCTCTCTCTCTCTCTCTCATGCAGCTCCAGATCGCTGTCCACTTTTCTGAATCTCCATGGAATCGTGCGCCGGGCGGCAGGCGAAGCAAATCGCCATTGCGAGGAACTCGCGCTAGGAAGCAAGCGATGCTATGCTGCTAGCTGGTGTCGAAGTGGAGCTCGGATTTGTGCCGGCGGCAATCGGGAGATTTGTAGTCGTGTGAGCAATTTGGGTGTGGAGGGGAGGGGGAGGGGGAAGAACAGAAGCAGAGCAGAGAAGAGCAGAAGGCACAGGAGTGGAGATCGAGAGCTGGACGAGGACGACCCGGGGAAGGTGTGTGCGGAGTCAGTTGTCTGGAGTTGCGTATGACGATGTGATAAGAGCTGGGTACGGGAGGGCATGCAGGGAAAGGGTGGTGGCAGGGATCAGATATCAGGTGATAGAACGATGCCGAGGCCTTGTAGTCCCAGGGCAATCCGATGGCGAAAAGGGGAAATTATCGGAGCCGGAGCTTATGGACGAGTCTATATGGGCATGAACCTCGATTCCGGGGAGCTGCTGGCTGTGAAGCAGGTGTGGTTTACGATTCAATAGTAGCGGTTCTGTAACTATCTCAAAAGTGCTTCCATTACAGTATGATTTGGTCTCCACTGGCTCGAAATGGTTATACGCGAGTTAGGAAAAATTATGAGGCGTGATGTGAAGTAGTTTTTGGTCCAGTGTTTGGCCCGGTCAGTGTGCTGATTTCGGTAATTGAACCAATTTCAATTCTGTCACAATTCAAGAAGCGCTCATGGGTTGCTGGGCTTGGCGAACTTTGGTATAAGTAATATGAAGGGCTCCAGATTGCGAAAGGGCTAGATACAGAGCAATAAGTTGATTAAATTCACGTGATAATGTGTGAGGTAAAGGGCAGTAGTCCGTGGTATTGTGGAGGTGGAAGACTGGATTCTCCGGCGGGGAGACGGTATCTTGAAGGAGTTTCTTCAAAGCTTGTTCGCGGAGGGCGGAGTAGACGTGTCATATATAAGAATACGTCAAAGGGCATATACACGTAGTTTGCAGAGAATGTCTTTTCTCATGTGAGATAGGAGTTATTAAGTAGTTCTGTGTTGGCGTGTCACAGGTTCTGATCACCGTGAATAACGTCACGAAAGAGAAAGCTCAAGTGAGTAGACCTCAATCCTTCGCTTCAATCTTCCATACAGCGTTAACCGTGCAAAATAATGGATACGTTCCCCCAATAACTTTCAAAATAATGGATACGTTGTTGCTCATTTCCTTCACTCATGGACACATTTCCTCTCTGACACATATCTTGATCTGGCCCCTTGATTAAACTACGGCTGCAGGCTCACATCAGGGAGTTGGAAGAGGAAGTGAGGCTGTTGCGCAACCTTTCACACCCAAACATTGTGGTACGTCCCATCGGATTCATGAACCCATGATGTTCAGCAGATGTGATGATTCATTCAATTCATGTCGTCGAGTGACTCAAATCACAGGGGGAAGTGTTAGCCCTACTGGCTGAGCCACACTTCTTGAGTACAGCTAGGTGAAGAGTTTCAGGGGTGCATTCGACTCGGAGAACAGCATTGCGCCTGAAATTCCAGTTGGAAGCAACCCAGGAATTTCTTTGGCGATGTCATTCATAAAGAATTTAAGAAAAAAATTGAACACGTGAAGCAGGAGATAAGTAGATCTTTCTGCTAGTTGATATCATTCTCTGTAGATTCATATACACTCCCAAGAATTTAATTGTTTCATGCTTCGTGACGTGTGGAATTTCATCAGCGCTACTTAGGCACCGCTCGAGAAGAAAAAGCGCTGAATATTCTCCTTGAATTTGTCCCCGGTGGATCTATAGCTTCACTGCTGGGGAAATTTGGATCTTTCACCGAACCAGTAAGTCCTCTACAACGCAAATCCAACTTTTGATGTGAACACCTTCAGATTCACCGTAGATTAACCAAGGAGTGTCGTGGTATGCAAACTGATCCCCGCTACCATTTTTTATTGAATTTCTTGCTGAGGTCTGCCGTGAATCTATCTTCGTTAGCGTCGACTTTAGATTTTGTAAAATCTTCTGCGCTGTGGAATATATCTCTTGCAGGTGATTCGGATGTACACTAGACAACTGCTTTTGGGGCTGGAGTACTTGCACAGTAACAACATTTTGCATCGAGATATCAAGGTGAGGCATCTTGCTGGTGAGATAATTTAATGACAGCGAGCTAAAACTCCCTCTCTACCTGTTTTTACGTAATTCAAGGGCGAAGCTCAAAATTTTGTAGCCTTCTTTTGACGGGTTTTCAGGGTGCGAATATTCTCGTGGATAATAAAGGATGCATCAAACTTGCTGACTTCGGTGCTTCAAAGAAAGTGGTTGAGCTGGCAAGTCTCTAAAACCTTGGATTCTACCTCAAGTAGTTATTTTTTATGCTTTTTGTTTTTTTGAAATCTCGTTCAAAATTATAGGGCGTGACACAGCTTGTACAGTCCCATTGCAGTGTAGCGGCTAAGTGTTGCAGTTACTCGACAGTATTCATCAATCTCATTTTCTTTGTAGACGCATCAGACCTCGTCACACGTCCCGTGTTCTTTTCAGTTGTTTCAATTCGAGGTTTTCGGGATAGTTAACATTCTCATAGCATCTCAAAAGCAATACTCGCTAATATTTTTTTAAATCCAAGAGAGGGGTGACACATAATGTATGTGACTTCTATTTTAGACATATTCACTTCTAAAAAATCTCAGTTCTGATTCTTTATCAAAGGTGAGCCAGTTGTTAGAGCCCTGCTAGAGTGCGGACTTAGAGTTGAGCGTGGATGAAATATCTACCGAACCTGCGTTTGAAGTCACTTACAATATTCGAGTATGGTGATTATGTTTTTAAAACCTAGCCGCTTAGTAAAAGGAAAAATCTCGCAGAGAACGAAGAGTGATGCACCTCATGTACATCTATATTATACGTCTTCTGTCCGTAGTTTGCAACAATACCCCGTTGTGAGGAAGAAATTGGTCTCGAACTGAGCTGGCGAAATATTAATTTGCCATTCTGGGATATTTATGAATTACTGGTCATCTCTTGAAATGAGAGCATGTGTGTACTCTGACATATTTCACCATCGCTTCAATTGGTAGTATTTGCAGAAAGAGTGCAAAGTCCAACGTTCTAACTTGCAAGTGCTTACAGGCAACAATTTCTGAGGCGAAATCGATGAAAGGAACACCTTATTGGATGGCACCAGAAGTTATTCGGCAAACGGGTCACAACTGGTAGATGACCGTGTCCCCCAGTGGAGTTCAAAGAGCGCTAAAAAGTTTGCTTTCATTATCTGAAGTCATCAAGTACACATCGTTCACTATTGTAAATCTATGCGATTCTGTGGATTACATACATCATTGGTGTCTATCCAGCTAGAGTTTGACTTGGTTTCTGGGCATTCAATTTGGTTTTGGTGTCAAAGGCAAGCAGACATATGGAGTGTAGGGTGTACGGTCATCGAAATGGCGACGGGCAAGCCTCCGTGGAGTCAACAGTTTCAAGAGGTTGTTAGAAGCTCACAACTCTGCCCTCAATGAATAACTCGAGGAAAAACACTCTATTGATAGGCTGGACTTACATTGACTTTCGCTCTCTAACATAATGCGAAAGTTGTTCCATAGTCGTCAGATATCATATCGTAGTCAATAGACTCGTCATTCACCTCGCTCGCCTTGGACCTCTAAAATCATCTTACATTGTGGTCCAGTCTGTCTATCTAACTGGAAACACCCATATAATGCTGCACAGAATGCAAATTGTTTCTGTTGCCAGCTGGGGACTTTTGTAAAGATGAACCCACGTTCCCTTAAATGTAAGGTGCAGTCCTGGCTTCATCTCCACGCGGAGTCCCTAGTTCGTTTCAAAATCTCGTGTTCCAACAACCCACTAGCCACTATCAGGAGGAATAAGGACCAGTCTTTCAAAAACTTTATCTCGATTTCTAGTTCCTAATTCAGTGAAAAATTGCCGTTTCTTTCAGGTTGCTGCTTTGTTCCACATTGGAACAACAAAATCTCACCCGCCAATTCCAGAGCACCTGTCGGCTAATGGCAAGAACTTTCTCTTGAAGTGTCTTCAAAGGTGGGTAATCCCTCATATTAGATGGGGTTTCTAACAATCGCAATTCTTTAAGTTGCAGCTACATAATCGAGTATAGTAGATAATAATTTAGCGCTTTCTGCCCAACTCGGCTTTAACTCCAACTCGGAGAACTCTAATGTCAAAAACAAACGCACTGGTCCTGGGACTCATCGGTGTGGCCTACATCTCACAGGGAACCGAGGCTTCGACCGAGCGCTGCTGATCTTTTACAGGTGCGGTCATGTTCCATGTAAAAATTCCTTGCTTGTGGACGAGGATTGAAGAGCTAAGTAGTAGTCTTTGGAAAAAAGAACGATCCTGTTTGATCCAAATTCTATTTTGTGCTGGATGTCAAGTTGCATTACTAAAATGTGTGTACTAAACCCTGATTTTTATTCTTGCCCGTGTATAGCATCCCTTCGTAACTGAGCAACTTCGTGAAGAATCATCTGGTACCAAAATTTCGCAGCAGCGGTCTTCTGTAGCCAATTCGGTATGTCAGTGAGGAACATTTTATTTTTCTAATCTACAAGCATAACTTGAAATTGAATAAACTTGTTGAAAGATCTAACGGAATATCCAAAATTCTTGGTCCTCACCACGTTCTTTTGCTCTGGGCAGGGGTTGCTATCCAAGGACGGCAATTCTCCACGATCCATCGGAAGAACTTACACTAGCATGTACGTGTCATTTTACCACTTTATGTGAAGCGAGAATAGCGTACAGTTCATCAAACTTTTACCACATATTGCAGTTTCTCCGACTTGTATTCTTGGTAGATACAATTGTACTGCCTCTCGACTTGCGTAACGGACTAGCTTGAAGGACATGGTCTTGTCACTTGAATGCGCAAACGGCCTAACATGAGAGTTTACAAACGATTTTTAACTCTGTACATGTTGTTGTTCAGTCGCGACGGATCCTTCAAACCAGCATCTTTAAAACCTGGGCATTACAGCTCTCCTCTAAGCAAAGGGCTTTCAACTTTGAAAGGGACCGACAGTTTTAAGCCATGGGATTCAAGACTCGATGGACAAAAGGCTGAAATGTCTTATGGAAACGACATGAATTGTTCTGTAAGGCTTGACTCTGTCAGATGCGACTCCTTCTCTGGTGCAGGTAACTCTGTCAGGTTTGATTCTGTAAGAAGCTCATATCAGACTGGGGCAGGACATTCTGTGCGACTGGATTCTGTGAGAAGCGAGTTTCTTACCGAGGTGGGTTCATTTCGCACTTGCCTGGTTGGAACAGATGTGGTGTACATACATTACAGAGTATCTTCATGGATTTGGATACGTTAGTGACTTGTTTTTCTTTTCTTCCAGCTGAGGTGGATATTTAGATTAACAATTTCTGTTTAATATTCTCAGAGTTACAACCCAATGTGCGAACCACAGAGCTTCAATCCCATGTCAGAACCTTCGCTTCGAGAGGGAGATGGTTGGGCTGATAATCCAAGAACAGACTTGACGTTCAGAAATTGCGACAGAAGTGAAGAGGCACCAACTTCTCTCCGTGAAGGTGGTGTAGGCGATAGCGCTCAAGATGATGATGACGATGTGACGGAATCGAAAATCAGGGCGTTTTTAGATGAGAAGGTAATGTTGTTGTGGCCACTTTCATCTATCTGATTTCAGTGTAACTGTGATGTCAATGGGTCTCATCAATGACAAATCCTGTCTCTGGCTTTTCAGTCTTTAGTAATGTGTTCAATTTGAAGAGTGTGTTTTCATCGTCATGTTCAAATTGACAGTCAATATCAACTCATTTGGTTGCTATGTTACAGGCTCTGGAGCTGAAGCGATTGCAAACTCCACTCTTTGAGGAGCTTTACAACATTTGGAATACGAATCAAACAGGGCCGTCAGAGAGCTTCATTGCTCCATTGAGTCCATCTCCTGCCAGGCCTCCGAAGCAATCACCGAGCAGTAAGTCTCCAAGTCAAAGGAGCAGCTTGAGTGGGCGCTCGATCAATTTGCGAAGCAGTAGAGATAGCGAACAAAGCGTTGGTTCGGGCAGCCCAAGTGCAAATGGGGCTCCCAGTGTTAACTTCTCTCCTCTTGTGGAAGTCCCTTCACCTAAGCTTAACGAATGGAAGGGATTACTTCATGATGCACAATGTGGAATACCTCCTCCTAGCCCCAGGTACACATTCTTGATAATTCATGAAATGCATGCGGTTTAAAAATTCATAGTTTAATTGACACCTGTGACTCACGAAGCGACTTATCAGTGCCTAGCTGAGCTAATGTTCAGAGTGTCTTGGATTAGGAATATCAAAGGATATTCACGAAAGGCATATATTGGTTGACAGAACTAAAGGCTCAATGATGTTGCAGTAGACATTTGGTTAGCAATTATCCACAAATTCAGGAGAATAACAGTGCCGAAGACGGTTCTCCAATAGCACAGCGCTTGTATCTAAAGTGCTATGTCTAATTGCAGCTTGAATTCGTCCGAGCGCCAGAGGTTATGGAAGGAGGAGCTCCAAGCCGAGCTGGAAATGAAGCGAGGTACAGTATGTTGTCTTTCATGTGGTCGGTTTCTCGTCGAATTAAGTAGAAACTTAACTTCTGGATTAGGTATGATTCTCATGCCACTGTTGTTGCCTGCAGAGGAGAAGCGGAAGCTAACACGCCAAGCTAGCACACTTACAAACTCCACGTCCTCGCCCAACAAAGACAAATCTTTGCAACGCTATGGAAGCCGCCTAGCTTGCGCTCCACCAATCCCGAAATGAGTATATAAAACAGTAGAATAGAAGCTCCAACTAGCCTTTCCTCCAATTATTGGGTGGGAAAACTACGTACTCTGATTCCATGTATGAAATGAAAATTCATTGTTTTGCCAGCTGGGTCAAGCACGGGTCACACTCATCAGTGACCGAGCGTGAGATTTGTTATTCAGAGTTTCTATGCTGAGCTCTGCCCCCTTCCCCACAAACACCAGCCCCCACCCCGTACCAACAAAATTCCTCCATGCTAACTCGCTTGCTCCATCGGAGGTAAAGCACCTTTGCGTGTCTACTGTTAGCATATTCAAAGCTTGATCCAATCTTTTGCAGAGTAAAGCAAAAGGATTTCTCGGAGGAAGAAAGGTACATCCTCACACACTGAAAGTGCCAGGGGCTGTGCTCCCCCAAAATAGATTTCATGACACATTTGCTGCTTCCAATTTTTTCCTGTTAAAACTGAGTCGAGAGGAGAGGTGGTGTTAGTCCCTACAGCAGAGTAGTGCTCCAAAGTCGTTGCTCAAGGAAAGAAGTACATATATGACCTTCCTAGAGTTCAGTATGTCGGCCAAGAAGTTTGAGTGTAAATAAAGATGTCAGTTTTCTTGCATACCTCGGATCCGAGCTTGAAACCCACACCGTACCGGTAAGCCGATTTGAGCTGAACTGAGCGTCAGTCGTTTCGTTGTGATTCTTGGGTTGTGTCCAATTGCGGGGAATCAATCAGGGGTCATCGAAGACCTCCCCACGCGTACGAACGCGTCGTCATCATGCATCCCGTACCGTAGTGACCACTGAAATCTGTCATCTCATCTTTCGGGTATTCTGCTCTTTAAGTCCTACATTCATTGACCCCAACTCGAGCACCGTCACTTGGCGCATAAGGAGCCTACCGATTTGCCACCGTAAACCGAAGCGTATGCAGTCATGCGAACAGTCTGGCTACGCTCCATTAGTAGAATGAATGACGATGTGCTTCACCATGACACCGAAAAGTCATAAAGTGGACTTATAAAACGAATCACTCAGAGCCAGGATCGAAAGCCGAAGTGGAAGGAAGGGCAACTGTACCCAACACACGCGAGATCACCAGTCTAGTGTGGGACATTTGCCCATCCCGTAATGAATGTCATTCCCCCAGACCAGATAGGACGAGCGTCACGATCATTCATGCAGCCAGTGTCGTTTGTCCAAGCTGACATCGAGTGGAGGCCTAGAGGATTCTCCACTTCGGTTCCTTTGCACGTGTCGTCTCTCACCTACAGTGAGAGCTTCATGTCTGCCCAAGCCGAAGAATCTTTCTGTGATCAACAACAATACAGTGATCTAAAAATCTGATTTCAGGTGAATACGTCTTCTGGAAGAGGATTGGTATACAAGCACCGACAAACCACTATGTGCATGGCTGCATGGCTCCTGTCAATCCACTCAGATCTTCAAAATAATAAATTAAACGGAATGGATAGATTCTCTCCTCTGTGGACAATGAGTTTTAGTCTTCATGGTGGTGCAACTTCCTCGAGTCATTCATTCCCTCTTTATAGAAGTATATCACTGCTTACATCAACTAAACTCCGGGACATCGTGTAACAGGGCGTAGAAAAGAAGAACAAAAGTCGCCATAAACTGAAATGTTGGATATTTTACAGAGTGAAGTATAATGTGCCGGACTGCAATGTATATGTCTCTTTGTTTGAACTGTCATACATATAAATTATTGAACAGATGGAGCAAATTTATTCCAACATAAGTTACAACTTAGCCGCATGTGGTGGCAAGGTTGACTTGACGGTTGGTTTTATTTGACATTGATTCACTTCTAGAAATATCTTTTAAGTTTTCTCCCCTTAGATTTCTGGTGATTTAGTTGGCTAGAAGAGACTTCAAACTCAGTGATTTTTCTTTCAGGTCGACTGAGATTGACTCAGTAGGCAAGAATTTACTGGGGAGTTTTCACCGTCATTTGGGTTCTATCCTGTGATCAGATATTTTTGTATACAAGATAAAGTAATATCTTTTGGGTCACTGAGTCGGATGGCAAAAATATTGCTGTTGCATGTGGAAATAGATCTTATTTACTCATAAATTATCTAGAAGACGATTTATTATGGTAACAGACTAAAGCAAGATCAGTCTTAGTAAGTTTAGAGTCGGAAGATATTGTTTTATTGGAGATTTTTCTACCTTAGAAGAAAGTCTAAACTCAATCACCCCCCTTTGGCTCAATTGAGACTGACTCAAATGACCAAAGTTTTCTTAGCTCCAATACTCTGCTAATAAACTCCAATTTAGCAGAGTATTGGAGTTTATCAATGTGGCTCTAACAGTCCAGTTTATTTGACAAGCATACATCATGAAAAGAGTATTATGCATTTATCGCTTCTATTGATGAAACTGTCGAAACAAACAAGGTTAAAGTCATGTTAAGCCTTTGACCGATGATTCAAAATGGTTAATTTTTAGCATTATAAATTATTAAGCGTTACGGTTTTAAATGATATATCTCCGTTTTGGAATTGACAAAATTGCATGAAGCAAAGAAATTACACCTCTATCACTCTCTTTGATAGCATTGTGTTTCAGATGATGTTGTTAGAATATATTAGTTTATGGCTTTAAAACGTTAAAATTTCAATATATCTTTTTTTTGTAACAAATTCAGAAACTTGTTAAAGTAATTTAAGAAATATAATTTTTTTCCTATATTCGGAGATATTTATAATTTATCAGTTGTTGCATTATAATTTATTGAGCTAAATTTGAAATATTTTGAGTTAATACAAAAATTACTCATGAATTTAGATTGTAGTGAATTTCAAAATTTTTAGTATATATCTTTGAATGTAAATTAATTTTTTGGAGAAGTGAAAAATATTACCACGTCTCAATTTAAAAGATTGAATATATATTTATATTTATGTACGTATTTTGTTAATAAATATAATACTGAATTAAAGTCATCACTTTGTTTGAACTATCAATAACTTTTTCTGTTCACATGTCACTAAATAAGAATTTTAATAACTTCCATCGACAATCATATTTCAAAATATGAATTGAGTCAGAGCTAATATAATATGTGCCATTAAGTTGAAGCAGATTCATGAATAAGGGAAGCTTATGCTTGTGAAAACGTGCAATAAACACTAAAATCATAACAACACTCCCATTATGGCCAACAATATAATCAAAAAACTATGGCTTAAGCAATACAATTATTTTAGTCATAACAACTGACGTAGTATTGGATTTGGTTGCTGTTAAAGAATTTATTGAAAATGAGAAATTATTTTATGATTAGAAATTTATAACAAGATGAAAAAATTTTATTTAAAATCAAAATGTGTTGTTTTTACTTTAAATTCTTATTTATATTGGAATCATTAACATAGTGATTAAGTGAAATATTCAGTAAAAAAATGTAATACAAATTTTATATTGAAGTTTACAGCTTAAAATGAAGTATATCAAGTCATTAACAAAAATTGATGGGTAAATCTTATCAAGATTAACAAGGATGAAACTTTTACAGTAAATCAAGGATTAGTTTTTAAGGTAATCTTGCTTTGCAAAATCTATGTGGTATGAACTCTTCCACTATTCCAGGTATAGTATCCAAAAATTTCACAATAAAAATGTCATAAAAACCTATAATATTTAAATTATATCTACTATTTAATCCACAAACAAACAATGTTACATTATCTAAGTCGCTTGTTCTTAAATATATATGATATCTTGATTTTCAATGTAATGAATATAAACACATTGCCTACAATATGAAATTTGTTTTATTATTTTACAAATACCTTACTTATTAATTTTTCTAACATGTTGTGTTGCTTATATTAGAAAGAAAAAAAATAAAATCTATGACTCATAATTCAGTAATAAGTCTTGTGCACTTCATCACAAACATGTGAAAATCCACATCCATAGAATAAGCCGTCCACGTATCGTGATGATTAACCTAACAATAACATATATCAAGATGGAATATATATGTGCACACAACACATTTCAAGTGCAAGCCATGCATTCATATGATTTTCGTTGTCTAGATGCTATTTCTTTTCCTTTATTACCATGGATATTGGAATACTTTTCTATGGTGGGATATTTTTCCGAAGCAAAACCTCGGAGTTCGATATTATAGACTGTGGATGGATGCCCGACTTTACGTGATAGACGGGAGAAGACAGACGACACTTGTTGCATGATTGCAATTTTGCCAAGATCCCGTATTGAGATGCTAAGATTACGAGGATAGAGTCCAAGGTTCCAATGGGGATCTTTCGGAGGCTCCAAAGAGTTTTTCACTGTGAAATAAGTACAGACAGTAACATGTGCATTCTTCTTTTCAATACAGAGTTGAGTTTGTTTCATGTGGTGATGACTAGATTACCAATATTACAATTCTTTACGTGAATCTCTATTTCCGGCTAATACCACAACTTACTGCATTAATTTCCAGCAACCTGAGTTTGTGCTATGGGATAAGTCTATTGAGAAGTAGTATATCACAATCAGACAAATATGTAGGATGATAATTAACGCGATGACAAGTCTACACTAACTGCTGTATGTCTGGATGTTTCCAGATTCCTCTTAGAACTCATACCTTGTGCACCGTGGCATGATTACCTCATGTATGCTTTACAATCATGCAAGTCAACAACATCTGAGTTGATACCATATTGTATGAAGGAAACTGCTAATGACTAGGCAGGTTGAGGACATAAAACAATTAATTTATTGATATCCAACGTAAGCGCTCCAAAGTTTCAGCTTCTTCTACAGTTCTTCTTTCAAATGTATTTTGAAATATCTAGATTGTCTTATACTTTGCGTAGTAGATCAGACATTTCCGCTTATCTCTTGAATTTTCAGCTGATTACCCAAAACAATTTAGAACAAGATGTGAGTCAGAACATGATGTACACAACCATGATTTGGTGTAAATGGATGGAGGTCCAAGAATCATATGGTTTCGAAGCACCTCGCTGATACAAATTGCTGTCAATTGACTATGGGCTTTATAGGAAAATCTTTCAAACAGAAGAAAGCAATCATCTCTTTACGTGAGTTGACTTCAACAATAATCTATCTAGATTGAAACTGCAAGCCCAGATTCCAACCTTCCGTTGGAACTTTCTATCTTCCTTTTCTGGTGAGTTAACTAACCTGAGTACGGCTAAAGTCACTTCTTCTGTCGGACTAACAGACAGACTTGAACATATTCTCGCCAGGCCAAATCCACGCACGAATAGGGAGAATGGGGAGCTTTGAAGAATTGAGTGGTTCTTATGACGATGTTAAATTTTGTCTCGTGTTTTTTATTTTTTCTTAATCTTCAAATTATTTTATTTTTTTATTCATATAAAAAAATCAAAAATCATAGTAAAAAGTTTATTAATAATTTGTTAGTTTTTAAAAAATTTTTCCAAAATTCAGGAATTTTTTTTACAAACGCATATTCTTACTTTGATCAGACATTGTTGTGTGTTTGAATACTGTGAAAATGATATGTTTTTTGCTTGCATAAACATAATTAGATGGACTTTAAACATTAGTTTATCAACATTCATCTTGCTGTCTTGAGATTCAAGATGTCATAGTGTAAGTCATTTTTTTATTCTAAAGAGTAATTTTCTTCATATACTTTGATTCATAATTTATAGCTATAAAAAAATCTGATTATCATCTAAATACAACTGTTAGAGTTTGAAAATGCTAGTAGGTTTTAAACTAGTTGTTTTTATCAAAGATTTTAACAAAAATATATTGCATAGAGAAAACCGTATTCTACTATAAATAAAATCTACATGCCGCGTTTGAAATATATGATTGCAATAACTACCTTGTTTAATTCCATGAACAAACTGACTTTGTGAAGAAAAATTACTTAAAAATGATTGTATTATTCATCATGGTTTTAAAATTATAATCTTTTAGAATTTGTTAAATATATTGGTTTGGATCAACAATGTGCATCTTCATCATGTTGGTATGGTATTATCAAAAAACAATGATATAATACAACTTGTTGTGTATCTTTTAAAACATATGACTGAACACAAATTCAATAAAATGTGATGTTTGCAGGATAAGAGTAGAGTAGAAAAAATAAGTAGACACAGAATATTTATTTTCCTTATTATCAATTTATACTGAAACATACCTTTACTTGGTTTGGATGTATATTTTTTTTTGCTAAAGTTGTGTTCACAAATCCTAATTTAGACCAGTTTGGTTTCATTAAATATCTTGAAGGAGAGCAAGTATACTTACAATAACCAAGATGTTCCAGTATATATATATATGCAAAGGGTTTTTTTTCCTTAAATCACTCTATTATTGGAATTCCATAAAGTCAATGATGCTGATTTCAACACATTAGCGAGAGCATACTAGGCTAAACAAATTTAAATATAAAAAATTTGTATACTCTATTTTAGTCCACGCTTATTCATTGTTCTACATAAAGCACCGGATTATGCAATCTATTTGAGAGCAATAAGATTAATTCATAACTATTTTGATGCTGTAGTATTATGGAATTTTTTTTGTAAAAAAGATCTTATCTTAGTAGGGTGAAGAAAAGTGTTGTTCACATTGCCATTATATACATCAAATTTTCAGATCGTTTCTTAAATGTTTCAAATGAGAAATCAATTTCATGTCTTCAGAGTTATAGCTTGTACAACTCGTATATTCACGTTCTCGTTGAGAAAGTAGAAATAAGGTGTAAGATGCATTTCTCATTGTGAGGCTATGGGGCACAACCCTGCTCTAGCCCTTCGGTTTCACACCTTTACGATATGATGGCGTCTTCTCTCCTTGTGCTCTCCCTCCATCACTATGCGGTGCAATGGGCAGGAAACTTACTGCAAGTGGAGGAGGAAGCCTCCCAATGAGACCCATCGGAGCACATGGGGAAGAAAATAATCGTGCGTAATTCGAGACGATGAAGCCTGGCAATATGTCAAACAGATAATCGACCTTTGATTATATTAATCGTAGGATATAGTAATTTGTCAAACGAAGGCCACGCTTCGGGACTTCCACCTGAGCGCAAAGTCTCCTGCTCGTACGGCCGGACACGGCCCTAGGAAACCGTCGTTCACTTTCACGGCAAGGCGTAGACGGTATCTTTGACGTCGCAGCTGCTATGTACTTTACGATACCTTGTGACGAAGACAAAGGCCGAGCCAAAACGTGCCAGCTTCGGAAAGCGTACGGCGGTAGGAGCGACTTTGACTCACCCGTGGACTGTGCAAGTTTCCTTCGGCCGAAGTTCTTCTTTTGGAGCAGCCCGGGCGGAACGGGCGGGGCATATAAAATTGCATTTCGCATCCGCCCGACCCGACCCGACCCGAGCCCGGGCTGCCGGCCTGACTGCCTGCAGCGTAATAAAGAGAAGAGATTTGAAAACTCTGAGCCTGTGATGCATGCATGGCATGGTATGGGATGGTTTGAATGGCTGGCATGATGGCGAGCCCATCATCAGTGTCCTGTACCTGAGAGCGACCGAGAGAGAGTGTGTGACTTAGTTGACCGGTCACCGTACGTACGTACTGCGGACAACTGCGTGAGACAGAGATCGTGTCGGAACGAGGGAGGACGGCGTACTGACTGCACGCAGCGAGAACGTCGTAGGGTTTATAACGAGGATTCTCGAGCCCAGGCGATGGAATTCGATCGACGCAACGATGAGCAATTTCGCTGAGGCCGAAGAGACGAGCAGCAGCACGAGGCTGGTTGCCATGATTCTCGTCTGATTTGGCGATGAGGGGGGTCGGGATCTGCCGGAGAACTGCAGCTGCTGCGGCGTTGTGGGGCCTACAATCGTCTCGGCTCGTCAGCCATGGCGTTTCCGGAGGCGCACCGAGCAGTACGCTTGCCAAGGGTTTTGCCTGTAGGATCGGTGGTGAGATGGGCGGTTTCGGTATCGTAGGTCGTTCAAGGTGTGAGAATTTGAGTCGCTCGTTTGCTACAGCACATAAATCGCAATTGCGCGGGGAATTGCTTGGAGAGGATCATCCGACTGGTCTTCTTCATGTTTTGCGGTGTGAGATTGACGATTTGAGGACGCAGGCAGAGGTGAGATGAATCTTCGAATTTGCGCTGGTTGAAATGATTTTTCCGTTTTATATTTGGAAATTGGTCCTCAATGTAGAATGGGTCTCTGCAGGCGATCGCGTCGAGGTCACCTCCGAAGCCCTTTAAATTGGTTAAGGATGAACCCGGAGAATTGGAGATAACCCTGGAAAGGACATATGGACTCGAAGATATTACAGTGGGTTGCATCTTGCAACTTGTTCCAAAAGATTACCAGCGGGATCCAGTTCAGGGAGAGGATCCGGATATGAGGAAGAAGATGTTGCAACTCACCATATCCATTAGGAAAGGTGCTGAGTATCCTGTTTTGAAGCTTTTGTGTGAGGGATACCGAGATGGGTTTGCAGTACATCAGGTTGACTTGAAAAGCGATGCACCGGGCGAGACTGTCTACCGTCCATATTTTTCGTAAGAATCTGAACTTTTCCTAATAGCTCTTTTTGTGTCTCCCTCTCTGTTTAGATGGAAATGCCCGGAAGAAATTATCTGACCTTCTAGTGGGATGTGAACTGGAAGTTGCGGGGTTCTTATGGGGGCTGCATTTGGGAGTGCGAGGTTGTCTCAGTGTTCTGCAGTCTTACAAATACGAGCTTGCGAACACGATAATGAATTTGTGATATTTTCTTAAAAGAAATGACATTTTCTCTTAAGACCTATTCTCATTCCTTTTCCATGTTTCTCTGTACACCTAACTCCTAATTCACGTAACTTCAGTTATCATTCACGTCCACGCATTTCTTTCTTCTGAACACTTTCTGTAAAGTTACTTCCTGTTATATATTTCCATTTCCTCCAAAAAACAATATCATCCAGATTAACTGAGAATTGTGATGATTGCCATCAACTGCCAGGCTCAGCAAAGACGGTGATGATCTTACGAAACAATATCTTAGATTGTCCTCGTCCTTTTTTTAAAGGTTTTGACAAGTATACAACATAAGAAAACTCCACATCTAAGCAATGTTCAGCTTTAGAAGTTTTCCATTTGCTGTTTTTTGTTTTACTGCATTGCAAGCCTTTTTTGTAGGTAACAAGGTGTAAGGAGTTGGCTTCCTCTGCTAGATTTAAAGAAACTCGTGTCGGTCGATTGCAAGTTATCACTATTCTAAACAGGTTAGAAAGTGGTGTGTCGTTCCTTTCTGAAACTAACCATCTGTAACAAGGGGCCTGTCAGAGCTTGTAGATTTCCAGCCAGCAAGGCTTTTTGTTGGACATATCGAAAGTAAACTCGGCCGAAAGTGGCAGATTCAGCTCGGGGATTTGTATATCTCGGATGAAGCAATGTTGTGTTTGAGGATGATATCAGCCTTTCGCGGAACCTGAGCCTTCTTCTTTTCTTGATGCTTATCCTTCACTTGCTTGACAGATTCTTGAAATAGAGGCCAGACAGACTGTTTATTTTGCATTTCATTTCACTTTCCTCTTTGATTTGTAGAAGTTATGCCAAGCTTCACATGCTGACGTCAGATGTTTATATCGAAGACTCAAGAGTGATGTTTCAGTTAGTGGCTGAATTTCGAACTACAGATTTTCAATTCTTCATTTTCAGTGTCGAATTCAGACTAGAGAGAGGTTCAGAAAACATCCTTCCATGAGTTTAAGAACCACTTCAGAAAAATATAATCTGCTTCTAATGATTTGTTGGATTGCTTCTACCACTTCTTAACTTCACGTCTTTGTTGACTTCATGATTTGACGATCATCTGGAAGTCTAGTTTGCTATCTGTTCGTAAATCTATTATCACATTGATCTATCACAAGAGGGTATGTGAGTGATGCTGGTAACAATGTTGAGCTAGTCTAACTGTTCCTTCTACACAAAAGCGATTGGCTTCAACATTGCTGTTGGCGTAGCGACTTTCGTTGATGGCGTGAATTACGCTGCTTAGAGTTCTTCGCCCTTCTCTGCTGGCTGGAAGGATACAATTTTGAAAAGCCTTGACCACGAAGGGTACTTTTGTGGTCAAGGCTTTTCACCCACATCATATGGACGATTGCAATCTGCACCTACATTTAACTTGGAAGCTCCTTCTTCAAAGTGTCTTGATCCAGTGTTTTGCGCGAAAGTTTTGGAGTGAAAAATGTAAAGTCGTCCGACCGATGGAAATGAGCTAGTTCGATCTGTTGGAATACTGTCTCCTCTGGTAAAGGTGTCAGCCTTGGATATATCGCTATTACCCTACTTTTTGCCAACCATTAACTCGACGGTTTTCAGGTTATCTTTGTTTCTTTGTGGACCATCAAGCCCCGCACTGGACGTCCCCTACAGGCTTGCTTCGTGGGCTTGGTTTGGCGGTTTACTCTGTCTAAAGCGTCGGCCGTGTGCTCAGACAAAGTCCAACTGGACTTGTGGAAGACCAGTGAGGAACTAACACGATCGATCTGGTTCTGATGCAGGGAAGAGACGGCAGGGCTTGTAGACGAGGTACAAATATTTTTGTACGAAAGAGGATTGACGGGTGACCTGACGAATTATCTTCAAAATGCCCTCGAATACAAAAGACTACGAAAATCGACAGCACTGCTAGGAAAAATAGAATCTTTCATTAGGTGAATAAGTGTGTAGGCTGTGCTCAGATAGAGTCTCATCATGAGGAAGCCACGTTTGTCCGTTCATTGAGAGATTTTGGACGAGAGGATCGATCTGAGAGCGGTAGGTCAGATGCGGCAATCTGATCGGGCGTCGCAGGGAGCCAGAGCGAAGGCCAGTTGTCGGAAATGGGGGCAAGGCGGAGGTATCAACAGAGTCTGATGCGGGCGCAGCGCGAGCGAGCAGAGAGGGGCTGAGGTCGAAATGTAGGCGGGTCCAAAATGGAAGCCAGGAGAAGAGTGCTATTTTCCACAGATGTACAACTTCTTTTCTATAAACGCACAGTGGCCACACTCGATCGAGCGACGATGGCGCAGCGTCTTCTGCTCGCTGAGTCACAGCTGTTACGCTCCGATACTTATGAGCCGCATCTGAAGCATTTTGCCAGCTAATGAATGACACGTGTTTTCTCGACAAATCCTCCCGGCTCCTGCTGCTCGAGCAGATGAGCACACCTCACAGTCCCACGATACTGGGATATGGATCATAGCCCCCGCGCCCCCCCCCCCCCCCCCCCCCCCCTCGCCCGTCATGTTCATGGCCTTGCTTGCGCACATGGGTCAACTGTCCGCCCGGTCAAAAGAATAAACAATACGCTCCAAGGTTTCTCTTTCGTTCCAAATCCCGATGTCGCTGCCCTCCTGTACTTTGCCAGGTTTGTGCTCTGTTGCCTGCTCGCAGTGAGTGCATGGGCTCCAAATCTGCGCCGAGTTAGCCACCCGCAGTTGCATACTCGCCCATGTCCGAAGACGCAGTGCGTCGACACGTCGCATCCGCCGTGGGAAGGAAGCAGTTCGGGGGGCTCAGACTCAGACCTCCCCCCTTCCCCCCTCCCCCCGGCCAACGTGATGTTCGGGCATGAGCCCCAAACAAAGAGCGTGACATGGGCAGCGCGAGCGAAATCCGATCGACGTAAGCGCATGAGTGGGCCGGCCTGTACTTGCCTCCGTATGCGGTAGGGTTCGCCAGGCCCCAACTCGCCAAGTGGAATTGCGCAATCGCTTTTTTGGTCGATCTGCACTCGATTCTCAGACTGCTGGCGGTGGCAATTCTGCGGGTCGGGGTTGGGGCTGGGGCAGGGGCTTGTGCTTGTGCTTCTCTCCCCCTTCCTAAGCCCCAGCTTACCCCCTCCCAACCCCTCGTCCTGCTGCTGCAGCTCGTTCGACATACGCACTCACTCACTCGGCGTCGGATTTAATGCGCACTTCTGTGAGTTCCAGAACGTCGTACATCGCGGTCCGAGGCCCGAATGGGCTCTCGGCGCCCATGTCCGAAGGCGCAGCAGGAGGTCAGAAAAACATTCATGAGACGAGAGCGGTGGAATAAGTTTATGTTTATTTTCTGCACCGGATCTGACCGCGCCGGGGGCCTAATACGCTTCAGGAGTTGACCAAGTACACGTCATTAATTTTAACCACATTCTTCGCCATTTACTCTTTTTCTCCTGATACGTGATGGAGTGCAAGTTGTGGCACCGAGTCGGTGGATTGATCGGGTGCCTAATCTGCTGCAACAAATTATCGTAAGTCATAAGTCGTGGTACATACGAGAGGGGCGCCACTATTGTAGAATAAACCAGAATCGTAATCCACTGACTGGGTTTGCTCCGCGACCTCGGAGAAACATGACACCCGAGGGTAGCAATAGTCCAGAATAACGTACCACTGCTATTGACCCACACCGAACTGACTGCCTGCTCTGGACGCTCAAGGACACACTATGGCCAAGCCTGCTGAATAGGTCGTTTCTGATCAGGTCAACTAACTAACTGTCCATCATCCACGATGCCTCTGTGACTTGCCCAAGTCGCTTGACACATGACTCAGAGTGGTAACCACATGTGCCAGCTCGTGTGATCCATCGCCAGTCTTCTATCAATCCATCTCTCTCTCTCACTGTAATTTGGTACACCTCACTCACTGTATTGGACGTCCTCTCTGAACTGATCACTCCCCTAGCAAATGGTCCTGAATCAGATTCAACTTGGCAGGCTCGTCAAAAGCTGAAGATGCGCGTAATAGCAGAAAGAAAAGTGTACCTTGTGGTGCGGTTTCATGACTAGGAGGGATTTAATGAGTCGAAGGATACACGGGCAAGTTTTCAACAAAACCCTAACGTGAATGAGAGAAAGAGAAAGAGAGAGAGAGAGAGAGAGAGAGAGGCATGAAGTGACTCATGGAGCAGAAGAGTCCAAGGATCGAACTCCAAACTGAATTTGGGTCGCGAAGGATAAGACTAGGTTGATCACAAGTTCTGATCATTATTCCTCCTAAATTAGCACCAACGAGATCTCTGGATCCCAACTTCGTACTTTGGATTCTCTTGGGTATTTCATTATACGCCTGGATTTAGTGAGCTAAACGATGAGAGTGGCATGGCAGGATGTACATCTTCCTCTGGGATGCAACGTGATTTCTCTGAAGAAAACACGAATTAATTTGGGGATGACGTATTGATTGATGCAAATCATTTGTGCATCGTGCGGCCATCAATAAATAATGAGACCAGGACTCTGATCCTCATCTATGTGCGGAGGTGTTGTAAGAAAACCAGCACTTTGTGGACTTTTGGATGCAGAATCATGCAGGTTAAAGATACAAAACTTGGAGAGCCCACTGTAGTTCAGAAAAAGCTTCTCTGGTTTCTTCTCCTCTGCTCTCCTGTAGAAGAAAAGTCTCTCAGAATTAGGTCAAAGAGTGCTGCCAAATCACATACTGATGAACGAGAAGTCTTTGATTCCTCCACAGAAAGTACCGGTCCACTATATCATCCGCGGATTCGAGTGCCTGTCATATTCCTACTCGATTAGAGACTCTCGCCGTGGATGGAAGTTATTTTAGCATTGCTCTACTGTACACAGTACAATATTGTAACCGCTTTTATAATGCCAACAGTTCGAGTGAGCTGCTCCGACGATACTACAGCACTATCATACTTTAGAGTACGTGTTGTAACCTTCGGCCAGCGTCAAGAACAAAAGACACTCTCAATAATTACACCTTAATGACGCTAAAACGGATTTGGCTTTAGGCTAGGAGAAATTATGACCAACATTCCCACAAACTTACGATCAAATTCACTCCTTTGAAGGGCTCGCTTGGCTCCTCCTCTCGCGGATGATCTGACCACCGCCGATGGCAAGCCAACTCTGGCCTCGCGTGGGGGGGGATCCATTTTGCCCCGAGCCGCTCCTTAAATTGGCTCAGATGTGATCTGATTTAATAAACGGACGCCGGTGGCTTAAGGAAGGAGATGGTGCTTACGGGTTTACTTACTCACTCAACGGAAGAACAGCACTGTGGCGTGTTCGCCGGCAAGCCCAAGCCCAAACATGTACAGAAGCTGACGTCGGGGGCTCAGTGGTGACATCCGACCGTTCAATTTGTGACCGATCTATTTAAGACTCGATCGCTCGATCTTAATGGGCCATGGATACCGACCATGCCCATCATACGCCTGCCTGCGCAGATGCCCCATGCGGTCCACACACACACATGCATCACTTCCCCTCCCCCCGCGCCCCAACCCCCTTCTTCTTCTTGTGCTTCTTCCGAGCGACATCATCCACATCAATTCAGCCCCAGCCCCAAGCCCAAGCCCCAATCGCACCCTCACCTCACCTCTCCTCTCCTCTACCCCCGTCGTCGACATAAGTTCCAGCTTGCATCCATCCATACTTCCGCATGCCGACATGACCTGAAGCCGTCCGTCCCTCGCTCCGTCACTCGCTCCGTTCAGTTCCCTGCCGTCTCGGGCCTAGGCCGTACCGGAGGGTACAGCCGGGCGGGCGTCGCGGTTATTAAACTCCTGTATATATTTGGGCGTATAATTTATGAAAGGCGATCGCAGTAGCCCAATCAGTACGAAACGAATTACGCGATGTAACCATGAGTGTCGTGAGCCCGTCGCCAATTTCAAGAAGAATATTTCTATAAGAAAATCCGAAGCCCCGAAATCTTCCTGTGCCCAGATTCAAAATAAAATCTGCGGCATTAAGAAATCTCCTCCGCCCCCGGATAAAAGGCTTTTCCCCACTGGCCCGACATTACTGATCTCTGACCTCGTCCATCGTCTCGGCGCTTTATTATTTGACTCGGTTGCGAGCTAAAATTGGCCCCGTCCCGGCGCCTGGAGCAAGGACAAATGCTGCGATTTATTATGTCTTCTGTAATTCGGATGAAGAGGAATGAAAGATCAAGATTTCGCCGGGGCCTGGGGTTGGGGGTGGGGGTGGGGATAAATAAATAAGATGAATGGAAAAGGAGGAAAATGGAGTGGAATTAAAGGGAAAGGAAAGGGTTTGTATTTGGGGGAAGCACGGTCGACGGTGGATGGCCAATGAAAGGGGGTGGGTAAAATATAATGGCGGGGGCATCTCTGAGCGGGCTCGCAGGAAATTACCGACCTGACCTCGCTGGCGGGGCGGGGGTTGGCTAGCGAGATGGGGCGAGGTCTGGAGCGGATCTGACCTCAGCCATAGTCCGGAACGGGGCGACTAAATTAATCAACAGTGCGGCTAAATTGGCAGCTGGTCTGGCACTCGTCCGCCCTCATCAACGGGGCAACACTCCATGGAGTCGGCGGTCGTCACCGGCAATCCACGACTGATCGAGGAATCCCGTGAACCACGAACTGAACTACTCCCTCGCTTGCCCCTCCCCCTCCCCCCTTCCTCCACACTCTCTACCCTCTGCCCCTCTAGTAACTTTCTGCTGGCTCACGCTTCAGATTGGAAGCCCCGCAAGGTACAAAGCCGAGACAGGCGCAAGGCGCAAGCCCCGCGCGCGCGCGAGAAAGAGAGAAACGGAGAGACGGAAGGAGAGAGAGCGCTAGAGAGCGAGCGAGCGAGACGAGTATCGAGAGGAGAGAGCAATCCGCGGATCGAGAGGAGTCTGAGAGAGAGGAGGGAGGGAGGGAGGGAGGGAGGGTGGGGTAGGGGAAGGCGAGGGGAAAAGGGCGAGATTTGTCGAGGTTTGGCCAAAGTACGACGAGAGTATCAGAGAGAATCAGAAGGCGGACAGCGGAAGCAGTCGCAGCAGGCAGGCAGTCAAGTCAGTGTGAGTACCTGGAATCATCGCGCGCAGATTCGATTGGGAAAGTAGGTATTAAAGTAGCTATCCTATCCGACGCGAGCAGCAGCAGCAGCAGCAGCGAGCAAGAATTAGGCGGCGGCACTGATGTGCAGCTTGTAGCGAGAGCCCGAGCGGAAGCGTGGTGCTAGCGCTGGCTGGCTCGGTCTGTCTGATCAAGGCAAACCGGGTGGCGAGAGGCCGCTCGCAGCAGCAGGAGCAGCAGGAAGCGGAAACGCGAGCGGGGGAAAGCTGGGGCTGGGGGACTGCGAGAGGGCCGGGCCACGGAGTGGGTGCACGAAACGCAGGAGGTGAAGGCGAGGCGAGGCGGGTCGCGGGAAGCAGCAGCACACGGGAATTGAAGAGTCCAGACTAGGGCGTGAGCATTGCATGCTGGGCACGCGATTTTACAATCTTTCTTGGGCGTCGGAATGAGCGCGGAGTGAGCGTCGCTCGAGCGCGAGCAATAGACCGAGCAGCGACAACCCTAATCAGATGCATTCCTTAGGAGCATAAGCAGCACCAGCAGCAGCATCTCGTTGGGCTTTTCGGTGACAGGCACAGGCACTGGCACCGGCGCCAGTATTACGTCCCTCCCGCTCGTAGATTGCAATAGACAGATAGATAGACAGTCGGATACGCACAGCACGGGGCTCGTGGACGATGATGGGGCTAAGCGAGCTGGGCTTGTCGCGGGGGGCAGCGTAATTTCCAGGGCGGTTGACTTCCTGCAATGCGGCCGGGGGCTTAGCTCGATCAATCGGGCAATCTGATCGTCAGCACCTCTCGAACGAGCAACGGACGCGACGTACATTCCGAGCTCCCCTCTCTCTAGCCCCCTCTCTCCTCCTCTCGGGGGCTATTGCTGTGACAGCGGCTGGGGGGCAGCGGTCGACTGTGACGTTGGGGGGCTATGAGGAGGTTAGTTTGAATATGAACGTGCGTGCGTTGGAGCGCGCGCATCATCGGCTGTCGCTGTTGCAATTCAGAGTCGGGTGCTACTGGAAGTTCTCAGAGTCGTGAGGGGCGCTGGAGGTCTGATCCGGGGCAGTATATTATGAGTGGCCGAGCTCGACCATCTGCATCTTCTGCATCGCCTGCAGCCTGAGGCGCACATTTCTATCTGATTCTCGCGAGCAAGAGAGGCAGCAGGAGGAGGTCGAGCAGGAAAGAAGGAGAGAGAGAGAGACAGTATGAGGATAAGGAAGAATAGGACGTCGTCGCGAGTGATTCCGGAGTTTTGTGTCACTCATGTCGAGAAGGTGGAGACCTTGAAGCACGTGGATGCGGCGAAATGTGATCCCGCTCCGCTGCTGGTGGTGCAGCACTCGCAGAATGAGAAGCCTCCGATACGGAAGCAGCCCCAGTCACAGTCACAGTCGCTCCCACTGCCACAGCCGCAGCAGCAACAGCAGCAGCAGCCGCTCGATGTGGACATGCTCGAGCTCGATGCCGCGGCGATTCTTAGCTCTTTAGATAACGAGTCGTCGTCGTACAAAATCAGAGATTTCGTCCTCGCGCAGGGAGATAATGCGAGGGCGCAGGGCGGCGGATCTGAGAACAACCTCAATTACGCGTCTCGCCGTCGTCAATCTGGGTCTGAATCAGATACGGGCCACGCCGCAGGCTCCAGGAAGAGGAGTGTCAAGCATGCCGCGGACGCCAGGTCGTCGAAATCGACATCCGTCTCCGGCGGCGACAAGGTGCGTCTCTCGTCTTGCCATCCCTGCACCACCTCCCCACTCTCGTGTTTTCGAGATCCTGTCACCTGCTGTACACTGCCCCCCCAGCCTCTTTGCACGTATTCGTCGAACAATCCCCAAATGTGCCGACCCATCTGCGTCCACACTTCTCCCCAGCCCCCAGCCCCAAGGCAGCGCTAGGCTGGACTGTCGGTCCTATTCATTGCCGCATACGAGTTGCAGCTACGAGTAACAATGTCGGCCTAGGGATTTGACGGGGGGCGAGGAGAGACACAGGCGACTATAATGATAAGCTCATCAGATTGTCTGATTGATCGATTCGTCAGATAGAGTCCGGACGGGTAGATTGTTGTAGCTTGCTGCTGCTTGTATCTGCCGATGCCTTCGATTGGCGGGCCTGCAGTGCGTCACGGACGCATTGCAGCAGAATTGGCCGCTTAGCATCAGCCATGAGCCCGCCGCACTGTAGGGGCTGGCAATAGGAGAGATTGAGAGAGGTCGAGCACGATGGCGAGGGTTGGGTTGTGCTTTTGCATGGTGAATGTTTGATTGTCAGATGGAGTAACCAATAAGTCTGGGTCCGTGGTCACTGTAGATGAATTCCGATACGACGAGCAAGGCGATGGCCAAGGCCGAAGAAATCGAGTCTGCGCACGAGCAGGCTCTCGCCAAATCTGAGGTGATCGATGATCCTCCTCCGCCTCCTCCCGCCAAGAGGCCGACGACCGTCGACAGCGGCAGCACCAGGAGTGCGTTCGCATGCAGCAGGAAGAGGCACCGCCGGCAGGTGGAGTCTGATTCGAGTCCGGCGCAGGAAATTGGAGCCAAGTCCGAGGACGAGGAGTTCAAGTATTCGGGAGGCGGGGGTGCTGCACATGGCGCTGCAGCAGACAAGGTGGTCGCCAAGGTCGTGACCAAGGAAGAGAGCATGCAGGTCGAAGGCACGGACCGGTGCCCCACTGCCAACTTCCCCATGGGCTGGTCCTACCGAGGCCTGGCTCAGATTGCAGAGCACGACAAGGCCACGCAAGGCAAGCAGTGCGGGCGCACCGACGGCCGATCCTGGCGATGCCCATTGAAAGTCCTCGAGGGCTTTACGCTGTGCGAGCATCATCTGACCAAGTTCCGTCTGAAGAAGCTGTGCAAGGGAAACAAGAAGCAGAAGGCTTCTCCTCAGCAGTCTCGCGATCGACAGCAGCAGCAGCAGCAACAACAACAGCAACAACAACAATTACAGCAGCAGCAGCAGCAGGAGCAACATCATCATCATCAACATCAGCAGCAGCAGCAGCAGCAGCAGCAACAACATCAACAGCAACGAAGCCCTCCCTCACCTCCCTCTCCTCCTGCTCAGAGCGAAATATCTAAAGCCATGCCGCAGTCGCCAACTACAACATTAGAGCACGATGTGCCGATGAAATTTCGCCGACGTCACAAGACCGTCAAACTGTCTGTGCTTTGATCCCGATTTGAGCATCTAGTCTCATCCCTGGGAGGACAATCTGTTGGTTGGACACAAACTCGCGAGCACGCAAGCTGCGGCTGGCCCAAATTTTGAATTCCATTAGGCCCACGAGGCCAAATTTCAGACACTTGTTACTCTACGCACTTTGTTGATTCACTTATTCTTGGCGTGCGCCTGATTCAATTACATGGCCTCACCTCCACTCGCCCCCCGCACCACCACCCCGAGCTTCGGGTCAAAATTTTGGATCTGATTTGGGCCGACCGGATTCGCGATCTTGTTAGCGATAGCAGCAAGCAAGCATGCGCGAGCCGATCGCGTCTGAGCGCGCGAGGGCATGGCTGATGGGCAAGAGAATTAGGTCGATCGGATAACATGAGTCGTAGACTACACATCATTGTACAGGGCACGCTGTCAGAATCTGAGATAGAGGTCCCCGGCTATGTCGACTCTCGACTCTCGTTGCAGCTGCGGCAGATTAGGTTTCTGGCTCAGATCCGTCTGGAGCCGGGGCGCTGATCGAAGCGAAGAGTTAGTGCGGGCTTGATGAGATGCGAGACATGCACGTAAGATCAGGCCTGCTTAGATTACACTAATGCTGCTCTTCGTGTCGCGGGGCTCCAGTGCAGTAGACTAGGCTAGTAGTGCAGCAGCAGCAGACACAGGCTGGAGGTGCCCTGCTCGTGTAATTATAAAATGCGCATCGGTGCTGCGTTGTTGATGTTGCGCACGAAGCAACTTGCGTTTAATAAGCCTTCGGGTTTTTATATATTCGTGCACTCCCACACCTCACCTAACCTCACCTCACCTCACCTCACCTCCCATCCCCTTTCCTTCCCTCCCCTCACCTCTCGTCTCGTCTCCTCTCGCATCGGACACGCACAGCATCTGGATTTCGAGCCCGCTGATGGCGACCTCGCTGGGTGTCCTCGATGCAATGATTCGTCTGGTCCCAGCGCGGCTGAAGCAAAATCAGGTATATCTGAGATCGATCTGCCGTGCCCTTCCCTCCCACTACCCGTCGCAGCCTCTGAGCGTGCCCTCTGGGTGGCAATCGATCGATAGATCGATCGATTGGTCAATCAATCAATCAATCAATCAGTAGATCAGTAAATCAGTAAATCAATAAATCAATCGATCTGAAATTTCCAGTGCCCACGGTCTCTCTCTCTCTCTCTCTCTCTCTCTCTCGACTGCGTCTCTCTCCTACGTCTGCTCCCTTTTGGCGTGGATTGCATCTGCAATACGTCTCGTGTGCGGTTGCACGTCTCATGTGCGACAGTCGCATCGATCCACGTTGATAACGATATCTGGGCTGCTGGCAGCCGATGCCCATCGCAGTGTCTGAGTCTCTCTCTCTCGTGCTCTCTTAAATTATCGATGGCGGTAATAGACCCGTCCACCGGTTTTTACCCCTTGCGCTCACAAAGCGGTGCCGTGCCGATTTGTACCTTGCGACGAGGAGAGAGAGCGACATGTCGTGGATCTAATTCGCTCGAGCACGCTGCATTAGTCGGCCCTCCACTGCGCCCACAGAAATCTGAAGCTTGCCGGTCAATGCGATATCTCTCGTTGTCGGTGGCTCTGCGGGACCTAGCCCTTCTTGTCGCGCCTCAGCAGTCCGATTTGCAATTGACATCCGTCGGCCGCTCATGATCATGATCATGAGCAGCGGATTGTCTTGGCGGTCGCTGTCTCTCCATGAAAGTGGACTTGCATCGAGGCGAGGCGAATCGAATCCAAGCACTCGGATGCTCCATGGACAGGCAGTTGCTGTGTATGCAGGCAGGCAGCTCGGGCTTCTGTTCTCGAGTGAGGTCAATGGCGATTTGACACTCGAGCAGCTGACCTCACGGTGTCTGATAGTCGAAGGTGCAACCCAGATTCGCTGATCCAGATGGTGATGTCAGACATGTCCGTGAGTCGATGCTGCGAGATCTTTGAGGCTAGGCATTCAAGTCCCCAGTATCAGAACTCCGAGGAGGGAAAGTTACAGCACTGCTGTGCTGTGCTGTAATGGGCTGGTTCCGATTAAAGCAGGCGGTCAGCACTGGACTGGCCTGGTGTGATGTGATGTATGGAGCTGCAACGCTGATCTGATCACAAATTGCGCCCCTGATTCAATGCGTCTTGCCACGACAGGCCATAGTTGCAGCAGCTAGCTAACCGAGTTCTTTCATCTGGCTGCGTTCTGATTTTGCTGTTAATCGTACTTCGTCCGCACATGCACTTTTACCTCTCGCAATGTAACTGTCCAATTGCATCAATCGATTAAATTTCCCGATTGATCCACTTCAGGCTGGCTAGATCTGGACTCAGACTCAGAACCCAAGCACTGCAACCTCCTCTCTGTTCGATAGCTCGAATCTCAGATTGACTGGATCTATCTACATCAGAAGAATCGTAGATTCGAGTAACCGCCTTGCACCCAGATCTGCATCAGCTGGCTGTAACACGCAATCTGCGAAATGGGATTGATTATATAGAACTGTAGAGCTAGGCGCAGACAGATCGAAAATCCGGGCACCGGGAGAGAATGCTGGGTACTGACGAGATCTGGTAAAAAAATGGGGGCTGGGGGCTGCAGATCGATGGGCACCGTTTTACGAGTCTGATCATTGCATGACACTGAAGATACTACAACGCTGAAAGTCTGCAGATGCCGGGTTTACGTGCCGGATGTGCTGCTTTAGGGTTGACACCTCGAGAGAGATCATTATCGCAAGAAAGTGGCCCATCGATGCGGCTTTTGCTTTTTAGATCTCATGACTAGATCTTCTGTGACTGGATATTATTCACTGCAGTGCAGCCCTTCGCGTTCTGTAACTCTTCTCGGCCTAGGGTTGAGACCGCACGAGCATGATCCAGCGACCAGACCCATCTGGAAAACAATAAACAAAAAATTATCCCCCACTCCCCAAACGCTAAGCTCCGCTGCTGCTGCTTCTGGTGCTTATGGACGAAAATCCAAATCCTCTCTGTATCACGAGGATACTACAATTTGCTGAGGCTCGTCCGGGTGGCCTAGGGTTCAATTGAAGACGCCCAGCTAACACATACGTATCGCAGCCACCTTGAAAAACACCAAATGCGCGGGCCAGTGTTTGCTCTGTGACTGTATCAGCAGTCTTCAGCAACTGACTGTCCATGCGTAGTAGTATTTGCTCGAGGATTGATTGGGTTGTGTTCAGATGTGTGGTCCTAGTCCTGTCTGTGCCTGATACGATAACTCCTCGTCGGCGGCAGAAGGGAGAGAGATTGGTGTGCTGTGCTGCACATCGATCCGAGCCCCGCTCAGCTGTTTTTCAGAGTTCTGAGCGATGGCATTATTGCAGTTTGGGACATGTCGATGTCAATGAAATTAAGTGCCTGCTGTGCCTGTGCCGTGCAGACCACGTACAGCAAGAGGCGATTTCAGATTCAGAAAGAGAGGCCAAGGCGCCTCCGTCTGGAATTGCCTCCCCGGCCGCCTCACCTCGCTTGCAAGTACGCAGCGTGCTTGCATCAGCAGAGATGGAAGCGATTGCAGTGTGAAGGCGAGGGGCATCTGATGCGATGGCGAAAGCAAGGCCAGGGTCGAAAGAAGTCATGTCATCTGCGGGAGGATTTGGGAGGAAACCATAAATCTGCACGTGTAAATCTGAAGCTCGGCGAGTTGCCCTGATCTAATATTGGCTTAGTACGTCTGCTTACTATTAGAGCTCTGACACGAACACTTAATAGGTCCTTGAGATCTTTCCCCGCTTCATCATGTTTCTCACATCCCTCTCCGAGATCAGGTCCCTTTAGCTGGAGCTCGGCTGGGCTTCCGGGGCTCCGGCCCCTCGCCCTCCTTTGCTTTTTCTGTAGGGACGACATGATACAACCCTAGCCATCTGATCGCAAGCGCATTCTCTGAATTCAGAGGTTTGTGGTCGTGGTGCACGTTGTGTTGTGCTATCCATGACCCTATCATGCCGTCTTGCTTGCTTTCTCCTGCTCCTGCTGATTAATTGCGCACCTTATCGTCTTCCCCTTCATTTCTTATGCTTCAGATGTTGAGCTCATCCATGACTTCTTGTTCCAGGTGGGGATCCATCTCTCAAGATTCTCCTCTCCTTTCTTCCAATTTTCTGGCTTCTGTGTACGGAGCCACTGGATCACTTCCTCCGTTGTTGTTGTTGTTGTATGTGCCAGCCAGCCAGCCAGCCAGCCAGCCATGCAATTATTTCTCAAATAAACATGCTCCCAATGTGTACGGTGAGCATCTTAATGGAGGAATTCACCAAGATGATGACAATGAACATGCACCGGCATATTTTCATGTAAAGCAGGATGCAGATTCCAACGGGGTCGTTGTTTTCCCGACATCGTCGAGGTTTTTATGAGCAATGTGATGTCCCCTCCCCCCCCCACTCCCAGCAGGGCTTTGCTGTATGTTTGAGGTTGATCGTCGAGAACCATCTTCCATCATGTACTGAGGAGGAATCCAAGCGTAGAAAACCAAAGGTATGCTCTTTTGACAAGAGCATACATTTCACCGACAACTAGGATGCCCAACATAGACGTATATATCAAGTTTGGCGACTTCTACTGCAAGCTGTGTGACATCGAAGGAGGGAGGAAGTATGGAAGGAAAGAATGAAGCTTGGAACTGCAAAAATAATAATATCTGAAGATTGGCTAGCGCTTTGGGGTCCAGGCCATACCTGTCTTTCAATGATGGGGGCTAGCTACTCTACAGCAAAAATTGATAACCATGGATGGAGATCAGAATGCTCGTCCTCCACTTTTGTTTCTAGCTCTACAATTTTAGCGTCAGCTAGCCGAACAGAAGCACTTCGAACGTTCCCAGGCCATCGCGGCGCTCGGGGAATGCTGGCTCAGAATATCAGAGTTGGTGTTTCCTTCCCGATGCGCATGGCCATGGCAGAGAGCGTGAACAGAGCGAGCTCAGCTCGCAGTTCTGCCGATTGATTCTGTAATTAAGCACGAGCCGTAGCGGACAATTTGTCTTTAGCTGCAGCAGTACTGCTTCAGCTGCTGGAGCTGATGCTGCTGTAAGCGCTCTCGGGATTCGGGACCAGGAGGCTAAGGGACAGTCAGGCGTGAGTCAGGCTGTGCCGCTACGAGGCAGAACGAACTCTCCTGTTCCCTCCTCAGGTTCTGAAGTTTGTATCTAGACCGGGGGCTGAGAATCGCTTGCCCGTTTCATTTCGAGAACGGAGTCGCGCTTGTTTCATTCCGTTTCCAAGTTAGAGCTCTCGGCCATTCAATTCCAGTAACTGTTGCTGCTCAATTTGCAAGCTTGCATACAACCACAACAGCCTGCTACTGCTGCTCTCCGACATCTGCCCATCGGAGCCAGGAGCTCAGGACTCTAGGATGAAACAAATGTCGCAGTCTTTAGATTTCTGGCGCTTCTCCTCCTCTTCCTCCTCCTTCATATCTCGTCGCACCACATTCGCTTGAAGAGCAGCAGCAGCAGCAGCAGCAGGAGGCAGGCAGGCAGGCGAGCGACAGCCTGATGTTTGTGGTGGTGGTGGGCCCAGAGAATAGCCGCAGCTGGAAAGGAGGAACAAAGATTCATCCGAGGTGCATAGAGCAAGTCCGGCATCGGTGGTGCTGCTGCTGCTGCTGCTGGTGCAGGTGATGTGTCAAACTTTGTTCCAACTCGATTCTCCGAATTCTTCTGCTTCTTTCTGTCATCGTTCTTCTGCTTGCTGCGTTCCTGGTGCGCAATCCCGTCTGTGGCACAAGCCCACATTGCAATTTCGATTTCTGACATCCTTGTTTACGCTTTGATAACTGTACTCCGGTTCTTCTGCATCGAGCGTCCAACGCAAGGAACGGAGGGGGGAATGTCAGCAGTGTCTGTCTGGCCATGTCGAAGGCTCCGTGGTTAACTCGGTGACGGCAGCAGCAGCAACAGCAATGCACGGTCCCTTTCATTGCTGCTGTGCTGTCATGGTGTATTTCACCCGAAATTGCTCACTCGAGTACGAAGACTGATTTATCAGATGCATTCTGTAACCAGTGCTGCTGTCATATATCGTTGATGCTGTATACACCCTGACTAGACTTGTGACTCGGTTCTGGGATGCGTAGCCCTGTTTCGGATCACTATGATCCATCTGGTTGTGGTGGAATCACGGCAAAGTGCAGGAAGCTCGAAGCAGGAATCGATGACCCGGCCAGCCCCGGGTCACCCATACACGGACAGACAGACAGACGAACAGACGGGCTTACTCGAGGACTAGTTCTTGCGTTGGTTTCAATCCTATCCTTTTGTGTGGGTCCATCACATCCCGGCCTTTCAGATTCACAGCCTTGATTGACTTGGGCCATCGAAGCCTTGCTGCTCGTCCTTTCCACATTTTCCAGCTTCCGAGAATATGTCTGAACATAGTCCCTCGCTGGTTGCTGCATCCAGTACTAGCAGGGTCGACGATCGATCGATCGAGCTCAAGCTCAAAGGCCGGACACATCTGACTCAAACCGCCATGGCTCTGTGTCTGTCTGTCTAACTATGAGAATGAACGAGGCTTCAAGTTGCTTTGCTTTGCAGGCCGGGCATCATCTACTAGGGTGTGCGATTTGTCACATCTCGTCGAGTCGAAAATCATAAATAGCTTCCCAT
The DNA here is from genome assembly GCA_037833965.1 of Marchantia polymorpha subsp. ruderalis. Classification (NCBI taxonomy): domain Eukaryota; kingdom Viridiplantae; phylum Streptophyta; class Marchantiopsida; order Marchantiales; family Marchantiaceae; genus Marchantia; species Marchantia polymorpha. Next base: position 13,699,261 of record AP031357.1, read on the forward strand.
CCAGAGTTCATAAATGGCTGTGTGGCTGTCGTCAATCCTCAAAGGTGGACATGTGAGAGGGTGTCGGGCCAATTTGCGCTTTGAAAGCCCCTCGGGAAGCATCTATCATGACGGCATCAAGGAGTAACACTTGCAGCAGCAGCAGCACAAGGCTGATGTATGGAGCGAGGGCAATGGACGAAGCCGAGGAAGCATCCCCCAATTCAAGGAGTGGCGGTGCTCTGATAGTCGATAGTAGATGTTGCAGCTGACCTGTCTCACTCACGGGCTCTCGATAATTTATCGCGGTCGACCACGAGCCCAGGCCCAGGCCTAAGCCCAAGCCCAAGCCCAGTCCCAGCCCCCAGGCCCAGCCGGACGGAGACGGACACAGGCGCTGGCAGTGGTGGAAACTCTGGAAAGGACATGCAGAATCGAGCGAGCGAGTGACCAGCTGCGATCTGATCTGGATTGCGGATGCCGATCTGATCTAATATGGGCGCTGTAATGAGGCATCTTTCCCGAATCAGAGCCGAGCTCTGATTTTCCCCCTCGGGGTTTGGGTCGACATCCATCCTTCGTAAAGCGCGTCCTCTTTCTTTGTTCGTCCGGAGGTTTACTGCATCCGAAGAAGAAGTGTGGATGTGTGTGCTGGACATGTTTGCTGCCACCCTCGGCAGAGATCCAGATTAAGATCGATCCCTCCTCCTTTTTATAGAGCATCTGCATCTGGTTCCCGTACTTACCCTTACCCCCTCGGTGAAAACTCGATCAGTCACTCACTCGCGCCTGTGACAAATCTGCGTATGGCTCACAAGCACCCCCTTCCCCCTCCCCCTAGGCCCCTCGTCTTGTATCTGCATAGCTCTGATATGTTCCGTTCTCGTTTCAGACTCGCCCCGGTCAACCCCCTGGGTTTCGTTAGCCCCAACCCCCTCTTGTGGGGGTTGGGGCTGGCCCGGGGGTTCTTTAGCCCCAAGCTCACGAGGGCCTGAGTCTGTGACTGGACGAGCTTGTTGCATGGGCAGCGACCCGTTCGTCTTCCCCGATCTGCAGAAACAATTGTCAGATCGTGCGTGGAGACGGAGGGAGGGAGGGGGAGGCACTGCTCTCGGCCTCTTCGGACGAGAGAAAGCAACAGGATGACGATTGCTCGTTCCACAAGGGGGACGGGAGGGGAGAGCAAGACAGTGTTCTGTTGTTTCGATGGCAGCAGCATGTCTGAGAAACTCGAGCTCGATGGAAGCGATCATGAGAAAGTCCGCTGTTGTTGTTGTTGTTGTTGTTGTTGCGTTTGGAGTAGGTTAACCACATCACATGCAAGCGATCTTTCCAAAAGCTCGCCATGATGACGAATCAGAATCTTCTGAGCGGGGAGAAGTGGGGAGACGTGAGACGACTATAAAAGAATGGCGCTCCAATAGACAATCTGAAAATATGCTCGCGAACCCCACCCCAAACGCAGGATGAGCATCCAGACGAGCCATCTCCGCCATCGAGGTCGGTGTGACGAGGGCCCTGACTAATTTATTTGGCACAGCTCGTGATTTGAGACTGGAACTAATGGAATTTATCGATGGCAGACACGAGTAGTTGAGTTGACGAGGGAGTTGAGGATTGCAGATTTAGGGCAATGGTTGAAAACAGTACGATCTGCAAATGAGGCAGCAGCAGCAGAACCAGAACCAGAACCAAAATCAACAGCCCAAGCAGAAGAACCAGAACCAGAACCAGAACCAGCAGCAGCAGAGGCAATGTGCAGCCAAGACCATGGTACGCGTGCAAGCTCAGATTCATGAAAGATCTTTTGGAGAGTTGATCAGTCATCCACTGGCCTGCGAACTGATCTGCAGCACATGCAGAGCCAGTCCGGTCAGTTCGACTTTCAAGTGACACCGACTTATCTATTACCTGGCACCTGCAGGTCGTTCCTGTAGACACCTTGATGTCCAACCGGGGCCCTACCAGAAATTTTGAACCGACTCCTTGTCATGATTGGAGAAGATGAGCTGAAGTCCGTGTGGTCAAGAGCGCTGCTGGCCTCAACATTTGGTCCTACACTCCCCCCTTATAATACTCCCAAAAGGATTTCATGCACCCGCGGTCTTAACCTAGCTTGCGTCTAGGCGCATTTATCTCCTTAATTATTCCCCCCTCGCCCTGCGCTTCCGTATCGAATTCTTCCGTCCTTGATACGTGTGCTGCTCTTGCTCTCTCTCTCTCTACGTCCTGCCCCCCACCATCACTCAACCTCCGACTGTGAATTCTTCGTCTGAACCAGAACAGAACAGCAAAATGGGCAAATGCAAGCCACAGGCAACTCTGATGAGCGAGGCTTCGTGGCATGGCATGGCATGGCTGCAAACTAACTCCACAGCCAGAGCTCGCTCCGTATTTGTATCTGGAGCAGATGGACTTTCGACCGTCTGCCGGGAGGTATTGGCAGGGATGTTGGGGATCTGGCGGTGCTCTGCGGACATTATGAATGGATGAATGGATGCAGTGGATGTAGGGCCAGGATGTTTGACTTTTGGCGAGCCGGAGTGCATAGAAGACAGAACGGTCCACGAGAACAAATTGATTGAGAAAGCGAGCGAGCGAGCGAGCGAGCGAGCGCTTCAGAAGTACTGGTACTTGTGTGGCCTAGCTGCCGTGCTCAGGGGGAGAGAATGATTGTGGGGCCTCCCATGAGTCTCACGTGAGGATCATGGCTTTTCTGTTGCACGACAAGTTAGCTAGCATAGTAACATGGGATCACAGGCAGCTTGAGAATCTCAAGAGATCTTCATTTCCGAGGCGAATGCCGGTGCTGCTGCTGCTGCTAGCGCCTCAGCACTAGTCGAGGCAAGTGTTCTTCTCGAGAGTGCGAGCTCGCAATTGCCGTCAGATCGGTCGATCCGAGTACATGCGGCCTCCTCTCGGCTGCTTCAATCCCTTACCCTCTACTCCACTGTACCAAATCTCCACCTCCTCACTCCCCTCCCGTCCTTCGTTCCACTCGTCCATTATATATGATCTCCATGAACCTTGCCAGTCCTTTTCCGATCACTTGTTCTCGCCATCTCGCTCTCTCACCATCCTCCTGACTCCATCCCTGTCCTTTTCCCAGCTCGACCATAGCTCGTCGAGCAAGATCCCTTCTAGCCTCGCCTTGTCTTGTCTCGACATACATGCCCGGGGTGAGGTGTCTGCAACATGGTCTCCTCCAACTCTCTTGTACGTCCTCCTTTCCATCCTTGCTTCCATCCTTCCTCACTTGCCATCGCAGATTGACGCTGGGATCGAGAAAGCAGTGAGGCGACATGACATGCCTTCTTCTCTGCTGCATGAGCATTTTCGGAACAGCGAGAGAATACTGTTGCTCGCCTCTGGTCCATTCCATTCTATTCCATTCCATCCAAGAAAGGGCTGATTTCACCTGGATTTCTGTTCCCGGCCTGGCACACCTCAATGCCGTGTGGGCTAATGACACTCCACGCTGAGACTGTCCAACTCACACAGATTCCAGAACACTGTCGCATCGTTTCTGTGGCTCACGCTGTAAGCAGCAGATCGCACAAACCTCGTCATTAAGGCCTAATTCACTCGCGCTAACGATCCCCTTAATCCCATCACAGCATCGTTTCGTTCAACCGTATCTCTCTCTCTCTCCTGGATTGCGAGATTGTTGATTCACGAATCTGAAGACGGCCTGATATAATCTCGTCGTTGGTACAGTGAGGGCACTTCCACGACTTCGTCATGGAAGTGTCATTTGGCCATGGAAGCTCGAAGCAGGGCCTCTAGTGAAATGAGCTGACGGCATGGGGATGGAAAGTCGACGATGTCCACTCCAGACGGCAGCTCGGAGTGTTTCCACTTGCCAGTCATTGTCGGGAACAGGACCTCAGGAAAGTCAATGGCCGTCAAGCCTTGAAAAGTATTTGCAGCCTCGAGGTCTAGAGACGATCTCGAAAGTGAGCGACAGTGAGTGAGACCTGGACTTTCTTGCGTACAGAACGATGACCTCGTATTACGAACGAATTGATTTAGAGGATACAAGTCTGATTCGCAGCGAGATCGATGAGTTGGCGTTTCAGCTGGTCATAACCTTCTCAGGGTGGCTCACAGATTTGGGCATCGTCAATGCCTGGGCCAAGGAAGGACTGTGGCACTAGGGGATATCAGCACAGCCTGATCATGGTATTCGAGTGGCGTCGAGTGGTGAGATTAAAGGGGGTCCCTGCAGCATTTGACGAGGAAACCGCTGGCCAAGCTTCGATCTCGGTCTGCTGCAGGACATCAAATGCGAATGGCTCCAACGCTGTCACTCACTTACAAGTGGACATTGACAGAAGCTTCGACTGCAGTCCTGTGCACCAGAAGCGTGAAACACATCTGGAAAGTTCTCCGAATCTCAATTATGTCACGCAGACAAGTGCTCGGAATGGCAAGGCAAGGGCTGTAAAGCACAGTGTCCAAATGGACATGACAATAAAGGTGGAGTGTGATTGCACTCAGATACCCTCTCTCAGACAGACCCTTCGAAAGCTCCAACTCTCACAGGCATCTGAGCAACGGAGAATCCTGCATCCCATGCTGATATTGCAAAAATATATTTGACGTGCGTGACCCACATGCTCTCCATGCGAGAGAGATGCAGCGAACCCACACCCAAAGGGCTACCATACGGCCGACCCGAGCGAGCTAAGAAGGCTACGGTATTATGACAGCAGGCCAAGTGCAGAGTCCGAGGTTGCTGGACCTAGTAGGCCATAAAGCTACTGGATCCTGTCACTAACGACCTGCTGCAGAACTTGGAAAACGATGGTGTTCGGCTAGGGCAATCTGCAGAACGATGTACAGCTTCCACACCCGTCTCTGCTGCCCGCACCTCAGCTCGATGAATCCGAGGGCTCGGCATTGATGCAGCTGCAGAATATTTAGTGGAATGAAGAGACCGAGAGTCTCACTCACGACAACTCATGGACTGAGCCTCCACGAGTCAGTGCTTATGTATGTTATAATGAAAAACTATATCTATATCTAAAGGTATATTATAATATTTGTCTACTGATCACGACTCTTCTGTAACCCCCGGTTTTCTTTGTTTGAACAATCTTCATCAACTTCTCATGAAGAGATCGAGTCCTGGGATGGAATGTGAACATGCCTCTCATCCTCAGACCGAAAGCATTCAGACAGATGGGAGAAGTCTCTGAGTAGAAGTCTCTGTTCGACTGTGCTTGCTTGCTTGCTTGCTCTTGGCCAGAAGACCTAAGAGAGCAGAGATTCAATGTCGAATACTGCAGCAGCAAAGGGAACGGGAGCGTCTGATTTCAAGGGAGGCAAGACAGCGCTGGGTGGAGTCTGAACCATTGGCATCGGGTGAATCTTCATCCCCTTGTGCCAGATTAGATTACAGGTGCGCTTCGTCCAGATCTGGGTCTGTCTGTGATCATGAGATGAACGTCATACTACGCGACCCTGGAATCTGCAAATCCGGATGCTGCTGTAATCGAGGGTTGATAACAGCAGCATTGACAAACATTCTCAGGGTGTGATGAATCCGCATGAGCAGATTTTATGACACGCGAAATCAAGACACACAACTCGCGACACGCCCGAAAAGGAGTGATGAGCTGAGCTGAGCTGAGCTGAGTGGAGTGGAGTGGAGTCAACATCCACGTCCTAGACTAGCTGTCAGTCACCTGATCTCTTCCAATGAGCTCAGATTGCTTTCTGCAGGCACGTTCCTTTACGTAACGTTCGTTCGGGCTCTGGTCAGATCGGCCGTCTTCCTTCATGACGCCATTCTTATTCCTCCTCCTCTGACTCGCTTTCAAAGGAAAGTGTTTTATCTCTCTCTCTCTCTGCAGCAGCAGCAGGTCTCGGCTGCAGTTCGCATCGATCGATCGACCGATCGGAAGGACGAACTCGAGCTGGAAAGACAAGAAGAAGAGAAAGGAGGAGGAGGAGAGAGAGAGAGAGATGAGAAGACAAGACAAGAGAGATTCGTGCAGCCGGGGAGGTGAAACTGCATGTGGAGGAATTTTGAGTCTTGCAACATCTTTACTGTCATTCATAATTGACTGCCCGGTTCACAAATCCCCACACAGCGGGAGTCTGAGTGCCGAGAATAAAAGAAACTGTAATTTATATTTTAATATTGCGCGGTCCGCAATTATTTCATATTTATGGGTGCCGTTTATGTCTTAAAAAGTACTCACACGACATTTGTGTGATCCATTTATTTATCTCCGTCGGGCACCACCTCTCGATTGCTTCTGTTCTCTAAAATCAAAGCCGAGCTGTGCAGAGATCTTTGGAGTTCATCCGTCACTCCTAATATAATACACGATCCCAGATCTTCTCTCGGTTCATATTTCTTGTCATGATCGGGGCCCCAAGTAATATTGAAAACCCCCCATTCCTTTGTTCGCTTCGAGTATTTGGCAGACATCTGATCTGATCTGAAAGTACATGTAATCTGATCCCCATGCGGGCTATCTTCGTCCCAATATTTCCAGATCCATGAGCCCTGTTCACTATAATTGCGTCTCTAAATTCCAATCACTTTTCCTAAACCTGTGGGTCTGACAGAGATGAGCTCCGTGCTTACTAAAAAGGTGAGATGTCTTGATCGATCAGGCCATGTCATTTCTGGCCTGACCTACTTCTCCTTCAACTTTTGGACATTGGACGCGGAGGGCATAAAAGGCACGGGCGGGGCTAGCTCCTAGGGCTCATAGATTGGATAGCCATGGTAGGCGTATTTATACGTGCTGTGAGGTCACGGACATGTAAGCAGAAGTCATGACTATGGCACTCTCCGGACTTAAATGACGAATCGAAGATCTAGTGCTTGGCAAGTGAGGGAGAGAGAGAAAGAGAAAGAAAGAGAAAGAGAGAGAGAGAGAGAGAGAGATTTGACATTTCAAGACATGCGTTATACAGATTGCCCACGAACATAGACTTTGATTAACATTTCTGGTGACTGCGCATTTGAAGTAGCCAAGTGGCGACACCTGGAGTAATGAGGCGTGACCATTCATACTCCCTCTCTCTCTCTCTCTCTCTCTCTCATGTGCCTTCAGCCACTGGGCATATTGCTTGGACATCTGCAATGAGCTTCACTTCCTATGATAGCTTGTGTGTGCAGTTGTAAGCAGTTTGACACATGTGTTTTACATGATTTCACGACGATGACAGTCTTATTTTGATAAGAACTGAGGGCTTTGTTGGTATTTTAGGGCCACATTAAGCGTCTCCTGAAAAGCTTTGATATTTCAAATAGATGGACACTTAACAGAGGGTAATATATGAAGTTAGTTTTATATGTAAGTCATAATGGGTGTGAGTTGACTGTATCAGACACCGCTGCATGCTTGCAATATTGCGGTACAATATTAAAAATTATTCAAGGAAATAATGGTTTTAATATAGAAAATTTTATGATATTCACCAAAATTCAATACGGAATTGACTTACGTAGGGTCGTGGGACGTAAGATCTTCGATACTATACTAATTATGGAGCTACACGAAAACGAGCGTACAGTATCATGGTCGAGAATCTGATGTCTATCAACCTGTGGTGGACTATTTTCCTATCATTCTATTCCATATCATGCGGTGAATAAATGGGAAGAAGGATGACGTGACAGCGTTTTTAATTGTGGAAACATGCACTATATTTATTGTTGACCATTTTCACTGAACGCACTCTATTGCACAATGACCAGTAAATATTGTTCTTAAATAAGTCTGCAAGTATTCTCCGGACAAATCAGATTGGAAGCCTAATCAGTAAAGGTAGAGAAGGCCAATACTGCGAGATAGTATAGGCTACACCAAACAAGGTCAATTATGGTTCATCGTAATCATAGCAAAAGGGCAATTTCTCGAGTATCATCACTTTCCACTCTCTCACAAGTAACTGATGAACTGGAGTGCCGTCACTGGCATACTTTGGATGCAGGTGGACTTCAGTTGACGTAAGAAGGGCATGAAAGAATAATTAATCCATAATCTGCATCCAGTCAAGATTCACAAATGTCCTCTACCGATCCGAGCCAGAATCAATAAACAGGCATCATTGTTGCCAAGACTTCTCTCATCTGCTCACCTTTCTTTCTTGCCTTGGGACCTGGCCTGGCTCACTTTATCCAACCTCGCTACGGACTAAATAAGACTGAAAAGTATGTACATGGAGGTGCATGAGTCCAAGCAGCACATACGGTCATGTATTCAAGAGCAAACCCACTTGTTGCACCTTGTAGTGATACTCTAAGATGCAACTTTTAGATAAACCCTTTATGCTGGAGGAGATGTGTTCAAACAGGCAGACTCTGCCATATTCTATGGGTGATTTCAACACAGATTTTTAAAGGAGTTCCGAAGAGTAGACAAAAGCCATTATCGGTGTGTGAGGAGGGAGGGAAATTATCTTTTTCGAGGATTAAACTTCTTCTTCATAATAGATCGTACCAATTCGAGTCCTTGCTAATTGTTTCAACTTATGGTACCGAGGGAAATCTCCATGGTGAAAGCATATGTAGGAGGACGACGACAACGGTGCCAATCCTAATCATGTGCTGCCATAATCTTTGCATGTATGGCTACGCAAAACCGGTATCAGAAGAAGATCTAGTGTTTCATAAACTCCATGATGAAAGTGATATGGGAACAAATGTAAGGATATCGGGAGAACTTGCAACTTTCGTTGGACCTGTTGAAGAATACGCATGATTGTATCTTCGAAAGCATCATGGAACATAGTGAGAACGCTAAAATTCTCCCCATTTTTTATATTGCCTTGGAGAGTCCCAACTCATGGCAAAGAATGGAACACGAATTGAGAGGTGACATGTTACTAGACATAGGAGGTTAAGAGCCACTCGAATGGAAGGGAGGCAGTCCAGTCCTCGGAACGGAAGGTTGACCACATATTATCTCATTTTCAGTGGCAAAGTTGAAGGCGCCATAGGTCTGGACATGATGAGGAAATGTATAAATACTGACAGTAAAAAAAATGTGAAATTGGATGAGAGCAGGCCAACCTGAAAGAAAAGGAGCAAGGGAAGATTCGCCGGCAGGAGAGCAGCGAGGAAATGCTCGAGAGTACGACGTCCGAAGTCCAAAGTCTGCTCAAGATCCAAACCCACACAACGGGGACATGACGCCCATGAGAATATTGCTGTCCTATGACTGATGAAAGGTCATGGCTATGATGGTCCTCTTGCGACTTTCCAGACGGCTCGACGAGTTGACAGCTGACTATCTGATGCTTTCAATTCTCCCATAGCCCTTTTGCCTTTGTCTCCACGAGAAACAGAACATAAAGAGCTCTTTATTGCTTGTACGGTGCGGTATCATGCGGCGTGGTCGAGACGGAGACAATGTCTCGAAAGAGCCCTTGCTCGCATGTGCACACATCGAAAATTTGATTCGAATTTTGTTTCCTCCAAATGTTCATGCTCGAATCATATATACCTACAAGACGACGATCACACGTTTGTTTAAGATTTTATTCCTGAAGTCGAGAAACTTTCCGACTCAAGTTCAATCCAAATAGAAAACAACGAAAGGTACTGAAGTTCACCTACGTTGGAATCTTAAGATTTTTTTTTTCCGAATATTCAGAAAAGAATTCTCATTATTTCTCACGAGCTGCTGTTGAAGAATACCAAAATATGGAAATTTCTGGGTTGAGCTCGACTTATCATTGTGAATGGCCAAGTGCTTGTGGTTACAGTAACCCGTCGTGGCCCAAAACATGGGGTTCCGAGAAGAGTCCAAAATAGGCAGTGACAGCAACATATTCAACCTTGCCCAATATTCAAGAGTCTGTCGATAAGCTAATAATTGATATGATGGACTTCTGCTGTAAGCTCTTTTACATCGGTGAGTGAGTGAATGAATGTATGTCGTAGAACCGAACAGGTTGACCTGTCGGTTTCTATCTGGGAGCACAACCACATTTTGTCCTGAATGCGTTTCCATGACTGGCCCGAGGCATTTCTGAAGTGCTGGATTTTGAATCCAAAGTCAGCTCCGAGAAAGTGGCTGGCTCCTCGGAAGGAGGTAAGAATCGGAGCTTTTGAATTTGAAGGGGAGTATATTACGCGATATTCAGGTTGGTGCAGGAAATTGCTGTGTTCAGAGAGAGAGAGAGAGTGAGTGAGGGAGGGAGGGAGGGTCTCGGAGCTTGAGCCTGTGTGAATGGCTATGAACTCAATTCTGCATGCTCGTGGCATCGAAAGTCCTGCTGCTGCTGCTGCTGCTGCTGTGTTATCATGTACAGACAGTGCGATGTCAGCAGCTCCAGGTTTAGGCCTCTTTCGAGGTGCAGCTGGAGATCTGTGCAGGGAGAGTCTGAGGCGAGGTGGATATGGTTCACTGTCGGCCCAGAAAGCTTCGCAATTGGTGAAGAAAGGAAGGAAATTGGGAATCATTTCGGCGTCCTCTAGTGCCGGATCGTCGACGGAGAGTGCTCGAGATCAAAATGGTGGAGCAGCATTATTCCCTCTGTCTTCCGTGCAGTCTACCCTTCATCGATTGCGCAGGGCAGGAATCATTGCCTGCTTGAGAACCACCAGGTGAGGCCGATCTGGGCATTCGAGCTTCTCCACAATTCGTCCGTTTACAGTGGAGCTCATTTCTCATGGTCATCTTTATTTGTGTGATAGTTTCAGACCACATAGAATTTGGTTGTTTGATAAGCAGTCTTCAGATTCGCAAACAATCGATGAATTTAGATGAGGTCTCGGGTGACGCAGGCTGATTGTCAGCTTCCAGTTCGAGCAAAGTCTTTGTTGTACGTTGTTTTCCGATCCTTATATCGAGGGAAGGCCACATTATGATTCATCGTAGCTCTGGATTAGCCGAGGACATGACAATTAGCTTCTCAAGTTTGGGGATTGCTTGCTTGCTTGCTTGCAAGTCGAACAAGACTGGCAATCTTTGCGGCACGAGAAGGCTCGTAGGGTTGTAGGGTTTAGTTGAAGAGCTTTGACGGAGACGGTGCGTGACTGAATTGGCAGCGCAGATGTTGCGCTGGATGCTGCTCGGGCAGCGCTGGATGGTGGGCTCACTACGGTTCGCCCTCAGCCTCAGCCCTCAAGGCCTTCCCTATTGATTTCTGCGCCACTCATTTGTGAAATTTACAAGAACGGTTGCTGGAGACACAGATCGGATTTAGCATTCATGTCCTGCCCCTGAAATGCGTTCGCTCTTTGTGTCTTTGCGTTGACTGTGCTGTGCTGTGCAATGCAATAATTATGTCTGCTCTGCACGCATGAACAGGTCGAGGTCACCATGACGACTCCTTCAGCAGCCAAGGTAAATTTCAAGAATACCCCCTTCCCTTCCCTTCCCTGTGAACTTCACAACCTCAAACAATACAGATGAGCTTTTGATTTTGAAGCCCGTGTGAAGACTCCGAGCATCGCTAATTTCATTACAGCTGCATACATGCCCAACTTCCCCAGCTGCAAGCTGAATTCGAGTACCACCTGATCAGAAGGGATGCTGCATCTTCCCTCGTAAGGCAGGCCGCTACAAATCCTTAGGGTTACATGTGGAAGCAGCACGACCCAAAGGACTGTAAACCCTTTCCATCGACCACAGACAGACAGTGGGCTTTAGGAGTCGGCTCAGGTCGTCATTTCATTATCATGAGAACAATGTGAAGTATGTATGACAGCCGACGGTCGCTGAGTACAGAGCTTGAAAGCACTGAAAGGGTGTCATGTAAATGCAGAAGGTGGTGTGAATTTGCCTCACGAATTTGCCAGAACTCACAGAAACTTGAGAGGCTTCTGAGACACGATCATTAACATCTAAGGGAATATGGCACCGACGTCGTTTCGCATATTGGCTTGCCTGAGATCTGATAACCTGATCTGATGGTGTAAAGTACTTACTGCAGATCATTGATTGTCTTGTGCGGGAGTATCCATCGGCAACCATCGGAGTGAGCGACATACTTTTCCATGTTATCGGAACCTCACATTGATTGGCAATGCATTTTTGCATGGCATTTTGGCTTTGGTCTGCTGATTAGTGAGTATAATCATGAGCTCAGGAATATTGATTTCTCTGATCCTCTTGTGCAGGCTGGTACTGTTCTATCCATGCAGGAAGCAGAGGTGGCCAAGCAGGCTGGAGCCAAGTTTCTCACGAGTCCTGTCACCATGGAGGTAAGTTCCTGTATCTTTGTATGTGAATGCACGAGTTTAAGTATCGTAAATATTGAAATACAGTCTGTCTGAATTTGCCATTTTGTCGACGGAGATCCCCACACTGCAGATTAACTTCAATTTCTATTTGATGAGTTTCCTCAACCCCATACTGCAGATTAACTTCAATTTCTATTTGATGAGTCTCCTCAACCCCATGTTTCGGTGAATTCAGTGGCCTTTAGATCTGCACCTGACAGGACGCCTTTGACCTTTATTGTTATATGTCCATAAATGTGCTCTGTAATTTCTGTAATGCAGATGAGGCAGGGAGTGTGATCAAATATGAATGATCACATCTGTCTTTGCAAGTTTCCAGCGGTCCTGATGTGAATCAAGTGCATTTTCTTCTATGCCTGAATGCCATGACTCCACGTATGGAGCATAATCTGAAACATTCAAGGAAGCTGATGACACTGTCAAACTCTGCACAACAATATGGCGTTGTAGGGTCTCTTTCCTAGATCCATCTGTCTACACTTGGATTTCCTGCCGAGCTCTGTCTGACGTGTATAGAATCTGTGTCGTTGACTTTGATGCTTGAATTCTTGTGGAATTCTTCCACCCACCATCTCAGGTCTCAAAATCTCGTGTCATCCTTAGAGCAATCTGGTTCATTCATAAGATCACAGAAGTATCTACCCTCTTCTCTCATTAGCGATGTAAAACTCCATGTCTCAGCACTAAAAGTCTTATTGCACGGATCCAGCTCCAGGTGCAATTTCCTTTGTTGTCTTTCTTTACATCTGATATCTTCTCATGTCTGTCGAGGCTTTAGCAAGATAATCACCAACCTGTGAAGCAGAGCGGCCATGCGTTGGCATGTTTTGCTGCACATTTTGTAAAGCTAAAATGAGCTTTCAAAGTTACCATAAGTCATAACACTTGAGTACAATATTCCTCCAAAGAAATGACTTGAATCTTGGCGTGGAGGGATACAAATCTCCTTCGGCGAAGAATTCAGAAAGCTCTTGGGGGAACCCTAATCTTCGACGAGGGGTTACCTGTATTGGATGAACCTGTATGGCTGATTTAGGGAGACAACTTTTTCCCCAGTTACATTTCTCCTGAAGACTTTTTCGTGCTCCTGTTTGCAGGACATGGTGCGAGCACATAAAGATGGACCTGTTCTCTTCATACCTGGGACAATGACACCCACAGAGGTCGAAGATCCACTCTCTCTAGGCTGGACGATTGCCCTCCAGGGTCCTGCTTCTTAGACGCAGGCTTATGAGAACCAATTGGTCCACGTTCAGGCTTAGAGTTTCATCCGAGGCTGTAAAGGCGCTGTGCTTCTGATGATCATTTTGGAACTTTGGATGCAGGTTGTGACTGCCCACTGCTTGGGAGCATGCGCTGTGAAAGTAATTCTCCACCTTCAACCTTCAATCTTAATTCTTTTCATGGAAGCAAACATACGTACGTGTGTCAGTTTGTGAGTACCAGATTGATGAGACAAAGAGGTGTTTACAGTCGGTCTTACGAGTGCCAACGTCTCAATAAACATTAAAAGTAGGCAACCTTTCAACTTGAATTGTCACATTTTGGTCACTTGGGATCCATGGACGATAGAATGGGAAGTCTTCTGATATTTCAGAGACCGTTCGTAGACCCAGTTCTTGGGCTCGTGAACCGACTTGGATTGTTTTGTGTTACGTTGCAGTTATTTCCAGTTGCTCTCTTAGGAGGTGTCCAATACGCCCTGGCTCTGCAGCGGACGCTGCCACACATTCCTTTGATTGTGTCCAGCGGCATTTCTTTAGGTGAGAAGGGAATGTGATTTGAACGAGATTGCACCGAAGAACAGTAGTACCTTTTTTTCCAGTATGGATGTGATTGTTCCATCTGTTGACTTGACTTCGGATTCGTGAACCTGACGGGCATTTGCCTGCATCGTGACTTGTCAGATATGGTGGAACCATACTTCAGTGCAGGTGTGATGGCTGTCATAGTGTCGGACGCTGTTTTTGGGAAAGCGGCTTTAGAAACTAGAGACTACAGCAAGATCAAGACTCTCGCAAGTGCTGCTGCATCCAAGTGCTTATCAAGGTCGACTGAGACGTAAATGGCGAGGCTTACCGAGGTCGAGGATCTGTTTTGTGGAGGTGATCAGCAACTGCAAGTTTGCCCTTCCACCATACACGCTTAGTTGGTTATTGGACGTAGGTCAGTTCCAATACTTAATCTGCAAGCAAGGGTGGTAGAAAAGATGTCGGTGCCAAATTTCAGAAATATGTTTGTAAGATCGTCAAGGTGCGGGATAGTAGATCACGTAGATGGAATTGGAGTTTCCAGGCTGATCCATTTTTGCTGACGCAATATGTACTCAACTTACGTGGGCAAATTTCATGGATCCGATACTAAATGTTCAAAACGCCCAGTATAGATTGTTGTTCATGCACATGTTTCCTTCCAACCCTTGCTTCGTAACCCCTTCTTAGAGACATTTCCAGCTTTTCATATGTCCAGCAACTGCGCAGTGTACATGAACACACATCCCAGAGGTGCGGAAAGTGATGTCTCGACAAGGGACTCAGTTGACAACAGTCGTATATCATGACACAGTGCCCACGTGAAAGCTCTACTGGCACATGCGTGTAATCGTGTACTCTAGTGCTTCCCACGCATTTCCCAGTTCGTTGTATCGTCGATGTAGTAAAATCGTTTACCTAATTTATACAAGGACCAACCTGAATTCTGTGGACGGCGAGAGGCAGAGATAACCAACTGACAATCATACATGAAGGACGACAGTAGGCTAACAACTCAACATCACAGCGGTTCACATCAATATATATCTGCAACGAACTTGTTGTGTCTGAAGCGCCCCAATCTCAGAGCGTTCATGATGTTCCAATCGACTCTTCTGTTCATCAACTTGGGGGTGTCAATCGTCGTCCCTTGAGAAATGGATGTCGCCATCTGGAAGTCATGCTTATCTGGAAAACAAATCGAAGTCGTCAGTGACCTGCCCTGCAGCGAAGCTGTTTGATTCTATAGGTTCAGTTTAGCGTGAAGAAGGCCAAGAGCAAACGCGCATGGCTTCAATTCCAAGAGCTTCCTTTGCTCTCCCGAGGTAGTTCGTAGGGAAACTGCGAGCCTCATCCGAATGTGCACTGCCGAAGTTCGTGACCATCCTCGTTACTGGCAAGCGTGAGCTGAAGTAGACATAGTAACAAGGAGCCAACGACGAAAGAAAGCCTCAGTCCACCTTCGGTCTTCTTGTGGAGTTTGCATTACAAATGAAACTGACACGCTTTGCTTCATCAATGGATCCTTGCCAGCATGCCTTCTTCAAGGATATTTAACTTTCCAAAGATCGCAAGGTCCTTTCCGTGCACAAGTTCGTAAGTGAGACATATGCAACACAACGACGGAACCATACAGAGCACTGCTGAGGGCAAGAAACTTCACCACTAGCTGATTTGCTTGATACGTACTCAGAAAGCAAGACTCAGATATCTACCCGGATATTTCTGGGCAGATCTGCTCATTCAGGAAGAATGTTTAAACAAAAGGTGATGACAATCACTTCCTACTGTAACCTCAAGCGCTCTATTCAGATATGGGGGTCCGAAAGATGCCCTACGCATGTGCAAACTACTTTGGAGGCCGTAAAGCAAGACATGTCGTTCAGCACGACTGCGTGTTTCAAATAAAGGGAATTCGGTTAGGCCCGATGTATGGTTCTGCATTGCAACGACTACATTACATTAGTCTTTTAGGCTTTTGGGAAAAAAACGTGAATACCTGGAACGAGATAGAAAATGGAAAACTTCCAGGCCTGGTTTGATCGTCATACGTCGACCTGGCAGAAAAACGATTCATGCAAGTGCCGGAAAGCCACTAGCCTTCGGGGCAAGGTAACGAGGTGATAAACTGTTCAGAGTACCTTGGCTCTCCCATGCCATGAATAATTTGAGACATGTGATCTGACTGGGTTAATCTGCAGTCAGACGAGTTCCTGTTCGTGATAAGCTGATCACTAGAGCACCGAAGAGCACGGATTGTCGGATGGGAAGAAAAAAAAGATGAGCAAAAGCAATGGTCCGAACAAATCCAGGAGCACAACGCAGGTGTGAATTTGAGCAACCAGAAGCACCAAAAAATAGCAACAGTGCAAAAAACGACCGAATCAGTACGGTACGAAATTTAGACATCGTGTCGAGTTGAGCTGTGAGATGCATAGAAATAGAAGGTGGATGAAAAGAGTTCATAAGCAAGGGCTCAAAAATTATTAAATTGTTCAATGTAACAAGTACTTCCCGAGGAGTAGGCTCCACCAATAACCCTAAACTTCACCCACGCATTATTCGGAACAACAAGTATCCTTGGGAGGAGAAGAAGAGAGCAAGCCGCGTGAGGAAAGTATGAGTTCTGACGAGAGATTGCGATTTACCCTAATCACTTCGACTCAAAATTTCGAACATATGGACAGGCAATCTCTTGGATCAGAACATGGCCAGACGACTCCCTTCTCCAAGCAGTTTACACTCGAGAAATCTCACATGCTGAGCCGGATGATCGGCGGGAAGAATCCGTTGCCAATCCGTGGCACACCGGTTACTGACAGCACTCGTGGGAGTGATGGACTCAAACCAAACGTCCGTATCAAAAACAGAACCTGCTACAATTGGGCTCACAGGTTCTCGGCGAGAACTTTCTCCATCTGTTTGATCTGAGTGTCGATGGAAAGGTCGATATGCTTGTCAAGGATGTCCACCACAATGCCTCCGATGATGCTCCTGTCGACCTTCTGCTCCACCTTGAGCACCTGGCCGGGCTTCAAGTGGCCCTTGAGAGCACCCTTGATGCCCTCCAATTCTTCGGGCGTCAGCTCCAGGGCAGCGGTGATGGTGGCCTTGACCTCGCCCCGGTGGGCGAGCACGAGCTCCGAGTAGGCGTTGGAAATCTTCTGGATTTCCCTGAGCCGGCCATTCTCCGCGAGCACGGCCAGAAAGTTCTTGGTGATATCGAGGTAGCTCGACTGCTTGCCGAACAGGTCCTGAATCGCCTTCATCCTCACATCCTTGGGCACGGACGGATCCTTCATGAATTGCCCGAAAACGCTGTCGTGATCCGCGGCGCCCACGACGCTCTTCAGCTCCTGCTCCACGGGCTCCAGAACATTGCCCCGCACGGCCGTCACGTACAAGGCCGATGCGTACTTGCCCGTCACGCCATACATGGGCAGAGGCACCTGCACATCGTCCTGCTTCGGCTGCGCCTTACTGGCACCGGCCGCGAAGCCCCTCCGCCCGAGGATCTGCTGGGCCGACACAGCAGGAGCAGCAGCTCCGGTTGCAGACGGGGAAATCGCTCCCATCGACACCAGCGACGCGAGCTGCTTGCGCAGCATCGCAGCTCCTCCGCCCGACCTCAACATCGTTCGTCCGAGGGTGGAGGGATGGGTGGCCGACGGAATTCGACAATTCGTCTCGCGCGAGCGATCGAATTCTTCGCGGGGACGAGTGCTGGAATCGAGCAACCCTTGGCTCCGGATCCACGCGACGACTCCCTCTGCTCGTGCTCGTTCTCGTGCTAGTGCTCGAGTCCCCTCCCCCGATCCGACCGATTCTCTGACTGCCGCTGTCTCTCCGGCCTCGCCTTCGCCTTCTCTTTGTCTTTCGTGAGTCTCGCTGCGGCTCCTCCTTCGCTTTGGCCAGTTTCGCTTTGCTTCGCTTTGTTTGGGCTTCTGCGAGGGGCAAGCAGGCGTTCCGTTCGGGGCCTAGGGATTGGTTGTTCGCATACCGTTCCCTGTGCCGCGCGGTCGCCCTTTCTGCGACTTTGACGGAACATTCGCAGTGTCGCAATGATGCCCTTCTTATTTTCGCAATTTATCCAACACCTTGTAATCATCTCTCCAGTGAATTTTTTTACAATTTTTAAAGTTTTTTCTATATACACATATTTACTTACCCAGAGACTTCACTGAATTTCTCAGGTCCATAAAAAAAACATGAATGAACCATAGTCTGGAATTTTATCTTCGGCATTTCATTCATAGTCTTATGGTTAGGAAAAGAGAGTTGTTCATATTGGTAAAAGAGGACTGCGAAGGTTTAGGTTGAAGAAATGTCATTCAGTAGATTTGTGCAGTCAGTTAGGATTGGTCATGACTAACAAATCGATCAACAATACTCTCTAGCTTTCTTGTCGAGAAATAATTTGTTAAATGATAGATATCCAAATTTACCCACGATTACTAGTCATAAGTCAATTGACATCTCATACTTTAATTAGCTTCACGTAGTGTTTTAAAAATTCTCAACGTTCTGAACTCCTCTGTGAGATACTAACCATGAAATTTGATAACATAACGATTGCTCACCATTTACAATAATTTTAACCATGCTATCATTTAGGGAGATTATTATCTACACAATGATGTGAGCTCTATCAGCATAAAAGTAGGCGGATGTCAAGATTCAGACACCTTGAGCTTACTAGCATTTAAGTAAATTTATATCAGTCTTCACTTCTTGGATTTTATGTTAGTGATTATGTACACTTGTAGCCTAATTCACCAAATACAATAGAGATTGTTAACAATCACATGATTTTTATAAGTACAAAGAGTTTTAGTTAATGCAGTTAACTATCGGAGATGTGTGATGATGAGAATTTGAAGTATCATATGTATAGTAGTGAGATATGTAATTTCCTATCATGGTAGTCTTGTTGGAAACTAGTTCGGTGGATGTATGATGCTTGTAGAAGGTATGACATATGTCATACACAATATTATGTTATATGTCATGTTTTACAGCTCATTTTATCAATTTTCATGAGTGTTAGATATGTTTTCAAGACAAACTAATATGCAAAGTGATTTTCATTACCTTGTGGATGCATGTAAGTGACACACACTGCATATAAGTATCCTATTGTATTACAAATGTCATGTTATGTTATTGGACAATGTGATAATATTGTGTTAACGTAGGTAGTCCCAAGTGAAAGCAGATGCAATTGTGGTACATCTGTGTAGATTGCGAAGAAGATCTTTATATGAAGATGGTTGATATACACTAACGTACGTTGCGATGGAATATCTATGTGAGTTACTATTATTTTGACTGTTATTCGTATGTCTTGTGTATACTGCGTATACTCATTGGATATCTTTACATATCCAATAAGTTGGTATTGAAAGTAAAGTTGACTTCATTGGCATTTGACTTCTTGCGATGATCAACAGTGCATTGATTAGACTCATGGCTCATGGCGTACAGGTCATATGGTTTGATGCTGAATTTTGTTCAATATAATAATGAACTATGTTCATTCAAGCTTGTATAAAAGATTTCTTACGACTCCTAATAGATTTGTATGTTTAAATCTCTTTTCATCCTAGAGTGATGACTTGAATGAACTCGTGTATATGTCGTATGTTCTCTCTAATGATCAGGGAACTATGCAAATCGTAGTGTGTGTGTGTGCTCTGTTGTTGAGAAATCTAATTAATTTCGTACTCTTGGCCACAAATTGTTTGCACCGTAGGGGAATTTCCGTCAGATGAACTGAAGTTCGTGGGTTATTAATTCACACATTCGACTCTAAATAAAATGTACCCAGATTTTGTAGCAATTTAAAATCTGGTCGGTTCACTAAGGAGTTTCATTGCCCGAAGCGTTAGGCCCTAAACTCTTCTTTTCAAAACAAGTAGTGTAACTTATTCCCTCAAACTCTATTATGTCCAGTTCAGTTCAATTGTGTGATGGAATCGGTGTTTCACGAACAGAACAATGACAAGGTCTCAGCTCAACTAGTACAGACATGAAAGCGAGCTAATGAATCTGTGACAATCCAGCAAGATGATCAAACCAATATAATGATAATGGGTTCAAGCAGAAATCGTACTCACGAGAGAAGATCAAATAAGATCTCAGAACAACAATTTAGGCAGCCACCGAACGCATATGAAAGACAACACAAAGGTTGACTCTTCCATATTTTTCATCATTCCTCGTAGTGAAGGTAAGAATACTGGCAGAGGTCTTCATGTGAAGAACAACTACCTGACCTACGAACCTTACAAACAACCTCATATTTCCTGCACGAATCTTGCAATCATGAGGTTGGACCGAATTCATCAAGAATTATAGTACATATCTTGCCATTGAGGCAAGCAGCCCAAAGAGTAGCACCAGACCCAAAAGTATAAAGAACCAAGTTTGCTGATAAAAAGCATCTTTCTTGGTTACGGAGCTGGGAACAGGAGGCGGCTTAACAATCTTTGGTTTCTGTTGAGCAGCAATTGCCCTCTTCCTCTGCTTCGAACTGGGTTTGCTTTCTGAGTGTGTTTGCTGGAAGACTACTTCAGGGCTAGCTTCAGCTTCTTCAATGACTTCTGTCGCAGTTTCCACCGGAGAGCTCACCCCATGAGAGGCTAATGGTGGACCCGAAGCGGCTTTTTTCCTTGCTCGTTTCTCCTTTTCCTGTACATTGCAAAATATTTAGCTACAGCTCATAGGACAAATTGAAAAGCATACACATACTCTACATGTGATCTACACATTGTTAAACCAGGTATCGTATGAGCCAATGTATCCATTCTCGTAATTAACAGTACATCGGAACAGAAACATCGACAAAAACTAAAGTGTTGCCAAATCATGGCCAGTTTCGACACGAATACTGAGGTTTAGCGATAACTTGGTTAAATTCCATACCTTCTCCTTCTTCTCTGCTTCCTTTTGGGCTCTGACTAGAGCCTTTGACTGTGACCTTTCTGCCATTCTTTTCTTCCTCTCTTCGGCTTCCTTGGCTTTAGCCATCTCTTGCTGCCTCCGTTTCTCTTTATCTTCTGCTGCAGCTGCGGCGGCAACTGCGGGGTCAACTTTGACCTCTTCTTGCTTGGTCGCTTCAGGTACAGGGGTTACGACAGGTGAAGCCTTCGTATGAGCAACGTTTCCATTTGAATTTGCAATAGGAGCCATTTCTCGTTCCGCTTCCTTCTTGTGGGAGTCAGAAGTTGACACTGGACCAGAGGATTTTGGATCAGACGTTTTTGACTGAACTTTGGAT
This sequence comes from Marchantia polymorpha subsp. ruderalis, assembly GCA_037833965.1. NCBI lineage: Eukaryota > Viridiplantae > Streptophyta > Marchantiopsida > Marchantiales > Marchantiaceae > Marchantia > Marchantia polymorpha. The sequence goes on from AP031357.1 coordinate 13,720,490, forward strand.
TGCGCTTCTCCCTTCCGAGTATTAGATGTTCCCACCTCAGTCCTCGATTCCGCCATCATATCGTCATCTCCTGGAATCAGCGGTGGTTCTTCGTCAGGGCCTAATGATCTCCCATCGAATGTTGACAGCCGCTTCAACGTACTCCGTTCGTTGCTCTTGATATAATTTGCTCTAAATTCAGGGTTGTTGTTCCACATGTCTAGAACGCGTTCCACCTGCATCCAAAATCCTCCAGTTCATCAATCGTACCCAGTACAGAAAATTTCTTTGAAGTACTGGCCAATCAAATAAGATAAGATAACTAATAAGATACTCCCAGACACATCGTAAGACTAAATCACGCCATGATTACATTATATGAAAATGTCTGCCACAAAGATTTGATCAAAATGTTTAGAAGTGTCTTGGTTTATGAGCTACCATTCATTCACTATACATTTATGCAGAGAAACCAACAAATAAAGACAAACCACAAGATGTATGTGACCAAATTCCCCGTCTGAAATTCTCTGGTCGTAAGAGGGCTCGGTTCGAATATAACATACAAACTTAGCCACAAAACCCAGGATGTAAGAATCCTTTTGGTTCTTAGAACCTACCGGTCAATAATGTGGGAAAGGACATGAAACTTTCACGCTCATATCTACCAGAAAATGAAACAAATCTGATAACACGCATTTGATAGTAGATAGAACAACCGGCAAACAATCGTTCTCATCGAAACGAGTATAGAGATATCCGTCAACAATACTCTGCTTGTCTATCCCAAATAGCTGTTCTAATATTTCTTGGGAAAAAAAAATGGATTCGCTAGAGTTCCTAAGAGTGGTTTGATACAAACATAGACTAATTGCCTACAAAAAACTTAAAGAAGGATCATCGTGTGAGCAACGCCAAAAGTGGAAAAAGAATCAGACATGCAAAGTGACAAACAGAATATATACCTGAGCGTTACAGAGTTCTTCCACCAGTTTTTTCTCCTTCTTGAAGGCCAACTGCCTAACATTCTGGAAGTCGCGCTTGTTTTGATAAAATTCATCATTCTGTAATTCATGAGACAAACATTAGAATTCTACTTACAGGCCTTGGAGTGGTAGAGAATTTTCCATGACCACGTTTATTAACAGGTGAACAACAGTAAAGGTGAACAACACTGTTGGATTCTAGTTCTAAATAATCAATTTCAATAACTCAAAATTAGGCTTAACACCATTTGAGATATTTCAAAATGACCTGTTATAATGATATAGTTTACGACTGTGGCTCCCAATTTACTGAAGACATTAAGACGAGATACGAGGTATACATACAGGAAGACACCAAAACAATCTCAACTACTAAAAAAATCCTTATGAGAAGATTGGAATTCGATTATTGCCATCATTCGAATACGGAGTCTTGATCTAATGAGACATAACTATCAAGAAGTGGGCACGATTTAGAAAATTTAGCAAACAGTTCTTCAGTGCCACGTGAAAGCTTCATATTGATCTCTTTCATGGAAGGAGGTTCTATTAAAAGAGTGACCCCTTTTCGTTCTCAATTAATCCTCAGCCTCCCTCTTCATCCCATCTTACTCCTCGTTAGTCACAACAAGGATTCATAAGTTTACGTCAAACAAAAATGAAAAATACAAAGAAGAGCATAAAAGAGAACGAGTAGGTCCATGTTGAACAAACATAATAACCAATCGTCTCAGTCCAGTAGGAATTCAATTACCCGGGCATTGTCTTGTCTCATGAGACGTGAACGTTCATCAAATGCTTCTTGTCGAGCACGACTAGCATCTGCCCAATCCTTCTGGACCTCATTCACAGCGCGATCTGCTTTCTCGAACTCGTCTTCCGCAGCTCTGATCGCCTCGTACGCTGCATTTTGCTCTGCTCTCAGAGTTTCCAACTCAGCAATCAAGGGCTGCAACGAAGGCTTTTGAAGTTAGAGATGGAGCATCTGCACTTGTATGATCATGACGACTACATTTCCACATACTCAATAATTGAGATGACCTTGTCCAAAAAATACAATAGAACTCAGTTGATTTACTCACACTCAAACGTTGTTGAACTTCGTCTCGCTCGCCCAAAGATTCCGCGAACTCTGCATGGAGTGCAGCGTTTGCACATACCTCTTCCCGACAAGCCTTCAAGTTTTTAATATCTCGAAGCAGCTGCTTCTCTTCCTTCAAAGGTATACTTTCATGCTGAATCCTATATTCAAGGTACTTGATCTGACAAAATATCGAGACAATGACATCCGTTGTCAACCCACAATCTCAACTGTTGCACGAAGATTTTCTAGATCAATCACATCGAAAGTGTTTGAAGTCTTGTTCGGATTCAGGTCCTACCCTTTGGTCCAGCTCCTCCTCATTAGCAGGTAAATCTCGACCTTTGTCTCTTGCAAGTCGGCCTGCTTCTCTGAATCTTTTATTAGCAAGTTGCAGAGGTTCAATGTCGTCTCTCTTGCTCCGAACTGCTTCAGTACAAGCTCTCGCCTTCTCCCTAGCAGCTCTTAGCTTGTCGAGTGCTTCACCGCGAGCAGCCTGTAGGTATAATCAGATGCAAGACAGCTGTCAAAACCGAGAAGCTCAACAAACAGAGAAAAATCCGCTTCTACCATGAAGATGAGACGCAGCGAACAGATCGGCAACGAGGACATGATTCCATGCATTGCATGCACACTTTCTCTCAGGGATCTACTTTTCTGCCTCGTTGAAAGATCCCGACATGGATATACCGCAAAGGCACTACAACAGATCCACTCACCCTTTTCATTTGGAATGCTGCATTGATAAAGTCACGCTTCTCAGTCTTATCTTTCAAGCGCATCTCTGCCATCCTGATCTCCGCCTTCCCCTTGTTGTCAATCGGTCGGGGAATTTTGACCATCCAAAAAGAGTAGAGTTCAGGAGTAGGCGCCGCCTTGAAATCTGCTGCTTTTTCTTGGGCAGGACCTGGACCTAAAACACTTTCATCCCCTGCAACCTCCCAGCCGGTGTTTCCTTCCGCAGCTATCCAGTCAGAGCTCAAATTGGAAGGTTTACGACCTCCATCGGATACGATGCTGGGTGCATCACCATTAGACGTTCCGCTCGCAGCTTTGGCATTTCCTACGACGTCATCACTAAGCACGGAGACTCCCGTGGCTTCGTCATTCTGGTCCCTCGGCATTTGAATAACCTCCTCGTCGGCACTGCTACTCGAAACCATTTCTTCTGTTTTGCCTTCTTGATAAGGCTGATTCTCTAGATCTAAAATCCCGTTCAATTTACCACTAGTTTCCTGCCCGCTAATCTTGCCATTTGTGGCCAGCGAAGGCAAATCGCTGACTCCATTAACCCCCGACTTCGCCGAGTTCCCATTTCTATGCACATGAGCGGCACTCTCGAGTTCTGGTGGCATGACTGCCCCGCCCATCCACCCCGATCTCACACTATCTAGAGGTGTGATCCGTTTTTGACCACGATCTCCGCCGCAGCAAAACCCAGCCTCTGCTCTGCAAGCATCCGCGGCCGATCAAAAACTCTCGTCCAATTGCAAGGCGATATAAACGTCCCAGATGCACGGCCCAGAAAAAGATCCGCTACTCCAGCGATCACAACCCTTTGCCGAACAAAGGAAGCACAGCAAAACCACCACAACAAAGCGAACAAAATGCGCAGGCAGTGGACGGTCACCCACCCTGAGCTTCACTCGCTCCGCCTGCTCTCCGATGAAAGAGCTGCACAGACCACCGCTCCAAAAGAAAGGGAGAAGAAGGGGAGGACGAGGACGAGGTGCAGGGAGAAGAATAAGAAGCAGCAGACCCAACAGCAGCAGCAGCAGCAGAAGAAGAAGAGGAAGAGGAAGAAGAAGAAACAGAAGAACCACAACACGGAACGAAAACTAAAACCTCCAAATGCACTCAAACTGAAAGATGCACACTCGGTGACGGGGGGAAGAATCGGCGCTACTCGCGAGCACAGGTGCAGCAGCAGAGTAACTCAGATGTCAGTACAAAGGAGGCTACGTCGATGGTGAATGAAGGCCAAATACTACCACCACAACCACCAGAAGCAGCAGCAGCAGAATATGAGCAAGCAAACCCAAGGAGGCCCGGCGGTGCAGAGCACAGCACTGCACTCAGTGAGTGAGTGAACGAGGGCAGGGCAGGGCGCAGGGCAGGGGACAGAAGGAAGGAATGAAGGACGGACGGACGGAGCACCAAAACCGACCCTCGATAGAGAGAGAGAGAGAGTCCGAACGAAATCAATGAGGGGTCGATTTTCGGACCGACCAGCAGCCGCAGAAGAGAAGGAGCAGCAGTCCGAGGCAGACGAAGGCAAGACGCGCTCAGCGAACAGCAGAGCAGTCCAGTGAAGTTTAGCCCCCGCGGCACAGAGCAAACGGAGCCAGGCCAGCAGGAGGAAAGGGCCGGGCTTGGCTGGACGGGTGGGGGGCAGTCACTCACGGGGCTAGGCGGGGGCAGCAGGCACGAAGGGGCGACCGGCTGTCTCACTGTGACCGCGGCGTGGCAAGCGAACTGCGGTCGCAGTTGGGCACGGGCCTGAATAAGCTCTGCTGCAATGAACGGATTCCCAATAATCGGGGGTCGTCAGATTCGGGATCGAAGGTCGGATCTCGCGCAAGCCGGCGCTCATCAGCGGTTTCCTGGCAATAACTATTCTGACAGAGGCCCGGAATGATTTGACGACGTCTCCGAGCCCCCGATCGACTGCGTAGAAAAGGAAAAAGGGCTTTAATCACTCGCTCGCTCGTTCGCCTCGGCACGGAAACCTCGGAATCTCTCGAATCATTGATCTGCGCGTTCCTAGACGGGACGAGCAAAGTCGTCTCTATATTCTGTGACGGACCTCCGGCCAATCGCGGCGCACCAAGTGCGCGGATCTTTCCCTGGATCCGGAGATTCTTCCGTGACCGGCTCTCGTTCTTCCATTCGATGCGGATCAACGGTGGCGGTCCCCCGATCGGCCTGCGACCTTTTGATTCCCTCGTCCAACCTAATCATACTCCGGTACGTCCTCCATATCAAGCAAAGGTCCCCCAAAAACCTGGGGCCGATTTACCGTACTGCCAGATTTGGCAATGGGGTGGATTTCGACGACTGTGACTGTGACGGGACTGCGGCGGGCAGAGCACGGCAGGGCAGTACGAGAGAGAGAGAGAGAGGGACGGAAGGACGGACGGGCCAGATTTCTCGGAGCGACAGAATTCTCGCGCTTCGTTCGGTTGCTGTTTAATGTTGCCCCTTAAAGGTCGTCTCCGCCTATTTATAACGCAGCCCTCCTTCCCCGTTCCTTGCCATCTTATAATCGTGGCAAGTTTCAAGAACCCGGTCACCTACCCACAACTGGAGGTCTTTCCTTCCTTCGAGTTTCATCCACTTGGCCCTTCCTTTTCCTTCTCCTTCTTACCAGCCACCGCAACCCTCGCACCGAATAATAGAAAATTGTATTCCCTTCTGCAAGATATTGATCCAATTTTCACCAGTTTTCTTATAAAGAGAATATTTCCGGAAAATTTTTCCTTCGGACTCTTCGATTCAGACAATGGAAAGGATTCATTTTCATGAAAAAGTCATTTTTTGTTGCGGTTTTGAAGGACGAAGGAATATTTTGATATTTCAATATATGACAGAAGGGTGAGGATTATTGGAGTCGAAACTCGAGCCTGTCATCGCTTTTGTATTGACATGGCTTCCAGAAATGTTTCCTCGCCACGTCGAAGTGTTGACCGATGTGATCGATTACCAGACGGGCGACCGAAAAGAGAACGAGAGGATGTCCGGAGTTTCTCAAATATTGACCTTCTCCGATCGCACAACTGTCGTGGTTGACTCATCTCGCTTCCGAGCTTTTTCATGCTTTTCTTTGTTGGGTTTTGCAGCCGTCCAGATTTGGCTCGTCTCCCACAACATCGACCTCGCATGCACGCCCGTCACTCGGTGCCAAAACCCGGGGTCGATATACACACTGTGGGAGAGTTTATCCGCTTTCTCCACTGTAGGCTTCCTTTTCTCTCACCATAACATTGTAGGATGAGGATACTCACTGCTAGTATTTCGACAGAATCTTTGTCTCAAAATTCAGTCTGGATGAAAGAAAACCCTATACACAAGGTTTTAATCGGTTCAATACTTCGACCCTTCCGACATACACATACAGAAAATAATAAATTAATTGCCCAAATGCTATAACACGAATATGACATGGAAGCTTTCTAGGGTTTTACCCCTTTCCTTGTGTGGGTCTTTTCGCTCGTATTTAACTAGAAATGAGGGGCGGGGCGGGGCATCCGTCTACCAGGTGGAGGATTCTGGACAAGGTCGCTAGCCGTGTCCCTTACGTAGTAGTTCGGAAGGTTGGGTCCTTGTCACATGCCCAGCTAGCAAGGACAGAGCTCCTCCATGCCCACCGGTGCCGGCCCATATCACGTCACGACAGTCACCGGCCCGGGCAGGTCACCAAGATTTGCCACCGCAAGCGCAAAACAAGTGGAGACTTTTCTGCAGCGCTGAGTCCGAGGGGAGGGGGGAAATATCCGGGATTAGTCTTTTCTTGTACGTTCACATACTCCCGTCCCCGGCGGTGTGAAACCAGCTTTTCAAGAAAGAACAAATGGGCTGAGAAAAGGTCAAGCGGCTGGAGCCTCCTCGTGGAGCGAAGCCTGGATTCGGGAACACGTCGGTCCGACATGTTCGGCCGAAACTAGGACGCGGGGTACAGCAACGAAAAAGACAAGTCGGTGCGCTCTCGAATCGTCGAATCGATCGATCGACGATCCGTCCGTCCGTGGACGGATAGTACGTCCACAGGGCTCCGTCCGGCGCAAAGGAAGATTAGATTCGGATTGGCCACGTAAGTGTAGGCCACGTAACACGGACGTGATGGCCCCTCCTAACCTTCATGACCGACCGCCCTGTAGCCCGTAAGCACAGGACTTCGTTCGACAAGGAGAGGCCGACCGTAGTGGCATTTAATGGCCCGTACTGCGTGGTAGGGAAGCTGGCCCGACTGCGTCCGCAGTTGGCAGGGCTTCGCCGCGGTTGTGGTCTTCACGGTGGCCTCGCCTCGCAAGAATTCTTTCCTCGTGGACGCGCAGATCTCCTCGTCTTTCCTCGTCACGATCCAATTCGAATTCGCGTGAGCGCGTTCGGAGCTCGCATCGCTTTTGCGGGCGGAATTTCGCTGCGTCGGCTTCGCTTCTTCTCGCTTTCATGGGCGATGGCGGTGGCGTCTCTCGCCTTCGCGGAACCGAGGTCGATGTACAATTCGGCGCTCTGGAGGCCGGCAATTTCCCAGCTGTACGTCGTTTGGCGTTGTTTCGGTTTGTCTTTCTTCCAGTCACGGGGTCTTGCAGGTTTGAAGAATTCGGTCTTCTTTACCGGAAATTGTTTGCCGGCGTTGAGTAATTAGTAATTCTTCATCCCTTAGCTCGTTCCGTGGATTTCACATAGTTCGCATTGCCTTATGACATTCTTGAGAATTAGAGCAAGTATGTCTCGTTTGTTCATATACTCCAGTTACACGGCTACCCGGCTGTGGTGAAGACCCCCGATCGTCTGCAGTGAGGCCATTCCGAGGCTGTAGTTCTCTGACTGACGAGCTTCTGCTCTCTTCTGTGGGTTAGTTCCAAATACGTTGGCCACGAGACTCTGGTCTTCTGATGTTCTACGTCTGTCTGTAGACAGTTGTTTGGAATTCAAAAGTAAAAAACTAAAGATTAATTATTTGAAAATTATATAGCTCAAATTGGCGAATGTCAGTGCATGGCAATTTTTTGGGATTTCTGACGTCCAAGATTGCCCATTGCCCATTGCCCAGTCTAATAATGAAAGCACTTGCCCATGGCACTTGAGCCTTGTTCCAGCCTGTCTTCAGTCTGTCTTCCCGATCAGTCTTCCCATTCCGAATTGCAGACTTCGTTTCTGCCGAATCATTTAGAGGACTGTGCGTATGGCCGGATGTGATTGTTATCTTCTAGCCAAAGAAGTCATGGCTAAAGTTGGAGTTCATTATTTTACGACATCAGACGAAATTATTCGTGTTTGTTCTATGTGTCCTTGTTTTCCAGGTCATGGTTGGGGCACTGGAAACCTGGCCAGCAATTTCACGATGGAACCCAGAAAATGGTGGATTGAAACATTTAAAGGTTGGATTAACTTCACTCTCAGACTGCATATGCCATCTCTACTTAATTTTTTCTTCAATCGCATTTGTGTGCGGGTATTTCGAGATGTAGTCACTGGTGCCCATCCAAGGATCACGAAATGACGCGGCTTGTTGGTATTTTGCCCCTCTCTTTCTCAGTTTTTGTCCAGTGTCATGTTTTATCGAATTAGTTCCATCTCAATTCAAATAATTTAGGACTGCTCGTGAAGAAGGCACAACTCTGCACGAAGTTTCCAAACTAGCTTGAAAGCTTTTAACTTTCTCTTTATCTCCGGAAATCTCAAAGAATATAAAAATGCCGAGGCTGCTTCCTTGCGATTGCCGTTTTACGTTGTAAGCTATTGAAGGCTTTAGAACTACCCCTGGTGGAAGAATCAGCACCCACGTTGCTGAAGGTTACAAAACTTGTGCTCAGCGTACTCAAGTCCATGCCATGGACTGTTTATCATCTATCTTTTTAGACTGTTGAATCATGTGTAGGATCCCTGTTACACGTTTAAGTTTTAGATTCTTCGTACGCAACATAGTATTTAAAAGCCTTCACGGTTGACGTGAAAACGGTCTGAACACTTACTACTCTACCTCCGTTTCTAAAACTGTCTAGTTTATAAATTCTTCAGCAGAATTATTGTTATCGTGGCCTTCTTTCTACTTTTTCCTAAGTTTGTTTTGTGCCGCAGCACTTGGCAGGTGACACGCATATACAAGCCATTACCTCTAAATCAGGGTCGGTATTTTATGGCCACATCAAAGGCCATGATCGAGTTAAGTCTATTCCTACTATACTCAATGTATCATGAAACATATCTGTATCTGTGTGTCTTTTACCTACTTATTTCTTTCTCCATTATCAATCCAAGTACAGGTATGCACAGTCGTCTCTTGTTTTAAGGTGAATGTAATACTGAACTATGTGAGGTCTCTGGTTTGGGGTTGGTTCGTTATGGGGTTTCAGGTATCTCTTCAATTTGGCAGCTTCATTGACCTTATCTTATCCGAGTCCAAGATGGAAAAGGCTGTTGCGTCTGAAATGTTACCTCAAAGTGCCGCCAAACGTTCTTCTAATGAGGATGTTCATTCTTTGGAATTTACAAAAAAAGAGTGTGCGACTACTACAGATGGACTCGCCGATAGCAGAAAAGCACATGAGATGGAACTGTATCTAGCCCAGGTACATTCTAGAATCTAGGTCAATGTTAAAAAGTGAGTTTCTTCTCTCACCGATATCTATTTGAAGGAATTTGGAGCGTGAGCGAAGTTCTGGAGACTACACTAACCACATTCCACCATACTAATTATTGGTCGGGTGAAACGTTTGCTATGTAGGTTCCAATTTACAGTAAAGAACAAGAAGGGGAGACGATGTTGTCGCCTTTGATGCAAGACATAGAACTGGTATGTCATGCTTTTGATAGTGACTCTTATCCAGCCATTTGACTTCTTTGAGTTTGCATGTCTTTTTATCAGAGTATTTTCCAAAACACTATACTCACTCACGTGTAGTAGATTCTCTTTCTCCAAGAGAAATCAAGCAAAGTGGTGAACGGAATGCAAATGCTTGGTTAGAACACGTTCATGTACGTACATCTAGCATCTGATTGTCTAATGTGCTTTATCGTAAAGTTTACACATCGGCAGTATGGTCACTACACATCTTCAATAATTAGATAGGATTCTGCAAGCTGCGTTAATTTAGAACAACGTCAAATGTGCTGGTAACACATGTCAGCTGCAAATCACTTCCTGCTTACCCTCATAGATTCAAAAGGTGGTATACCTTTTGCAGACGTAAGTTCAAGACTAATTTAAAATACTTCAACTGGCAGCCTTCCGTGCTGGAGGGTAAAGATGTCTGGAACATCAACTTATGGATGAGCATGAAGAGTTCTAGATCAAGCACGCACTATGATCCATATCACAACATTCTCTGTGTTGTGGCGGGAGAGAAGAAAGGTTTATATATGCCTTCAAAATACAACTCTGTGTTTCTTTGTATAGATTTGGTCAAATCTTCATGACTCTTTCTGTTTTATCTGTACATTTATCAACTGGTGTCCGAGAACAGAAGTACTCTCATCACAGGTTGTTTTCGTGGATCTAGTTTACATTTTCAATCAACGTGGATCGTTGGTTTTGACATGAGAGGAACTTGCTTTGCAGTGAGTTTATGGCCTCCTTCTGCAGCGCCGTATCTTTATCCTCTACCAATTCATGGAGAGGCATCCAATCATAGGCAAGTCGTTTTGCATTTAAGCTTTTTGAGCTAAATTTTCAGCCAGTTTTGGCGTGCTTTTGTGGCCCTTGCAATTAGGATGCCTCAGCATAGGCACGCTCATACAGTCACTGAGAATTTCAAATCATCATATTGTAAATACCTTGAGAGTTTCTAGTTCGCTCTCTTGGCCGACTCTCCGTACTTTGGAACAAGAAGCTGTGTTGTAGAGTAATTATGAACACAAACTGTGTTCCATATACTCAAACATCCTCCCTCCTTCACTGCACAGAGCTAAACATTCAGCGCTTTCAATTGCAGCGGCGTTGATATGGTGGTACCAAATTACAATATGCATCCTCTCTTCAAGAAAGCCGTACAGGGTGCTAAGGTGGTCACACTGCGGGCAGGGGATGCCTTATTTATTCCTGAAGGATGGTACGAACTTGCTATTATCTGTTCGAGGGTTTTACATCAGCTGGAACTTGATTCTTTCTGTTCTTCTATGATTCTTAAAGCACGTCATTTGAGTGGAACTAGGAGAGTGAGCTTGAAGAAATACATAGACACACACCAACCTGCCACACTTCACATTTTTATTGTATATCTTCTCTACAACTGTTTTCCAAATTATTTAAAAGCTTTTCGTATCACTGAAGATGTGTGTGCATTCTTGAGGAAGACTTGAAAGAGAACTCGAAGAAGACAAGCTTTTCAGTGTTTTGAAACTTTCTACTATTTTGGCGTTGATTCAAGCGAAGTACAAGTATTTCTATTTTATTTTATCATGCCAGTAGTCCCCTGCAAATATTGAAAGTTGCGTTTGTTACTTCTCATCCTCCTGTTTGAACTCTTGACTGTAAGCCGGAATAAGATGGAAAATTGCCAATGAGTCCACTAAGGCTGGTTGTCATGTGATTGAGAAGTCTTTACTCAAATGATGTACAGGTATCACCAAGTGAACAATACAGGAGTCACAATTGCTGTAAATTTCTGGTGGCCTTCCAAGATTTCACTATTGCTGGGGTCTCCAATGGATGGGTACATTTTACGACGTGTGATATCCAGGTAATGAACATATGCTCCGTGTATATCGGGTTTCCAGTCGCTTCTTTGTTATTTCAGTCGCTTCACACATAGTTTTTGCCGAGAAGAGATAGAAACAACATATGATGCGATGATGTACCTACGTTGTGGCGAATGAAGCTCAGGTTGAGGATCTGAATGGTTGTCTCTCGACCTCCTTCATGGTGATATCTCTGTTTAGAATTGAGCAAGCATTTTTGGTTTGTCTTAGCGCTTAACTACGGGAGTACTCTCCTGAGTGAGTGCTACTGGTCTCGGGATAATACCTCCTCATATTCGGAGAAGGTCTAGAGCATTTTCCCCTTGTAAAGTGAGCACTCTCAAAAAATATCTTTCGCATGGGACGTCTGCATAGATGTCAATGTCGGATGATGTAGCAGCTGTCTGTTGAGAAATGTGAGTATGGATGATTATTGTTTTAGGGATGGAATATTGCAGTGATGTAAAGATTTCTTGCCATTCTAGCAATCTTCCCATCACAATGAACTGAAAGTCGTTGGGAAGTTGAGTGGAGTTAATTCTAGGAGGTTCGAAGAGCTTGTGGATATCCAGATTTTGTTATTTAACTCTGAGATCACATATAAAGTAAACATTTATCCCAGAGAATGAAGAGTGGTCGTATGAGCACCTGATTGCACGTTTCAATTGATATGATATTAAGACGACCGAAGCTTCTGTAGATCCCAGGGAGACCTGAAGACATGCATAGGTTCAGCATTTAATATTGCGAGCTGGTGCGCTTGAAGATTGTTGGAGACGGATGTGTCCAAGCTACTGATCTCGAAAACTATCTAGCAGGTGCGCAATCTTGTACATCGCACTACCGCGTCTGCCACCATTTCTCTCTCCATAGGAACACCCGTCTTTGTGAGTTCAGCGAGATCGTTTTTGTAACCATGTCACTAGCGTCCTACTACTCCAGTGTGACAAGGGTTAAAACTTGTCCCTGATCTCCTTAAGTATTCACCATCCCTACGACTTGACGAGTCTTTTAGACAACGAAGGGCAATCATGTGTTCATATCTCCACTCTTCTAGGAAGGGATCTAAGTGTTTCAATTTCTTTACCGTCTTTTAAGCCAGAATATCGATCTGGCTCATGCCGATTGGATTTTGCCAACTAGGATTGCTAAGGTACATAATTTCTCCCGAACGTAACTGTTAGTAAATAGGTGGATCGATTGATCTTCACATACTGGACAGCATCAGATTTTAATTGGGAATTTGTGCGTCAAATTTCACTGCCACAAAGTATCCTTCTCCTCTTGAGATTATACATCAGACTGATGACTCCTAATCATTCCCTTTGAGAATTAAGTAGAACCATGTACCGGCTGCATTACATTCGGTGGGGCAGGTATCAAATCGTTATTGGACATGTGTGTTAGTAGTCCAGGACAAGATGATTCATTACATAGTGCATCTGTGTAATGAATCATTACACAAATGTCTTGTGTAACGTTAAACGTCCAACTTCTTGCTTGCTCGAACTTATGTCTCATGTTGACTGGACTGATTGAAGTGTTGGTGAACCACAATGAATGGAAGTTGTTCTTTTGTGGTTTCGGAGATTTAGGAAAGCATTTTATAATTCATTCTTGGGATGGAATTATTTGTGTTTGTAAAGCTGCATTTTGTGCGCAGCTAGATTCTAACAAAGAGTGTGTTGTCTTTGCCGGGGACCTTATTGGCGATTCAATTTCACAATGATCAGCCTTTTGGATCGGGAGAAGGTAAAGATTTCTGTCATTTAGCTCCTTCTATTTGTGTTCATGAAATTTTCGATTGTGTCTGATTCGTTGACTTTCTTGTGGTATTGTAGAAGCGTATTCTTGAAGATGGAATAGATCTTTGCACTGATCGAAGAGGAGCACATGTCACAGATAGTACATGCCACTCTTCCAAGAATACTATAAAAGTGATTGAAAATCTTGCAGAACAGCATTGTACACAAGATCTTAAAGGTACTACAACACCTCTATGGAGTTTAGAGATACAAAATTGCATCTAGCGCTTGGGTTTTGACTATTAGCTATGTTGTAAATTGCTGTGAACTTTTTGATCGCGTTGTTATGTAGTTTGTTGAAGCGTTGAGATGTTTGGTAACCCAGGTGAAGCCCACTTTGAGCGAAGAAAATGTTGGTCATTAGCGGATTGGATAGGTGGATTTGTGCGCCGGTTATATGTATAAAAGAAGATAACTATAACGAAATCTGTTTCTTGTGGCGTGTAGATGAAGGACCTCGACGGTATCGAAATTATAACGTGGGAAAACAGCAAGCGAAAGTGGAGGATTTGACCGACGAGGAGACGTTTCATCTCAGGACACTAGTCACAAGTGCACTTGGTGAGATGAAAACATCACCGGGTGCCGATACCAAGTCTGCTAGAGAGCAGAAAGTTGGTGGTCAGTCTTTTCAGATCGAAGTTGATAGAAATGAAGGACAAGCCAACAAACAACAGAGACCCGTCGAGTTTCAAGATGACCCACTATGCAGAGTGTTTGCCAATTTGGAGGCTCTTTCTCTTCAGCGTGTTCTGCTAGTTATGGCAGTAAGTGCACCATGCTCACCACGTGCAGTAGGTCATAATAGTACCCAGTTGTAGGCTACAACATTCTAGCTGTTTACCTTCAACATCGAAGTATATCTTTGTTTTCGAACATATTTTCGAGGTATGATTGTATTTCCAAGCGTGAACTGTGAACCTTAACAAGTGAAAGACATCAGAGTAGCTCGAGATTTTGGAGATTTTCTGTGCTGGTTAAAGTATTTTGTTGTTCAGGTCAAGAAAATTGATGAATGCTACTTACGTTCTGTAAACCAAGTGTCAAAAGCTTACCATGCTCACCACATGCAGTAGGCCAAAACAGTACCCAGTTGTAGGCTACAACATTTTAGCTGTTTACGGGAGACCTAGTTGGAAGCAAGTAATCACGTGATTGTGGATCATCTGATACCTTGCTTCTATTTCAAGAAGTTAGACTATCAAGAATTTCTCTCACCAGTCTTGGTGCATTTTTCTTTTTGTGCTTTTAATGGAGTGAGCGCTAGCGGGTCTGAGGTCAAGAAATTGCTGATGGTGTCTGTGATGTACTTCAGACTCAATTTCCACGCTCACTACGGGTTCTCATCATGGATGCACTTTCTCCAGCCGCAGCAGAGCTCCTCACAATGAAGTTTGAGGAACTTGATAGTTATCTAGAGGTGCCACTTCAGTAAGTTTCGCGTCCTGGTGTGATTTGTTTTCTCTAAATCCAGGACTTCGAAGATCTCCTCAAAGTCCCCTCAACGATGCAAGACCAGCAATATGAAGTAGAAGTAATTTCATACTTACGCCATTCATGATAGTTGTAGTTGTTAAATTTGGTTTAAAAAGAACTCCACAGTATCTTATATTTTGCTGTTCTTCTAGGGCGAAGTTTTATGAACAATTTTACAGTGTTTTCGAAAGCCCAGAGGCGGTAATGGCCATATTACTTGAAAGAAAAGAGGCGTTCGCTGCTCAGGTGCTGATATTCCTCTTTCCTATATTGTGCTGAAAATTAGATTATATCCGTTTTCTTTCACGGGCGGTATGATTTATATCAATTTTTGTAATTACTGTCTCTAGATTTTCTTGTACGTGCAAAAATGATCGTAGATGAATACAGTATTATTCTTCTTAAAACTTACAAACATGAATATATGCGTTCAAAAGATGATCATTGAGGGCCCAATAGTGCAATTTGAAAGCTACTGTACTAAATTATTCGTCATTAGCTGTGGTACGCAAACCAGTGTGTCATATTTGTTCGTTTAGTTCTTATTCCTTCCCAATACTTAGTTTCATACTTAGTTTTCATAGGGAGAAAACGTCAAGTTTAGGAGGTTAAATGTTACCGTTACTCATGTAATGATTCCCTTGGGTTCACGCTTTTATGCAGGCCCTACAAAATGTCTTGTCTCAGTTTCTGGGGCTATCTTGCGGTACTGCTGGTGCATGATTGTGAAGACACCTTGTTTATCAAGGTAGAATTCAGAATATTGTCCAACTTCCGTTTTTTCATATCAAATACCTGCATTGCTGCAAGGTGTACGTGAGATGATTTACATCTCCGTGTCATTTTATGGTAAATGGTATGGAGAACCATGGTCGTTATGCAGTCAAGTTAGATCGCAAAGATTCTCGCCATCTTCGATGAACATCAGCTTTGATCTGGTTTGCTACCAAGAGTGTCGGCCGCGGTCTTGGATATTGTTAGAGATGTCCGTGAAGTGGGACGTGAGAAATATTAAGTCAACTTCCCACAATTGTATATCTACTTGTCCGTTACTCCAGCCCAATCATCTTATGGGTGTTACTTTGAAAATCGACTTGTTTCGTACGAGTCAGCAACTGCACACAGAGTTTAAAAGTCTATACGGTCAAAATTATTCTGAAATCTCGGGACGGGTAGTGGCCTTTGCGTAGTCAAGACAGAGTATGGCTAGAGCTGGATCTATCCACGCAGCCACGAGTTATCTAGATTCAATATGTACCGGGAAAGCAGCTCTCTTATCGGGAGTTGAGTATGATGTGAAAAGTTTAGACAGAGATGATAGAGAGGTTCGGGGAAAGAACTTAACAAATGCCCCCCCATGCTGATTTCAACTGAACTCTTGAAACCCATTACAACGAATTATCTTTGTTTTTATAAAGTATAGTATCATAGTTTTTCATTCATACCGTGTTTATATATTACGGGTTGAGCACAGTCAGGTTGGTATGCAAGGGTTCGCATTTAGTTTGTAGCAGTAAGTCCGAAGCATATCTTCGGTTCGAAATTGTGAAAGAGGTGTATTACTAAAATGGCAATACGTGTTTTCAGGTCTCATTTTAGACCTCAGTGTTATCCTCTCCTCCGCGTTGGCATAAGAGAGGGTGGATACTGAAGACTCACAAAAAAAAAATATAAGGATGCTTACTGAATTATCTTAAATGTGCTGTCATATTAGACCAGTGAGATTCCATAAAGGGAATTAAGACAGTAAATAACGTCCTTTCTCTCTTTGCAACCTATTGGATGAACTCAAACAGTCTAGCATGTTGTAAGCACTACATCCATCTTTGAACTCCTCTGCACTATCGCCTATCAACGAGAAAAGCTTGTCCGTGTTAGTTCAACCATATCTCATTGATTTTATCAGGTATGGTATATATAGGGATGAGGTCCCACATTGGTTTGGTTCATTGATTTGCAACTTAATTATTCATTGTGACTGGCTTTATTAGATGCAAAATGTTGTGCATGTGAGACTCTTCTTAGTAAGAGTAAGAAAAAATGATATACGTCAGATGATTGAAACCGAGATCTTTTCTATGAAACAATGGATCTTATGTCTCACATAGAAATTATGTCTTTTATACCATCTTGATGAGATTAATATATGATTTGATTATAGAAAATTTTATTTCTATTGATGACAGTAAGATCATATATCAGATAGTTTTGGAATAACTACTTTATTATATAGACTAAGTTAAATTCTATTAACTTATTTTTTTAATCTTTTAAAAAAATATAATATTTTTTATATGATTCACTCATAGAAAAACTAATTTATGACTAAAAATTCTAACTAAAATATTTTGTCATTTTTCTCTCAAGTATATTTTAGATGACCTTAAAATATATATTTTTTAAAGATGTTATCTACCAAGTTGGCCTAATAAAATTTAGTTGAATCAATTATCTTAGAGTAGATATTATATTTTTTCTACATTATATTATAAAGATATAATTCACTCTAGTTTTATTTGTATACTACTTAAATATTTTTTTCTATATTTTCAATTACGCTATCAAATTCCTATTATTAAGCATACGATATATTCTACATATATATAATCAACATGGATTGAAAAAAATATGATGTTTACCACGTATTAAGCTGGATTTAGTATAACTTCTACCGTAGATTCATGTATTTTTATTTTCGCCTCAAGCCATAATCTATTGCAGCTGAAACATCGATGTATACTAAGAGCATTATATCTATACTTTCTATACAGATTTGTATGAATCTGAAATTTTATCTAAATAATTATATTATTTCAATAAAGATAATTTTTAAGAAATTAAATGTCAAAACATCTACAGCTACACACAATACGAATTGAAAAAAATGTCTATATCAATCAAATCAAACTATCTCACATTTACTTTATATTTAAATTTTATATGAATTTCTTCATACATAAAGTTTCTGTTTATAGTTTTAGTTGGAAGATTATTAAGATGCAAATACTTTATATACATGAGTACTTTATTCTTTAAATCATACATTTTTAACATAATATAAATCAGCTATAGATATATACATTTTTTCTGATATAATAACTAACAAAGATTAACATTTTCCAAACTTTTAGTACATGTTCTGAAAATAAATATTTCTCAAACAATGATTATATGAATAGGATAAATTTCAACACTCAGCAAAAAACGGATTCATATTGAAACTCCTCAATCTTTGTTACAAAATCAGAGTCACTAGGACAAGACACAGCGTCCCACTGGAGGGCTCGGGAATATGACAAATGTAACAAACACAAATTAGTGTTTTCTAGTTAGTTGCGTTGATACATTCAAGAGACAACACATTAATTAATCTGCTAAAATTGTGTGCATTAAGATTGACATAATGCACTATCGTTTGGTCTACGAATGATTCAGGGCTAATAGTCCTGAAAAGATTTCCACCGAGGGTCTAGCGTTTGAGCTAAGGCACAAAAACGTTGGTAGGGTTAGTTGGACCCCTCCTGATAACGAGCTTTACGAAGAACAGAACCATCACCTTCACATGTCCCCGTGATCCCAGAAACGACTCATATTCACTCCGAAGCCAGAGAAAAGTTTCTATGACATTCATAAGCATGACTATGAGACAGAACTCTTGAATATACGACTAAATTTATAGGGTATGTCTTTGTACAGAATACAGTAACCTTTATTCATATGTGATGGTAATTCAAAATATGGATCAGCAAACTGTTACTCATTCCAACGACAAATGTTTCACATTGAAATGTGTCGATATGACAAGAAGGCATACAAGAGTGAACTTTTTCTTATACTTTGCAGCCTACATTAGTGTCATGCCAACACGCTAACTCTTTCCCACAGGAGTAAACTTTGAGAAGACACAAATAACAATTCCCATCAAGCCGTGTATGGATGGATGGATGAAACCGAAGAAAAAAAATATGGAGCTAGCTCCAAAAGCATGGAAAATGTGTACTTATTCACCTAACACATCGCAACTGTATAAATCAAAGGTTAAACAACAAAAGATAGTTCCATCAATAAGCCGAACCTAGAGTAACACAAAGAGGAATAAATCAGTGATGCAGATGTAGACTTGTTTAATAAACTCCATCAAGATCATCCAAATTTCATTTGATTATTTGTGCCGTGCATTTATTGCTGATGATAGAGACAGTACGCAAGGTTCCACTTAGCACAGTTCTCTGACTCTCTACCACATCGATCGATGATCGATCTAACTTACGAATTTGTTCTCTGAGACTGGAGCCAGGCAAACAATTGCAGCAATTTCTATTTCCCTGCAAACGCCTTCGGAATTTTGAGCAGTGATTGTAGACGTACAGGAGCATTCTGCTTCGGTTGCTGCAAAGACACAATTTTCGCTGTGCGATCCAGAAATTGAGTGCTTTGCAGTGCAAAGATGGTGGGCGCCAATGTGAAGCAAGAGACCTTGACATTGATGGAGAAGAAAGCTGGCATTGAGGCGGAGATGGAAGCCATCATAACTCGTCTCCAGCCTCCTGCTGGCCCTGGTCTTAGTGGCAATCTTTTGGACAAAGATGTAAGTCGTCAGCTCAATTCTCTTAAGTATTCTGATCGTATAAGTATCCTTTTGGACAAAAAAATTGGTCTCAATATCCTATCCTGTTGTACGTGGGTGCGTCCGTTCGTCCACATTTGGTTTCCAGCGTGCTTTCATAAAGATTACTTCTATTTCTCGCGTGGGGTTGGATAATAAATCAGGAAAATTTCTGGTGTTCTGCAATTGCAGTCTTTAAGTTGAAGACGGCTGGGTTTCCAATGTTTCCTGGAAAATGCTTTGACGCTATTACCCTGACTCTAGTACTCATGTTTTATGCGGAAAGTTCTGGTTCTCATGAAGGCATTTGCATCTGAGGAATGTAGATAACGAAGATTTGAAAGACGTGAATAGTTAGGGTTCTTGTCCATTCCATCAAGAATCTCTATGGACAGTAAATTGTTTCGGATTGGATCTACGCTGTTCTTCATACCTGTCGGTTTGTTCTGTCTTACACATGTCTAATGCAGGCAGTAACACATGAAGTACTGATTTCCAATACAGCTTCTATAGATTCTAAACAATGTTCATGGCATAAACTCCTTCTGTATTCTTGCCGTATATCTTCTGTCCTTTTCCGATCTTATGTGATACACTTGATGCTTTCTTTCTTCCATCTCGAGTTTCATGTGATTGTTGAAATAGCCTGTACCTCGAGTGAACATTCGTGTTTTTTGCATAGTTTCTTTATAGAGGGTCAATTCAAAACATCGTATGGAAGAATGAACTGTTATAATCAGTGAGATTTACGTTTCAGTGTGGGAATTTGGGCATCTTGACATCAGTTGATTTTCTGTTGCAGGGATTTCCAAGAGCAGACATCGATATTGCTGCTGTTCGATCCGATCGGCAACGTGTAAATGGTTTTAATTTGCAACCTTACCTCTGAGTTATACCGTTTTTCCAAACAAATGCCGAACCATTGACTGTTTCCCATGGGGCAGTAGTTTTGACCAATTAATCCTTCGAAATTCTGTTCAAATTCGACAGTTTATTGTAGCAGAACATTTCCATAAAGAATTGACCTCCTGCAAGTTGCAGTCTCGTGTCATGCGTAAAGTTGGTGACAAGAACCGTTATAGAACCCCACCTTTGCCAATACTGTCTTTAGTCTGTTATTGTCATCGATCTAACCATAGTTAGATCGATGTATTAAGTATGGTTACACATTTTCTCCTTTATTGCCAAGTATAAGTGAACTCTGTTATACTTGGAGTTACAATATCATTGGAGTACATTGCACCCAAGAATGATCACAGATGTGGAGCTTCTTGTATCTCTCATTCTGATCATTAGAGGTGTTGAGAGAACTGGTTGCTGCTGACTGAGTTGATGTTTTAATAGACGATTTTCATGAGTTACAGAAACAGAACAATAATTCTCCAACTGGTGGTCTCTCGGAATTTGCTCGCTTATTGTTCTTATCAGTAGGAGCATTTGGCAACTGAAAAACGCAAAGAGACAAATAAGAAAATTTGACATCGAACCTTAAGAATAGAATCTTCTAAAAGGGAATTTAAGATACTGCTTGTCTGTAACCATAAGCTTTCCTTATTCGAGAAATTTCTACTTGTAAAATTCAACCGATTTTATTTTAGAAAAAAAATTGTCCATCACTGGAGACTTTAGCACATGGAGAAGTCGCGAGCTAAAGATTGTTTATATTGGCCCACATCTGGTACTTGACAATCTCTTATGCTATCAGTCACTTGTAATCTGTGCTAGTTAAGTGATATTTAGTCCAAAGTTGTTGTCCAGTTTCATCCAGTTTATGTCGCTTGTTATGACACACCAAGCAAGTTGACGGCAACCCATATTATTTATGTTCTTTCGTGTAACATCCACTTTACTTCTACATTCTCTGATTCTTCTCTGTTGATGGTGTGCAAAGGTTCCATGTTCGTGAGAAAAACGTGTTGCTTTATGGTCTCTGTTCTCTAATTGCAGTGCTCCAAAATGATCTCAAGGAGGTTACCAAGAAAATTGAGCAGAACCTGCATGTGCTTCATTCCGGTTCATTAATGAGGGATTCATCCCTCCCTCAAAAACGTACAGGTAAGGTACACTCAGCCTCCTAGGATTTAAGGAACTCTGGTGTCACTACCGTTACAAGTGGCGAAGATTTGAGCTCCTAATACACTTTGTGCAACTATTGTTCACTTCAGTTGGGCTAGGAGCCGGGCATAGCTTTGCTTGAAGTCAACATTTAGTTCTCTACGTTAGCATGGCTCTCGTTTATACCATAAACTTGTACGTGAGCACAGATTGTCCACTTCCTATACACAGTTTTTTAGGCCGAGGAAAGTTCCAAATTTCATGTATTTTTTTTTATTGACTGTCGTTGTAATAACTGAATCCAGCTTTTGGGCTGTTCTAATAGCTGCAGGTGAAGAAAGTCGACCACAGAGAACAACGTTTTCTCCCTCTGTAGCAGTAGCTGTGGGTACCTCGTCTTCAAATGGTGGAGATGAACCTGTCAACATGGAAGTGGAACAGGCCACCCTTTACACACCATTTGCTGTTTTTGACGAAGTGACCGCCGGTTCACCGGCGGAAGAAGATGGTATAAGATTGGGGGATATGCTAGTGAAGTTCGGAAGTGTGGAAGGAGACACGGACCTTCTTCAGAGGCTTGCCTCCGAAGGGCAGAGAAATCAAGGATCTCCAGTAGAGGTCGTGGTTCTGCGAAATGGAGTAAAATTGGACTTAGCCATCACACCTAGACAATGGTCAGGTCGCGGTTTGTTGGGGTATGATTTCTACTTCGCTTTGAGTTGTACTTTTCCTCGTAGGAGCTGTGTGACTACCTGCACATAAGTCAGTCAAGTTATGTTTCCAATGGATTGCTTTAAGAATTCCAAAGCTTTGCCTTCTGTCTATGTAGTTAAAAAGTTTGGTCTTTTCTTGCTCATGTTTTGAACGAGCTGACCTTCAAACCCTTTCAGGTGTCATATTCGCCCCCTTGCCGGCAGGAGGTGAAAGGAATTGCGAGTTCTGGTCTTACAAGTAGCATGAAGAACTACTGCAATGCACCATAGCCTCGCATCAACTTCTGATGGTCTACAAAATTCGTAAGTTTGAACGTTAGCCCCGTTTGAATCACCTAGAGAGCTTGATGGAACAGGACCATACGTCACCCTTGAAGGAAGTTTGATCTCGTCGCTTTAGAAGAATGGTGACGTCTTTACGTTCAGAAGTTTGTACATACACTCTTATGGTGACCCCCAGATTTGATCGCTGTATGTAGTGGGATACCTGCATACAATTTTGGGTTCCTATAATTCTTGATCATAATTACACTGAGCCTAGAAGAATTTACCTCCTGCAACTAAAGATCAGCTGTAAGACTCTCGGATGACGGTGAACCAAGTTGGTGAACGCTTATGTATCCAAGAAAGAGAACAAGATGAAATGTGAACGGTATTCTGTTCGCTTCTTTCCACTCTCCTCGGAACATTTGTAGCCTGAGTGTAATAAACACTATACTGTCCAATGTCAGCTCGCCGTGTTGCTGTATGTGAGTTGGATGAGGATGTGTAGGAGGGAAAGTCGGGTTTTGGGTCTTTCTTCAAGAGACTTGGATTATACCGATATTGAAGTCTGTGAGAGTATCGCTGAGATCGTAAGAATTGGCAGTTCCTGTAGCCATGCTTGCCGTTCTCACAGCCTCTACTCCTGTGAAGAGGACTTGAGGAGAGACAGAGAAGAAGACTGACCACCTGAGAGAGGTGGTCAGTCTTCTTCAATAGCTGGAAGTTTTGCATTCTTTACGTGGTATGAGATTCTTTGTCCATGGGCAAAGTATAGAAGCATGTTGGACTAGTTGAATGCAACTCTTACGCTTCTCTTTTGTTAGCGAAAGTTCGGGATGATCTTCACATTCCGAGTATGTGGGATTTACTCTCCGATTATATATCTGACAATATTAGACCGTCAAACTCGGTATCACCAGTGCTGAATAGAGAACACCGGTGTTCAAACATGTGAGTGTGGCACGTATGTGTTAATTCATATGAAGGTCTTTAGGATATTTTCCCTGGTCAGTGAATGTTTGACTATTAATGTGTTTTTCAGCCTTTTGACCCTTTGTGTTACACGGGCTTGATCTATCTACCATTCACCATATGCACGACATAAACAACAACTATTGATGAGAGAAGGAACAAGAAAGACAAGCTGCAAATTACGACAAGCAAACGACATGCAAACCAGAAAACTCTTGCATACAAGAGGTGAAGAAGTGAATTCAACTAATATTACATTATAGCTCATGTCAAAACTATTACTATCAGCTTCACGTTATAGCATATGAACTTGAGAACGAAGTCAGCTGAACAGCATTCCGCGGAAGTCATGACTCCAAGTCTTGTGGATGATCTCGACTCGATGACTGTGTTTTCGGAATGTATGTTTTCTGTATTTAATGAAAGATGCATTAAGTTTGAGATAGATATATGTGATGAAAATTTTGATTGACAATGTACATAATCTTATTGTTACTTGAAGTACTGCCTAATTGACCTAAATATTTTGAAAAAATTTCATTGAATATTTCTCTTTTTTTGCTAGTAAATGTTTTATGATATAAATTTCAAGTATGTATTCTTTACTGTGATAGAAATATTGATAGTTTTAAATTTCATAAGATGAAATTCAATCATGTTATATTATACTCAAGAAAATCACAAGAGGTATTTTCTAAAAGGAAAAAATATGTTGTAATAACTGTGTTGTATACCTCAATCATGATTGAAAGAGTCACAATGAATTGGAAGAAGTATGGCAAATTTGATAAGTGTACAAGTTTAATTTAAATTCTTTCTGAAATCTATTTTCTAGAAAAAATATTTGTTATCAATTTAAGGAAACGATATATATAATTTTTAAAAAACATAAATTTTTCAAAGTGAAAAAAATTAAAACTATTCAGAAATTTATTTGACATGATATTCTTATCATTTCTTCAATTTACTATCAAAATTTATGAAATTAATATTTTTCTGAATGAAAATAATTAAAAGTACATCAAAGTTATTATTTTAAATTTGATTTTTGAAGTTTATTTTTTCATTTCAAACTTGACTATATTTTTATTTTTAATAAACATATAAAAATTAATATCACTAATTTTGTTTGTTTGAAAAATAATATTTGATTTTTCTATATTATATTTTATGTTTATTTGATTGAAGATGCATTTTTGTATTGTTTATATTTAATGAAGTATCATCAACATATTCTATCAATATTTATATTTAAACCAATATTTTATGTAAATAAATAACATATAATAAAACTATAATATAATAAATGCACATTCCTTCTATATTTTGTGTGAACAAAAATTCAAATGTTGATACTTAATGTCAAAATTTGTTGTTCTATCATTTGATTCACAACAAAATGTAACACACTTTGACTATCATAATGAAAATTGACAACATCAAGTTTCAAATCTATCTCATCAATAAGACTATCGAACTAAATAAAATTGTTTGTTGCTTTTGCTACCACTACATATTTAGTTTCCGATATGTATCCTATGCATTTTTGCAAAGTAAATCTCCAACTAATGCATTCATCACCAAGTGTAAATATATACTCAATTGTAAATTTCTTTTAGTTTATATAATATTCATAGTTAGTATTGACGAAACCTAGCAAAAATTGGACATTGTCTTATAAATCATCAAAAGATATAACAAATTTTTTAAACTCTTCAAACACTTGAGATTATATTTCATTTCTTTCCAATGTATTTTCGCTAGTTTTGACATATACATACTCACCTTATTCATAGCTAGATCAATATCATGATTTCTGCATATCATCAAATACGTGAGACTAGTTAGATTATCGTCATTAAGAATGAATGATTTCTTTTTCACTTAATAGTGTGAACTCTATGCTGATTTCTACTCTAATTCATCTTAGATGAAATTTCAACAACTCATCATGATTCTAAAAGACAAGGATTCATACACATGTCTTGTTTTCAAACAACTCTATATAAAAATTCTTTATTCATCATTCAAATTCAACACTTATCCACATGATTGATACACCCAAACATTGATGAGACACATTTTCACATAATGAACTTTCCAAATTTGCTTGAAAATTTCTTCTTTTTTTCATTCTCTTATTTAAAAAATTTAGAAAATTGTCAGAAGTATCAAATTGTAATTGTTAATTAGTTTATATTTACTAAGATATACCAATATAACCTAATTCTCAAATGTAGCAACATAACATTTATTTAACTAAATCTTTATAAGTTTATTTCACTTTAGTTTGAGATGGCAACATATCATTGGAGATCTTGAAACTTCTAGAATTTCCATTTGTTACTGAGTCAGCTTTAAGATTAATCTAACCAATATAAATTTTACCATTTACTTAAACCAATCAAAACTAATATATATTCTATTTTTCAATTAACTATCCGACGTATCTTTGTCAAAATATAGATAAATTGGATATAAGCAAAAAGCTCTGGATGGACTTGTGTATCCAAACATTATTTAAGAACTAACAGATAATCCACAAGGAAAAATTTGCCGTGGAAGAAATTGCCTCAAAAACAAGCATGACAATTACTGGGACAGTGTTGACAATGACTCTTGATAAATCACGTTTGAGACGTGACGACGATTGGCAGAATATTGAATCCAAGACAATGAGATTCATGTCCAAGAGTATGATCCATGCGAGTAACATATCTCAGTCTAGAGATAGGTACTTTGAAAAAAACACGATGGCTTGTTCGAGATGTGACGAGAGTGGCCACATCCTAAAAGATCTTAGAAAGATTGTACTCCTAAGATCAAAGTCGCAAGATTCATTTCATTGACAAACGTTGCAAATTACAATTGGCAGAATGTTGGATTTCATATGATAAGATCCAAGTGTATAATCCTTGAAAGTAAGAAATTCCAATCTATATACAAGTCTTTTGAGCGAAAGACAATGTCTTGTTGGAAATGTGATAAGAATGATCACATCAAGAAAAATTGTCGTGTAGAAGTTATTTTCCCTCCATTGATGAATGCTGCAAAAAACTTCAATCCGGAGGAGTACGATTTTTTGGATGACGACCCATAATGCCGGAGGATGAGATATCTGCACATATCCTACATCCAATAAGTGTCTTTTTTTGGAATATGCTCATGGTATGCAAGATTACATGTTATGCAAATTAGTAGACTCTAATACTGATCCTGAGGCTTTTACTAGTGGAAAAGTTTCTTTCAATGAGTTTAGATTATTGAAGAGTTTTCATGTTCTCCGTAATGACAAGTACAAATATTCACTCATGGTTACGATTGTGGGGGAGTTTGATAATTATGTGATCAATGATTAGGAAATACCACTGATATTGGTAGAGTTTCAAACTAAAACACTCGTTTTTTTATGTGTCCAACATGTTTATTATGGAGATGAAATTGACACAAGGTATGATCAATCTTTATTGTGATGATCGAAGTACTCTATGTTTGGTTATGAATCAGTTTATGGACAGTAGAGTGAAGCAAATCGATATCAGATATTTTTATTAGACAAGCAATGTTTCATAAAATGATTGAGCTAGTCAAGATTGACGATAAACTCTATCTAGTTGATGTGTTCATCAAAATTATTCCTTAAGAAAATTTCAGATGACATTATGCTATTATGCAGGTTGTGCGAGAGAAGCACATATAGAGTTTTCTAGCATAGTTTATTAAGATTTTTCTTGATATAATTACTCTATCTTGTAATGATAACTGCTTAGTTTAGTTAACTCCAGTGAACATTTTTTGGTTACTCTTTATGTTATTACTCTATCATGTTATGACTACGGTTTAAGTCTAGTTAACTCTTGTGTAAAGAAATACCTTGTGTTAGGTTTATTTCTTGATTTTCTTGCGGAATAAAAATATAGGTTATAGAGCTTAATGTTTTCTTAACATGAGTTAATGGGAGATTGTTGAGGTTAATTCCGATCATGGATTAAACTCGGATACTATCTGAAGAAAGCTAGAATAGTTATTTGGACTGGGGGTTAAATATTCCGAGGCTTTTGCACTATACAAATATTTTTTAGTTATTCTAAAAAATTCTCACCCGTGCTTTCGTCGTGAACGTAGCCCTCCAAAGAAATGAACCAGGTTGTTTCTTGTCTCAGTGTTGATGTCACTTGATTTATACTTATGTTGATTCTTGGAATTTACACTTGTAATATTCTGCGCAATCTAGTTTTCTAAATTGTATTTGTAGGTTCTATATATATATATATATAATTGCGTAAAATACTACCAGTGTAAATATTTAATTTTATATATTTGATCATTTGCAATGTATGATTTATTGATTGAAATAATTGTATTATCTAGTTTAATGACATTTTTATTCATATGTGGAGTTATTAAAAATTTCATAAGTTCTGAAAAATTGTAAATAATAAATGAAATTTGTTTTAAATAATCTACTTGTGCAAGTCATGAAATTTGAAAAAATTCTAATTTAATTTGAATATTATCATATGTGTTTGTCTAAATGTTAGTCTAAGTATATGTTAGCCAAATATATATGTGGATTTCATGTAGGTTTGTATTCTAAGTTTAAGCTACATATAACACTCATATAAAGTTGCTCTCTCTTTGTTGCAGGATGTGTAGGCATAGATTTTTTATAATTCTCAACACCAAAATTTTTTTAATTTAATGTAAGTTGTTAATATTTATTTATTAATCTACTTTTTATGTCAATGAAACTTGATTCGTCATATCATATAGGAAATCAATGGTACTCTCATTTATAAATCTCATGAAAATCGTTGTACATCACTTCATGGAACGGAAAGTTTAAATGACATCTATATTTATAATATTCTGAAAGAATTTGGTTATATCTTCACCACTCATGTTTTTTATGTTTTATGGACTTACAAGTTAATTACTTGTTCTAAAAAAAAGTCCCGAGTGTTGATTATATAACTTAATGTTTTCGACACTATTATAATTCTGCCCCAATGCAGTATGGATACAAGACGTTTTAACGCGTTCTACATAAATCATTCCGTCTGTAGTGTCACAACACCACTTTTTGATAACATATAATTAACTCTCTTCTATGATTCTATTGTGCAACATGTGTCTTTACGTGAACTTTGTTGCATGCAAGGTTCAGTATTGTATCTTTGCTACTTGAATTAAGTAATGAAAATTTGTGTGGACCAAGCCTACATAAAATCTCATCACTATATGAAAGATAATTTTTGCAAGTTGAAAACTATTATCGCATTTTTTAGAAAAGAAAATAGCTGATGCAAGTCGGAAAGCCAAATGATCGAGTAAAATGTCCAGTACCAAGTAATTTTACTAAAGAAGTACAAAGAAAAAAAAGTGGTAATACCCAAGATGGTTGGAATCATCAAAACAAAGTAAAAGCTTTCTAAAATTGTAAATTTGTCAAAATAGAGTGTAAGTTTTGATGATGATGTCATCAAAGACCTGATATTATTTTCATCAAAAACTTTCAAAGTGCCCAAGAATTTTCAAATGAAGTGAGAGAGATATGAATTAAACAATGGATCGATGAACAATATAAGCGAAATATATATCTATACTCTCTAAGGATCCCTCGGTGGTAAAGTGACATATACATACTCCAATCACGAATCACGAATTAACTATAAGATGCTGCTTTGCCATAACTTCACTGGGTATATTCGGTTCTGTCTACCATTTCTCATTGTCTCGAAGCGAATTTCGATGTGATGCATTTTAGATGGATGGAGTATTTGATAACGCAATCCATATGGCAGAGCTATTCTTGTGCAGATCCCTGGAGAGGGTTTCTAATACAGTAGCAACGTGTCATTCGTCCACTGAGATTGCGCTATTCTTGGGAAGACGGTGCGTGAGCAAAAAGTTTGGATAGCAAATGAGCGAGTTTGGTGATTAGCTAGGTATGACACACCAACAATTAAGCAGAATGCTGATGCAAATACGTTCAAGCCTTTTGTGCAATTCAGAACAAATTCAGGGAGGTCGGACCCTTCAGAAAGGACTTCGTGTCTCTCTAGTCCACGAAAGATTGTATTAAGATCAAGAAGTTGACCATTAAGAATTCAATACAAGCATCATTTATTGCATCGGTAAGATGTTATATACACTTTCTATTTGCCCAGTCTGGTGCTTTGAGTTTAGAGCGTGTTGTGGATGAATAGAATGCCAGAAATACAGCAAAGATGTGATGGATGTGCTTTCCGGCATGTTTCAAATTTTCCAACCTTCAGTTTTGCGCACCGCTGTTGGATGATTTTGAGGGTAAGATACATCAAACGATCGAATCACCTTAAGAAGAGCTGACACGACTCAGATTTCTTCGGGCAGTTTTCCAATGGACATTTAGCTCATAAAACAAGATTCGTGGCAAGGAGGTGGGGGAGAATACCCAAACCATGGACACAATAATGCTAACTTTTGGTGACAGTTGGCTAACGTCAACATGAAGCAAAGATGAATGTGTGTGTCAAGTGGTTTGTACACATAACCTTCTGACAGTACCCAATTTCTTCATTAGGATAATTCCAGGAAAGAGCCCAGTACCGGGGTCTATGAAATAAAACCCCGCTACTGAGCTTGAGTAATAAAAAGCACAAGTGTAATACATCAATAGAGAAACAAGAACGGTCATCGGAACACCAAGGCGAGGGACTTTAATAGGCCATTTCGAGATATCTTAGATCTCTCCGACACGTAAGTGTCGACTCTCCGTATTTTCCAGATCCCTTCAATCATCCACGAGAGGTAAACAGCAGCACAGTTACTGCCCAACGTTTCACAACAGACATTGCAGCGAGGATGAATACAACACACGAATGCACGATGCAGGTGAGGCTAACCAACTGGCCCTGGGTGTAAAATGGACTTAAAAGAGAGTGTGTAGCCGCGATGCTTTTCGAAAGTTGTAACCTTAATTACACTACATTGACAATGATAATAGATGTCTCCAGTTGACCTGGTTTTAACAACTGAATTACATGTTTGATCACTGTTGTCACTAGCACTTGCGTTGACACGAGCTGTAATCGCCCAGTATCAAACCTTTGCAGTTGCAAAACGAAATATTCCCTCGTAATAAAAACTTCTTTGGATAGTCAACAGACAAACTTCCACAACACTCTAGAACTCGACCAGCACTACACTTTGAGCTGGTGGTTTAAAACTGCAACCTCGAGGCAAAATGAAAGCAATTATGACCACGCACAAAGCAAGCACCTAATCCTTGCAAACGTGGTCCTCTTCTTGCATATTCAACTATGCACAAAAGTTGCAATTAGTCAGCTCTAGGTTTGCGAATCCAAAAAGAGGATCGCTGCAGATTGTTTATTGCAGTCTCTCAAGTGAACAGCAACGTTCAGCCTTTCAATTCCAAGCCGCAAAGACGCCAACAATTTGTCGGACCTTGCAATTCTAGCTTTCCACTTGGATGAGACAGAACAATAGTTTACCTGTGATATACACAATTGATAGGAACAAGGAGGGACACAAAGAAGCTGCCGCTCGGCATGCACTCCACAGACAGATACTCGTAGATTAAAGCAAGAGTACACCTTGAAGAGAAGTTCCCAGAAGTCAGCATAGAATACCTCATGTAAATCATCATAATCAATCGGCCGGGAAGTCGCCCTCCCACTTGCACCAACTTAAAGCTCGGCATGAGCGGATTGGGCAGTTTAAGTGTGATTCAAGGGTCTCGTCAACAAGTTATCAAACCTAACTATTGCCGTGTGAAGCTCTCTGCAACAGAACAATGAAAGAAGAGCAAAACGGACTTCAGTTCATCACACTGTTGGTCAAGTATGTTGCTTTTAGCCTGTTAAGCCTCCAACAGGTCAGGTCCAGTATGGACTCATCACATAGCTCCTTGTGTCTTATCGAGTGACTTCAAAACATATCCAGCTCCGCTGAGAGATTCCGCATCGCCAGCACGCTGGCGATTAAGAGACCCGTGTAAATCGTTGCAGCTTCTCGCAGTGTGGATGTTCCCTAACCTGGCCCCACCTGTGATAGCCCTGCTCTACACGACAATTGTGAATAAGGATTTCTCTATAGTCTCTTTCCACCTGGGCCTCGACCTGCCTCCGCGAGTGACTGCCTAGCGGGTATTCTCGGTCGAACTCGGCCGCTTTCACGTAAAACGTCACCCCGTACTCCTTGGTCTTCTGTTGGAACTGATATGGTGCCACTTTTTCTAAAGAATAAATTGGTTGAGAGAAGGGGAAGTAGCTGAAGAGAAACAAGGCGAGAATGGGCAGCAGCTGCAAGAGACCCAGCAAGTTGTTCGAGTGGTTCTCCTGCCGGCCTCCTCGGGCATCAGCTCCTGCAGCTCGGGTGAAATGTGCTCTGCGGAACGCTCCTTGCGGTTGTTGCATGCCGAAGAAGAATGAATTGAAAACGTCGTTGGGCTCAAAAATGTCCTCGTAGAACACAGGATTTCCGGCCGTCCTGCGGCGCCTAATGGGATTGTGGAACTCGTGATCTTCATCGGCACCGTACGAATCGTACTTGGCTCTAAGCTCCGAGTCGCTCAGGCAGTGGAAGGCCTTGTTGACAGCCTTGAAAGCCTCCTCTGCTCCCGATGCCTTGTTCTTGTCCGGGTGCACTTTGAGAGAAATCTTGCGATACGCCTTCTTCACATCCTCCTCGGAACACTCCTTGGTCACCCCGAGAATCTGATAGTAGTCCTTGGTCCGCTTAATCCTGGCGACAATTTCGATCTGCTCGGCACTGGCGTCGGAGGATCCAGCCGTACTGCTGGATCCTGCCTGGTGGAATCCATTTCTGTGTCGAATCCCGGCGTTCCCGTCTTTCTTCTCCTCTCTGGCGTCCATGGAATCACCCCGCTTCATGGACGGCTTCTCGTCTGCGGCCTGCTTACCGCTGCCTTCGTACAACGATGACAGTAGAGCTTCTGCATCTGGATTAGGGTACAGTCGCTGCGCTTTGGTGAAGAACTTGATCGCCCGCTCCCTGTCCCCGGCTTCCAAGGCTGCCCTTCCAATCTGCATGCACTTATTTCCCTCATCCTTATTGCTGTCCATCTCTTCAGCCTCCTCCTCCTCCTCAAACCTCCCTCTCTCTCACCACAGACAACTAACAGCTCCCCTACACCTTGGTCCTGTAGTCAACTTCTCCTGCACAATCAACCAACAGCCATCGACAACCGCACCCAATCAGTCAGGCAATCAGTCAAGGAGGCACCACCCTTTCCCCTGACGGCAATACCACCGTCCCCGGTCCAATTCCAATTCCGCTTGCACGGCCTGATCCCTCCTCGTCACCTTCCCAATTTCTCTAATTCCTACTCGAAACCGCGGACCCAAGCCTGGCACATCCTGAAGAGGAAAACTCAACGATACAAATGGCCTCTCGAGCTTTCGAAAATCGTCTTCCGCCTCTAATGCGAAACCAACACCGAGGGCTTCTGTACGATGCGGCATCCTGGACATGGAACAATCAATCACCATCGTCCTCCTCTTCATGGCACCACAGAATGATGATCGACTGTTTGCGGGCACGTCCACTGCCGACGAACGAGCACGCTTTCAACCCTAAGAGCGCGCGACCACCGCGCGACCACATCCACAAAAACAAGCACCAGCGTTTCACATCCCCGTGCCGAAATTCCCACAAAGCCAGCAGGACGAACACAGCTGCAATTGAATCAATCTATCGGAAACAAAACACTCGTGAGACGTACCGTTGGAAGCAATCCAAGCGAGCCTCGCCGCTCCGCCCTGCACCTTCTCTCCTGCTGCTGCTGCGTCTGTACACGACGACGCCACCAAAACCGCCCCTGCCCGCTGCTAATCTGCTTCTCCGTTCCCTTCCGCACTCACCTCACCTCAAATTAGCCATACTCATGCTCCATTAACCACAACACCAGCGCAATGCCAGCATCTGCCTGCCCTTCTCCCGATCGGAATCGATCTTCGAGAAAATGACAAGCCCACAGAGGAGACGGACGATCAGAAGGACGGGAGAACCCAAGGCAGCAGCGAGCGAGGCCGCCTGCGGTGCCAGGATGAGCAACAGAGGGCGACACTCCGCCAGCGTCACAGAGCGAGCGCGAGAGGAGAGGAGAGAGGAGAGGAGAGACTGCCCTCCCTGCACAAGGGACGACGACAATTCGCGACCTCGGAAGGGGGACGTCAGACCGGACCGGACCGACCGGACCCTAGGACGACGAGGAGAGGAGAGCGAAGTGCGACAAGGGGAAGGGGGCGACGGGAAAAGAGAAGGGAAGGGAAGGGAAAGGAAAGGAAAGGAAAGGGGAAGAGGAGCGAGAAAGAAGACGAGCGCTGTGGCACTGTCTTTTTCTGCTGCTCTCGCCTCTTTCTCTTTCTGTCTGTTTGGCCGTCTCGCCGTCTTCCTCGGCTGCGGCATCAGTTGCCGCGGATGGAAATCTCGGAAGGAAGGAAGGTGCGCCGGCTCCGAAAGACGGCCCCGGTCAAGAAACACTCGAGAAAACAAAGCTTTTCTCGCTGGACGCGTCCTCGGCTCGGCTCGCCAGCGGAGCCAGAGTGGAGCTTTTTTTTGTCCCGTCTTCTGCTCCCTTGCCAGAGCCAAGAGCCTTCCTCTCTCTCGCAATATTTTCTTCAGCACGAAATTCTCATAAACCTATTATTACCCGATGCTGCGAAAAATCATCTCTTTAACCGAGGTTCAGGGTGACTTGATCGACTACTGTTTTCCCAAAATACTCGTTGTATGATTAAAATGTGACGAATATTCTTATGATCCCAAAAGAGAACCTTCGAAGGATTAAATTTATTGTAAATTTACGAGCAATATTTTCCTGAAATATGCTCAGATAATTCAAATTTACAGAAGATTATAAGGAGGTATACATTCGATATTTAATAAAGAAACGGCCGAAAAATATAAAGTCTTGGAAAAAAATGTTAAATCTAAAGTCTTGAATCTAATTAATGGGATATTAAATAAGTAGGATCCACTGACGCATGACATCCACTTGCTCGGACAATTTCAGTGTCTACTTCAGACAAGTATATTTAAAAAAAATATGCCTGACCTGATGTGCTTGAAGTCACCGGTCGCCATTCGATTCATTTCCTGTTTACTGGAATTTCGCTGTCATCTCGAGGAGTAGGCATGAGTGAAGTGGCCCCGAGTCACAAGAAAGGAACAACATCATGATGTACAATAAGGCTTCAGGTGGACAAAGACATCCGGTCGACGGAATGTGATCATGATGAAGTAGAACAGTAGAATTCTCTCTAACAAAATTCACGGAACGAGTTCACGCTGTAGAATCTTTTTACCCGACTACGAGCACAGAGCACCATAAGGCCAGATAATTCTAGCGAATCATCTGATGAGAAGTTTAATATATGTATGGGAGGCATGCTCGGGCCCAATCGCATTCTGAAACGACTCATCACACAGATTCTACGCTGATGGATCCCACTCAGTGGAGATTCTAACTGTAAAGGGTGACTGGGGCTAACCAAAGATGCGGCACTCGGTTTGATTCCCAAGGCTGGACTTGTGGTCGGGGTCCAAAAGGCTTTGGCACTGTGCTGATATCACCTTTGACTTGTGTGAACAGAGGACCTCCAGCCAGCAGCGAACGTAGACTTGGAAACGGGAGCGATTTATTTCTGCAGATGATTTACTCCCGCTCATCCCACCCATCCCTTCCAGATTAAAGCCTCCTCTATGTTGCGATTGCGGCTTCGGTCTCAACCGCTCCATAGTTCCATCTCGGGTGCGCTCTCTCTCTCTCTCACGCATTGCAGATAGTCATGTCCAGGAGCCATGCCCTGGAGTGGTTAGAGGAGCCACCGAGCAAATTATAATTTGCTCGGTGGAGAACAAAAAATACAATCACGCTCGTGCGAAAACAGGTCAACTGGTCTCGAATTGTCATTTATATATGACTCATACTGTCTACAACAAAACTCCACCGCACTGGCAAAAGTTCAACGGGTTTACCAATCGAGTCCCGACGAATCAGCATTCCAAGTGTTCAGACTTTCCGTTCGTATTCCAGAAGGATCGGTGCTATTCTCCATGCATTCACTCCGGCCATGAGCTTGCCGAGGCTGACGAGCGCAGGCCCCATGAACTATCTAGCCTTATGTTTTCGTTTGGGGGGGGGGCAGCAGCGTGCCAGAGCGAACGCGGATTGCTTTACAAGAGCGGTCGGTCACTCAGTGACCGGCGGTGGTGATGCGCTCCACCCCCCCCCCCCCACCCCCTACGAGACCTGGATGTAGGCCCTGCAGCAGATCCCTCTACACAAACCTTCTGATTCCGTGACGTCGACCGACCACTCCGGTCCAGTTTCGGGACAGTCCACCGCTTCGGTCAACGGGAGACGGCAGTGCAGTAATGTGGCCCTCGGTGCAAGAGGCTTTCGGGAATCGGAGTGTGTCTTGCGATGCGTACTTCTTTCTAATAGCGACTACGACTTTCGATTTCCTCGTACACCCTTGTCGTTGTGTGCTCACTCACGTTCCGACGTGAGTGAGTGAACGAACGGAACGTTGTCCATGTCGGTGCTGCTTCGCCATGAGCCCTCGTGCACATTTCTAGTATGGTTTTTGCCTTCTCAGAACTCTGATGCTTTACATCGCCTTCATAATCTCTTTAAAATCTGCACATTTTATTAACTCCACGTTGAAACATGCTCGAAGCATCCAAAGATTATTTCCACATTTCACATGGTGGCTGCCCAATCCGATCTTCTTCTGCAGAAATAGAAGGAATTACAATATTTCAGTTCCATATTTAACCGTAACGAGTCCAGATATGAGACCTACCTGAAGTCAGGATAATAACATGCTCCTCGAATCCCCTCCTCAGACCGTAGAGAACAAGTCAGAACTCCTGTAAAGATGTGCAGCAACATCACTTGCGGAATGACATTGCTGTGGGCGTTTGCTTGGATGCGAAGGGAGTTTAGCTAACACTCAGAGAGCACAGATCATGACCTGGATCGCTGCATGAATCTCGGCTTCTAAACCAGAGCCATCAATTTGTAAAGTGCATCCAGCTGAGGTCCTGGCGAGCCAACGCTAGAGCTAATGGGGAAGCGACATGGATGTCCCGATCCTTAAACCCAGTGAAGTGATGCCCACCGATTACAGTGCAGTAGACTGGACAAAGGCCATGGACAGCGAGGTATGATACTGTCGGCTTATTAGGAAAGTACCATCGGATAAAAAGTTGCATTGTTTTGCTACATGAACATTTACATGAGTTAAGTTTCGTTCTTTGGATGTATTAGAAGGTGCAGTATTTAGTGCACCATGTGCACCGTATAGTATATTATCCTCGTACAGTATCTAGACTTCAGTCCAGAGTTCATATAACTTAGTGGGAAGAGTGTAACAGTGTTGACATGAGTACCAAGTAAACTTAGTATCTCGTGCATCGAGCAAATTGTGGATACGTTCAACGTTCCGTACAATGTATCCGGGCTGTAACATACCACCTCAGATTTTCCAAAGTCCGGTACTTGATCTCTTAAGTTATGTTTTGTTCATATTAAAATATTGTAATACAATAATTATTTCATGAATAAGATATATTTTTTTATCTTTACTATTAAAGATCATTTCTCAAAAATTGAAATTCTGATCATCACAATATTATTTATGTTTCCATTTTTTTAAATTTGATTATAGTTAATCAAAACAGGATCAATCGGAATTACTATAAATGAAACATGAAAAATAAAATTTATTGAATAAAATAATCTGAAGTAAATGTAGGAAGTATCAGAATAACTGCTACAGCTACTTGGACTTCATAATTCACAATGTACACTTTATTACGCATATCTATTAAACAGCAGTAATCAATTGATATTGATAAAAAATATTTGAAGATACGTAATAAAATAACAAACTATAATTATTTTATTTATCTATAAAAAACTTGGAAAAAAGGGTAATAATTTTTAATAATCATACAAAGATGTGAGCATGGACCAATCATCCTCTTCGGATGCAGTCAGAAGAAGATTGTGGGCATTATTTTATCATTCTTCCTTCCTTTGTAGGAGCTTTGCAATTAGTGTAGAGGAAATTGTACAGACCATGAGATGAGAGAGCTAGTGACATGGAGCTGCTAAGGGAGCAACCATCGTCTGTTCGACCATGCGTTCTTCCTGGACAAAGTGAATGGTTTGATTTCTATCTGGTAGAGTGCTTAGGTCGGGAATTCACTTGTACCCACTCAAACTGCGTCAGAAGAACAGACCCGTAACGTGTGAAATGTGTTCTCTGGATGCTTAGAACTATAATTTATCATAGTTGCCAGTGCAGTCAGTCAAGAGATGCTCTTCGGGACTCCCACGAACGACACGGTGTAGGCAGAAGTCATTTTCAGAGCAGCTTCCTTCGGTGTGTGTATCAAGGCATCTGTTTTGAAGAGGAATAGGGGTATCGAGCTCTCTGATCATGGACTGTAACTCAGAAGAACCAGACAGGGAGACCACGGACACCGATCGTCATGCAGAATTATTTTCTTCTGTATTTGGAGACACGGGTTCAGAAGATGACGGCGATGATGATGATGTCTTCGGCAGTGAGGATGAAGGTCTATCTGAAGAGGTAATTTCTGGACCTGCAGTCCATCCTTGACATGAATGAAATCCAGCATGCATGCTCCGAACAGGATCCATTGCCACCCTGATTTCCACTTTTCCTCAGTTACTACAGAGTTTCTTGGTGCCCAATGTAGCGGGAGTCACGCCGGTCACATCAGTGGGTGAAGGTGAACGCAGTGGAAGGATTATGGCATTGCAGCCAGTTTCTGTCAGCTCAACAGCAAGATTCTCTCACCAAGGCAATTGCTGCAGGTCAGCCAGAAGCCATTTGCGTTGATGCTCATCGCATTGTATGTTTTCGGGAAGTAGAATCTCTAGATTCTGGTAAGACTTCATCTGTCTTAGTTTATGTCTCAATCCTGTGGTCCGAACCTCCACTGACAACATAAATGAACTGTATGCTGTTGTCGTCACAGAGGGATGGTTCTCGCATCCTCAACACAATCAGGTGCGAGATGATAAGCTTTGTAGAAACAAAGTTGGATGCGCTAGGGATTCGTGTGGAGATTTGGATGTTGGGCCGGTTGCCAGTCTTCTGCCTGTGCCGTAATCGATTGGGTTGATTTCAGTGCAGTCGGTTTTTAACAGCTCGAGCAAGATGAGGCATGACCAACCCGCACATAATATATCATCCTGCTCATGATGCTGCACAGGCGATGAGATTCGGAGACCTACCTGAATGGGCACACGACTTATGTGGTCTCATATGCAGCAGCATTCGTGCCTACAGATCTGGCACCGACTTCAAGCAATCGAGAGAAGAAATTGAGGGCTCACTAGCGCCACTACC
The DNA here is from genome assembly GCA_037833965.1 of Marchantia polymorpha subsp. ruderalis. NCBI lineage: Eukaryota > Viridiplantae > Streptophyta > Marchantiopsida > Marchantiales > Marchantiaceae > Marchantia > Marchantia polymorpha. Next base: position 13,759,248 of record AP031357.1, read on the forward strand.
GAGGCAGATTCTTGAACGGGAGCCGCTGTTTGATCAGATGATTGCCAACTCTTATCAGCCTGGTGAGGTAAGATATCGAAGAACAGTTTGTAGTACGATGGATATGCTCTTATGTATCTTTCAAAACTTGCTGACCCTCTGTGCGCTGCAGGGAATCAGAGCACATGTGGACCTCATGCGCTTTGAAGATGGAATTGCCATAGTGTCTCTGCTCTCGACCTGTATCATGACTTTTGCCCTCCTGCGAGACTCTGCTCCTTCTCCCGAAGAAGTAAGTACGAGTGAGCAGTTAGAGATTGATCTGCCTGTGCATGGAACCGCCAATCCTAGTCCATGTTTGAGTTTGAGAGAGCAGCAGCTGCAGCAGCAGGAAGTGAGCTTTGTTCGAGAGCGAGACAAGAGTGGACTCGCAAAGAAGGTGGATTTGCTTCTCAAACCTGGAGATCTCATCGTGACATACGGCCCAGCTCGTTACCTCTGGACTCATGAAATAGACCGCAGCAAGGATGAGCAAGTGTGGCTGGGACAGAAAATTGAGCAACAACAGCGAATATCTGTAACTCTTCGGAAGCTGTGTCCTGAGAGAGATACAGACTAGTTCGGCGTCAGATATTTTTTTCTCGTTTGCTGAAATATATCTTGGATCATATAATCAGGAGAGGTCATCTGTCTATAACTCCAAACCATTTGAACAAAAGTTTTATATCCTGACAAGAATTGAAGTCGATGCCTGTTTCACAGATCCTTGTGCTTCTCGCTTAACGACCAAAAGGAAGATGTGATGTCATTGAAGATGACAATTTTACAGTTCCTGCTGTCTTCTATTTAAATTATCAAACGTGTTCAAATAAAAATTGTGTTAGGATGAGCACATGTAGGATCTTGAGGTCCCTCTGGATCTGCTTCATGGATCTGCAGATTGCCGAAATTAAGAAATATTTGTGATGCAAAGCTCTTCTGATGCGTGGCAAAACCCCAAGCATCAACTACTTCAAAGCCACCCGAGGCATACGATGTAGAGCGGATTTTAGTGCCTTTGGATTGGCCCACTCTGAGTTCGTGTAGGTGTCATCTTCATCGACGCTCAAGGCCTGCCAGGTACATACATGGTCGTCATACCACACCAGACAGCGTGAGTACTGTATTGTGGTGGATTCTTACTGAATAACTTTGCTTTTAAACAGAGAGGGTTACGAAGAATTTCAGATGTCATGAAGTCAAACTCGATTTCCTCACCTTCTGCTCCTCCTGCTTCTTGTAGTACCAAGCCATCATAGCCTTTTGGGTCTCAGAGTCTATTGGCTGCAAATACTCGAAGGATGGATCCTTGTCAGTCATTGCCGTCAATGCTAGTTGTGGAAGAGAATCTATTTGGTTTTCGAAGTTGCCGAGGACTTAGGGGGCGATGTATATTGATAGAAAATTTTGGTCTTTCATGAGTGAAAGTTTTTGTGTTCATGTTAACTCTGGAGCTACAACTTTATCTACCTTTTCTTGCTATTCTGACTCGGTTATATCTTTGGATCAGAGATGAGTGATGGAAAATAGAAAAGTTGGAAAGGCCCACCGGCTCACGAGCAGGAGCGCCATGTCCCTTGCCCTGGAGTTTTACAACTACCTGCCATTGATGATGATAAAACGACTCAGGTTAGCACTGTTGCAGGTTCGCAATGAAAAGTGCTTCACTCTGCACCCCTTAGAAGCCTTCGAATGTCAGATACAATTCAAGTGTAGTAGACGTCCAACAACCACGTTCATTTTTATTTGTTAGGCTTACATGATCAATGCAGGATGTGGACTGTTACATCCTAGACAGTGATATTCAGACGAAGTTTTAGCCCACCTTGGTCTTCTCATTCCTGCCAACGTGGTCAGATATTTTATTTTCCCGCATGAACTCCTTCCCTGCCCACCACATTGTCGTTGTGTCTGGATCTAACGCGTCCTTATCTGGCTGGGGAGGAGACAAAGTAGGCGAAGGTGAGGGACAGTCTCACTAATGCAAAGGTGTTGAATTTCAAGGATGATATAACAAGTATTACTTGTTATATCGTCCTTGCCATTTATCACCCTTTGCATCGGCCACGACATCATGGACCGAGAATGGTAGGGAACGACTTCGACACATCTTGCACTTTTCTTACAATCTTCCAGATTGTGACGTTTCATCAACGAGCCCTACATGAAACATAGGAGCCCAGAGTATGGATGATAGAGGAGAATCTGACGCTTTCCTGCCAGCATTCGTACCTATGTAGGCTCCCATAAGCTCCTCATAAACGGGATCGTAGTGAGGCAGTCCCATGGGATAGCATATCTTCACTGCACCCCTAACCAGGTCAATGCTCTCCTTCAAAACAGCCGCTGTAAGAGGCACTTTGTTTACGACCTGTACCTGACCCCGCATCCAGGTGAATCCAAGGATCCATCATTTTAGATTCTTTGAAGCATGGAGAAGACTTAGAATTGTCCTTGTTCCTTCACATTTGCGAGTTGCAAGGGAATTCCATCCGATTCAGGAAGAAGTATTTGCGGTTCAGACCTTTGAGGCGCACGCTTCTGCATCTACCAGAGCTTGTGTGAGCCTTTCTGCCACTTCCGGATCGCAAGCTGGTATGGGAATGGTCGGTACCAACGAGGTTAGGTGACTGAGTAATAGGAATGAAATCAAATTTGTGTGCAAGCTACCGAATTAGTTGCAGTAGTCAGAGTGGAAAGTTCCCTGTCACGAAGCGGAGCTCAGGGACGGACCTTCTCCGGTCCGTTTATTGGCGGGGTCACGTTTGTAGAAAGGACCTCGCGGCTTGACAGAGGACGAGCATTGTGGACTCTCGACGTCATCGTCACTGTCATCATCCTCATTGCGCGTAGGATCCTTGGCTGGACCGTACAGAACAAGCTGGCCTCCTTGTTCTTTCAAGCGCATGATTTTTTTCGACAGGTTGTGTATGAGCACGACATCACGTATCGCCTCATCCACAAGAAGCGCCCCTGCGCATTCATACAGAAACTGCTGCTCCTCATTCTGCTTCACATGAAGTAACACCATCGTTTGCTCTGTGTCCTCCTACTAGAGGGATTCGGCCATCTTTGCTAGCCCTATTTCCAGCCCATGTCCTGCTGAACAATGTCACTCCTCTCTCCTCCTGGCGCAAGAATCCGAGATCTTCTTGGACTCGACTAATCGTCTCGACCTGGCGTAAAATTGGGCTTCACTCGGTGCTCTCTCGTTGCCTCTTGCGGCCAATGAGCCCACCAAATCACTGCAATGAGCCTTCCAAGCCAAAAGCTCTTCTGTGGACAGCACCTGGTTCCGAAGTTCGACAGTTCGGGGAGTTTCAACAGCAAGTGCGAAATTATGTTTGCACGTGACGTGACCTAACGCAACGCAATTTCCGGGACATCAAATCGCAGGCAGACCAAGGGTGACACTGTCATCAATTTCAAATTATGGACCCCAAAACGGCGACAACGCACGGACTCATGCGAGGACAGCACCTAATGCTGAACCGTGGTGTATTGCACGAGAGTAAACTCCCGCGACGTCTGGGGCTGGGCTGGCCGAGCACGAGCACTACTGCAGAGAACGGGAGGAAATTCGTGATTGGGAGCGAGGCCGAGCAGCGAGAAGAGAAGGTCGGAGCAGTTTGTTGTTACAATCTCATCGACCAGACGAGGATTCAGATTCTTGTGCTCGAGTCTGAATGAGAAGGTTTGTGCTCCCGCGAGGGCTTGACCGGCGCTATGAGGCAGGCTTGGCCACGGTCCGGTTAACCGGCTCAGGAAAAAAGGTGGACCAGTTAACCGCCGGTCCCGACCGGATCGTGGCCAAGAAATGAACTACATTACATTATGGTGACGAATTTTCTCTGGGACCGGTTAACCGGGACCGCCGGTTTACCGCCAGTCCGGACCGTGGCCAAGCGTACCATGAGGTTAGTAGTAGCCCGCGCGTGCGAAGCCATTCTGGGTTCATATTCTGTCGTCAGGCGGGTTCCAACTACAGTTACTCCAGAAGACCAGAATTGACCAAACTGAATCTTTCGCAGGCTTATGCAATCATGCACAAAAATACATTAAAATCAAAATTTGTAAATTGCTTTATCCCATAAATACCTTCTTTTTTTAAATCTAATCTTAATGTTTTAGAATTATTTAATGTTTTTGAATTAGAAATGATATAGACATGATTGAAAATAATACTCTTGATGTAGTATTTAACAAATAATCTTCAAGATAGATTTAATTCTAAGAATTTATGTTTATAAATTGAGGACTAATTTTGCAATAAGATCGATTGTATTTTTCTAATTTTTGATTCGATATATTATTATAAATCAAAAGAAATGAGTGTTACTCTAACTAGTATATATATATATATATTAAAAATTTATAATTTTTTCCAAATTATTGTATTAGAATAAACATATTTTTTTTTCATTTGTATACAATAAAAACCTATATGAAAGATGAGTGATTAAAAATATCAAATCGATTTTTGGAACGTAAAATTTTGAATTTTGGCAAGCAAAAATTTTCAGCGTGACAATTTTTCGATAGAGTTGCGACAATGAGTGAGTAGCAGAGGCCAACATCCCAGAACTAGACCATAACTATCAACATCGACCTATAGCATTAACTGTCACCACCCATGCTATTCAAATTCCAATTGTGATATATGTAGTACCCGGTTACACCAATTCTTGGCCCATAACATGCCCACCCATGGAAAAATAATGTTACCCAAAACCCATGGGCATGGGCACCCAATGTTGGGCTCTGGTGAGTGGGGAGAACTTAGAAGATGAACCGCTTGAGGTGACACAGAGTCAATAGATAGAAAGTCGGAATTGACAGACATCGGAGTCAAGTTGAGCGAGATAGAGTAGAGCAAGGTTTACCCTTCACATGAACTGATTGATCCAATCGGATGGATGTCTGAGTTTGTGACTTGAGACAATAAAAAGGCTTGCGATTCTTCGAGATAGTCTGGAGATGAGTTTGGAAGAATCTCAATCTGCGGATTCCATCGATCGGTGACAGGGATGACTCAATCTGTTTAGCAAAATCTAGATGTGACAGTATGTTGAACGGTAGAATCCAGGCGGCATTGCTCAGGTGGCGGAGTGCGACTTTGATGCACTCGTGGCAACATACGGTACAAATACTTCTCGTCAGCGCGGACTGAAAGTTTTAGGGATTGGAGAAAATAAAACTGCAAGAGCTGGACAACTCTGACGAGGATTTTGATTTTGTCAGTTGATATAGAGCTCTCATTAAGATTGAGAATGGATTCCTCGTGAGTATCCAAAGCCTTAAGTTAAATATCCACCTCTTCCCAATCAGCGCATTGTTTGAATTTCAAGTCTTCCCATATGGAGTAGGTGACCTTACGAAATATTGGAAAAAAATTTAGCTGCATCGATGTGAAATTTTTTGTGATTTAACTCGGCTATATTAAGATTATCAATGTATTAGCTTATCTTAGCTTCAACAATTTACATAATCCAAAGGCCTCCCCTCAAGAATGACGTGAATCCGTGGTCCTGAATCCCATAATCGTTGGGCGTTTGGCAGATCACTCCACTTGAAACTCCTCGCTAGCTTGACAAACAGATTCTTACAAATTGTGCATCTAGTAGTAAGACGACTTTTCGTCTGATCGAAGCTACTCCGATTCTCTTGTTCTGAAATCTTGATCCGTCTCAGAGGCATTAACACTTAGACAGAATATACCTACCTTCCAACAAACCAATCATAATTATTGCTGAAAACAGGTTTACACTCAAACCAACTGTCTCTACAAGGTCCTCAACAACAGCAAGCCGACGCTGATCTGTGTCATATCATCGACAACGAATTGATAGTTGAGTTCGAGTATGAATTTGTGGTAGCTAAATCAAACGTACTTAACTGCTTTGAGTATGGAAGACACCTTTTGGGTAGAATCCTCCGACGAGGAGAAATATGAGCATCATCACCGACGCTAAACTCGACGCATGTTTGATATTTATGCAAACTGTAGCGATTGACAAGGCCAAGCCTTGACACTTCACAGTTATGCAAGCAAGGCTAAATCATTTTTTCAGCTCTCATTTTGACTGTTGCTTCAACTCCCATGACATACACGAGGTGTTCTTTTCTAAAGGCAAGTGGGGGCTCTTGGAAGTAATTGTGAAGTTACTAAGAAATATACAAGACTCTTAGCATAGATTTGTAATCGGACAAGAATAAAAAAGACACACAACAATAAACTTTTGGTAATACAATATCACCTTAGCAGATAACAAACGAAACATAAAAACTTGCTCCTTACCAGATTCAGTGGGGTTTAGGGGATCTCGTCGCTCAACCAGTTTATGCTGGTCAAACAACTGCAGAACATGGCGCGCGAGTGGATCTAATCGAATTTTCTTGGCGTCGTCTTTGTTATGGTGGCGGAGACCCAAGTCAATAAACAACCCTGATCACTTTAGAAGGTAATTGATGGAAAAGGGACAGTCGTTCGTATGGTTGATGCATTGTGGTCAATTAAAGATCCATTAGACAGCAGACGTTCGAAAGCTGAAGTGTAAACTAGTGAAATCCACTAATAGTGAACGAAGAAAATGCTAATAGGCAAGATTGTACAGCTCGTATAATCAAGAGGGAAAAGACAAGAGATCTCTCACAGTGATTGGAAAGTAAATGACTATGTACCCCTAGATCCTGTATCTCAAGCATGGCATATATACAGAGGGCGCGCCACCAGCCGAATGTGATAAAGGTGCTGTATCCAACGCCGATAACAAACCTAGGATTCCACACACGATCGTCAAAGATGAGTACACCTAGGCTTTCAGGCGCAATGCCCGAAGATTCTCATGTCACACACTCAAAAATTCATGATTTGAGATGCTACCAAGACCTCCCACAACACTTTGGATCGAAGTATTATACAACGAAGTAGGTGTCCCTGAAAGACTTTGTAAAGTTTGTTGGCATGGATTGGCAGCTTTCGAGATTGTTAGTATGGAGCAGCAACCGTGGTGAAGTGTGCAATGCACTTTTAGCGGTGAAGCACGCTATGCACTTGAGAGAGACATTATCGAGACCTCTCCTGCGTGCAGCATGTAAGTTATATTACCCGGGGAAGAGCATGCAACATTCAATTTCTTGATTATAAATCAATCGGGCCGTACATCTTACAGATTTTGTCGGAGCGTGTATTGAACTTGCCTGGACTACAAGAACTTTCTATCTCCAGCACTGGATCCGAATCTAGAACCTAAACCTTCTTGAACACTTTTGGCATCCCACTTCATAGCCTGCCGACCGGCAGTGAGATCTTTCTCCCTATCCCATGGTTTCCATGGATGCTTTTCTTGCCATTCAGCCTCCTTCCTCTCTTTCTCTTTCGATAACAACGAAGCCGCTCCTCCTCCTCCTCCTCCTCCTCCCCCTTTCTTCTTCTTTGACTCCTTCACATTCTCACGCTGCAGCTTGTCTACCATAGACAGAGCTCGTTTCTTCTCGTTATACTGATCCATCATAACTGCTGCTCTAGCTGCCTTCTCCCGCTCGAAAGTTGATTCGTCAGGTTCTGGGCCAGTAAGAGCTGCTTGCTTGTAGGCTTCCAAATACCTGCGGCATCAGCGCACAGATAAAAAATAAGGCTCTTCATATTCAAAACTAAACGAAGGTAGGTTCAAAAAAAAAGGCTTGCATAATTCCTGCATTTATGATCAGCTATTCACTGTCACCGCCGTGACTGCTGACACCACTAACAACAAGAAACAACACAGCTTTCGAAAACCAGTCGAATATACGTACTGCATTTTAGCCTTCTGTGCCTTTTCAAGCGGCGTGTCAGTCCATATGCTGGTGTCTCCTCGCCCACTTTTCTCTGAGCGACTGAAGAATGTCGACTGCTGCGTTGGTCGACCAGCCTTTACATCATCCAATACGTCATCCTCGTAGTCAGCAACGGAGTTTTGCTTTAACAACCTAGATGCTGATTTACTTGCACCACAAATCAACAGCTCTCTCACATATATAAATCAGTTTCTACAATCAGGGGGTTCTTTTGGTTCTCTCCTAGTTTGGAGTTGGATTGTTTGTATTGTGTTTTTTAGCCTTTTGACCCTTTGGGTCCCACGGGCTTGATCTATTTACCATTTACCATTTACCATTTACAACTGTTCAATTTCAGATTGGGATACCACACAGCACAACAGGGACAGCACTGACAGTCGTTTAACTATTGATTTTTCTAATGGATCTGTAAAACTCAGTTTGACTCGAAAGCTAGTGGGAAGTACTCCTATGGTCACAACGTCGCTGCTTCTGGCTCCCTTGATCATACGTTGGGGACCGTAAGGATTGAACATTTCGCACAGATTTCGGAGAGAAACAGAAGCTCTGAATTGCCATCTCAATATAATTAATATGCGATGTTCAATTTGACTTTTTGTTCTCTGAGATGCAAATACCCCCATCCTTTCGCAACACCGTAGACTAATTGGGTCATAATTTTCACAATCTAATTGTCCATACGTAAGTTTTATGTTCACTTGCTTAGAAGCGAGAAAGCGTGAGGGTTCTCCCTCTTACCTGTCTCTCTGGCGGCAGCACAGTCATCCACTCATCACGTGCAGGCTCTTTCGCTTCTCCCATTAGCAATTCTGCATCCCCAGGTTGGGCTTCCTCGCCTTCACATACAAGCAAGTTTGAACTCATGAGACCACTCCAAGTCGGATCTTTGCACTGCGAATTTACTTTCAAAATTTGTGTGCTCAATACACTCAGTCCAAAGGGAAAAATCAGAATTTCCAGATACATAAATGCTAGCATTTTACTCACAAAAAGTGAAGTTAAAAAACACAGAAGTGGTCTTGTTGGGTGTAGTACGAGATGTGCTGTTGAGATTAATGGCAGGAAGAACACAGACGGAGGCAGGAGGATCCAGGAACTAACGTTTGCAGTTGGGAAAGCGGTTAGTGTTTGCTGAAGTGTATCTATCAAGGAGGTGGGGTAAGAGCCTGGAAGAGTAAAGAAAATCACACTGAGTGAGGTGTAGCTGCCGTCTGTAAAATTTTGAAGTTTATGTCAAAGTTGTGAAATTTCCAGAGGTGATAAAAGTAGAAGGGAGACGAACACCACAGGAGTGTGCTTTAAGTTATTGCTTCAAAACAGCTGTGAAAACCACGTCGTGTTTTGCAAGGATGCAGACTTGTTGGAACATGCGTGGGGCAAAGTGAGGATCCTGATGTACAAGAGTTCAATGAAGAGAGCATTTCGCCCTTACCTCGGAGTTTCCTCCATTGTGCAGCCTCGCGTCTGGCTTTCAAATCTGCCTGGTTCAACACAAAATAGGAATCACAAGTTAGTTAAAGCTTGTTCTTGTAAGTGACTTCTAGGCACATCGATAACCCAGAGCGACGATGGCAGGAACAAAAGTTAATGGCAACCAGCATGTAGGCCTTACCTCATATTCCTCTTTAGCTTGTTTCTCATCAGCTATATGATCGATTACAGCTCGCTGCCATACCAACCAATGAAGTCAAATTAGCCGACACAAACTCCAAAGCTCCAACAATGCGATGTCTGCGATAAACAGCATTCATTTGGAGAGTCTTCAGTACATGCATCCAACTGGGGACTTCAAGGGCGCAGAAGCTACCACATGGAAAGGAGGGACCCCTTCTTCATTCTCCCACTTTTCCATTATCATGAAAAATATTCAAAACTCTCGGCAAGGGTCCCTTCAGCCTATGAGAAGAAATATATTCTCATAGTTTCAATGGGTGATTACTTGCGTCTTCTGAATCAAAGTCAGGCATGTTACAAAGCACATATACACAGCCAGGTAATCCACTTCTCCATGACTGCTCTCAGCTTACCTTTGAAGGATCTTGCAAATCCTTGAAAGCCTTATTCAGGGCCATAAATGCTTCATGAGCTTGCGGGTGCTCGCACTTATCTGGATGCACAAGTAGTGATAATTTCCAGTACCTACACCAAACCGGAAATATAAATAATCAGCCTTCGGCTGATACATCGACTTGTCGAATGATTTGTCAATATCTCCTCGTAACACCAAATAGTTTATAAATACACGCTTATGTAGTTACTTATCAGTAATTGAAGAATGCTAGATGTGAAGCGTATGTCAAGTAGGTGAAGATGCGAAGTCTTCAACCTTCAGAACCCAAGTGTGTGGTGTTCACCTTTTCTTCAAGTCAGCTGCAGTCACCTCTCGCTTTACACCCAAAAGCTCATAGGCATTGCCAACATCTGGAGCTATTATCCTCGTTACCTGCAGTTCAAACAGAGAGCCTTCAGGACTTCAAGTTGAAGTCGATATTTCACCAAACAATCCTTGGCTCTCAATTCTACATGAGATTTTTCGAAAAATAATCCCGCATATAACCCAAGTAGTGAACGATGATTTCTTTGATGCTTTTTCACAACAAAACACGCAGTTTCCATTCACATCCTACGACATAGGACGTGAATAGAACCGTCTTAGGCGTCAACTTGTACGAGTTCCCAAACACAGGAAGTGTGATGTGATATATCCACGGCTTACGCATAGAGCAATGGAGCAGTGACAACATATGCAAAACTTCTGTAATAAGCACCTCTTCAAATCTCTCAGCGTCATTTGCAGAAGCAGCCTCAGCCACAGCTGCTGGTGGGGGAGGTCCAATCATGGGATCTCCTTCCAACTCCTCCTCAGCAGCTCTGAATAACAGGCCATAAATAAAGTATC